>OZ025291.1:171720837-173069849 GCA_964019185.1 Maratus speculifer
AGTATTTTTTTCTTTTTATAAAAAAAGATAATAAAATTTATTAATATCTTTAAAATAAAAGTTTAAGTATTATCAGTAATTACATTTTATATGTATTAGTAATAACTTACAGACCATATTTAAAAGGGAACTCTATAGCAAAATAGTAACAATATTAATATTGATAATAAATAATTAAAAGATTAAAAAAAGATAAAGAAATAAAATTGAAGTCGAACGAAACACTAAATATTTCAACATTAATTCGCTAGAACAGCAAAAATATTACTTATCATCTATTCCAATCCATCTTACATTTTAATCGTTAAATCGAATTGTAAACATTTTCTGCATATTATGTGCTATAAAATATATATTAGTATTAAAATTCTTCTTTTTTCAGGGAAACAGAGGTAGTTGCAAATATCAGTTTGAAACCAATAAAGAGGAGAAAAAGAAACATTCTTTGATTTTCAATGCATTTTGCCAGAGACAAAAAAGTCTTAGAGATTACAGAAAAGTGTCATTTTCAGAAAGCAATAATCCTCATAATCCTCAGCCATTAAACTTCCCTGAGATAGATAAATAGAGGGTGCAATAATTTAGGATTTCAAAATCATAAAGTTTCAAAAGAAAACTTCTTTCAAAGACATTGGACGTACGATGGGAAAATTATAGTTGGATTTTTTTCCAGATGTTTTATTGGTGTGAACAAGATACGTTGATGAGAAATCTGAAATTAAACCAAGTAAAATTAAACACATTAATAACTAGTAATTAATCATTTAAAAAAATATGGTTTTTCAACTTATTATTATTTTTTTTCAACATAAATGAAACGATTCGAAAATTGCATCCTATATTATTTTCTTTGAAGGATCAAATTAAAAAAATTACAATTTATAAAATATAAACATAATTGCATAAAGCCGCTTTTTTAAAATACTTATGATTGAAACACAAAATTTTCTTATTATCTTATTTCTTTATTTCAAATCTTCTTATTAGTTATGCTATATGTTAAAAAAGTAAAATAAAATCTTTATATTGACAAAATGATTAAACAAATATAACATAAAATTAAGAAAATTGAAGTATAATCTAATATGTCAAAATCAGGAAAACGAAAAAAGACAGATTTTTCATAAGGTATACTTTGAACGTACGAAGGTTATTCTTGTATGCATGCGTATTTTCGTTCTCATAAGAAAAGAAACTATATTATGTTTATTCCAAATTTAGATATATTTCAATGCTCAGCAAAATATATATTATCTGCGATATGTTCAATATACCTGTAATATATCTATATATGCTTCTTTTTAATATATGCTTCTTATATTGTTTTACAATAATGTTTAGATATGGGTCAAAATAAAATGTAAACTTTATATAAGAGTTGGAATATCCATTAGCGTTTGAAATGTATCATTTTCCATAATAGTAGTAATTTGAGTTTATTTCCATTTTCGAGACTAAAGATATTATAGAAAAAAATCCGTATTCAGTTACCAATCAAGATAAATAAGAACTAATAAATCCACTAGGAAAAATATATGATGACGGAATTTCAGATATTAAAGTATAACGTTTCAATAGAAAACCTCATTTGCAAACAAGAAAAGTCTGAAAAATGGGATGTTTCTTTTTAAAAGCATTTTTCATCTGTATAACATTTCAAAACAAATGATATAGCATGCAGAATATCCATAAAAAAGTCTTAGAGAGCGCAAATAATTTGTTAAATAACTTTATAATAATTCAGAAATGCAAAAAACAATTTAAGCTACTTTAAACTGTGTTGTAGTTCACCACACTGTTTTTTTATACCAAATGTTAAACTTTAAAATTGTACTTTGAATGTGTTTTTGATCCCAAAAAGTCATAGTTAAATGTCTGCCCTTATTATTATTATTATTATTATTATTATTATTATTATTATTATTATTATTAACAATAATAATAATTTTTAAAACATTTATTTGCGGATGTAATATCAAATTAGGAGCATCACATATCGTAAATTAACCTACGAGTCAAATCACACACAATTTCTTTATATAATAAACAAAGATATATATCCAAACTAATAAAGCACTGATTTCCAGAGTCGCTATATAATTTTATATGAAAATTTTCAGAAGAAGATGAACAGCTTTAAAAGTATTTTTTAAAACTGCTATTTTAAGAAGAATCTTTAAATATTTAAAGCTTTCTTTAATTGTAAAACACATGCAATGGACAGAAGTGATGAAGTAATTATTCTTCTTAATTCTAAAATAAAAACCAAAAAAAACGGAATCATACTGTTAAGTGAATAATATAATTTTTTCAGCTTATTTAAAAAACAAATTGCGAACCACATATATTAATATGAAACCATTAAATTGTGTAAAAGAAATGTACCAATAGTATTTAATATATGACTGTGAATTTGATTCAGCAAAATATCATACAAAGAAAAATTTAGTAAAATATATTCAAGGTAACAGGCATACTACTAATTGAAACTTAGAATTTTAAACTACAATAATAAACAATTTGAGTAATTTTAGTGTGTAAGGAGGGGGGGAATTATATGTAAAAAAAAAATCTGTTTTTTCTCGTGATTTTTTTTTGTTAATTGAATTAATACATCCACAAATATTAAGTTGCACCTTTAGAACATAAAAGAGCGTTAAAAAATCTGTGGCATATTTCAAAATTTTTATTATGTTTTCTGTTTTCATAGACAAAAGGAATTACATCCCAAATCCAACTCCTTTGCTAATAAATCAATGGCTAACACATTTTTCAAATTATAAGAACATAAAAATATCTTCAAATTAAAGCTCAATGAAACGTGAAAAAATATATTATAAATCAGTATTAAAAAATAGAGGCATTATATTTATTTCTAACACAGCAGCAATTGTACGAAATTGTGGAGCGAAGTTAAATTAGAGATAGTAAATTACCCATATCAACAAATATGGTTTTATAATAAACGATTTTAAAAGCATATTAGGATTTCGGATGGAACTACATGCAGAAATATAATGTGGTTAAATATATATATATTTGTGAAATAAGGTAAACGATACATAGGTTTACTTAAAAGAAAATTGGTGAAAACAAAAGTACAATGAATTACTATATTCTTCAAATTCAGTCACTTGATATCATATATATTTTAACTTTGAAAAAAATCCCTGTCGGCTGAGCCTATAGGCGGAGGTAGATTTCGAAAAATGCTCATTTCAAAAAAAAAAAAAAAAAAAAGTACGTGTGGCACTCGGGGACTGCCACGGTAAAGCTATGGCATAGCATTTTTTATCAACATATGCAATTATAATTATTTATTTTTTTTTATTTATGCAGTTTTTTTTTGTCTTTGATATTAATTCGAGTTAAACATTTTGAGCGTGATGACCGATAACAATTTTTTTTTCTTGTATTGAACAAATGAGAAGTTAATATCGTTTAAAATATTTTTACTATCTTACAAGACATGTAGGTTAATCAGGAATTTTTATCAATGAAACTATACGTTTATGGTAGCTGAAATAAAAAACATAAGTTTAAGACTTGATATTCTCAAAATATCTGAAAAATACCGCGTCAATGTCTGCCAAAGTCTACCGAAGGATACCGTGCCGAAGTCTGCCAAACTGAAGCGACGTTAGCCGGAGTGTTATGTTTTTTTTTTTTTCTCGTTACGGAAATTTTAGACTCTTTCGCCGCGCTCAAAGCCCGCGATAAAAGCTATGCAATACCTTAATAAATTACAAACAAAATTTGGCCGCGCTACGAAAATTAGATCGCGAGTTATAAGTATTTTAAATTTTTTGAACCTCACCGTGGGGGTCTCCTGTCACCAAAAATTAACACTGTCTCATAATAAATTACCAAACAAAATTTGGCCGCACTAAGAAAATTAGATCGCGAGTTATAAGCATTTTAAAATTTTCCACCCTCACCATGGGGGATCTCCTGTCATCAAAAGTAACACTGTCTCATAATAATTTACCAAACAAAATTTGGCCGCGCTACGAAAATTAGATCGCGAGTTATAAGCATTTTAAAATTTTCGATCCTCACCGTAAGGGGTCTCCGGTCACCAAAAGTAACACTGTCTCATAATAAATTACCAAACAAAATTTGGCCGCACTACGAAAATTAGATCGCGAGTTATAAGCACTTGAAATTTTTCGACACTCACCGTAGGGGGTCTCCTGTCACCAAAAGTAACACTGTCCGATAATAAATTACCAAACAAAATTTGGCCGCGCTACGAAAATTAGATCGCGAGTTATAAGCATTTTAAGTTTTTGACCCTCACCGTGGGGGTCTCCTGTCACCAAAAGTAACACTATCTCATAGTAAATTACCAAACAAAATTTGACCGCACTACGAAAATTAGATCGCGAGTTATAAGCATTTTAAATTTTTCGACTCTCACCGTGGGGGGTCTCCTTTCACCAAAAATTAACACTGTCTCATAATAAAAAATCAAACAAAATTTGGCCGCGCTACGAAAATTGATCGCGAGTTATAAACATTTTAAATTTTTCGAACCTCACCGTGGGGGGTCTTCTGTCACCAAAAATTAACACTCTCTCATAATAAATTACCAAACAAAATTTGGCCGCGCTACGGAAATTAGATCGCGAGTTATAAGCATTTTAAATTTTTCGATCCTCACCATTGGGTGGGTCTCCACTCCCCAAAAGCTACATTATCCTACCTTGTTTTATCTTAAAACGATTTTTTTCTATACACATTCTATCAGGAACTTTTATTATTGAAACTATAGATTTATAGTAACTGAAATAAGAAATATAAGTTTGAGACTTGATATCCTCTAAATATCTGAAAAATACCGCGTCAATATCTGCCGAAGTCTACCGAAGGATACCATGCCGAAGTCTGCCGAAGTGAAACGTCGTTAGCCGAGTGTTAGGTTTTTTCGTTACGGATGTGTTAGGATTTTCCGCGTTACGGAATTTTTGGATTCGGTCGCCCCGCTCAAAGCCCGTGATAAAAGCTATGCAATAGCTTAAAAAAAAAAAAAAAAAAAAAAAAAAAAGATTAGAGATCAACCCAGTTTAATAACTTCATTTGGCCGTTTATGAAAAATTTTTAATTTCATTTTTCTGCAAAAACTGGTTTTATCAGAATCATCTAAGGAAAAATTCAGCTCAAATGCCCATTTTGACAACATATTTTGAAATAAATTCTGAATTTATTAAAAAATCGACCAAAAAAGTACATTATATAGTTGTTAGGTAACAAAAAACTGTCAGTTGAATGCATTTGAGAAAAAAATTGAATTTAAAAATGAGGCATAAAATATCCGATTTGTTGTTTGAATACATCCTTAATTCTTTAACCATGATTGCATCGGAAAATTTTGTGCGAAATACTCACTTTGACAGCATTTTTAAAAATATATTCTATCTTTATCAAAAAACTGGCCATAGCGTCACAGTATATAGTTTCTAAATAAGAGGATCTGTAAATTGGATGCGTTTGAGAGCGATAATGGATTTTAAAACGAGTCATAAAAAACGCAATTTGCTATGTGAATACTTCCTTAAATTTTCAAATCACGATGACTTCGGGAAATTCTGTTCAAAATACCCTTTTTGGTAGCCTTTTTCGAAATATATTCTGTCTTTATCAAAAAACCGATCAATGCATCACGTTATATAGTGGGGTGGATCGAAATTTTTTTTTCACAGTGTCAAAACCTACCTATGCGGAAAAGATGTTCTCTTGAATGGAGATTAAGGGAAAAATAATAAAAAAAATTAATTTTAAATTTTACTACTGCCACAATAAGGTTGAATTTTGAAAAAAAATGAAAAAAGACCTAATTTTGACTAGATGATATTTGATTCAAAATAATAGTTTAAAAAATTATCCAAAACCTACCTATGAGTAAAAGATGTTATATTGTATGCTGAGTATGAGAAAAATAATTAAAAAGATTAATTTCAAAATTTAAATTTGCCGCAATGTGGCTCAAATTTATGTATTTAAACGTTTTTACGGTAAAAAATCATTTTTTTTTTAAATAAAATATGAATTTTAGAATTTTTAACATTTATTGCAATGAGGGGGTATTTAATATATTACAAGATAAAAACTTTAGTTTCTTATTTAACAACTTCATTAATATTAAATGAAGAGAAATCGTCAACATTGCAATTGGTGATAATGATGTTCGGTTTTGAAAATCGACATGAGATTTTGTAATTCAATTCGATTTTTATAAAACCGTCTCTTATGTATCGTCCATACACAGCAGAAATACTTCCGTAACTCTTTTGATTATTAGTTTTGAAGAATGAGTGTTGCGTGAATAGATATTATTGATAGTATATATTATTGCCACTGGAGTGATTGCTGGATTTACCTATTGCTTCTGAATTCATGTCGTTACTAAATCCGTCAGTTAGTGGAGGTTCGACACATTGTCCTATTTAATTAAATCTATGTAATCCGTAGCAAAAGGTCAAAAATCTGGTAAATGGAAAATATAGATATTTTTTAATCTAATGATTAGGATAACAGCAGACCGTTTGATTTCACTCGTGCGCTTTTAGAATTCATATACTGACATAAATGAAAATACAAAAAGCTTCTAACATGCTGCGAATAATCTTTCTATTTCACCAGTGAAATATTTGTTCCCAGTCGCGGTTACATCCACGCTGGAAAAAGATGACATAGGGGAACCTCATTGGTGTGTAACTAACACAAAAACCATTGTAGTGGACGCTTTAAGATCAATTCCATATTTCGAATAACACATCCTTTAACATCTATGTTAACAGATATTCCGTCACAACCGATCGCAACCAACTTTGTTATATGTATGTTATTGTTAACACATGACAAAAAAATGTACGTCGTGTTTGCAAATTGTTTGGTACTGTCCCAGAATTTACATATATGTGGCCGATGTATTCGAAACCAAGTTCTTTTTTCAAGCTCAAGTCTGCTTCTATTATGATTTTTCTTCTGTTGTTTTCTAGTGATGTAGTCTGTCTTTACACTCATCAAAGTTTAAAGAAAATGGTCATGATCATAATCTTTTACAAAAGACTAAAGAGAGTGGCTAAAACGATGGAGTGGTCTTTGGTTTGTTTTGTCATGCCGACTTTTTCTGTCAATAGCATTCTATTCATAGTTTTTTGAGATAATGCCCACATCTTGAAGTGCACCAGACACGATGGCAGTACCTGCTTGGCCGGAAGTTCCCAAACTGTCCAATATTCTGGCTGATGCCAATCTTCGTCACTACAGGTGATGTGACACCTAGATCGGCAGCATTTTGGCTTTTCAGTGATAGCTGATGATACAGAAAAGTGAGTTTGCTCTCGGTACGTCGGTTTAGTTTACACTCAATATTCATATTCGTATTCAAATCTATTGAACTGAAAAAATAGGCAGTATTTTCGGAAATGGTCCAAAAGACTGTAGTGTAGCTTTCAATATCTTATTTTGTTTTACAAGAATTAAGAAGAGCGCAATATTTGTCGTTAAACAGTTTAATTTTCCTTAAAATGCTGCTGTGGTAAATTATTGAGATTGAATCTCATTTACAGGTCACTTGTAACTTATTAGCAACTCTTTCTCACTGGCAGGAAATAAATAGATGTTGACCGATTCCTTTCTTTGGTTATTTTTTAAATAACAATAAATAAATTTTATAACTTTTTGTAATAAGGAGCATGTTTACTGCCATATCAAAGCCAGACCCAAATAGGATGTAATTCATATCTCTCTCTCTCTCTCCTTATGCTTATTTTTTATTTTTTTTAACAACGCCATGGTACAGTAATATTCAAAGTACACTAAGCTACACAATACACAAGCAGATAAATCCTAAATGAAAAAACTGGAACTGCCAGTTTTTCGAAACTTTAAATCACTTACAGCAGTATTAAATATCGAAATTAGTTTATTTATTTATTTATTTTTTATTTTATATCCATGCAATATAATATTTCTTTCTCAAAGGTAGGCTTTGATTGATATTAAAATGATTATTTTGCGTCAAAAATAAATCTGACCAAAATTAGATCTTTTTCCATTTTTTCAATATTTTATCGAATTTTCAACTTTTTTGTGGCAGTATTAAATTTCGAATTTATTACTTATTATTGTTTTTTACTTAACCTCCATACGATATAACATCTTTTCCGCATTGTTGGTTTTTAAAAATTATTAAAACAATTAGTTTTTGACAAAAATAACCTAACCAAAATTCGGTCTTTTATAAAAAATTTTCGAAAATTCAACCCTTTTGTGGCAGTATTAAATTTTAAAATTATTTTTTTTTATTATTTTTCCCTTAATCTCCGTACAATAGAACATCTTTTCCGCATAGGTAGATTTTGATGAATGGTAATTTTTTTTATCGTCATAGACAATCGATCCACCCTATTATATAGTTCCTAAATAAGAAGATCTGTAAATTGGAAGCATTTGAGAGCAAAAATGGATTTAAAAACGAGTCAGAAAAAATGCAATTTCTTATTTGAACACTTCCTTAAATTTTCAGTCACAATGATTTCGGAACATTCTGTTCAAAATACCCTTTTTGGTAGCCTTTTTTGAAATATATTCCGTCTTTATCAAAAAACTGACCAATGCATCACATTATATAGTTCCAAAATAAGAGGATCTGTAAATTTGATGCGTTTGAGAACAAAAATGGATTTAAAAACGAGTCAGAAAAAAACGCAATTTCTTATTTGAATACTTCCTAAAATTTTCAGACCCGATGACTTTGGGAAATTCTGTTCAAAATACCCTTTTTGGTAGCCTTTTTTGAAACATATTCTATCTTTATGAGAAAATTGACCAATATGCGTCACTTTATACAGTTTCTAATTAAGAGGATCTACCATTTGGATGCGTTTAAAATCAAAAATGAATTTAAAAAAAGAGTTAGAATATAAGCAGTTTGGATTTGAGGGTTTTTTTCCAACTCCTATTTTTTTTTTTTTTTTTTTTCTATACGAATTGGTCCCATGAAAAACTTGTCAATATAAAAGTTGTAGATATTTTTTGAGAAGATGTAAAATAAATTTAATCAGATTTGTAAGCTTAAAAATTGACGGAGTTATGGATTTTTTTCTTTTTTCACCGCCCTTTTTCTTTTTGTTTTTAATTTTTTTCATCGGTAAAAGTTGGCCCTATCAAAAACTTGTAAGTACAAAAGTTTTAGATAATTTTAAGAACATTTACAAAAAAATTAGTTTGACTTGATATCTTGAAAATTGACGAAGTTATGTTTTTTTTCTCTCAAAACCCCTGTTTTTTCGCTCCTTGAGCCCACTTCTAAATTTATCAAAAATCTGTCATGCATAAACTTTTGGCCCATTTTTAAGAAATAATATAAACTTTAAACCAATTCGATATCTACTTTAATTAAGAAGTTAAGGCTTTTTTTTTGGTTTTCACAAAAATGCCTCCTATTCCGACCCCCTTGGTCCGATTTTGCCCATTAACGAACTTGGCCGAGATTTTATCCCCTTTGATTTTATGTACCAGTTTGGTGGAGATTGGTGAAGAATTATAGAAGTTATCGTGTCCATAAAAAAGTGATATATATATATATATATATATATATATATAGATAGATAGATAAACTGGTGCGATTGCAATAGGTAGTATTTCATACGAAATCTACCTAAAAAGAAAAGAATGCAGTGTGCTTGAAAATGTATTGCTTTATTTCAAAAAATATAAATTAATGTCAGGATTTAATTCTTCCCCGTATACAATACACTAGTCGAAGTTTTCAATACTATTCAGTTATCATAAGGATAACTTATAAATTCTAGACGTAAACTCAAGCGATTATTCAACCATAAAAGCAATACAAACTTCTGGTAACTTCCATAGTAAAAAAATAAAGTGTATGAAAAAACTTTTTTTTTATATGTCCACAGAAAACAAAACATTCCGTGTCAAGCCCGGTATCTTCACAATGTGAAAATATGCTGTAATAAATCTGAGTTATTACTGAAAATACCTATTATAATTCGATGATAAGTGTTTTATTAATACTATTATTTTTATTATTATTATTATTATCATTATCATCATCATCATCGTTATACTTTTATTATTACTGAAATATTTTACTTGTGTTTAACTCAATGCTAAATAAACGAAATATAAGATTCAATTATTATATTTTGAATCCAATTAATTGTTTATGGATACATCGGTCATTGTATGTCCGGGTTATATCAATTATCAGCATCTTCGGTATGAGAACGTGTAAATAAACACATAGAGAACAGATGTCTGTCCATGGAAACATATCTAAAACGCCAGTACTATATGTAGTTAATAAACATTTCCGGGGTTAAATGTGTTATACGAATGCATCATTAAAAAGGTATATTTATCTGCAAATGGATCACGTAATTAGACATATACATTCAGAAATTTATCTAAAATTTGCATATATATGTATATGTGTGTGTATGTGTGTGTGTGTGTGTGTGTAACCATTTATATGGAAGACTTAACAGAAAAAATTAAACTTGTTAAATCTAATATATTTCGAAACATTAATTAATCAATATCAGTATCATTAACAATTTTAAAATGTCCTTTAAAAGTTTCTCGACATTATAGCTTTCGAAAAAAGAATTAAATCTACCAGCACAGACATTTTTTTCCAAAATTTAAAGTCTATTGTTTTAAATGTTACCTATTTGATCTTATAATATTTATTTATTGTATTTTCGATTGTTTTTTACATATTACTCAATTTCTCATTTATCAGTACTAAGCTCAACATATTTATATGAGAAATAAGGAGGCTTTATTTAGAAATTGATTCCATTTCGAATATTTAAATATTTAGAGTTAATAATTTTTTAAACTTTGTATTTTACAAAGCCTATAATTTTACCCTTTTTTACGAATTTCATAAACTGACCATTTTTTATTTTAAAAATTTACTAACTATTTTAAAAATTTATAAATTTATCAACCATTTTAAAGGTAATTAATTTGCTAACTATCTAAACGCAGAATTTCGAACAGAATGCTTATCTTGATATATACTAAGCCTGAACACAACGGTTTCTTGTTTATACATCAAGTATATATCTTGTTTATACATATCTTGTTTATACATGATAGACCATCAGTATCATACCAATGTCAGTACATAACATGATAAACAATTAATTTTAAGTAACAAAAAAAGTAAAGTTTCCGCGCATTGCTTTTTCAAAACTAAACAATAGCAAGAAATATGAATCTTATTTCATTTTCAACAGATAAAATCCGATAGCATTTTCCATTAAATAATACACATAAATTATAGCATATTGAAATAATTGAAAGAGAATGACTCGATTTATTTGGTAATCACTCTGAATTTTTCCTGAGATACCAATAACTTCGTTTGATATTGTCTGCAAAAAGAAAATTTAGATAAACATTATTTAAAGAAAGCTAAGCCTGTATACAATCCCATAAAAAATATTCCAGCTTTAAGTCAGTTTCGTCGAAAACAACCCGACTGGTTTTGATGAAATTTGGAATCCATATTGACTAGTGTATGCTCAGCTCAAGATTCATGGCAAACTTTTTTATCCCAAAGTAAAGGCATTATTTCGAATACAAAAATCTAAAACTATTTTTAAAAACTGTTTTCGACATATGATCTTATATTTATACATTTGCATTTTTTTAAAAACGCGTAATTGCTCTGTTAGTGTAAGATTTATGAGGATTTTTAGATGAAAAGTAGAATATTAATTAGAAGTAAAAAACTTAAAAACTTCTTACTTGTGTGAAATGTTCTTGCGCAGTTTTATCAGACACATGAATTACTGTATATATACGGATGCATATACACTTAGAGAACATTTTGTTGCGTATAACAAATAGTGATCAAATGCTAGAGTTAAATTTTTGTGGGTCGGCATGGCTTATTAACCTAGTCTTCCGTCAATATTTCTTGTAATTTTACAGTTGGTTGAAAAAGTTCAGATAAGGTTTTGAACCAGATATAACTTAAATGAAGCTGACAATATTCTCCTAATTGAGCTATCCCAGATTAATATAGTAAGATTACATCAAATTTATTCTGTTGGGTGGATTTATGAAATAATACTATGATCAATAAAGTTATTTCAGTGAATTAAGTCCTCCATATTTGTCCGGGATAGCTCAATTAATAGCGCATTGGCAACTTCAGACAAAAAACCTGTTGATCGAATCCTGGCGGACAGTTTTTTAAACAGTTGGACAATTAGAACTCACATGATTAGTTTGCGATTAGAATAAATGTGTTCAAAGTAATCAAAAATAAGTGAAAAAACATTTAGAAAACTGCGTTATGAATAACTAAATTAGTATGAAAAGTGATGGTTTAAAGTAGAAAGACAGTACCAGCAATAAATAAGTTCAATAAATAAGTTCTCAGTAATGGTTAAAATACTCTAAATATGATACCAGGTATCTAACTCATTAAGCTGAGGCAACTCTCCAGCCTGATCATTGGTTAGAAAGAAAGGGAAAGGAAGAAATAGCGTAAAATGTACTGCATAAAAGACTTTTGGCAAAAGGAATTTTATGACCTTAGGAGCATTTTCGAAAAGTTTTTTTTTTCTTTTTTTTTTCATGACAACTAATAAAATATGAATTCCCTAAAAACTTGTCAAAATCATTGAAGAAAATTTTATACTTGTTTTATCATAAACTATAATTTTTCATGGTTAATTTATTTAATGTAATTTATGTTGTTTAAAAAAAAAATGGATAATTATTATTACTCATGGGCACATGCAAGTCATTAAAAAAACTTACTCGTTCAGATTATTACAAGGAATGAAGAAATATAGTTAGATAATAATGATGCCAATATAATGATAATATTTAATAGAACAAAATAATGATAAACTTTTTACAAGAAATATACTAAAAACTTAAAAACATATTTGCATTATAATTTATTTGAACTCTTTTCATGATTTTTTTAATTTGGGGATGTTATTTAAAATAATAGGTACAGGCTCCCTACATATGACAGAGACGATCCAATTAATAGTATAAATAGATTTATAAAATTTTGGAGGTGATCCTGAGTTGCAGTGATCGTGATCCACGTAGGTCTGCAAAAAAGATTTTCAAAGTTTCAATGTAGAGGAAAATGTAATGGCTAACATTTCTTAAAAAATCAATCTAAAACAAGCACATATCACAATAAAATAGTTTTTCATTAGTTTATACTTATACACTTTTATTTTTGACTAGATGTTTGTTTAAAAAATACACATTTTTATGCAACTTTAAAGTTATTTCGAATAACTGGATTTAAATTAAATTAATTTTTAACACAATTATTTTATTGGTTAATTTATTCTATTGCGTTCATTCAGACATCAGACCAGATGGTGTGATCGTGAAAGGTTAAGTAGGGTAGATTAGCCCTACAATTTCCTCCGGGATATTTTAGACGGTTGATTGTTGGTTATTTTAGCTAATGCATTTCGGGTTTAAATCCTTGTTGACATTTTAAATTCACTTGAAAATTTTCAACTAACTGGATTTAAACACTCTTGCAAGGCGTCTGCGAAAATGATGTCCAGTAAAATATTTAATCTGCTATTGCTTTTGCCAAATACGGTTTTTAAGGACAAGTGACTTACTAAAAAAATTTCTGTGTATGAACTGCTGTCTTGGTAATGTGCTTCATTTTTTGTCGCCTATCTTACCTCCTGACATTGATTTTGAAAAATATCATCAATGTTTAAATTCATCTGAAAGAAATACTGACTCCAATTTTGACCTTGCCCGTAACTACTAAATACTCAACGCAAATAACTTCTCTATATTGTTACGTAAATAAAATCTGTTAAACTTATTTTAACACCGCAGTGGTTTTAAAATTAAACTTTAAAATCAGAAGTGTTTACCTGAGGATTACGGACACAAATTAGGTTCAAAAAGTTATTCTCATACGTTGTCGTAATATTTCTTACAATACAAGCAGGCTATTTATCGACATGAGAAGTTTGAAACTTGAATATAATTTCTTGAAATTTTATAGACGGACAGCATCGTACTTTCACTTGCCGAAACTGAATTTTTGCTTAGTATTATTGCCATAGTTTTGTCTGTTTTTTTAATTGAAATTAAGAAAACGTGCTTTCACAGCATACAGAATTACAACAGTGGGCCATTCTTACATTTTCGCGCTGATATGAAAAAATTGTTTATACATTAATTCACAATTGTGAATTACATTTGTATGATAAAATACTGACGTGTATTAGTACTATACATAATTTTGAAATTACTAAAATTAATTTCAGATAAACAAATTAGTTTTTTTTACATTCCAAAGGATGCCCTATTTTGATCATCTAATATTTTTTCGGTCATTGTATTTTAAAAAATTGAATTCAAATTAAAATCTAGTTTAAAAACTTAATTTTGCTATTGAAAATTCAGCTGGATGATATTTAAAATGAATGTATCTACCTTAATAGATATTTCATTAAGTGTTTTATTTTGCAGGTTTTGTTTTTAAAAATATGTTTTTGTTATTTGTGCTTCTTACACACACGCACAAAAAAGAAAAAAATCATATATGTTATTTAGGTATATGTAAAATAAACATATCTTTAATTTATACCTACTATTTAATCAATTAAACTTTGTAAATTTCTTTTGTGAAATTGGCATTTAAATGTTAATTATTATTTAAAAAATACATTTTTTATACTAAAATGGGAGGGGGGGTTATCAAAAAAACATACAATTTTATACTGAATGAATTTATTTTAACAAAATTAAAATCTGAAATGTAATTATTTTTTGAGGTTCTTAAACGATATGAAATAGTTATGTTAAATTTTTGTTTTCTAAGACATGTATAATATTTTCCTTATATTTTAATAAAACATTTTATTGATTTTTAAATAAATTAACAGTGAACTACGCGAATCAGAATTATATTTCATTAAAATAATTAAATATGAGGATTACTTTTAATCTGATAAATCAGAATGGCTTTCTTATATATGAAAAAATCTAAATAATCATGAATTTTTCTATTGTAAAACTTATGACTCAAATTAATAAAAACTACCAGGTTTCATCAAATTCAGCTATAAAAAATATACATGCATATAAAAGTCATATACTTAATTAAAAATTGATTGCTAACGAACTAATAAAAATGTTAGGTTCACGAAGCAATTAACTAACTTTATGGCCACCTGCTAGGAAAAGAAAGGTAGATTTATTCCTTTTTTATACGTGAATTCCTCCAGGACAATTCATTTTCCCCTAGCCTTTAATAAAGAAGAAAATTAATTGCACATAAACCTGCTGATTTTATCTAATAAAATAGTTCATACGTTTGTTCATAAAACGTTTTACGTGAATAATTATAGCCAAAATGATTAAACATAGATAGTCAGCAATACCGTTAGCTTTAATTCTGAAATATCACCGAAACTTTTAGTATTAATAGTCTTATTTATTACTAAAAGCATTTTAAGTATGTATTTAAAATAAATTTAAAATAGCTCATAAATTTCCTTGTGGTAATTGTTTTTTATGTTCTATACCTCAAAATAACAACCCGGAACTCTAATATCATCGCTATGTTTTCCCCTTTCTGTCAAGACCGTTTTATACATGTCTTTTAGTCGCTTTCTTACAGCTAAATATTTCATACTCCACTATGGTTCGTCTCATTCATTTCTTTCTTAAACGTACTCCTTTAAAAATTTCTGTAGAAAATCTGCAGAGAGTTGGCCCAAAAATCTGTAAAAAATCTGTAGGTGGTTGGCCCATTCCGCAGATATATTTAAGAATATATCTTTAAAAATTCTGCACCTATTCTAAGGTGAAGCTAAATCTTCAGAATTTCTTCAGATTTCTGTAAAATTTCGGTAGAATTTGGAAATTTCTTCAGATAATTTTAAGATTACTTTTTAGTGGGGTCATTTAAGTCATTGCACATGTACTTATGTACCGAAATTCTTTCCATTGACATTCTCACGTCGATAGTAGAAGAAAAATCTACATTTCTGTAAGTGCTGAGCGTGATTGAATTATGTGAGGTTTAATGTAATTTTTCTAACAAAACATATACTAGGAATTTCAACTACCATTCCAATGGGATATTCCAGGAAAAATTTTGGATTTGTTGAAGATGTATAGAATGTATGGGAATTTGGAACTGCATCGACTTGTGATAAATCAGAAGTACCCAAGTATAATCCTGTATATAAACTGGATTTAAGCATTAATTTGTGAACATTGCATACTCAAAAATACGCAATCTTAACTGATGTTTAGAGAGGATATTACGAATTTATAATAATTAAAACATGATCAGAGATCATGTGTGACGGCGTTTCTGTCACACATTATCTTGTCTTCTCCCCTTTTTAGAAACGGAACAATTAAAATCAAAACTTCAAAATTTTAACTGGAAATTAACGCCCCTTAAATAAATACTTAAAGTTAATATTCTTGCATTTAAGGCTATAAAGCAGTACTTTGTTATTTTCCCTTTTATAACTTTGTATGTGAAATTAATTCCTTTACAAACCCTCTTTCATATGATAAAAAAAAAAATTCATTCCCACTCTTTATTTTGGATTTTTATCACTTTGAGAAAGATCTGTTAATTCTTTTCTCGTCACAATAAAAGTTAACCGAAGGTCAGTCTTCCTTAGATCTGCACATTTCTGCATTCTTTCCCATGTTAAAAGAAGCAGCTGTGGTTTATAATACGTTTATCTGTTAACATTCTCAGGCACTTAGCTAATCTTTAAAATCTCCCAGATGTCATGAATCATTCGTCATGTAACTCTTTCAGTATCTGGAAACACACGTGCGTATGCAATCGACACTCCTTAAAAACCACAGGACTTCAATATTATTTCAAACCTAGCATTCTCTGTTACTAAGCATTAACGGATTCTCATAACCTTGACGCTGAAAAAAAGTATAGCGCTGTACATCTTCCCTGCCTCAGTCACTCACTTCTACCCTGATCACCGAATATGTAGGATACGCAAAAGGGGCGCTCTTCCCCGCTCGCAGTCCAATGCCTAGCCTTCGGGAAAGTGTCGTGTTTTCCTGTACTGCCAGTGGCATAAGTCTGTAACCTCACATCGTTGCACTAAAATAAATGCAATATTCTTTCTACAACATATTGGAGCTGTTCTTCATCTTCTTTGTGCTCTCAACTTCCTCTTCCTGGGTTTATTTGTGCTATCACTGCCATATAAAATACTGGTGCAGTGCCCATTGCTCCAACATAAATAAAAAAGAGAGCGCACAATGGAGTGCATAACTTTATTGGACTATCCCCTCCTAAATTATATCGTTAAAGAAACTTCAAATGATTCTACAGTGTCACCCCCCATGCCTTTGTGTGATTGATAACACTCTTAAATCGCCTGTTCTCTCCGGATGGACTCGCCGCTGCATACGGACATCCAAAACCTTTCCGTTTCTAAGAAGTGTTCAGCGCGGAGTTATGTTTAATCGGTCATTCACCCCTCCGGTTTCCCGTGAAGCTTCCATCGGTACATTTCTGCTCCTGAAAGATTGTCGGCTTTCCCCTCGCTCCTACAAGTTATCTTATACCTAAGTCGAGTGTGAATTGACATAAAAAAATTCAAGACCTCTCTGTGTCACGTAAAGTATTTTTTTGTGTGTCATCGTGTGTGTGCTTTCGGACGGTAAAAACTGTTCCCTTGCCCCTGCTTGCTTCGTTTGTGTTCCACATAGTGCATTTTCGGTTTCATGTGTTTATTCTGCGAAGAAAACCCTAGTCCCAACTACTGTTGTGAAATTATGCTTTTAAAAAAAAAGAATCGTTTGTGATCAGCGTTTGTGAAATTCATCAAAAAGTATTGTGGTGTTCAAGTTTTGTATTGTGAAATAGAAAAAAAAAAAGTTAGATTCTGCTCTCTCTAAATTCTGAGTTTTGATGAAGTAAAAATTATATCGTGCCCAAGTCAAACATAAGAGTGGCGTCTGTAAAATGCTTCGTGAAAGTAATTAGTGAGACAGCTTTCAAATAAAATGTGCTATATTTTGTTTCTACAACATTTCTGTGTAGTAGGGACCTCTTCAGGGTTTCTGTTTAAAAATACAGCTCTTCAGTAGTTAAAAAAATCCCATAATTAAAATTTTTATTTGTGAAATAGGTCTGGACAACTAAATCAAGAGGTTCATTTTTTTAACCGTTTCTGTGTTTATCGAATGATTTCATCCTGTGGTGTTCAGCCGTTTGTTTTATAAAAAAAAGCTTCAGGTGTGCTTCAAAATAGCTTTTTGTGTGAAATACGATATGCTACAACTTCTGTCATAAAGAAAAATAAAAGATTAAAAATATAGGAGTAAAACATCTTATGAATCTGTTGAAAGTAATAATAAGTATAAATTACAGCTTTAAAAAAATACGAACGGGTAGTTTATGAAAAGACCCCTTGACAGTTCTATATATTTTAAAGTTGCACATTTTTGTTTCTCTCAGTCTCATAGTATAGTATCTATAAATTTCTTTTTAGAGTTATTGTTCTTGATTCTGTCTGAATGTAATAATATTTCAAAGTTTACTTTAAATATTTTTGTGTGTCAGCATGAACAGAGAAGATTTTTTTAATAAATCTAAAATAATTAAAAGTTAAAAATTTTAGTTATCATTGCGTAAATTTTGCAATCTTCTCTTTTCACGCTTTATTTAGTATTTTTGGTTTTAGTGATGTGCATGCAGATTTTCATAATTATGATTCTGATGTTAGTTGATTTTTCTGATTTTTTTAGTGTTTTTAGGTAATATTCCTATTCTACTCTTGGTGCATTTATTCTGAGCTAGTCGCTCGACCTTTCACGTTACTTTTTTTATTTTATGTACTGACAGCTTAGATTTTTTTTTTAAAAAGGGGCAACCCTTCTGCTAACATTTTATTTGGCTTTTGCACAATTACTTAAATTTTGCTTGAAATAACAAAATGGGGGATTACAAAATAAATTAGAGAAAATGCAATTTTAATACATTTATTTTCTGGGTTGAAGTTGGTGTTAATTTAATGGGTCAGAATTGTAAACTTGATGTCCATGTTGCAACCGTTCTGATTTTTGGAGTACTTTTAATATGTATAGAGTTTTTTTGCCTCTTTCCATTATATCCTATCCTTTTATAGTTCTGCATACTTTAAATACTTTAAATTTTTGAGATATCATTTTCCTTGATCCACCTGATTAACACACATATGTGTGGATAGCTGACAAAAATTAATTCGCTTGCACTGGTTTTTCATACGTAAAAAAAATGGGAGCTTCTCTCTTTCACATTTTACATATCTTTGATAATAAAAGTTAGACACCCCCCCCCTTTCGCAAGTGAAAGCCCATTTTGTTTTTATTAAACTAGTTATGCACATAACTGTAGATGTTACATAAAGTAAAATTATAGGTTTCTCATGTGCCATTATTTTGAAACAATCATTTCTAACTGGACTTGTCTTTTCAAATTCATTCTTCCCTTTTTCTAATTAACCCTTAAATTTTTGATTTTTGATTAGTTTTTCAAACTTAATGTTTTTTTTAAAAGTCTTTATCCTGTTATACTAGTTTTGTTAAAAAAAAAATTCTAGCAGCTGTGTAATATGGCAACTAAAGATAACAAATCCCCACTTGAACTAAATGAACCTAGCTATACTTCTCCTTGGCTAGACTTCTTTCAAGACACCCTAAATAAATACACAGAAAGTATGTGTAAAGAGGCAGCTGCATTTCAAAATAAAATTTTAGCTAGCAACTCCCCTTTCTTAGAAGATTTTGCAGATATCACTATGCAAATGAAGTGGAATCTTAACACGCTTAATGAATCGTTCAATATCCTGAAAGCGGAATTCTCTAACTTAAAACGTGACAATGATAACTTACAAATTGTTAATAAAAAACTTATTGAAAGGTTACATAAGTTAACTAGTAAACAAACTTCTACAATTCCAATCGAGACTAGGCAGGGTGAGAAATTAAAGAGCAATAGTGATAGTCCGTCCACAATAACAAGAGATAAAGCGACCCAAACAGGTAATCATAATAGCTACAAAGATAATTTGCAAAATGACAGAAACGATGATCTAGAGACACTTAAAAAGTTCAGCGATTCTAATCAAAATTCTTTTTCGGCGTCTGAATGTAAAAAAATAAAACCTGTTCGAATTATTATTTTCAATTTGACAGAAGAATGTGGTATACCAGATATTTTATTGGGAGTGGGTGAGCTTTTGCATAATAATGAACCTGATATTCAATTTTCTAAGTAATATAAATTACAACATGTCGATTCATACAATTGGGTTTTTGAAGCATCTTCGCAGACAGCAAAAAAATTAATAATGCAACAAAAAATAAACATTAAAGGTAATGAATACTCTGTAGATGTATACATTAATGTCAAGCGATGCTTTTCGTGCCAAATGTACAAACATGTTGCTAGGTTATGTCCTAATAATATCTTATGTGCTCTCCCACATTGTAACACTCAATGTACTAATTCACCAAAATGCATAAATTGTATCAGAAATAATCAAGATAACAATACCAATTTTAACATTTTTTTCCAGCATTTGCACAATCTTGCCCCTCTCTTAAAAGATTTATTAAACAGGAAAAAATATACAACTGCATCTATTTCAATAATTAAGTTTGCTCAAAAAATGACTTACATAATTTACAGCTTTTAGTTATTTTTCTAATAAGTCACATTAGTGTGAAGAAGTTTACTTTTACCTCTACAGTCTATTTGTTATTTTTGTAGTTGTACATTATTAGTTTTTTTATATACGAGTCAATTTACATTTTTGTTACACCATTCATTTCATGTTTTAAAAAAAATTAAAAATTGCTCGACACATGAGTGTACGGGTGGTGAGGATTCCTTATTCATTTGACTGTTTAGCCGGCAGGCAGTTACCTGAGTAAGGTTTGGATGTATGGTTGAAACTTTCTGATGCGGGTCATTAGATTGTGTTCACACGGTTGGTATTTTTTGTTGAAGGTGTACACGTTAACATCACATTCCTTTTTCTTTTTTACTCTGCGGAAAAAACCTGCTTTCGTTTTACATAATTTTACACTCATTCATGCTGGTTTGTTTGCTGTTAGGAATGCAATTTTTCTATTTTGAAGTTTAAATTGCTATAAATACACATTATTTACATCAATTATTTTAAAGACCTGTTTTTTTTGTTATGGCATATAATGTATTAGTTCCTGGTACACATGCGAATCTTGTTCATAGAAAAAAACACACGAGTTCATCGCACATTTTTAGTTCATTGATGTTACATTAGTTCATCGCTTTATTTTCCATTCGTGTTCTACATGGGGAACTAGTTACATTCATTGTTGTTAAAACAAAAAAATCCACTTTCTTCCTGGTCATTTTAGTTCACCGAATAAACAACTTAGTTCATAGCATATTTACACGTTTACTTATAGAAATTTTACACATTAGTTCATCGATTTTTTTTCACATTAGTTCATAGAATATTTACATGTTTGTTTACAGAATTTTACACATTAGTTCATCGATGTTTTTACTCATTAGTTCATAGTGATGTTATACATGTTTGCAGTCATGGTTTTACATTGTAGTTCATAGAGATGTACACTTTAGTTCGTTGAAATTTTAAATTATTGTTCATAGATTGTTTACACATTAGTTCATTGAAATTACACATCTTTGTTCCTAGAATATGTAACACATTAATTCATAGAATGTAAACCATATTTTACAGGTTTCTCTTCGTGTATTTAAAAAAAAACACTTTCAGTTGTTAAAAAAAACTCTCGTCATTGGATTTTTTCCACACATTCTGGGGCATTGACAGCTGCGTGTTTGTCTTTGCTCATCGAGTTATACATTTATACACATTGTTATCCTTACAAACCTAGAGCCATTTATTCCTATCAAACTTATGCATTGAATCTTTGATTTGCATTCTTTTCTTCGAATCAGGCAGATAAAAACCATCTCTGTTTTAATTTCATTTCGTTAATATTCTTTTCATTGATAAGGGTTTTCAGCATGAACATTTTTTACACGTATTTTTTCATCTAATTTAAATTCTACATCTCATTGTTGGTAATGGCGTGATTCTTCATGTCATTAACACTTTGTTATATAAAAAAGGTTAATTAATTTAGGTAGCTATTTCTTCACACAATTTTCCTTTTCATTTCACATAAAGGTTGAGTCTTTTTTTCAAAATTATTTCACTTTCTTCAATTACATTTTACAGTTCTGTTTGGTGTTGAGTAAGTTGTTTTTTTTCTCAACTCATTTCATACACAGGTCTTTTACCTGAATTAAAACTAAACGCATCTTGTCAGAGGCAGTTTTGTTTGTAATAAAAGTAAACATACCCCAGTTACACATACGAAAGATTAGTCATTCACTTTAATTATACGAGTTATATTTTTACTTCAAACTGGTTAGTATAATGCTGATAGGTATGTTTAGTAACAACATAAATTACTTTTACCTTCTGATTTAGCTGCAGTTGTAGTTTAGAAATAATGAGAAGTTTTCCTGTGTCACTCTGAATTGCCTTTTTGTTGTTTTTTTCAACTATCCCCTTTCCTGAAGCTGGTTTCCGTTCAAAATTAGTGCCCTTAGGTCTCCAACTTCATTATGTTATCGAATACACTTGAATTGCTTTTCAATTCAATTCACAAAAAAAAAAGTTTTTTCGATTACTTGACGTGTGCTCCTTGGGAGATCATTATGATCTTGGGGGAGCAGGGACTCATATACCTTCGTGCTATGTGAGTCTCACAATTCCCTCCTCCTCTAGGGCTGAAGTCCTAAACTGATGCCATAATACTTGTTTTATCAAATAAAAAAAATAAATAAAACAAGATTTAGGGCCCCACCTGTCTATGGGCGTGCTTTGCATCCCTTTTTTTGAGGTCCTGTGCTGTATGCACAAATCTTTTTCTTTTTGTTTTTCAATGTACATTATATATCCAGTACCCATTATATTATATATGTAGTTCACTGTATCTTTTATTTGTATACTAAATATAATTCAATTTTTGCTTGCATTCACTGTGAAATATTGAAAAGCCATTATTATATTTAAACTTCACATTTTTAGTCATGACAAAAGCTGGCACTTTCAAACTGAAATATTTTTAAAGCCATCCGGATGCACATATAAAAAAAATTATTTTAATTATTTGTCTTGGGACTGAAAGGACTAATGATCACCAAGACACGATGATGTTGAAAAGCGCTTAAAGTCATAATGTTTATAAAGTGAGTAAAAAAAAAAAAAAAAAAAAAAAAAAAAAAAAGAAGTTTGCATAATCCAAACAATGTTTCAAAAAGCAAGCAATATACTATATATTCACAGTTTTATGTTTAAATGTATTTTTCCTTTCAGTTTTATGTACTTAGTGTTATGATTATGTATTTGAAGTAGAGAAGATGTGCGGCGCTTGTGGCTAAAAAAAAAAAAAAAAAAAACTTTATTGGAAACATTGCAGTTTTTTTTCCCGATGGTGGGAGTGAGATATGTGACGCCGTTTCTGTCACATATTATCTTGTTTTCTCCCCTTTTTAGAAACGGAACAATTAAAATCGAAACTTCAAAATTTTAACTGGAAATTAACCCCCTTAAATAAATACTTAAAGTTAATATTCTTGCATTTAAGGTTATAAAGCAATACTTTGTTATTCCCCCTTTTATAACTTTGTATGTGAAATTAATTCCTTTACAAACCCTCTTTCATATGATAAAAAAACACCATTTCATTCCCACTCTTTATTTTGAATTTTTATCACTTTGAGAAAGATCTGTTAATTCTTTTCTCGTCACAATAAAAGTTAACCGAAGGTCAGTCTACCTTAGGTCTGGACATTTCTGCATTCTTTCTCATGTTAAAAGAAGCAGCTGTGGTTTATAATACGTTTATCCGTCAACATTCTCAAGCATTCAGCTAATCTTTAAAATCTCCCAGATGTCATGAATCATTCGTCGTGTAACTCTTTCAGTATCTGGAAACACACGTGCGTATGCAATCGACACTCCTTAAAAACCACGGGACTTCAATATTATACCAACCCTAGCATTCTCTGTTACTAACCATTAACGGATTCTCATAACCTTGACGCTGAAAAAAAGTATAGCGCTGCACATCTTCCCTGCCTCAGTCACTCACTTCTACCCTGATCACCGAATATGTAAGACACGCAAAAGTGGCGCTCTGCCCCGCTCGCAGACCAATGCCTAGCCTTCGGGCAAGTGGCGTGTTTTCCTGTACTGCCAGTGGCATAAGTCTGTAACCTCACATCGTTGCACTAAAATAAATGCAATATTCTTTCAACAACATGTTGGAGCAATTCTTCATCTTCTTTGTGCTCTCAACTTCCTCTTCCTGGGTTTATTTGTACGATCACTGCCATCATCAATGCATTATTGTTTAGAGGTCACTTTACGACAGTTTTAAATATAATACGATTTTTTTTTCATTTAGCCCAATATAGTAAATTTTATTACGTGTAATTTTTCAATTTCACACGAATTTATTATGCAAATTCAACAATTTTAACTACACTTGGCAAACTTTTGACATCACAAAAATAAATAAATAAATAATAAAAACATTCTAGATGTTTTATTTCTACAACCTAGATTATTTTCATATTGGACGAATGCCGGAATCGGGAAGTATAACAGTCTGATCAAAAGAAAAAATAATTACAGTTGATCTAGAACAAATAAAAATTTATAAACTTACAAGATATTTAAAATTTGTTTCAAAACGTGTTAATTTAAAGACATAAATTAAATGCAGCATTTCAAAACGTAACCAAAATATCTATAACACAAAGAAAAAGCATTTCAATTCGTTTCTAAATTGTAGAAAAGAAAGAAAATACATTCCGTCGAAAACTGGGTAAATATTCATTATCAAAAAATTTATTTCAAAAAGGGAATCCCCACCAAAAGAAATAAAAAAGAGAGCATAGATATTTTCCTTAGTATCTACTTAAAAATGTATGACATTATAAATACATCAGTTCATTTCAGTATGCCAGTGCATAACCAAATAACAGGAAAAAAAAGTACAATAGAAAGAAGAAATATTTATTATTTTTTTTTAACTGAAGAAAATAAAAATTATATTCTGGGATAACAGAGCAAATATTCATATTCAAATTAATTTGTATCGAAAAGTAATTCTGGTCAGTACAAATTACAAATTATGCATGGTTGGGAAACAACAATTCACTATCTATTTATTTTAAAACAATGATCATTATAAAGGAAAAAGTTAGTTTGAAAATGTCAATGCATAGCCAAATATTCAGAAAAAATGTATAAAAAAGTTAAAACATTACACCCAATCTTCAAATTTTATAAAAGAAATGAAATTATATTCCAAAATAACTGAACACATATTAATTTTCAAAGTAATTTATTTAAAAATGGTAATCCATGCCAATACAAATTACAAATGAAGCATAGTTATCACACATTTTATTTTACTTACAATCTAATTTAAAACAATTATCATTGTAAATGTAATGAAATATTTTTAGTGTTCCAAGCGTTCTTAAACGATGCAAAAGCCACCTAAGTGCCTAATGTGGTAAATATCTACCGCTTGCACTGCCATCAACTTCTTACCTGTATACCGGATAAAGTGTCATTTTTGTTCGGATAACATTTGATCAGAAATCCCCAAGTAAGATTGAGAGGACCGAAAAACGATCGTTCGATGGGGAAGAAAAGGACACGCACGTAAATAAATCGAATAAGCTACCTCTTGAAAAAGTTGGAAATTGCACATCAAGTGTTGCAAATGTGTTGCGCTCCTACTATAGTGAAGTTTTTAAAATATTTAGATTTTGTTCTAATAGTATACAGTACTTCGGATAAAGTACAGTAGCCGAAATCTTTTGTGTGTCATTGTAAATAACATCTGTTTTCTATTATACTGGTTGTAACTGTAGTAAACCTCAGCAATGTATATCAATTTCATAAAATGTAAAATAGTTTAACATAACTAAAACGCGCATCAAGCAATGTTTCCCCATATACTGGAATACTTTTGTGTAGCCCTGTAAAATTATCATAAATGTTATTTGCACCATAGAATGTACAGAATGTATATTATTACATATAGTTTATAAATGTATATAAACTTTATTATGTTCCAAAGTTTGTAACATCATTAAAATGCACTTGAAATTACTCATTCTCATATGAACGCGATGTAACGGAATAATTTTGATTGTCGTTGTAATCAAACTATGCATCTAATCTATATAATAAAGGCCAAACGTATCTGTGCGTAACGCATACGTCATGTTTTGAATGGCAACACTTTCCGATGAAATTTTGGTTTTGCAATTTTCACTATTGTAAATTTTTAAACTTCTAGACATTGCACGTTTTCAACTATTATACCAACGTTTAGACAAAAAAAATGCACTTTTAAATACCGTTTATTAGAAAACTGTATCTCAATTTGTTTTTGAGATATTAATTTTTTTGTAGTTTTTGGTTCAATTTCTCTAATGGTGGCAACTTCTGTATCGCATTTATGTGGGAAAGAGAGGAAAAATAGCCGTAGAGTAAAAAAGAAAGAAAAATAGCGATACAGATTAGTGGCTGCCAAAAATGTAACCCTAAAATTTGCTGCACTGCATCAAAACAACCGCTTGCTTTCACAAAAAAGGAAAACCTTCAGCAATGCAATTTTAATTCATAATACAATAAAATGCTATTTTATAATGCTAAAATATAATCAGATCTTTTTCATTTAGAGAAAAAATTATGTTAAAAAAATTCGTTCTCTGTTCCACGTAATTGTTTTGTTTGGAACGAATGAGAGACTTAAATTGGAAGAATAACGCCCATCAAATCGTTTTAATCGCATACTGCACCTCCATCTATATGTTTTCTCCATGGAAAATAACAGATCACTGTATGTTTTAGTTGTCATTTTTTCATAGCAACTAAAAAAAAATAGTAATTAAAAACCTGTTATGTCAATATATCGTCGGCTATAAAACCCGGTGAATGTTGTTGGTTTTATTTCATTATTATCTATGAAATTAATGGGAGACTTTTAGTTCATTGTAAACTTACTTTACAAAAGATACATCAATTAACCTTTGCAAATATGTATTTTAAAGAATATCTGGGTGTCATATTTTCTTAGTTGTTTTTGAAAACTGAGAATGCAATTTTATTCATTGGCGAAATCTTTGGCTAATAACTTCTATCTTGCGTTTACGGAAGTACCGATAATTGTTAAAGTTGCATATCATTACATAAATAATATGTTTCACATAAAATTGCTGTTTGGAATTAGTTGGCAGTTTAAAAAGCCTATTACGCAAAAAAATATTAGACTTTCCAATTTAAAATTTAAAAAAAAGTTTTTCACCTTTACTTTGTGACCCGGGAACCCCGGGTTCGGTGTACTAGTTTTTATAAAATTTGAAATAACTCAACAAAATCGTGCAAAAATTATACATTTTTAAATTCAAATGATTCGGTTGGGTAGTTTTTGCTGTGTTATATATGGACATAAGGACAGACGAACGGACGGAATGAACAATGACTTAATGTATTACGTATTTATACAGGGTGTTCCAAAAGGTTGTTTACAAACTTAACATGCTGGTCTGTCATATCATGATGAACAATATTAAATGGGAAACTAAGAGTCCCAAACGTCTTCCAAAGAAGATATGCGCCATTAAAGTTTGGGGTTCAAAAATTAAAATGATTATAAAAAACAGAAAAATTGGTCGATTCGTTTGCGGTTTTCACTAAAACTGTTCTTTATGTCAGTATTTTCTTGAAAATAAATTATAAAGATAAATTTCAAAAAATGTCGATTGAGGGCGCTTTAGACTTTGGAGTAACGATAAACTAGTTTTTACCATTATTTTTTGCCTCATTAAATTTTTTTAGAAGCTTAGACATAAACTTAATTTTTGAGCTCAAAATCTAAATCGTTGGAAGTGGTTAAATAGCGCAAACTGAATTGCGGGGGGAGGTTCAAATTTCAAATAATTATAAAAAAACTGAAAAATTGGTCAATTGATTTGCGATTTTCACTAAAATATTCTTTATGTCAGTTTTATCTTTAAAATAATTTATAAAGATAAAATTCAAAAAATGCCGATAGAGGGCGCTTTAAACTTTGGAGTAACGTGCAACTATTTTTTTCCGTTATTTCTTGCATCTCATAAATTTTTTTAGAAGCTTAGACATAAACTTAAATTTTGAGATAAAAATCTGAATCTTTGGGAGTGGTTAAGTAGCGCAAACTGAACTGTGTTCAATAGGGGTGGGGAGGTTCAAATTTCAATTGTTTATAAAAAACGGAAAAATTGGTCAGTTTTCGCTAAAACTATTCTTTATATCAATATTTTCTTGAAAATAAATTTTACAGATATCTTTCAAAAAATTCCGTCAGAGGGCGCCTTAAACTTTAGAGTAACCAAAAACTATTTTTAACCGGTTTTTTTTTTTTTTTTTGTATCTAATAAAATGCTTTTAAAAGTTCAAACTTAAATTTTGTGGTCAAAATCTGCATCGTTGTGAGTAATTAAGCGCCTAAAAATTGAACTGCTTTCGAGGGGTGGGGAGGTAACATTTCTACTCCTAAACACAGTTCAGTTTGCGCTTCTTAACCTCTCCTATCGATTTAGATTTTAGCACAAAAATTAAGTCTAAACTTTTGCAAGCATTTAATTAGACAAAAAAAAAAAGATTAAGAATAATTGTTCGTTATTCTAAAGTTTAAGGCGCCCTTTAACGGGTTTTTTAAAAATTTATCTTTAAAGTTTATTTTCAAGGAAATATTGACATGAAGACTAACTTCAGCGAAAACCGACCAATTTTTCCGTTTTTTATAATAATTTGAAATTTGAATCTCCCCCCGCAATTCAGTTTGCGCTACTTAAACTTGCAACGATTTAGATTTTGAGCTCAAAATTTAAGCTTATATCTAAGCTTCTAAAAAAAAATTAATGAGATGCAAAAAATAATGGTAAAAAATAGTTGTTCGTTACTCCAAAGTCTAAAGCGCCCTCTATCGGCATTTTTTGAAATTTATCTTTATAATTTATTTTCACGAAAATACTGACATAAAGAATAGTTTTAGTGAAAACCGCAAACGAATCGACCAATTTTTCTGTATTTTATAATCATTTGAATTTTTGGACCCCAAACTTTAATGGCGCATATCTCCTTTGGAAGACGTTTGGGACCCTTAGTTTCCTATTTAATATTGTTCATCATGATATGACAGACCAGCATGTTAAATTTATAAACGACCTTTTGGGACACCCTGTATAATTGCGACCGCACATATAAAATAACGTTGTGGTCCTATAAAACGATGTGTGAGTTTTGTACAGACTGTTTTATGATACTTTTTACAGAAGTGTTGTTTTATAGGGCGGAAATATTTGTCTTTGTATATATTATGTAAATATTCCTATATCTGTGTATCGACTGAAGTACACAATCATGTTCTGCATACTATTAATTCACAAGTTAATTTTCATGTTTAAATTAATTGTCATGCATAAGCATTTAATCGTTAAAAAACATTGTATAATAGAAAGCATAAACAATTCACTAAATCTTGGAATTATAGAAAAAAAAGAAATTATATTCCATGATAAATGGATTAATGTTTATTTTAAAAACAATTTATCACAAAAAGGTAATCCTAACTAAAAAAAATTCTAAATGGAACATAGATGCCACATTTATTAATGAGTTTATATATACAACAGTAAAAAAAGAAACTGCACCTTCTTTTGGGAGATATGTCTGAAAAAGAAAAACAATATATTCGTACTAGAAATATTTTTTCTTGCTAGAAATTTTTCGAGAAACTAAAATCATTTATAGACTTTAAAAAGTTACAATAAGAAGTAAAAATATTGTAATCATTAAATATTATTATATGATTCATTCGTAAGTTCTTTTCTAACCTATATTATATCTCTTTGCGTCTATAATTCACCGGGAAGATAAAAGTTATCCCATGCAAGTAAAAATTTCATAAAAATGGAAAACATTTTACATACCTTTTTTTTTCATTGTAATTTTCACTTATATTATTGGTCAACTTAAAAGGAAACACTTAATATATTTCTTTAAAAATAGTCATCTTTTTAAAAATTATCAGTATTACGATTCTTTTCTAAAACTTCCAAAAGATAAAGGACATATCACTCGAAAACGATATAGTAGAAAATGAAAATTTTCCTCATTTTCAAAACAATAACATAGAAAGAAGCAAAATCCTAGAGATTACAGAAAAATGTCATTTTGAGATAGCAATCAAGATAATCCCGATCTAAAAATAAAGTCCCAATGGAAACATATGTGGTGCAATAAGTTTAGATTTAAAAAGACAATTGAATCGGAAAGTGATAGTAGAAGCTTAAAAATTATGCGGAAAGAAATTACAAACTTATATGAAAAGTATTATTTTTCTGAAAAGTTTTTCCAATTAATGCAATTGGCCAATAATTTTATATCATAAAACTGTAAGTATCTTAAATAACTTTGCTTTTAAGACTCGATTAATGATGGCAATTTTTAATCTCAATTCTTAGATCTCTTTTTATAAACAGATTGATGTAATTAAAATTTTTCGGAAAGTTTTCTAACATAGTTGTTTATGTAAGAAAATAATAGCGCACGTATTAAAATATAGAAGTACTAATGCCTAATAGAAAAGTAAAAGTAACAAGGATAACAGCCCCAATTGTATTAGATTAGAAGCAGATCGGTTTCGGTAGAATATAGCTTAATGTAGTATTGCTGATATAAGATATTGTGCATTGATGACGTTATGCTACATGCTATTGAAACCGGTCTGCTTGTAATCTAATAAATTTATCCCTTTAACATTGTTACTTTTACATTTCTATTATATTACATCAAGCTGCATCCCAATATTTATTAATCCGAATTTATATCAATAAGAATTTTAAACTTCAGTTTCATAAAATTGGGATAATAAAAGAGAAATATGCATTACGTAAATGCAGTTTCTCTTTTATATGCAGTCTACTCGTTTTGAGCATATAGAAATGTCAAATGGAGTACGGACGTCACAGTTGCCAGTAAAGCTGCAAATAGCGGATGAAGCAGTAAATTATGTATAGGCACAGATTTTGACGGAAAAAACCATGACAACCAGGAAATACCACATCAGACATTGTGTTGCTGTATAACTATGATAAAGGGTTACAGAAGCCGAAGCTTGCCGTAGCATATATCCAGTGTGAGGATACCGTGGATGATAGCACCTGACGCCATTTGTATAGGAAAATCCAGGATGATACCAAGCCATCAGAATGGTAATCCATTCCTTTTTGGGCGCTGATCAGTTTTTTCTGACGAGCCAAAGCCATAACAATTTTCTCAAGTACAATTAATGAAGAATTAGTTGGAAACGTTCTCGGTACGCCAAACAATAGTCAAGGAATGTATGCATTCGTTGGCTTCATCAGCAGTCTCGGTCAATGGGTACCATAGATGCTTAGATCAAGCCAAAGGGAAAAAGAGAATCAGCACCTGAATTTAATTGCTTTCCCATAACATTAGCGACCCTTTATGTAACGGATAATTAACGGAAATGTAACGTGGATAGTTTTTCGTAATTTGAAGAGTCGAAGGACCGAGCACCGAATTGCACAAGATGCTGCATCAATCTAAACAGAGGACTGCATCCCGAAAATATCTTGCTGCATGTGTAGTGAAATCCAAAAGGAATAATCCATATGGAAGACTTCTGATCAAACTAAATATTCAATTAAAACTCGTCAAAAATGGATAGAACTTTAGCACTCACCCTACACATGTATTAAGTAATAGCCACACTACATGTGATTAGGAAGACAGTCGTTTTCAAATACTAAAGAAGGGTGTTTTAAAACATTAAAATCCTCAATGAAATGAATGCATGTGTCACAGTAACTTAAAACCTAATACATATAACAATTTACAAAAATGAACTTCATTTATACACAACTGAAATCATTTAAGTAGATTGTATGAGAGGCAGTCAAAAGGAAATATAACTCACGCCATAAAACACAATCCTCACCAAAGTTGGCAGCATTATTGTATAGATACCTCCATTTCGAGAGAGGGTAGAAATTATTAATAATGGGCATGCGGATTTTACAGTTTATTTTAATTTTTTCCTAGATCCTTCGTATAGAAATTATGTTCGTCCAGATTTGAAATGGAGCTAAATAAAGGAGAGAGCAGAGGAGTTAATAAGATCTTAACGATGCAGTGTATACTGTAATACATGAAATTCAAGGTCGCAGGTTTGCTGTCTATCGCGAACACTGCATGTTAATAATAGGTATGAGTTACATGCGTTGCACACAAAAAATCCAAGAAAGGCGCACATACTGCAAGAGGATTCGCGGCCAAGAAAGGACCATCGAGTCATTTTTTTCTTATGTGATTGCGCAGATTAATGACTTTATCCGTGGGATTTTCGCCTTTGTAAAGAAGCACATTCGTACATATTGGTTTCATTGGGACAAGAAAGTACTAGAGTCGGTGTGGTTGTAGAACATTCAGCCACCTAACTCTTCTTATAAGACTAGAATTGATCGTCTTAATTTCAGTGGGTTAAATGCAGTGTTGGGTATGAACTTACTCACTGAACGAAAACTCACGAGTTTCGCTCACTATTTGTGAACTTTGAACTGAACTTAGCTCACTATTTTATAAACGAGCGTTAAATGAACGGAAACTCAAAAAATAGACGAGTTTGAACGAAAATTACGTTCAAATTTACGTTCTATTTTTTCATAATTTATTTAACATTTTTCCAGACCTTAGTACACCTTTTCCCTCTTTCAAATGCCATTTAGAGACCTAAACGAGCCTCAGGACGGGTTAAGTCTGGATATCACTTCTCTGGGTAGTATCTTAGTCTTACTTCTTCTGCAGACTCGGGTCGCGGCGAACCGGACCTGGGCTGTATACAATTTTGCCGAAAATAGATATATTTTTTTCTTTCCAATGCGGTTTCATCTTAGAAATTTTACATTTACCATACATCATTTTTTAGATTTTTATGTCTATTATTTCTGGATTAATAATACTAATGATAGCTGAAACATTTACATACAACTAAAAAAGGTTCATTAAAAGCATAAACATCGCAGCCTACGGCACTTCTGCATAAATGGAGATTATAAACAGACTAAGGTAAGTTTTTTTGGCCAGAACTCTTCCGTAAGGGTAAATATCAATGTCCTGTAGAAATGTATCGAGGTCGGGCCGGGCTCGGTGCGGAATTTCAACTTTTTTTTCGGGCCGGGCGAAGCTTGGCCCTTGTTTTTATCTATTATATTTGGCTGGGTCGGGCCTTGATTTTAGCTATTATATCGGGCCGGGTCGAGCCTTGATTTTAGCTATTATATCGGGCCGGGGCGGACCGCTAAATTTTCTCTACGAGCCGGGCTGGGCTCGGGCCGGACATTTTTTTTTCTATGGATCGGGCCTGGAAATTTCCGTCCGTGTATGCCTCTATCTTCATATCGAATAATCAAATGTTCACATATTCAAATGTGTAAATAATCAAATGTTCACATGTTCAATCAAACGTTCAAATGTTGACAAAATTTTGTAAATTTGGACAAGAATATCCAAACATTAAAAAAAAGTGAACTTTTTAGTGAACTTCGTTCACTTTTACAAGTGAGTTTGATTTGAACGAGTTCGATTGAAAATTTTTGAATTTAAACGTGAAATTAAATCACTTTTCAGAAATTGAACGTGAGTTTGAGTTAGTTCGTTTATTTTGTGAACGTGCCCAACACTGGTTAAATGTGTAAACATTTATGGTAAAATGATTTGATAAAAAATTTCCAACTCTTTATTTAGTATATGCACAGTCTTCATTTAAAAGTCAATTATTAAAAAGAAAATTGAGCGTTAAGAAAAAAAAATACGCTTTAATTTTTTTTTATACATTAGTTCTTACACAAAATGTTCAAAGAAACTGTGTTATATAATTCGTTTTTGAAAACTGTAGTGAAGTTAGATAATATATACGTTTCAGGCAAAACCAAACTAGTCTATCCTAAGGCCCATAGGACAAACTAGTTTGACCTAACTCTTATAGGATAAGCTAGTTTAGCCTGCTGTTTATTGGTCTGAACTAGTTTATCTAGGCCGATCTAGTTTATCCTAGGCCAATTCAATTTAGCGTGATTTTATTAAATTCAATGACCGCCTCAGCGCCAACATTCTAGTTTGTCCCAGGCTAATCTAGTTTATCCTAGGCCAATGTAATTTTACGTGTTTTTAGCTCACAAGCATCAAAGCCTGAGAAATAATGGGCTCGTAGGTTCTGTATTTATGTATATACGCGTGTATGTGCGCATGTATGTACGCATGTTTGTATGTATGTACGTAACGCAATAACTCTTGATAGAAATATCCGATTTGCTTCAAATTTTGGATGTAGTGTCATTCAGATAAGGTACTTTTCTGATTAGTTTTGGGAGTTCATTAGATAAGAATAAAAGGAAGAGAACGGGAGGCTAATCTCTCACCGTTAATTTAGAGAAATGCATTTTTCATGCAGTATTATCAGTTTTCATTTAAAATTTTAGATAAAGGATCATTCTGACAAGGAGCCTCCGTGATTGGTTGCGGATGTTTATTGCTTAAGTGTAAAAGAAAGGGCAGTGTATGTAACCCCCCACTATAATTTAGATAAATCGTTTTGACGCAGAATTTACGGATTTGCTTGAAATCTTGGATGTTGGTTCCTTCTGATAAAGCGATTTCCTGAATAATTTTGGGGGGTTAATGGTTAAGTATGAAGGAAAAAAATTAACGATTACTAACTTACCTAGGAAAAACTAGTTTATCCTATGGGTATATAGATAAATAAGTTTAGCGTAGGAAAACAAGTTTATCCAATTGGCGTTAGAATAAAATAGTTTGGTCAAGGCTAATCTAATTTGGCTCAAAATCGGGTTTGGCCGGTGAAAAACATATATTTCACTAGAATAAGTATAAATGTGTGTCAAGAGTCATTTCTTGTAACATCAATACAGAAATTTAACATGTCCACCATAGAGACATGATGCATTGGACATGGTGTTTGCTTATTTCTTTTTCTGCAGACTCAGGCCGTGTTGAAATCAGACTTGCATTTATTGTTATTATTATTATTATTATTATTATTCGAGCCAGATCGCAGCTGAACATAATTTAGAATCGAACATCATTTTTCATTTTTAAGAAATTAATTACCTGTTGACATATAAGCTATTCTTGTCACGGGGTCAATTTTTTCTTTTCCGTGAAGTCGTAACTGGAATTTCGATTCAAAACGTAGCTTTAACACTATTTTCTCAAAGATACATCGCTTTTATGAAAAAATGGTTAACGCCATTCGATTACATAATTTCTGAGTGAGAATGACTGTTAATCTTATGCATTTCTGAAAAGGAATTAATTCATAAATGTGTTAGGATGTAGCTCTTTTGGGTTTGAGAAAAGCCTTAAAGAATGACAGAGAAATATAATCACAAATCTACTTTTTACTAAAGATATTCAAAAGTTATGATGTTTATAACTCTCCTTTTTATTTATTCTAAACTACATTAACTGTTTAATGAATCACTATTTGAATTTTGAAGGACTAAGAATCTAAATAATCAAAAATGCATTGTGTATTTTCCATTCTGCAAACACATCGTAATTTAAAAATACATTGTAAATTTATCCAATAAATATGTATGCAGTATTTTTTAAAGGAATCTTAAATGTATGTGAATTAAAATATGAATTTTTTGCAGAAATTGAGAAGGGCCAACTCGAGCCGGACTGATTCTCTTTTCACTGATTTTCGTACAGACAGGGCTCGGATTGAACTTTTAATTTTTACACCGGTTCAAGGCAAAATAACTTTCATTCGGGAATCTGGGGCCCGGGCTTCGAAATTCCGGCCCGCATATAAGCAACCTATACATGGATACGGACATGGGAAAAATCCTGTGTGTGATTGGCTTATGTTATGGAGCAATGTCCTGCGTCACAAACATTTTACTCGTCGTGGTGCAGGGGAGAGAGAAAACAAACCCATATAGTTTTATGATGTATAGTTCTATAGACTTCTAGTCACAAGATTTTTATTTATACAAATATGAAATTTCAAAGAGAAAATATCAATTTTGGGACGATTATTCATTTCTGTTGACCGAGATATCGCCCGATTAAATGATTCAAAATGGAATGATCACCAGAAATCAAACATTAGTTAGATGAACATTTAAAAAATTCTCTGCATTTTTACGACGTAGCTTCAACAATATGGAGTTATTGTTTTACGAAACTAAGTTTATTCAATTTAATCCTATATTAAAAAATCTAGTTTTAATGTATTTGAAGACTGCAAAGTTCATTTTAGTCTCCAAATGTATACCTGCTAGTTCAGTGGTTCAAATACCGAGTTTTAAATGAAAATAGACATTTTAATCATAAATACAACCAGTCTGCTAACTTAAAGGAATATTTTCTTCTTAGATAAATTAATTTTTTTCTATTCCTTTTTGGATGACTGTAATATTTTGTAATTCGTGCAACCATTGCTTATTTGCGCAAAATTATACTGAATGAACATATTTTAGAGTTCATTTGTGAGCCAATGCAATACTTAAACATTAGAATTATAAGAAGAAAATTTATTAAATTATTTCTACGACGAAGTTTTATCTACCACAACTATCCGAATAACAACTTTTTTACGACAAATATAAATAAAACAACTCCTTTTTATTTCTGATTAAAAGGGCGAAAGACAACGTTATTTGAATTCCCGTTAAAGGGACAAGAAAACCGATTAGCCAATCACAGAGCAGAATTCTTTCCCATGTTCGTATCCATGTAAAGGTTGCTACTATGCTTCCGTTCCGTGCAAACAACTAATAGTATTCTACTACCGTTCGATTAAAATACATTATACAGAGATGATAGCAAAACCACTTTGCACAAGTTTAGCAATGGAGCAGTAGTCGGGATTAACATTAAAAAGAACATTGCCCAGTATAACTGATGACTTTGCATTCACATGCTGTTTACACTAATTGTGTATTACAACCTTATTTTTTAAAGAATAACATCCTCGAAAAAAAAGTAAGGGGGGATTACTTTTTTCCCATTTCCCCCAATTATAATTAACCATTGAACTCCAAAACTAATCACATATAAGTTTTATAAAATTGAAGAATTATCCAAAATTGAAGAAATCAGATAATTCTGCTAAAAAAAACATTCATTTGATTTAAGGAGGGTAATCCTCCATTCCTCCTTTTATACTTAATCATTAAACCCTCAAAACTATTCAGGGATTCGCCTAATAATTCTAATAAAAAAATATGTACAAAATTTACGGCAGATCAGATAAATCTGCATTAAAACCCAATTACTTAATTTAAGGAGGCGATAAATCGTCTACTACCCCCCACTATACTTAAACAAAAAAAAAAAATAATAATAATAATAAAGAAGTGTTTGATCAAAATGAATTCATGTCTAAAATTTTAAGCAAATTGGATAATTCTGTATTATAACTAATTTATCTAATTAAAGGAAAGAAATAAATTGTACGCCTTCCCCTTATACTTAACCAAAGTACCACCAAAATTAATCAGTGAAGCGCTTCATCAGAATGAAAAAAAATTTGAACAAAGATTTGCCGCAAATCGATTAATTCTACATAAAAAACCCATTTGGCAAAATTATGCGGGAGCCTCCTGTTCTTCCCTTTGTTCTTAACCAATTAAACCCCAAAACTAATTAGGGAAGCACCTTACGAGAATGTATTTATTTTAAAAATTTAAACAAATCAGCAAATTCTGCGTGAAAAGAGCATTTACATAAATTATGGAGCGTTACCTTTATTCCCCCTTCCCTTTATACTTAAACATTGAAACACCGAAAACTAATCATGGAGGCACCTCATCAAAATGCTCCTATATCTAAAATGCTTTATAAAATATGCTAATAATGCATGGAAACTCATTTATTCGAATTAGGAGAAGGGGTGAATCAGCCTTTCGATCTTCCTACCCCATATTCTTCTCCAATGACCTCCCAAAATTAATCAGAAAATCTCCTCATAAGTATAAATCTATATTGAAAGTTTGATGCAAATCGGGCATTTTTATCAAGAATTATTCCATTGCGTACTTAGATACATACATACATAGATACCGAACTCACGGGCACATTAGTTCTCAGGCTTTGATAGGCTGATGAGATAATAAAATGTCAAATTACATTATTTCTATCGAGAGTTATCGTGTTACGGACATACGTACGTGCATACATGCGTACATACATGCGTACATACATGCGTACATACAGAACCTGCGAACCCATTACACTGATAAACAAGGTTTCTGTTTCTAACTAAGTATGTGATGACTTTTATATTTTAGGTGGTGCTGTGAAAGAATATGCCATTAAAAAGTTTCTATCATTCCACAGATTTTTAAAAAATTCAAAATCATGAAAATCTGGATTTTGTAGTATTTATTCAACACATATACCTTATGAAATTTATCATTTGGTATTTTAGTAATGACAAACTTTTAAATAAACACTTATAAAGCTTAAAATTAATATTTAAAACATATAGAAGAATTTTTGTAAAAAGAAATGATATTAATAAGAAATTTCATACTTTATGTAGCGGTAAATGTCTTATCTGTGGCTGCTCCCTTATAGGCCATTGTTCCGAGTTATATTAGAAATTTAAAGCAGACATTAAGCCCCTTATATCATTACAATAGTATAAATCATCTTTTCTTGAAAAAAATGTCGAATATTTTTTATGTCAATCTCGATAAATAGATATCTTTGTATTGTTTTTCAGGAGATTCAAACCTTGCAATCTTGATTCAAGTAATTCCGAGTTTGTCTTTGATAAATTTAAGTCTCTAACGAAATCATTTAATTCTTTTTGAGTAATTAGGTGTGGTTCTTCATTTATGCCAGGAGAATAGTTCATATCAGATGAAGAGGAAATTTCAGTTTTATCAATTTCCATTTCTACTGCGGCATCGTCATATGTAAAATTCTCTGGAGGTTTCGGTATTTGTAAATCATCATTATGTAAATATGGTCACATTGTTGAATCTAAGTTCGGGTACTTAATTTTATGTTTACTTCTTGCAGAGTATCCTTTAATTTTTGTAATACATTAGTAGCAGTCAGTTATATGATCCTTCGGCATGAGCCATATCATGGGTATAGTAAAGGACATACACTTTTTTGTACCTTTCATCTACGCCCGGGGGTTTGTAGCATATCATGTACAACAAGAATGAGGTGTCCATTCACCTACTGTATATCCAAAGTACATATTATAGGCAGTTTTTATTATCGGCGTGAAAGCGCATCGATGCTTTTTCAAAGTTAGCTCCCCGCACACATAGCAAAAAGAATCGGGTTCATTAACGCATCCTCTATACAAGTTTTGCATATTGTAGAGGGAAATATCATAATTAGAATTAAAATTTAATTAAAAAGTCTTACAGAACAAAGAAATAGTAGTACACTCGCCTCGAAAGTTTCAACTGTCATGGATTTGCGTTAAAGTCAAATACTGTGGGGGTGGCTAGACCTGTCTGTTCAAGGTCGCTAACATAAATTTTTTTAGAGAGTTGCATCCGTTTCTACTCTCTTGTTGTATCTTCTATCGTTGTAATAAGAAAAGTGAATGTTTGTGTGAATCAAATACATGAAAGAGAATAATATAATACAACTATAATGCCTATACGCTGCCTACATACTCCAAAACGTATAAGTAAAATTTCTCAAAATTGAAGGGTGATAGAAAATTTTTACAAACATATTCTTTTTCAGCAGCTTGAAATCTATAAGAAACACTCAAAGTATAACAGAAATTTCGTTAAAATTTGTTTATCAGTGTTATTTCTCAGGCTTTGATGCCTGTGAGCTAAAACACGTAAAATTACATTGACCTAGGCTAAACTAGATCAGCCTAGGACAAACTAGAATGTTTGCGGTGACGCGGTTATTGAAATCAATAAAATCACGCCAAATTAATTGGCCTAGAATAAACTAGATTGGCCTAGGATTAACTAGTTCAAACCAATAAACAGCAGTCTGAACTCGTTTATCCTATAAGAGTTAGGCTAAACTAGTTTCGCCTAGGAAAAACTAGCTTGTCCTATAGGCCTTAGGATACACCAGTTTGGCCTAGGAAAAACTAGTTTATCAGATGGGCGTTAGGATAGACCGGTTTGGCCTAGGCCAATCTAGTTTGGCCTAAAATCGGATTTGGCCTGTAACATATATATATAGCAGATTCCAACAAGCATATGCGAAGCTTGTTGGAACCTGCTATATATATATTTGTTGAATATATATAGTTACATATTTGTCGAAGCAAAATCTCAATTTTATTAACCTTCTATAATCTGTTATAAAATATATTTTACGAAAGTTTTTATCGATGAAAAAATATATTAATCAAAATTTCATGTAAAAGAAATGAAAAAGTTTCCTCATTTTTGAAACACAAGCAAGGAAATAAAAGAAATTCTTGAAATTTTCTAAAAATCTCATTTTCCGATAGCAATCAAAATAATCCCCAGCTTTTAAACTCATCAAGGAAACATATGGGGTGCAATAATTTAGGATTTCAAAAGTGGAACTGTTCAAGAATGAACTTCTATCATAGGTAGGAAAAATTTCAGAAAAAATAGAAGGATTATTCTAAAAGTATACTTCAGAAATATATTTCCAAAAAAGTATAATGATTTTCCTATACATTGTAACAAGATATTTGTCAAATAAAACTATGTCGAAAAACATGAGATATCACAAATGTATGATTAACTACTGATAAAGTACATAAAAATTGAAATTCTGTCATAATTTTAAGCTTTAATAAACAATTTAAACGTCCTAACTGGGTTTTCTGTCACATAATTTTTGAAATCAAGGGCTAATTTAATAAAAAACTGATATTAAAGGTATTATTATTATTTTTCCAGTGCATATGCGTCTATACAAATAAAATAGCAAAATACTCTGTCTGTGTTTCTGCGATGGCGAGCAAAATCTACCACACGTCGAAGTCTGAAATTTTAGGTGGAAATTTAGCTGGTTTTAACTTCAGTTGAACCCTACGGTGCCCCATATCACAGCTACCACTATTTTTGAATATTAATCGTTTTCTTGAGGCCCTTGGAACAGCTTCTTAAATGATCCAAATTTTTAAAATTTTATTTAACATAGTTTTAACATGCTCCATTTTAATAACTAAAAAAAATATATTTATACCTAACTGCACGCGAAATACTTTCCTGGCCTCTTGGGGCCCGGTACAGAGCCCATTAAAGTTTTTATAACAATAAATTGTTAATAAATTGTTTCCTTTTAATCCTATCTCCTTTTTTAGGATTCTTTATACATTTAAATATTTTAAAGTTTTTACATTTCATATGAGACATTATATACATTCCATATGAGAAGTCTGTACATCATATAAGCTGTACCCTATTATTCTACAGGGGGTCAAACCCCTGCTAAATCATAAGCCCAGCTCAAGGCCCCTGAATATTTTGCAACACAAACATATTTCACTTCTTATACTTCTTATCTTATCAGCGTAAAATTTTAAAGTTGCCTAGGACTCTTCTTCGACGACCAATACCCAGATATTTTTATTTCGGACCCTAAGGCCCTTTTTTAAACATTTAAACAATCAATTGGTGCATTTTTTAAAAGAAACATTATTCCAACGAATGGTTTATACTGTATGCTTTATTTTAAACAAATGAAGATCTAAAGCGCTATGTACTAAAAAAATTTAATTTTTTTTCATGTTAAGGCCCTGGTATTAACTGCCAGTTGGCCACTACGGTGCCCCCATCATAGCTACCTTAAAAATGATCCTCAATAATGGTCCCTTAAAAATATTCCTCCCATAAAATTGTCTAGCTTTTTCTTCTAACAAAATTTTAGGTCCTGTAGCTATTACATTAACGACAAAAAATTTCTCAGACTTCAGCTACCATAAATTTTGATTATGAATCGCATTCTTAATGCCCTTGGTGGAGCTTCTTTAAAAATGAACCAAATTTCTTTCAATATTATTTAACATAGTTTTAGCGTCTTCCCATCATTTTAATAACAACAAAAAATACCTACCTATATTCGAAATAAATACCTGGCACTTGGAGCCCGTTATAGGGCCCTTGAAGTTTTTGTAATAAGAAATTTTTAATAAATTGTTTCCTTTTAATTCGATCTGCATTTATAAGATTCTTTATTCATTTAGATATTTTAATGTTTTGAAATTCCATGTAAGACACTTTGGCACCCTTAATCATAGGGACAAGTCCAGGGCTTCTGAACATTTTGAAAGGCAAACATAGTTCACTCACCATATTTCTCACCCTTTAAGTGCATAATTTAAAAATTTGAATCCTGACTCGTCTTTCAGGACCAACAATCATATTTTTATCCGCGTCTTGGGCACTTTTTTCTAAACATTTACCGAATCAATTTTTGCATTTCTTTAAAATATTAATGAATTTATACAATATGATTAATTTTGTCTAATTGTAGATCTAAAGAGAATGGCAGACTAAGAATTTTAAACATGATTTCTTGTTAGGGATCTCTTTTTAAATCTCAGTTGGACTGTTTGGGGTCCTTGTTATAAATCCCTTAAAAATTATCCAATTCAATTGCTTAAAAAAACATTTTAAGTCCATGAGCTAATACAGAAATAAAATCCCCTCTAACTACCACAAATTTTGAATATTAGTAGCCCGTTGGTGCAATTGGTTTAAAATGATCCGAATTGCTTGCAATTTTCTTTAATGTAGATTTCGTATTCTCCCATTACTTTAATAACTACGAAAAATATTTTATATCCAACTACATGCGATATATGTTCCTGACCCTTTGGGTTCCGATACAGGGCCCCTTGAAGTTTTTGTACCAAAAATTGTTATAAAACGAGATTGTGAAATCATAATAAAAGCTTCAAAATGCGTTCTATATTATCATTTATTTTGAATTAGTTTTAGTTCTAATTAAGTTTTATTTCTGTCTAATGCAGTGTATTAATGAAATTAAGTCAAAGTATGCCTTTATTAGTAATTTTTAAACAATTCTTAAAAGTATAATTTCTTCTAACAAAACTTAGACATACAAATATTACTTGGTATTTTTCAACTGTTACGCGAACAAAGCAACAAGTTTTGCTTTCCATTTCTGATATTTTAAGGTAATACAAAAACATATTTTTTGGTAATTAATGCAATGGTTTATTTTAAAAACATCTTTATATACAATATATTACTGTAAAAGTCTGAAAACCTGCAAAATGTCTGGCAAAGGTGTTTCAAGTACTAATATTTCTCTTTTGACTACATGTTAGGTGCATCAACATTTAAAAACATTAAAAATATGTTTTAAAATGCAGCAAAATAAATGCATAATCTTAAACATTTTTTTGTAATATGCATTAAGTCTACCTTAGATTCCACATAATAGCCGAGAAAACACTATTACTCTTTCTTTCTAAATTATAGAAAAAATAGGTACAATAATGGATATTGCTGAAATAGAAAAGTAATTTTCAAACAGCGAAAAAATAATCCTTAGAAACTAAAATGCTTAGAGAAACATCTGTGTCCCAATATTATTGTATTTTAAGTGCACTTCAACTTAAAAGAAACTATTTCGGAAGATATTAAAAATCTAAAAGGAAAAAGATAGATGTAAACTATGAATTATTATTTTTAATTTTCTTGTTAGAAAGTTTGTTATTTCAATCATATTTTTATTAGATGATGCGGCTCTTTGTATAGAGGTATTCTCTTTCTCTCTATCTCAATTTTTCATTGATCGTACAGCTGTGAAAAAAACTCAAAATAAAAGCTAGACAATGTAAAGAAAATTATTCAATGTTTTAACAAATTCGACAATTTCAATGTGGTAACAGTACTCAGCAAGCGATGTGAAATAATCATAGAACATGGGGTTGCAAACCATTTCCCCCTAATTGAAGTCGGCATGACGGTTATAATTTTGTGAAAGATAATAATATTGCAATGGAAATATAACGGTATGTTTCTTGTTTATATAACTTGCGATAATGACACAAAAATGTATAGAAAAACTGTTGAAAAACGCAATGATACCACATAAACTAATAATGAGAATTCAAAAGTTGAATATAATGTGCATATTGCTTCACGGATAATGGAAATTTTTAGGTGCGTTCGAAATGATGTAAAGACATATACCACCTGTAGTCGTCGTTCAGTTCATCTCACCATCTCTAATCGTTTTCTCTGTACGTTCATCTTCACGTGCAATTTAATGATGTTGCGCTCTTAGGAACATGAAAAAATGTATATGCATCTGTGACGTATATACTAAAATATACATTTTGCACAACTTGTGGCGCAAAGAATATTTGTTATTAATTTGCAGAGTCACGCAAAACTATTCCATTACATAATGGCATAAGGGAAACATTCTTTGTTACGCATTTTAAATATATTAAACTATTTCAAACTTTATGAAAATAATATACGTTGCTGAGGTACACTAGAAGTCACTTCCTCTATAATAGACAGCAGATAGTATTTACAGGGACGCACAAAAGATTTTAGCTATTTTACTGTATCCGTAGTACTGCCTACTATTAAACCAAGATCTTAACATTTTTAAAACTTAGTTATAATAAGAATGAACCTGATTTTCTTTGCTTGATGTTTAATTTAAGACATGTTTTGGAGCATTACCACATTTATAAAATAATTTGAAGATATCTATCAATATTTTCTTTATAATATATTTCAGTTTATTATTGCTGTCAACCATTGTGGGGTTGAGGATAAACACCCTGTATTTTTGATTAAATGAACAATTTGAGATCCCATGTTGTATGGTTATTTTCTATCCTCTCAACAATTTTTCAACACTGTGTACTCATAATCATGAAACACATCACAAATCAATGAATTCGTTTGGAATATAATTTTATTTTTATTGTCTGACAAATGAAACCACTCTAAAAGTACGCATTATCATTTTTTCAAAGATTTTCAAATGATAAAAAGGCACTTTTTAAGGCGAAATTTTGGAGAAGAAAAAAGATTCTCATTTTCCAAGTAATAGCAAAGAAAAATATGAAATGCAGAACATAAGAGAGAAATAACAAGATTCAGAATATTTTTAAGTTCGGATAGCAATCAATATAATCCAAAATTGTTAAGTTTTTCAGAGAAAGATGTGTAACGTAATATTTTAAATTTTCAAAGGACAATTAAATAAGGAACTACTGCCAGAATTCCGAAGAGTTTCAAAAAGAAAAAGGATGATTTAATTGATAGTGTTTTAATAAATACGACATCATAGAGCAAATTTCGATTTAGTTATCAGAAAATTATCATTAATTGTTATTCTCTATGAAAAAAAATCATTTTTTAACAAATCATAATTTAACACATTTGGCATTTCATAAAACTAATTGAAAGGATTAATAATATTTTCTTTCTACAGTGTAACTAACACAAAACCCTTTTTAAAAAGTTTATATTTGGCATTGTACTAGAGCAGTGTGCTCATTAGTTTGGCATTTAATACTTTTAGACTGCTACTAGGTATTGCATTATACAGATATAGATTTAAAAATTGCTATCTATACTTTAAAACTTGATGGTATATTGAGTACACCCCCCCCCCTCTCTCACGATCATTATGTATAGCCAAACCACATGCTTTTACAGATTAATATGTCGTCGAACCACCGACGGTTTCTTTCGAAAATCCTTATCAACAATGCTTTTATACATCTGCAATGATAGGTACTTCCTGTGCTCCTCAACACATTTGCTAAGTAACCGCAAATAGGAATTTGTGTGTAACGGAAAAATGCACTTTACACAAAACTGTGCTATCTAAAATTATTGATATAGTTTTTCTGCAAGGATCACATTAACATCTATTAACATAATAATCAAAATTTTCGTTCCAGTAGAGCGCGAATTAGATTGATGGGGGGGGGGCACATTTTTGCACTGTATTTTGAATGAAATGTCTGAAAATATAACACATAAATGTAAAAAAAAATGCTTTATGAGAGTTTTCACGCGATAACCAATACGATATGTAAAAAGAAAAGATTCTTTTTCAAGTAACTTAAAAAGCTCTCTACATTTTCCCTAAATATATTTATGAATGTTTAGGGATTTCCAAGTATGTGGATAAATAGCCTTTATTATTTCCCCCAATTTAAATATTCCACGCTCCGAAGTGGACTCTTTAGAAGTTAATTGGCTGTGACAGAGAGACACAGCAGTGATTTGATTCTAGTTCCGTTTTTACATTTTGATTAAGAAATCATAAAAATCAATATTTCTTATTCCAGTTAAGATAGAATCATGATATAAGCGTCATTTAAGCACAAAAATAGAAAAAATATCAATGCAATAATTGTTTTAGAAAATTTTAAGGTTTTCATGTTCCGAACTCTCTTAAGTCATGAAAATAATTGTTTGCATACATTTTAAGTAATGACAAAACAAAACAACAAAAAAAAAAAACTGAAAAAGAAAACAGACAATATAGAACAGGGGATTTGTTTTTAAAATGAATTTATCCAAAACTATAATAGAAGACAAAATGGATGAGATTTTTCCCAGACGAGTGCTAACGCTAAAAATTTAGGTACGTGTGATGAGAATAATGAAGCTAGATTATTTTGCGTGGTGCATTCTATACATATACATGATGCGTTTAAAGTTATTTAAAGAGTATGATAATTTTCTGGAGTTTATATTACACCGTTTAATACATTTCAAAAGAAAAATCTGTTTAACGCCGTTATAAAGAGCTTATTTCATTCTATGAAACTGTTATAAAATAAAAATTTCACGTCCTGCATTTCTCTGTTGAAACATTTTGCACTCCATTTCAAGGTAAAAAATTATGTATGTTCGGATAACTTGTTAATATGAAATTTTGCTTCCATATTCTGTTTATTACTTACCCATCATACGTAGTATAGGGTAAGTCTTGCAATCGTTTTCAAAATCGAAAAATTTTTTTTGACGGATTTACACGTTTTAGATAGTGGAGATTCCGAAAAACATATTTCTAGAAAAAAAAATTTGCCGTCCGTCTGTCTGTCTGTCTGTAAACGCTCTATCTCCCGAACAAATTGAGATAGAAACTTGAAATTTTGTATGTAGTTAGAATGTAAGAATGGGACGAACCCTATTTAATATCAGCAACCTCGATTATCCGGAACTATTTTTTTCGGACTCTCGAAAAATTCGTTCTGATGAAAGGTATATAAAAATTTTCGAATTTTTTTATTTTAAGGAATGGACGTAAAAGGCAATAAAATAACACACATTTTGCATATAGAACAAAGTCGATCGGATTATTAGTTGCCGAGATATTTGTAATCTTGTTTTCCACATTCTTCGATTTTTCATGACCCTGTATTTCATTCAAATTTCAATTCAGAGGTATACTTTAATTGGAAATGAGACGCTTAATCCGACGCAATTAATTGTTAGTTAATAGAATTATTATTTTTGGAGTTATAAGGATGTTTCTTTTACGCAATTTGGTACTACTTGAGTAGTTTGGCGTTTTATATAATTTGTCGAAATTAGTACATCAGCAGTTCTTTAATAGAGCATTACTATGTATTAACAATATTTAAATTTTGTTTAAGAATTGCAATGCATTGTATTAATAGTTTTCATATGTTTTATTTTCATATACATATCCATGATGGGTAAGTATTACTGTTGCCCCCAACGACTAGTTTTTTTCAGAATTTTGTTTTCTTTGTCACAATACTTTAGGTTTTCTTTCTGTCTTTCTTATTATTTATAATTCTTTATTTATTTTAGTAGAGAAAATAGAGGCAACTTAACTTTTAAAGACAATTTAGAGTTAAGTTAATTAAAATAAACGCATAAAAGACACTAAAGAACTTACATTTTCACTATGATGATGTTATAAAATTTAAGAAATTATTTATTATTTACTTGAAATTTTATACACAATAGTTTATTTATGTTAACATAACACTTAAATACGAAATTAGTTTACGTATTCAGTTTATTCTTTAAGTATTCTTACCTTTTTATATCAGTGCTCAGTGGAATAATTTTAAGCGCTGTTGTCAGATCTTTTGAGAAGGTACATGAAAAACTGGAAGAAAAATTTCTCTATGATAAATTAGATTTATGTACAGTCAGTTACATAAAGGAATTAAAAAAATAATAATTATTTTTATTGTGAGAAGCTGTTAAAAATGTGAAAATCATTACTTTCACAATTTAGTAGAAATATTGTAAACAATATTTGACGATAAAAATTTATTTATGTTAAGTAACGTGCTGATACTAAAACTTTTTTCATGATTTTATCGATTTGTTTTGTCAGACTTATGTGACTATGTAATTATATTAAAATACAGCACACTAAAAATTCACGTATTAAACATTCTATCTATACATAGTCTTAGAAAATTACTAGACAAGTTTCAAACATTTTTTCAATCATTAATACTTGAATACGTAATTGATACCTCGCACATAAATTTGCTGTGGAAAATCTAAATCATAAATCCATTAACTACATAAATGTTAAACATACACATAAAAAAGTATATTAAAGATATATATATATAAACTGTTCCACATGAATCTGCTATTTCATATAGTTTTCAGGAAACCATAAATACAATTCACTAAATTAATGAAATCCTAGTACCGATTTCATTCAAAACCACTTTTGACTATATAGTGCATACATATATTGCCGAGATTAACTATTTATTTTGTAACGTAGGTACCCTAAAAAGAAATATTCTTCTAGGACATTCGAATAAAGTTTATCAAATAGTACTTTTCTAGTATTATATGATAATTTCAATTTATAAATGAATAGAATTAATTATGACAACCCCCGCTTTATATTTCTTGCAAGGTATTCACACCTCTAAATTGTTAAGAATATATTTTATTTTGTCCTCGAAATATAATCATTGAAGTACCTTAAAAAGCTATAACCATTCAAAACAATTAAATATTTTACGATCACCTTCCAGAGAATGAAAGATAGATTTATCCATGAAATAAATCTTTCTTTATGGACGACTTCTCGGCAATAATTTTTACTTTCTTCTGATTATAAATATGAAAGAAAATTAATCCAGCGTAAGACATGCAGATTAAAACTAATGAAAAAGTAATGTGTTCATAAAGCGTCATAGGTGAGTAACATAAGCTTATCGCAATAAAAATTGTGAGTAATACTGCATACAATAACTGTAACAAGTAGTGTTGTTTGTTCATGTCTTTACGCCACAATTTTAATAAACTATTTAAAACGTATATTTAATTGGCGGTTCATAAAATAAATATTTTAGTTACTCTTGAAGATTTTTTCTTTAGTAGTTTGAATGTTTGATTAAATATATGAACACAATAAAACAAACTTTAGAAAGACAGTATTTTTGATTTTTGTTCGCTTAGGTACTCTAGTTATGTTAATTTTCAAAAGTAATGTAAGTAAATTGTCACGATACGCCTTATATACTTACTTTCTTGCGAATGTTTGTTTAAATTTTAGATGTTGCCCTTGCAGAGATATCGTCGAAAATCTGCTGCACAAATATTATCATCTCCCCCTGTCAACTATTTTCGATTCACTTGAAATTTAAATTATGCGAAAATAATAGTAGTAAAATTTATATAAATCTTAAAGGCTAATTTTGTGAATAATTCTAGTTTAGACTTATTCAGAAAATTAAACATTGCATTTTTCCATTACGCAAAAAGGAAAAAATTACACATAATGCTGTTAATTTGCGGGCATTCAGTAGTCGATTTTAAAAAAGCTCCTAAATTTTTAGAGGACCGACATTTTCTTTCTACAGTGTAACTCACACAACACACTTTTTTCAAAGTTTATATTTGGCATTATTCTAAGCTCAACAATTTGACATTTTTTGCTTTTTTACTGTTACTAGGGATTTCATTATACAAATATAGCTTTAAAAGTTGTTATCTATTCTTAAAAGTCGATGGTACATGCAGTACCTCCCTTATTATTATGTAATATGCATACTATGTTATGTAATATGTATACTATATTATGCATACTATAAAAATAATTCAATGTAATAATAATATTTTCTTTCTACAGTGTAACTCACACAAAACCCTTTTTTCAAATTTCATATTTGGCATTGTACAACAATTTGACAATTAGCTCAACAATTAGGCTCAACAATTAACTCAACAATTTAATATTTAATGCTTTTTTACTGCTACTTTGTTATATACTTATTATATAGCTATATTATGTATACTATAAAACTAATTCAATGTAATAATAATATTTTATTTCTACTGTGTAACTCACACAACACCCTTTTTTTGTAGTTTATATTTAGCATTGCGCTAAGCTCAACAATTTGACATTTATTGATTTTTTACTGTTACTAAGTATTGCATTATACAAATATAGCTTTAAAAGTTATATACCCCCCCCCCATAATATTATGTATAATTATGTACAAAAATAATATGTAAATCCCAATCAGTGTTTACGGATTAATATCTTGCCGAACTACTGATGATTTCTTTCGAAAATCTTTAAACACAATGCCTTTATGCTTCTGCTATGATAAGTACCCCCAGCGCTCCTGAACTCTTTTGGTAAATAACCGCAAATAGAAATGTGTGTGTAACGGAAAAATGCGCTGTTCTCAAAAACTATGCTATCTGAAGTAATCGCTATAGTTTTCTTGCAAGGATGACATTAACATTTACTAATTCTAGTTTTTATTATTATTATTATTTATTTATTTCCAGTTGATCTAGAATTAGATTGGTGGGGGGAGAAGCATGTTTTTGCACTATATTTCCGACGATACGTCTGAAAATATAAGACCTAAATTTTAAAAAAATGTATTCTTGAGTTCAGCGTTGCGGGAGATTTCAAGCGATAACCTATATTATATACACAAAGAAAACATTTTTTTCAGTATTTTAATAAGTTCTCTACATTTTCCCTAAATATGCTTATGAAAGTTTAATGATCTGTAAATATGTGGGTCAATAGTCTTGATTATTTCCCCCAATTTGAACTTTCCACTTTCCGAAGTTTAGGAGGAAAATGGCTGTGACAGACAGACAAAAATCTGATCTTATAATGGTTCCGTTTTTACATTTTGAGTACGAAATCCAAAAAATCAATATTTTTTATTCCAGTTAAGATAAAACCCTTATGTAAGCATCATATTAAGCACGAAAAAAAATAGGAAAAAATAATACAATAACTGTTTTAGAAAATAATTTTAAGGTTTTTGTGTTTCGGACTCTCCCAAGTCATAAAAATAATTGTTTGCATATATTAAAATAAAGAAAAAAAATAGTACTGATTTATTTTAGAGTACAGAGCAGTAGAAGTGTTTTTAAAATGAATTTATCCAAAACTATAACAGTAACAAAATAGGATGAGATCATTCCCAGACGAGTGCTAACGCTAAAAATGTACCGGGTATCCCAAAAATGACTGACGGAATTTAAAATTCAATAATTTGCAAACGATGACAGCTATTTGAAAAATTTTTGCAGGAGGGATATGTCTAATGTCAGGAATTTTTTACCAGAATTTTTTTTTATTTTAGTTCGAATTTCAAACAATAGGTGGCGCTGACCGCAATTGAAGGCCAGGTCGATGCTTCACTCAGCACTGATCACCTGGCCTTCATTCGCCGTCAGCGCCACCTATTGTTTGAAGTTAGAACTAAAATAAAAAATTACTCTAAAAAAACTCCTGACATTATACATAACCCTCCTGCAGAAATTTTTTAAATAGCTGTCACCATTTGCAAGTTATTGAATTTTAAAATCCATCAGTCATTTTTGGGACACCCGGTAGGTACGTGTGCTGACGGAATAATGAAGCTAAAAATATTTTGCATGGTGCATGTTATACATATAAATGATATGTTTAAACTTATTTGTAGAGTGTGATAATTTTCTGCAGTTTTTATTACACTGTTTAACACATTTCAAAAGAAAAAAAATTTTAACACCAACAAGTTATAAAGAGCTTATTTCATTCTATGAAGCTGCTTTAAAATGAAACATTCACGTCCTGCATTACTCTGTTGAAACATTTTACACTCAGTTTGAAGTAAAAAAAATATTTATGTTAGGATAACTTGTTAATGTAAAATTTTGCTTTCATATTCTGTTTATTTTTCTCAGAATTTTGTTTTCTTTGTCACAATACTTCTTATTTATTTATTTATTTTAGTAGAGAAAAAAGTGACAAAATTAACTTTGAATGAAAATTTAGAGTTACGATAGTTAAAATAAATGAATAATAGACATAAAACATAGTTACCTTTTCTCTATGATGATGTTATATAATTTAAAAATTATTTGTTCATCAATTACTTGAAATTTTATGCACAATTGTTTATTTATTTTAAGATAAAATTTAAATATGAAGTAAGTTTATGTGTTCAGTTTATTCTTTAAGTCTTTTTATCTTTTTATTTCAGCGCTCAGTGGGATCATTTTAAGCGCTATTGTTTTGAATTCAGGTGTTTTGATAATATACCTGAAAAACTAGAAGATAAAGTTCTCTATGATAAATTAGACTTATGATGCAGTCAGTCACATAAAGGAATTAAAAAAATAATTATTTTTATCATGAGAAGTTGTTAAAAAAATGTGACAATCATTACTTTCACCGTTTAGTAGAAATATTGTAAACAATATTTGAAGGTAGAAAAAATATTTATGTTAGGATAACTTGTTAATATGGAAATTTGCATCCATATTCTGTTTTTTTTCCTTTATTCGGAATATTGTTTTCTTTGTCACAATACTTTGGGGTTTATTTATTTATTTTAGTAGAGAAAAGAGTGAAAAAGTTAATTTCTAATGACACTTTAGAGTTAATCAAAATAAACGCATAATAGGCATAAAACATAGTTACGTTTTCTCTATGATGATGTTATAAAATTTAAATATATTTAATTTATTATTTACTTGAAATTTTATACACGATAGTTTATTTAATTTAAGACAACATTTAAATACGAAATTTGTTTACGTGTTCAGTGTATTCTTTAAATCTTTTTATCTTTTATCTCAGTGCTCAGTGGGTTCAATTTAAGATCTGTTGTTTTCAATTCAGGTGTTTTGAGAAAGTACATGAAAAACTGGAAGATAAAGTTCACTATGATTAATTAGACATTTGTTGCAGTCAATGGCATAAAGGAATTAAAAAATAATTATTTTCATTCTGATAAGCTGATAAAAAATGTGACATTAATTACTTTCACCGCTTAGTTAAAATATTGTAAACATTATTTGAAGATAAAATTTTATTTATGTTACGGATACGTATTAATATGAAATTTTTTTCATGATTTTCTGGATTTGATTTGTCAGACTTATGTGACTATGTAATCATATTAATAGGCAACACTTATTACCATCGCGAGGTTCGCCCATCTGTTTGTTCGTCTATCCGCATATAACAGAGCACAATCTACCCAGGCGAATGGTTTTGAAATATGTACGCAATTATTCTTCAATTTTCTTGAGTCATTTTACATTATGAAATCTGATTCAAAACTTAAAAAGATATTAATAAATGCTTTCATTTTTCTATTAAATCATATCGTACGGGATTAAAATAATGATATCGCATCATAGATATTGCTTCTACGTGGACATGTTCATTATGTATTATTTAAGATCGAGTTATAGTATTCCCATATTACTGAATTATATGATTATACATAAGCAGCTATACAACGTGACAGTTATTAACCCAATTTTCAAAGAATTACTTGTCTTTACATTTTTAAAAATTAATATTTTCTTATACTAAAATGTAAAAAAACTGTTGGAATAATTTTAAACTATGTAAAGATATTCTTAGAAAATTATTAGACAAGTTTCGAACATGCACATATTTTCAAACATTATTACTTGAATACGTAACTGATATCTCGCACGTAAATTTGTTCTTTAATGTAGTGGAGTGAAAATCTAAATCATAAATGAATTAATTATATAAATGTTAAGTGTACACCTAAAAAATATGTGCATTAAAATAATATATATAAGCAGTTCCATGTAAATCTGCCCCTTAATATAGTTTTCAGGAACGATAATTACAATTCACTAAAGTCACCTAGTACCCATTTAATTCAAAACTACATTCGGCTATATGGTGCATACATATATAGCCGGCTTAACTGTTTATTTTGTAACGTAGGTACCCTAAACAAAAATATTATTTTTTGATATTAGAATAAAGTTCGTCGAATTGTACTATTCTAGTATTATGTGATATTTTCAATTTACAAACGATAGAATTAATTATGACAACCTACGCTTTAATGCAGCCGCCACTTCATGCTTCATGCAAGGTATTCACACTTTTAAATTTTTAAGAATATATTTTATTCTGTCCTTGAAAATTAATGACTGAATAATCTTAAAAAGCTATAACTATGCAAAACAATTAAATAGTTTTACGATAATCTTCAAGAAAATGAAATATAGATTTATCCCTAAAATAAATCTCTCTTTATGGGCGATTTCTCGGCATAAAATTTATTTTCTTCTGGTAATAAATATGAAGAAAAACTAATCCAGCGTAGGACATGCAGATTAAAACAAATGAAAAAGTAATGTGTCTGTTCATAAAACGCCATAGGTAAGTAACATAAGCTTATCGCAAGAAAAAATGTGAGTAATACTGCATATAATAACTTTAACATGTAGTGTTGCTTCTTTATGTCTTTACATTATAATTTTGATGAAATATTTAAAACGTATATTTAATTAGTGGTTCACTAAAAATATTTCAGTTACTCATTAAAAAACTTTATTTTAATAATTTGAATGTTTGATTAAATATACGCACAAAACAAAAACTTAAGAAATACAGTATTTATGAATTTTGTTCATTTGAAAGGTACTCTAGTCACGTTAATTTTCAAAAGTAATGTTAGCAAATTGTCACGATACGCGTTATCTACTTATTTTCTTGCGAATATTTGTTTTAATTTTAGATTTTGCCTTTGTAGAGATATCGTCAGAAATCTGCTGCAGAAATATCATCCCTCCCTGTCAACTATTTTCGATTCACTTGAAATTTAAACTATGCGAAATTAACAGTAGTAAAATTTATATTAATCTCTCTTAAAGGATAATTTTGCTGATATTTCTAGTTTATATTTTTTCAGCAAATTGAAAATCGCATTTTTCATTACACATAAAGGGAAAAATTACTTATAATGCTGTTAATTTGCGGGCATTCAGCAGACGATTTTTGAAAAGCTGGAGGTACCTGTCAATGCGGAAATATCCGATAATTGTTGATAAAGTTTTTCATTAGTATTTGTTGAAAATTATATGAGATGTTATTCAAAACCTATACAGAAACAGAAGCACACAATCCAAGGTGGCAATGAAACTTTTGAACACCTTGTGAAAAATTATTGGCATAGTGACACGTTTAAATATACATTTTAAAAAAGCTGTGTTATTGACATGTCATTAAGTTATTAGATAGTTTCCGTTAATACCTGATGATTAATAACTTGTATGTTTCATTAAAAAATTCGTGAATTTTTTCTAGCTATTTTGCCATTAATTAATGGAATCATATAGTATATTGCATGATTCCTATATCTTTAAGAAGATAATGGTGATGCCAGTGTAATCCGATGGATGAAGTGGAATAATTTAGAGTTTATATTTTTAACCATTAATACTTGATTTTTATATGAAATGTATAGAAAATGCTGGGTAGGGCAGTTTTTTTGTATTCACTACGATCTCACATTTTTTTAATAAACTGACTCCATCTCTAGCAATAATAATAAGAATGACATTACTAGGCTTGTAAATAAATTAATCGATAAAATAATTTATCAAAATAATAATAATGAATAAGAAAATCTGAATAAATATAACAATACTGTAGATAGTAAAATATCAAAGATAATATGACAGATTTAAATTTTTTTTTCAAAGAATCGTAATGAAATTTTTACTTTGAAGTATAAATAGAAAAATTTTCAGAATGTCTAATTCTTCGTTTTTTTTTTTCAAAACTATATTTATTTGAACAGAGAAATTTATTACTTAATTTAAAAATAAAACTGAATTTCTTGTAATAAAAGTAATAATAATAATGGTAACAACATTCTCTGTAAATAAGTCGTATTGCAATTTTTTAGACAATAACAAAAAGAAAATAATAAATAAAACTCGCAAAGAAGTTGTTTTCCAAAATTGTTGACAGAAACGAAGAAAATTTTATTAAAAAAAAGAAAAAGAAGAAATTTAATTGAATTATTTAACCCATTTTTACCGACGGTACTTATAAGTACCATTAATATTAATTCTTATAAAATTATTTTAATACGTCGATTAGATGTAGTATTCTTTAGAATGAGTTACATATGCATTACTTTATTTTGTTCCAAAAGGATTATTGGTTAAAAAACAAAATTATTTTTAAAAAGATGATTTCTTTTGCCTTTGTATCTTTTTAGCATTCTCGGATCGAGAGAGGGGGATGGAATTTTTCTAAATCGGAAATATTTTTATATTTATTTTGTAATAACATCATATTTGTAGATTTTATAATTCTACAAAATACTAAGAAAACAATTTAAAATAAAATATTTGACTAGCGTTATAAATATTGCACAAAATCCTTCTAAATCCAAATATAATTCATCCTTCTAAATCTTTCAATAAAATCCTTCAAAAATATGCAAAGGATTATGTTGATCTTTTAAATCAGTTTAAACAATTTACATGAAATGCTTTAAAATATAAAATTTTCATGAATTCATAATTCATTAGATAAAGGTTTGGTTTAGTATTGGTTTATTTTATGTCAGCTAATTATCTACACGTGGGATATGTGTCCAAAAGTGGTATGATGCCCTCCGTGGGGGTTCTTTCTAAGGGAAAATTAACCCGTATTTACGCAAGGAAATCCAAGGTTCGGAGAAAATCACGGAAAACTCCGAACGGTTAGGCCGACGGCCGCGATTGGGTTCGAGCCCAGCACCTGCCGTCAACCAATTGAGAGGTCAGAACATCTCGGCCACTGGTGGGGCTCGTTAGATAACGGAATAATTCCAAACTGGCTCATACTCAGGCAAATAGCAAAGTTCTGTGCTGCTGTCACTGATGAGATTTACATATCCTTTCATAATCATGAATAGTAGGTGATATTGCAGAATTAATAAAAAGAATATTGCCCAGATAAACTGATAGCATTGAGCTCACAGGTTACGCATACTAATTGTACATTACAGCCTTATACTTTCAAGGGTTAATTCCGTTCGAAAAAAATGAAGAAAGAGAAACAGCTTTCCACTTTCGCCCTTTTTATACTTAATCATTGAACCTCCTAAACTATCAAGGACATGCTTTATCATATGAAAAATCTATATCGAAAATTTAGAGCAAATCGGATAATTCTTAATAGAAACCCATTTAGCATTTATATAATTTAAAATGATCTCTTTTAAAGTCTCTTTTATCCCCTCTTTTATACTTAACCATTAAACTTCCAAAACTATTCAGAGATTTGAACAGAATCTGACAATTCTGCTTGAAAAACCCATTTATGTAAATTAAGGGGAGGGGCATTAGAACCCCCGTCCCTCCTGTTTACACTTATTCAATGAACACCTAATAACAGTAACATAATCGCCTCATCTGAATGATCCTATATCTAAATTTTGAACGAAAACTGTTAATTCTGCATGAAAAACACATTTATATCAATTAAGGGGATGACATGAGCTCCTCGTTACCCCTCTTACACATATCGAATGAACTCCAAAAACTAATCAGGGAAGCGCCTTATCAGGATATATCTATATACAAAATTTCAAGTGGATCGGATATTTCTATCATGAGTTGTTGCGTTACGCACGTACACACGAATGAACGAACATACATACGTACAGAACGGGCGGACACATAAGTTCTCAGGCTATGATAGCCTGTGAGCTAAAAAACCTTTAATATTCCACTCGTAAATCACGACGCCATGAAAATAAAATAGAGTAGGTTTCTTGATCTTGAGAGGCTAAATGAAACATCTGTTGTAAATACGCAGAATCTTGCCAATTAAAATGCAATAATAATTATCAAACTCTGTAAAAGAATAGAGGATTTCAGAGAAGGACCTATGTTGCCAATTATAAATTTAACTATAGTGATTACAACCAATACGAAAATTTTATCCCGCGAAAAAGAACAGAGTTCTTTCAGACTATCGTAAAATTGAAAAGCATTCCGGTCCTCTAGCGTCACATGAAGGGAATTGTGGGTAATTGAATGATTATTTAGAGCGTAGACACAAACATATTATGCAACAGATAAAAGAATAAATTTAAGTAATAGGATTTTAGGAAAATAAATGCTTTGACTTATTATTGTTTATAAAAAAAAGAAAGAAAGAAAACGTTGAGTAAAAGTATGGAATTAAAATAAGTATGTTAAGTAATTATAAAAAGAAAGGGGGAATTAAAATATTATAAGAATTTGGAAATAATTAATTTAGAATCAACGCGGAAATATTTATATCATATATATTACTGAAGGAATGCATTCTTCGTGGCCGAGTGGTCATGGCACCACGCCTTGTATAATTTAATTATTGCATTAAAATATGACTTTCTTTTAGGTAAAAGTGAATAATTATACATCTAATTTCTTCTATGATTAAAAATTTGAATACAGTAAATAACATTATATAAAAAAAACAAGGCATTTAATTAAGGCATCAAGCGAAATAAATTTAATAATATTTTTTGGAAAGTAACTTATTATGAAAAAAACATCAAGCGAAAATAAACTGCTGCTGATTAAATATATGGCTTTTTAGAACAAAATACGAAGAATGGCGCAAACTTCTGTCGTCAAAAAGAAAAACCACAAGTAAATAAGGAAATCAACATATAGATTCGAAGTTTTAATTTTTTAAACAAAGGTTTTTAAAACTTATTCAATGCCACAATCAGTCGAAACTATTAACACACTAATGAAACAGAATAAATAAAAAGAATATTGCCCAGTTAAAATGATGGCATTGAGCTCACAGGCTACGCATACTAATTGTACATTACAGCCTTGTATTTTCGTTAATTCCGTTCGAAAAAAAAATAAGAAAGGGAAACAGCTCTCCCCTTTCTCCTTTTTTATACTTAATCACTGAACATCCGAAACTATCAAGGACATGCTTTATCATATAAAAAATCTATATCCAAAATTCAGAGCAAATCGGATGATTCTTAGTAAAAACCCATTTAGCATTTATATAATTTAAGAGGAGTTATTCCCCTCTTTTATACTTAACCATTAAACTTCCACAATTATTCAGAGATTTGAACGAAATCTGACAATTCTGCTTGAAAAATCCATTTATACAAGTTAAGGGGACGGGCATTAGAACCCCCGTTCCCCCTGTTTATACTTATTCAAATGAACACCTAATAACAGCCACGGAATCGCCTTATCAGAATGATCCTATATCTAAATTTTGAACGAAAACTGTTAATTCTGCATGAAAATCTCGTTTACATCAATTAAGGGAAGGGGCATGAGCCCCCCGTGCCCCCTGTTTACACTTATTCAATGAAAACCTAATAACAGCCACGGTATCGCCTCATCAGAATGATCCTATATCTAAATTTTGAACGAAAACTGTTAATTCTGCATGAAAATCCCGTTTATATCAATTAAAGGGAGGGGCATTAGAGCCCTCGTTCCCCCTGTTTATACTTATTGAATGAACACCTAATAACAGTCACGGAATCGCCTCATCATAATTATCATATATCTAAATTTTGAACGAAAACTTAATTCTGCATGAAAATCTCGTTTATATCAATTAAGGGGAGGGGCATGAGCCCCCCGTTCCCCCTCTTATACATATCGAATGAACTCCAAAAACTAATCAGGGAAGCGCTTTATCAGGATATACCTATATACAAAATTTCAAGTGGATCCGATATTTTTATTATGTGTTATCACATTACGCACGAACGTACGAACGTAAATACAAAACGGACGGGCACATAAGCTCTCAGGCTATGATAGCCTGTGAGCTAAAAAACATCATTACTTATGCTTAGCATATTTGCCTTAAAAAATAAAAAAATTAAAAAGAGCATAATTATCCATTTTAAAGCAAAGAATTTCTATTATTGTGTAGCTACATTCTTCAAATGTTATGGAGCACCATTGGAACTCTCTCAAACTGTTTTTTGTTACGTACATCACTGAAAAGTTTTTGACATACTACATGTAACGATAGGCTTTTCAAATATGAAAAAATTATTTTGGAAACATTTTGTAATTTTTTTTATTATTTGTTATTCAAATTTTCATAAAATATAAAATGATAAATTAGCTATTTGTATCACATAGCTATTTACTTTAGTGCAAATAAAAACAGTGGGTAATACTTTAATATAATACTTAAAAATACTTAAATGACTAAAATGACTTAAATGATTTTTATGAAAGAAAAAAAAGTATGATTTTACTTCATTTAGATGCTTTTTCAAGTTTAGTTCTCAGGATAAGTAAAAATGTTTTAAAAATAAAGTACAATTTCATAAATATTGTCTTCTTTATTGTCTTAAACTGTTAGTTTTTTTATTACATAGTTGAAACGGAAATGCAATGAAATGCATCTTAAGTATGTTTTAGATAAAAAATGATTTTTCTAAAGAAAAACACATCACAGAAATCCCTTTACTTCATATATTTTTGAAAATGTTCAATAAAAACGTTTAGTTACAAAACAAGATGACATTTTTTTAAGTTTAAACTACAAAAGAAAAAAAAAATATTAATCATGGTAAATTGCTGAAGAATTTCTTGAGAAGAAAATATTAGTCAGTATTTTATAAATTTTACAAGTTAAGACTATTTATAAATAATAATTTTAAAACTATATATTGTTGCATAATTATTTTCTAACTAGTTAAACTATTTTGATTTTTCTTCATGACGAATTTTATCGCTATTTATAAAAAAATTAAATAAAAAGAGGATTTGTTTCGATGACAATTTACAACGGAGATAGTACATGATAAGAGACTACATGAAAGTTATTTCTTGTGGTTTTTTTTTCCCTTATAATAAATATTCCTTTATTAATGATGTTTAAAAATTAATTTTGCAAAGTTTACAGCAGTTAATGGATTTCATTGCATAGTACTCATCAATTATGTAAGATGATATTATGTACAATAGAGTGCCGACTAACCAAAGCGACCGATCAGGACTTAGGCCTATCTGGTTTTGGCAAATCTGGATAATTGGACAATTATGAAAACAATTATCGCAATATTTCTTAAGTAATTTTGCAACACCTTTTTGTCAAGAGTAAAACTAGCAGTTGCAGTACTGTACATTTTAGCATTTTAGCACAAATTTTATATTTATAAGATTTTAATTTTTCTTTTAAATTTTTTTATTTTCTGCAAAATTGGTAAAAAGTTATACACGAAAGTATACATATGAATAATTACATATATACATATACGCGTATATGTATACACGTATACATATAAATGAATAATATTATCTGTATATATACAAATAAAGCATACATTAAACTGATTATTTTATCTTAATGTTTTAGATATTTCTTTCACACACAGTGCAAAAAAAGAACAAATTTGTTTAAATTTGTTTTATTTATCGCTGTAGCATAGTAAAAATCTACAATATATTTATAAGACAACGGTTTTTTATTTAGAATAATTTGTCATAGATGTTACGCTTTTGATTCAAAGTCTAAAATCACAGAAATAACGTCATCGAAGACTCATGTAATCATTTGCACATTGAAAAAAATACATTAAATTAAGAAAATTGTATAAAAAACGAGAATTCTAATACTTCATTTTAGATCTCTATGTGAACCTAACTTTTGAAACCGCGAAAATGTAATAAAATATGTATGTAGAATCCTACAATTACATTAATTTGGACAAATAAAAAAAGCAACATAATAATTAAAAAGATTAATTATAAGAAAAATTTAATAACAAGTACATAAAAATAAGAAATTTTTAGTATGGCAAAATGGAGTAATTTACATTAAACAAATTATCCATTCTTGGAAACCTTAACATTTATAACCAAAGCAAGTTTTAAATGCACTTTGGGAATTATAATGGCTTACACAATGAAACAAATTTTATAACAATATTTAAAGAGTATATAAAAAGAAAATTATGTAAATATTTACTAAAATATTTAAATTCAGCTCTAGAGACAAAGAAATTTTCTTAAAAAAAGCAACACCACGAAAGAAAAAAATCTTTTCAGTGCTTGTTTTCCTGATACATTTTTTTAAGTATACTTTATAATATTGAATACACTAATGTATAATAAAAGGTGCTGTTTTAGAAAAATTAATTTCTCTAAAGGCAAAAGCTTTTCAAAAAGAATTTTTTTATGAATTTTTTTTAAGATGTTCAATAAAACATAATTATGTTGTTTTACACAAGAGAATTTTTATTTGCAGTATAAGAAAAGGAAGAAAATGATTAAAACAATGTAAAATTACGTTTGGAAAGGTGATTTCGATTAAGGATAAAAATAACAGTTTATTTCTTCCTTTATGTAATAAAACCATGTTTGAATAAGCGAAACTTAAATAATTGATGCAATTTACTTTTAGTTGCTTTATTATTGAATATCATTAATGTGTAATTTTCATCTCTCATCTATAGAACCGAAAATAAGAAAAAAAATTCATGTGTCAAGCACAGATTAATAAGCGATTTAAGAACTTATTCAGAATACTATAATAAAATATTCAAATTTTATAAGGAGAAATGTAAATAAATGTGCTAACTAGATGAATAGGCAATGGGTTAAAACTCTACTAATCGCACCTAACAACGCACAATAAATATCTTCTAACTTATATCCCTGTAAACTAATACAAAGTTTATGGAATGTACAGTTAGTTATCTCCCAAATAGGAAAGTAAGTTAAGAGTGTGTGATGGTTATACTGAAAAGATGAAACTTTAATAAAACTATTAGAATACTGAGTCAATTGATGAAACATATTTTGTTACATATATTGATTATGCACAATTAGTCGAACACAATCTATTATTTTTTTCTTCCTTCTTTCTTTACAAGAAAAAAGTATTGTAATTGTGAATATATTTGAATTTCGTTTTTTAACTGCTGTATATGTTTTATAGGTCAGAAGTTCCAAAAAACATGTTTTTACAAAATGTTTCTCTGTGAGCCTGTGACTCTGATTATTCTGTCTGTATGTATATGACATAAATTTTGTGGACACTTTTACTTAAGAACTAATCCGTGGATTTCAATAAAAAATATATCCAAGTAGTCCCTTTTCAGAAGAGATGCTGAATAATTTTTCGTGTAAATCGCTCAAAAAATGGCGCTGATATGCGACATTTTTATGATTTATGCAACAGCTATATCGCAATAAATAACGCACAGATTTTTATAAAATTTCAGATACCGTCATTCTCTACATGAATTGATACATTTACATTTGGGTGTAAATCGCTAAACCGTGGCGCTGCTATGCTGCATTTTTACGATTTTAGAAATAGTTCTATCTAAGGAACTAATGTAGGGAATTTAATTTAAAAAATATGTTCTGCTAGTCCCTGATATATATTGATGCTGATTAGTTTTCGTGCAAATCGCTAAACAGGTGTCGCTGCTGTGCTGAATTATATACGATTCACGCAACAGCTCTGTATCAAAAACGAATGTATGTATTTCCTTTAAATTTCAGATTGTGTTAGTCCTCGACATGAATTAATGCTATTTACATTTTGATGCAAACCGCACAGCAGGTGACACCTCTATGCTGCATTTTTCAAGATTTCTGCAATAGCTCTAGCTGAAGAACTGATGCCCGGATATTCATCAAAGTTCAGATTCAGTAAATCCGTGAAATGAACTAGTTATGTTTATGGTTTCGTGACAATAACCTAAAAGGTAACACTTCTATGCTGAATTTCCCTGATTCCTGCAATACCTCTGTCTCAAGGAATAATGCGCATTTTTTTCTTTAAACTTCAGATTCAAGTATAGCTTGATAATACTTTGCTTTTTATGTTTTGGTGTAAATCGCCCAACAAGTGTTTTTTTATATTGCATTTTTACGGACATTCGCAATAGTCTTATTTTAAGAACTAATGCACGGAATTTCATGCCTTTAGCATCCTCATGATGAGCATAGATTATCATTTAATTTTGGCACTGTGATAGTGACGTTTGATGTATAACCATGCATGAGATAGAACAATGTTTTGAGATTGCCAAATCCGACTAGTTTGGAGTATGCTGGCGTCTTTGCCAGTAAGAAAAGCAATGATCATAGTAATATAGATTGTAGCTTTCTAATGAGAAATTTTGATGTTAAGACGTGATATTTTGATATTATGAAAGATGATATTTTGAAAGAGAATCAGTGCGCAGATAAAATTGATCAAATTTGTTGGCAAGATTCTTATGAATGAAGATGAACTCTTATGAATGTTAAATGAATAGTACGCAAAGCAACAACATTCGTTATCTTTCATACAATGAAGCACTCGTTAAACACTAATTAATCTATTTCGACAGTTAGTGTTAATGTTACTAACGTAAAAGTATTTTTATCAAAAAATTAAAAAAAAATTACTTGAAATGGTTAATTCTCAGTATTCATGTGAGATCACTATACGACCATTAAATGCCTTATTTCGATCAGAAATGAGTCAATGGATGATAAAAGTGTTAAGTTGGTACAAGAGCTATCTGATTACGGTTTCCGGTTAGTACATCGACAAGAATGTTGTGCATAGCGATCCAGATATATTAAATTTAGTAGTGCAAAACTTATTGCCATCAATGACTATGCAGCAGCATTTTCTACCCAAATTAAAAATAAAAATAAGGAAAAGTCAACTAAATTTTAGTTCTCTTTTATATTGAAATGGCGAAACACTGGAGACTAAATAAAACAAAAGTTAAAATTTGCATGTCAAAAGTAACAAAAGATATACATTCGTATTATAACGGAGTTTTAAAAATATTCAGATATTGGTGCAATGGTATACAGTGCTTCGGATACAGTATAGTAGCCAAACTATTTTGTGTTTCCCTGGAAATACTATCTAGTTTATCTTATACAAGAAGTAATTTGTAGTAAACCTGAGCAATGTACAGAAATTTCATAAAATATTAATTATTATAATATAATTGAAACGTAATCCAAACAGTTGTGTATTGGAATATTTTTGTATGGTCCAGTAAATTAATAAAACATATTCTTTGCACCACACACTGTACAGATTTTATATATTAGTATATACTTCAAAAATGAATATTGATTTCATAATGCTTGAAAGGGTGTAACATTATTAAAATGCATTTCAAACTATTGAAAAATATTAATAACACACATAAATAGTTGAAATTGTATTTACAGAAATGTATAGTGATTTATAGAATGAAGTATATTTGAATACTGTTGCACAGTCTTTTATGTTACCTGTTATTTTTATATTCATGCCATTTTTTTCTAAAATATAATTAAGACTAAAAAATACGTTAGTATTCATTATTAAGGTATCTGCCTACATCAAATTGGCTATTTTTGGTGAAAAATTTCAATTTTTTTTTATTGTTTTATATGAAAGAACAATCTTTTACAATTCCAAATCTGTTTTAGTTTTATTCCTACTATTAGAACAGGGCTTATGGCAATTTTAATAAACATCCAAATGACCATTTTTGTGAAAATTTTCTTTTTTTAAATGTTTTTTATGAAAGAATAATCTATTACGATTCTAAACCACTTTAATTTATCAGTTTTAATTTATAATTCAGGATATTTATGACATTTATCTGCATTCAAACAATTAACAGTATCAGTTGAACAAAATATGATCACAAGCTATTTTAAAATTGATGATGAGCTAATAAAAAATTCAAAAGTCACTCGCTATCCTCTGCAAAACCTTCCAGAAAAACGAAAAGAGCTACTAAGAAGTTAAAAATGGTTAAATAAGAAGTTAAAATGGGTTTGAATATAAATGTGGAGCATTTTAAGTGTATAAATTAAATATATTAGATTTTTACAAGAAAATACATGTGTGCGATTTCTGGAAAATTATTTTTTTCGTTATTTCTGTGTTCAATAACCTTCATTACATAAAAAGTTCTAAAGATACTTCAGTAAAATTTTGTAAGTATGCTTTCAACGTCACTTACTATGCTCTGAAGTAGGATCTAAGGTATATTTGATAATTTAATTATTTTATAGGCACTCAAATATGAAAAAATGGTTTTTTTTACTAAAATATGTATTTTTTTACATATTTTGAAAATGTTCTGCTATTTTTGAAGATACTGTAAAACTTCTAGTTCAGTGCACAGATAAGTATAATAGAAGTATGCAGCATAAAGGAAATTAAAATATGCTTATTTGAATTGAGTGTACGCTGTCTGGCGTAAGCATGAAATTTTGCTAGGAATGAAAGATTTAAATTGTCCCTCGCTATACCCAGCAAAACTTACCAGGAAAACAAAAAGAGCTACTAAGAAGTTAAAAATGGTTAAAAATAAAGTTAAGAAAAGGTTAGAATATAAATGTGGTGCATTTTAAGCGTAAAAATTAAATATTGTAGTTTCTTACCTAAAAAGAAATCTTTAAATGCGATTTCTGGAGAATCAATTTTTTCGTTATGTCCATGTGCGGTAAACTTCATTACATATAAAGTCTTAAAGATATTTCAATGAAATTTTGTAAGAATGCTTTCTATATCACTCACTATGCTCTGAACTAGGATCTAAGCAATATGTGAAATGTTAAGCATTTTATAGGCACTCGAATTTGAAAAAATGGTAATTTTTACTGAAAAAAATTTACTTTTTTACATAATTTGGAAATTTTCGGCTATTTTTGAAGATATTGTAAAATTCCTAGTTCAGTACACAGATAAGTGTAATAGAAGTGTGCAGCATAAAGGAAATTGAAATAAATTTATTTAAATTGAGTGTATGCTGTCTGGCGTAAATGTGGAATTTTGCTAAATAAAAAGTAAAAAACCCCAATTTTTTTAAAATATTAAAAAAGATATTGCTAGAATTTTATGTTTTCTTATCATTCTATAATACAACAGAAATAAAAATTATTATATTTTTTCAAAACTGTCCTTTTTTAAAAAAAAAGTGCTCCGCACGTAGACAGATACCTTAATAGAAAAAATTTTCAATAAATGTTCTTTGTCATTAAAGTTATAAAGCATATTATATTGAAACTTAAATTATAATCTTAAATAGATTTCACAGTATCATTTATTTACAAATAAAAGAATCATATCTGTATTAACCAAATCATTTCATCCTTAAACCTCATTAACAAATTGCATTTAACCTCATTAATTAATCAATGACACAAAATTCTATTATTCTTTTACTTTATGTAAATTCTTTGAGTACACACGAAGAATTCCAAATCCAGGGTTCTTAATAGGAACTTTAATCAAAGCAAAAGATATTGGTTGTCTTTGAAACAATAGTGGATAAAGCTCAAAGATAGAAACAATAGAATGTAATACATATATTGAAGAATTAAAAAAAAGAACTTTCAGTAGCTGGAAAGTCATTACTCACTTTGTATTTATTGCATATTATATTATTAACACATATTTATCAACTTTAAGGACAATAATATAATACTAAATAAATTTTATCGAAATAATAAAACTCAAACTTTTACTTTTTAATTGCTAGCTATATTTTGTTCCTGTTATATATCTAGTTAACTGCATTTAAATTTAAAAATTCACTTGCCATTGCATTTAATATTTCTCATGCTACCAACTGTTTTTTTATTTATTTCTTATGTATTTTTTTTATTTATTTCTTATGTATTTTTTTTATTTTTTATATTGCTTTGCCTACTGTTTTCTTAATATTACAGGAGGGTTGACTACTTCCGAAGTCACTGGAAATGGGAATAGTGTACAAATTTTATTTGAAAGGTAAAATAGAAAATTAAGAACAGAGTTTCAACGTATACCATCAATAAAGAAATTGCATTTTTAATGTGTAAATATTTCTAGAAATGAGTATAAGTATGTTTCAAATTTGAGTAATTTCGATTGGGAGCCACTTTGATTGTCACCATATAAATATATGATTATTTTCATCCAATTGCCATTTTTAGAGTGCAGTGTTCCATATCTATGCAACATGTTTTATAACTAACTAGCGAGCTACGCCCGCTAGCTGGGCCATTTTTTCCGAACGAACCTCGATATTAAGCAGTATATAATAAGCAAAAAAATTCATTTAATAAGCAAGTCTTGGAGTTCGAATCCTCAAGCACAAAAAAAGTAAATTAAAGAGCTATGGTTGTTATGCGCCCATTATCCCGTTTAAAATATGTGATTTCGCACAGTGGGCGTTACGTGTCCACCGTGCAAAGGCGGCCCACCGGCCTGCCATCCACCGGCGCTACGCGCCATGGTCGCCATCATACCGTTAAAAATATTTGGTTTTGCAAGGTTGGCGCTGCGCGCCCATAAGACATTTTCTCGTATTTTTTGGTTCATCACAAGCAGACTTTTACGCAGATTCTGAATATGTAATCAGTTTTATCTACTTTAAAAACTGTCTGTATGATGGTTTAAGAAAAAACGCGCAAAAAAAGTTTCGGTATTAAAAACTGCAAAAGACTGCTATTAAAAAAAAATAAGTAATTTCATTAACATCACAAACAACATAACTAACAAATAATTTTGGCAGCTCGTTTTCCGTTTGTACTGACAAAAATTAGTATTAATCGCGTAAATCTTAGGTTACACAATATTCGTGTATGCTACCAAAAAAAAAGGATGAAAATAAACCGCGTTTAACATTTTTTACCAATTAGTTGTTTTTCAAAGAGCCGAAACGAAAGAAAAAGTCGTTTTCCCGGGAGAAAAAAGAGGTTTTTGGCTGCTTCTTCTTATAGCCAAAGGGGAAAAGTTCAGGTCGATCACCACAAGGTGGCGCAGTGTTCTGCCACAGAGCTCCGTTTGGGAAATTAGACGTTTTCCGTTCCGATTCCCGATCGGTTTTTAATTCATACCTTTTTTAATTTTGGTCCTACGGTCTCGAAAATGCCCGAAATGACTTTCCCGGAATTTTTTGAATCGAAAGACACCTCTCGCGACTTCCAACTCGCCCGCGTTGCGAACTGTAATCGGCTTCAAGCAGACAGACAGACAGAGGCACACGGATTTTATTAGTATAGACTAGCGAGCTACGCCCGCTAGCTGGGCCACTTTTTCCAAACGAACCTCGATATTAAGCAGTATATAATAAGCAAAAAAATTCATTTAATAAGCAAGTCTTGGTGTTCGAATCCTCAAACACAAAAAAAAGTAAATTAAAGAGCTATGGTTGTTATGCGCCCATTATCCCGTTAAAAAAAAGTGATTTCGCACAGTGAAAAAATGAAAAAAATATGTTGAACGTATTTTGTGAAGTTGAATGTGTGAAATAACATTTTATTTGTAAATTTAAGGTGTAATATTGAGTAGAAATTAATATTTGGTAAATACGTATGTATAAAAGTACTTATGGCAGGAAGGTAAAAAAAAATGCTGTCCATTATCCGGTATTCTGTGCATCACAATTTGGTGAAAATGTGTCGGTAATTTAAATAATGCTTTTGTTGTTACAGGGAATACCATGAAAACGCACATTAATTGAAGAACACGATTCATTGATGAATGCTGTATGAAAACTTCGGAAAAAACCTGGAGAAATGGGATCTAATTATCGCGAAAATGTTCACTTTTTTTACTATGCCATCCATTTTGAAACTGCCCCAAAAATTGGGAGCTAAAACACTGCAATTTATGTCATCGTTGTTGGTTTCATTTACATATTGAAAAAGACGGATTTTATACTTTTTGCCACAAATCTGAAATAAAAAAGTTAAAAGAATATATTTTCTATAGGCAATTTTTTGCATTTACAATTAATAAATCACAGGGTTTAACATTACATAAAGCAAACGTAGGCATCGGAGAAAACAAACTTTTATTGGTTTAACATATGTCGCGTTTTCAAAAGTTAAATTATTAAAAGAATTGCCATTAAATAGATTAAACAGTATTAAAAAATAGGATAACTTTAAGTGTAAAAAAAAAAAGAAATTTGTATGAATAATATAATGTTTTGATAAAGTAAAAACTAGTGGGATGTGGAAATGATATTTTTTTTCTTTCTTATACATCCAGAAAAATGGAGCATAACAGCTTCACCAGTTAGATAATTTACACCAATATCTAATCTTCAAAAACTAATGTGAAGTTCTGATTGTGAAGTTTGAAGAAGATCTGTGCGTTAGTATTTAGATAGAATATTTGCAGAAATCTTAAAAATATTTGCATAGTAGCGCCCCAGTTAAATGCTTTATTTATAAAAGTAAAGAATACCAATTTATTTCAGGGACGAATTGAATCTGAAGTTTGATGAAAATCCGCGAATTAATTCCTGAGAAAGCGCTTTGAAATAATCACTGCTATGTAATAAGTCCACATAGCAGCGCAACCTTTAGAGGTATTTACAACAAAATATAATCAGCGCCATATTATGGTATAGAGTAATAGAATCTGAATTTTTCATGCAATCTGAATTCCATCAATTAGTTCTTGAGATATAGCTATTGCTAAAATCGTGAAAAGGCAGCATAGCAGCGCAACCTGTTGGCTTATTTACACCAAAAACTAATCAGCTTCATTTTATATTAAGGTCAAACTTAATCTTCATGCATTAGTTCTTGAGATACAGCGCAAAAAGATGAGGGATTGTGTACAAATATGATAGTACTTGCCATATTGTATATTATATATTGACACTAATCAATGGGTAAATGGATATAGTCCCTCATATTTTTACTTCATTTTGAGAATAACAGATTTAGAGCTTATTCTATTGACGATCACTTTCAGAATTTTCAACCTATATTTTTGAGACTTTCACAAAAGTTGCTCTGTACATTTAGCTAACTCAATATGCAAATGAAATTTTGATAGCGTTGACACATGCGCAATAAAAATTATTTAGTAAACCTGCTCATTTTTCCCTATATATTTTTTTTTAATTCTGATGACAGACTGTTATGCACAATGTTCTTTGACATATTTTCGAAAAAAATCATTGCTCTATAATAAGAACTCTACAAATTATAAGCAAAAAACTTCGAAGAATTTGGGACTGTTTTACAAAAACCTTAATTTCTCTATGAGTATGCAAACTATTCGCAATAAATATGAACAAAGTTTGTGTGGTGTTTAACTTTTACTTATCAGGTAAAACTGTAGATGGCGCCCCTTGTCCATTCCATGGAATTATGCAAGGAACATAAATGTACTTGATTTCCAGATTAGTTGTTCTATGTGTAAAATGTATATATGTAGTCTGTAGTGCAATCAGTTCATTAAATATGTTTTGTCCTTAAGTTTCGTCCACCTCACATCATTGAGTACTGTGTATGCTTTAAATTAACATGTTTAAAGATATTACAACTGGCGATGTGTGAAAAACTTTGTACCGTAAAAATGTTAAAAGAATAACGGCGAGCCGAATGGAAATGGCTCCTTCTTTCGTTTTTGAGTTCGACAACTCTACAGGGTAACAGCAGCTTTCCAGAATATATCTGCAGCTACAAAACAAGGGGATGGTAAGTGCATTGAATTTTACATTACTTTTTTCTGTCTTATTGCATAAAAATACGATGATTGCATTTAAAGAGTACGATGATAAAGTGGAATCATTTCAAGCATATATTAAACGCTTGGAGCAGAATTTTATTCTGAATAATTTAAAAGAAAGAAAAAAAGTTGCGGCCTTTTCATCCTGCATGGGCCCTAAGCTTTATAATTTGCTGAGTAATTTATGTTTCCCGAAAGAATGTGAAACATTAAAATATTCTGAGACTGTTGACGTTTTGATAAAGCATTTAAGCCCCGCCCGCAACAAATTTATTGAAAGAATAAAATTCCGTAAGTGTTACCAAAATGAGTCGGAATCAGTTCAAGATTTTGTTGCTAGATTAAAAAAATACAACTTTTTGTTGTTTTACGGGTGATACATTAAATGAAAATTTATTGGAACAATTTTTACTCGGTTTGAAAAACGAAGGCATTCAAAATAAATTGATTACACAAGTAGATGATTTAACTTTTGAGAAAGCAGTTGAAAAAGCTTTATCCTTACACAATGTAGATGTTGAAATTTCTGAAATTAAAAATAAAAATTTCAGTATTAATAAAATTTCAAATGCAAAGATTGTACACCCAAAGAAATTGTCGAACGACTGCCCGAAGTCAAATGTCAACAATCATGTAAATAATACAAATTCTGAGGCAAATAAAAATAAATTGAAATGTTTTAGATGTGGAAATACTTCTCATCTAGCCAATTCATGTAGATTTATTAATGCTATTTGTAAAATATGTAAGAAAAAAGGCCATATTGGAAAAGTATGTAATAGAAGTAAAACTTTCCAAAAACACGTAAATTCGGTAGATGCAGTAAATGTATTAACTGTAAAAAATACAGGTGCAAACCCTATTAAATTATCTGTGTTAATTGAAAATAAAGCAAGAGCTGATATGGAATTGGACACAGGTTCGGGAATTTCTGCTGTTCCTTTGAAAAGATTTCACAGAATTTTTCCTGATTATAAAATTTCCCCCCCAGATGTTCAGTTAAAAACTGCAACTGGTGAAATTTTTAAACCTGTAGGTTATGTTGAAGTAAATGTTACTTATGAAAATCAAACAGAAAAGTTAAAATTGTATTTAATAAAAGAAGATAACTTTCCATTATTATTTGGCCGAGATTGGGCCTCTGCATTCGATATTTTTCCGCATAATTTAAGATCTGTCTATGTTAATGAGACTGTAAATTATTCTCATAAATTGCAATAATTGTTAAATGATTTTTCTGATTTATTTTCTGATAAAGTAGGGGAAATCAAAGGGTTAAAGGCAGAGCTTTATCTTGAAAAGGATGCTACACCCATATTTTTTAAAGCTAGGACTGTTACTTATGCACTACGTGCTGCAGTGAATGAGGAATTACAAAGATTACAAGACGCTGGTATAATTAAACCAGTTACAAATAGCAAGTGGACAACCCCTATTGTTCCAGTGATAAAAGCTAATGGAAAAATACGTTTATGCGAAGACTTTAAAGTTACATTAAATAAACAACTGAAAGTAGAAAAATATCCCTTGCCTAAAATAGAAGGCATGTTAGCTACTTTAAGTGGTGGTGTTCATTTTACAAAAATTAATTTGAATCAAGCGTACCTGCAATTGCCTGTTGATAAGGAATCCAAAAAATTATTAACCATTAATACTCCTAAAGGATTATTTCAGTTTCTTAAATTACCAATGGGTCTTAGTAGTTCTCCTGCTATATGGCAAAGAAAAATCGAGCAAATTTTAAGTGGAATTGAGGGAATTACAATTTTTATTGATGATATAGGAATAACTGGGGAAACAGATGAAATTCATTTACAAAGGTTAAAGCAAGTATTAGAAAGATTGAGAAATTATAATATTCGGATAAATAAGGAAAAATCATTCTTCATGGCAGATGAAATTACTTATTGTGGGTATAATGTGGATAAACATTGTATTCATAAAACACCAGATAAAATAGAAGCAATTGTGAATGCCCCTAGGCCAGAAAATGTCTCCCACGTAAAAGCATTTCTTGGTCTTGTAACTTATTATGCTAAATTTGTGCCAAATTTATCGACAATTGCACATCCTTTGAATAATTTGCTTAAAAAGAATGTGAAGTTTAATTGGTCTTACAAATGTAATCAAGAGTTTAAGAAAATAAAAAGAGAAATTACTTCTGACAGAGTGCTTACCCATTTCAATCCGAAATTACCTTTAATCTTAGCTACGGATGCTTCTCCATATGGTATCTCTGCAGTTCTTTCGCATGTGATGCCAGACAATACTGAAAAGCCCTATTGGATTTGTATCCAGAACCTTGAATAATGCCGAAAAAAGGTATAGTCAAGTAGATAAGGAGGCATTAGCAATTATATTTGGTGTTAAGAAATTTTTTTAATATTTGTACGGTAACAGATTCACTTTGTTTACTGATAGTAAACCATTAGTTTCAATTTTTTTCACCTTCTAAAAGTATTCCTGTTTTATCAGCTGCTAGAATGCAAAGATATGCCATATATTTACAAACGTTCCAGTATGGCATTCGTTATAAGAAAACTACTGAATGCGCTTTCACGTCTTCCATTACGTAGTGAAGATTTACCCCACGAATATAATTCAAATGAGGGACTTGATGAATGTGAAATATTTCAAATAAATCAGCTTTCTGTTTTACCTTTAAATGCTAAATCTATTGCTTCAGCTACAAAAACCGATCCTCTTTTGCGACAAATTTTTCATCGCCTCATTTCTGGCTCAGAAATTCCAAAAAATTTATTTTTTGGCGGAAAACAAGAAGAATTTACTCTTCAGCATGGTTGTATTTTAAAAGGTTGTAGGGTAGTTATCCCAGAAATTCATCAACAACAGATATTAAAGGAATTACATTTTTGTCATTTTGGTATAGTGAAAATGAAATCTTTAGCTCGTAGTTTTGTATGGTGGCCAGGAATAGACCATGATATAGAAGATATTGCAAGAAATTGCTCTATTTGTGTAAATTTGAAAAATAACCCTTCCACAGTTGATACACATCATTGGGAATGGCCTACAGCTCTATGGCAGGGGATTCATATTGATTATTTTGGTCCTGTTAATGGGAAGATGCTTTTGTTAGTGGTTGATGCTTATAGAAAATGGCCAGAAGTATTTATAGTTCCTAGTACAACTTCAGAAAATACAATTATTTGTCTTTCTTCTCTCTTTGCAGGATACGGTTTTCCTATTTCTTTGGTATCAGATAATGCTAAGCAGTTTACATCTGAAGAATTTGAAATATTCTTAAAAAGTCATGGTGTAAAACATAAGTTTAGTGCACCGTACCATCCATCTACAAATGGACAGGCTGAGATATATGTGCAAATGGTCAAACGTGGATTAAAAGCCTTAACTTCTGAACCAGGTACTTTACAAATGAAGTTGAATAACTTTCTTTTGCAGTACAGGAAGATGCCACAGGTTACAACGGGGGAAAGTCCTGCATCTTTATTTCTAAAACGTCATATAAGAACAAACACAGATTTGATAGTGCCGAATGTTGCAAATTTTGTTCATGAAAAACAAACTGCAAGGAAAGCTAAAGTTAAAGTAAAAGAATTTGAAATCAACCAGAAAGTAGCTGTAAGAAATTATACGCCAGAAGCCAGAAGCCAAATGGAAAATTGGTCGAATCGTAGCAAGAGAAGGAAAATTACATTACAGAGTTCAAGTTGGTTTGAATATTTGGAAAAGGCATGTTGATCAAATAACTAATGTAGGGGAAGATATTTCTTTAACTAATGATCCAAATTCGGAAGAAAATGTTACAGAAAATTTGAGAAGTGAAAATGCAAGTGTGAAGCAAAGTGATATTCCACCCTTACAGTCAAGTTCCACGGATCCTCAACCGGTTGACTCAGGTCCTACGCCAACTGACTTTCATAATCCTGATTCTTCGAGTTCTAATTCAACTAACTCCGATAACATTCTCCCAAAACCGTCGGTTCCTACTAGTGCTACAGTTGATGCCCCTAAACATGTCAAAACTAATTCTTCTTCTTCTCCACAGGTACTTAGACGATCCAGGAGACATAGTAGAGCTCCTGACCGACTTCATTATTAAATTAAGTGGGGAAGAGCTGTGGTGTTTAACTTTTACTTTTCAGGTAAAACTGCAGATGGCGCCCCTTGTCCATTCCTTGGAATCATGTAAGGAACATACATGTACTTGAGTTCCAGATTAGTTGTTCTATGTGTAAAATGTATATATGTTGTCAGTAGTGCCGTCAGTTCATTAAATATGTTTTGTCCTTAAGTTTCGTCCACCTCACATCATTGAGTACTGTGTATGCTTTAACTTAATATGTTTAAAGATATTATAGTTTGTTACAATAATCCATTTAATCATAATCTACAGTTTGAACACTTTCGCTACATTAGTTTTTAATGGTTTATTCAAAATATATTCGTTCTTTTTCAATTTGATGACGGTTTTGTATGTAGGTTCGTGAAAAATTCTTCACGGAAATGTATGATCAATACTTATTATTATTATTATTATTATTATTATTATTATTTCTCAACGGAAATGATAAGAAAATATTTTTGTCGATAAATTCTAACGAAAATGAGAAAAATTGGGAAACATGTGTATATATATTTATATAAAGTTTTATTGAATTCCCAAGAAAAATATTTTCCATACTTTTCTATTCCAAAAATGATCTGAACTTTATTTTTGTGTTCTTTCCATATAAAATTTTTAAAATATGCGAAAAAATACTTATGCAAGCATATATATTTTGATATTTCAAAAGAAACCTTGAAAGAATAAATCATTTTTACAATAGCCTTTCTAAACTGAGAGAGAGAAGCGAAATGCATTTCTTTTTATTTGTTCTGGGTAGTACACAGCAGAAATGCTATATATTGGTTTACCTAGATTACGCTTTAAAGGGGATTTCAAATATTCAGTGTATACTTCTTCACATGAGAAATTTCTTAGATTTCATAATTAACGTAATTGTCAACATTAGAATAAAGAAAATCCTTTTATATATATATATATATATATTTGATTCTATTTTTTCAAATTATTAAAATAAAAAATCCTGTAATATAAAAATAGTGCTACACAGTATTCAATAAAGAGAAATTTAAAAGGAAAAATTACATTTTCAACATATTTTTTACTATAAGTATTTACAAAAATATGTTTAAATAGTGAAGACATTACATTTAAATGCTTAGTTAAAACTGAATTTTATACAAAAATAGGCGCATATTAATTTATTTTTATAAATGAAGAAAATTTGAATTTTTTGAAATTTTTACCATTTTTAAAATATTAATATTTCTGACCAATTTCTTTTTAATTCACATATTTGTATTAGAAAAAATTGCGCATGTATTTTTACTTAAAACTAATATTGCATGTAATATAATTTTTTTACGGATACATCTATTTTAAAACGATGAAATCAAACGCATCTTCATATACATTTATTTAAAATTAATAATAACCTGAATGATAGTTATATGCGCAGGTTTATCATAAATATAATATGCAACGTGCATAAAATAGTTTAAATCTCTATCTCAAATAAATAAAAAATAGCATATTTAAAACACGAAAGTAAAAATGAATCTGAAGATGGAGAAACTTTTTATGTTTTAATTTTTTTGGGGAATTAAGCAAATTGTATTAGCAAAATTTACAATACATTAGGATATAAACTGCGCCATTTGGAAAAATGAAGTGTGAAAATTTTTATAATTTACCAGGCTTTCGTTGAATATTTGAAATCCAAAATCACTTTTTAAATAATTTCGAGATAAACTGCCTCCTCAATACAAAAAAAAAAAAAAAAAAAAAAAAAAAAAAAAAAAAAGTGTTTGTGTCTGTATGGAAATTTATCTCAACGAGTTCAAGAGATAGCTTTTTATTCACGTGGTGGTGGCACAGCTATTCTAATCTTTGCCCATCTTTTAAAATTCAATAAACAAAATTTTATTTTCCCCCTATTTTTAAAGACGTAGTAAAATTACAATTTTTATCTAAGTTAAATTAATTTAACACAATGAAAAATATGAGTTAAAAGATCACTTAAAATCAGTTTTCCGTTAGGGGAGGGGAAGAGTTACTTTTCTAAATCCGCTATTGAAATAATTTTTTTTATATATTTATCTAATTGTTTATGAATTAAAATGATTGTATATAGCGTGTTATTCTGTTTCTTCTTACATTGGGTACATAGCATGTTATGCTAGCAAGCATGAAAAAGCCTATTATAGCATGTTAATGTGCCTACCTCTGCAGGCTTTGGAAGTAGCTTATACAGCAAATAAGCATAAGATGGTTGTACGTACATAGCTTCTTATGTATAGCTGTGTAAGCTAGCTAAATAGCATGTGATGCTGGCTAGCAATTTAAAGCATATAATAGTAGGAAAATCTAGCAGACAAAGCAATATATAGCAATAACTAGCATATTTTTGTTGCTGGTACTAGCATGAATTTTGACCTGGGATATCAATATCAATCTTCAGGGTGTCTTTGACAACAGTACAAACCTTTTGAGTTCATAATTGAGATCTACAAAATTACGAACAGCGAAATCTTGAAAGCTTCATTAATACACTTAAACTTTTTGATTTTATAATATTCTTCTACTTTATTCTATAATTATATTGACTAATATTAACGAAATACCTGTTTTTCATGATTTATAGTCATCAATGATTAAAATGAAATTTATGTTAATAAATTTTTATAATGAGGAAAAAAAGCAAAGCGAAAGAGAATTTCCAAATTTCTCTTTGATTTGGAATTCAGTACTTCGTTTAATTGTAATGAATATATACAGCAAAATTAGTAAGCTTTATATATTAATTTATATTTTCTTAAAGCATATTTAATATAATATTTATAATAGTGCTTTTAAAAGAAACATTATTTTAAATGCAGAAAAACACATTCAAAACTACATCCAACCAACAATAGAAGTTGTGATTTTTTTTTATATCATATTATTGATTTCAGAAAAGACAAGAATTCCCACACCATTCATTTTTTTTCCTTTTTTTCATAAAAGATCTGGGCTTTATATTTTTAGCTTTCAATGTAATTTTTCATAAATATATGAAAGAAATAATTTTTTCATTTCCAGATATTTTAATAATTTTAAAGAATAATTGAAATTACAAATCACATTACTAATGGACATTCTGAGAAAAATGTGTGTAGAATACATTTTTATCATCAGTCTGTGAATATTATTAAAAAAACATTGTATGTTTACCTAGTGATAAAAGCCCCACCAGTGGCCGAGAGGTAAGGACCTCTCAACTGGTAGACGGCAGGTGCTGGGTTCGAACCCAATCGCGGCTGTCGGCCTAACCGTTCGGAGTTTTCGTGGTTTTCTTCGAACCTTGCGTAAATACGGGTTAGGTTCCCTTAGAAAGACCCCCACGAAGGGCACTCCCCCTTGGTCCTATATCCCTAGCGTAGATAATCGGACGACAAAAAATAAACCAAACCAAACCAAACCTAGTGATAAAATGGATGTGCAAATATTCCTGATATTATCAAAACACTTTTTTTTCAATAATTTCAGTTACATTTTCATATTGTAAAATATTTGATGTGAAAATTTAACTAATATCATCGAAATTATTAGATATCACGGTAATAATGAAATATCGATTACATAATATGATATTTTTAAAACCAATAGAATGTTCTATGGAGAAAAAATAATTCTGGTGCTAGAATTCACAAAGTTAATATTTACACCACAGTACTAAGTGCAGCAACTTCATAGAAATTTTAAACGTTAAAATTATTTTCTAATCCATTTGACTTTAACACTAGAACAGCCGGATTTTGGACATACCTAAAACCGCCGTTTGGTGTCAATTTGACCCCCATGAAAAATTCAAACCATATAAAAATAAATATATTTTTTAAATGATAAATGAGGTTTAAATTGAAAAATACAAAAGTTTTTAAAGGTTTTATAACTTTTTCTTTTTTATTTATTTAGTTTTTAGAGATCGTTTTATCCCAATTTTTACATTCTTTTGAAGTGACATTAATATAAATGACAATGTATAATTCAAAATATTTTACTACACAACAGTACACAAATACAATAGATTTAATAATATATATATATATATAATATTACACAATAAAATTGATAAGAAAAGAAACAAAAAATAAAAATAATAGAAATTAGCGTACAGCATGTTTCAAAGAGAGAAAATAAAAAACATAATTCCTGAATAAGCATATAAATGTGTTCCAAAGTTATTTAGACATTAGCACAAGTAATACAATATACGTGCTTGATGGTGACATCAACACACTTACCACAAATTGGTTTCTGACATCCCTCACAGCTTGCAGAAGTTTTATTTCGTCCCTTGCAATGTTGAAAAGCACATTTCTTTCGCTTCAGGGTCTGTGGTCGATCAACTGAGGGGCATATGTTGCGTAACGCGCTACTTCTCAATTCTTCCACAAGGGCAAGAATAAAGTCCCGACGTGAAATTGAGGTTTTTGAGCATTCTTTGAAAATTATCCAAGCATTTAGTGCAGCAATATCAAGGACGTTATAAAAGACGTGAAGAGGCCATCTGCGAGTTCCACATCTTGTAGAATATTTTCGTAGCATCTGATCTCCTACATCTACACTACATTTAGTTTTATTGTAGTAAACAACAGTGTTCGGCTTCTTCTTTGCACTACTTTCTGCAAACACATTCGTGTGCATAGTGCTCAGAATCACGACATTCTTTTTGTTCTTGCACCTGTATATCGTGAGTATTTTATTTCCATTTTTCAGTGCAGAAAATGAGTATCGTGGGGAAGATATATCGCGGGCAATAGGAGGTAATTCTTTCTTGTTTAGATGCATCGTCCCAACGATTGTGATTTTCTTTGCCGAAAGTTCATCGGCAAGCTTTACAGACGTGAAAAAATTGTCAGTAGTGACAATGAGACCATAGTTTAGATATGGTTGTAGTAATTTCAGCACTACACTTTCTCCAAGTTGTAAATCAGTTAACCGCTCTTCATCCTTACCTAAATAAGGATAGCCATTTAACACATATTTTGAATTTACATCAGTTGCTAGCCAGAACTTGATGCCGAATTTGTCCGGTTTTTTGCCATGTATTGGATGAATCTGCACCTTGACTTACAAGGCAACAACTGTTCATCAACGGTTATTTCTTCACTAGGATTATAACATAAATAACAATTTTGATTCAGCTTCTTCCAAGTTTCTGAAGCGATAGCAAATTTGTCCGTGGCCAGGCGTTCCGATCTGCTACTTCGCAGGTCGAATCTGAGATATCACATGATTTCATGGAAACGATTGCGTGGCATTGTCTCTTTGAACACAGGTGGTCCCCAACTTTTATTCCATAAGTCGTCTGCACAAAGCTTTGAATGACCTAGTGCCCCACGGGCGTATAAGAGGGCGAAAAAAGCATCCAATTCTACCAGAGTAACATACCAGTTGCTGTCATCTCCTAGCTGACATCGTGCTTCAGCAACTGTGCATGTTTGAATGTGTTTCACCATTGTTTCAGTCACCATCAAACGCCAGGCTGAAGCTGGATTAGACCCAATGTTGCGACGAGCATAAGGTGTTGGTCCACTAGCAATTTTTATAATATTTCGAGCTGGTGTGCGACCTGTAGTAGAAGTAGGGGTGCTAAGGTTCATCGGAATCCAAAGAATACCGCTGGATGACGTGTACTTTTCGTTACTGCTGACAACAGAAAGATTAGATATCTTATTACCTCTTTTTTGCGCACGTCCACGTGAGGTACCTGATCCTCGAGAAACAGGGGAAATCACATTGGTAATATATTCTACAGCATCACTGTCACTGCTTTCAGAAGACGACGCATTCTGTAAATTCACATTATCTATGCGAAAATCTTCATCATTACTGTCATCACCATTCATGTCTGAATCTAACTGCTCCAGGAGCGCAAGGCACTCCTGTGTACTCAATCTTCTCCGCATTTTTTTATAAAGGAAAAAGACTACACTTTTGTCGCAATCGAAGTCTTTGAGAAAAACACTGCTGTGGAAAATGGTTTCAAATTTCGTTTTCGGCCGTAGCTCTAGAAGAACGATTTTCCCTCCAAAAATTCTGTAGTACGCCAGCGTTGCTAGGATGCGTGCGCATTTCAGAGAAGAGTCAGTATGCTTAGAAGACCCCCCCCCCCCTCCTAATTGAAGGCGCGAGCGCAATAGAGAGAAGACTACCCCCAACCCCCCCCTCTCCGCGTCGCTATGCGTCATCGAAACAAAGTAAAACTGGAGTTTACTTTGCTCTTTTTTGTCATCGCGATAAAAAAAATATGTGTTCTCCCATGCTCAGTAATAAAAACTGAGATATGGCGAATTCAAAAACAGACTTTGTCTTGAAAATTTATCATTTTTCTTATGGGGGTCAAAATGACACCTGTTGGCTGTTTTAGGTATTTCTTTGATTATTTTTTTTAATAATTAATATAGAAAGATGAAATATTGTCACAGTACGCTTAATATAATTTTAGAAAAAGTAAAAAAATATGAGCTGCGGTGTTCGCTTACATGTTGAAATAAAGCTTTGGAAATTGAAAAAAAATGCGAAATGACCCCAACGGCGCTTCTAGTGTTAATTAGACTAAATAAATATAAAAGGAAAAATCTTTACATTTTTTAAAATATATATCTTCAAAATATTCGATATTTTTTGGAGATCCAATTTTTGAAATTTTATTGGTGATTTATCAACAATATTTTTAACTAGCAAAAGCCATGCTTTGTTTGGATTCGCGAAGCATTATTTTATAAAACAGTTATTTGAAAGTAAAAATATTTTTTAATATTATTTTTGCATCTTTATAAAACAAAAACGTTATTTTATGTTTTGGCGCATTTTAATTTTTTATCTATGATGTAAGACTGTCATAATAAAATATTTTCGAAGCAAACTTTTACAAAATATTTTTAAATTTTCAACTAAAAGCTCTTTTAAAGATGTTTTTACAATTTCCAGTAACCACTTGTGTTTTTTAAAGTTGTTTGAAATATGCATGTTTCCAATCTTTGTAATTAACATTAAATGATCTTTGATAGCTATTTTAGAATAATATATTTGAAGAGAGCTTGAAGAAAGTTACTTCGTCAAAATCCTATTTTATGGAAAAACATTTGAAATCTGCCCTCGTTGATACTATGAATTTTTAACTGTAAAACTTTTTTTTCTAATTTCTTCGTTTTTATACATGTTAGCGTATCAGAATTTTTGATATTGTAGAATTTTTCGTAAGGAAAATTTCCTATTGAATGCTTAAATTTGAAGGATTTTCACTCTCGACAACGTTACGTATGTTTTTAAGCCAACTGGTGTCTATATATCCTCAATATCTATAACTGCTTCATCTAATGTTAAACCTTGGAATTTATGAATTGTAACAGCAAAAGCTAACTGCAGAAGAAATTCTTTCCTTGAGCAATTTATGCTTCCATTTTTCTAGAATTTAATTATTGGGGGAATTGGAACGCACCAATTTTTATAAGTTAAATTATTATAGTATTCAAATTTATCCATGATTATTCGCGATATCTGGTCTGGTGGCTTGTGATTTTTCTTATTACGTGCAACAAAGTCTAAAGTCCCGTTCACTAAATCTTTTTCGGTCCACAAATAAGAACGTAACATTACTTTAGATGCAAATGATAAAGTAAGAAATGGTTAAAGTCAATTTGTCGTTTCTGAATCGGCCAACTTTGCTTTAGTACATTTATAAAGAGCTTGAATTGAGGCAACAACTTCACGCTTCAATTCTTTTCATTTTTCATTTATATAACAAATTTAACAATTAATTTTATTTGTTTACAATTCTTTTGTTGCCACTTTACAAAAAAAATTACAATACAATTTTTTTAAAATGTTTAAGTGTCATCTGTGCAAACGATTTTGCTGAATAATGAAAACATATTTTATTTATTAAATTAATCATGATTCTATCTATTATTACTTACTCCATGATTTATATTTTTTTTCTGAAAATATACGGGTTTCATGTTTTTATTTATTTGCTAAAATGCGTCCGTATTGGAAATACATGTAAAATAAATTAATTAAAATAATAAATTTTTTAACGTTTTATTGTAAAAAAAATTATATTCTGCAAATCTACAGATCATAATTTATTTTTGTGTTTAATTTGAAGTTAAAATATTGAATAGTTTTTTTGTAAAGTGTACGACAAAGTGTAATTTGAGTGGCCTAGTAGAGGATTCGCTTCGCTCATCCTAACAATATAATTCTTTCGAAACCGATTCTAACGTAACTGTCTATATAGTAAAATTTTGGTAAAGTTTATTGTATTTTTTTATTGCATCATTGTGTAAGAACATTGTAATATAAATGTTAGAAAGCGATCATGGATTCTAAATTATTCAATATAAATTCATTATTATGTAAAGCAATATTATCATTTCCTTATTAGATTTTAAAGCAAGTTATTCATAATTGTGTACCTAATTCCAAAAAAGGGTTACACCTGCATAATTTAAGAAAGACTTTGTCAATCGTATATTGCTTTGTTGGATTGATTACATATGATTTTCTTAGTTTTTAACATCAAAAAGGAGCAGTATGGTGATATATAATTTTTTAACACATATATTGGATAGTTTTAAAGAAATCTTGAAGAACAGTCCTGAATTCTTATATTTTTTACGTCAATACTATGCTCCATAATATAATAACATAACAAAAACATTAAACAATGACGTAAAAATGGAATTGTACAGCTAAATATAATGATATTAGGAAAAAGTGGGAAATGTATACACGAATTGAATATTTCCAACTGAGCGAAAAATTGACCAGGCTGAGAATCGAACCCAGATACTTGGCTTACAAGGCCAATGCTTTACCTGTTAAGCTACCTGGGCGATAGCCAGCTGGGACTTTTCGCTCGGATAACCTTATTGGTCAAAATATCTTGTCTGTCATTTAGACAGTTCAATAGAATAGACGGCAGGTAATGGAACTCCATAAGACGATGGGTACGTAGATATACTATTATATTAAACACAATATAACTGATTGGTGAAGTAATCAAACAAATTGAATATTTACAACTGAGCGAAAAATCGACCAGGCTGGGAATCGAACCCAGATATCCCTAGAATAGTATATCTACGTACCCATCGTCTTATGGAGTTCCATAACCTGCGGTCTATTCTGTTGAGCTGTCTAAATGACAGACCAGATGTTATGACCAATAAAGTTATCTGAGCGAAAAATCCCAGCTGGCGATCGCCCAGGTAGCTTAACAGGTAAAGCATTGGCTTGTAAGCCAAGTATCAGGGTTCGATTCCCAGCCTGGTCAATTTTTCGCTCAGTTGGAAATATTCAAGTCGTTCGATTACCTTATCAATCAGTTAGATTGTGTTTAAAATAATAGTAAATGTATACACGGTTTTATTGATTCACACAATAAAAACATTTTCTTATTTTTATTTTTATTTACATTCAAAAATAATCTGTAATATATTTTCTTACATTCAATATAAAAATTCAGAAATAAGAGAAGATATATTTATTTTTCGAAGCGCAAAAAGTTTTGATATTTTCAAAGGCCGCTATTAATACTTTAGAAATCATGTTGTTTGCCTTACACATCTTGAAAACAAATAAGTCTAGTTCCGACTCGGCTCGACTACATGTAAAAAACAACGCAAGCCTAATTTCGGCCTGGCAGAAGTCTGCTACATGAATATAAGCCCAGGTTAGATAGAAACTGATTGGATGTGCCAATCCCAAATCTTTCTTCTATGTCATGCGTATATTTAAAAAAAGGCAATTACACACGTTAATACATTAATATTATTAATTCACAACTAAATCAACTTTGATTTTCATCTTAAATTTCTGTTTCAGTCAATAAATCGGAGTAAAAACGAGTTAATGTGGATAGAGATATTTATTTTTAAAAAAATATTTCCCTTTATTCTCTTATCTTCTGCAATTTGAAAACAACCGGCTTAGCAGGGCGCGAATTCCCGTCTCCGCACGAGCCGATGACCAGTAGAACAACGAAGAATTGAGAAAATGAAACAAAAAGCGTTACGCTATTACAATGCTCCTTTCTGACGGAATAGTTCCAAATTCAAGGAAGACATGCTGGCCTTAACCAAAAACATACTTAAAAAAATTTGGTTCAGTACATAACATTATACAATTTTCGATGGTGCAATAATGAAAATGGCAGAAAAATCGAAATTGTTTCGCCCCTTTTCCGGCGGATTTTTTTTTCAAATTTTGGAAGGAATAACTAGCCATAGCCAAACACTTTCACAAAAAATTTTGTTAAATTCTATGCATGACTTCATATGCTTTTAGGCAGTAGAGTATTGAAAAAAACACAAAAATCGCTATTGAAGCTCCTCCTTCCGCAATTGTTTTTCAAATTCAGAAAAGATCAACTAGTCATAGCCAAATTCTTATTAAAAAAATTGGTTTAATTTTATGCATATTTTTATAGAATTTTCCGTGGTAGAATATTTAAAATGGCACAAAAAATCGCTATTGCAGCACCCCCTTCTGGTGGATTTTTTCCAAATTCAGCGAAGACCAACTAGCCATAGCCAAACACTTACACAAAAAATTTATTTTAATTCTATGCAGAACTTCATACATCTCTGACCCCTAAAACTTACAAATTCGTAGAAAACTGGAAGTCGGGAAAATTTTCGATTGCAATACTTTCTTTTATAGAAGATAGAAGAAAGTAAAAATAACTGTCCGATGGTTATCTCTAAACTGTACAAGTTAGATTTCTGTATTGATAGTGACAAAATAGTATCGGCTCGTCACACACATTTATACATATTCCGGTTAATGTCATATTCTCTGAAAATAGCTCACATTCTACCGTCTTTTCTCAAACATTTATAACGGTCTTTTAAATACTTTTATCGATCCAGTCTGTTAAATTTTATTTCGGCATGGTCCATTAAGAAAGTTATTATAATTTTACCGGCCCGACCCGATAGAAAATTCGGAATTATTCGCCAGGCCTGGTACGAGCCTCGGCCCGTGCAGACTTCTACATGCAGCATACCCGGTGAACTATTTTACTCTTTCTCTTTTTATATTTCAAGCGTTGCTCTTGAGGCACTCTTCATTTTCTGTAGAGATCTCTCATATTATTCCTTCATTTTTTGGTTCATTTTAACAAGGTTCATATTTTAGATTGATCCACACTCTTGATTTTGTTTTTTAGTTTTTTGTTTTTGCATGTTGATTAGCATTTTAATCGCATACTACTTTAACCACATTCTACATGCCGAATGGATTGTTTCATTATTATTATTTCTGAGGAGAACACAGCTTTTTGTTTCACCTATACAATTCATTGAATATTTCATTGTATGATTAAGTAATCATACAATTTCTTTTCTCCAAATATATTGGGAAACAAAAATCTTGTACTTAAATAATGCAATGTTAGATTAAATACTAAAATGTACTCCATTGATATTCCATAATAAATCTTTTTTAGTCATTTGGTGATGCAAGGCACTATCGCTGATTCCAGCATGTTCATCGTGGTTGCATCTATAGCTAAATAAATACTTTTAAAATTTTAATCAAATAATGAATGCAAGTAAATGTTCTAACATTTTAATAGGGTTTTTATACACACACATTTGAACCTAACATTGCAATGCTCCCTTTGCATCAATTTTAGAATATATCTTTTTTCCATAGTAAGTTATGTTATTTATGTATTTTTTAAACAATTAATGTATATTTAAAGTCAAATTTTACATCCGTACCTGACTAGCATAATACTATCCATACTAATCTATACAAAGTAAAAATAAAGTATGGATTTATGATTAAACTATTTTTAATATAATTTTATTAAATTTATTTATAATAACATATTTTTAAGCAAAATTTTGCGCAAAAACATGCCGAAAAAATTCTTTTGTCAGCTTCAAAAATAATATTATCAGTATTTCAATAACTGTCTGCGAATAGCAATTGTTTTTTAATTCGTATTTACACTGAAACAAAAACTTATTATTGTTGCATTTTAAATGAAGTTTGCTTAATCAGTCTTATTTTCCCAAAAGAATCTTATGGAAAAATCACTTAATTCATCATTTTACTCTGCAAATGTGACACGAAGATCTTTCAAAATAAACTTGTAAGTAGACAATTGGGATTAAAGTTTGTTACTTATTTCCAGAATAAAATGGATTATTTTAAATTAATTACATTAGGCTGGCTGGACTGACATTAAAATGAATTACATTTGATTAGTTAAGACTGATTTCACATTTTCTTTAACCCATTACATAAATATAATAAATGCTTTAACTGAAAAACTGCTTGTATTTCACTGACCTTACAGCTTCATTCCATATTATTAAAACATTTGTGAGTCATCAACCCCGTGTTGAAAAATATCTACTATCTGTTAGAAGCCATTATTTTAGGCATGTAAAAAATTAGTTCGAAAAAAATAATGAATTAAAGGCACGTTTAACCCACCTGCAATAAAAAGAAAATCACATACTTCTTATAAATGTAGATATTCGTGCAATGCAAAATAGTCACAAATACGAGCTTACATGTGGAAACAATCTATTTTTTTAAAGTTTGTAGCTTTCTTAATTTGACAAAATTTACTTCCTAAATAACAATGCAAAACTGATCAAATGATACATAAAACTTCAGCATGAAAAATTTACTGAGTATTAGGGTCTGTTGTAAAATCGATGAACAAATTACATTAAGTTTTGTGCTGGGTGATAGGTAAAATATAAAACATTGTTTTTTATGACATGTGTAGAAGTAAAATTGACTAAAATTGGTAATATGAGAAAGATTATTAATGGTTTAGTACTATATTATTAATAGAAAATATTTGTAAAAAAAAGCTGTTTGTCAGTAAAAATAATTTATTTTGGGAAGTAATATTATTAAAACCCTCTGACAGTCTTGCAAAAGGGCAAAATTGTAATGTTGTTTTCCCTGCATTTTGTTTTAATTGCTAAAAAAAAAATTTTGTTTCAAAATTATAGAAAAATCTTATTTACGAATATAAATGTTGTCCTTCAGTGTGTTAATCCTAGCACAATGTATAAAAAATCCATTAAATCAACTGAGTTATATCATTTTAATTATTGCTTGCATTGCAGTGAAACCTGGAGCTTAGTGAACGTCTATAGACGGGCTTGTCAGTGAGAGGGTTAAGTCGATTCCACAGTGTCATTTATTTATAAGTAAAAGAGCCATTTCGATATTCCCCAAATCATTTTATCCTTAAATCTCATTAACAAATTGGCTTGAACCGTGTTATTTAATCAATGACAATAAATTCTATTTTGCGTTTACCTTCTGAAAAATCTTTCAATACACACGAAGAATTTCAAATCCAGGCTTCTTAATGGAAACTTTAATCAAGGTAAAATATGATTGCAAGATAAAATATGATTGCCATTAAAACATTATGGAGGAAAACTCAAAATAGAAATGACGGAACAATAGAATGACATATATATACTGATGAATTTAAATAATAATGAAATTTTCGGCAGTGGAAATATAGTTACTGTTTTTCATTTTTTAGCACTTTCTAACAAATTTCAAAAGTGCTTATGCATTCGGTTTGTCTGGCCGTCTGGCCGCGCTCTAACTCTCGTAAATATACTCAAATTGCCATGATATTTTTGGACCTTATTTAGGTTTACCTCAGTACGAACCCTATTGAAAATGAAGATAATACCATGATTAGTTTATTTACAGGGACAGTCAAAATTTTCCTACGGCCTATGGGAAAAAATTGTTTCAAATGAATTTTAACGTTGTTAACACTTTCCAAAAGTTTAAAAAGTGATTATGCATGCTTTAAAAATGCATTCTACTTTTGCATTCTGCTCATGCATTGTCTGTCCGTCTGGCCGCGTTCTAACTCCTGTAGTTGCACTCGAATTACCCTGAAATTTCTGTATGTTATTGACGTTTACCCTAGCACGAACCTTAAGGAAAATGAACTTTCTACCATGATTAGTTTATATACAGGGAGAGTAAAAAATTATCCATTACATTACAGCCTATGGGGAAAAATCGTTTCAAAGCCATTTTAAAGATGTTACACCCTGTCAAACATATTAAAATTTATATGCATTTAAGAGGTGCTCTAAAATATGCATTCTATAAAATATGAGGTGAAAATATTGCTATTATTCATTTACAGGGCCACACAAAAAATTCCATTTTATAACGGTAAAGATGGAATAGAGAGCGACATGTTTTAAATATATTAAACTGTTTCATTTAAAACAAAAGTGATATATGTCACTGAAGCGTAATATAAATTATACGATACTGCCTTGCATATTTAAAGTACATTGCATTTACAGAGACACACAAAAGGTTTTAAATAGTATATTCTTTCCGATGTACTGTACGTGAGTCCGATGGTGGCTGGTGGATGGATATAATGCATTTTAATTATGTTTCACGCGTTTAAGTTTCACTAAATCTTTGTACATTATATGGTGTGTATAAATGTTATAGTTGATATACAGGGCTACCCAAAAGAACTCGCCTACGTTACTGAGAATGAGCGTAACTACTTTAAGCTGGTTCTTGTACAAGGTATGCATTTTTACGCTGGGCTGCATTCAATTTACAAAGAAATGTTTGCAGAATATAGATAAAATAATATACAGAGCCACGCAAAGAATTGGGTACTTGGACGCCTATAATTGATAATTTATAACAATGTGATTTCAGTTGTTTTAAGAGTGTTTGAATTTAAAATTAATTTTAAATTCTTACTGACGTGTAATAAAAGTACAAGGTAAACTACAGGGCTGAACAAAAGTTTTCAAGTATCTTTCCATTTATTAGTACAAATTGCTGAAAAATGAATTTAAAGCTTTTGTCTTGCTAAACTAAATTTTTATATTATATAGTATGTATATCAACTGACAGATCAATTACAGGCCTGTTCAAAAGTATTGAAATACATATTTGACTATATACCCTTACTTTCCTAATTAAAAAATTTTTGTTAAAGATTTCCTGGAGTGATGGAAAGTGCTTCATAATCTATGCTTAACGCATGATTTTTCTTGTTTGTTTTTATTTTATTTTGTTTTTGTTGTTTTGTATATAACAGAAGGACATCTAATTTAATATTTTTCATGTTATCAAGTTATTACTTTGGAGGTTGGGGGGGGGTACTGTTTTTTTAATATTCCAGGAAGCTTGACTACATTCCGAAGGCACAGGCAATGGATAAAGGATGCAAATTTAGTTAAAGGTGTATAACAGTAAATGAAGACTGACATTTTTTCTGCATTGTGGACAAGAATCTATAACTGAATAGATTTTATCGAAATAAAAAAACCTTGATCTTTTACTTTTTTATTTCCATATATTTTTTATTCTTGTTATATGTCCAGATTAGTGTATTTAGTTTTAAAATTCACTTGCCATTGCATTTAATATTTGTCACTGTATCAAGTTTTTTTCCCTTGTTTTGCCTACTGTCTTCTTAACCCTTTTCATCCAAGGAACGCCGCCGCTTCTCTGAGCAGCTCGCGCTGCTCTGTCGTCGTGCTGCATCTAAAATTCACTTGTTTCCGACATTTTGAAATCAAAATCTGAAATATTAAAAAAAATAATAATCACGATGTTGATATAAGAAATATGCGATCGAATATAGTTAGAATGCAATATAATGAATAAAAAATACGAACACGGTAGCACGGCCGTCACTTTGTTTATCCAAAATTCGAAATTATATCACAACAAGAAAAAAAAAGCTAATTTTTCACAGTTTAGAAAAAACTGCAGAAATAAAATGGCAATGTCTTTCATTCACGGTTTATCGTTTGCAATTAGAAAACATCTTACATTTTGGTATTTCTGTTGCTAGGTGACAATAAATTAAATAAATTTAAATAGCATTCTATCAAACACTACGCATGCTAAAAGTGAACTGTCAAAAGGAGCGCTATCACGACACTGGCATTTCTCACAACTAGCGAGAGCAGCGCGATGGTGCTCCTTGACTCTAAAAGAGTTAATATTAAAGGAAGGTTGACTACATTCTGAAGGCAGTGGCAATAGGGAAAGTGTACAAATTTTACTTAATATATAAAACAGTAAATGAAGACAGATAAAGTTTTAACGTTTCCTCTCAATAAAGAAATTACACTCTAAAAACGCAATTTCATGAGTTAGTAAAAAAACCCCTCAAATTTAAGTATGTTGCATAAAGTGAATCAACTCGTAACATAACATAACTCAAATTTTGAGTTATGTTATGTTACGAGTTGATTCACTTTATGATTTTGCTGTTGGATATTTATTAAATTCATTTTTTAATGTTAATTTATTTTACTGTTTTGGTATATTAAAAAATTTTTTTAATTTTTCTCAGTTATTTTTTATATAATTGGAGTATGCAGCTTTGTGATGCCTTGCGAAACCTGTGAGGATACACTTTTTTACAATTTTTTGATACCTGTGCTCCTCCCACCTTCTGAAGAGCAGGGAGTTTATTTTGTTTTGTTTTTTGGTGTTGCTCTTTTGTGGTTCATTGTTGTTTCACCCATTTTTACATTTTTTTCATCTTTTCATCATTTTTCAAAAAAAAAAAAAAAAAAAAAAAAAAAAAAAAAAAAATTAAACTTTGTGCAAAGACAGAGCTGCTATGCGCCGGTTGCATAAAGATAGTAATATTTTTTTTTTTTTCACTTTGTCAAGATATATATATATATATATATATATAATATTTGCACCATTTTCTGTTAAAAATATTACAGGCTGAAAATTAAATAATTTGAAGAAATTCAAATACCAAGGTGACATTTACTAACTGATTCTTTCTAGTATTTCTTTTAAGTAAAAAGCTTCATAATAAAATGAAAACATTGATTTGCTCAGATTTGAAAGTGTCATTTTCTTTAGGGCATGCATATTATTGCATGAAATATCATACAAAAATTAATAGTAGAGCCATATTATGAATGGAACATATTTCTTATGAATAACAATAATTTAATACATGTTTCCGGTTTACACATACCAGAAAAAACGTATTTCGTAATTTAACTATTGATTAGTTGAAACTATTTCGAAATTGTCACTTTGTCGTTATTATTACTATTATTATTGTTATTTGTATTATTATTATTATTCAACTCAAATGATAATAACACAATTCTGCAGATAAATTCTAACGAAAGTAAGCAAAATTTGGAAACATATATGCGTATATATTTGTATAAAGGTTTATTGAATTCCCTAAGAAAAATATTTTCCCATACTTTTCTATTTCCAAAAATGATATGAACTTTATTTTTGTGTTCTTTCCATATAAAATTTTTAAAATATGTGAAAAAATATTTACGTAAAAGCATATATTTTGATATTTTTAAAGAAACCCTGAAAGAATAAATTATTTTAAAAATAGACTTTCTAATCCGAAAGAGAGACACGAAATACATTTCTTTTACCACCTATGGGTAGTGCATAGTATAAATGCTGTTTATTAGTTTACCTGGATCACGCTTTAAGAAAGATTTCAAAAATTCGGTGTATACTTATTCCATGAAATACTTTTGAGATTTCATGGTTCACGTAATTTCCTAGATTAGAATATTTTAAGTAATTTTATTTCTACTTTTGATTGCGTTTGTTTTTAAATTATTAAAATAAATAATCCGATAATAATAATAAAAAATGGTGCTATATATTGTTCCATAAAAATAAATTTAAATGGATAGGGTACATCTTCAACATACGTTTTATTTTATATTTTAAAAATATGCTTTATATGGTGAACTGATTGCATTTCAATATTTAATTAAAAGTAAATTTTGCAAAATGAAAAACAAGTCTCTGCTTATTTAGGCGCAGTTTTTTCTTATGTAAGAAAAATTAATATTTTTAAAATTCTTACTAATTTTTAATAATCAATAGTTTTTAACAATTATATTTTTTTAGATTCTCAAACGTGAATTAGATAAAATTGCACGTGTATTTTTGCATAAAGCATAATATTACATTTAATGATTTTTTTTTTTTTTTTTTTTACAGATATAATTATTTTAAAACGGTAAAATCTCAAGCATTTTCTAATACATTTATTTGAAGTACATAATAACAAAAACTATAATTATAGGCGCAACTTTATAGTATATGTTACATAAAACGTGTATAACTACTTTAAATTTCTATCTTAACTACGAAAAAAAAGAGAAAAGAAAAACTAGAAATTTTCAACGTTAAAGTAAAGAAATAATGAACACAGAGAAAAGTCTTTTCAAGTTTTTTTGTGAAATTTCGCAAGTTGTTTTACAGAATTCACAATAACTCGCGATATAATTGCCACATGGGGAAAACTTGAAGTGTCAAAATATTTACAATTTACCAGAGTTTCATTTAAAATTTTAAATCTCAAATCGGTTATTGGTTAATTTTTAGGTAAGCTGTCCCCTTAATACCACACAAAATATATTTTTGCGTTTATAGAGATTTAGTATTTTGATCTTTATTATTCACTTTTATAAATATTTAATCATGCACATTCTGACGTGAGATAATCATGTGGTCGTGTAGATTTTTCAGTGAAATCATTTTCAATTAGACAAATAGCACAACATAGAATTAACATTCTAATAAACCAAAAACACAACCAGTACATTTTAGCTGGAATTCCATGTATAGAACTTTGCACATCAGTATAAGTCTTCAAAATTTCCTTGACAATAGTGAAACCTTTTAAATTTCTAATTGAGATCCACCAAATTACAAACACCAAAATCTTAAATTTTTTTTTATTGTACTTAAAATTTTAAAATTAATCATATTATTCTAGTTTATTGTACAATTATATTTGTTAGGATTAAAGGAAATGCTTTTTTCCCATAATTTACAGTCTTGGATATTTGTAATGAAATGTAAAACTATTAACTATTTAAAATGGAGAAAAACAGATTTTCCAAGCTTCTCATTGTTTCAGAAATCGGCATTACATTTGATTATTATGAAAGTATACAACAAAATTAGTACGCTTCCTATATTCATTTATACTTTTCTACCAAATGTTTAAAAAAATATTTTTAATAGTTCATTAAGAAAATTATTTTTTTAAAGAAAAAAAAAACGCATGGCAAACTGTATAGCCATATCCGACCTGCAATAGAATTATTGTGTTTGTATATTATTTTATTTATTCAAGAAGATAATAATTCCCACTTCATTCGTTTGTTCACGAAAGATCTGAGCTTTATATTTTTTTGCTTTCAATTTAAATTTTCAGAAAAATATGAAAGAAAATGATTTTTCGAGTTCCACATATTTTAGTACTTTTAAAAAAGACTTGAAATTACCATTCATGTTATAAATGGACATTATGAGAAAATATTTATGGAATACATTATATTCGTCATTCCAGTGTATAATACATAACAGAAATAAAATTTACCTAGTGATAAAATGGATGTGAAAACATTGATGATATCTTGATAACTTTTTTTCTTTTAAAATAATTTCAGTTATGATTTCATTATGTAATAAAATAAATGATGTGTAAACTTTAACTGATAACATTAACTTGTTGGATATCTAGATAATGGTAAAAAATCGATTATATATAGTATGACATTTAAAAAAATAATTGAGTGTTCTAAACTGAAAAACGAATTTTGGTCGAGAATTCACTGAGTTAATATTTACACAATCATACAGGAGCAACTTCTTTCAGTTTTTAAACATTAAAAGGATCTTCTTATCCACTTTACTTTATAAAGATTGTGTCAATATAAAAAGAAAATTCTTTACATTTTTAAAAAAAATATATTTTTTTTTGTGTATGTTCTAAACATATTCGATAATTTTTAGAAATTCAATTTTGAAAGGTTTAATTGATATTAAACTATCAAACGTTTTTTAACAATATAATTCTTTCGAAATCGATTCTAACGTAATTGACTATATTGTTACTTTTTTGTAAATTTTATTTTATTTCTATTAATCCATCATTGTGTAAGAATAAATTTAAGAAAAAGATTATGCATTCGAAATTTATTTATATAAATGTATTGAAGTGTAAAATAATATTATCATTTTTTTTTTTCTAAATTTAGCTTTTAAAATAAGTTATTCATAATTGTATACCTAAATCCAGTAAAATAGTTACAACTGACTAACTGAAGTACGACTTTGTCAATCGTCTTTCGCTTCGCTGGATTGATTGCACATTATTTTTTCAGTTTTTAATATAAAAAAGATGAACTATAATGAAGTTTGATTTTTTTAACCCTGATATTGGATAGTTTTAAAGAAACCTGAAAGAATAATCATGAATTCTCATATTTTTTATATCGATATTATAGTGTTCTAAATGCTCTTTAATTTATAGATTTTTTTGATTGCATTGATATATGTACGTTTTAGATTGTTCTATTTAATGTCCCCTTACGTGTCTAATATTTTTGACTAAGTATCAACTGACAGATATACCGGAATGATGTAAATTTCTTTTAATAGAAGCTGCAAGGGATCCAGACTACCATAACAGAATCATTAAACAACAGCACACTAAACAAGTAGGAAATTGCACGTGAAGCGTAGCAAATGAGGTCCATTCGTAAGTTAACGAAGTTTTTAAAAAAATCGCTGTCATATATCAATCTCATAAAACTGTAAATAGTTAATTACAATTAAAATGCGCACCAAACAATGTTCTCCTCATACTATTATGTAATGGAATACTTTTGTATGGCCTTGTAAATCCATAACAAATGTTCTTTGCACTGCAGATTGTGCAAAATATATATTATAATATGTACTTTATAGATGCATATCAATTTTATTATGTTCGAATGCGCGTAACCCCATTAAAATACATTTGAAACATTTTTTCCCATTGACCGTAATGTAATGGAATACTTTTGGTTGTCCCTGTAATTGAACTATGCATACGATTTTGATAAAATTTGAAACGAATCCACAAAATTCTATAATAATTATTTGATTTAAATTTCAAACAGTTAAAATGCATTTACAACTTTTTTCCCCATTGACCGTAATGTAATGGAATATTTTGATTATCCCTGTAATTGATCTATGCATCTGATTTTCAAAAATTTGAAATGACTCGACAAAATATGTAATAATTATATATTTTAAATTTCAAACGATTCGGTTGGGTAGTTTTTGCGTTGTTATATGCGGACGGATTGAACGACAACTATAGGTGCTACCTATTTACGCAATTACGAACGCACCTAAAAATGGAATTCTACAGCTAAATATAGTGAAATTATGAGAAGGTGGAGAGTATATAAATGAATTTATTGATTCAAACAACAAAAACATTTTCTGATATTTATTTTTCTTTACATCCAGAAATAGCATGTACTATATTTTCTTAGCATTCAATATAAAAATTCAGAAATAGTAGAAGACATATTTATTTTTCGAAGCTCAAAAGTTTTAATATTTTCAAAAACATCTTGCAGGCTTCAGTCGTTTTAACAGAGGGTTTTCTGTTAAATGTGAAAGAGAACTAAAATGCATTCCTTCTTATCAATTTTGTATACTGTATACAGAAAATCTGTAAGTGTTTTTCATTTATTCTTGAAGAGATAACACAAACAAAGTATAATATGGTGATATAACGGAAAAATATGATGGAAGCTTAGACAATGAGGATGGAGTTTTAAGCCTGCTTACGGCTTTTAACCTTTTATTTTTTAACTAATTCACATTAATAAAGAGTTGTTTCTAGCTTTACTCCTGTTACCTTTTTACAGGATCGTGTTTTTATTTTTATATAAAAAGTGTAACTTTTTTAATTTCTCTAAAATTAATAAACAACAATTACTTTAATCATTCTGTTGAAATTTAGCTGTGAATACAATATGCATGCACATCCGGTACGGAATCTGTATTTATAACTCTCTTAACATCCACCTGAAAATAAAGAAAGAAAAAAAAACAGATTTTTATAGTACAACATGAGTACAAAATCTACAAATATTTTTACAGAATAAAACTGCTTTAACTAAAATACATTTGATAAAAAAACCTGGTTTTATAAAGAGCTATTTGTTTCTGTGAAAAATATTGATTTTTCATATTTTTTAAAAAAGATGACCACATTTCTTTCTTTCTTTTTTTTTTTTAACAAAAACTAGTTTAATTTTTTTAATTGTTCTAACCGATTACAAATATAAAATTTTTACCGCCCAATTACATTTTTATTGTTTGTCTACTGATATTGTTTAAAAAAAAACCCTGTAACGGCACTATCTTTTTTTTTTTTTTTTTTTTTTTTTTTTTTTTTGTATATTGATATTATTTTAAAACTACCCAACGAATAAAAATAAATGAAATGCAGATTTTGTTTTATTCCTTCAGAGCAGGGTGTCAGATTTATCGATTATGGATAGATTAAGAGAAAAATGGAGTAAAATTCTCAAGATTACATACATATATATATTTCAATTTCAGAAAGATGAACTGATAATTGATGCTACTAATGAAAGAAGAAATTGTTGACACAAAATTCTGTTATCTGGAAGTGGTAACAGTTGTTATGTAACATGTACGTTCAATGCTATACACAGAACACAGATAATCCACGACACTGTGGAAAAATTTATCAAAACATGACAAATTACAGTCTTGGTCGATACAAACTGACCTGGAAGACCAAGAATGACAACAGATGAAGATACATAGGAGCAGTTTATGTTAGGGATGACTAGGTGTCCAGCAGTAGAGACTTGAAATATCTCTGAACAAATATAAATAAGGCAAAGTAATTTCACGCGTAATTTGAGCTCTAACAAATGGCAATCATACATCCAGCAGATATTGCGATATCTTACACAGCTTGCGTTAGTCATCGTTTTCACCATTTTCGTGAAAATTATGAATCATCTTGATTGTTAAATTGAATGGAAACAAAGTTTTAATGATTTCAACTATATGGTCTTTCTTACGGTCGCCTGTCTCTCTCTCTCTTTCAATGAAATTCCTTTTAAGCCATAACACACCCTTTAATGCATATAAACCTTAAATGTATAATATATCAGATAATTCAACTGCGATATTATCAAGAAACTTGCAGGAGATAACTAAAGTTTAAAATCAGCTACCCAAGTATGACATTAATCGATTATGACAGTATATTATAATAGTCGGGTTTCATAATTACACTAAATTCATGTTTAGCACTTTAGAAAATGAATGCTATTGGAATTATTATAGTTATTACTATTATTATGAACACAATTATTAATAATATTTCAAATAAAAAAAGAATAGTAAAACCGAATTACTTCTTTAAATCTCAACAAAACAAGAAGTAAAAAAATATCCACATAATACTTTCTTGAATTCCATATGAAATATATTTTTACAAAGTTTTCTATATGCAAGAACGAATCAGCGCTTTTTTTCGCCTTCTTTCTGTATAAAATATCTGAAATGTTAGAAAAATATCGTAGCACATATAATTTGATATTTTCAAAGAAACCGTGAAAGAATCAATCATTTTAACAATCGGTTTTCTAAGCACAAAGAGATAAACGAAATTTATTTTTTTTCATCAGTTCTTCGTACAATGTAACAGAACAACTGCTTGTTGGTTTACCAGGAGCAAAACTCGAAGAGATTAGGTAGACTAAATGTATTGAATCACATGGAATTGTGTTGGCATTTGGGATTCAAGTGATTTAATTGATACTTTTGATGTAGTAAAAATTATTTCGTATTCATTACATATACGTTTTTCTAATGATTAAAACTACAATTAAGCTTAAATAAATTTTTCCTGTCTTAATAGTTATTTTATTAAATTGTATTTAATATTATCAGAAAATACATTTGAATATAATTAAAAAAATATATTTGGAACTTTAGTAGATAGTTTTTCTTTAGTAAATCATAGTGACATCAGTTTTAGCAGATAGGATTTCTGACCGCAAGGGATAAACGAAATTCATTTGTGATGCTGAGATTTGGGCACAGCAAAACAGAAATACCTGTTCAATCCAGGTTCAAGATTCCTGTTACCAGGAGCAAGATCATATATTCTTTTACGAAATGAAACTAATCGTCAGGGGTTACCTTAATTCTTATCCGTCATGTATATGCATTATATAAAAAATGAAATTAAAAAATGTGTAAACTATTTATAAAATATATTGCAATACCAAAATAAAATTTAATTGTATATGTAATTATTTTTAAAATATCGTAATGCTCTATTACGGAATTCCGGGTACTATTTCATTATTCCGTCGACCAATTGAATAAATCGCCAAACTACTCCTAAATTATACAAACTGACATAATTTTTAATTTTAAAAAACGAAAAAACAAAAAGATTACTAAAATATTAATGAAAATACGAATTAAACATACAATTAAAAATCACTTGATGATGTAGCAAACACGTGTGACCTGTTTAATGTCATGTGAATACCACATTTACCATAAGCTATTATTGGTAATTAAGCTATTATTTCAAACTTATAGTTTGAAGTTTGATCGACAGGATAATCAAATAAAACCGAAATGCATAAAATAAACATTTTATTAATTCCAAAAAAATTAATCATATTAATTAACTGTTTATTGTGTAAAATTAAGCGTCTCATATCCAATTAAAATATATCTTTCAATTGAAATTTGAATGAAATACAGGGTCATGAGAAATTAAAGAGTGTAGAATATAGGATTGCCAATATCTCGACAACTAATTATCCAATCGAATTTGTTTCTCATACAAACTTTATGTTTTTATTCTCTTTTACATTTAATTTTGAAAATAAGAAAGTAAAAAAAAAATAGATACCTTTCATCCGAAAGAATATTTAGAGAGTTCGAAAAATATAGTCGAACTTACTGCTTTTAATTATGCTTCTTTCCATTGTTTATATTAAGTACACAGCAAATTTCAAGTCTCTGTCTCAATTTGTTCGGGAATTAGAGTGTTTAAGGTGAAGTTCGGCAAACATAGTTCGAACCCTTGGGGGTATTTTTTCAACTTTTGCCGACACTTTTCATGTGGTACATCAATGTAAAGCTTTGTGAATAAAATTTTATGTTATAAACCTCCCGACACCCACCTTTTACCACTTTGTCCTCAAGGGGGGCATTTTTCTAAATTTGGCCGACACCCTTCATGTGATATATCTTTGATTAGTTATATGACCACTTGTTCATACTATACACTTCCATTGCCCTACCTGGTAGGTACGAGTAACGTATTTAAGCAAAAAACCTTCTAATAATAGTAAAACTATTGAACTGTACATAAATAATGTAGAAAAATTCAATAAAAAATATTGATCGCATTTACCATTCTTTTAGTTGCTGTTTTTACCACAAGGGGAGCTTATAATTCTTACTTCATCGGCTATTTTGGTACTAATTGTCAAAAAATACTATTTTTTGATACTCAAATTCCTGTATCTTCTTGCATTTACTCGCGGCTTTTCTCCTTTTTGCAACCAGGGAACGCCATTACATGACTTTCCCATTAATATTGCTTCCTTATAGCTTTCCTCTGGTTTGTTGTTTTTTAATTCCCTCTGTTTTTACTTTCCATGTATTTACTAAAATCAACATGTATTTTATCTATTTTAGAATTTCCCACCTAAGAGGGTTTAATGGGGTGGTCGTACTTTTAGGACATTTTGAACCATCTAAGCAGCAGTTTTAGGTAAAAGAGCGAAATTCAAGATAACAAATCTACTAAAAAATAGTTAAACATAGTGATTTTAGAGCTAATTTATCTATTAAGTCATCAATATGTATTTTGAATCAGATAATGTGATATTTTACGAATAAGACAAAGATTATGGTTTCTTGATTATATGTTTTTAACCATTACTAGATGCATTTCGTTTGATACAAAATTCCTTTAAATAATCATACCAGCGTAGCGGACGAAGGCTGCTAGTAGTATATATGTTAGCAAAACTTAAAATTGCATTACATTCTTAATATAATTTGAGACTAAGATGACAGATAAACTGTAAAATCGAATTCATTATCACTTCGCACCAATTAAACCCACCTGGTAAAAAAAAAATGTAAATAGAACCAGCAGCATCCCTACGAGTTGCTATGATGGCAACAAAAGTATAAAGAGAATTATATATTTCTGAGAAAACCTAAAACACATTAGTGAACTAGTTTTTATCATAAAGGGTGTGGTGACAGAATCATTGAAGATGATAAAGTGTATATTCCTCGCGAATTTATTGTTGACAATTGTGCCGAGAGAAAAGTATTTGTTTGAAATATGTGTAATTTAAGAATAACAAATCTTTTAATTTTTTCGTGAAATATTTTTTGAACTAATAACTGATAAAAAGACTTAAATCACGAGTAAAACAAAACATTCAGAAACTTAATGTTTATCGTGTAATGAAAAACGTACATTAAAATATTGGCATCAAATAACAAATCAGCTAGAACATTTTTAAAACGTCCATTTTAATTTACTATACATATATCTGCAAATACTTTCTTAACTTAGTTCAAATGAATACATAACTTCGTTTTGTATGTTGTCCAACGCAATAGCATCATTAATAAAACTTAAATGCTGCATTACAATCTAAATATATTTACGAGAGTTAGATGGCAGATAAATTAGTCAAACCGAAACCATTAAGACTTTCACCTAAGTTAAAATACGGTAAAATCATTCTAGATAGAAACAAGCAGCATATTCTGTAGTTTAAAAATTTCATTTGTTAAAAACAATGTTTTCGAGTTAACGAATGCAACGAAAGTATAAAGCGAATTAAATGTTTTTGAGAAAACCGATAACACATTATTGAATAGTTTCTTTTCATGGAGGGTGTGGTGACAGAAACCTTGCAGAATATAAAGTAGATATTCTTCGCGAATCCATTTTTGAAAATTGTGCCCAGAGAATAGCATTTGCTTGAAATATGTATAACTTAAGAATAACAAGATTTTTAATGTTTTAGGCAACATGTTTCGATTTAAAATTTGACAAATTGACTGGAATTAAGAATAAATTAGCATATTCAGAGGCGCAATCTATTTTGTAATTATAAACACATATTCAAAATACTAGTTTTAAAACGCAAATCTATCTTTTAAAAAGGTTTATTTTAATTTATTATACTTTTCTGCAAATACTTTCTTATAATAATTTAAATGAGAATATAACGTTTAATTTTCCGCCCTACGCATCAGCTTTCGTAACGGTAATTGACATTCAATTAATTAAATTACATTTCCATTTGTACACGATTATTATGGCTAATCCAGTTTTACTCCAGAAGAAACACTTTTAAAAGTGGAATTCAAATTCTTTCTTATACATATACGTTAAACACGCGAAAGAATTCTGTTACATTATATTTTTTTTTTCGGTAGAAGTTTTTCACGTATTTTAATTATATTGTATTTAATCGCATTACACTAGTTTACCATAAATATGTGAAATGGTGTATTTTAAGGCTTCAATGAAAGATTTCTAACTTTTAATATATCGTTTTATTTATATAATTCAAAATAAAACTAAAGAAATTGAATAGAAATTTTTTTATCGATACTTGGATAGAAGAATTATGGATAGGTTCTACAATGTGCCAATAAGTAAAAATAATTAATAAATTAATAATTTCGAATTCAAAAACACGAATGAAAAAAATGTAAAAGAAATCAAATAGGATAAATAGAATATGAAATTGATTTAAAGGTACTTATCCATCTCCCAAAAAGGACAGTACAAACTGGAAAAAAGAGTGGGCTTCATCTATTAAAAAACACAGCATTTATTCTCATTAATGACATAACCATACGGAAACTTCGCCATATCAAAAATGGCCATTATTGGCCATTATACTTAAGACTTCATATAATGAATACAGACGAAACGGAGTAATTTTCAAAACAATAATAATCTTATATCACATTACCATCACAAGCTTGAATTCTTTTATAATGAAAGTACTGCGAATATAATAGTTCATTACATCGAATAGATTAACTAGAATAGAATCGAATGAATTTTATACAACGAATAAATTTTGGTTTTAGTCCGAGAAGAACAGAATAAGTTTTTTTTCAAGCCGACTGGAATGGAAATAAACAGAATTAAGCATCCATCTGATGCTAAAATCATTTTCCGAAATCAAAACTTTGCAAAGGCAAACGATAAAATAAAATCACTCTTGTCTAGGCGGTTAGCAGTTGCCATGGAAATCAAAACCTCGGCTTCCTTCTTCGTCCATAACCTCCGAGGGGTGGCAGAACAGCAATTCGTTGAATAAGACGTTGAAAGTTCCCTTACTTGTAATTATCGTCACCACTCCAACGACCCTGTTAGCACCTGGATGGGTTTGTCAGTGATGGCTAATTTCCACCTGGAAGAGATACTAAAATATAGATTATTATGATTAGATAATTCAGGTAATGCAAGTAGCAGATCACCAATAAGGATAAGTACTGGACTTAAGATGGATAAATTATTCGGATCATTAGGAGGTGTGAAATGCCAAAGAATTTTGTGTTGCAAACAAAAGACTTGGACTTTGGATTTCTTGAGTACTAAGTACCGTTTTTTAAGGTAAGAATCTGCAACAACGAATGTTCTCCCATTATCCGAAAAAATGTCTGTTGTACATCCTTTTTGTGATATGAAACGCCGCCGTAAAGTGAATAGGAAAGCTTCGGTTGTAATTTCCATTACTGATTCAATGTGCTTTGGTACACATACAAAGTAAAAGACAAATGTAGAATTTAAATATAGATGACTTCCGAATATGTTCACATTTTCCTTTGATTGGGCCTGAAAAAGTAATCGTTACACGCTCAAAGGCTCTACAAGTGATAATTCGGGAAAAGGACAAGTCTCCTATGAGCTTAGTAATAGGTTAGGTGGATATTCGGATGCAACGAATACACTTTCTTAATTTTTTTCTTAGCGGTAGGTCTGCCGTTTGAAATCCGAAAGTTTTCATTTATTACGGAGAGATCTTGATCAGGACTCGCGAGCAAAAAATAGATATGGAAGTATCGAATAATGGCTTCTGTTAATCGATGGTTGTTAGGAAGAATGATTGACTGTATGGAATCGAATGGCAATATTTCATGTTTGCTAAGTCCTCCACCAACCCACAATATTTCATCGGCATAAAAAAAAAATGTTTAAATAAAGTAGTTTATTGGAAGTTGGTAATTGTTTCTTTTGCTTAAGTAGGTTAATTTCATCGGAAACGGTAGAATATTGTAAGCACTTGATGGTAGTTTTACAAGCGCTGTTGAGTTCAGCAACATTTAGGGGACCTTCTGTTTTTGAGGGGAATTTGGCGTTGTAAGCGAATCGAAAAATCCAAGCAACTACTTGAAGTAGCTTCGTATGTGATAAAAATTTGGGGAGATTGTCATTATAATTTTCTAGTTGAATTGTTAAATTAGAGTTTTCGGATAGTAACTCCATAGATAAATTTGAAATCGAAGACTGTTAGTCAGCAAAATAATTGAAAGAATGATTCCACTTCTTTAGAACAAATGAGGGCACAGGATCATCCCACTTCAAGTCTCCCTTCCACACTCCTTGCATTAAATTTTTCAAATTAACTGTGGAAGATGACAAAAGACATAAAGAATTAGTATTATACATGATTATGGATAAAAATTGATGTTTTGTGATTAGAGTAGGATTTTCTACCACTTTTAATCGTAGGGAATCTTTTTCCCAGTTCCACTTTAGTCCTAGAATTTGCTGGGATGAATCAGAATTGAAAGAATGTGTTGAATTACTAGCCTTTAAAGAATTTGGCAAATGTTCCATAACAAGAGGTTCATTGGAGGCCCATGTTCTGAATTGGAAACCACCACTATGAAATAACGATTGGAGCACACCAATGAGAGCTTGAGATGAATGCATAGAAAATGTGCCATCTGAAAAGTCGTTTACATACATGTGGCTTTGGGCTAGGCTAGCAGCAAAAGGAAACTTGATTTTCTCATCTTTGCGCAATTGCTGAATGGTCTGTAGAGCTATGAATGGGGAACAAGATCCATTGTCACAAAAAGTGGAAAGTTTTGAATGTTTAATAATCTTCAATCTATTTTCCTTAGTTTCAGAATCATCTTCATGTTTATTCAAAATCAGTAATCGTGATATTTTTTCTCGACCATCAATATAAATGGTATTTTGACGAATCTTTCTTTCAGGTTTATAAATATGATATAAAGGGGTACTATCAGGCACTTCAGGTTCGAAAGGTTTCGTTTCAACAACAGCAGAAGAAACATGGTTACTAATCTGTCCATATAGTTCAGGTTGCTTATCAAAGTTCACAACAGCAGGCGAAATAGATGAATTCAGACAAGAAATTGCTTTTGAAAACGGCACAGAATCATTTATTGAACTTTTACAACCAGAAATATCAGTACTTGAATCACGACTATTAGTTCTAGAGTTCTCTTCTATTGTATGCTTCTTTAAACTTCATTGTAAAGAAACAGGGTTTGTTTGTGAATTACGAATCGACTCTGAATTAAAAAAGTCAGTCATATTCACTGAATGGCAGACTACACATTTGGTCGATTTTAACGAGTGCAGTACTGGACCACTAAGTATGTAACCCAATAGAGTTGGGATAGCAACGGGTTCACCCGACTGTCCACAAATAGGTGACCCTAGTATGAACTTGGTAAAATATCTGCCCTCAGAAGAATTGCGATTGTTTTTGGCTCATGGAAGTCTGGATCAGCCAGTTGCAAGTTTTTGATGTGTGGCCACGAACACCTTTCCAGTTTGAAGTTAGGGAGAGGGGTAGTAACCTGATTAACTACAAGGGCTTTTAAAGAATTGTAATTATTTAAAAAAATGGTGAGAATTGAAATTCAGTGAAATTTACGCAGGTTTCTGCCGAAATGCCATTGATACCTTCTAGCCTATGGTTCGTTTTTCCTACAGGCAAATTTATTTTTTCTATGTAATTTTTTGAGAAGGGTTTTTGAATTTTTAAAAGCGTTGTCAATAGGTGCACGGCACTGAATGACCTTACCTGTGCTAGATTTTATATTAACAAGAGCAGTAGGTAACAAAACATTATAATTCTGAAAACATGAATGACATTAGGCACTATTAGAAACTGAAAGGTCTGGTGCATTATTCTTAACAAGCTCTCTTTTGGATTGAATTACTGTATAAATATGTAACAAAATATGATGCAATTTTGAACAATTTTTTCATTTAACGTTCATTCTACATTGATTTACTATGTGGTTTTCCCTTAAACAATTTTCATATAATTTATTTAATTCAACGATTTTCCACCTCTCTATAGCCGGTTTTGTGTTGAATACTGGACACCGAAAAAGCGCATGGCTTTGATTGCATAGTAAGCAGTTATTGCCGGTTTTGACAACCGCGCTGTTCACTATGGTGGTTTTCACTCGACTAATATCCACAGATTTTTTATCGAAATTAAATTTAGACTCAACTTTATTGCATTTTAAATCTTTTGCACTTCGAGCTTCACGCTCAATAAATTTCCGAAATAAATCCAAATCAGTTATTTTATCATTATCTAGTGATAATTCCCATCTTGGTTTGAGGGGCTGATGTAGTTTATTTAACAAAAAATTTATTAACATTATATCACTGAAAGCATTAGACTCTAATCCCAAAATTTTTAGATTCCGAATTCCTTCATTATATGTATCTAATAGTTCTAACAATGATTTTGAATTGATAGCTTTGATAATCTTTATTGAAAATATTTTGCTTATTTGGCTTAAAGCCAATTGCCGCTTATTTTCACACCGTTCGTTTAAAAAATCCCAACATTGAATCAAATTTGTTGCACTCAGAAAAAATCCTCGAATTAATTTAGCAGAGCTGCCCCAAATTGAAGAATGCAAATATTGTAATTTCTCAATATCAGACAAATTTTTATTTTACAAAATAGTAGATTTAAATACTTCTTTAAAATATATCTAATTCTCTGAATCTCCTTAAAAATGGGGGAGATCGGATTTCGGAAGCTTAACATGCGAATAATTTTGTTTAGTTGAGGTTTCAAAATGCGTTTCTGCCGGAGAATTAACTTTCGTTTTCCCCTCTAAATGTACTCACAAATTACAAATTATTTCCTGATACTTCAAAAAACTATCCAAATTATCATTATTTTCGTTCGGGGAAAGCTTATCAAATGCTTGCGTAAGCGTTTGTTCATAGGTTGATATTTTATATTTAAGAATTTTACTTTTAGCATGTTCATCTGGATTGGAATCTAGTACTTTTTTCTGAAATATATCAATTTTCTTACAAATAGGTTCAAAAAACAGTTCCTGTTTTGATTGTTTCGGCATAATGAATGTTTACAAATACACAATACGAAAAATGAATAAAAATAATAAAATAAATTAAACACCAGCAACTTAACAAATGCAACGTTTCTTTAAATACAGAATAAATAAACAAACATCAAAGAATAATAAAACGCAGAAGATTTTAATTTTTTCCCTCACTACGTTTTATCTAGCACGGGTATAAATAAATGAATACGGCTAAGATTTGAAAATATTTCATCGTAGCTCCAGCTCTTCCATCGTAGCAAAAAAATATTATGGATAGAAGAGTTATGGATAGGTTTTACAATATGTCAATAATAAAAAATAATTGGTAAAGTTAAGAATTTCGAATTTAAAAACACGGCTGAAAAAATGTAAAAGAAATCAAATAGGATAAATAGAATATTAAATTGATTTAAAGGTACTTACCCATCTCCCAAAAAAGACAGTGCAAACTGGAAAAAAAGAGTGGGTTTCATCTATTAAAAAACACAGCATTTATTCTCATTAAGAACATTAACATACGGAAACTTCGCCATATCAAGAATGGGCATTATGAATACTTAAGACTTCATATAACGAATACAGACGAGACGAAGTAATTTTCAAACAATAATAATCTTCTTATATCACATTACCATCACAAGATTGAATTCTTTTAGAATGAATGTACTGCGAATATAATAGTTCAGTACATCGAATAGAATAACTAGAATAGTATCGAATGAATTTTACAACGAATAAATATTGGTTTTAGTCCGACAAGAATAGAATAGGTTTTCTTTTCAAGCCGACTGGAATGGAAATCAACAGAACTAATCATCCATCTGATGCCAAAATCATTTTCCCAAATCAAAACTTTGCAAATGCAAACGATAAAATAAAATCACTTGTCTAGTCGGTTAGCGGTTACGATGGAGATCAAAACCTCGGCTTCCTTTTTCGCCCAATACTGATTAATTTGAAATGTGTATTTCATTACTGAGTTTAATATTTTAAAAAAATGCTAAAACTTTGAAAATTTTTAGCCAAATGTCGCAATTGCTACAAATTCCACGTGTTTTTTACTGAAGTATGTGCATCTTCTTACGCTGTGTGCATTTCGTTTTCTTTCACGCACGGTAAAAAAGTATATTTAATTAATTATACATATCATTTCGCACACATATATGACAAAGTAATTATAGTTAGAATTTTGAGATAATCGAATTTTTAAGCAAATCAACATTTTTTGTGCTTATAAAGTGATTTTTAATTTCATATTTTTAATGAATTAAATATATTACTTCTATATTAAAATAATTTTCATATAATACAGAAAAAATATAAGTAGGCTTATATTTATTGAATTAAATTTAATAAAAATAAAAACTTATGGCAGTTTGTTTGTGTATGTATGTGTGGTTGTAAATCTGTGCTAAACAAAATTTATATTATTAAATAAAATGTCTATTGTTCAATGTCAAATGTGCTTCTAATTTGTATACATTATCTGCAGGATTACGCAAAAGAAATTGCATGCATTACCATCTGTGGGCACAAATTATTTAAAATGTGTTTTACTGTTTCATGCATTTTCCAACTGAATGGCATATTAGCAGACAAAGAAAACTTTGTAAAATTAGATAAATTGGTCTTTTACAGTGTTAAAAAGGAGTGAAACTTTTAAAATCACATTTTTAATAACCTAAAATAGAAAGCATAATATTGAGAAAATATTAAAGGTTTATTTTTTTAGTTTTTTCATTGTTTATATTCTGCCGCGATTATTATTAGTTTAAGTGGATTTTATATATGTATATAGCAACCATTAATGATAGAGAGAGATAGGAAATATAACTGTTTTTACTGGGAAATAATTAGGATGAACTTAAAATGATATCTATAAAAATAAAAGAAAATTTATCTTTGCCTGAATATGCGACTGTCTGTATGTTAGAAAAATGTACGACAGCTACGAGGCTATCCAAAACTTTTTCCTAATGTACCTGTGACTCATAATTTAAATTTTTTAATAATTCGTTTAGCTATTAATTAATAATTGCTAAGCAATTTGATTAAAATCTCATCTTGGTTTCCGAAGGAAAGAAAAAATTACAGACGTACGCGCAAAAAACGTACTTACGTATCGGCAGAAAGTGGAGTTCTAAAAAAAGCAATTTCCAAGGCGGATGGGTTCACTTTATCATCAATGAAGAATCATTAAAATATGCGAATCATTAAAATATACGGCTTTGTTGGGTTCTTGCATTTAGAGAAGAATTAACAGATTTATATTTAAGAAACTTGGAAAAAGATATTCGCCGTTCCAATCTCTTGCAGAATTAAACATATTTTTGAGTGTCTACATTGAAATTTACTATATCTAAATCTAATTCCCTCTGTACTGTTATAAAAAAATGTTTTTTTTTCCCTAAAATCTGGGCCACATTTCCTTTTCATTGAATAACCCAGAAAGTGTGACACAAGTTGAAAAAAAATTGTTCTGTCAAGGCTTAAAAAGTATCAAGGCATCAAAATAATAATAAAAAAATAATACAACGTATTGTCAAGCATGGTTATACATTTAAAATCTTAGATTATTAAAAATGTAACATTAAAATACAAATAAATATATACAGCAGCAAAAATGAAATATATCTCCTGTGTCAAAATAACGTTGCTTAGTTCCCATTCTTATTATCATCAATTTAATAACTAATGAAGTATTTCTATTTTTCCCAATTTATCTCATCTCAAAAGCTTCTTAACTAATTGGCTCGAACTTTATTAATTAATCAATGGCAATAAATTCTATTATGCATTTATTCTTTCCGCCCATACAAAGATTTTTGTCTCGGAGATCCTTCTGGCAACTTAGCTCAAAGCAAGAGGTATTGATTTTATCTGCAACACCTCAGGGCAGAAATTTGAGGTAACAGCAAAAAAATAATTGTAACGTATTTCGAGAATACAAATGAATTGTGATAATTAATTTCCCAACTGACAAAACTTAGTTATATTTTTGTCTTTAAATTAAAATTATTAAGGCAAAAGATACATTTTTATTTGTGGATATAGGAAGTTTCTTTTTTTCTGAAGATTTTTATAGATTATTGTAATTATTATTTTGGTTGTACTAATCTATATTCCAAGACTTGAAAACTTTTGAGTTTCAGTTTTGCAGCGATTAATAAAAGACGAAACTAATTTATAAGGTACTGTTTTTACACTTAACTTCTATGTAAAATTCTGTTATAGTTAAAATGTACCTATTCAAATGTCCCTGATGATAACACCAAAGCTCCAAATGAAAGAAAATTTTCGTAGCGTTTGTAGTTTAACTGAAAGTTACAAGTTAAACTATAAAAGTTGAAAAAAGCAGTGGTCTGTAACTTTGGTAATATCTGTTAATGCGGTTAAACGTATTCTGGGATTCAAAAAATTGTAGTTTAAAAGTATTCTGGAATTTTAAAATCATGTAGCGTAAAGGTATTCTGGGTTTATTTAACTAATTTTATTTGTTTAAACCTTATAGCTTAACGGTATTGTGCGTTTTTTATTATTTTTTAACCGTGTAGCCTTTTTTTATTACTTTAAATCTTATTGAATAAACGTATTCTGTATTTTTAAAACTTATTTTGTTTGATTAAACCTTCTAGAATTAATTTATTCGGGATTTTTTTAACTTATTCTATTTGTGCATTTGTTTATATTGACAATATTTCAATGTAAAATATAGTTGGCCAAGCCTCTCATATGTGAGGAGCCTTGACCTACTATTTTCTCAAGATTAAAGTTTATTTTTTTTTCAAATTTTGCATAAAAGGCTGCATTTATGTCGCTATTTTTATAGCACTGTATATAACGAATAAAGTGATACATATTTTTTTTTTCTTGGTTCAGTATTTGAAGAGTTAAAAATCAATTGGTAAAACGTGGATCAACATCCCTAGTCTGCCCTAAATGATTCATAAACTGCTTCAATCTTTTTCTAAAGTAAAGAAAAAAATCAATATTTTTAGAACTGAAAGAGCGATCTTTTTCTAAAGTAAAGAAAAAAATCAATATTTTTAGAACTGAAAGAGCGAATAATATAATATCTTGGAATCTAATCTAATGAAAGTAAAAAACTATAATATATGAAATTTTCCTGCTTATAAAAAGTAATTCAGAAATGCTTCTGCACTACAAAAAGAAATTCAGAAATATTCCTGGAAAATAATGGGCAGGTGGCTTGTCCATTATTTATTCGAAGCATTACTGGAAAATGACAAAAACCTTTTTAATCACTTCTAAAATGTTCCATAGATAATAAGGTAAGTTTTCTGCGAAATATCACTAATATTTTTTCGTCAATAGAAATGTTCTTAACATTTCGCAGGAAGCTTACTGGGATTTCTGTGGAAAGTTTTTTGTTAACCTATAAACTTCTAGTTATTTTCAAGAAATGTTTCTTGGAAATAATTGTTAACTTAGCTGCCCATTTTTTCCCAAAAACTTTTCTGGATTTTTTTTTAATTTAACAGTGTGCACGTTTTTGAATTTTATATTGTGTTTGGAATCCTTTTTACATCGATTTTATGATTTTATTGATTGTGAGATTTTCAAATGGAAATAAAGATTCTACCACACTATATAACACTATAATGTTGCACTATAATAATGCATCAATATTTCTTTTCCATTTAATTTTTTTTTTGTCCATCACATTACTTTTTTTAATGTTCCAATATGCACAATGTAAGATGATGGCATCAAATAGGTCAACGAAATTTTTTTAAGTCAAGGCAAAGTTAAAAGAAAAACAAACGTAAATGCCTAGAATCATTAACTCCTTTTGAAACATTTGAAATTTATTAAAGTTAAATACATTTTCTCCTTGGATTCTACAGTTCATAAACATGTCTGGAAGCTTATAAATAAAAATTCTCACATTATCTAACACAAATATTTTTATTTCATTGCTTAAAATTTGACGTAAAATTATAGTAGTTATCATATAAAAAAGAATAACTATTAAAATATTCTGAATATTATCTCCAATACAAGTGTTCTACATAAAATCTAATTGCCATTATTGCTGCATAAGTAAAGGGGAAAAAACACTTCATTTTATTTTAATTGGGAGTAGTAATTTTCTGCATATAACGTCTAATCATGTTTTAGGAAATTATTTTCAAAACCAAACATTGTAGGTTTTAAAATTAGTTTAATTGCAGTACAAAATACATTTCTTCTTTGAGAAACGCTTATGAGAAATATGCAAGATAAATATGCATTAGGCATTTTTATGCATGGTCATTAAAAATAAATAAAATGATAATGATAAATATTCCATCGTAAACGTCAGAGATAAGTTGACGATAAATGAAAATTTGTGACCTTTTTATTATTGAAACATAATTATGATAAAATGTATGTACGCATCGACGATTGTCATGTTCTATTTATGCAAATAGAATTTGAGATATTAAAGGTTTAATTTTTTTTCTAATAAACTTCTTTTTATAATTTATGCACGTGACGAAATAATAGTAATATGAGAAGAGTTTTTTGTTTTGTTTTGGTTTATTTTGTTTTAATAAATTTATTAAAAAGTAAAAAAAAAAAGCTGGAATTGTAATAACCATTTTTTTTTCGTCTTAAAATCAAAAAATTGTTATACTGGAAGTACAATTGTAGATGTCTTTAGTCGAAATATTAAGGTAGCGACATGATTTTTTTCAACAAAGTTTCAAAATTAGTCGATATGAATAATATAAAGGATGAAGAATTTTTGGATGAAGAATATAAAGGAATATAAACATATCCGTTTATTTTAAGATTTCTTTTAGAAAATAGTTGGATACTGAAAAATTAAGATGCATTATTTTAGAGTAGTAATTTTACAGTTTGCATGCACTATTATTTTCAAAACGTATTAGCTAAAGTTTTTAAATTCAAGCACATATGAAATTCTTCTTACTTTACATGATAAATGAAAATTAATTGATATTCTTAAAAAAAAAATCCACTCAAAAAGAAAAAAAATGTATGCATTATCATTATTTTTTTAAGTTTTACTTTTTATACATAGTTTGTTTTAATGTTGGAAATAATAGTATTGTTATTCAATTTCAGACAAAATTTTTTTTTCTTTATGCATATGTTCAGATTTTATCATGCGCTGCGTGCATGATAAAATCCGGCTACGTAATAATTAAATGTTATTCAAAAATTAAAATTAACCAATTTTTGTTAGATGAAACATTTATTTTTTCTGACTGTTAAATTCAAAATTATACAAAATGGCTGAATAGAAAATGTTAAATCAAAAATTCATATTATTTGAGGTTTCGTACTTTGAAAATGACTAAATTTTTTATAGTTTTCCGCAATCTCAAAGGTACTATGTTCACTTAAAGAACATTTTGCCCAAAGTTAGCAAGCATTTTCTGAAAACGGAACAATTTTACTGTAGAATCGCACCATGCAGTATGATTCTGACTTGAATATTTTGTCAAAAATAAATTATATATCTAGAATACGATTCAATCTGTTAAAAATTACTTAAATAATGCTATTTATTGTACTTCTATGAGGATAATTATTTGTGTATGATATTTCTGGAGCTACGACTAGAAATTATATTCATGGACACACACATATATGTACACAAACACAGACACAGGCGCGCGCACACACACACACACACACATATATATGCTGGGTTTGTACGTCTTCCCGAATTTTCCGAGGGGGAAACTCTTCGACACCAGTATATTCTTATAGAAAATTCCTTATTAAATAAGATGAAATTTTGTGTGTTTAACCAAGATTTTTTTTCTGTAAAAATACTGGTATTTTTCCTCGAAAATTCTCAGAAGCGTACGAACTCTCTCTCTCTCTCTCTCTCTCTCTCTCTCTCTCTCTCTCTCTCTCTCTATATATATATATATATATATATATATATATATATATATATATATATATGCGTGTTTGTTGTGTATAATTCGTTTAGTATGAAAGAAACCTTAAATAGTATTCCTCTGTTTAGCATTTTGTAGCATAAAAATTTTATATTTTATAAATCGTCATTGCACAATCAATGTAGACTTGTGCTGCATTATATGACCTATGAATTATTAAAAAAACTGAAATTACATTATTTATTATTATTAACTACAAATTTATAAATGCTGCATTCACTGTTATAATAATGAATTAATTTAAATACATTACTATTAAAATACGCTCAAGATTTTTTCCCTGAAACAAACTGTTACCTTTTCTCCAAGCCTTTAAACGTATTTGCAGCATTTGCCGAATATCTCATAAAATTCAAAATTTTCGGCGGCTACATGGCAATGAATTATTTTGCTGAATCAGTTGATTATTGAAAATTCGTTTCATGTCATATCTAGAATTTCGTTTGGATCTAAAGAAAAGCATTTTGTAACAAGTTCAGTGATAAGTGCATTGAATGCTTACTGTATGCTTTAAATCAAGAAATTGCTTTTAAAATCATTAATTTCTCATAATAATTTAAAACTTGTAATAGAAATAAAGTAGTGCAATAAAAAGGTAAAATAACATTTACTTCATAAAATGCATTTGAAATAGCGAATAACGAGTAAAAAAAATTAGAATTATCTATTTAAACATTTTGTTGAACAAATGTAATAAATTAAAATAAATTAAAATTTAACGTATACAATTAAGTTTTAAAATTGATTATAATAAAGTTTCTACAAATATAATATATTTCAAACTATTTAATTATAACATGTACAGTGCAAAGAAAAAAAAACAGTTCGAAATAATGTTTGTGTGTACATCATAAGCTAGATATGAAATTTTTTTTAACATAGATAATCTTGGAATGCTGGAATGCTGAAACTGAAATAAATGCACATAGGGATTAGAAAAAGGTTTTGCGATTTTTGTACCGTTCGCACAAAATCAAATAATTTTTATGCAGTAAACGAGGGCCATGTTTCAATTTTGGATAAAAATGTACACTATGAATATATCTCAAATGAAATTATTTGCCAGAACTTAAAAAATTTTGACACCTTTATATCTGTATTTATAGCTAAATTGTGTTCTGGCAAATACTGCATAAAATTAATTACATATTTCTGCATGAGATTTCGGAAAATAAATTACAAATAGCCTGCTAGTTTTTTGACGCTAGTGAGTAGATAACTATTTAATACTACTACTATCTTATACTTTATTTCTACTTATTTATTGTATTTCATATGTATCACTTTCTCTATAAGCGGATAATAAATAATTTTCTCATTTTGAAAATTTTCCGGGACATTAAAGTTATATCCAATGGTACAAATAAGCCCGATTGTATCAGTGAATGAATGTCTCTTTCTATTCAAGTAATGTATCACAGATAACGGAAACCAAAGAAATTTCCTTGCTGGTAGATAATGAAGGCGACAGGAAGGTGGGAAGCTTAAAATGAAATATGGCATTCCAGTTGACAAAAAAATGCCGCCGTAGGCTGTTTTTTAGAGAGGAATCATTGAGAAAGAAAGTTAGTTGACGTGAACGTGTGAAGTTGCTGTTCACTTAAGGCCCAAACACATTTGAACACTTTTTGAATTTCGGTGTTGGCTCGTTTGTAGTGGCGACGCGGTGTTTTTGATCCTACTGAGTTTTGCAGGAAAGGGACGGCTGTAATGCAAAAGTAATACCTTTCCGTCAAGTAGGATGGATTGCGTACCACCTGATCGTTTTGTCAATTCCCCTCCTTTCTAATATGAAGAAACCGCAAATTGATCCTAAACAAAGGACTTCCCGCTGTTTCCAAGAATTCAGTTCAAGGGAAGAGTATTGCAGTCTGAATTGACCCTTAGGGCAGTTTTTGAGAAAGGGTTGAGTATCTAGCGGAGATAGCAGGAGCGCACGGAGAGGTCAAAGGGGGAGTGGATCGTCCGATAATTTTGAGATACTCTAGTGTGAAAGGGAAATAATATATTTTAATACGTTAACACAATGCGCGGAAACTAATTGCTATAAATAACTTAGTATTGGGCCAGATCGTCTATATCCGAAGATTTACTTTTAATAATGTTTTGTTCATAATGTAAATAATTTGTAAATAAATTGTCAGGTAATTTTAATCTAATAGGTTTAGCATTCTTTTTCATAATCTTTTAAAAGTGTGCCTACGCTTTAAGAAGACGTATTTGTATCGACGGTGGCAGCATATAAAAGTGACAGAACAGTATTTGGAAGTCTGTGCGAGTAGTGTTCGTAGTTCAATTAATATTCATTGGCGTGTGGACTGAGAAAGAGGGCAACACTGCCATGTATCTTAAAATTAATAAAAGTGTCGCATACACTCTCACTTTAAGTCGTATGTTGTAAAAATGTGTGTTTTGAATTAACGTCTCTAGTTTACTCTTCAGCTGGTAAATCAAAAATTTTTAATTACAATTTTTGGGGGAAAATTTTTTAAGTAAAAGGTAATTAAATAACTCCAATTATAAGAAGTATTACTGCAACGTAAATTACTCGAATACCGTGTAATGTATATTTTTCTAAGAAAAGGATTCTGAAGATTTTTTTTTTTTTTGAGTTTTAAATGAAAACATTTATTTAACTTTACAAAGCATTTTAAATACATCATTTAACAATTCAAGTATTAAAAAAATTAAAGCTCCAGAAACAGGAAATTATGTTTAAAAGACGTAGAAGTAATCTTCTAAAGATATGTAACTATTATAAAAAAATAAAATTAAGTAGGTAGTAAAAAAATAAAACTACAGAAAAACAATGAGTAAATTTAGAATGATAATTATATAATTTTATCAGAATCAGCAGTAATAGCTTATAAGTTTACTAGACGCTAAACAATTTTACAGGTTCAAGTCTAGAGATGAGGTCTATAATAGATAAAATTAATCTTGAAAAGCTATGAAATGGTAGTAAAACAAATATATTACAATAAGAAAAGATATGTTGGGGTATTAATGCCAAGCTGGGTAAGAACGCCAAGTGCTAATATTGCGTGTAATTATGGAGTAATCCGTTAAATGTCTCATACACGTTCTCAGCAAAAGGGCTCTGAGACATCTCAATCAAAAACAACCGCTGAAATATATTTTGTTCTATTTGTAGATCGTATCGGTATAAATGACACGTAAGAATCAACGCTCCATCTAAAATGTGAGAGGCAATTTTTGTGATCTGAAGACTACATATTTTTTAGGAAATACTTTGTTTTATATATTTCACAAACACATTCAGCAATTATGTATGTGGTGTGCAAATGCCAGGATTCTGGAGCATCCGTGTATCAACAGTTTAGATCAACAGTTTTATCAACAGTTTAGATCAACAGTTTTATCAACAGTTTAGATCAACAGTTTTATCAGCAGTTTAGAATCAGAGTTTTTAGTTTTTTTAAGGGTTAAAAGCTGATATGTGAAGAACGATGTCGTATGTTGTGTCTTTGTAGTTGTACAGTGTGAAATCCTCTTCAGGCATTCATATACCGAATAAATAAGCCATATTAGATTTTCATATCCAAACAAATGAAACATTAAGATTGAATCATCTGCGGTCGTTCAAAGGCTTCAAAACTCCGAGCATATTGCAAAGATTGGTCAAAATTGAAAAAAAAACGAAAGGACTTCGGACGTATCTTGTCTGATTATGCATGACCACTTGATAATTATGGAAAAAATAATTTAAGCGATGCTGAGTTAGACATTGTTTTACTGCGTATAACACACACATGTCTTAATTGCACTACACTGACTTGTTTAACGCATTCATGCCAATAATTCCGGCCTCTGTTTTAAATGATTGAGAATTTTACACACTAGCACGTGACCGGAAGCAAATGAATTAAAAAACATTGATCACGTCTTTTCTTCCTTCGACTGTTTTAGAAATAAATACTTGTTATTAAATGCATAAATAGTGCAGTATATGTTTGATATTTAAACTAAGTATCACACATAAACATACGATAGATATATGAACCGTTAAAAAATTAAAATAGTAATATTTAAAAAAATATATTTTTTCTTAATTACCAAACGAAACTACTACGATTAAGCATCTCTCTAAATGAGGTCAGCGCATAGTCCCAAGGAAAGAATCACAGCACAACATATTATTTAGAAATACCCATGTAAATATTTTTAAGCGTGTCTCTGTTTCACTGAGTATGACTATAATAAAGCTTATAATTCCCTGTCAAATTGTACTGCTACTTTTGTATAAAAATATCTACAGTCGTTGGAATGGGAAGTCACAGTAATTTATAAGTACACAGTAAGTTCGAATTATTTATTTGTATTATTAGTATAGATACGCGTTAGCTATCAATCTAATAAATATAGAAGTATAAAATGTATAATGCAATGTTTTATCACTACCATTAAAAGTAAATAATTTGCATAGAAATCATAAATTTTAAACATCAATAGAGTCTGTAACAGTATAAAAGAAAGTACTGTTTTAGCCCTTTCTGATCTGGTGTACATGTATTTTCATCGAGTATTATTTTGTTTTAACAATTACTTTTGTTATTTTGTCATATAGAAGTGATGATACAAAACTATGCCTTTATTATTATGGCTTTATTTATGTTTTGCCATTTAGTAATAATAGAAATAATAACAGTTTGCTTAATTCTCTTTGCACCATTCAAGATTCTTTTGTTTTAAACATATGACTCACAAAAGCACAAAAAATTTAAAACATAGGTTACTTTTCTGAACGTAAGATGAGTAATAAAAAGAAGTATTAGAAATTTGTAATACTTATCAAATCCAGTTGTTATACGATATTTTTCAAACGTCTCCAAAAACACTTCTTCAGCATTTTGTCACATGGATATCATATGAATTGTACCCAAAGAAATTTTATTCCTTATATTTCAGACAGTAGCATATTTCTTAAAATCTATTTGAATGGCCACTATTAAAATTACTGAAATTAATATAATTTTCTTCTCAAAATTATAAGGAAACCGGACCAGAAAGAGTTGAAATAATTTTCTAAATATAATTATAAAAGAAAAATATAAAAAAAATGGAAATATGCTAACTAGTATAATATATTTGTATAATTGGTATTCTTTCTTTTCATTAATCTAGAAAACTTGGTTAAAATAACGACTAATAATATTTTTTTACACTTTTATACCAATAAGTAATAAAATTAATTAAAAAACTATGATTATGTGATCACACGTTGTTGTGTGTCTCTTTGCTCTTCCTTGCATGTGTTAATACACATGACTTTGTATACATAAAATATTTAACTGTCTGAAAATTTCGAAAAAAATATATTTATAAAAACTACATTAAATTTTTAAAGAACATTATATGTGAGCAGCTGTGCTGATGGAAAAATTTTGAACTAAAAAGTATTTTCATCTAAGAAAAGAATTTGTATGAAATAACTTTTTCAAAAAAGTTATTTTTGCATCACGGTGAAATTATAACGAGAAGAAAAGCAGAAAATTGAATTTGTGTTATGAAAGCACATGATCGTGAAAAGAGTTAAAACCTTTGACGCAGAATTGCAACATTTTAAGCAAGCGGTTATTTTCCTTAGTCCTGAGACTCTCTATATAAAAAGGTATATAATTTTGCAATACATGTTTTCATAGTATGCTTACTTTTTTGCTATAAAATGTGAATATGTTTGTTGCATTTTATCATAGATAAAAGTAAACCTTTATTCTTTTTTATACATTTACGAGTATTGTTACTAACCCCATAAGGTATGCGCTTTTTATATAAAGAAGTTTATAGCAGAGCATGGTTAAAAAACTTTTATTAAAAACCTTTTTAATAATATTTTATGAGAATTAATGCTTATTTTGAAATATAGGATAAGCATCTAGATTCAACTTAGCAATAATGTTAATAAAAAAAAAGACATTAACAAATTCGATAGCTTTTCTTCAAATAAAAGTGATTTTAACCATCATTTTATTTTTCTCGTGCTATTTTACACAGGGACCCCAGATAATTTTAAGGGACCGCAGATAATTCGTATTTTACGCGTAATTTTTTTTCCAACCACCTTTGTCGTTCCAAGCCCAAGCTCGCATTCTGATTGGTTGTTGCTCTCGGCACTGTTTTCATGTAACTTGGCGATAATCATACTTGGCGTAGCGATAGATACTTCCGTCGAGGAGTTTGATTTCCTTCCGAACCGAATACAAAGTAACTTTTTTCTTGCAGCATTGGATTGGATGGAACGTGTCTTACTGTTTAAAAGTTTTTACACACAACTTTTTACTTTGTACTCGGTTCGGAAGGAAATCAAACTCGACGGAAGCGTCTATCGCTACGCCAAGTATGATTATCTCCAAGTTACGTGAAAACAGTGCCGAGAGAAACAACCAATCAGAGTGCGCGCTTGGCCTTGGAACGACGAAGGTGGTTGGAAAAAAAATTGCGCGTATTTTACTCGGTATCGTATATTAATGAGTTTCATTGTATTTCCGACTATAGATTTCAAAAAGTGTCGATAGATGCTAAACAGTTTATGTGTGTGGCAAGATTTAATAGGTACATAACTATTTAAAAAATAATCTGTTGTCACTGATTTATAGCATGTTCTGTAGTTGGAAAATTAAACACTCCCTACTAACTCTTCAAAATATTGTTGTAGAAAAAAGTTACTCAAACCAAACTATTGTAAATAAAGTGCATAACGTACTCAAAACTTTTCCTTTTCAATCGCAATACCAAAGTTTAACGTTGTAAATAAATTCTACTAACTTAAATTAGACTAAAAACAAATTTTCGTGAAATTCGTGCGAATAATTTTAGAGAAATAATTTATATTAATTTTAGTCTACTTCGAGGGATGTATCGGAATTTAAGTTCTTTTTTCGATTGTTCAAAATGCTACAATATGATAATGTAACCTCTGTGAATGTGTTATTTTTTTCTAATCGAACCATTTCACTAGAGTAATATATTTCGACTATTGTCAGCACTAATATAATAAAATGAGTATTTTATTAAATGCTTTTATGCACATCTTGGACATCTTTAGCCTTTATTTAGATGTTTTTGAATCATAATTCGAAAACTATTTTGAAGGTAAATTTGAATTTAAGAATTTGTAAAAGGTAAAAATAAAAAATATAAATATATAAAAAAAGTATTTTGCAATTTATAATTTTTTGAACATTACTTTTATAATTCATTATTCCTATTATTTCAAATTGAATGAATTTATGTTTAATTTTTTTAATATTATAACCACTGGAGAATATCAATAAATCATTTTGAACTATGACATTTTTCTTTTGTTGAAATATTTTTTGTACTAAGTATTTGTATATAAACTAGTATGTAACTTCGTCAAAATAACAGTATGCGACTGAAAAATCATTGAAATAAGTTAAGAACTTCAGATCATGAATGAAAAACAAAAAGGAGAATAATGAGGATTGACTTTCAATCCCAATGTTCGTATCCAAAAATTGTAAGGGAAAGTTGGATAAAACTGGGTAGGTGGATAAAACCGGCAACTAGGCTCTATGGCTTTATATATGGTTTACGGTGGTATCTAGCCGAAACTTTTAGAATTACTTATAGGCGAATGTCATGCCAGTTCCCAGTAAGCAGAAGTTGTGTAAACAAATTTATTTCGCAGTGGTGATTTTTTAAAGATTTTACGTGAACAAGTTAAAAATTTGACGTCTGCAATGTTACGTTACAAATCTTAAATAACTAAAGATTTCGTTTAAGTAAGTATAGTATATGATAGTCTAATATTTACTCGTTATTTTAATGTTTGTATTAGTGTCTACGAGTTACATGAACAACGCTAGAGTAACATTTCATTAAAATGGAATGGTTGGACAAAACCGGGATGCAGATGGTCGGACATAGCCGGGAAGTTTCCGGTTTTGGACAACTCATTTATTTGCGTGATTGAAAAAGAATTAACTTGTTTATGTTTTGTTTGACTATCTCTAAATATTTAAAACTATACAAAAATATTATTTAAATTAAGATGCTATATAGAAGACTGTTTTTAGTCATTTGTAATACAACATCTATCCTCTTTTGAACCCTCTACAAATTAGAAATCGAACAAGAAGAAAAAGAAAGGATGGAAAAACAGCTCAAGAAGAACTTAACCTTGAATTGAAAACATTCCCTGGTGACAGGAAAACAAAGTAAAAATAAATGATGTGAAAAAGAAGAGTCCAAATAAAAAAACCCTCGACATCAAACGAGGAAGAAGATGAAAGTGAATCATGCATCTTTTTTAACGGCCTATATGAACAATCTAAACCTAAGGAGAGTTGGATACAGTATTTTCATTGCAGAGGGTGAGAATATAAAGCATATAGGAAAGTAAATGAATATGATCAAACTTTCAGTAGGCATTTTTAGGCCTAACACTTTCATCTCTTAAAGTATAGTTTAACTCATTTTTATTTTATTTAGATTTGATATAGATTAACTTTCTAAAAGTATAATATGTGAATTTCCTTTAAAAAATAGTATTATTGCAAAGTTACAATGTACTTATTATTTTTTTTCCAGTGCCCGGTTTTGTCCGAGCAGGACGAACAAAACCGGGACATTGCATACTTCTACCGGCGCGACCCAGTATCTTGACATTATTGTATTAGAAAAATAGATGGTCGACAAATTTCAACGTTCAGACTTATACTTTAATGTATTGAATTTATCATCATTTTTAATATTATATCATATTTAATCTTTCTTCAAAAATTAGATATAGAAGTGATTTTATTTAAACATAATCAATAGAATATAAAATAAAATAATGCATATTACTTCTAGCAAATAATTATTACCCTTATATTCCAAATATGATTAAATTAGCTTAATCACCATCCTTAGCATCTGAAATTGTACACTCTGAAATTTTAATGTGTTAGTTGTTCAAATGAAAAAAAAATCTAATTTTCACAGTTATAAATAGAAGCCGAATAACACCTATGATGGTTGAATATCTCCGAGGATTTATTTCCGAGAACGAAATATACAATTTTCACTAAATCTTTAAATCTGTAGCAATTTGCAATATACTTATTTAAATTTAAAATTTTCGTAGGTCATATAACGTTGAATTATTCCGCAGAATCATCTAAAATTTGAAAACTACTTTAATAGCATATATGAAAACTCGTTTGAATAGATAGAGAAGCATTTTGGTACCATTTTATTTAGTTAAGGGCTTTAAATGCCTGCGGTGAAGTATATTTAAGCATGTGTATTTTGTTTTATTTTGAATTGTCACAAGTTATGTAAAAATTAGAATAAAAATAAATTTGAAAATTTATGAATAAGGAAGTGTTAATTTTGAATGCATTAAATCTGGATATATATAAAACTGAATTTTAGATTTATACTGAAAACTGATTGCTGATAATGAGTCGAATTATAACTGCAATAAAGAGAATAAATTAATTTTCCATTGTCCGTTATTAATACTATTGCATCTTTCTAATTAGCTTAAATAAATCAACATTATTTTCTTTATTGCAAGATATAAATATTATGTGAGTTACTCTAACGAAGTTTTCTTTATTTATTGAACTTATGCTGTTAAAGAGATGAATAAAGATAAGCATGATGCAACTATTTTGAAAGCATGATACAACTGTAAAAGATACATTAGTGTCAGTAGAGCAAACAATATACGTATATTATATTATATATATGTTGCCGTTAGTTCCTTAATAATAAATTTTTGCTCTAGATAATCTAAAAATATATAAATAAATAAATAAATAAAAATAAAATTCTCTTCTAACGCTTTCTTAATTTAAAAAAATTCTTGGAAAGTGCATTAATCAATTTAATAGAATTTTAATTAATGTTTACACATTATTTAATAAATAATTAATTTCTTATGAAAAAATAATTACTTAGTACGTTTATTACTATTTGCTGTTATTTTAATTATTTAAAAAAAACTTTTTATTCTCAAAATCAAATGCGTCTAGTATTTGCTAAACTCAATATTAAACCTTCTCAATTAAGCACCATCCTACTCACCAAAATCTTGTAGCAAAGATTAATTTACACTTTTAGTGATAAAAGAAGCAAACATTTTTTTTAATTGAAACATATATTTTTATGTTGAAGTGTTTTCTTTATTCGTTTTATTGATCTTGTTCTATTTGATTTAATTAGTGGAATAAAAATAGATAAGAATCTAGTCTTTTGAAAACTTTTGTTAGACAGAGCTATTGTGAACATTATTTCGAGAAATAGTTGTTATATATATATTTTTTTCCTTATAAAGTATGTTAAACTAAATTTTTGATCTAGATAAAGATGTTTTCCATTCATTTGTTCATTTTACTAAAAAAAATGTTGCTTGTAGTGTACGAGTAAAAATGTAATCGTTTTATCAAGTAACAGAGACTAATTTAAATATATTAGCATTTTTTCTTTCTTACAAGGTACAAATATTACGTGGTTTTCCGTATCGAAGCATTTTTATTTATTGTTTTTTTTTCTATTAAGAAGAAAAATGAAAAAATAAAATAAAAACAAACATGATACAACTGTAAAAGAATTATGGGTTTAAGTAATTAATGTATATACTCGTATGTCAATATACATATGTTGTCGTCACTTCTTTAATACTCAAATGTAGCCATAGAAAATCTAAAAAAATAGATAATTTAAATAAATTTAATCATTAATAAATTTAAAGAAATTTTAATTAAATTTTACCCATTACATAATAAATAGTTACTTTATTATGAAAAAAGTAATTACTTAGTATGGATATTACCATGCATCTTTTACTTTAATTATTTTAACGCTATTTTTTTCTCAAAATTTAATGTGTCTAGTGTTTGCTAAACTCAATATTAAACTCTCTCTATCAAGCCTCATCCCACGCACCAAAATCTTGTAATAGAGATTAATTTACAATTCCTGTAATAAAAGAAGCAAATATATTTTTTTTTAATTGAAACATCTATTTCTGTGTTGAAGTGTTTTCTTTGTTTTATTGATCTATGCTATTTGATTTAATTAGTTAAATAAAAAAGAGATAAGAATCTAGTCCTTTGAAAACTTTTCTTAGGCAAAGCTAATTGTGAACATTATTTTGAGATATAGTTTTTAGACATTTAGTTTTTTTTTCCCTTTGTAAAGTATTGTTCAGCTATGTTTTTGATCTAGATAAAATGTTTCCCGTTATTTTGTCCTATGTCTTAAATTTATGTTTTTTTTTTTTTTTTTTTTTTTTTTTTTTTTTTTTTTTTTTTTTTTGATGTGGCTCATAGAGAAAAATTCCATCATTTTATCTAGTAACAAAGGCTTTATAAACTATTTCTACAATATTAATAATTTCTGCAGTATTAATTTAAATCAAATATGTTTCTTTGTAAGCAAAAGCATGCAAAATAACTATAAATGGGTCATTTCAAGTCACGTGTGAGACAGCTTTTCTGCATATTTCGGCCGTTTTAACAATTTTTTTATATCCTCGTATTTAAAAACCACGCAAACATGAAAATAGAAATTTTCTGCATTTTTAATGTACAGTTTATATTTTTACAACTTATACATCACTCAAAATAGGTATTTGTGTAACTCTCGCGCGCAGGATATTTTGTCACTTTCTCATGGAATGGCCCTGAAACGGGCATATTACTTAAATCTAGGATTTAAAATACGGTTATTATTTTTATCCACTTATTTAATTATTAATTTGTTATTAAAAAGGGCAGCTTACTGATGTCTAGAGTTTGAAACTTTGGGGGATTTTAGTACACTATACTAGTAAAAGGAGGATATTCCGATTAATTGGTGTTAATTTATGTTTAATGGAACAATAGTAAAAATGAGCTACATACATCTAGTGAATTACTTATAACATTCTTTTTAGATAGAAAAAATGTGAAACCGAAGTCAATATAAAACTTTCAAAAAGAAATTTTTACACTTAAATATAAATATTTAGATAATTGAGCATGGAGAGCGCAATCATAGAGTTGCTATATTAAACACACACCTTGCTTATATCTCTATTTTTTTATCTTATACCTGCATTGAGTCTATGATTTTGTAATAGTGTTCTTGTTATACTCTTCGTCAGCATTTCTGAAACGTTAAAATTCAATAGCACGTACGTGAAGAAAAGCAGTTTTTGCTAAACACTTTCTCAGAGGAAAAAATGTCTAAGTTCTATGTGTTTATTTCGTTCTGATGTAGTGTGATTATTTGCTAAGGAAATGGCCCCTTGATTGTCTATAAATATTTCTCTGGGAATGCTCCAGTAATGCTCGCAAAATCTTCTGCAAAAAGTTTTCGTATCATAATATTTCTTTTACAATATGGCACACTGAAAAAAAGTCCTTCCGGCAATGCCGGGAGGAAGAGGTAGCTTTCATATACTTATATATTTATTTATTTATTTTAAGGTAAGTTACATTGTTCAAAAACACTAAGCTCAAATTAGTGGAAATAATCTTATAAAATTAGTGATTTTATAAGAATGAAACTAGTTTTTGTCAAGACTGAATATTAATAGGAATTTTTAGAAATTAGTCATCTTTTATTCAACCTGATTTTATTTTAAGCGATTTAGAGAGTAACTAAATTTTACGATATCATAAAGTGTATGCCATTTTAAAGCAACATTGTGGATCGTTCAGATCAGACCGATTTCAAAATGTCAGCCATAAGCAAAATTCAAAGTGCTATAACTCAGTCATTTTATACGATATAGACAAAATAAAAAGAGTGTTCTGGAATCGTTGTTTAAAGTTCTAACACGTAAAAGAAAAATATTTTTCAAATTTTGATTTTTTCGCATTTAATTTTAAATTTTTTAATTTTTAAAAAATTTAAAATGGCCACCATTTTGAAACAAAATGGCGGATGATGCTGGCCAACGAACTCGGTCGAGACATTTGTATGTACTATGTACATACCAAGTTTCATTGAAATCGGTTTATAAGTACGCGTGTTATCACGTGACAAAAATCAGAACTCATCGTTTCAAAATGCCAGCCATAAGAAAAATTCAAAGTGCTATAACTCAATCATTTATTAAGATATAGACAAAATAAAAAGTGTTCTGGAATCTTTGTTTTAAGTTCTAACACTTAAAAGGAAAATATTTTTCAACTTTTAATTTTTTCGCACTTAATTTTAAATTTTAAATTTTTTAAAAAATTTAAAATGGCCGCCATTTTGAAACAAAATGGCGCATGATACTGACCAACGAACTCGGTCGAGACATTTGTATGTACAATGTACATGCCAAGTTTCATTGAAATCGGTTCATAAGTACGCGTGTTATCACGTGACAAAAATCAGATCGTTTCAAAATGTCAGCCATAAGAAAAATTCAAAGTGCTATAACTCAATCATTTTTTAAGATATAGACAAAATAAAAAGTGTTCTGGAATCTTTGTTTTAAGTTCTAACACGTAAAAGGAAAATATTTTTCAACTTTTAATTTTTTCGCATTTAATTTTAAATTTTAAATTTTTTTAAAAATTTAAAATGGCCGCCATTTTGAAAGAAAATGGCGGATGATGCTGGCCAACGAACTCGGTCGAGACATTTGTATGTACTATGTACATACCAAGTTTCATTGAAATCGGTTCATAAGTATGCGTGTTATCACGTGACAAAAATCAGATCGTTTCAAAATGTCAGCCATAAGAAAAATTCAAAGTGCTATAACTCAATCATTTTTTAAGATATAGACAAAATAAAAAGTGTTCTGGAATCTTTGTTTTAAGTTCTAACACGTAAAAGGAAAATATTTTTCAACTTTTAATTTTTTCGCATTTAATTTTAAATTTTAAATTTTTTAAAAAATTTAAAATGGCCGCCATTTTGAAACAAAATGGCGGATGATGCTGACCAACGAACTCGGTCGAGACATTTGTATGTACTATGTACATACCAAGTTTCATTCAAATCGGTTCATAAATACGTTAGTTATCGCATGACAAAAATCAGATATATATATATATATATATATGGTTATATATATATATATATATATATATATGTCAACATTTTAACGGAGGGTGGTTCTGGGGTCTGGGGGTCATGATCGGTGAAAATATACCAAAATTTTCCGGAATTGTTTTCCTCCGGACGGCTGCAATAGGTAGCTTTTTGCTTTTTGTAATGAAAGCTACCTAATACTACGATTCTATTGTAGACAATGGAATTGTTCGCGACTTCTTGCTGCTCCATGATACAGCTCCGCCTGCAAGCAACACAGTGTAGCCACTGAATGATTGACGGTCAACTTTATCACAAGCCCAATCCGAATAGTTCTAACTTATTTCCAGTCTTTTGAATGGTTAACTTTAATTCCTTGGTCTGAGCTAACGAACGCAGTATATGTCGTATGCCAGACGAATGTTCTTTATTTGGACAATTACTGAATTAACTCATGTAGAAGCAGCAAATGCTATGACAGGTCATGCTCCTCCTCCACGAGTCTCCTTACAGCTTGTCTATACTTCAGAGCTCCTTCTGCATTCAAAATATTATTCTTGGATGTTGGTACATATTTCATACCTGGATCAAGAGGTGTTGGTGCTTCTTCAGCATTTAACATGCCAATTGCTTGCAATGGATTATGAATTTGCAATGAATTAATTGAAAATGGCGACTTATTTCTCCTAGATTCTTGAATTAAAAAACAGTTCCAATATTGTTTTTAAATTCTTTAACTGTGGACATTTCATTGAATATAACAAAATATGATCTACAAACAAGCCTACGATCAATTTTCTATTCTTATCAAAATAAACACGTGGATCTGCTCTTGATCTTGTCAGTATAGCTGATTTGAGAAAATTTTAAAATTATATGTTCCACTCTCTTCATGATTGATGCAGACCATAAAGAATCCTTTTTAATGAGCAAACGTTTTCATTTGGTATGTCATATAGATTCACCGGTGGCAATTACATAAAAACTTCTCACTTAAATTTCCATTTAAATATGCATCAGTGTTATCTAGCTTATGAGCTTGCGAATCTTGTTGAATGTGAATACAGGCAGAATTCTGACAGATTTTGACTTTATTACTGGGAAGAAAATCTCTTTGTAGTCAATTCCTTCTATCTGGGTATAACTACGAGCCACTAGTCTTGCTTTATATCTTTCTATTTGGTCATCTACATCACATTTTCTCTTGAACACCCACTTGCATTTCACAACTTTTCTTTCAATTGATCTAGGTACAATATACCAAGTTCTATTTCTTTCTAAATTTCTTAGTTCTTCTTCTATAGCTGTCTTCTACTTCTCTGCATTTGTAAAAGTTAATGCCTCCTCCAAAGTTTCAAGATCATCCTTCTCCGCTGTTATTGGGTTTTCACACTAGGGTTTCTTTGGTTGTCAACTGGAATCCTATTAATTCGTGGCTTTACATATTTCTAAAGAATCTTTTTGATTTATCTCAGAGTCTTAAATGACATAATATTTTTTTCCATTTTGGTGCAGATATTTGTATTCTTGACGGGCTATCTTTTAGTTATTAACGCTATCACTTTCACTTCTTCGAGTTACAAATTTTCATGTACTGTAACTTCATTTTAATCCTTTTCAGAGTGATTTCTTGCAGCAGAATGTTGATATGGCAGTGTTATCACATTCTCTGACATGGTAGTTTTCTCTTCAAATATGGCATTTCTGGAACAGATGATTGTCTTTGTTTCTTTGATATAGATTCAGTACATTTCATCTTCATCATATCCGACAAGATATCCATTAATTGTCTTTTTTTCTACCTTTCTTCTCTTCTGGTCTGAGATATATAGCATAAACAAGTGGATCCAAGATACTCATATGCTTTATTCTGATTTTTTTGCAATCCATAGCTCATAAGCACTTGCGTTTGGAACTGGAGATTTACCTGTTCTATTTAATATATAAACCGTAGTGCTGATGAACTCTGCCAACAAAAAAATTGGGAAATCTACTTCTTCATTTGAATATTTCAAGGTTCTAGCCATTTTAAAGTAATTTCCGTTTTCTCGTTCATAGCTTCCACTTTGTTCTGGAGTGTGTAGATTTGTTAATCTTTGAGAAATTCCATGCTCCTTCAGTATTTTCCTTATTGCTTGGTTTTGATATTCTCCACCATTGTCACTGAGTATCTCTTTAATATTAAACTCTAAATTCTTAGCATGAACTATAAAACTTTCAAACACATCTTTCTCTTCGGATTTATGTTTCAAGAAGAAACAGTATCAACATTTTGTGCAGACATCTCTCAAGTATCTATATTTTTTAAACGATTCACCAAATGGTCACAAATGTCTGTAGAAATTAGTTATCCTACCTTGGTAATATTGTGTCTTGTACAGAACTTAAGAAGGTGACATTTTAAATTCACACAGGCTTCACATAGTTTTATCTCAGGTTTAATTTTGTCGTTCAATTCTTTTTTCAATAATTGTTTTAAAGTCCTGTTTATCTTGATGTCCCCAAATTTCATAAGAAAGCTAAAGAATTTAATCTGTGTTTACAGCCTTGTTAACACCCATCTCGGTTTCTTAAACTAGTAATGCATTCATAGCAACGTTAAAAAAGCCGCCTCCAATGTTTCATGTACCATGTAGAACTACTTCGTCATCAATTTTCAAATAACAGTCTTTAAATGTTGATTCGAATGTACTATTCTGTTTTCTATCCTGATCGCTCAGACAGAGAACAACTTTTTGCTAATTTCTAGAAAATACGAGACTTTTGTAGAATTCTTATTTGGTTCTTACTATTCGCTAAGGTCATTGTTTTCACAGTACCTTTTACAATTACTGGTAATGATTTTCCATCCGCTATAGAGATGTTATGGGGAAGTTCGAATTTTTCAAAGACGACAAAACGATGACTATTATAAGTAACATGCCTAAGCCCCATTGTCAAATAATCAATTAGTAGATATATTTTGTTCAGACACTATTGAATCATTCTGAAATTAATTCACATTATAGTGAATCATTTTAGGCAGGTTGGAGGTATAAAAACAAATCCAGAATTACATGAGATTGTAAACAATAAAAGCGAACATACTAAACATCTTATAAGCAATGTATGAAAATAGCGTGTTAATTTATTTACAATAATATAATATAACAATTGATGAAAATGTTTTACATAAATTTCGAAATTAAACCATGATTCTCAAAAGTATTCATTATCTTTGGAAACATCAGAAACGAATACGCAAATATTTTTTCGCAATTTAACTTTTTTTCTGACTATGATTTTTGGAAACGTTTATGTGAAGTTTTTTAGTTTATAATAAGTTTTCTCAAATAGGAATGTATAGTTTTTCAGCATTTTATTTTTACTCATTTAAACGAGCTGCGAAACTACGTTTATACAAAAAGGAGCTACAAAATCATATTAGATTTTGGAATTCTAAGGGAACAAATTACCTTTTCGACAACTTTGTTTATTTTAAAAATATATATTTCAAATGGTGGTCTCACTTTTTAGTAAAACGTGCATTAAAAATATCGCATATTTAAATCATTTTTTAAGCTAAATAAATACATTTTTTTAAATATCTACTGTTTTTTAAATAGTAATATTTTTGCCCATTTTCTCAAGATTTTCAAACGTATATCACACATGATTGCGTGTGAATTTTTAAATGCATCAAATATTATATTAAATCTACATTTTAAGAAATACATTTAATGTAAAATGTTGAAATGTTGAAATGTAACATACCTTCAAATAGTTTTATTTAAAACAATATACACAATAAACTTTAAAAGCTAATTCCCTACGCAGATTTAATACATAAATAATAATCAAGATGTACAAAGTATTTTAAGCATCTATTGCTAACGAAAAAAACCCCCAAAATCTTAGCATTTTGAAAAGATGAAAAGGAAAAATATACGAGCATGTAGAAAAAACCATTTAAAGTTTCCATTTTTGTGGATAATTGTGCTGTTGTATTAATAAAATTTATATGTCCCAATATAATCACTCTGTGAACGAAAATAAGTCAAAATATACAAAATTAATCAGGCTTCAATAGTTATAAAATAAATAAACAATGTGGAAAATTTTTAGTCAAACTGTCCCCTTAATGCTGACACTTTATCTGCTTTGTCTGCAAAAATTTTTGTGGAACGGGAAAATGGTTACATGATAGCTTATATGCAAACATTATATTTCAGATTTAGAAAATTAGATAATTACAATATAAAAACTGTTCTGAAAATGCTCCTAAAATTAGTAATAGTAAATAATTGCTTCTTTAAATATAAAATTTAGCTTCTACGTTTTCAAAGATAAGTAAAGTTTTCAGAATTTTATATTACAAAAGAGGGTAATTTCTTGTAGCATTTTGTGACCATGCTACAGTGTATTAAGTTTGTGAACTTTTTTTATATGCTATAACGCGATAAATAGTCATAACTATCTTAATATCTTAACGAGAATTGTTTCATTTGCATTATCGATATTTTTAATTTTGTCCATTTTAAACATTTATGATTAATATATCTCAAAGAAATTAAAGATTTTAAATATCTAAACTACTTGCAAAAAATAAAAAAAATAAAGAAGCGACATGATTTTTTTTTAAATATTATAATTTAAACAGCTGATTTTTTTTTCGTTTTTTTAAATAAGTTTGAAAAAGCTACTTTGATAGAATTTATTTTCACATCCCTTTGTAATTATATACAGTAAAAAAGCTGAAAATTGAATTTATGTAGTGAAAGCATATAGTCAAGGAAAAAGATAAAATATTTAATATAGAAATGCATCCTTTTACGAAAGTGGTTATTTTTCAAAAGGTCATTGTTCTACTTTTTATAAAACATGTGTAAGCCATGTGAAACACATTATGTGTTTAATTTCTTGTACAGTATTTCTATTCTGTGCATTTTCTTGTTATAAAAATAACAAAATATGGGGGTTGCATATTAAAACAAATAAAAGTAACCCATTCTTTTTATTTTATATAGTTGTAAGAATTGTCAAAATACCATGCAATATTTTTGTGTATAAAAAATTATAGGAAAACATGTTTTAAAAAAGTATCAGAAAATATTATATAATCTCATTTTTATATTGTATTCGAGGAGTTCACAACCATAGTATACCAAGTCAATTTTGAAAAAAAAAATCCGACAGTCCGTTTAGAAAGTACGCAAAAAGTGCTATATCTATTCCTACACGGAATAAAACCTGGTTTCACATAATTTCTAATGCAAGGCATCTATTTACAGGCTTAATTCACTGAGGGAGTAATAAAAGACATTTTATGCATCTTCTAAATATACAAAAGTAACCCATTCTTTTCCCCTTATATAGTTGTGAGCATTGGTAAAAATTCCATGATATATGCGAATTATCGTACATAAAAAAGTTATAGAAGAATATGGTTTAAAAAAATGTCAAAACATATTGCATATGTCAATTTTTATATTATATATGAGGAGCTGACAATCATAGTAGACTAAATCAATTTTGAAAAGAAACCGAATATGACAGTCCGTTTAGAAGGTAGGTAAAATGTGTCATATTTACTCCCAAATGGAAAAATACTGGTTTTACATGATTTCTAATATACGGCATCTGTTTACAAATTTACTTCACTGAGAGAGTAATAAAAGAGATTTTGTGCATCTTCTAATGGATTCTTTTTTTTTCTTTACTTTCTTCTGTCTTTACAAAAAGAAATTAGTGGATTTGAGAAAATTTTCGAATTCATATTTTTGAGGGATTCAGACGTTTTATGGGTCAGGGAACTTTTTTTAATAAAATGTCTGTCTGTGAATATGTATATCTGTGACTCTGTCAGTCAGTCTGTATTAGAAGTAAATCTTCAGTGCTATATCTCAAGAAGTGAAACACGGAATTTAATATATAGAACTATTATATTAACATATAATTTCCTCATATAGAATGATGCTGAGTAGTTTTTGATGAAAATCGCTTACGAGGTGGCGTTGCTATGCTGCATGTTTTTACCATCTAAGTAACAGCCATATCTCAAGAAGTAATGCACGAATTTTCATCAAACTTCAGATGAAAGCATTCGATGTAACTTGGTATATATTATTGCTGTTTATGATTTGGTCTAAATCGCCTGACAGATTGAGCTTTTATGTTTCTTTTTTTTCGATATCTGCAGTTTTTTTTTCAAAGATTAATGCATGGAATTATATGCCTTTAGAATTATCACGATGAGCGTAGATTGTCATTTAATTTTGGCACCATGGAAAAGAATTCTAGTGTGTTATCATGCATGAACTAGAATAAAGTTTTGGGATTGCCATATCCGATTATTTTCAAAATGGACTTGGCTATGAGTCAATGTTCTAAATAAATCCTATTTATTTTATTGAATTAAAATTAATTTTAACTATCATGACTTTGTTAGATATCATCGATGAATTTATTAATAACACAAATTTTATTTTGATATACTTCTTGCTTTTCTCAGTCACGTTTAAAAACTTAAGCGTTTTTAGGTGCGTTCGTAATTATGTAAATACGTAGCACCTATAGTGGTCGTTCAATCCGTCCGTCCGTCTATCCGTCCGTCTGTCTGTCCGCATATAACAACGCAAAAACTACCCAACCGAATCGTTTGAAATTTAAAATACATAATTATTACATAAATTTGTCGAGTCATTTCAAATTTCATGAAAATCGGATGTATAGATCAATTACAGGGGCTATCAAAAATATTCCATTACATCACTGTCAATGGGGAAAAAAGTTTCAAATGCATTTTAAGCGTTTGAAATTTAAATAATTATTACACAATTTTGTCGAGTTATTTCAAATTTTTAGATAATCGGGTGCATAGATCAATTACAGGGGCAGTCAAAAGTATTCAATTACATTATGGTCAATGGGGAAAAATTTCCAAATGTATTATATACGTTTGAAATTTAAAATACATATTTATTATATAATTATGTCGAGTTATTTCCAATTTTATGAATATCGGATGCATAAATCAATTACAGGGACAATCAAAAGTATTCCATTACATTACGGTCAATGGGGAAAATGTTTCGAATGCATTTTAATGGTGTTACACTCATTCGAACTTAATAAAATTTATATGCAACTATGAAGTACATATTATAATATACATTTTACATAATTTGTGGTGCAAAGAATATTTGTTATTGATTTACAAGGCCACACAAAAGTATTCCATTACATAATGGTATAGGGAGAACATTGTTTGATGAGCGTTTTAATTGTAATTCACTATTTATAATTTTACGAGATTGATATATGAGAGTAATATTTTTTAAATTTCGTTATCGTACGAACGCACCTCATTTTCTACGCGTCACGTGCAATTTCCAACTTGTTTAAACATATTAATCATTTTGATAATTTAATTACTAAAACAGGATTATCATTATTTTGTTTTATCCAGTTTCTTTTTATTCATATTTAGATTTTAGAAAAATAATAGTTTTGTACCTTTGAAATAAACACAGATTTAAAAGAAGTGAAAGAACGTGTTTCATATTTTTGAATTAACATAAATTTAATTTCACTTATTACCAATTACCCTCTTCTTAACAGTCTGGCTGGGTATTTAAAAATTCATTTATATGATTTAAAATAGTAAGTAGAATTTCTATGATGAAATTTGCAGCAGAATGTACGAAAATTACTAACGATATTTTACTGTCAAATAAAATATAATAATCTCATTTTCTTTAACAAGCAATTATGCAATCAATCTAATTTAAATATAATCAGATCATAAAATAAAACGATTCAAATGATATGTCTATCTAATTATTAGTATCCTTACATTCGAATCATGATTAAATTAGCTGAATCACCAATGTTCAAGAACTGAGACAGTTTTCTATATATAAATTTAACTGTATTGGTCGCATAAATGAAAAATTATGCAATGCTCAAAGTTATGAACGTAAGTCAAATAACGCATATGTCGATTAAATATCTCTAAGGACTTATTTTCGTTGACGAAATGTATAATTTTCACTAAATCTTTAAATTTGCAGTAGTTGGCAAAATTCTAATTTAGATTTGTAATTTTCGTAGGTCACAGAACGTTGAATTATTCTGCACAATCAGCTGAATTTTGAAAACTACTTTAATGGCGTACATGGAATCTCGCTTGGATAGATAGAACAGCACTTTGGGCATATTTTATTTAGTTAAGTGCTTTCATTGCCTGTGGTGAAGAGGATTAAAATATACATATTGCGTTTTATATTGATTTTCTAAAGGTGGTGTAAAATTTAGAATAGTAATCGAATGAAATTGTAATTTTTATGAATATAGTAGTAATCTATTAAAATGCTTCTAAACTGGATTACATGAAACAAAAGGTTAGTTTTACTTATAAAAATATATTCATTTTAAATTATAATCATAATAATTCGAAAAAATATTTTGTTCCTAAGTAATGCGTATGGTCTTGTTCGTCATAATAAGCGCTTTAGAATTACTAACGATCTATTAGTGTCAAATAAAATATAAGAATTTCATCCTCTTCCCGCAAGCAATTATACAATCAATTCTATTTAAAGATAATCAAAAAATGAAATTAAATGATCCAAATTATCTATACATCTAATTTATATCTTTTCATTCCAATTATGATTAAATTAGCTGAATCACCATTGCTCAAAAGCTGAAACAGTTTTAAATGTAAATTTAACATCAATTGTGTCAGTTGCATAAATGAAAAATTATGTAATGCTCGCAGTTATCAATATGAGTAAAGTAACGGGTACGTCGATTAAATATCTCTAAGGATTTATTTCTGTTAACGAAATGTATAATTTTCACTAAATCTTTAAATTTGCTGCAGTTGGCAAAATTCTAATTTAGATTTGTAATTTTCGTAGGTCACAGGGTGTTGAATTATTTTGCTGAATCTGCAGAATTTTGAAAACTACTTTAATCTCGTATATGAAATCACGTTTGAATTGATAGAGAAGCATTTTGGACAAATTTTATTTAGTTAAGTGCTTTCTGTGGTGAACTAGATGAAAGCATACATATTGCGTTTTACTTTGATTTTCTAAAAGTAGTGTAAAATTCAGATTAGTAATCAAGTCAAATTGTAATTTGTATGAACAAAATATTAATAAATTAAAATACATTAAAACTGGTTTAAATGAAACAAAATTTAAGATTTACGCATAAAAAAGGCATTTTTATTTTTTTTCTTAAATAATTACTAGGGGGCCCCGCCCCCTGCGAACTATGCTCGCCAACCCCCGTAGAGACATCCAGAATTTTGTAAGCCCGCTAATTTCATCGTCTTTAAAACATTTGAATTATCATTTGATTATAATGATTGCAATAACAAGGGCGATCTCCCTATAAATCGATTTCCATTCACATTTTTTTTTTCTTTGATTGAAGTATTTTAAGACCAAATTAGTCGCTGTCGGGAGATAGAAAGTCTGTATTCCTCTTTTTTTTTTATTAAAACATTAGTTAAACCTTCAAAATAAGCTAATATAAAATGAATTAAATAAACAGCAGATTCTTTGTCTCTCGGTATTCACTCCATGTATCATATAGTCTGGATTGTAAAAAATAATATATGTTTAAATTTCACATAAAAATTTTTATATTCGTTATTTTGATAGACAGATAAAGCGACATAAAATATGTAGTGTATTTTACAAATATGTGTTGTTAATTTCCGGTAAATGATACCGGTAGATGATATCGATAAATGATAATGTTTTCAATTCACTTTCGATTTGAAATGCATTCTTCCATAGATAAATTACAGTTGTTTTTAGAATTCGTCGTTCGTTTGTTGACATAAAATACAATTTATATATCTGAAGAATGATTTTTTGGATCGTTTTTTATTTCAATGTGTAGAGGTGTTCCATAATACTGAGGTGGTAGTAACATCGACATAAAATAAAGTCTTTATAAGAGCAAGGGCTGTCACCATCTTTTTGACATCATTATTTTTTAAATCGGTTCGTTAGCTCACCATTCAGTAACACAAAACTTGCCTTTTTAAAACGCTTTTTGCTCCTTTACCTACTTTGGGGTAATGATACCGCTATACAATGTAGCTTAAGTTGAATTAAGATATGTCAACATCATTTTGATATCATTAGTTTTTTAATCGGTTCGATAAATTCCGAGATTGCTTAAAAATCGCAATTTAGAATATTTTTAGAACATTTCGTGCACTTTTCTCCCTCTTAAATTTCGTATTTTTAAAGCAATGTCCTTAGAGACTATTTATATACTATCTTATAAGCAATAAGCATGGCAAATCTAATGTTTCTAGCCCCTTCACTAATAAAAAAATCACATTTTTAGACAATCTTAGGAGGTAAAACACCTTTTTAAAAGGCGAAGAAAAATATTTCTCATACAAGTAAACAATTTTACACAGTCGATTCATTTTTCTAAAGTAACTTGTATCATCATCTCATCTATAGAAAGTAACTTTTATCTTTTTTTAAAGATTTTCTTTTAACTACGCCCTTGATGGTCGTTTTTCGTAAGATATATAGAATAAAACTATTCACCGTTCAATCTTTTATGCAGCAAAGTGTCATTAATGTGAGATGAAAAATGTGTTTTCAATAAAAATAGATATTTAGAGGAGAATATATATTGTAGGTTGTATTCTAAGTGTTTGATATAAACGAATGTAAAATATTTTTTACATTGTGTGAATTCATGATTTTGTTTAGTTAATAATTTATATAGATTGAAATATCAATATGTATTTAAAAAACATAGCATTCTTTATTTTAACTTAAATTATTTGACTTTCTTGCAACATAGACATTTCCTTTTGTTGTTGTTGTTTTTTTTTCTTTTTTAATTATATTTTCCGTACGCAAAAAAAATTGTAATGCGGTCATTCATTATACTTTATTGCGAAAAATTACTTTTTGTTTAGCATCTTCATACAACTTGGAAAAAATAGTTTGTGAATACAACTATAAATTATAAATGTTTAATTGTATAGATTAAACAACTTTTTTGCATTTCTTCTAGCAATAAACAAAAACGTCAGTACTGAGATGTACATTTTAAACGAACTTCCTCTACAAGTATTAAATTATTTAAAAATAGTTAATTTAATCACGTAATATTATTTCCAAAATTTTCAAGGGATATTCAAACATTTAAAAAAGTATTAGCAAAAATTATTGAATCAAATGTGGGTTCAAACAGCTCATATTAAACATCACATCATGAAAGTTAGCTCATCAAAATTATCATCTGTTTAGCAATACATAAAGTTTTAAAAACTAAAATTCGTCAATATGTTTAAAGCATTAAGAAGATACTTTATATACATTTAGCTGTTTCTTTGAGGTATAAATTGTAGGGAAAAGTATTTTTTTTTATTTAAAATTAATTAATCACTATAGAACAACCTAAGAAACTGTATATCTGGTGTAGTATATGAAAAAAAAGTTTTTTTTTATAAATTAAAACACTGGCTGAAATATTGCGCAATTTTTACTTTTCTTAATGTATATTAGCTTTTGCTCCGACAGCAAATTTGGGTTATTCTAGAAATTAACATAAAAAAATCCTTTACTGAAAAATTCATTGAGAATGATATATATTTCATAATACATAAGATAAAACAACAATAGCAGATGCAATTTGGAATGATACTTGCAATGTGTTGAGCAATGAGTTTTATCCTTTTCACAAATGGAGTTTGCGCTTTTACATTAAATCATGATTAATGCTATGCCCGTTTATGAGAGCTCGTGAGAACATAGACCATCTCAAGAGTTAATGTTTAAAATTTCAGTAATAAATGACATATATAAATTATCTATCGGTTTATGTTTTCTTGAATTCAGAAGCAAATTAGAAACAAAAGAGTAGGCAAAAATGCAATATGTAAAAAAATGAACTATTCAGACGTCTTTCTTTCAGATTTCATTCTGTATCAAAGTTGTACAATAATACTAAATTGTTTAATCAAGGTTTGACAATATACAAAGACGTTATATAAAAGTGTGTCAGAATGAGTAGGGGAGAGTAGTGTCCCTTGGACATATGTTTACCTCGGACCTATGCTAATTCTAGCTTTACTTGTTTAAATCATTAAACAAGAACATCTGTATATTAAACATTTGACATTAGAGGTCTCATTTAAGTTCTTGGCATTTGCTTAGAAGCTCAACTAATTGTAAAATCTTTAAAAAAGGAAACTCACCTTTCAGAAGTAAATTTTTCTTAGATATTTCTATCTTATTTTTTATTAAACATATATATATATATATGTATTAATGAGGATTAAGCGTAATAAAGGAATGCTCTAGCTACTACACCATATGCTTTATATAAAGTTAGGCCTAACCTTAGCATCATGATTAGTAGTTATGTTTTTATGTGCCAAGTGGTTTACCTTGAACATAATAAAAGTGGTGTACCTTTTACCCAGTCCAAGGTACACTAGACATTATCTAATGGATCTGAAAGGCAACTCAGTAAGTTAACTTTTGAAAGTCACTTATCTAATTACAATCTTGGCTAAAAATAATTATAATTACTAATATAAATAAGTTCTAATGTCTTTTGTCAAGCAGAAGCAAAAAATGCTTATCTTTATTATTTAATTATGTTTGCCATTAAGCTCTACAATTAGTAACACAGTAAGTGTAAACGTTCTGAAGTTTTATGTTTATTTAAACTTTCTTATTTTTAAAACCCAATAAACAATGAAAAAGCTATATGTGTAACTTATTGATTAATAAATGTTGATTTTATTCGCTAAAAACAAGGTTTTTTTTTTTCATTTTTAGCAATGGGACCAAGGTATACTACTACTGGTGTACCTCGGTCCTATTTTCATTTTAATTTTAATTCAAAATTTTTTATGGAACTTGTTTATATAAAACTTTAAGATAAATATATGTAATGTATAATATCATAAAGTTTTATAAAATCTTTTCTTTTTTCAGTTTTGACAATTTTTGAAATTAAAAATTAAAAAGTCAAAATTGGTCCGAGGCACACCACTTTCTCCTACATGCATTATTCAGAGTCAGGATAAAAATTTTAACCGAGCATTGCAATTTTCTTCAATCATTTCTTTATGCAATTTTTTGTATTTCTCAATAATTAGAGGGCGTGACATAGAATCACATATAGTATTCTTGAATTATACATTTTTTTTCTAAATTTCAGTTAAATTCAAATTTTTCTTAATTTATCCCACTAATTACTTATCCAGCTTATTTCGTTCCCACAGAAAATTTCCTTCAAAAAGAAAAGAAAAGAAAAAGATATTATACATGTGAATTTATCATTAAAATGACTCTCAGATAAACATTATTCCTTAAGATAAGTATTCTCCCTCGTTAGAAATAAAAAAATATATTAAAGATCGACTTTGCTTTCAGTCAGTAGAAATAGTTCTTAGGTGTGCTTAATTTTTAAGTATTTAACTTCCTCGTTACATCATAATATTATTATGTAAATGCGGTATGTTTCGCCTTTCACAGTATGTTCTCAAAACTTTGATTTCAACCTACGAATTTGCGTTCGAATTCTTTTGGGCTTATTATTTAGGACTACTATTTCTGGTTACCCTGCCACGAAATTCAAAATTATAGTAATTGTTTAAAGCGTAACAGAAAATTTTGCCTACTTGATATCATTCATTTTTATGCTTTTTCCGCCAATTTCCGATGCCAATGTGTGGATTACAGATGGATTATTGGATTTTTCTTGCTCTCGTTTCATGAACTTAGTCATGTGAAAACTGTTTCACAAAAAATGCTCTCGAACATCATCCCTAACTATTTCTATATGAAATTCTTTAAATTTATATTTCTACTCCAAATAAATAAAATTTTTTAAAAAGCATTTATTTTTATAATTGATCACAGCCTAAAACTGTATAGTGAATGCATGTCAAAAAGAACCTGTTAGACGTATTTTAAAATACTGAACACAAGACTGATCACAAGGGGTCTCAGTCTCTCAGCTCGCTTTGCTCACCTAACCCCGCATGATAATCTACGTGATTCTCAAAGGCTAATAGTTTCTACATATGTAAGCACATAAACTAATATTGAAGCAAAAAATGCTTATCTTTATTATTTTATTATGTTTGCTACAGAGTTTGCCATTAAGCTCTAAAATTAAGAAAAGCTTGTAAAAGGAATCCAATCGCAAAACGATAGGTTTAATCGTCAACTTGTCTGGATTATCACGATAATGATGTATTCAGTGATAAAACCTGAAAATATTTTAACATTCATGTAAACTTTAAACTAGGATGAATGAGGTAAAAAATTACACTTCTAAATCTGGTTGATACATTTCTTACATCCAGAAGTTTCAAACGGTTCTTTCTGTTTGCGAAAGTTTTAATCAGATACTACTTAATTATACTGTACAATCACATTCAATATTAGTTTTTCGTAAATATTTTCTCATGATATGTACATTCTCTATAAAATAATAAGACAGTTATTCTAAAAAACTGTCAACAGATAATCTGTTCCGTTAATGAAAATAAAGACTTTTATTTTAAAATATTTAAAATATTTATTTTTTAAAAATTTAAATTATGAATTAATAATTGAGTTAATAATTTATTGTAAAAACATTTTTATATTTTTATTAATTACTAATAGACCCCCTTTGCTCGCTACGCTCACCTACCTTCTGCATAAGTACTTCGCGAACCAAGCCCAGGTGTACTTGTCTCGCATTTCCATTCTAGATAGATTCACGTTCCCTTATTTTCTCTGAATTAAATTCTTAGATTGCACTCCACAAAAATGTGCTCCTTTCATCGCCGCAATTCTTGACGAGTCCACATTTTTAATTTTTTTATTATGTGTTATAAATATATTAAATTCTCAAATAGATCACCTTTTAATAACTCCTAAATATGTTGTCGGCTCTAACTCTCCTCCCACATGAATTGCAAGGCAATACTATTGTTTTATAATAGTTTATCATGTATTTTGAACTATCTTAAAATTAAAAACACCTCTTCTTGTTAGATCTCCAAATTTTAGCAAAATCACGTTCTGTTAGTTCCACATTCCAACATAAAAAAAAAAAAAACAGTTTCTGAATGAAACTCCGTTAAACAATCTATCAGTAGATACATTACTCGAAAGGTCTAAAGCAGAAATTTAAGACATTTGTTGAAATTACTATTCAAAAATTAAAGAAACTAAAATTTTGACATTTTAGGTTTCTTTCTTAAGAAATACTAACTTTTAAATTCTCAAAGGTTCCAGTTTTTGATTGGATAACTCTTACTGTCAAAAAAAATTAAAAATGATAAAAAAACACAATAAAGCACACAAAAAAAAGACACAAAAAAATCCATGTGTATTACCATGGGAGTTTATGCAAATTTGACGAAATACCGGAAATAGCGCCTAGTTGAGGTTTTTTGGCGAATAATTTTGGTCGACAAATTTGCTGATATATCGCTAAGTTGGAGACAAACTTCACGACATTTGGCGATAGAACCAATTCCCCCCCTCGATGGTAACTTACCTTTTCGGTTTCGCGGTATTTATGTACATTTTCATTGGTCATTCGGTAGTTACACATACTTTCATTAGTCTGTTTTCTAATCATTTGGCCCATTTCCAAATCGCTATATATATATACATATATATATATACATAAGGATTAATGCCCTTTCTCTTTTTAATGCATCACTTTAATATTTCTCTATTTAATATACTATGAGTAGGAAAATCTATGAATTAACAAAAAGGATTTCTATCATAACAGGGCTTAGTGGAAAATTACATTTCAGGAGTTAAAACGTATTTGATGTGTTATTTATTACTTAAATTTCATTATTAATTAATTTTTTATATTATTTTATTTTATTATTATAATTTTTTATCAGTTACAACCAATCTAGGCATCAAATTAGCCGCATTTCTTTTTCTGTAAGCGCTTAAATATGTGCTTATAATCATGTGCCATAGTTTACATTAAAATGTCATAATAATATATTTTATTTTATTTTGATATTTTATTTATCTATGATGTACCAGTTTTAGAGTAACATAATGAATATACTGCAAGTATACCAAAAATTTTATTTTTCATATTTTTATAATAATAAGTATCCTAAATTGTGTATATAAAAATATAAATTCATAACAGATTGAATCATAAAGTAAATATCCGCATTTATTTCTTGATATTTTAAATGTTCCCTTAAAATCTCTTTAAAATGATCAATTGTAAGAAAAGCGTTTATCTTAGTTTTACTTTCTTATGTGCCAGATATATTAAATAAGTTTTCAATGAGTACCAAATTTACACAACTTCAGACCCATTTCTGAATAATATTTACTAAAATTTCACGAACAATACTTTAAGGTAATATACCTAACAAGGGGAAGTCTTGAGATTAAATATACTTTCCTTCATAAAACTTAGAAAGTTATAAGCCATGTTCCTAACGAATTAAAAAAAAATTACGTTCTTCAATTATTAATTAAAATGGACTGTTGGCAGTTGAAAGATTGTTTTTCGCATTTATATCGTGACGTTGCAAATCATTTATACAATGAATTGCAAAATAATAATAATAATAACAATAAAAATAAAAATTCATTTAAATGTGGCATTCTTTCATTTCTCAAATAATGGTAAAAAAACATATGTTAAAATTCGCCACCCCCCAAAAAAAGCATTTTTATGTTTTATTCAAAAAGGCAACCCTTTTTTATTCACTTTTATTTTCATTAGATGCCTTCATTCCCAAAACTAAGCTATTAATCCTATTCCGTCGAAATTACTATTGCTGATCGAAAAGGGTTTGATTAAGAAGATTAAGCCCGTGAAGATTTTCAGCATGTTTTTCAAACTTGCTCATCACCATTTTCTTTGTGAATTGCACTAGAAATCCTGTATTATAAATACTTTTAATCCGTTTTCTGATATTAACATTAAAACTATTGTTTGCTAAGAAAGGTCTTCACATTGTTTGCAGCGGTAAAATAAATTCTACAGTCAAGTAGAGTTTAATTAAGAAAATTATGTATGGTCGTTTTATTTTTCAATTATGCTGTAAATTCTCATTTAAAACTTCCTAAAAATAAAGAAATGTTTGGAAATTAGTCATATTAAACATATTATTTAATCTTTTTACTTTTGTATTACCTTTTCAATAATAGCGAAAAAGTAATTAACTATTATAGAAGATTCTGGAGGGAATTCAACTGCTTTGAATAATACACAAGATTAAAGTACAGCTAAAATGAATTTTATTCTTAGTTATTTACATTATAAAACTTTAATAGTTCTAAAATTAACGGAAATATTTATATGTGCCAATTATAAAAAGATAGTCATTCGTAACACAACATCACCAGTAAAATGTGGACGCGTAAATATGTATTTAAAATTATATATCATAGCTTACATTTAATTATATTTTATTATACAGTGTGTCCACTCTCAATGGTGACCAATGAGTAATTTCTAACCATTCGTCATAGACATATAGTTTCAACTGCAAAAATGCTTTTAAAAACGTAAAGCCTTGTGTTTTGTAAGCAATTAGGTCAAAAAATTATCAGAAAATGACGAAATTTAACTCTTTATACGGTCCACTGGTGTTATGAGTGATATTTAATAAAAAACGTCCACCACTGAAAAAAAAAATCCCATTTATTTAACATTAAAATCAACCGTGTTATGAAACTTTAAATTTCATGACTTATACCACTTTTCTGTAACTGAAAACGGGTGAGTTCCTTTCCAACGCTGTATAATGGCTAATTCCTAAACTATTTGTCACAGACATATGGTTTCAACTACAAAAATATTTTGAATGAGGCGAAGACATATTTTTAAGTGATTTAACTGAAAGTGCTGACACCGTATAAATTTTACGGTAGCGTTAATTTTTATTTTTTGGTTAAAATAATTGAAGACAAATTAGTTTTAAAATTATTTTTATCGAGAAAATCCAATTTTGTGGAATTGTAAAAAACCTTTAAATGCGTCCTTTGGTTTTCATTACAAGTTTGAAGAGTCTACACAGGGGTCGGAGCATATAAGACAAATTTAATTGTTCTGACCTGAATTTTTGACCACTACTCTTCATAATATATTATAATCGCGTGTGTTGTAAAAATGCCTCTTAAAGATTATTCATAAAAAAATCTAGTGGGAATAATAAAATTGGTCCTAGATGCTCCAACCTCTGGTCTAGTTTTACATTAGTGCAGATTGAGGCAGTTAGAGAAAACAAGAGCGATAAGGCGATTTTTGAAATTCACATCCACAATTATATTTTTACACATATTTTATATGGAAGGAAATGAAGCTGTTTCTTCTCATGATTTTATTTTAAAAAGTTGTTATTTTTATAAGCTTTTATTTTACTTATAACGCTCGTATGTATGTTTTCCTAGTTCAAAATTTCTATTCAAACTTTAACTTTAAAATATCCGATCGAGGTTCATTTCGCACACTTATTTATATCCAATGACAATGTAATATTTATACGATTTTAGGTGCGTACCATTTATTTCTTTTATATAACTACACCAAATTTTCTCAGGCTAAGTAACCTAATAGAATTTTAAATATGTATCATTTTGCAACAAACTGTAACTGTAGCTTTTCATAATTTAATTTAACAAAATTTCTATGATTTTTTTTATACTTATATTTTTAACATAAGTTGTATATTCTGTTTTAATATGTAAACACCAACATAAATAAAAAGAAAAAAAAACTATTGTAAAAATATTTTACTCTCACTGTTTAATGTTAAATTTTACATCTGACGTTTATTTTTATTTTCAGTAAATTTGTGTTAAAAATACTTATATTTTTAACTCAAGTTGTATATTTTGTTTTAATATGTAAAGGTCAACATAAAAAAAACTATTGTGAAATTATTTTATTCTCACTGTTTAATGTTAAATTTTATATCTGACGTTTATTTTTTTTCAGTAAACTTGTGACTGGACTCGTATTTTGCAACAAAAGAATGCTTCAACTTTAAACAGGTAAGTTGGTAAGTTATAATCTTACTTGGTAAGTTATAATCGCAGAGGACTGGTACTTTTTTGTCTTATTTGTTAGAGCAGTGGAAAAATTTACTAAATATCACTTATAAGACCGGGGAATCGTATAAAAATTTAATTTTCGTAATTTTTTAATATTTTTTTTGACATAAATCGCTTAAAAATACTTCTTTTCCCTTTTTTAAAGCATTTTTCTAATTGGAATCATATGTCTATGACTAACGATTTAGAAATTCGCCATTGGCCACCATTCAGAGTGGACACATTGTATATGCTATAATAATATATTAAACTTTATTTAAAATTCTCTTCCTTAAACAAATACAGATTTTAGCGTATTGTACTGAATACAATATAAATATAGTAACAATTCTATTATTTATCTTTACATAATTATAAATATTCAATATTTCTCATATAAAAAATACAACTTTTTTTGCTAGGCACACATTAAATTACAAAGTAATGATCTATACTTATTTCTTCTTATTTTTAAATGCGTACTTAAAGTTTTCTAAAAATTGTGAATATTAAGAAAAGCGTTTTTCCCCAAGTTTTATTTTCTTAAGTGACAGAAGTATTCAATAGGTTTTCAATAAGTATCAAATTTACATATTTTCAAGCTCATTTTTGAAGGATACTGAATTAAAAGTAATGAATAATATTTTAAAAAAATATGCCTAATCAGCGGAAATCTTGAGATTAAATATATTTTTCTGCGTAAATTTTAGAAAAAATAAAAATAAAAATGCATTAAAATGTGGCATTTCCAAAACATATTTCTTTCATTTCTGAAATAATAAGTGTTATAATTATCTCTAAAAAATCTCTAATAAGTGTTAGAATTATTTCTTTAAAAAATGAAAAGTTTAAATATTCTAAGTTGTTTATAAAAAGGCAACTCCTGTTTTATCCCTTTTACTTTCGTCAGATGGCTTAATTCCCCAATGTAAGCTACCAATTCCATTCCGTCGAAATTACTATTACTAATCGAAAAGGATTTGATTAAGAAGATTACGGTCATGGAGATTTTCAGCATTTTTTTTCAAACTTGCTCATGACCATTTTGTTTGTAAATTTCTCTACAAATCCTTTATTACAAATCCTTTTAATCTGTTTACTGATAATAACATTAAAACTAATATTTGCTACGAAAGTTCTTAATGTTGTTTGTGGCAGTAAAATAAAATTCTACAGTCAAGAAGAGTTTAACAAAGAAAATTAAATATTTCATTTCATTCTTTAGTCAGGCTGTTTAAATTCTCATTAGCTGCATAAAATAAACGAAATATTAAAAAATTGTCATATTAAGCATATTAAGCATATTATGTGATCTTTTTACTTTTTATGTAACATCCTCAACATTCGCGAAAATGTAATTAACTATTACAGAAGTTTCTGGAAGGGGCCCCACTGCTTTAAATAATATACAAATTTAAAGCACACAGTTAAAATGAATTTTGCTCTTAATTATTTATTGCATAAAAAGTTAATAAAATTAGCATGTATATGTTATCTGCCAGCTATAAAGACAATATTCAATCGTAACATAACCGCACAAGTAATATGTGCGCGTAAATATGTGTTTCCAATGATGCACCATATTTTACATTAAAATAAATTTTCTTATACATATTATACATATTATAGTAATATATTTATTTTGTTTTCATATTTTCTTTATTTATCAAAAATAAGTTTTAGTGTAATGTACTGTAATAAAGTCCTCACACTAATGTATACATTGGAACTATGCCAAATTGTCTACTCTTTTTTTTTATATATATAATAATAAATATCCAATATTGTTTATATAAGCACACCTTTTTTTGTCATGCACAGATTGAAATACAAATAAATTATCTATACTTTTTTCTTTATATTTTTAAATGCGTACTTAAAATTTCCTAAAAATTGCGAATTGTACCCCGATTTTACTTTCTTACATGTCAAATGTATTCAATAGGTCTTGAATCAGTACTAAATTTATATATCTTCAGGCTCATTTCTGAAAAACATTGATTTAAATTTGACGAAAATACTTAAACAAATATGCCTAATCGAGAGAAATATTAAGATTAAGTGTTTTCTTTCTGAAAAAACCTTAGAAAATTTATAAGTCTTCTTCGTAACGTAAAAATACTACGATTCTGTTGTAGACAATGGAATTGTTCGCGACTTCTTGCTGCTCCATGATACAGCTCCGCCTGCAAGCAACACAGTGTAGCCACTGAATGATTGACGGTCAACGTTATCACAAGCCCAATCCGAATAGTTCTAACTTATTTCCAGTCTTTTGAATGGTTAACTTTAATTCCTTGGTCTGAGCTAACGAACGCAGTATATGTCGTATGCCAGACGAATGTTCTTTATTTGGACAATTACTGAATTAACTCATGTAGAAGCAGCAAATGCTATGACAGGTCATGCTCCTCCTGCACGAGTCCTCTTACAGCTTGTTTATACTTCAGAGCTCCTTCTGCATTCAAAATACTATTCTTGGATGTTGGTACATATTTCATACCTGGATCAAGAGGTGTTGGTGCTTCTTCAGCATTTAACATGCCAATTGCTTGCAATGGATTATGAATTTGCAATGAATTAATTGAAAATGGTGACTTATTTCTCCTATATCCTTGAATTAAAAAACAGTTCCAATATTGTTTTTAAATTCTTTAACTGTGGACATTTCATTGGATATAACAAAAATATGATCTACAAACAAGCCTACGATCAATTTTCTATTCTTATCAAAATAAACACGTGGATCTGCTCTTGATCTTGTCAGTATAGCTGATTTGAGAAAATTTTAAAATTATATGTTCCACTCTCTTCATGATTGATGCAGACCATAAAGAATCCTTTTTAATGAGCAAACGTTTTCATTTGGTATGTCATATAGATTCACCGGTGGCAATTACATAAAAACTTCTCACTTAAATTTCCATTTAAATATGCATCAGTGTTATCTAGCTTATGAGCTTGCGAATCTTGTTGAATGTGAATACAGGCAGAATTCTGACAGATTTTGACTTTATTACTGGGAAGAAAATCTCTTTGTAGTCAATTCCTTCTATCTGGGTATAACTACGAGCCACTAGTCTTGCTTTATATCTTTCTATTTGGTCATCTACATCACATTTTCTCTTAAACACCCACTTGCATTTCACAACTTTTCTTTCAATTGATCTAGGTACAATATACCAAGTTCTATTTCTTTCTAAATTTCTTAGTTCTTCTTCTATAGCTGTCTTCTACTTCTCTGCATTTGTAAAAGTTAATGCCTCCTCCAAAGTTTCAAGATCATCCTTCTTCGCTGTTATTGGGTTTTCACACTAGGGTTTCTTTGGTTGTCAACTGGAATCCTATTAATTCGTGGCTTTATTTATTTCTAAAGAATCTTTTTGATTTATCTCAGAGTCTTAAATGACATAATATTTTTTCCGTTTTGGTGCAGATATTTGTATTTTTGACGGCTATCTTTTAGTTATTAACGCTATCACTTTCACTTCTTCGAGTTACAAATTTTCATGTACTGTAACTTCATTTTAATCCTTTTCAGAGTGATTTCTTGCAGCAGAATGTTGATATGGCAGTGTTATAACATTCTCTTACATGGTAGTTTTCTCTTCAAATATGGCATCTCTGGAACAGATGATTGTCTTTGTTTCTTTGATATAGATTCAGTACCTTTCATCTTCATCATATCCGACAAGATATCCTTTTATTGTCTTTTTATCTACCTTTTTTCTCTTCTGGTCTGAGATATATAGCATAAACAAGTGGATCCAAGATACTCATATGCTTTATTCTGATTTTTTTGCAATCTATAGCTCATAAGCACTTGCGTTTGGAACTGGAGATTAACCTGTTCTATTTAATATATAAACCGCAGTGCTGATGAACTCTGCCAACAAAAAAATTGGGAAATCTACTTCTTCATTTGAATATTTCAAGGTTCTAGCCATTTTAAAGACATTTCCGTTTTCTCTTTCAGAGCTTCCACTTTGTTCTGGAGTGTGTAGATTTGTTAATCTTTGAGAAATTCCATGCTCCTTCAGTATTTTCCTTATTGCTTGGTTTTGATATTCTCAACCATTGTCACTGAGTATCTCTTTAATATTAAACTCTAAATTCTTAGCATGAACTATAAAACTTTCAAACACATCTTTCTCTTCGGATTTATGTTTCAAGAAGAAACAGTATCAACATTTTGTGCAGACATCTCTCAAGTATCTATATTTTCTAAACGATTCACCAAATGGTCACAAATGTCTGTAGAAATTAGTTATCCTACCTTGGTAACATTGTGTCTTGTACCGAACTTAAGAAGGTGAGATTTTCCATTCACACAGGCTTCACATAGTTTCATGTCAGATTTAATTTTGTCGTTCAATAATTTTTCAATAATTGTTTTAATCTGTTTATCTTGATGTCCCCAAATTTCATAAGAAAGCGAAAGAATTTAATCTATGTTTACAGCCTTGTTAACATCCATCTCGGTTTCTGAAACTAGTAATGCATTCATAGCAACGTTAAAAAAGCCGCCTCCAATGTTTCATGTACCATGTAGAACTACTTCGTCATCAATTTTCAAATAACAGTCTTTAAATGTTCATTCGAATGTACTATTCTGTTTTCTATCCTGATCGCTCAGACAGAGAACAACTTTTTGCTAATTTCTAGAACATACCAGACTTTTGTAGAATTCTTATTTGGTTCTTACTATTCGCTAAGGTCATTGTTTTCACAGTACCTTTTACAATTGCTGGTAATGATTTTCCATCCGCTATAGAGATGTTATGGGGAAGTTCTAATTTTTCAAAGACGACAAAACGATGACTATTATTCGTAACATGCCTAAGCCCCATTGTCAATTAATCAATTAGTAGTTATATTTTGTTCAGACACTATTGAATCATTCTGAAATTAATTCACATTATCGAGAATCCTTTGAGGTAGTTTGGAGGTATAAAAACAAATCCAGAATTACATGAGATTGTAAACAATAAAAGTGAGCATACTAAACATCTTATAAGCAATGTAAGAAAATAGTGTGTTAATTAATTTACAATAATATAATATAACAATTGATGAAAATGTTTTACATAAATTTTTGAAATTGAACCATGATTTCCAAAAGTATTCATTATCTTTGGAAACATCCGAAAAGAATACGCAAATATTTTTTTCGCAATTTAACTTTTTTTCTTACTCTGATTTTTGGAAAGGTTTATGTGCAGTTTTTTTAGTTTATAATAAGTTTTCTTAAATAGGAATATACAGTTTTTTCAGCATTTTACTTTTTCTCATTTAAACGAGCTGCGAGACTATGTTTATACAAAAAGGAGATACAAAATTATATTATTTTTTTGAAATTCTAAGGGAACAAATTACCGTTTCGACAACTTTGTTTATTTTTAAAAATATATTTCAAATGGTGGTTTTACTTTTTAGTAAAACGTGCTTTAAAAATGTCGCATATTTAAATTATTTTTTAAGTTAAAGAAATAAATTTTTTTAAAAATATCTACTGTTTTTAAATAATAATATTTTGGCCCATTTTCTCAAGATTTTCAAACGTATGTTACACATGATTGCGTATCAATTTTTAAATGCATCAAATATTATATTCAATATACATTTTTAGAAATACATTTAACGTAAAATGTTGAAATGTAACATACCTTCAAATACTTTTATTTAAAACAATATATATAATAAACTTTTACAGCTAATTCCCTGCGCAGATGTAATACATAAATAATAATGAAGATGTACAAAGTATTTTAAGCATCTATTTCTTATGAAAAAAAACCCCCAAAATCTTAGCATTTTGAAAGGATGAAAAGGAAGAATATATGAACATATAGATAAAACCGTTTAAAGTTTCTATTTGTGCGGATAATTGTGCTGTTGTATTAATAAAATTTATATGTCCCAATATAATTACTCTGTGAGCGAAAATGAGGTGTCAAAATATACAAAATTAAACAGGCTTCAATACTTATAAAATAAATGAACAATGTGGAAAATTTTTAGTCAAACTGTCCCCTTAATGCTGACACTTTATCTGCTTTGTCTGCAAAAATGTTTGTGGAACAAGAAAATGGTTACATGATAGCTTATATGCAAATATTATATTCCAGGTTTAGAAAATTAGTTAATTACTATGTAAAAACTGTTCTGAAAATGCTCCTAAAATTAGTAATAGTAAATAATTGCTTCTTTATATATAAAATTTAGCTTCTACGTTTTGAAAGATAAGTAATGTATTTCCGAATTTTATATTACAAAAGAGGATGATTTATTGTAGTATTTTGTGACCAGGCTACAGTGTATTAACTTAGTGAACGTTTTTTATGCGCTATAACGCGATAAATAGTCATAACTATCTTAATATCTTAACTAGAATTGCTTCATTTGCATTACCGATATTTTTAATTTTGTCCATTTTATGCATTTATGATTTAATATACATCAGAGAAATTAAAGATTTTAAATATCTAAACTACTTGCAAAAAATAAAAAATTACAGAAGCGACATGGATTTTTTAAAAAAATATTATAATTTGAAGAGCTAATTTTTTTTCATTTTTTTAAAATATGTTTGAAAAAGTTGCTTTGATAGAATTTATGTTCCTACCCCTTTGTAATTATATACAGTAAAAAAGCTGAAAATTGAATTTATGTAGTGAAAGAATATAGTAAAAAAAAAGGATAAAATATTTAATACAGAAATGCATCCTTTTACGAAAATGGTTATTTTTCAAAAGGTCATTGTTCTACTTTTTATAAAGCAATTTATGTTTTCAATTTCTTGTACAGTATCTGTAGTCTGTGCATTTTCTTGTTATAAAAATAACAAAATACAGTGGTTGCTATTAAAACAGATAAAAGTAACCCATTATTTTTCCTTTAGTTGTAAGAATTGACAAAATACCATACAATATGCGTATTTTTGAGTATAAAATTATAGGAAAACATGTTTTAAAAAAAGTATCAGAAAATATTATATATTCTCATTTTTATATTGTGTTCGAGGAGTTCACAACCATAGTATACCAAGTCAATTTTGAAAAAAAAATCTGACAGTCCGTTTAGAAAGTAAACAAAAAGTGTTATATCTATTCCCACACGGAATAAAACCTGGTGTCACATAATTTCTAATACAAGGCATACATTTACAGGCTCGATTCACTGAGGGAGTAATAAAAGACATTTTATGCATCTTCTAAATGTACAAAAGTAACCCATTCTTTTTCCTCTATATAGTTCTGAGCATTGGTAAAAATTCCATGATATATGCGTATTATCGTACATAAAAAAGTTATAGAAGAATATGGTTAAAAAATTGTCATAACATATTTCATATGTTAATTTTTTTATTATATATGAGGAGTTGACAATCATAGTAGACTAAATCAATTTTGAAAAGAAAACGAATATGACAGTCCGCTTAGAAGGTACGTAAAATGTGTCATATCTGCTCCCATATGGAAAAATCCTGGTTTTACGACATTTCTAATATACGGTATCTGTTTTCCAAATGTACTTCACTGAGAGAGTAATAAAAGAGATTTTGTGCATCTTCTAATGGACTCTTTTTTTTTCTTTACTTCCTTCTATCTTTACAAAAAGAAAATAGTGGATTTGAGAAAATTTTCGTATTCATATTTTTGACGGATTCAGACGTTTTATGGGTCAGAGATTCTCCAAAACTTTTTTAATAAAATGTCTGTCTGTTAATATGTATATATGTGACTCTGTCTGTTAGTCTGTATTAGACATAAATCTTCAGTGCTATATCTCAAAAAGTGAAACACGGAATTTAATGTTTAGAACTATTATATTAACATATAGTTTCCTCAAATAGAATGATGCTGATTAGTTTTTGATGTAAATCGCTTACGAGGTGGCGTTGCTATGCTGCATGTTTTTACCATATAAGGAACAGCCATATCTCAAGAAATAATGCACGAATTTTCATCAAACTTAAGATGAAAACATTCGATGTAACTTGATATATATTATTGCTGTTTATGTTTTGGTGTAAATCGCCTGACTGATTGAGCTTTTTTGTTTCTTTTTTTTTTTCGATATCTGCAGTTTTTTTTTTCAGAGATTAATGCTTGAAACTATATGCCTTTAGAATTATCACGATGAGCGTAGATTGTAATTTAATTTTGGCACCATGGAAAAGAATTCTGGTTTATTATCATGCACGAACTGGAATAAAGTTTTGGAATTGCCATATCCGACTATTTTCTAAATGGACTTGGCTATGTGTCAATGTTTTAAATAAACCCTTTTTATTTTATTGAATTAAAATTAATTATCATGACTTTGTTAGATAGTCATCGATGGATTTATAAATAACACAATTTTATTTTGAAATACTTCTTGCTTTTCTCAGACACGTTCAAAAACTTAAGCGTTTTTGAAACATATTAATCATTTTGATAATTTAATTACTAAAACAGGCTTTAAAAAACATCATTCTTTTGTTTTATCCAGTTTTTTATTCATATTTAGATTTTAGAAAAATAATAGTTTTGTACCTCTGAGATAAATACAGGTTTAAAAGAAGCGGAAGAACGTGTTTCATATTTTTGTATTAACATAAATTTAATTTCACCTATTACCAATTACCCTCTTCTTAACAGTCTGCCTGGGTATTTAAAAATTCATTTATATGATTTAAAATAGTAAGTAGAATTTTTATGATGAATTTTGCACCAGAATGTACAAAAATTACTAACGATATTTTACTGTCAAATAAAATAAAATTAATCTCATTTTCTTTAACAAGCAATTATGCAATCAATCTAATTTTAATATAATCAGATCATAAAATAAAACGATTCAAATGATATGTCTATCTAGTTATTAGTATCCTTACATTCCCTTCATGATTAAATTAGCTGAATCACCAATGTTCAAGAAGTGAGATAGATTTCTAGATAAATTTAACTGTATTGGTAGCATAAATGAAAAATTATGCTACGCTCAAAGTTCTGAACATAAGTCAAATAACGCATATGTTGATTAAATGTCTCTAAGGATTTATTTCTGTTAACGAAATGTATAATTTTCACTAAATCTTTAAATTTGCAGTAGTTGGCAAAATTCTAATTTAGATTTGTAATTTTCGTAGGTCACAGAGAGTTGAATTATTCTGCTGAATCTGCGGAATTTTGAAAACTACTTAAAGTCGTATATGAAATCACGTTTGAATTGATAGAGAAGCATTTTGGACAAATTTTATTTAGTTAAGTGCTTTCTGTGGTGAAGTAGATAAAAGCATACATATTGCATTTTACATTGATTTTCTAAAAGTAGTGTAAAATTCAGATTAGTAATCAAGTCAAATTTTAATTTGTATGAACAATATAGTAATAAATTAAAATACCTTCAAACTGGTTTATATGAAACAAAATTTAAGATTTATGCATAAAAAAGGCATTTATATTTTTTTTCTTAAATAATTACTAGGGGATTCCACAACCTGCAGCCTATGCTCGCCATCCCCTGTGGAGACATCCAGAATTTTTTGAAAGCACGCTAATTTCATCGACTTTAAAACCTTTGAATTATAACTTGATTATAATGATTGCAATAACAAGGGCAATCTCCCTATAAATCGATTTCCATTTTTTTTTTTTTTTTTGATTGAAGGATTTTAAAGCAAATTTAGTCGCTGTCAGGAGATAGAAAGTCTGTATTCCTCTTTCTTTGATTAAAACATTAGTTAAACCTTCAAAATAAGCTAATATAATATGAATTAAATAATCAGCAGAGTCTTTGTCTCTCGTATTTAACCCATATATCATATAGTTTTGGATTGTGGAAATTAACATATGTTTAAATTTCACATAAAATAGTTATATTCGTTATTTTGATAGACAGGTAAAGCGACATAAAATGTGTAGTGTATTTTAGAAATATGTGTTGTTAATTTCCGGTAAATGATACCGGTAGATGATATCGATAAATGATAATGTATCATATAGTTCAGGATTGTGGAAATTAACATATGTTTAAATTTCACATAAAATAGTTATATTCGTTATTTTGATAGACAGGTAAAGCGACAAAAAATGTGTAATGTATTTTAGAAATATGTGTTGTTAATTTCCGGTAAATGATACAGGTAGATGATATCGATAAATGATAATGTTTTCAATTCACTTTCAATTTGAAATGCATTCTTCCATAGATAAATTACAATTGTTATTAGAATTCGTCGTTCGTTTGTTGACATAAAATACAATTTATATATCTGACGAATGATGTTTTGCATCGTTTTTTATTTCAATGTGTAGAGGTGTTCCGTAATCTCGAGTTGGTAGTAACATCGACATAAAATAAAGTCTATATAAGAGCAAGGGCTGTCACCATCTTTTTTACATCATTATTTTTTAAATCGGTTGGTTAGCTCACCATTCAGTAATACAAAACGTGCCTTATTAAAACGCTTTTTGCTCCTTTACCTACTTAGGGGGTAATGATACCGTTATACGATATAGCTTAAGTTGCATTAAGATATGTCAACATCATTTTGATATCATTAGTTTTTAAATCGGTTCGATAATTTCCGAGTTTGCTTAAAAATCGCAATTTAGAATGTTTTTAGAACATTTCGTGCACTTTCCTCCCTCTTAAATTTCGTTTTTTTAAAGAAATGTCCTTAGAGACTATTTATATCTTATAAGCAATAAGCATGGCAAATCAAATGTTTCTAGGCCCTTCACTAATAAAAAAATCACATTTTTAGACAATCTTAGGAGGTAAAACACCTTTTTAAAAGGCGAAGAAAAATATTTCTCATACAAGTAAACAATTTTGCACAGTCGGTTTATTTTTCTAAAGTAACTTGTATCATTATCTCATCTATAGAAAGTAACTTATATCTTTTTTTAAAGATTTTCCTTTAACTACGCCCTTGAGGGTCGTTTTTCGTAAGACATATAGAATAAAACTATCCACCGTTCAATCTTTTATGCAGAAAAGTGTCATTAATGTGATATGAAAAATGTGTTTTCGATAAAAATACATATTTAGAGGAGAATATGCAATCTAAGTGTTTGATATAAACGAATGTAAAATATTTTTTACATTGTGTGAATTCATGATTTTGTTTTGTTAATAATTTACATAGATTGCAATATCAATATGTATTTAAAAAACATAACATTCTTTATTTTAACTTAAATTATTTATCTTTTTTGAAACATAGACATTTCCTTTTGTTGTTGTTTTTCTTTCTTTTTCATTTATATTTTCCGTACGTTAAAAAAAATGTAATGCGGTCATTCAGTATACTTTATTGCGAAAAATTATTTTTTGTTTAGCATCGTCATACAACTTGGAAAAAATAGTTTGTGAATACAACTATAAATTATAAATGTTTAATTGTATAGATTAAACAACTTTTTTGCATTTCTTCTAGCAATAAACAAAAACGTCAGTACTGAGATGTACATTTTAAACGAACTTCCTCTACAAGTATTAAATTATTTAAAAATAGTTAATTTAATCACGTAATATTATTTCCAAAATTTTCAAGGGATATTCAAACATTTAAAAAAGTATTAGCAAAAATTATTGAATCAAATGTGGGTTCAAACAGCTCATACTAAACATCACATTATGAAAGTTAGCTCATCAAAATTATCATCTGTTTAGCAATACATAAAGTTTTAAAAACTAAAATTCGTCAATATGTTTAAAGCATTAAGAAGATACTTTATATACATTTAGCTGTTTCTTTAAGGTATAAATTGTGGGGAAAAGTATTTTTTTTATTTAAAATTAATTAATTACTATAGAACAACCTAAGAAACTGTATATCTGGTGTAGTATATGAAAAAAAAGTTTTTTTTATAAATTAAAACACTGGCTGAAATATTGCACAATTTTTACTTTTCTTAATGTATATTAGCTTTCGCCCCGACAGCAAATTTGGGTTATTCTAGAAATTAACATAAAAAAATCCTTTACTGAAAAATTCATTGAGAAAGATATATATTTCATAATATATAAGATAGAACAACAATAGCAGATGCAATTTGGAATGATACTTGCAATGTGTTGAGCAATGAATTTTATCCGTTTCAGAAATGGAGTTTGCGCTTTTACATTAAATCATGATTAATGCTATGCCCGTTTATGAGAGCTCGTGAGAACATAGACCATCTCAAGAGTTAATGTTTAAAATTTCAGTAATAAATGACATATATAAATTATCTATCGGTTTATGTCTTCTTGAATTCAGAAGCAAATTAGAAACAAAAGAGTAGGCAAAAATGCAATATGTAAAAAAATGAACTATTCAGACGTCTTTCTTTCAGATTTCATTCTGTATCAAAGTTGTACAATAATACTAAATTGTTTAATCAAGGTTTGACAATATACAAAACGTTATATAAAAGTGTGTCAGAATGAGTAGGGGAGAGTAGTGTCCCTTGGACATATGTGTACCTCGGACCTATGCTAATTCTAGCTTTACTTGTTTAAATCATTAAACAAGAACATTTGTATATTAAACATTTGCCATTAGAGGTCTCATTTAAGTTCTTGGCATTTGCTTAGAAGCTCAACTAATCGTAAAATCTTTAAAAAAGTAAACTCACCTTTCAGAAGTAAATTTTTCTTAGATATTTCTATCTTATTTTTTTGCTAAAACATATATATATATATATATATATATATTTAAATGAGGATTATGCGTAATAAAGGAATGCTCTAGCTACTACACCATGTGCTTTACATAAAGTTAGGCCCAACCTTAGCATCATGATTGGTAGTTATGTTTTTAAGTGCCAAGTGGTGTACCTTGAACATAATAAATGTGGTGTACCTTGGACCCAGACCAAGGTACACTAGATATTATCTAATGGATCTGAAAGGCAACTCAATAAGTTAACTTTTGAAATTCACTTATCTAATTACAATCTTGGCTAAAAATAAATACAATTACTAATATAAATAAGTTCTAATGTCTTTTGTCATGTGTAAGTGTAAACGTTCTGAAGTTTTATGTTTATTTAAACTTTCTTATTTTTATAACCCAATAAACAATGAAAAAGTGATATATGTAAGTTATTGATTAATAGATGTTGATTTTATTCGCTGAAAACAAGTTTTTTTTTCATTTTTATTAATGGGACTAAGGTATGCGTCTTACTACTGGTGTACCTCGGTCCTATTTTCATTTTATTTTTAATTCAAAATTTTTTATGGAAATTATATATATAAAAATTTAATATAAATATATGTAATGTATAATATCATAAAATTTTATAAAATCTTTTCTTTTTTCAGTTTTGTCAATTTTTTTAAATTAAAAATTAAAAAGTCAAAATAGGTCCGAGTTACACCATTTTCCCCTACATGAATTATTCTGAGTCAGGATAAAACTTTTAACCGAGCATTGCAATTTTCTTCAATCATTTCTTTATGCAATATTTTTGTGTTTCTCTATATTTACAAGGCGTGACATAGAATCACACATAGCATTCTTGAATTATACATTTTTTTTCTAAATTTCAGTTAAAATCAATTTTTAGTAACTTATTCCAGTAGTTACCTATCCAGCTTTTATTTCGTTTCCTAAGAAAATTTCCTTCAGAAAGAAAAGAAACGAAAAAGATATTATACATGTGAATTTTTCATTAAAATGACTCTCAGATGAACATTATTCCTTTAGATAAGTATTCTACCTCATTAGAAATATTTTAAAAATATTAAAGATCGACTTTGCTTTCCGTCAGTAGAAATAGTTCTTTGGTGTGCTTATTTTTTAAGTATTTAACTTCCTCGTTACATCATAATATTTCATGTATATGCGGTATGTTTCGTCTTTCACAGGATGTTCTCAAAACTTTGATTTCAATGTACAAATTGGCGTTCGAATTCTTTTGGGCTTATTATTTAGGACTGCTAATTCAGGTTACCCTGCCACGAAATTCAAAACTGTAGTAATTGTTTACAGCGTAACAGAAAATTTTGCCTACATGATATCATTCATTTTTATGTGCTTTTTCCGCCAATTTCCGTTGCCAATGTGTGGATTACAGATGTATTAATGGATTTTTCTTGCTCTGGCTTCATGAACTTAATCATGTGAAAACTGTTTCATAAAAAATGCTCTCGGACACCATCTCTAACTATTTCTACATGAAATTCTTTAAATTTATATTTCTACTCCAAATAAATAAAATTCTTAAAAAGCATTTATTTTTATAATTGATCACAGCCTACAACTGTATAGTGAATTCATTTCAAAAAGAACCTGTTCGATGTATTTTAAAGTACTGAACATTATCACAAGGGGGCTCAGTCTTTCAGCTTGCTTTGCTCACATAACCCCGCATGATAATCTACATGATTCTCAAAGGCTAATATTTTCTACATATTTAAGCACATAAACTAATATTGAAGCAAAAAATGCTTATCTTTATTATTTAATTATGATTGCTACAGCGTTTGCCATTAAGCTCTACAATTAAGAAAAGTTTGTAAAAGGAATCCAATCGCAAGACGATAGGTTTAAACGTCAACATGTCTGGATTATCACGATAATGATGTATTCACTGATAAAACCTGAAAATATTTTAACATTCATGTGAACGTTAAATTAGAACGAATGAGGTAAAAAATTACACTTCCAAATCTGGTTGATACATTTTTTTAAATCCAGCAGTTTCAAGCGGTTCTTTCTGTTGGCGAAAGATTTAATCAGATACTACTTAATTATACTATACCATCACATTCAATATTAGTTTTTCGTAAATATTTTCTCATGATATGTACATTCTCTATAAAATAATAACACAGTCATTCTAAAAAACTGTCAACAGATAATCTGTTCCGTTAATGAAAATAAAGACGTTTATTTTAAAATATTTAAAATATTTATTTTTTAAAAATTTAAATTATGAATTAATAATTGAGTTAATAATTTATTGTAAAAACATTTATTTATTTTTATTAATTACTAATAGACCCCTCTGCTCGCTACGCTCACCTACCTTCTGCATAATTACTTCGCGAACCAAGCCCAGATGTACTTGTCTCGCATTTCCATTCTGGATAGATTTACGATCCCTTATTTTCTCTGAATTTAATTTTTAGATTCCACTCCATAAAAATTTGCTCCTTCCATCGCCCCAATTCTTGACGCGTCCACATTTTTAATTTTTTTTATTATGTATTATAAATATCTTAAATTCTCAAATAGATCACGTTTTAATAATTCCTAAATATGTTGTCCCTCTAACCCTCCTCCCACATGAAATGAGAGCCAACATTATTGTTTTATAATAGTTTATCATGTATTATAAACTACACTGGTTTCCAAAAATTAAGAAAAAATCACAAAAATAGCGATCATTCAAAATATTACATGTAGATTTTAATGAAACTCAGCAACAATATACAACGCATAGTAAGGTATACAATAACATGAAAAGAAATTACCAGACAATTATGGTGGTTCAAAAAATAGCATAATTATAAAATTAACAAAATTAGTTTGCCAGTTTGGTATAGGAAAAGTACCTTTAATATGCCGTATGATCACCCCTAGTAGCAATACAGCATATACAGCGATGTGTCATACTGTCAATTATGCGGTCGATGAGCTCGCTGGGAAGTAAGGGACATTGCTCTTCCAAAGCAGTTGTAAGCGTAGCAAGGGTGAGAGGAGGGGGATTGAGAGCAGCGACACGTCTCCCTAAAGCATCCCAAACATGCTCGATGGGATTCAAATCCGGTTATCGAGCTGGCCATTCCATGCGCTGAATTGTCTGGTGGTGAAGATAATCTTCTACGATGCGAGTCCTGTGCGGTCTAGCGTTGTCTGCCTGTAACAGGAAATCATTACCTATTGCACCGGCATAAGGTCGCACATAAGCATCAAGGATGTCATCTCTATAGACGTGAGCATTCACCGTTCCATGTGGAACGACATGGAGGTCTGTGCGTCCAACCAAAGAGATACCACCCCAAACGCAGACACTGCCTCCTCCGTATGGTAACATACCCCTTCGGTTTCGCGGTAGCTATGTAGATCTTCAAGGGTATATATATATATATATATTAACAAACATTTTTCTTTTAATGCATCACATTAATGTTTCTCTATTTAATATACTATGGGTAGGAAAATCTATGACTTAACAAAAAAGATTTCTGTAATATCAGGACTTAATGGAAAATTAAATTTCAGGAGTTAAAAACTTATTTGATGTGTTATTTATTACTTAAATTTCATTATTTATTAATTTTTTTATTTTTTTTTATTATTAATTTTTTTTCCAGTTTCTACCAGTCAAGGTATCAATTTAGCCGCATTTGTTTTTCTGTAAGCGCTTAAATATGTGCTTATAATCATGTGCCATTGTTTACATTAAAATGTTATAATAATATATTTTATTTTATTTTGATATTTTATTTATCTATGAAGTTCCAGTTTTAGCGTAACGTAATGTATATACTGTAAATATACCAAAGATTTTATTTTTCATATTTTCATAATAATAAGTATCCTAAATTGTGTATATAAAAATATAAATTCATAACAGATTGAATCATAAGGTAAATATCCGCATTTATTTCTTGATATTTTAAATGTGCCCTTAAAATCTCTTTAAAATTACCAATTTAAAAAAAAGCGTATATCCCAGTTTTACTTTCTTATGTGCCAGATATATTCAATAAGTTTTCAATGAGTACCACATTTACACAACTTCAGACTCATTTCTGAATGATATTTACTAAAATTTCATGAGTAATTCTTTAAGATAATATACCTAATCAGGGGAAGTCTTGAGATTAAATATACTTTCCTTCATAAAACTTAGAAAGTTATAAGCCATGTTGCTAAAGAATGAAAAAAAACATTAACGTTCTTCAGTTAATAATTAAAATAGACAGTTGGCAATTGAACGATTGTTTTTCGCATTTATATTGTGACGTTGCAAATGATTCATACAATGAATTGCAAAATAATAATAATAATAATAATAATAATAATAATAATTCATTTAAATGTGGCATTATTTCATTTCTCAAATAATGGTAAAAAAAACATATGTTAAAATTCGACCCCCCCCCCCCAAAAAAAAAAAAAGTTTTAAATTTTCTGAGTTGTTTTATTCAAACAGGCAACCCTTTTTTATTCACTTTTATTTCCATTAGATGCCTTCACTCCCAAAACTAAGGTATTAATCCCATTCCGTCGAAATTACTGTTGCTGATCGAAAAGGGTTTGATTAAGAAGATTAAGCTCGTAAAGATTTTCAGCATGTTTTTTAAACTTGCTCATCACCATTTTCTTTGTGAATTGCTCTACAAATCCTGTATTATAAATCCTTTTAATCTGTTTACTGATAATAACTTTAAAACTATTGTTTGCTAAGAAAACTCTTCACATTGTTTGCAGCGGTAAAATAAATTCTACAGTCAAGTAGAGTTTAATTAAGAAAATTAAGTATGGTCGTTTTATTTTTCAATTATGCTGTAAATTCTTATTTAAAGCTTCCTAAAAATAACAAAATATTAGGAAATTAGTTATATTAAACATATTATTTAATCTTTTTACTTTTTATATTACATCTTCAATAACAGCGAAAAAGTAATTAACTATTATAGAAGATTCTAAAGGGAATTCAAGTGCTTTGAATAATGCACAAATTTAACGTACAGTTAAAATAAATTTTATTCATAATTATTTATATTATAAAACGTGAATTGTTCTAAAATTAGCCGAAATATGTATATGTGCCAATTATAAAAATATAATCATCGTAACCCAACATCACCAGTAAAATGTGGACCCGTAAATATGAATTTAAAATTATATATCATAGCTTACATTGAATTATATTTTATTATACAGTGTGTCCACTCTCAACGGTGGCCAATTGGTAATTTCTAACCATTCGTCATAGACATATAGTTTCAACTGCAAAAATGCTTTTAAAAAGGTAAAGCGTTGTTTTTTAAGCAATTTAGTTCAATAAAATTATCAAAAAATTACGAAAATTAACTCTTTATAACGAAAATTAACTCATGTCCACCGGTCTTATGAGTGATATTAAATAAAAAATTCCCATCACTCTAAAAAATAATAATAATACCATTTATTTAACATTAAAATTAATCGAGTTATGAAACTTTAAATTTCATGACTTACACCACTTTTATAACCGAAAACGGATGAGGTTCTTTCCAATGCTGTTTAATGGCTAATTCCTAAACCATTTGTCACAGACATATAGTTTCAATTACAAAAATGTTTTAAGTGAGGCGAAGACATATTTTAAAGTGATTTAACTTTTACGGTATAAATTTTACGGTAGCGTTAATTTTTATTAATAGACTTTTAGATTGGTTAAAAGAATTGAAGATAAATTATTTTTAAAATTATCTTTATCGAGAAAATCCCATTTTGTGAAATTGTAAAAAACCTTTAAATTCGTCCTTTGGTTTTCATTATAAGTTTGAAGAGTCTAGACAGGGGTCGGAACATATAAGACAAATTTTATTGTTCTAACCTGAATTTTTTACCACTAATCCTCATAATATATTATAATCGCGTGTCTTGTAAAAATGTCTCATAAAGATTACTCATAAAATATCTGGTGGGAACAACAAAATTTTTTCTATATGCTCCAACCTCTGGTCTAGTGTTACATTAGTGAAAATTGGGGGCAGTTAGAGAAAACAAAATCGATACGGCGATTTTTGAAGATCCTAAACTCAATTATATTTTTACACATGTTTTATTTTGTAAGGAAATGAAGCTGTTTCTTTTCATGGTTTTATTTTAAAAAGTTCTTATTTTTAAAAGCTTTCATTTTACTTATAACGCTCGTATGTATGTTTTCCTAGTTCAAAATTTCTATTCAAACTTTAACTTAAAAAATATCCGATCGAGGTTCATTTCGCACACTTATTTATATCCAATGACAATGTAATATTTATACGATTTTAGGTGCGTACCATTTATTTCTTTTATATGACGACACCAAATTTTCCCAGGCTAAGTAATCTAATAGAATTTTAAATATGTATCATTTTGTAACAAACTGTGTTTGTTGCTTTTCATAAATTAATTTAATAAAATTTCTATGATTTTTTTTTACTTATATTTTTAACACAAGTTATATATTTTGTTTTAATATGTAAACACCAACATAAATAAATAAATAAAAAAATACTGTAAAATTATTTTACTCTCACTGTTTAATGTTAAATTTTATATCTGACGTTTATTTTTATTTTCTGTAAATGTGTGACTGACCCGTATTTTGCAACAAAAATATGCTTCAACTTTAAATAGCTATCACTCGGTCAGTTATAATCGCAGAGGACTGGTACTTTTTTGTCTTACTTGCTAGAGCAGTGGAAACATTTACTAAATATAGGACCGGGCGGCATATTTCAGATGTGCATATTGCTGGGACGATTACTGTTTCTAAACCAATAGGAGAGCGTCATTATCACGGTCAAGTACACGCCCACACAGTTTGATTGACAGGAACTCGTGGACAATTGCCGGTGCTAATTATAACGATAATCTGTTGCGGATGAAAGTGAGCTGACTGGCTGAATGGTTAGAGCGTCGAGCTTGAAACCGGAGGATATGGGTTCGAGTCCATCGCGGGCCGAGAGTCCGTTGGTGATTTTTTTTTTTAATTATTGGAGGCTGTCTTTTATTAATAAATAAGACATTTAAAAAAATATTTCAAACCCTTTTAATATTCTAAATATCGTTCCAAAATGATTTATATATATATTAAACAAATGGGAAAAAAAGTATTCTGCGAAAATATCCGTATAAGCAAAATTCTTACTATAATTTTTATTTATTTATTTATTTATTTATTTCAGGATCAGAGGAAGTATAATTTCTAATTGAAGTAAATAAAATTCAGTCATTTTGAAAAAAAAAATTATTTCGTACCTTTAATTTTTAATTACAGAGTACAAATTCAAACAATCCGAGTACAAATAAATAATAAACACACACGATCAATTGTCCACGAGTTCCTGTCAATCAAACTGTGTGGGCGTGTACTTGACCGTGATAATGACGGTCTCCTATTGGTTTAGAAACAGTAATCGTCCCAGCAATATACACATCTGAAATATGCGACCGGGCGATTGTATAAAAATGTAATTTTCGTATTTTTTTAATAATTCGTTTTTGACATAAATCGCTTGAAAATACTTCTTTTCCTTTTTTAAAGCATTTTTGTAATTGGAATTATATGTCTATGACTAACGATTTAGGAATTCGCTATTGGCCACCATTAAGAGTGGACACAGTGTATAGTCTATAATAATATATTAAACTTTATTTAAAATTTTCTTCCTGAAACAAATACAGGTTTTAGCGTAATGTACTGAATACAGTATAAATATAGTAAAAATTCTATTCTTTATCTTTATATAATAATAAATATTCAATATTGCTCATATAAAAAATACAACTTCTTTTGCTAGGCACAGATTGAATTATAAACTAATGATCTATACTTATTTCTTCTTATTTTTAAATGCGTACTTAAAGTTTCCTAAAAATTGTGAATTGTAAAAAAAGCGTTTTCCCCCCAGTTTTATTTTCTTAAGTGACAGAAGTATTCAATAGGTTTTCAGTAAGTATCAAATTTACGTAACTTCAGGCTCATTTCTGGAGGATAGTGAATTAAATGTCATGAATAATATTTAAGAAAATATGCCTAATCAGTGAAAATCTTGAGGTTAAATATATTTTTCTGCGTAAATCTTAGAAAAAATAAAAATAAAAATGCATTAAAATGTGGCATTTCCAAAACATATTTCTTTCATTTCTGAAATAATATGTGTTAGAATTCTCTAATAAGTGTTAGAATTATCTCTTAAAAAAAAAGGATAAGTTTAAATATTCTAAGCTATTTATTAAAAGACGACCCCTGTTTTATCACTTTTACTTTTGTTAGATGCCTTTATTCCCCAAAATGAAGCTATCAACCCCATTCCGCCGAAATTACTATTGCTAATCGAAAAGGATTTGATTAAGAAGATTACGGTCATGGAGATTTTCAGCATGTTTTTCAAACTTGCTCATCACCATTTTCTTTGTGAATTGCTGTACAAATCCTGTATTATAAATCCTTTTAATCTGTTTACTGATAATAACATTAAAAGTAATATTTGCTACGAATGTTCTTAATATTGTTTGTGGCAGTAAAATAAAATTCTACAGTCAAGAATAGTTTAATAAAGAAAATTAAATATTTCATTTCATTCTTTAGTCAGGCTGTTTAAATTCTCATTAGCTTCATAAAATAAACGAAATATTAAAAAAATTGTGATAGTAAGCATAATATGTGATCTTTTTACTTTCTATCTAACATCCTCAAAATTAGCGAAAAAGCAATTAACTATTATAGAAGCTTCTGGAAGGGGCTCCACTGCTTTGAATAATACACATATTTAAAGCACACAGTTAAAACGAATTTTGCTCTTAATTATTTATTATATAAAAAGTGAATAAAATTAGCATGTATATGTTATCTGCCAGCTATAAAGAAAATATTCAATCGTAACATAACCTCACAAGCAATGTGTGCGCGTAAATATGTGTTTCCAATAATGCACCATATTTTACATTAAAATATATTTTATTATACATATTATACATATTATAATAATATATTTTATTTTGTTTTCATATTTTCTTTATTTATCAAAAACAAGTTTTAGTGTAATGTACTGTAATAAAGTCCACATACTAATGTATACACTGGAACTATGCCAAATTTTCTACTCTTTTTTTTATATATAATAACAAATATCAAGGTTCGCACACTCCTTGGAATTTCCAAGGACTCTGGCACCACTATTAAAAGAAAGAACATTTACATTTAATTTTTAAATCACAACATTAGCAATCCCCACCTTCATTCACAGACTTAACGATATTTTTCCTGCACTGAAGCACTTCGAAAATATTCTTAATATTTAGTGGTAGAACTGTGCGAACCCTGAATATTCAATATTCTTTAAATAAGAACACCTTTTTTATTGTCATGCACAGATTGAAATACAAATAAATTATCTGTATTTTTTTCCTTATATTTTTATATGCGCACTTAAAATTGCGAATTATACCCCAATTTTACTTTCTTATATGTCAGATGTATTCAATAGGTCTTCAATGAGTATTAAATTTATATATCTTCAGGCTTATTTCTGAAAGACATTGATTTAAATTTGACGGAAAATACTTAAACAAATATGCCTAATTGGGAGAAATATTAAGTGTTTTCTTTCTGAACAAACCTCAGAAAATTTATAAGTTTTCTTCGTAACGCATTTAAAAAGTTCACGTATTTCTATAAATACAAGAAATAGATAGTTGACAATTGAAGAATTATCTTTTCGCATTCATATTGTAAAATTGTCGCACAAATCATGTGAAATGTATTCAATCAATAGAAAAAAGTAAAAATGCAGTAAAATATGGCGTTTCTGAAACATTATTCTTTCATTCCTGAAATAATGCTAAAAATAATTTTTACTAGAATAAAAAAAATGAATATTCTGAGCTCTTTTATTAAAAAGGAAACATTTGTTTTATCACTTTTAATTTCGTTACATGTCTTTATTTCCAAAAAAGTAAGCTATTTATCACATTCCGTCGAAGTTACTATTGCTGATCGAAAAGGATTTGTTAAAGAACATTACGCTCATGGAGATTTTCAGCATGTTTTTCAAACTTTCTTTTCGCATTCATATTGTAAAATTGTCGCATAAATCATGTGAAATGTATTCAATCAATAGAAAAAAGTAAAAATGCAGTAAATTATGGCGTTTCTGAAACATTATTCTTTCATTCCTGAAAAAATGCTAAAAATAATTTTTACTAGAATAAAAAAAATGAATATTCTGAGCTCTTTTATTAAAAAGGAAACATTTGTTTTATCACTTTTAATTTCGTTACATGTCTTTATTTCCAAAAAAGTAAGCTATTTATCACATTCCGTCGAAGTTACTATTGCTGATCGAAAAGGATTTGTTAAAGAACATTACGCTCATGGAGATTTTCAGCATGTTTTTCAAACTTTCTTTTCGCATTCATATTGTAAAATTGTCGCATAAATCATGTGAAATGTATTCAATCAATAGAAAAAAGTAAAAATGCAGTAAAATATGGCGTTTCTGAAACATTATTCTTTCATTCCTGAAATAATGCTAAAAATAATTTTTATTAGAATAAAAAAAAATGAATATTCTGAGCTCTTTTATTAAAAAGGAAACATTTATTTTATCACTTTTAATTTCGTTACATGTCTTTATTTCCAAAAAGTAAGCTATTGATAACATTCCGTCGAAGTTACTATTGCTGATCGAAAAGGATTTGTTAAAGAACATTACGCTCATGGAGATTTTCAGCATGTTTTTCAAACTTTCTTTTCGCATTCATATTGTAAAATTGTCGCATAAATCATGTGAAATGTATTCAATCAATAGAAAAAAGTAAAAATGCAGTAAAATATGGCGTTTCTGAAACATTATTCTTTCATTCCTGAAATAATGCTAAAAATAATTTTTATTAGAATAAAAAAAAATGAATATTCTGAGCTCTTTTATTAAAAAGGAAACATTTATTTTATCACTTTTAATTTCGTTACATGTCTTTATTTCCAAAAAGTAAGCTATTGATAACATTCCGTCGAAGTTACTATTGCTGATCGAAAAGGATTTGTTAAAGAACATTACGCTCATGGAGATTTTCAGCATGTTTTTCAAACTTTCTTTTCGCATTCATATTGTAAAATTGTCGCATAAATCATGTGAAATGTATTCAATCAATAGAAAAAAGTAAAAATGCAGTAAAATATGGCGTTTCTGAAACATTATTCTTTCATTCCTGAAATAATGCTAAAAATAATTTTTATTAGAATAAAAAAAATGAATATTCTGAGCTCTTTTATTAAAAAGGAAACATTTATTTTATCACTTTTAATTTCGTTACATGTCTTTATTTCCAAAAAGTAAGCTATTGATAACATTCCGTCGAAGTTACTATTGCTGATCGAAAAGGATTTGTTAAAGAACATTACGCTCATGGAGATTTTCAGCATGTTTTTCAAACTTTCTTTTCGCATTCATATTGTAAAATTGTCGCATAAATCATGTGAAATGTATTCAATCAATAGAAAAAAGTAAAAATGCAGTAAAATATGGCGTTTCTGAAACATTATTCTTTCATTCCTGAAATAATGCTAAAAATAATTTTTATTAGAATAAAAAAAAATGAATATTCTGAGCTCTTTTATTAAAAAGGAAACATTTGTTTTATCACTTTTAATTTCGTTACATGTCTTTATTTCCAAAAAGTAAGCTATTGATCACATTCCGTCGAAGTTACTATTGCTGATCGAAAAGGATTTGTTAAAGAACATTACGCTCATGGAGATTTTCAGCATGTTTTTCAAACTTTCTTATCCCCATTTTATTTCTACATTGCTCTAGAAATCCTTTCTTCCAAATACTTTTAATCTGTTAACTGAAAACAACACTAAAACTAATGTTTGATACGAAAGTTCTTCATGTTGTTTGTAGTGGTAAAATAAATTCTACTGTGAAGTATAGTTTAATTAAGTAAATTAAATATTTTGTTTTATTTTACAGTTATGCTGTTTAAATTCTCATTTAAAGCTTCCTAAAATTAACGGAATATTAGAACATTGGTCATATTAAGCATATTTATTAATATTTTTACTTTATATATAACGTACTCAACATTATCGAAAAAGTAATTTACTACTATAGAGGTTTCTTGAGGCAGTTCAACTGCTTTAAATAATAGATAAATTTAAAGTGCCGTTAAAATGAACTTTACGTTTTATCATTTAATATATAGAAAGTGTATAGTATTAAAATTAGCCGACATATGTATATGTGCTAGCTGTAAAGAAAATATTCATTTGTCGTCATATTCCTGGCTTGATGGCCACACCAACAGGTTTCACAGACATATAAGTATGCATATTTTACATCAAAACACTAAATTATTATTTGTATTATGCGGTTTGATAAATTACAGGTGAAAGAGATTTGTACCAAAAGTTTTATTTTACACATTGTTATTTATTTAATTCCATGTTTTTATGTCTAACTTATTTGATTTTTCCTAAGAAAAATCTACTTCACAACGTTTTTAAATGTTTCTAATTAAATATACTCTAAAATGTTCACAACTTGTTTCAATGAAACCATATTTAACAGAAAAGCATTGTGAGGTTTGCAGGTATGAACATTGCATCCCGAATACGTAAATTTGTTGATAATATTTATTCAAATTTCTTGCTTACGTTTAACCTTTTAGACTATTGTTGTACAGCCCGTCTTAAAATGAATTCAAAATTTCGTCAAAAAATATTTCTATTTTCATTTAATATTTCTAATAATTAGCTACATTAATTATAAACAAAATTATATCAACAAATTTATTTTTAGATATGCTATGAACAACTTCATATTAGCGGCAATGTTCTTTTTGCCGAAATTTTTTTCTTATTTAGTTTTAGTTTTTTCTAATTATTTATATTCAGTATGATTCATTAGAATTAGAAATTTCCATATTTGTTTTCAATTAATTGATCGCAATATCAAAATTGGAATTTTAATCATTGTCATAATTCTTGAAATTAATTCTCATTAGATATTTTCTTTTAATCATATATCTTTTGGAAAATATCGTCATAAAAATAAGAACACTAAATGCCAATCAGAATGCTTAAGCAGCATGTAATCTTATTTTCTTCATAAAATTCGATGTTACGTTCACACCTGCGGCGTAAAACATAGATTTCCTATAACTTTAAAAATAAATGCATTTGCCTTGGGTGGTTGTTTCTTTTCGGTGAATTAACTCGGAAACATCAAAATATGTACGATAAGAAAATGTTTTCTTCAATAAACATATTTGAATAAATATGTTTCAAATGATTTACTTACAAATAAACCTTTAACAATTTCAATTTGGAACAAAATTTCCCCTTAAGAAATTAGTTTTATTTTTTTCAGGAAATTTTATTTTTAGAAATGTAGAAAAAAGTACTTTTCATTTGTATCTTATTTTTATTATTATTTTTTGAGTAATATTTTATGATTTAAATATATTTAATGATTTTTTTAATGTAGGGTAAATTAACAGAGGTCGCAGTTTGACTTTGTGGAAAAGATTAAGTGAAAAATTTAATGAAAAGTAAAAAACAGCAAACAAAAAGCTAGAAATTATTAACACTAATTAGAATCTAATTTCTATGTTAAATAAATTATTTTTTTTAATAAAGTAGGCATAAGTATTTTCTCAAACGCCCTCTTTCAATATCCTTTTTTTTATTTGCGGGGTATGATTCCGCATGAAGTGAGAGACAGCTGTCTCATGAGAAAAAAAGCTATCCCCCCCCCCTCTTTTTTTTAAAGTAAATCCCAATTTTATTTTACCAAACTACTTAAAATTAAAATAAATAACAGTAAACATGCAAAAAGTTATATTTATATATAAAAATTCTCAAGACTCAAACTCAAAAAGTAAAACTTAAGACAAAAATGGAATTCACACAGAAAAACACTTAAATTTGCATAAATGACAGCATAATTATTGGAAAAAAATAGACAACATAGTTACAAAAATACATAAATCTTTTGTTTACATTACTGCGAACACTGCAGTTTGTACTAGTTCTATTCTATTCAGACTATAGTTTTTTTTTTTTTTTTTTTTTTTTTTTTTTTTTTTTACTTTTGGCCGTTCTTTTCTTTCTGAGATTTTGAGTTCCATTTCCCTACTGTCACCACAACGTCCATCGCAAAAGTAAAATAAGCATGTTTCAATGCACTGAATCCAGTCTACTTTAGATTCTTTTTTGATAAGACTTCAGACATTCAGTACATTCAGAGTCATCCGATTCGAATTCAATACTACCATTAGAAACTGTGTCTCAACATTTTCGTCACTGTCAATGTTGCACTATCACTGAATACACATTTATTTGTATGTAAGTTCTACTGAAATTGTGCCGATGAATTTTTTGAAAAAGAAAGATATATTTTGCGGCATCCGTCCCTCAATCTCGTGCCTAGTCCCTATGCGGCTACTGTCATATACTGGAGAATAAGATGCTGCAACGCCATTTTGTGTCATATGAACGACGATTGAGAAATGCAAGCACCATGTCTGTATTCTACGAAAATCTAGTCTACAATTATAATTGGTTTCGGGATGAAATCTCTGCTTGTTTAGACTCAAAAACTGTAGTAAAACTTTATTAAAGTACTTTTAGTAGCTTGTCACGCAGGTCAGAAGCATAAAAAATGGCATAAATATTTAAATACTGATAATTAAGCGGTAGAAACGCATACAAGTAAGCACGTGGCACAAAGGCACACAGCGAACGTCTTAATTTGGTTTAGGAAGCGCTAGTGTCCCCATGTTGCGCTACAATTTTTGAGACAAGAGAATTGACTTTAAATACACTTATCACAAAGTTGTAAAAATGTTAAATCGTAATTCATGACAAAATAAAATGAAAGATATATTTTTTAGATTAATAATTATGCTACATTTTGTTTTTATTGAAAATGATAAAACTATTTTAATTTCAGAGTGTTTCCGATATCTTTTTTAATTGCTCAGCATCTAATTTGATATTTTAATTGACTTCATTTTAGCAAAACAAACTGTGGTTAACATTTTAGGACTTTACGCAAATGAGCAGAGCTGTAAAAGTACAGTCGTAAACTCTAGTTAACATAGAAGAAGAGAATATGGAATATAAACAGTATACAAATCTAGCTTAAAGAAAGCGGTATTCCGTAGAAATTATGTTGGTAATGTGTTCAAAATGGAAACTGCAATGCATCGAAGAATATCAGATAACTGGAATCGCTGTTTCATTTCTAGACAGCAATTGAAAAAAAAACATTACAACACAAAATTGAAAAAAAAACTTTCTTCTTAAGAATTATGCCAGATTTAATTTTCTATTATTTTCGTTTGTCCGATTTCTACCTGTGTTCTACGCTAAAGTACTGATGTAATTTCAGAGAATATATATTTTTATGAAGCAATAGACGATAAGACTTTTACAATTGTAAAAAGAAGGAGTTTTTTTAGGAAAAGTTTTTAATGATTACATTTTTGAAAATAATCTACATTCCCCATCGCTGTAATTCATTATGAATCTTGCACGTCAATTCTTAACATGGTTTTCTTGATCATGAGCTCCGAGATATTATACAGCATATAGATCAGTCACATTCTGTGTCTCATGTGGAATCTCTAGCATGTAGCTCCCATTAAATTCATACTCGTGTTCTCTGTCTTAAAAGGATTAAGATTTGTGGTGGAAATTATTTCGATTTATAAAGAAGATACAGTGTTCGAACATTGTATGTTCCTGTTTGTAATAATATTTTAATTAACCTGTAAAACAGGTAGGTGAAATTTACTTCATTGCTAAAGGTTTATAGTATGCATTCGTCATTTATGGCTAATGTAGAGCTATTAATATTTTTTTAGTACCGAGTGACTGCTACATTCAATATAGAAAATTTTCATTCCGCACAAACGTGGATATGAACTATTCTATTTCTAATTCAGGTTTCGATGGGTATCTCGATATTACGCACTGACACATTTATCGCTTGATAATATTAATAGAAGTTCTGAATAATTATAAAATAGCTGTATAGCTAGAAGCATAAAATATATTCGTGGAAACGATATTGTTTAATTAAAAGATCCGTGTATGTTTCAAAGTATACACTATTTTAATACTTTAAAACATTCTACTATTACTTTTCTAATTGCTTATCTGTATAGCGTTGGTATTGCTATAAAATGGTGTTTAGTTTTAATTCACCTGGAATATTAGTAAAAAACAATGTAACTGCAAAAAGTCAATTTACTTATCAACAATCACATTTCGAAATTTACTGTTACGAAGCGTTTTAGAACTGATATTTTTACATTCTTTTAAACTTAATTCAATATTAAACGTAATTCAAAACTTTCAAATAAACCAAATTGTTGGAGTTTGACTAGCTGAAGATACTGTGACCTTAACATACCAATATTTAGGCGTGTATAGCGGTACGGTAAATAAAGTCATGACAGCATACACACAGCGTGGCAAGACTAGATATCCAAAGAAAAATAGTGACGTAATGAAAATCTGGGTTACAGAAACGGACTGGTATCGAAGCTAATTATAATGTAAAAAAAAACTGTTAAACTGACCGCAGAATTCAATTAACATGTGGATACTCCAGTATCAATAATTACAATTAGCAAGCAGTTTCAAAAATACAATAATTACCTCAGACCAGCAATTCCCAAAAACTTGTTACAACAATTAAGGCGAAATGGCCCTACAATATTGAAACAAAAAAAATAGTTGAAAGTGCCAATCCCAAAACTTTCTTCTATCTCATATATACATTTTAATATTTAAAAAATATACAGTTACTCATTTTAATGCTTTAATAATTTTAATTCAATACCCTACCAATTTTGATTTTCATCTTAAATTTCTGCTTCAATCAATTACTCGGAGTAAAAACGAATTTCCGTCTCTGCACGAGCCGATGGACAATAGAATGATAGGCATATTTTTTTTTCAAATTCAGGGAGGACCTACTTGCCTTACCAAAAATAATCATATACAAAAAGTTTAGTTCAGTTCTAAAACTAACTTCATACACTTTTATGTGGTGCAATATTGAAAATGGCATAAAATTCGCTATTGCAGCGCCCCCTTCCGGCGGATTTTTTTCAGATTCAAGGCCATCCAACTAGCCATAGCCATACACTTACACAAAAAAATTCGTTCGATCCGATGCATAACTTCATGTACTTTTGGTCGGTACAATATTTAATATGGCACAAAATTCGCGATTGTAGCGCCCCCTTCCGACGGATTTTTTCAAATTCAGGGAGGACCAACTAGCCATAGTCATACAGATACACAAAAAATTTGGTTCAATTCGATGCATAACTTCATATGCATCGGTTGGCCACTTTTGATCGGTACAATATTGAAAATGGCATAAAAATCGCGATTGCAACGCCCTCTTCTGGCGGATTATTTTCAAATTCAAGGAGGATCAACTAGCCATAGTCATACATATACACAAAAAATTTGGCTCAATTCGATGCAAAACTTCATATACTTTTGGTCGGTACAATACTGAAAATGGCACAAAAATCGCGATTGCAGCGCCCCCTTCCGGCAGATTTTTTTCAAATTCAGGGAGGACCAACTAGCCATAGTCATAGCTATATACAAAACACAACTATCGTGATTGCAGCGCCCCCTTGCGGCAGAACATTTCAAAACTGAAAGAGGACCTGCTTGCCAGAGCCAAAAACATTCACAAAAATTTTGGTTCAATTCTATGCATACCCTTTTTGTTGTGGAATGGCGACATACACAGAGACACACACAGAATCAGACACACGGACAGACAGACATTTTGTAACAACATGGCTTTTGGAATCTCTGATCCCTAAAATTTGTAAATCCGTCGAAAACCGGAAGTCGCAACAAAATTTCGATTACAATACTTTCTTCTATTGAAGATAGAATAAAGTAAAAACCTCGGCCAATTGATAAGTGGAAAACAGTTATATGATAGGATGAATCATTTTTCACACACTTTTCTCACAACTGCACAGTGGGGCAAATTCCCGAAAAGCTGGCCAAAATATGAAAATGTTATTCGAATTGTACGAAAATTCGTATACAGGTGTTTTTGAGGATGCTAAGTAAGAATACAAAATTAAAATTAAAAAAAAATGGCGGATGCAATATGGCGGAATAAAAATTTAAATGTCTCGAAAGTTATTCAATTTATATGCAATTTCGTAAACTTTTCAGGATGCTAATTAGGATTCAAAAGTTAAAATTTAAAAATAAATAAATAAATAAAATTACAGATCAAAAGTAAAAACAATGAAATTTAAATTAAATTTTAAATTTCGAGGTACTTAAAAGTGAATTTTCAAAAAACCAACATATATTTCAACGAAATTTAAGTACGTTAATGGAAAGTAAAACATTAGACTATTTAATTTTTATATTATTAAATTAAAAACGAATATATATAATTCAGAAATTAACCTTTAGAATCGACTGTAGTATAACAAAAAGATTCTTCAGAGGTCAAGGTGTTGAAATAGTTAGCAGAACTTGTTGGAGGTATTGGAAGATCCTGTGACTCTTAGGATCACTGATTTTAATTTCTTCTACCTAAACTGTAAAGGAAAGAATTTAATGACATTAAAAGACGTAAAAATATCTTTTTTCTCGCTACTGCATCTTTGTGATAAATCTTCTCGATGCCTTTTGATCAGTTTGTTGCATGATTCTTGGGTATCTTATGGCATTTGACAAATTGGCAGCAATGAAGATAATGTTATTTCTTTGTCATTAATAAGTAGTTTGTGTACTGAAGTAAGCATATAGAACCAGGGGTGCTGCTCAAATCTACGAGCTATTTGTAAGGGAAAATTTTCGAAGTTTATCAAATAATTGACATGGCTACAAGAAATTACTTATGGCATAGAAACTTTTAATCAAATCTTCGTATATGCTCTTTTAGAAACACAAATAGTTGCGTTTTCAAAGAATCGATGAATTGTATTTCCATCATTTGTGCTTCGAAATCTAGGATTTAGTTTCTCGACGAGAAGTCTTGATTGTAAACGAAATATTTTTTGCATATTTTATTTTGAAATTTCAGTGTTCTTCCTTTCATGCAGAGTACGAGCTTTTGATTTTTTCTACCCAGTTGTCTGCCAGGTGTAAAGCCTCTCTAAACATCTTTGCAGGTAACTTAGATATTCTGAATTCTAAATTATCTCAATCCACTTTTAATAAAAAATGTCAGATCGGCAAGATGCTGTTTTGATGCTGTCTGACATAGGTAGCAACGTTGAGTATTACACTGATTCGTTTTTAACGACTTTTTCTTCTGTATCAATGATTGTATTAAACGAAATAAGTTTATTCTGCTAGTATTTAATGCAATCCCATTCATTGACAGTTGCTTCCGTAGTTCTTGAAAACGAAAAATAGATCTTGATTGGCCCGATAAAATCAGTGAAATGAAGATCTCGATATTTTCAAATTGACGATTCACGAATTATTCGCAATATTTATGTATTCTTGTAGCACGGAAGAAAATAAAAACATATTAGACATAATGTCATCTTCATAGCTAAATATTTGTCTAAATGTACTCAGAATAGATGTACCATCACATCCTCACTTGCAAATCAATTCCAAATTACTAATATAAGCGAAAGTGATATTCATAATGATTTTTACTCGCATTAATGAAATACGCTCAGTAGTTTGATCTAGCAAATATATCCATTGACAAAATAATTCTTCTAATTATAATAGAACAAACAAAATACTACCTATAAAGATAAAAAAAATATTATTCTACCGGATCAGTAATAGAGAATTATTTTCATTTTTTTCATTACTAAGCTTACTTATCAAATTAATGTAATCTTATGATTATAGTACTTATTTAGAATATAATAGGAAATAAACTATTATAAAATTGAATAATTCAGAAATTTGAAAAATATTTATCAGCTAAATTATGTGAAAAGTAGTCAATTTCAAAATTTTTGAGGCGGCCGAAAAAGGGGCATTTTTACTTGTGGTTACTAAAATATGCGTGAAATGCAGAAAGGCAGTTTTTGGCAGCTGGTTTTTTGGGAATCACTAGACAATAGCCCCAGTTATTATTTCCATTAAATTTCGTTGCGGAACACTGTGGAACATTTAAACTTTTTGATGTTTAAATGCAAAAAAATAACTTTTTTCTAAATTTTTTTATTAAAAATGACAATGAATTTATTAATTTTTACGTGCTTAATATAAATTTTGTAATACATGTAAATAAAGTACATACTATCATAGTGTGAATCCATTTCAAATCATTAAAATCGGAAAATATTATAAAATAAAGCACGCGTTTAGAGGAACTGTTGTTTTGCTGTTTTTGTTCGCTCTAAATGATACTCCTTCAAGTAACATTTTTTAAATGATGCTGCTTGTAAGGGCAAAGCAAAAATATTTTTTTAAATACAGATTCTGACTCTCCAAATATTATTCTAGCCAACTGTACAATAGAAATTCCCTAAATCTTAACTTCATTTTTCTACTTTTGGAAAGCTTTTTGGGTTTTTGCCCCACTCTGAACCGGACGGACGCGTCCACGGTAGGAGGACAACTGCAAAAGCATATGATCGTTATTGCCCATTTCTAAAGTCGAGCATGGAGGTTGATCTCTCATGGCAGGGGCAGCGTTGTCTTATTTTTCTGCTGGCCTATTCATAACCCTGGACGGATCACTGACGAGAAGTATGATATGATTAAAATGACTTGATGCATGTCAACTCCTCTGAGACAAACTTTGTTTTTTCTGTAGATTATGGAATTTTCTAGCATAATAATTCTCATGTTCACGCAGTGAGACTTTTGCAGTCATAGATCAATAAACACGAGGATAAAGTGCAACATTTTCCTTGGCCCACACAATACCACGACTTTAATGAAATAATATCGATATGGCCTATTTTAGAGCATTCAATCTGAAATCGATACCCTTCGCCAACGTCTTTCTTTTCATCTTCATCCATCACAAACTTTCACAATATCTATACGAAAATAGCACAATATTCTTCTAAACACTATTTAGCTCTTGTATGAATCGATTACCATGCAAATTTAAGCTGAAATGAAATGAATAGAAATATATATATACATGTATACGTACATATATGTACATATATATATATATATATATATATATATATATATATATATATATATATATATATATATATATATATATATATATATATATATATATATATTCTTCCATCGGTACAGCCTGTTAGTACTCTTGTCTAGTGCAAGGGGAACGAACGCTGATGGGCTTCCTCCAACCCGCTTGGCCAGCGAGGAGGGATTTGGCCACAACCCCCTTTATTTTACCATGAATTCACAAAACAAATCACGGCCCTCAGTTCCCGGTAATCTGCATGTTCCTGGTTACGGCAGCGATCAGACAGGCATGAAGACAGAGGGTGCTAAGAATCACCGGGCTCGGCTTGGCTGCCATAAGTTGATGACCTTGGCTACGTATAATGGACGATCCCTATCTTCTGAAAATTGTTTACAGGAACTTGAGGAAGAGTTCGATAGGATCAACTGGGACATTTTAGGATTATGTGAAGTAAGAAGAAAAGGAGAAGAAAAGATTGATCTTGCCAACGGACATGTTTTATACTACAGAGGCACAGAAAATGGAAGAACAAGTGGTGTAGGATTTCTGATTCATAAAAGATGGAAGAATCACATTATAGAATATGATAGTACATCAGATAGAGGTGCAAGATTAGTAATACAGGTATCCAAAAGATACAAGCTGCAAATTACCCAAGTTTATGCACCAACAATAAGTTATTCTGATGAAGAAATTGAAGATTTCTATGAAGAAGTAGCTTCAATGCATCAAAAGGGAAATTGCTACATAAAATTAATAATGGGAGACTGGAATGCTAGAATTGGACAGAAAAAGAAAGGTGAATTATCTGTAGGTAATCATGGATGGTATGCGAGATGAAAGAGGAAACAGATTGAGTTTGCAGAATGTGAACATATGTATATCATGAATTCATTTTTCAAGAAAAAGCCACAAAGAAAATGGACATGGCGTTGTGCAAATGGCTCAACAAGTGAAATTGACTACATCTGGACCAACAAAAAGTATTTTTTTCAGGACTGCAGCGTTCTCAATTACTTCAATACAGGAAGTGATCACAGATTGGTTTGATGCAAACTGCTGTTAAATACTAAAGTAGAAAGAATGATGCTTTTGCTACACTCAAAGAAATCAATAGATATATAAACCTCCAGAAACATAAAGAAGAATTTCATTTGGAACTTCAAAACCGTTTTCAAGTACTTCAATCAACTTTAGAAGAAGAGCAAGATGTTACAATAGTGAACAAGAAGCTAACCAATACTCTACAAGAAATTGCTAAGAAGATAGCCGGTGATGCACAAATAAAACAGACAAAGAAAGTAACAGAAGAAACAAGAAGATTGATGAAAAAACGCAGAGAATTTAAAATGAAGAAAAATGATCCTAAATCAAGAGTTGAATATGCTGAATTATGTAAAACAGTAAGAAAATGCGTTACAGAAGATATGAGAAAAAATTTAACTGTGATCTTGTTAAAAAAGTTCTGGAAGATAACAAAAGTTTAAAATCAGCTAAGCGCAAATTATGTGTTGGAAGAAAAGGTATTTTTGCACTGAAGAGAGCAGATGGAACAATCACCAAAATCAGCAACGAAATAGTACACATTGTTGAAAAATTCTATAATTATCTATATAAAAGTGCAGATCAGATGGAAATTAACGTACACGATCAACGAGAAATCTTAACAGAAACTGAAGAGATAATCCCAGTGATGACAGATGAAGTTTTACAAGTTATTAGATTTATGAAAAAAGGTAAATGCCCTGGAGAAGATGGAATTACAATTGACCTTATCAAAGAAGCAGGAGAAGAATTTGCAAAAAGGCTATCCTTACTGTTTTCCAAATGTCTCAAGAAGTCAGATGTACCAGGAAATTGGAATAATGCTGTGATGGTGCTACTTTATAAGAAAGGAAAGAAGGAAAACATTAAAAATTACAGTCCGATCAGCTTACAGTCAGTGATTTATAAAATTTTCACCAAAGTTTTAACGTCAAGACTTGAATCAGCTCTGGACTCAGCTCAACCTAGAGAACAAGCAGGATTCCGAAGTGGATTCAGCACAATGGATCATATCCAAACAGTAAGGGAACTCATAGAAAAACATAAAGAATATAATTTACCTCTCTGCCATGCCTTTATTGATTATGAAAAAGCATTTGATTCCGTCTACACATCAGCTGTAGTAGAATCTCTAAAGGACATTGGTATAGACAAACCTTACATCAATATCATAAAGAAGATTTACAAGAAAGCAACAGCAACCATTCGTTTAAATAAAGGAAAAGCGAAAGGATCAAGCTCGGAAGAGAAGTAAGTCAAGGAGACACTATTTCACCTAAGCTTTTTAATGCTGTCTTAGAAAATATCTTCAAGAAGCTGGATTGGGAAAACAAAGGGATCAGAATAAATGGGGAATATTTAAGTCATCTCCGGTTCGCTCACGACATTGTAATTTTCAGTAACAGTCCTGAAGAATTGGAAATTATGCTAAAAGATCTTGCAGAAGCTAGCATAAATGTGGGATTAAAAATAAATTATAAAAATATTAAAAAAAAATAAATTATAAAATTATTAAAATTAAAAATAAATAAAAATAGAAAAGACTAAGGTGATGTTTAATTCATTTACATCAAAAAAGAAAATTGTCTACAAGAACACTGAGATTAAAGAAGTGCAAAGTTATGTGTACCTAGGACAGGAAATATCATCGGATAATAGTATCATCGGAAAAGTGTTTAATCAGTGTATTTTACCTGCATTAACTTATGGAGCAGAAACATGGACACTAACAAAACGGATGATACAAAGACTACAAACAACACAGAGAAGTATGGAAAGATGTATGCTAGGCATAACTAGAAGAGACAGAAAAAGGATAACCTGGATAAGAAATCAGACAAAAGTTTTTGACATCCTTGAAAGAATCAAACAGCTAAAATGGAAATGGGTTGGGCACATTGCAAGAAGACAAGACAATAGATGGAGCACAAATTTACTACAGTGGTATCCCAGAGATGTAAAACGACCAAGAAGACGACCACAAGTAAGATGGAGTGACGAAATTAGAAAAGTGGCTGGTGTAAATTGGATGACAAAAGCACTAGACAGAAAACATTGGAAAAATCTGGGGGAGACCTACATCCAGCAGTGGATCGATAACGGTTGATGATGATGATGATATATATTATTTTTGAAAATAAATAGGCAAAACATTAATGGATGTCCCAACGAAGTGCATAATTTTCCCTCGATTTATACGTAAAAGTTGTTGATTGGAGTATCAACTGTCAATCGGATTAGAAACATGTTAGATGTTCCTTTTCAATAATAAGGTATATAATTACATTAATAAGGAATATAATTTCATTAATAAAGGAAAAAACTGATATGCTTAATGCTTGGATGGTGAATGGTTTCCCAGCAGGCGGTAGCATCTTATTTGTTCTTTTTCTTTTTCTTTTCTTTTTTCTTTTTTTTTGCCTCATATAATAACATAATCTTCCGCGCCCTCTATCTATATTGCCTTTTATTTCCGAAAATGCATTCTTTGATAAAAGTTGTTTGTATGGATGTATACATTCACCTATAAAAGTTTTGACCTTCTTTTATGAAGCACCCTGTGCATAATACACGTATAACTAGATATAAAATTATGTAATATATATATAAATATAATTATCTGTAATTATAATGTATTAAAATTTGTATAAATTGTAATTCATATAAATTTGTATATATGTCTTTAAACTGTGAAAGAATATGTTTCGAAAATGGCAAGTTTACCATACATATTTCTTTAATAAATATGGATTTGTTCAGTATTATAAATATTGCTTTTATAAAACCCATTTAATATTTCTATATTAATATTTCCATATTAATTGTTATTTAGCTATAGTTGAATGTCCGCAGATATTAAAACTTTAAAACGCGATTTCTTAGATTAGTAAATTTTGTGTCTCTGCGATCTGTTATTTTTAAACAACCTTAGCTACATTTAAAAAAAAATTAACCAAATATACATCTTATTTAGTCTACATTCTAAAACAAAATAGCGAAAACCCCCACAAGTTTTAGTTATTTATTTATTTTATACTTGATAAACTTTCTTGAATTTTTTTAACATTTTTTTGCAATAAAATTAGATTTCTAACAAAAAGTTTTGCACATTTTTGGTTTTAAGTTAGAAGTAAGTGTGCTAGGATTCTATTTTTTAATAGTTTCATACGCGCAGCCTTAAATCATGCATTAATTAAATTTAAATATTAATTTTCGACATACGACATTTATTTTCCTAGATAATGTGCTTTAGGATGTATATTTTTGGCAGAAATGGAAAGTATTGGTATCAATTGCATATTGTATTTAGTACTTTGAATAACACGATGTTTTTCATTGTTTCGACAAAGTCACAGGTCCTGTAGTCCCTTGAAACTTTTTTGTAATTACTAACAAAATATAAGTTATTCACTTATTATTTTTACTATCCATAATAGTTAAATTCAATAATTTTGTTAAATTATTATATATATATACATTTCGAACTGATTGCCAAGATACAATTTTATTTTCATATTGCTTTTTACAAATTAAAATACATGTTACATTAAAATAACATTAAATTCCGATACTGTGTTTTTTGTTTTATTAAAGGAAACCTTTAACAAAGCAGTTATGAGATTGATGCATTTAATTAGAAATTATTTGATAAAATCTAGAACATAAATAATGCCGCATGATTTAATAATAACGTAACATCAAACAAACGCACAAATACCATATTAGCAAAAGCAATTTAATAACGAAATAAATCAAAATCCTTTCCCGTGATATCAATTTTGAGGATTTAGATGAGTTTCGTATTAGATGCTGTGGTAGCAAATCGAAATGCTTCATTTCAGGTATAAATCATTAGTAGAGCTCAATCGTTATATCGATTATAAAAATAAACTAATCGGCATATTACAATTTTCTAAATGCAGTTAAATCCCACTGAATTCCATTTTAATTAAACATATATAATATTAAAGAAATTTAATTTTTACCCGTAGATCTTAAAATATAACGAAATATATTATAGTACTGTAATACAATTTTCAAGTTCGATTTTATAACGATTTTAAGTATTTTATTAAAAATGAACTTATTGTTTTTTTAAAACAATAGGTAAAAAGGCTATACAACGAATTATAGACACTTCTTTGATAAAAAGGATAATAACAAGTAATTTATGAGTCATCAGTGCATGAATGCTTTTTAGTATATGAAGCAGTAAATTAAATGACACAAAAATAAAATTAAGGTACTTCTACTGCACTGTTAAAAATAAATCTGTGAATTCACGGTGAAACTACTTGCAGCAAAGTAGCCGAACTTTTATCATCCCGTTAGTAGATTTTCCTTTTTGGGAAATAAAAGGATGAAAATCTCCGTTTGCAGGAGCAATATTTTTCTGTTACAAGGTTTGATTTTAATTGATAGTAATTTAATATAATTTTAAAAATTAATGACTCGATTAATCGTCAAAGGATTCGAAATTTACGAATGATTTTAAGCTGCTATATTATCTTAACGAATTTATTATTATTATTTTGTATAATTTACCCCAAGCCGTTCTGAGGATCAAACTCGAGACCTTTTGCTAGCGGAACAAATCCTTACTGACTGAGTCAAAGCTGCTGATGCCGGAATGTACAAAGTATGTATTTTATGAGTTAGTGAGGAAATCTGTTGTGCTTTTTACAGATTTTCTTTCAAATATATTCGTTAGAATATTTGTAAACGGTTTATTTTAATTTATTTTAGACTGATGCATAATACTTATTATATTTAAAATAAATTTTAATTTTTTTACTAGTTTAAATTAAAAAAATCACTGTTTAAAATCAGAGTTTTTTTTTTTTTTCGTTTCTTATCTTCTTCTTTTTTTTTTTTTTTTGAATGAAAGAATGAATGACAAAAAAATTATTATTTTTTATAAAAATAATGTTATAGACAATTTTTTGAAATTGTAAAATATGTATTTATTTATTTATTTATTGGCTAATTAATTAAAACATTTTTTAATAAGAAATAAGAGAAAAATAAACAGAAAATGTGTAATTTAAAAGGGATTTTTATGTTTTCATTATTTCATAGAACCAGTGGCATTCGAACCCACAATCTGCGCTCGCGTGCGATTAACGGTGTGGTGCCTTGACCACTCGGCCACAGAGCCCCGCACAAAACGGTGCGTTTCCTTTTTTTTTGTTTTTTTTGTTTTTTTTTGTTTTTTTCCATTCTCACCCGTTTCGTTATTTTCAGGAAATATGGCGGAGTTTTCTAATTTTTATCGGAAAACGCCCTTTTCTTGTGAAAAAGGACATTTTCTGTGAAATTCAGTATAAAAATATTCGTGAATTTCAGAAATTTTTTAACAGTGTGGGTATGCATAAGACTACCTACAGATGGATCTTTAAATTTTACCATACAAATCAATATTAAGCTGATATTAAATAAACACATCAAAGTCATTCCATTTTAGCAATCGTGAGATAAGTAAATTCAATTTATTGCAGTTCACGTCAATGTTTAAGTTTTATTCTGTGTATATAATAGTTTCTGGGATTCGAAAGTAAATAATTAATTTCTGTTTCTAAATTTAACCCGATTATTACTATCTCGATCAGAAATAGAGCATATTTATTAAATCGAGCATAAAAAATCAGTAATATATGACATGATATAACATAATTTTGAATAAACCTGTACACCAGCAATCTATTTAACGGTTAGATCAAAGTGAATATGTAAAAAGTTAATTCAACTTGTGTAATCCAATTATTTTTACTTGTTAATTTTTAAACAGCAATTAATTATGAAATGTTAGAAATAGAAAATATTAAAATGTACCTCTAACACCCAACATTGCACAGATAAGAATTTGCATGGAAAGTGAATTATTCATGACAATTTATATACAACTTTTTCTCAAACCATTTTCATGTCGATTGACCGTATTGAAGTCCTTATAATGCTATATAAAAATTTAGTAAATATGAATTTTATAGGTTTTTGCATATTTTACACTCTCAACGGTATCCAGCGGCTAAATCGTAAACCAATATTCATACACATGCAGTTCCACTAACACAAATGTTTTAAAAAATCTAAAGAAAATTTTAAAGCAATTTAAATCAATGAAATCAGCTCTTAAAAAATAAAGAAATTAAAATTTTTGTACGGTCTCTGGGTCCTTATAAATAATATTTAAAATAATATCCTAATACACAAAGAAGTGAGTCAAAAATGTCTATGAAAAATTCTTCTAATATGAAAACTAACCGAGTAAGAGCTATTTAATATTGAAGCAATTTTTTTGTTGTGAAGTAGGGGTCTTTGTCAATTTCACTAGAAATATAACTAATCTACAGGCTAAAAAGAAAAATATATAAAAAGGTCAGAGTAAAATTAACAATCCATTACAAATTTCATTTTTTTCTATTACGGGATTTTAAAGTAAAATAATCATTTTTTACTGTAAACTTTTGTTACTAATTACATGTAGTAATGTTAGTATGTGTCAGTGCATTTATTATGACATCATCAATGTTTAGGCATTTAGTAATAATAATATTAAAATATTTCCTTAATTTTCTTTGTATTGTTTGCTATTATTTTATTTTAAATGTATTTCGCTCTTAATTTAAAATAAAAGTTACGTTTCTAAAAGAATCATGTGTAATAAGGCGTAAAAGTATTAGAAAGTTGTAATATCAGTTAAATCTTGTTGTAATATAATATTTCTTAAACATCTCCAAAAACACTTCCTTAGCCTATTGTTATATGAATACAAGTTAAATAGAACAGAAAACAACAACATTGGTTATGTTTCAGAAAATGTAATATTCTTTAATCTCTAATTTATTAGGATAGCTATTGTTACAGTTATTAAAGTAATTTTTTCTAAAAATTTTGAAAAAAAAATGGACCTGAAAGGCTTAAAATTAAAAAAATGTCATCAACGTCATACATATCTCACAATATATTAAAACATCAATTTACATAAAATAAATGTATAAGATTGTTATCCAGTCAAGTTTTTTCAAATAATAAAAAATATCTGACTATCAGAATAGGTCATACATTAAAAAAAAAAAAAAAAAAAAAAAAAAAAAAAAAAAAAAAAAAAACTTTTAATTTTTTAAAGCAACTTGCCTCAATTGAATTTACCTTTTTTTTAAAATGGCAATAATAGAACAAAACCATGGCAAAAGATTTATTTTAAAATGTCATTGCCACAAGAAATTATGACAGTTTGAATATCGGTCAAAAATGACATTTTTCGGATTTTGGCACTCTGTAACTAAAACCAACTTGCCTCAATTATGCATACATTTTTATAAGTGCTCTTACATGGCTTTCAAATGCCACGTAATTTTTCATGGCAACTGGAACGCGCAAGCTGTTATAGTGTCTTAAAAATGAAAAAAATAGCAAAAATAAATCTATTTGTGACCTTCTGTGACCTTCCGGCAAATACTTTGCACGGGTTTTTAATCTATTATATAAAGTTCAACCCTCTTACATTCTAGATATAAAGTAATTTGGTGGCAACTTGCATGCGCAAAGAGCTGTGAGTCGTAGCAATTTCCATGTCTTGAGAAAACGCTTATTTTTTTCACGACATGATGAAATTTGGGGTTCCATAAAAAATCAACAACTCAACTTTGGAGCAAAAAATTCTAGATTGGGTCTTTTAACAAGATAAGTAACAACTGGTAATTTTTTGGACAAAATCTTAGATGGCGTGAATGACAGATATGTCACTCTCTCAGGTTCTTGCTCTTAATCAATTGATAAATATCTATCCTTTCAAAAATATATATTAAAATATTTAATTGCTAAAAAGGACGTCAAATACTAATAAAATACATTGAAAGATCGTATAATTTGACATGTTTCCATTGAATTTACTCAATCATCATCAGAAAAACAAAATATATATACAAATAAACATGTATGTCTGCAATGTGTTCTTTACATCTCACTTAATAGAGGTAAAACCGCATTATCAAGGCTAAATAAAATAGAAAACATAGATATATTTTTTAATGAAAGTAGATTAATTTATATGTCATATTTCTATTTGCAACTTTTTATTAGAGAGTCTATTGAAATTTACGTCAGAAGCTCTATGGTCTGCAATGACTCCTTGTCATTTCAAACACCAAATATTTGGATTGAAGTGTTAGATAGTGTGAAAATTAAAATTAAGCAACGTGAAACATAATTAAAATATAACGCGTGTGATTTTTATTTATTTTTAAATTTCATTTGTGACAGTTTATTGTCATGTTCCATCTTTGTGTTTATTTGTATATATTTTTTGTTTTTCTGATGATGATTGAGTGAATTCAATTGAAACATGTCAAATTATAAAATCTTTTAATATATTTTATTAATATTTGACGTCCTTTTTAGCAATTATATATTTTCATATATTTTTTTTGAAATGTTTTTAATGGACATATAAGAAAACTTCTATTTATAATTAAATATCTATCCATTTATATATCCGTAATAAGCCATTTTTTTTCACTTTTCTTTCTTTAAGGGGGGGCAAGACACATTTGAAAATAATTTTTGTTTATTGAGTTAAAATTCTGAAAATTTTTGTAATGGTTAATCATATTACATGTAAATAAAATCGCATATTAAAACTTCATATAATTTTGTAAAATAATTAAAAATGTAAAATCCATTAAAGGTTGGGTAATTTTTCAATTTGTTGTTTATTCAAATAAACAGAAATATACAAGTTTTAATTTTGATTAAGCATTTTAAAAAATATTAGTTTAAATAAAAATTTAAAATGTAAAATTAATGTAAAAAAAGTTGTAAATTTTATAGAAATTATACTTTCAAAATTAAAACAACTGAAAAAGACCTATTTCTAGTTTTTACCATTTCCTCTAACGGTTCTTGACTTATAAGAATTTTAAACAGAAGAAATGTTTAAAAAACCCATTATGTACAAAAACGTATTTTCACTAGATGTCGTTTCCATGAGAACCATTGCTCGAAAGCTTGATATTAAAAACAAACAAAAAGCGAAAAAAGTAAAATTTCATGTTAAAATTAATATCGAAATATGAATTAAACGAGATTTTAAACAGATAAATAAAGACATTTTTATTGCAATATTTTTAAAGAAAATTTTAAGATTTTTTGGTACCGAGCACCCTTAGGTAAAACAACACAGTGATTTAGTGTGCTATTTTTCAGAAATATAATTAAAATTGAAAAATATCTCAGAAAAAAATAATTCAAATTTGGGAATTGCTATAATATTTTCAGACATAACCAATTTCAGTGGTTTTTTTTTTTTTTTTTTTTTTTTTTTTTTTTTTTTTTTTTTAAGCCTCCGATGCTATTTCAGACAAGCTAAAAAGTGTCGTGTCAAAAATTGTGGCCCACTTTGACTTACCCATCATACGCAGTATAGGGTAAGTCTTGCAATCGTTTTGAAAATCGAAAAGGGAAATTTGACAGATTTACACGTTTCAGATACTGAAGATTCCGAAAAACATATTTTTTAGAAAAAAAATTGCCGTCCGTCTGTCTGTCTGTCTGTAAACGCTCTATCTCACGAACAAATGAAGATAGAGACTTAAAATTTTGTATGTAACTTGTAAGTAAAAATAGGACGAAACCTATTTAATATCAGTAACCTCGATTATCCGAAACTATTTTTTTCGGACTCTCGAAAAATTCGTTCTGATGAAATGTATATAAAAAGTTTCGATTTTTTTTATTTTAAGGAAAGGACGTAAAAGGCAATAAAATAACACAAGTTTTGCATCAAGAACGAAGTCGGTCGGATTAATAGTTGCCGGGATATTTGTAATCCTGTTTTCCACATTCTTCGATTTTTCATGACCCTGTATTTTCTTCAACTTTCAATTCAAAGATATGTTTTAATTGGAAATGAGACGCTTAATCTGATGCAGTAAATTGTTCGTTAATATGATTATTGTTTTTGGAGTTATAAGGATGTTTCTTTTACGTAATCTACTACTTGTGTAGTTTACTATACTACACAAGTACTACTTGTGTAGTTTAGTATTTTACATAATTTGTCGAAATGGGTTCATCAACAATCCATTAATGGAACATTGCTATGTATATTAAGGATATTTAAATATATATTTAAATTTTGTTTTGGAATTGCAATGCATTTTAGTAATAGTTTTCACATATTTTATTTTCACATGTTATATAATGCATATCCATGATGGGTAAGTACTACGGTGGCCCCCAACGACTAGTTTCGTAATCTGGCCATTAAAATGACACATTCATATAATTTTATTGTTAAAATGCATTTCCTTTTTCTCAGAGTATATAAAAAAGGGTTTAAACTAAAGAAAAAATCTCTTTTTGATGAATCTAGTCAATAAACAAGTAGCGCGTCAAATTGTATCTCTTTATTATTCCGCAATTCCAATGTCTCAGAGAGAAATTGCTAATCAATTGGGTATTTCACGCCGTTTTGTTTGCTATTATATTGATAAACACAAAAAAATGAAGTTAGTTCATTGCATTCTAAACAGAGTTGCCCTTCTAAAAGACCTCTATCGATTTTTTTTAATCAGAGGCGAAACTGAATTCTGCAATGGCAGAATCTACATTCAACCTTTTTTTAAACCCATCGCTACATATTCTGGACAGTAAAATCGAGAAATATTTATTTAATTATAATAGTCAGGATTTTAATGCATTGCTTGCAATTCGATGAAATAATGAAAGATACGTGATTTATATTTAACGATACCACGGATCGTAAATTAAATAATTAAACCTTAATTTATTATTGCACCATTTAAACCCACTACATCTTTCCTTGAACGAAAAGATGCTTTATTAAATTATGACGCTTAAATTAATATATAAGGTTATTATCAAACAAACGCATAAATGATATCCTATAAAGATCTTATTAGATATTGAATATAATGAATAATTTTAAATCAGTACAACATATATAAACATTAATTTATATATACGTTCCAGAAGTTATCAAATAAATCAATAACTAGTTACATTTTAGATATCGGCCATTAATAGAATACAGTAATTGCGAAATTGAGCAGAAAATATAACTGACTCATGTAATGAAATATTGGAATTTTTATTTAAGCATTTTCATATACCTAGGTCATCTGAATAGCCAGATTAACCAAATATGAAATAATTCTCTGTTAAAATATCTGTCATGAATTCACAAAATCATATGTTTAATAGCTTGCAGATAATATATCATTTAAAAACTTTTGGTTGAACGCGTTTTTTTCCATGTATCAACATTTAGTTCGAAATTTTGGGATTAATGATTATGTATATATATTTTGAGCACGCCAATAGTGTAAAGGATAATGAGTCAATTTTTCTTGATTAAACATACCAAAACTTTCATAGATAATGTAGGATGAGTGTTTCCCTAGAATAATGCATTTTCCCTTACATATTTCATTGCAGAGTGCTGTAATTGATTTAATATTCCTTAAAAAATATAATTGTTGAAACTACTATATATTTGATTTAAATATAATTTTTTATAAATTAAAATGTTGTATTTCTATAGAAAGCCATTACTTAAAATTTTTCATGAAGAAAATTGTATTATTTCAAAAAATCTTGCGGAGCGTGAAATTTTTTACTTCTTATACAGATTAAAAAATGAGGAAAATACACGAGAAATATATTTGTTATAAATTGTTTAATCTGTGACACATAAAGGTTTCTGGATAGTTGACTCTGCAAAGAAAGGTTCTGTTTTCTACACATATAAAGAATGTTTCTAACCAAACAAAGAAAAGGAAGTATAAAGAAAAACAGCATTTACTTATAAAATGAAAAATCAAATGTATTGGTCGGAGATGTTATAAACGCACGAGTTCTTGTAAGCCCATTATGTTAAATTACATTGAAGAACTACATTACATTACCCATTATGTCAATTTATAATTTTATTTCTACTTTTGAATTTTTAAATATGCACCAATTTGCAAACAAATGATTTTAATTCATATTGCAATCTCTTATATATTTTATAATTTGGAATTTTCACATGTATTTAAGTCACTTATAAAGTCTTGTACACTGTATGCATTGTAATATTGTTGGTTTCTGTCCCAGAGAGCTTTGATTTATAGAAAATTTCGACTTAATGCGGAATTAACAAAAAAACTTTTCGTCAGATATAGAAGCCCCATGAGACACTGAGAGGTTCTCCTCTCGAGATTGGTTGACTGAAGGGGTTGGATTTAAACCCAAACGCGTCTGTCGCCATAAACGTTTGGCAGTTTTCTTCGAATCTTGCGTAAATACGAGTTAGGTTTCCATAGAAAGACCCCCACGGAGGACACTGCTTCTAGGGTCTATATCCTCCGTGCCAATTATCGCCTAGCTAAAAAACACCATCAGACATAGAAATAATTTAAATCTTTAAAGTTATCATTGGAAATAACAAGCAAAAAGTACAAAATCCACATTATCCTTAATGTAAATTTATCGATTCATATTGCGTTTATACCACTAATGAAAATTTTAAAAATTATAAAAATACCGGGCTACATGGATTGAGGTGCAGATAAGTATGATAGAAAAATATCTTCTAAAGTATATGCATTTTTTCTTTAAAAAATATAGCGTTTTACAGCTAGAAGCAATATACCAGAATAAATACCGCAATATACCACATATAAAAGCCACGTGACAATACTTTCAGTGCAATGAACATAATCTGGCGAGACGTTTGAATATGTGTCGAAAAACATTCTAAAATATGTTTAAGAAAAATCATTTTTAAAACTCCAATAATACTGGACATTAATGGTTCTTCCATATAAATGAAATGTGCTCATTTTAGATTTTTTTTCATTTATTCCGAATAAGCTCTCCTTTTTTCTCTTAGTGAATAATTTTAAATGATTCGCAAATGGAATGTCTTTACAGTGTTTCAAAAATTTGCATATTTACAAATATGCACTTTTAAGGTTTTCTTTTTTTATTCAAATTTTAGAGTTTTTAAAAATCCGATATAATTATCTTTTTTAGAGAATGCCTACTGGACTATTTGATTATTATAAATATCCGGGTATACATGTTCTTAATATTTTTATCTGTCTGTTAGTAAGCCTAGTTAGCACACTTTTTACTGGTGTAATGCTTATATTACAATGAACTGTAAAGTTGTTGCCGCAGAAATAAGAAGTTTTCGAAAAAAGATTTTTATGAGTGTTTCAGATCTACATTCAGTTTCCATGTATCACATCCAGTTTTTGAGTGAAACTAATAATGTAAGGTATTCAAACAAATCGATTTAAAAAAAAGCGCACTTGTGTAGCAGAAATACGTTTTAGATAAAAAACATGAAAGAGCATGAAAATATACAAATTAAATACAATTTTTCAAAGTCACATGTCCGCATATTCTCAAAATCAACGTTCATTGTAATGTAAACCAGACAGTAATCGTAACATATAACAAAAATTACACTCTGATAATATTTTTTCCTTAAATTTACTTATAACTATACAAATTTGCAAAATTACATAAATCAAATAATATAAATATTTGTATAATATAATAATATAATAATATAAATAATATAAATCAAATAATATAAAAGAAAAATCAACTTATTTAAATCAAAAAATATATTCGGAATCAGTACAAAAACTGCAAAATAAACAAATTTTCTACGTTTTGAAATTACAAAAGTTCGAATTTGTCACCTAGTGTATATTTATCAGGTGAGAAAAAACTTCTGTCGTTTTTAGGTAAAATAAAACAAACAGCAAAATGTATGGGAAAGAATACAATTAATTCATCCAAATAACCACCCTCACATACAATAAACTTTTCCCAACGATAAATAAGCTTATAAATTCCATTTTTATAAAAAACACGATCTTTAAAGTTGAAAAACTCCTGTAGTCTCTGAGTTTCTGAGGAAATTCTGAAAGGCCTGTGGCAGAGCATTAATCTCTGACAACTAATAACGCGAGCTTTTGGGATTGCTGGACAGCAACTACTTCTCATCACAAGCTAGTGAACACGGGCAAGAAATGGTTCTGTTTAATAGGAATGCAGCAACTTCAAACAAATGCTCAGGCGAGCTTCTGGGCAGGTGTCATTTGATGAAGTATTCATTTGCTTAGCTTGTACATTTTCCCTAAACGATGCAAATGTAAACGGATAGTTTCATCACTGACGGCGAACTTTTCTGCTAACATCTCACACGTTTGAGTGCAATTTTCTTCAGTTGCAGCCTGTAACTTGCTGTTAAAAATTTCACTTTTGTTGCCCTTTGCTGCATACGCACTCTGCTGCATGTATATAATATCTCTATTCCAACCAATGAGAATGCTACATAATACAGTAAAGTAACTGTTGTCTATACAAGCGCTGGAATGCGTATGAACAGAATGCTGCAGATTTTTATCAGCGTCTCTCATCATTAATGAATATGGCCGTCCTGCTGTTGGTGCATCTTTCAGTGACTCGTTTCCGGCAGCAAATTTCTAAACCACCATTCAGTGGTATGAGTGCTTACACAACCTTCTACCAAACCTTGGCATATTTTTTTCTATCCGTGTATAAAGCATTTGTCCCAAGTTTAAACACATACAACATGCAAGCACAAATTATACAGTTTGCAGTACCTCTGTTCACGTTTGTTTTTGTTATGAGATAACCTTTCTATTTTTCTTTATATATCTATCTGTATTATATTTACTCAATGCTGAGGACTCTGCATGACATCTAGATACACATATTTTGGCAATTGTAGCGCCATCTATTACCCATTGCGTGTAAAATCTTTTAAACGATTACAGTTTCATAAAAACGGCAGAATTTTTTTTGGTTACCTAAAATAAAAAAAAAGCTAATTTCCTTTTTTCTTTTTTTATAAGATTGTTCTTATAATTCATTTTTCATAAGCATATGAAAAAAATAATTAATGCATTTTGGTTCATAAACCTAAAACATTTAGAATATTACAGTGTTTTTACTGATTTCAAGTATTACTATAAATCCATAGAACATAAAATCTCAATTCTTGAAATATCTTATTAAGAACTTGATTATAACAAGAAAATATACCCATCTCTTTATCCTCATTATGAAAAATTTTGACTATACTTATATATAAGATTTATAATTTATAATATAAATAATCTATAATTTTGCTTCTATTGAATATTCAATGAATAAGCAAGCTTTTAATTGTTAAAATAAAAATTATTTTGTAATCTTATTCTTCCATTTATGTCACATAAAAATTGGAGAAATAAGGAAATTAAGTTCTGAAAAGTTCTGACAGTTAAAAAGCAATTCTTATCTATATTAGTGATCTATTTATTTCCTGAGTTACCAAAAAAATTAATGTTTATTATGTTTTTTTTCTGCTATTAAAAAGTTCTGAAAATATTTGGAACACTACTCATATAACAACAATGATATAGATGTATATTTGTATGGATAAAAGCAATTTGCAATATTACTCTTTTACATTCTTATTTGTGCTCTTTTCTCTAACAAAATTATAGATGAGTTTCCATTTAGAAATATTTTATTTTTATTTTTTATTGAGTTGCATTAATTTATGCTAAGGTAAAATCTTTTTTTCTCTTTCAATGCTTAAATAACAAGTGATTGTTTAAAATACACAAATAAAGGATGCAAAGGTTTCATATATTCCTTATTTTTACATAGTTATGGTTAAAAGTCTACATGATGTAATGAGGGAAATAAAATAATACGGGTTATTTCTAAATAAATATTGGGGTTTTAACGCTTGGCATTACACAAAACTTAACGTTATATTTCATACATAAAATAAAAGAGCAACTCAAGCAATTTTGCCTAGAAACTTACAAATGTTCAATGTGAGGAACCTTCCGTCGTACGGCATACATCAAATCGATAACTCAGACTTTCCCAAACGCTGATTAGCAAATAAGTACTGTATAGATGCTTACATACTCTGACCCCATGTGATTTCTACCTGTGGCGGTTTATGAAGAATCATGTGTATGTGCCTCCACAACCAGCTGACTATTGTAGCTACTGCAATAATGCCCCCCAAACACTAATCAACGTTTAGGAAGAGCTGGATTGTCAACTTGATGTGTGCCATATGATGAAAGTGTCTCAGAATGAAAATTTGTAATCATGTAGGTAAAACTGTTTAATCTTTCATTTTATGCTTTAATTATAATTTTAAGTTTTGTATAATAAATACCACCAAACGTTAAAACCCTGATTTGCATTTAAAAGTATTAGCACAGTATTTCAAATATCTGTATTCCACCTATTTTGCGCACACTCTAATAGCGAAATATTTATGATGAGATAAATCAATCGTTCAGATGAACCTCGTATTCATTATAAAATGCATTATATCATCTCATAAAAAGGTTTTTTAATTATGCATTTTATTAATGAATTGTAGGAAATCAACAAAACTCAATCTATGCAACAATTTAAAATATCAATTTAAAATATCATATTAAACATGTCTATATTAGTCACCTACACAATATGGAATAAATGAGTGATTAAATCCATGATATTAATTCAAAAGACAATAATCGGGGAATCATCAGTTCTTCATTCTCCAGATATGAAATTTAGAGTAATAAATCTCGACTGACATAAATGGAAATCTTATATTGAAAAGAGAAAATATCCCTGTAATAAAATAGTGATATATCGTAATGAGGCCATTCCCAGTAATAAGGAATCATTAACTACCAGTTTAATTCAATATTACTTCGCGATAAATTTTCGATAATGGAATAACCTAATGACTTACCTCAGGAGCAGCCTAATGAGTTCAGGTCACATGCATCACCTCATATTAATCTGTGCATGGTGGTTTTATTTTAATTTGTACACATTAACATTTACTTATTAACATTTTCCAACACAAATAAAGACTGTTTATGATTTTGATTTTTATGTGTCATTGCGCATCTGGTCACATGCATCACCTCATATAAATCTGTGTATGGTGGGTTTTTTATGCGTATTAAAATCTACATTTGAACATTTCCCGCCAAAAAAAAAAAAAAAAAAAAAAAACTGTTTATGATTTTGTGTCGTATGTGTCATTGCGCATCTGGTCAAATGCATCACCTCACATAAATCTGTGTATGGTGTTATTATTATTATTATTATTATTATTTATACGTATAAACATTTACTTTTTGACATATTCCGCAGAAATAAAAACTGGTTATGATTTTGAGTCTTATATGTCGTTGCGCATCTGGACATATTTTATCTATATTAATAAAATAACAAATCGCTCTGTCTGCGTGTGTGTGTGTGTGTGTGTGTGTGTGTGTGACTGCGATGGATCTATGGGACGTACGAAGCTCAAAAGTTTTTTGAGAGTAGCCCAATATCTCTCCTGATGCACCTGAGCTTCAGAATTTCGAAATTCTATTTATTAACTGAGTAATTAATTAAATTCCAAAGATCACTCTCATAAAAAATCGCCTTTTTTCTTCTTTTTTTCCCTTCATTTAGTTATGGTTGGTTGGTTGCATAAAATTTTCGCATAATTAATTAAAAAAGCTGGAACAGACCTTTAAAATTCATAGACTGCAAACTGTCAGTTTAAATGATGATTTTTTATCACAGCGGTTGTAAACCATGGAGGAAAAAGATAAGTGGTGGTGAAGTAAACCGAAAAAAGGGTTACAAGATTAAACCATTTATCGCTCAAATTTTAATGTCCCAAACAAAAGCATGTGGAAGGGATTTTGTATTAATAAGACGAATTGAAAGAAATGAATTACAGCTGAAGCGTATTTTACGAACAAATAGTAATTTTTTAAAATGGTCTTTTTTCTATTATATCATTTATTTTTAAAAAATGTTTGCTTTTAAAATAATTGAAATTGATAAATTCGAAATAATAAAGTGTCAAAATAAAATTAAATAAAATATTGAAAACATTTGATTTAAACTAAAAATTGTATTACTAAAAGTTTTCTTTTTTTTCAGAACTTTTTAATACTTCATAACGTAGATGAAAAAATGTTTTTAATTTAACAACATATTAATAACTCTATGTCAATATATAAAATATATTTATGAAAACATTCTTTTAAAATCATGCGCGAAAACTTAAATAACAAATATTAGTCTAAAATCTAGAATTCAGAGTGCAGACGATTTTAAGACATTAACGAAAGAATGTTAACTTTTCAAGCAAAATCTTAAATGATGCTTCTATATTGATATTTCAAAGTGACGGCTAGGTTACATTTATGTTATATTTAAGTTACGGTAGGGTGATGTTAAGTCGCAGTTAGGTTACAGACAGATTATGGCTATGGTACAAAAGTTTACGGTTAGGAATTTGTCCACAGAGTCAACATTACGCATGCTTTGATTAAAAAAATACACTTTTGTTAAATGGCTCTGAAATTATAATACTATATACCAATCTTTTATCATCGCGTATCGATTTCATTCACGGTATAGTCGGATTTAAGAGTGATATAATTAGTTTGAAATTCAAAATATTTCACTTGGGATTTCCATGCAAAAAAAAAAAAAATAATAATTAGTTTAGTTATTAATATTAGTTATATGATTTAACAGTGATTTTTACGGGTAAATATCAACACTTTAACACGAAACTAACGCAATCGTTGGATACATGTTCCCTCCCGTGTTTCTCATTGCTCATTTTAAGTATTTTTAGAGCTTAATATTAGTTGTTGTTTTTAAAACCGATTTTTCGCAAAGTCAGCTGCGACGTATTTCAGACAATGCATTTCTGCATGCTTCCAGTTAATGATAAAATCATACAAATTTCAAGTTCGTTTAATATTGTTAATACGGACCCGGGCAACGCCGGGCGGGTCAGCTAGTTGTATCATATAAATCTGTGTAAGATATTTTTTTATTTTATTATTATTTTTTTAATTTATGCATAATGTGATTTATTTTTTAAATTTCGCCAAAACAAATACAAACTGTTTATGATTTAAGGCTTCTCATTGCGCATGTGTGTCATGGCTTCGTCTCTAACGTTTGTAAAAACAATATTTCAGACATAAATTTCGATTTCTTATTACTATAGGAAAAATAAATGTTCCTTCCTGTATCCTACGAAAAATAAAAGTTTGAATGGTATGGCTCTGTAATCATTGCTGGGGAACGATTTCATAGACATGACGTTGATGATTTGTGATCATTTGAAATGCATTTTAGATATACAGTCAACTCTCGTTACTTCGAATTTGGATAATACGAATCTTCACTTAATTCGAACTAAAGTCCTGAATTTTTCAATAGCAGAATAGCATTAAAATTTTTCATGTTTCGAACTCACTTTCTATTGACTTCGTTTAATTCGAACTAACAAGTTTTCGATTTTCTTCCAGGTCCTTGAAATAATTTTCGATTTTTCATTTTTCGTAAGTTTTTCCTGGACTTCAGGTCCTTGAAATAATTTTCTATCTTTCACTTTTTTTCAGAATTGTTTTTAACAAATACACATATAGTAGTCCCTGTGATGTAGAATCACATATAGTTTTCTTAAATTTTACATTTTTCTAAATTACAGTTAAAACTAATCTTTAATTAAATAGCTATTTTATTTTAAAGTTTCATTTCGATCCCACAATACCCAGCAAACACATAGCTATCGGTAAGCAATCGGACGATAGCCGCTTGCCACTGCCATCGGTATCGGACCGATGCCACTTGCTGCTATCGGTTCCGTATCTTTTTTGATACGCCGCGCGAATGCCGCCCGATCCATGAGGCACGCAGCCGGTCCTGTATCGGCAAAAAACTATGCCGATAGCTAACCACACGAATACCGGCTGAAGCCCGGCACAAGCAAATAAAAAAAACTCTGGTGGCGCCATCTGTTAAACACTCTAGCAAGTATTTTGAGGGCCAATGGGCATACTTCAGCGGGAACAGGAGGGATTTGATCTCGCAACCCCTAGCTCAGAAGGTGAACGCTTTAACCACTAGACAAGTCAGAGCTGGTTAGGGGAGGATTATGTGTGGTAATAAGGGTGTGGTTTTTCAATAAGTGCTACGTGAATGGCAAGTGTTGTTGACGTAAATGACAGATTGGAAAATTGTAATATTAAAGTGTTTTTATTTTATTTTTTGTAATCATTTACTTGTAATTGTCTTATGCGCAGGATTTTAAAAATCAATTTAATATTTAAATTAATGAATTAGCAAATAATTAAAGCAAACGAATTGCTTTTCTTATAGATTTTAGAATCATTAAATAGTATATTTAAAAAAAATAAAAATAATATTTTTTGTTCAGAAGTATTGTTAAATAAATAAATTTTTTTATTAGAAACTATAACATAATTACATGCTTTGCGTTAATTTCTAAAGTGTATATTTTTAACTTAGAAAAATCTTATTTTAAATAATAATAAATTGGTAATAATTAACTTTTAAATAGAATAAAAAACTATGTTATGCCATTTGATGATTCAAAGTAGTATTTATGTTTTAAACCTATGTTCCAATGTTATTTAGTTGATAATGAATATTTATTAAGTAAAAAATAAAATAAAAGTAACATATATTATATATATATATATATTATTTTTTTATACACATTTTTTTAAAATAGGGGATATTTCATAATCCTTTTTATAAGTTTAAAAATACTTAAGTACTGGATATAATAAATGAATTTTACAGGTTTTTCTGATGCAATTTCCTTTTGGGGAATTATAAAGTATTTAAATGTAATAATAAAGTAAATAATAAAGTAAAAAAATAGGAAATATATATTTGTAACATAAAATAACTAATTTAATAAAAAATAAGTTGGTAATTAATCACTTATAATTAGAATGAGAATTCACGTTAAGTGATTTCATAATTTAATGCAGAATATTTTTTTAGCAATATTAATTCCGAATAATTGTTGCAATAATAATTTTTAAATCTTAAAATGAAATAGAAATACTATTTTTTTTCGTTTGTGAGATAATATTTTGGGAAAAAAAATCTAATTTTTTATGTAAAAAAAATGGGTAGATTTCTTTTATATGTTTTACATTGAAAAAAAATGTTAAGCACTTTTTAGTAATTATTTTTTTAAATAAAATAAAAAAGTGAGTTATTGCTTTTAAAATGAATAGATAAATAGAAAATAAATTCAATTACCTTACAAAGTATTTTTCTGTTTTTCTATGATTAAGTTCCTAATAGTGATTAACAATTTAAAGGAGAGAATTTAAAAATTATTTTCTGATTAAAATAATTGTAAGTCATTTTAAAAATTAATTCAAAAACAATATTTTTAAATAAATAAATATAGGTTATTTTTGACATATTTTCTGTTTCTCACTGACAGAATTTTTAATGAAATACGTGAAATATACATTTCTTATCAAAAAATCAAACTCGAATAAAATTCAGAAAAAGAAAAAAAATCGGTTAAGACTAAATATTCTGAATTCGGACCGATGTTGGCAAATCTGATCGGTCCACTATCAGAACTCAGATATCGGTCCTGTGTCACTTGCCGGTATAAGTCGCTTGCCGATATATAACCAAGAGTGGACCGATTACCGTAACCGGCTGTCAAAATAGCAGTTTCTTAAGTTTTAGCTGCCAATCTGCTACCGACACTTAACCGACATTGCCGGCTCCGGTCCGATCGTATGCCGGAAGTTATGTGCTTGCTGGGTAACTTTCCGTTCAAAAGAAAAGAAAGAAAAACATCTAGCATCTGCCTTATTACTAAAAAACGGCTGTCAGATAAAGAGAATTCATTAAGATGCGTATTTCATCCTTGCTGGAAACAAATAAAAAAAGAATAAAGATATGCTATGCTTGCGGTCAGTAAAATCGCTTTTCTCTCTGCTTAATTGTGATTCTAACTTATTCGTTATGTAATAATTTTTCCTTGTGCATGCGGCATTATTGTCTTTCATAATTTCTCCCAAAACAGAGCTCTAACGTACGGTCCCCTTCATTTGATATCCTCTTTTTAAGTACTCTGCCTTTCCATCAATAACACCTCCACCCCATTTTCGATTGTACATGTTCCTAATACCATTATTAGTTTATGTATTTATATCTTTTAATTTAATATTAAGTCATAGTTTAATTGTAACAGCCAAAATATATTTAAAAATTACTATTAATTAACTCCGAAGGAACATTAATTCCTTTGTAATAGTACCCATTTAACCATGTTATCCTGTCATAATTTCCATAATTAGAACTCTGGATAATTCGAACATTTCTTGTGGTCCCAACGAGTTTGAATTGACGAGACCCGATTGTATAATATTCTATTAAAGTATAATGCGTATATACGTTTATATATGTTACTGAGAACTTCTATAATTTGTTCAATATTTTAATATGCTACTGTAGTATTTCTACTTTCTCATGAGGATATTTTACTGACTTAAAATACATTACTGTCCTCAGAGAACAATTTTTAGAAGTGCGTTTTAATAATATTGAACCATTCCAACGAGATAAAAAATTATTATATAGGGTGTCCGAAAACACAGAAACTCAGTTTACTATGTTCAATACAGACAATTTAAATGGAAAAATGTTGAAATTAAAGTACGAAATGTTGATAAACTACTCCTGACATTATTATTTTTATGTGATTTTCTAGTTTTTAAAAAATCTTCTCTTTAAATATTTTAATATTCTTTACTCATAATATTCTTTACTCATACTTAATATTTTAATAACTTTCTCTTTAAATATTCTCTTTTAATATTTAAAAAAAAACTTTTTTAAGGGAATTTTTTCAACACATTTTTAAACATTATGGGCACTGTTTACTATATTTAAACCTGTCTTTTTCTTCTCTGGTAAATGTAACAGTATAGTATATAACTTGTTCCACCAAAACTTACTGAGGTATGATATTCTTACGTTTACGAAGTTTAAAAAAATCAGAGTTTCAGACAAACTTTTTTTTCTTGCAGAGGAAAGTTCTATAATTTAAGATTTTTTTTAAATAACATAATAGCTTTGATCGTAGAACAATAGAATACTTTTTTTGTATTTGATAAAGCATGAAGAAAATTGTCTTAATTACATGTTATAAAATCAAAAGACCATATATATTTTTAAAATGTTTTTTTGAAAATTTATATTTGAACTCTTTCATAAACAGTCTTAATGCATCCCTTTTTTCATATTTTTGATATTTACATTCTGTGCGCAACTCCGAAAGCTAAAAATAAATAAATAAATAAAATAAACGGAATCTTATAACTGGATTTTTTTCATCAAAATCGGAAACATTGAAAATTTACGTCTTAATTTAATTAAATCCGTAATATGATGAAGACTTTTGTAAAAGAAAATTACTGAAGTATTTTATCTCAATATAACACCAAAGTAATTTTTCTGTATATATATATATATATATATATATATATATATATATATATATGTATGTATATGTATATATTCTTCAACATGTTGGGTATATTTTAATATTCTTGTGCAATAGAAAGGAATCCGACATATGTGGCAGAAAATTTTCGTGATATTTATCTAATAAAAGACTTAATTCTTAATTTTCCTATCACTTATTAAAAGATAACTAAAAAAATGTGTATAAAAAAATCGTAATGTGAAAATAAAACAGTAAGTTTATGTTAACGTACAATTTATTCCGAAATTTTAAACAAATATGTAAAAAAAAAAAAAAAAAAAAAAAAAAAAAAAAAAAAAAAAACAGTTTTATGTTTTGGTTTATTTTTAAAACCAATATACCAATTCATAAATATATTAAAAGTATATTACTGAAAAAATAGGCAAAAAAGAAAACCTATCAAAATAGTGATCCAATCATATGAAATAAAAATTGGCACTTCAATGGATATTTATTGACATTACATTAACCAATCTAAATGCCGAAGGAGTTAAGAATTAAAAAAAAGTCTTAAAAACATTATTTGTTATCCACAAATAAATTAAAAGAAAATTAATTTAAAAATATGCAAAAAAGAAATCCTATGAAAATAGTGATCCAAACATATGGAACAAAAATTAACATTATCATTGCATATTTATCGACACCTCAAAAATCTCTAAATATTAAATAGTAATTGCCTTAAATTGATTTCCTTATTTTTTAACTATCTTGTTTTTAAAATATTGAAAAAAAATTTTTAGGGGAATTTTTTCGCATAATGCATATTTGAATTTTTTTTATATTTAAAATAATTTTTATAACTTTTCAAATCTTCAATGAGGTGGAATTTGTCATCCGAATGTATGAGGAATCTGTATCTTTATTAAGTTTACAGAACATTTCATAAAGTTCAAAATTACAGAAAAAAAACAAGATTAATATTTATAATATACTTACACTTATATTATATATTTATAATATACTTATATTATTCAACGATGTCTTTGACTTGGATGCCACAAATCGAATATTTTATTTTCTGAAAAATCTTCTTTCACTAATTTAATCAGGATAAGCACATTTGGAAATTTTATGTAAGCTTGACCCCTATAATGGAATCACATTAAGAAAAGATTTTGGCTCCTTAAACCTATTGTGTGAGACATTACATAGATCAGACATTAATACTTCTTCAGAATCAAATATAATCGGAAACTCCTCAAATTCATTTAAAAAGGTTTTAGATGATGTAACAACAACAACAACAACAACAACAAAATATTAATAATAATCCGTACACCATAGAAATAGCAAATTAAGTGATAAAATGTTATTGATCGCATATATTTACCTTTCTCACTTATTATAGTTATCTTGAATTTTTTGTTTAAAGTTAATTAAAGAAAGTAAACTTTCCGAGCTAAAAGACAGTTCATTCAGTTAAAAACATTGAACAAGTTTTTTTTTTTTTTTTTTTTTTTTTTTTTTTTTTTCGCTAATTAAATTGGAATTCAGCTATGCTCAGTTCTCTTCCTTTTAAGCGAAGATGAATTTACTGATAATGGCACTTAGTACCTACTCTGAAATTTTCATTCACATACTGCTTATTCATAATACGAAAAAAAAAGAAAATTATAATTATATTTTTAAAAAATCGTTTTGTAACAGATGTATGTAATATTTGTGATTTTTCTGTAAAAAAAATAAATTATGCATAACACGTGTCACAATATATTTTAAGCAATATTTTTCTTTCCTCCTTTTGGCATGACGTAATTACCCAATTTATATGCTCTAAGGATTGCAATTCCTGTTTTGCTTATTAAAAGCACCTGTGTCAAAAGGTAATCATTCTCATTAATGAAGTAAGATTTTTTGTATTTCTCTCATATGCCTAAAATGGATTTATTTCAATAAAATCAATTTTTTTTTATTAAAAGATGTTAATCATTAATTTTGACACATCGAAATATAAAATAAAATAAAATAAAATAAAAATGTATAAGTTTCGTAATTCTATAGCACTATGATAGAGAATTTAATCTTAAATATTATTGTAAATTGCGGGAAAATTCATACATTGGATATAAACTGCGTGAATAAAACGTTCTTATAAAAGCACTTTAAAAAAAATAATAACATCATTATTGAAATATATTAATGAAAACTCTTGTTATTGTTTGACACACTAATACGTTTACGCACAAGATGCATTTTTTATATTTATATTAGGGGATCCTATTTTGGATTCCATGGTTAGAAAACATAAATGAAAGTATTTGTTTATAAATTTAGAATCCTAATATATAAAGGTTAAAATTCAATATTTGTATTAGTAGCCAGTGGCTGAATGTTTAGTATCCACTATTTACAAGTTAGTGGCCACTAATTACTATCAGGGATGTCACTGAGAAGAAAATATCGTGTAAAGGAAAAATTTACGACATTTTTCACATCATTTATGCTTAGATTTTGTAAATTACATTGTATTGCATATTGCATTGACATATTTCTTATGTTAAGGAGTCACAGTGTCTTTAAATTGGTCAAAATATAGATTTTCTTCCTTCCTTTCTTTCTTTTTTACATTAACTGAAAGCTTCTCTAATTGTGAATGTTTTGACAACACATTTTACCTACACAACAATTATATTGTGAGATTGTCATTGTGAGATATTGTAAATTATATTAATAAATCCAGCACAATGACCCATATAAATAAAAACTTTAAACTGTTTTTTCTCCCTATTTATATTTTTATAATTTGCTTGTTTGAAAAATACCAAGGCTTTTTTTGCTAATTAAGATAGAGGTTTGATTTCTTTTATTATTTGTTCTCTATGGTGTATTTAATATTTTTGTATATGGATTTAACATTCAAGTTCATAGCTATTTTTAAAAAAAGTATTTAAATTCAGAGTTCTTTTTTAAATATACAGGAATAAAATCATATTACAATGTATTACATACAATATTACTCAAAATTGAATAGATTAGTTTCAAAGGTACTGGTCCGCTACATGTCAATATGTATAATTTCATACTACATTAACATTTTTTGCCCAAATATAGAATTTGGTTTCATGGAATTCTAATGAAAATATTAACTAGTTATCAATTATTTTATATATACAGAAAACCATAACTTTGTTCAAACTTATGATTTTTTCCACATTACCGATTATGAAAATGCGATTTTTTTTTTCGATCACTTGATGAATTTAGTGATTATTTTCCACTTTTGGTCAATGGATTTCACGATCTTTTAAAGAAATTTGAAATTTTTCGAGATTTTTGAACGAAATTTCATGATTATTCGTGATTTTTAAAAGGGAATTTGCCACTTTTTCATGTAATTTTGACGGAATTTTCAGTTTCAAGATATCTGCATTTTTACGAGCTATTTTGACGAAATCGGCCGTTTTTTCGTGATCTTTTGACGAAATCTGTCGTTATTTGCGATCTTTTGATGAAATTTGCTGTTTTTTGCAATTATGGACAAAGGTTACCGATTTTTTTGACGAAATCTATCTCTTTTTCGCGATCTTTTGGAGAACTTTGGCGTTTTTTCGCGATCTTTTGGAGAAATTTGCCGTTTTTTCACCACCTTTTTGAGAGTTTGCCGTATTTTCGCAATCTTTTGGCGAAGTTTGACATTTTTGCGATATTTTGATGAAATTTGCCATGTTTTCATCTTTTTTTGACGAAATTTACTTTTTTACGTGATATTTTACCGAAATTTGCCAAAATCCTTTGATTAAATTCGCGTTTTCCCGCGATCCTTTGACGAAATTAGCGATTTTCTTCGAACGATTGGAGAAATTGGTTATTTTCGGCGACTATTTGTTGAAATTCGCGATATATTTCATGTCCTAATTTTCGGATATGATTGATTGTCATTCTGGCGATCAGATACATAACATAAAATCGCCAATTTTTTTTACATTTAATCGCCCTATAGCCGGTAGTGACCGCGAATTTAAACCTTTACTAATATATATTTTCATTATATATATTTTTTAATTGGCGACTAACAGCACACAAAAAAAAAATTCTATTAAAAATATCCATATTTTTTTTTTTAATTTAATTGCCGAAATATATTAAAAGTGATACTTTTGTATTGACTACTTACTATGAGTTAATAGTCGAAGATTTCACCAATGATTTCGCTACTTAAAGCGAAATATTTTATTCATTTATTTTTTAAGTACCTAATTTAACTAGAAGGCTCTCAAATATGTGTTTTATGCATATTGTTTTATTTATTTAATGGTATTTTTTTAACTTTTCAGTGGGAAATTAACTGAAAACAAATATACTGGAAAATTTTTATTGTTTTAAGAGACTTGTCGTCTATGCTTAATCGGATAGATAAATCCAAATAAAGATAAATTTATAAAAGAAACCCATTTTTTAAATTATTTAAAGGCATAAAAAATCGATGCATTAAAATATTGATTTCAAACAGTTTGCATTTGAAAAAAGAAAATTGCAGCAAATGTAAAATTCTTTTCTGGTTTAATAATTTCTCCACCAATATGAAGTTGACATTATTTTCAGACATGATTTGTTTTATAATGTAGATGAGAATATTTCAGTATATAATGGTAAAATCCTAATACCGCAACCCTTATTAAATTTTTAATATTTTTTTAATTAACTAATAACTTCACGAGATTTTATATGTTCAGTCTTGATTTCTTCCTATTAAATACAACCTATTCAATAGATCAAATAATAATAAAATAAATATATACAAGGTGTCCAGTAAATGACTGACCCATTTTGAATGTAAATAACAAAAAAAATGGTTTGACATAAAAATGTGCGGTTTGATGCATTGTTAACAGAATATCAATAATTTTTTAGATATGCACCTTCTTAAAATAGTTCAAATTTTGGCCAACAGATGGTGCTGGAGGCGGAAACAGGCTGCCGAAATTCAGACATTATTGTAGTTATCATGCGCATGAGCATAATGCTCATGCGCATTTTCCGCTAATTTCGCAGAGGCGAATATCAGTCAACAAGTTGAATCGACTCTCTACTCACCTGCAGAAATAGAGTTTGTTGGATGGAAAGAGATTTATAATAATATTTATGATTGAATAATATTTATTATGCTTAATGGTAGGCTTAATGGATTAATAAATATATATCAATAAATATAAAAACTTTGTTAAATCACCATAAAAAGAAAAATTAAACAGGACGCGTTTCGAGCTGCAAAAATTACCGCTCGTCATCAGCTGGTCCAAACACGTGTCACAACGGACAGCTTGAAACGATTAATAAGCGAAGAACCCATAACAAGAGAAAAGAAAAAACAAGGCCAGAAATAATGGTAGTAATAATAAATAAATAAATAAAACAAAATAAAATAAATAAAAAATAAATAAATAAAAAGAAAACACAGTAAAAATAAGTAAAAATAAGTAAAAAAGGCAAAAAAATTCACTGAAAAACAATACACACAAGAAGCAGGAAGAAAGAAAAAGGACTTACCATGAACACGTGGAAAGCAGGATCGGTCGGTGTAGAAACCCAAAATAGTTAAACAATATTGAGAAACCCCGAAAATACTGGCGATAAATATGTATCAATAAATATATTATTTATTTATTTATCTTTTTATGGCGATTTAACAAAGTTTTTATATTTATTGATATATATTTATCGCCAGTATTTTCGGTGTTTCTCAATATTGTTTAACTATTTTGGGTTTCTATATAAATATATTATTTATTTATTTATCTTTTTATGGTGATTTAACAAAGTTTTTATATTTATTGATATATATTTATCGCCAGTATTTTCGATGTTTCTCAATATTGTTTAACTATTTTGGGTTTCTATACCGACCGATCCTGCTTTCCACGTGTTCATGGTAAGTAATTTTTCTTTCTTCCTGCTTCTTGTGTGTATTGTTTTTCAGTGAATTTTTTTTTTGCCTTTTTTATTTATTTTTACTGTGTTTTCTTTTTATTTATTTATTTTTTATTTATTTTATTTTGTTTTATTTATTTATTTATTATTACTACCATTATTTCTGGCCTTGTTTTTTCTTTTCTCTTGTTATGGGTTCTTCGCTTATTAATCGTTTCAAGCTGTCCGTTGTGACACGTGTTTGGATCAGCTGATGACGAGCGGTAATTTTTGCAGCTCGAAACGCGTCCTGTTTAATTTTTCTTTTTATGGTGATTTAACAAAGTTTTTATATTTATTGATGTATATTTATCGCCAGTATTTTCGGTGTTTCTCAATATTGTTTAACTATTTTGGGTTTCTACACCGACCGACCCTGCTTCCCACGTGTTCATGGTAAGTCCTTTTTCTTTCTTCCTGCTTCTTGTGTGTATTGTTTTTCAGTGAATTTTTTTGCCTATTTTATTTATTTTTACTGTGTTTTCTTTTTATTTATTTATTGTTTATTTATTTTATTTTGTTTTATTTATTTATTTATTATTACTACCATTATTTCTGGCCTTGTTTTTTCTTTTCTCTTGTTATGGGTTCTTCGCTTATTAATCGTTTCAAGCTGTCCGTTGTGACACGTGTTTGGACCAGCTGATGACGAGCGGTAATTTTTGCAGCTCGAAACGCGACCTGTTTAATTTTTCTTTTTATGGTGATTTAACAAAGTTTTTATATTTATTGATAAATATTTATATTTATAAAATTGTGCTAAAATAAGTAGACCTATGATGATTCTATGATGATTCAGCATCTATTACGCTTGAAATTTTGAAAAAAGATGATTCGCAGGCCATAAAAACAGGTGAGTCGCTTTTTTTAAGCCTCCTTCCATTTCACTGTAAATGCGTTTGCTGTCAGGATAAGAAGAAGGAAAGGATTTGTGTAAAAAGCATCTTAAAACCTGTCGTAGCTTATGTAATAAAATTTTCAGATACGTTAAATGTCAAAATATGAAGGTAACATAGGATTGAGTTCGGTTTGCGGAAAAAGGAAAAATATTTCATTTTAGACAGGTTTCCGTATTATCAGGTGGTTTCGTATGTTATTTTCTCCGTCTTGATCAATAATTTTTTATGTTTAAGACAGGATTTGTTATAGACGAAATATAGACGAGCCAATATTCTAAGGTTTAATATATTTTTATCTGCCGATTTATAAGTCACTCTCTCGCGTATATTTTAAATAGAGAACCTGCTACCACTGTTTGCGGACCACTGTTTTAACTTCTGATTTCACTACACGATGTACAGGCAAGAAGAGTTTGCTTGATAATCCTCTTAAAGTTTTTTGGCATCACTATTTTTTTAAATACAATTTCATACTATTTAATGGAATAAATGTTTAGATTAAATATTAAGATTTTTTTAAACTTAAAAAAGCTTTTTAACTTACAAAAAGTTTTGATACAATTTACTTATAGTAAATGTATGGAATGTCAATGCTTATTAAAAAGTATTTTTTAATAAGCATTTTTTGTTTGTTTTTATTAAGTAAAGCAGACAATATTTAATTATTTAAATATTATTTTTAATGTCTTTTTTTCCAACAAACTCTATTTCTGTAGGTGAGTGGAGAGTCGATTTAACATGTTGACTGAGATTCGACTCGCCATAAATCTCACGCATATGAAAACTAATGACAAAGTAATGTCTGAATTTCGGCAGCCTGTTGCCATCTGTTGGCCGAATTTCGAACTATTTTAAGAAAGTGTATAGCTAAGAATTTATTGATTTTCTAATAACAATGCAACAAACCACGCATTTTTTATCTCAAACCGTTTTATTTTGTTGTTGTTTTTTTTTACATTCAAAATGGCAGTCATTTACTGGACACCCTGTATAATAGCGGAAAAGGTACGTTTGAGAAAAAGTAATAGATAAAATTATGAAATAGTAACAGAAATGAATTATAAAATATAAATATCAGGTACAAAGATACCGGAGTCTCTTTATGAAAACAGCAAATTAAATACATTCTTTTATACTTAAAAAAAATATTTTTGATGGTTTTTTTTGGATAAATAGTGTGTATATATGTTCATATCACTGAATAAAATTACTTTAAACACTTATGACATACTAGGAATACTATGTCTATACATTCATATCAAAGAATAAAGGCATTTTTATCACTTGTGACTCATTTAGTGCTTTACTAAAAAGCTTGATGTTTTTATGCACACACTTCTGTTTTCTTTTCAAAGACTAATGTACGAATCTTTCTTGTATTAGTGTAGCAAGTGAAAATCCTACATTAAAAAAAATATCGATGGATAAAAATATTTTGTATAGCCAAACTTCTTCTAAAATAAATCTTGATTTTTTTTTTAATAGTTTTTTTTTTATGTTACATTGACATATCAATATCATGTAGATGTTAGTTTTTTAGAGTTAGGATAACTTAATGCTTTGTATAATTGCGTACGCTTGTAAATATTTCATACACTTGTGACTTATTTTGAAAATTGTGTCTGTACGTTTATATCACAGATGAAACAGAATAAAGACATTTTTAGCACTTACATTTTAATTAGACATTTTAAGCACTTCGATAGTCTGAGGAGATTGATATTTTTCTCCGTGTACTTTCGTTTTCTTTTCACAGACGAAGCTTTTTTGCAGCTGTGTAGCATACGAAAATCCTATGTTTTAAAAAATATAATGGATGTATAAAAGCATATTGATATATATAACTTTTTCTAATACAAATCTGGATTTTTTCAAAACAATTTTGTATTTGGTTTATAAACATGTACATATTAGTTTATGAGAGAAAAACAATTCAATGTCTTGTTTTATTGAATCTATTTTCATTATTTAAATGTATGATGTTATACTATCGTCAGAGAAAACATTTAATTAGGAAGCAAAGTATGCCTAATGTACCTTTAATGTTCGACTAAACAGATATTTCGCTTTTATTCTGAATATGTTTATTCATCATTTTATAGTTTCCTTTGACAAGTACAAAAGACACACCCAGGTACATTCAGATTATGTAGCAGAGCAGCGTAGAATGGCTACATTCATTAATTTATTCAAGGACGAGCACAAACGAAAGCATGTTACAAAAGATAGGCAACTTTAAATTATAAACTAATTAACATAAGTCATTTTATATTTTAAATTGCATATTTTGGTGTAATAAGTGTTAAAGATAGCTGAATAAATATCTTTTATAATCACATTTTAAATTAATGTTATAACATTACTTATGCATAAAATAGTTTCGAATGTATAGCAAGAATGTTTTAAATAATTTTAAAATTTCATCTATTCTTATCTTTATTGTAAAACAGTCGACTCTCGTTAGTTCGAAATCAGTTAATTTTGAATCTTCGCTTTATTCGAACTAAACATGAAGTCCCGAAATTTTCAATGCCAGAATAACGTTAAAAATTCTCATTAATTCGAACTCATTTTCTCTAAACTTCGTTTAATTCGAACTAACGGGAATTACAATTTTTCATTTTTCTTTTCTTTCTCACGGATTTTAGATCATTTGAAGAACTTTCTTTCTTTGGTTTTTCTGAAAATTGTTCCGAACGAGTATACAAAGAATCTAATGCAGTTGATATCCACTTTCTTTAGTGCCCCGTCTGTCTATTAGTGATGCTTTAATTTTTTTCTTCCATTGTGCTTGTTTATAGTCTTTTAATTAGTTTATGTATTTATACATTCTAATATAATATTAAGTCATATTCAAATGATAACAGACGAAATAAATTCAAAAAGTACTATAACATCAATTCCTTTATAATAGTAACATATTAAGTATGTTTTCATATTTCCATAATTCGAACTTCGGATAATTCGAACATTTCTTGTGGTCCCGATGAGTTCGAATTAACGAGAGCCGACCGCATTTAATTTTATTTTTTTAAATATACAATTATGTCATTTGTTCCGGACAAGAAAATTGATTTTATTAAATAATTATTAAAATAATGTATAAAAACTGTTAAAAATTAGAAATTATCAATCACATTTTCTCAATATTATTCGTAAAACGAGAGTACAAGTGTATTTTTTACATTTGTTTATTTTAATAAGAACTATTTATTAAGCCAAAACATATATTAATCAAAACGAATTCTGGAGCCCATCGTAAAGTATAAAATCTGAAATTAAAGTTGTGCAATAACAACAAACATTATTAATAATATTGTACTGACAATATGTAGGTACAAGCTTTGAATAACACTCAAATATTTCATGTGTTCAGAATCAACAGGCTTCGAAGTATAATTTTGTAAAATTTGACATCTTATAGTGACACTCAGAAATCAATTTTATTCAGAAGCGGAACTTAACGAATATTCATAAAATGTCAAATTATTTAATTGTTTCATTCCGAATGTCGTATTCTTTGCTAAATGATTTTAACTTTTACTTAAAAAAAGACGAAGATGAAACCTCTTAGATAATCTGTTAGAATACATTTAAAAGGAAGTTTCATACAAATGTATTTATCTATGAACATACCTACTTATGTATATCCATACACAGGATTTTTATACTATACGTTACTAATAATACATCTGTATTTCATTTGAACTTTCGCAAACAAATGAATTTTCTATCTTTAGTCCTATGTTCGTAAATATTTTGATGTAAATTTGACTTTGCAAGGGAAAAGCCTTTTTATTTATAACTGTGAGAGAAACTTAGATATAAAAATAGCACTTTGCATAGATTATTATTGCTTACTACATTACGATTTTATTTTTTCATTCCACATGTCAGGAGATATAATTGTTCAATTTTTTTCTCATGATGTATACTATAAGTTCAGAAAAAATATAGTTTTGCTTGTAACATTTTTAATAAAGTAACTCAAAAATAAATTTAACCTTATTAAAAGTTAAAATTAGAATAATAAATCAAAAAATAAATTGAGTTCTCATTGCAATCTAACTTCTGTGGAGTAATACTACATGGCAGCCACTATCTAACTTGTTTTATGTTTATTCTTTTTATTAAATTTAATGTATGGTAATCGTATTATAAATTTAATTTAAATAGAAAGGGAGATACGTCTAAAGTACACACAAATTTCAAACTAAGAACAGACTGCCATTTATTTGTTGAGCATGTTAGTAAGGTTGTTCTCAGGAATTTAATATACGTTCGACGAGACACGTTGTAATTTAATTATATAGAGCTTAAACGTTCAATATTGTATTTTGAGAACAATAGGAAACTTTTTATGTGTTCCAGTCGCGAACACAATGTAAAACAAACTTTTTTTGTACTATGTTTATTATGTTTACCAAACTATGTTTACCATGTGTACCACACTATATAGGCGAATTAATTTTGATTCGCAGCAATTTTGACTGTGTGACACTTTCAGATTTAGTATTTTGTGCTTAATTTTGAAAATGTCTAATTTAGAGTGTAACATTATTTTAGAATATTAGCATGAATCAGAAAGAAAAGGTTTTACGATTTGTCCATTTGAATAGTTATTATTTTACTATAGTAGTCCAGTTTCAGAAAAAAGGCTTTTCAATTTTAAGCATTACATTACTAGGGTCAGAATCATTTAGACACTTTTATATATATAAAAAATAACGTTAATTATATATACATATATAAATGTGACTGTGTGTGCATGTGTTTATTTATTTATGTTATTTTTTATTTATTTATTTAATAAAACAGTACATTTAAAAAATAATTTATAGAAATAGGATATTTTATGTACAACAAAATTGTGTTAAATTGTCCTTACAAAAAACTATTTTGTAATAAAATTGATTTCATGAAATTATATTTTGTAACCTTTATTGTTTTAAGCATAAATATATATAGAAAGTAATAACTGCGAAAGAAAACACCCTAACTTACTGTATCTTAAAAGTTAATTTTCATTTAAAGAAAACCCTGTATTGATGTTAATAATGTTAGTTATACAAAAGGTACAGTTACAAGGTATGGAAACAACAGACTAAGAACAGATGTTCCAATTATATGTGGAAGATGTCGATCCATCATTTTCCCATTTACATTGACAAGCCAAACAGGGATAACCCAGAATCTCCAGAATATGTTTCATAGAAAGAATAATTAGTTTCATTAATTTATTCAACTGCGAACATGTTGTATGAAATTTTAGAATAATGTTATATATTATGTAAATTGTAGATTATTGAATATTCTTTTTTGTTTTTTAGAATTTGATAATTGAAATGTATGATATTTTAAAAATTATATTACATGGTAAATAAACTTTGAAATTTTATTTTAAAAGTAATAATAAGAGTTATTAACAAGTTGGAAATTTTATTTCAAACATAGAAAATAATGTGCTTTTGTAATTTAGCTAATTTATATACAACTAATATAATATTACATAATATATGATACTATATTTAATAATATAATATAATATTGGATAATTTATAAACAGCTAATTTGGATATAAATATCCAAATCTTTGTGTAGAAGCTGGTGTAGCTTTTTGCAAAAATACATGAATACAAAATTTATTTTGACTACATGTAGTATTAAATTCGATAATATAGCAATAATATGACTCCATCTTACTTGAAATTAAATTAATATTTAATTAATTATGTATAGTAGGATTTAATAGAAAGGCGAAATTTTTTATTTAAATCTTTTACTTTTATTTGTATTTAAATAAAATTGGAAATAACTACATTAATTTTTGTATTATACGTATGATTATAAACAGTATTTTGTTGGGTATGCTTACGGTATTATATGCGGTTAGACAAACAGAAAAACTAGCGAATATGATGACAACTATAGGCTAAGTATTTATATAAATGATAAACGCACCTTATAAAAATATATATTCATTATTAGTAAACAAAATTCTATATAGCAAGTAAAAGAAAAAAATTCTAAAACAGTAGTTAAATATAGAAAAAAATTTAAGTTTTTATTTTTTATGTTCTTTTATGCTTTAAGATTAAATCTAAACTTGTGGTTCATACATTACTATCGGAGGAAATGTAAAGATAACTTCCACATTATTGAAAAAAAACTGAGATACCAGTAGGGAGAAAGCCAGTGACTATTCTGTCTTCTATGAAATTCGAAACAATTGTCAATATTGTTTAAAATATCTGAAAAAGTTTTACAGGGGAGATTTTTGTTTGAAACAGTTGTAGATATTATAGTAAAAAATGATCGTCTTTGACAACATTCTTTTTATATTTTTTGTGCCAAAAGTTATATCTGCACAGAAATTTGTATTTTTACATAAAATATATAGAATAACACATTTTGTTTTGAAAATATCTTTTTTTAAGACACATTTTCACATCATAAAATAAAACTAGTAATAATTTAATAATTGAAACAAAAGAAGAAACCTAAATTTTCATACACATTCTTATACTATTCGAAAATTATTTACTCTTCTAATTCAGATATTTTACCTCGATAAAATTCTAATTCCATCTAAAAAAAGTTTATATTGGCGATATAAAAGTTATTTAATTAAGACATAAGGTACAGTTAAAGGGCATGGAAGTATAGACTAAAGACAGATAATCCATTCCGATGTTGATAAACTTTTCTACCAAAAATTGAACCGACTTCAAAAGCTACTGCAAAGTGAAAAATAATTTTTTTACAGAAAAGTATTAAGAAATTAAATTAAGAGCGTAATACTTATCATGCGTATTATTATATTTAAGTAGATTAATTTGATTTTTTGAAGTCGGTGCCAGCCAAGCCAAGTTACATGTAATTTTCCAATAGACACGCATCCAAGTATCTACGAGTTTTTTACGGTTTAATATTTAGTTAAAAATTTAACTTTATTCTTTTACTATTTGCATTGGATAATTAATTTTAATTTTGAACTTGGCTTGGCTGGCACCGACTTCAAAAAATCAAATTAATCTACATAAATATAATAATACGCATGATAAGTACTACGCTCTTAATTTAATTTCTTAATACTATTCTGTAAAAAAATTATTTTTCACTTTGCAGTAGCTTTTGAAGTCGGTTCAATTTTTGGTAGAAAAGTTTATTTTTCTCTTTTTAGTTAAAAGTTAACGATTTTTTGAAGTCAGTTAATAAAAATTATAATACGGGAAAAATCACTGTAAACCATACACGTATGTCAGGAGTGGGGGTTCGAACTCACGATTTCTTTCAAGAACCAGAAATCAAATCTGCTGTCTTACACCGCTCAGCCACCTGACTGCACTCCATTGGGCAAGCTTAGTCATCGTCCATGTTACTTTTAGTTTGCGAGAAATCACTAATTTTATTAGTTTTTACTTCTTATTAGCTTTTACTTTTTTAATTACTAAAAAAGGACTGAACCAATTTCAATGAAATGGAAGAAGTACCAATGGAAGATTAGCCTCTTTCATTTAACACAAAAAACAAATTAATCGGTTGGATAGTTTCGGAATAATCGGTGAACATACATAGAAAAAAGAAATACTTTCGCGCCATATTGATAACATCCTCTCCTTTTTTGAAGTCACTTAAAAATATATATAACACGGAAAAATTTTTTGTATACTATACACATATGTCAGGAGTGAGGTTCGAACCGACACTCTCTTTCAAAACCAGAGATTAAATCTGGTGCCTTAGACCGCTCTGCTCTCTGGACTCCATTGCCATCAGAGAACTTATTCGATGTCATGTTACTTTTCGCAAGTCTATTTTCTTTTTGAGCACTCTTTCACTGATAAAGTATTGAGTTAATAAAAAATCTCTGATACTCTGTGGTAAAGGTTAAATACAAAATATTCCTAATAGCATAATTAGTATTTAACTTGTTAAAATATATTTAAAAATTATAATTCGGAAAAGATTACACGTACGTCAGGAGTGGGGTTCGAACCCATGCTGCCTTTCGAAAACCAGACCTGAAATCAAGCGCCTTAGACCGCTCGGCCATCCTGGCATCGGTTAATTTATTCGACATCCATATTACTACTGATGTGCGAGAAATCACTAATTTTATTAGTTTTTGCCTTATTACTAAAAAAGTACTGAACCAATTTCTATGAAACGGAAGTGCTACCAATTCGAGAGCAAGCTCTCTCATTTAACACCGAAATCAAGTTAATTGGTTGGATAGTTTCGGAGAAATCGGTGAACATACATAAAAAAATACATACGCGTCGAATTGATAACCTCCTCTCCTTTTTGGAAGTCGGTTAAAAATGTCGATTAATCATTTTCACGTTTAAGACAAGCTGGAATGTAACAGGATATTCAGAATAAGTAAAAAAGTAAAAGAATAATTAATTTCATTAATTTATTCACCTACGAAAACATCTGCAGAATTCGACAAATATGTTATACATGAGTTAACTTTGGATTATTAACACATTCGCTGCCGATCACGCGCCAGCGCGTGATATGGCTCCAACTTTAAGGGGTCACTCACGCGCCAGCGCGTGAGGTGGGGTGATGTCCAATAGCCAGTCACTCGTTAGCGCGAGAAAATCATTTACTGATTCTTTGTTATAAAAAGTAAATCGGCTTCTGGGAAAAACCCACTTCTACAGTGCGGCATTAACTATCATCACATCTTCACGTAAGAGGTAGCGAATGTGTTAATTGTTCTGCTGAATTTTTTGGAACTTGGCAAAATAAAATTACGGTCTTTTTAAAATTATATTTCAGGTGTTAATACAACTAAAAATTATTTTAAGGGATATTAATATACATATGTATAGCAAGTAAATATTGATTATTAGTAAACAAAGTTCAACTAAGCATTTTAAAAACAAAAATGGCCTCTATTTATATTTATCTTTGGAAAACGAGAAGTTATTATTTTTTAATTTTATACAAGTGACATAAATACCATATTTAGCGTCATAATTTATATTATGACTAAATCTATTTTTTTTTTTTTTTTTACTTTATGTCATCCATATATTTTTTAAAAAAGAATTATAAATAAGGGAAACGGGAAATTTTCAAAATAATAATTTTGGGTTATTTATTAAGGTGACGAAAAATAAATAAATAAACGTTCGAGAAAAATAAAATTAGAACATCAAGAGAGGTTTTTATTTTTTTTTTATTTTTTTTTTTATTTTTTTTAACAAATTTCCGGATTTTTGTTTTAGATTAAAATTGCATGGTGCGTAATAGGTATGAAATATATTTTAATTTTTCATTATTTTCATTATTTTTCAAACGGAGTAACTATATAAATGAGCATAAATAAATTTAGAAATTTCAATTATTTTAAAAGTTTATATGGCAGCGAATAGTTCAATAAATTATCTCCGCAAATAAATGTCTCCGACTGCTTAGAGTTTGATTTTTTGGAATAGTTTTCTCACTGCTCAATCAAGATGCAATATAACAGTTGTTATACCAAAAACAATTATCAATTTTCTATTCTCTTACCTCTATCCAAAATGTAGATGTAATCTATGCGATAGACTAATATCTAAAGCTATAACTCAAAGTTTTATTTTTTAAGTTGCACAGCTGTTATATCTTGAATTGTACAGCAGAATTGATTCAGTAATCGGCATAGATCTATGGATGTCATATAAGCTCAATATATATATATATATATTTAAATTTGAATTAGTTTTCGAGATAAAAAATTCTTCTTTGTTCTCCTAAGTTTCTCTAAATTTGGCTACTTACATATCTTTATTTCGGTAAATATACATATATATGATTGTTCATCCTCTGCTATTCGAATTGGTAACCGCCCCACCAGTGGCCAAGAGACTCTGATCTCGAAAGTGGCAGACAGGAGGTGCTGGGCTGGAACCGAATTGTGCCCATTGACCTAAATATTTGGACATTTCCGTGGTTGTCTTCGAACCTTGGTTTTTTCTATTCTGTAGTTCGCCTATACTGTAAAGAAAAAAAAGTTAAATTTATTGCCAAAAGTAACAACTAGAAATAATAAAAAAATTAGTTCTAATTTTTACAGCGATTTTTACTGCAAAATTTGCTAGCAGTATTGTTGCAAGTAGTTTTTTCTTGTGTTTTGTATTCACCATCTACATCCTACCAGTAAATCTCAATGAAATGCCTGATTAGGCAGGTATGATCTATTCGTGGCCGAAGTCCAACAAGATTAATGGTGAAAATCATTTGAGCATTTGACTTACGTTTTGTATGTTCATGCAGATAATGCAGGTTGTCAAGCAAATAACACCCTGATTTCAAAATTAAATTTCTCAAAAACTAAGTTTGATAGAATTATGCGATAAACGGTTTGTTTATTAGGTAAGCTGTAAAAATGTTATACAAAAGTTTCGAGCAGTGAATATTTTGAAAAGATTGTGTTCTGATTGCAAAGAATACTGGAGTTGACATTTTTCTTGTTTTAGATTGTTTGTAGAGAATGCGTTTTTCAGTGTACAGTGCCATATTCAACGATTTTTCGAACTTAATTTTTGAAATTTCGAAATTTTAATTCCAAAAATCGTTAAAATATGGCACTGTACACCAAAAATTTTGTTCTCTGAAAAAAAAAAAAAAACTAAATAAAGAATAACGTCAAATCAGGCACTATTTTAATTAGAACACAATCTTTTAAAAATATTCATAGTTCGAAACTTCTACACAAGATTTTTAAAACTCCGCATTATTTTTTAGATCTTCGTTTTTGAGAAATTTAATTTTGAAATCAGGATGTTATTTGCTGGACACCCTGTATATATGATCTTATGTTGATCATATGGTAAATATGATCAGGTCTGAACAAACCTTAGTTTTACATTAAGGACAAATTCTCACATTTTTAATGCAAAATCTTCTGGGCCAATTCAAGTTTAAAAGCTATATGTTGCCCGTTTGTTTAAAAAGGTACAATTGCACCAAAATCTTGTAATTTGTAAAATGTAATTTCATTCATTGCCAGTACTTTCACATTTTACAATGTAATAAAAATCCGTTAAATTTATGGCAAATGTTGCTAGCAGCAATGTTGGCAGTAATTTATGCAGTAAAAAATGCAGTAAAATTAGATACAACATGTAATTTTAGTGCAATTTTTACGGCAAAGACTGGTGGTAACATTGCTTCCAACAGTTTTTGCTGTAAATTGAACGGATTTTTTTTACAGTGTATACATGATTTTCTAGCTTATAATAAGTTAATTAATGAAATTTACAGATTTTGTGGTCTCAATCTGTGTTAACATAGATCAAATATAGATTTAATTTTGGTTCACAAATCAAATGTTCTTATGCAATATGAATCTAATACATTGGATTGCTACCGAAGGTAGAAAACAAATAAAATAATCTTGTATGGGGGCCTCCTCCAAAATGTGTCATGTATTATTTGAATAAATATCTTACTGCCTTTTAGTTTGCTTGAATTTGAACATGTATAGAAATATTATAGCATGCGGTCGCAGTTAAAAGACCAAATACGATACATACGAATTGGATTCACGAGCATTTTTTAAAATATAAAGCATCTGCATGAAAATAAGCCATTTCAATACTTCATATGTAAAATCAAGTAAAATACAGAAGATATTTCTTCCAAAAGAGGCATCTTACTGATGTATGATAAACAATTCTTTCTTATTTCCAGATGCATTTATAAAAATACGAATGTTAATGAAAAAAAAATCCCAAATGCAATAAAAAAGCTTTATTTTTGAAATTTAGAAAAAAAAACTATTCGATGCATTAATGTTATTATTATTTATTTTTTATTACAAAACAAATTATTTTATAAGGATATCTAATATTTCATAAGTTAAAATGATGGTCCGATTCTCCACGTAGACAAAAATAGCTATTAGTTCTAGATAGCTACATTCCCATGTTACCTGCACTTATATTCCTTTCTGTCTTTTTTGCAATACCTGAAATTAAATACTAAAGAATTACAATGAATTAAAAGATAAAAAACATATTTTGTTATTAAGACTCTGAGATCGTATTAACTATTGTAGTAGTATAATAGGCATTATTTCAGGATGAAAACCAAATTTCCTTTTTGTTTCTAAATCAAGATGCAAGATTAATAAATAAACTATTTTTAAATGAATACTTTATGCAGTTAATTAAAAAAAATCTGACAAAAAAGTAATTTTTTAATTAACTAAAAGCTTTCGTTTAATACTTCCAAATGTTGTGGAAATAATATTGTTTACTGTATATCAATGAATAGAATTTATTAAATTAATTAATGATTACCTCGAATATTAATATGTGATGTATAAAAATTTCAGTGTGATTCAGATTATTTTATTTTACTTTTGAGGTCATTTCTTTATAAATTATCCTATTTCAACCATTTTGTTTAGATATTTACTATCTAGGAATACATTCTTTACAGCACTGGCCAAAAATAGGATTTTTTGTTTGAAACATGCACATTTGTCTGTTTTTGTTTATTTTAAAGTGTTTAAAGACTTTTTTTTTATTTGCATGCTTTTTTGCATTTATGTAATGAATGTTGAAGATTTTGTTGAATGTCAATGATGTCTGCGGATTAACAAAGAAATCGCGTCTGCGAAAGGGATATTGATTTTTTTAACGTAAGTGCGATCCCTTAAATTTAGACACCAGAATTTTGTAAAAGATTTCTTTTAATTAATATGTTTCATAAAAGTGCAGCGAAAAAAAAAACCTTTAAAAAATATTTGTACTGAAATTAAAAGGACCTTACACTTGCTGAAGAAATCCGCCCTCGGCAGCCACAATTATTGACCCTGTGGTCAAACCTACTATACAGGAGCAGTGTACCGCGAAAGACATCGACATTCAATACATAAACGCAAAAAATGATATGCAGTTGGAAAAATTATCCTAATATGAATTAAAGCAGGCGAATATGCATTTAAAAAAATCCTATTTTTTTGCGAGTACTATACATATAGCAATACCTGTTTACATTTCATTTTTACTTATCTAGTGAAATGAAAAATCTGTTTTCGGAAATAAATATAACAAATAAAAGATAACTCTGTCAACAGAACGCACAACGTCCATCTTGTCTGGGCAAGGAGCTCGATGGAGGAAAAAGGGGTTGAAATAATTCACGGCATCCTAGGCTATAATGAATGACCGAGTGTTTAGGGATCTTTGGTCTTGACTAAGTTAATCGTGCCTCATACAAGTTCAATGTTATGTATTAATTTTATATGTTTATAGACACCACGGCCAAATGCTAAAAATTTAAAAGGTTTTTAAAAAACGGTAAAATTTTAGCAAATTACTTATTTATTTGCAATGCTGCAGAATGTGAAAATGACAGCCCTTAAAAAAAGATTAAATTTCCCCTAATCAGTAAAATATCGGAATGTTTACGTTGTGATGAATTGTATGTAAATTTTTCTTTCACGATTGCATACTTTCATCATAAAGTGCACATATAACATCTCTTCAAGTAACAGATTTTGAGAAATATTTAACATGATGCATTTTACATTGTAATAGTGATAGAAATATTTTTTTAACAATAGATATACACATTATAACCTGTATATAAATCAAAAGTAATTAATTTATGTATAAATCAGTTTTCAAGAACTAATTACGTGATATAAAGGACGTGATTATAAAGGACGTGAAATACTAATAAAAACATTAAAAGATCTTAATAATTTTTACACGTTTCGATTGAATTTACTCAATCATCATCAGAAAAACAAAATACAAATAAACACAAAGATGGAAAATGACAATAAACTATTATAAATGATTTTTTTAAAAATTTTTAAATTTCAATGAGATACGAGAAAACATGTTATTTGAGAATCAAAAGAAACAATTTTCATTTTGATTTAAGAAATAAAATTAAAACTTTTTTTCCCAATAAAACCTTGAAAATCGCTGAAAAATTAACAACTTATTTTTTATTATTTTAAAGATTTTTTTACTCAATTTTATATAGTTCTTGGGGTAGCAATCATGGTTATTAAAAAAATAACAAAATTTCAACACTAACACTACAAAAATCTCTAAGATCTTAGCATATTTAACATGATGTATTAAAGAAAGCTTTAAAGCAAATGTGTTCAATTTAAAATGAAAAATATTAAATATACAAATTAAAGATTGTGACTAGAAATAAATATTTTCTGAGGCAGATACTTCGATAATACCACAGAACAAAATGTAAAAAAATATCGGTTTATTAAAATCAAATATTTTATACATTTATTTTTCAGAAAAGAAGTACGACAAACAGCCCTAAAATAAAAAAATCTATATTTTAAACACAAGAAATAATTCTTTAAAAGCATTTTTCAATATTGAAATCTTAACCTTTATATTTTATTCAGTGAACTAAGTATAGTTTAGATATCACTTTCGCTATACAGATTCGATCATACTTATCGATTTTAGCTCTTAAATTAAAACGAAACTCTAACGTCTTCACTTAATGGCTATCATTTAATAATCGATATCTGGATTTTGAATTGTTAAGGGTATCTTTTCTAATTGCTCGATAGATTTATTTAAAACGGAAAAACTTTCAACTTTAATTGCATAACATTGAAAAGCAATGCTTTTTGCAGCTTAAAGTTTTAAACAAAGTATACCTCTTTCAAATATTTTATCGTATAATCTGTTTTGCAAATGTTTTGCTGACTTCTAAAATAATATAAAGGGATCATTTTACTAATACTGTATATAATCATTGGAATAGAAATCTCTGTAATTGAATATTATCTTTTTTTAAGCCAATGAATCTTAGAATGAAGTTATATTTTTGTTATGCAACTTAAATTAATGGGTGGAAAATTTTAAAATTTGGAAAGTAACTATCAGTCAATCAAATTACGCATGATTAATGTAAACATGCATGAAAGAAAGAATTACGAGCTAGTTACTGAATTGTAGAATATAACATTGCTACACTCGCCAATTGCTCTACATGTATGACTTAAAAAGGTTTTGTTGGAGTGACAAATATATGAAATCAGTTTTTTTATGTAGTTGTTTTGGTAACACTTTAATTTCTGCTCCCTTTTGTATGATTAATATTTATTTCTTATACTGTTTTACTATCTATTGTTTCCAAAAGGAGTTATACGAAGTAGGAGAGAATGAACAGGAATCGGATACATTTTATAAAAATAATTAATTCAACTTTGTTTGACACAAAAACAAAAATTTTTAGTTTATATTACACAAAATGATTCACTTTGTAATTTTCTTGAACAATGTAAAAACATAATTTGCAGAAACAATTTTATGACTGAAGAAATTGCAAATTTCAAATTGTATCCCATAACTCCCCATTAACAGAGAGATGTGGGACAGCTATGAAACAATGCATGATAAGACAAAAATAGTGTAGTGTAGGCTATATATACAGTCTAACAAAGATAATGTCTCTGCTACAATATCAAATTTAAGTATTTTCATCACATTAAGGAAAATTCATTATTGTTAAACAAAGATGCCATTAAAAAATCAATTTAATTACGTTTAAAGTAAATTAATCAATTTTCAATGTTATATTTAATATACTTTCCTCTAAAAATATTTGCATATTAGATATTTACATTCAATTTATTAAAATGAAAGAAAGAAAGAAACTAGATTTGTCCCATTACTTTTTTTCCTGACATGTCCCATAACTCCTTCTACTTTTTTTATGTTAAACTTTTTCTATAAACGGAAATGCTACTTTTAGGTATAGTTTAAATTATGGATAATATAAATCATAATTTTTCATAACAAGGGAAACCAATACATATAAACAAGTCACTACTAAACAGAATGCATAAAATGTATATGAAACAATTTTTTTTTAGATTATTGGTATTTTCTTTATTCGATTGCAAGCATATGTAGGTCACCAATTTTTTTCAACTGAAGATTGGAGTATCAATGCTTCATCTAATGCATAATTGATGAAATGCTTAAAAAGATACATAAAAAGATAAACCTACTCTCCCATTCCCCTCGACTCTCTTCTACATTTGAAATTTAATCATTAAAAAAATTAACGTGCTAGAACGATTTATATTATACTTTCCGATTCAGATTGTGATTTGTATCACATTAATTCAAAATGTGGTTATTTTATTTAATAAAAAGCGTAAAATTTAAGATATCATCTAGGTCGTTTTGTCAATTTTGAAGATTTTTCAGAAACCTTTATATGAAAATTTTAATTGCATTAATATTTAAAAAGCGTCATATTTAGAGTAATCTCATTTAGAGTAATCTGATTATGTCTGTATGTTTTCTTGGACATGGTTTTTGAATGATGTAGGATACTATAGTTTTTCTCAAGTTTGATTAACTAATGAAAACATGCAGTAAGCATGATTTATTAAAACACAATGTTAGATTATTGCAGTGATGTGGACTATGCATACAAGAATAAAATTTTGACTTGCTTGTATTAACATTTAAGGAGGATATAGAAACGAGTCACCACAATGACTTGTATTTTGTTGACTTTGTATGACATGGTTCTCAAATCTCAGAAAATAATAAGATGATAAGATGAAAATAATAAGATAAAATTATGTCCAATTAATTCAATTTTATTTTTTACCGTATTTATTTATATATCATTAACTATGTACTTCAGTTATGGATACATTTTTCTCTTCTAGAGCATTAAAATAAGCCCAATGAATAAAAAGCAAATACCATGAGTTCCTAAACCTTTCTCATCAATCCTTCATCAGCCTCTACTGAATATAGGTAAATATTATAAATTATTAATTATTACTGATTTATAAGTATTTAGATATAGTTTAAGACACAAAGGCTAATCTCTATTTAGATAATGGTGAAATAGTACATGGGCATTTTGTTAAAACTGGTCATTTCCTTAAAATTACTCCTTCATAACTGTTATCATGGCCTATTTGGAGAAAAAAGCCTAAATAACCGATTAGTTAGGCTCTGTTGGTAAAGCATTGAGTTCTTAGTCGAAAAGACATACTATCAAAGCTCGCAACTAGGTAAAAAATTCACTATGTATAATTATGACGCATGATGCATGTAAAATGCGTCGTAAATGCTAAGTCTGCACAGCTGATCAAGTTACCAATTTTCGAGATCAACTAGAGTGGTGATGGCTGCCTTTTGTGTACTCCTATTCAAATGGCCGTCATTTCTGACATTATTGTGACGGATGGTGTAGATATACGTGCCCATTGTTAAAAAAGATAAATTATCCTTTTTATTATTCACATTATTATTATATGACAATATGTGTGGAATATAGCTTTAGATATGAATTTTTACCATTACATCCAGAAGTTTTTTTTCGAAACCGAACACTAAGGGAAAAGTCAGCGCTGCTTGCGAAAAATGTAAAAAGTATTAAAGTGATACATTTATGCATGAACACATCAACATTCATATAACATGACTTAATTATATGATATTAATTATTATCTACAGCATTTGTGTTTACATATTATATTCCATGTATTTACAAATTAATACATTATTCTCTTTGCGAAGTGATTAAATAACAAACTAATTTTTAACTCAAACTGATACAGCAAATATATTTTACTATAATAACATCATCTTTACATGAAACATGATATTTGTACATTTTTCTGTTTTTTCACAGATGGTGCAGTTTTTTGTCCGCCACTGTATGAATGTCTTTTATCATTCTTCCTTGATATGCTAAACAAATTATAATTGCATAACACATTATTGTAGGTATGCCGATATTATATTTTTTTTAAAAATAAAGCCATTTTATGAAGTACATCTTTATTAAAAGGAATTTATGTGACATATCTGATATGGTTCTGTATTTCCTAAAATAAAAAAGTATTTTTTCTTCTGTTTAATGCAATTTAACTGTACATTCTGTCAACCTCTTTTTAAAGTTAAAAAAATGTTACACTGGATAAAAGAAGGAAAATAAATTTATCCTTTGTAAAGAAATAATGAAAAAAAAAAGGTTGTTAAAACATTTTTCGTGTAAGAATTTTTTTATGCAGAAGATTAATTTTACATATACCCTTACTCCATTTTAGATATAAAAAAGTGGATTACGTTTAGTAATCTTACCCCGCGAGTAGTCGCAACTTTTTTCACAACGTCATTAGTCGCGCTCGGTCTTTTCGCCGCTGGCCCCTCCACATACCAATTATGTAAAATAAGAAATATTTTTCACTTAATATACGAAAATAACAATTCAATGAAGATACAAATTTGCAGTTTTCTTAAATTATGCATTTTATTCGTGAGATCTGGAGTAATTGGGAAAAGTAAAAATGAGCTGACATTAGTGATTTTTACGTAGACTTTTTCGCCAATTTAAACTTTGTTTCTAAAAATGTACGTGAAAGAGAAACAGAAATACCCTGTTACTTCACTAAGGTGCTCGAGAAAGCTTCAAAGTCAGCTACATGGTAGATCGCCGTTGTATTTGTAATGTGACACAAGTTAGGAGAAAATAAGTTATACGGGCGGCGAAAAGACCAACACGCGACTACTGACGGGTTACTCTTGTAAATACTGTTATAAAAATAAAATACTATATTCATCCTCTACTTCTTTTAGTACCAAGTACCGCTACATAATAAAAAAATAATACTGTATTTTAAATATTACCCATAAATAGAAAATATGCATTATTTTTATGTTATTCACATTTAATGCTAGAAATCATCGATAAAAACTACCATAATTTTTTTTTTATTTAGAATTATAGAATGCAGAGATAAAGTGTAAAAGTACTTCTGAAATAATCGAGTTGGTTCCTTAAAAAAATAAAAAATAAAGTAATCTCATTCTTTTTATATATTTATAAATATAATAGGTAGAGATAAAGTATAAAAATATTTCTGAAATAATAGAGTTGTTTTCTTAAAAAATAAAGTAAACACATTCATCCTCAGCCTTAAAAAAAAAGATCCCATTTTTGCAAAATAACACGTTAAGCATATTACAGAGCTACAACATAAATAATTATTGTTACAAGACAGTTAAAGATTTATTGTAAATAGAAAACATTGGTTTTTCTGCTACTATTATTAGTCACAATAATTTTTCGATCAGAAATTTTATTTTATCTTCATAAAACTAGATAATGGGCAATACCTAAGGTGCTATCAACGCCACTTGCGGAAAATCTAACAAAGATTAAAATGACCTTATTATGCAGGAATATAAACATTCATCTGACGCGACTCTATTATGTGAAAACAATTGTTATCTGCAGAATTTGTGGTTAAATGCTGTATTCTATGTTTAGATAAATTATTGCATTTTTCTCTTCCAAAAGTCTTTTAGCTTTAATATGTGATATCAATAAACCAATTTTATCTCAATCTAATGCTACAAATATATATTACTATATTTTCATTATATTTACTTAAAACACAAATATAAAACATTGTAGTTCTACATTTTTCCATTTTTTCACTAGTGATGCCTCTTTTTTTGTCCGCCACTGTATGCATGTCTTTTATAATTCTTCCATTTTATGAAGGACATCTTTATTAAAAGGAATTTAAGTGACATTTCTGGTATGATTATGTATTTCCTAAAATAAAAAGTATTTTTTCTTCTGATTAATTCAATTTAATTGTACATTCATCAGCATCTTTTAAAAGCTAAAAAAATTATTACGCTTGATAAAAGAAGAAAAATGATTTTATTCTATGAAAAGAAATAATGAAAAAAAAGTTTTTAAAACATTTCTCGTGTAAGATTTTTCTTTGTGCTGACGATTAATTTTACCGAGATCTTTAGTCCGTTATATACATAAAATAGGGATTTCACATTTTGTGGGTATCCCTTCCAGCAGCATTTCTCTCGTAAATTTTCTTATAAAAATAAAATATTCTATTCATCCTCTATTTTATTTATTACCAAGTACCGCTACATAAAAAGAGAAATTTAATACTGAATTTCAAATCTTACTCATAAATAAAAAAACATAATTTTTTTTTTAATATTGTTCACTTTTAACGCTAGAATGCATCGACAAAAATTTTCATTTATTTAAAATTATAATAGGAAGAGATAAACTGTAAAAAAATACTTCTGGGATAAGAATGTTGTTTTCTTATTAATATAAAGTAAACGCATTCATCCTCTGACTAGGTAACCTCTAAAGAGTCCACTTCTATGAAATAAAATGTTAGAGGAGATTACAGAGGCACAATATACACATTTATTGTTACTAAAGAGTTAAAAATTTATTGTAAAATGAAAACATAAGGATTTTCTGCTACTCTGGTTAATTGAAATAATTTTTCAATTAGAAATTTTGTTTTATCTTGATATAACTATATAATATCAACACCTGGGGTGCTATCAACGCCACTTGCGGAAAATATAACAAATATTAAAATGATCCTATTATGCATAAATATACAAACATTCATCTACCACAACTCAATTATATGAAAATTATTATTATCTACAGCATCTATATATTTAAAACGTTAAGCAAATCCTTTCGACAGTTCGTGAGAGAAAACTACTGCATCAAATCACACCATTCTTTTCTTCAACGAAAGGTACTTGGCCACAGATTTGTTATCGTACATTTGTTTGTTCAAAACTTTTATTAATTAGCCATAATTTTCAATTAAAATTTCACGTATGCGCATGCGTAGTACATAAGTACAAGTCTGCCTTTGGAGTGACGCACTGCGCATGCGTAGATATCCTCGCTCAGGTGAACTATCACTTCACAGCTAGACGTTTCGTTTTAAATGCGTCTGCATCTCAAATATAATTTATTCGATCTTATTTTAAACAAGCTCTTCTTTTTATCACAAAGTTATTATTTGTCTCTTTCAGTGTTATTAACAATTCAAAATATGGTTTCTTTCAGAAGGTGTCGTATTACACATAGAAGGTAAACTGAATGATCTGAGGCTACAAGTTACGACTGTTAATCCTTCTTATAAATTGCCGTTACACATGGAGATTGGAAATGTTAGCATTTTAAGTTGTAGCTTATATCAATATCTCAAAAAAAAGTTTTTATAAACATAAACACAAAACAGTTTCTGTAAAATCAAAATTCAAATTCCAGACAATTGCGCATGCGTCAACTGATTCTAGAACTTCTCTATTATAGAAGGTTTTTCAGTGTGTTATTGGTAGCGTAGTGGGGTTACGCAGCTGTCTTAAGCTTTGAGTTTTTGTAGAGGATGCAGGTTCGAATCCAAGCTCGGCAAAATGATTTGTGTAGAATTTTTGTCGATAATTCATTTCAATAGCAACATATTAAAATATGTTGCTATTGAATTAATAAGAAAAGTTTTAGGATTTTTATTATTATTGTTATTTGAATGCTTTATAATTCAATAAAATTTAACACTGAACAATATCTTGAAAAGAAAAATATTTTACATTTAAAATACTTAACCTAAAATAGTTTACATGCAATTTTCAATTACATAAATTGAACTGATCTACAATTTTCGCTAGATTTTTTCTACCATTATCAAGAATATAAATGTCTGTAAGAAAGAAAAAATAAATTACATTGATACCCATGATTTAATATTTGAAAAGATGTATAAAAATGTATAAGAAAATTCAAGTAATAAAAAAATTATATTATAAATAGTTAGCTGCATCAAATTTCAAATTTAGGATTTTAGAGAATGACACAGATTAAAAAAAAAAGTCATGACAGCTTTGAATGGTCGCGTAAATATTGTTACTTGAGAGGGAGAGGGGGGCAGAAAGAAAATAGGCCGTAGTAAGCAAAAATAAATACCTTACACATTACTTTTAGTTAAATTTCTGATAAAATACAAACATAATTAGTTGTAAATTATAAACTTAAAACTATTTTACTTCATTGAATAGATTAGACATTAGACCATCTATCGTCTTAGAAAAAAAAAAGAAAGAAAGAAATCACTTATGTAATACAGTAATTCATTAAAATTTGAATAGACAAATTTAAAAGCAATGAATTAAAAATTCACGAATTTTTCGGATGAAACATTCAAGTTATTTACCGTCAAATCTTGACGGGCATTATCTAGTTTATGGTTAAATTCTTTATTCCATGTTTTGATAAATTAACGCATTTTTCTCTTTCAGAAGTCATTTAGCTTTATTGTGTAATATCAGTAAACTAATTTTTATCTCAAACTAATCCTACAAGTTTATATTACAATAATAACATTATCTTTACGTAAAACACATTACATAAAACATGATATTCTTACACTTTTTCTATTTTTTCCCAAATAATGCCTTTTTTTTTTTTTTTTTTTTTTTTTTTTTTGTTCGCCACTGTATGCATTTCTTTCATAATCATTCCTCTTCGATATGCTAAACAAATTATAACTGATATACATATTGTGCAGGTATGCCGGTATTACATTTTTTTCAAAAAATCTATTTTAAAAGGATATCTTTATGAAAGGAAATTTATGAAACATTTGTGGTATAGTTCAGTATTTTCTAATAAAGAAGTGTTTTTTCTTTTACTTATGCAATTTAACTATATATTCTAACAACATCTTTTAAAAGCTAAAAGAATATTATACTTGAAATGAAAAGAAAAATGAATTTAATCTTTGAAAAGAAATAATGAAAAAAAAGTTTTAAAAACATTTTTCATGCATTTTTTTCATAGATCCTTACTCCATTATATATATTGAAAAAGTTGTTTCCTTTTTTGTGGGGATCCCTTTCAGTAGCATTACTCTTGTAAATTTTCTCGTAAAATATAAAATATGCTATTCATCCCCCTGTTTTATTTAGTACCAAGTTCCGCTACATAATAAAAGAATTTTAATACTGCATTTAAAATCTTACCAATAAATTGAAAATATGAGGGTTTTTTTTATGTTATTTAATTTTAATGCTAGAAATTACAGATAGAAAGTACTATAATTATTTTAAGTTATTTAGAAAGATAATAAATAGAGGTAAAGTGTAAAAATATTTCTGAATCTGTAGAGTTGTTTTCTTATAAAAAGAAAGTAAATGCTTTCATTATCTGTCCTTTTTTTAGGTGCGTTCGTAATTATTGAAATACGTAGCACATACAGTGGTATGTTCTTCTGTCCGACTTGCTCTTTGTCCCTCTGTCCGTATATAACAACGCAAAAGCTACCCAACCGAATAATTTGAAATTTTAAATATGTAATTATTACATAATTTTGTCTAGTTATTTAAATTTTTATGAAAATCGGACACATACTTAAATAATAGGGACAATCAAATTATTTCATTACATTACTGTCAAAGGGAAAAAGTATCAAAGCATTTTAATGGTGTTGCACTCTTTCGAACATATTGAAATTGATATACATCTATGAAATATATTCTGTAATATACATTCTTTGGTTCAAACAATATTTGTTTTTGATTTACAGGACCACACAATATTATTTTATTACATGATGGTATAGAGAGAACATTGGTGCGCTTTTTATTTGAATTAAACTATTTAACATTTTATGAAAATGATATTCATTTTTGAGGAACAATGTAATTTATTTTTTGTATAATAGAAATCAGATAATATTTAAAAGAACTCACAAACGATTTCGGCTGCTATACTGTATCCGAAATACTGCATAACGTTACATCAAGATCTGCATATTGTTAGATGCGTTCGTAATTATATAAATACGTATCAGCTATAGTCGTCGTTCAGTCGGTATGTACGTCTGTCTGTCTGTCTGTCCATCCGTCTTCCCGCATATAACAGTACAAAAACTATCTAACCAAATCATTTGACATTTAAATCATACATTGTTGCAAAATTTTGTAGAGTCATTTCAAATTTTATTAAAATCGGATGTATAATTTCATTACAAGGATAATCAAAAGTATTCCATTACATTATGGACAATAGCAGAAAATAGTTTCAAGTACATTTTAATGAAGTTAGACTCTTTGGAATATAATATAATCGATATGAATTTATGAAGTATATGCTTAAATATACATTCTGTACAATCTATGAAGCAAAGAATATGTATTATTATTTTACAGGACCACACAAATGTATTCCACCATAAAATGTTATACGCGGATGCATAGTTTGGGGCGTGTTTTATTTAGATTAAACTATTTCACATTTTATGAAATTGATATACGTGCCTCAAGCTTAATAAAAATTCCTTCCAGTATAATAAAAAGTAGATAGTATTTACAGGAATACAGAAAAGATTTCGATCACTGAACCGTATCCGAAGTACTGTATACTATAACAGCAAGATCTAGAATTTTTAACAAATATTAAAATGACCCTATTATGCGTTAAAACACAAAAATTCATCTAACATGACTCAATTATGTTACAGTATTTGGTGGTTAAATACTTTTTTCCATATTTTGATAAATTAATGTATTTTTCTCTTTCTGAAGCCATTTAGGTATAGTATGTTATATCAACAAAGCTAACTTTTTTCTCAAACTAATACTACAAGTATGTATATCACCATAGTAACATCATCTGTACGCAAAACATATATATAAAATACGATATTTGTAGATTTTTCCATTTTTACAGCTGATGGTGTTTTTTTCTGCCCACCACTGTATGCATTCCTTTTATCATCATTGATCTTCCATATTGCAAATGAATGATAGTTGCGTGGCGAATTTTTGTACGTATACCAATATTAAATAAATAAATAAATATATATATATATATATATATATATATATATATATATATATATATATATATATGTTTAAATAAAACTATTTTTTAAAGGGCATCTTTATTAAACGAAATTTAAGTGACATATCTGGTACGGTTCTGAATATCCTAATATAAAAAAGTGTTTTTCTTTTGCTTAATTTTATTTAACTGTACATTCTATCAGCATCTTTTAAAAACTGATATATGAGTGATACATGAAAGTATGAGTTATTTTTATGTTATTCACTTTTAATGCTAGAAATCATTGATAAGAACTACCTTAAAATTTTTATATGTTTATAAATATAATAGGTAGAGATAAAGAGTAAAAATATTTCTGGAATTAAACTGTTATTTTCTTAAATAAAGTAAAGGTAATCATCCTCCTTTCTTTTTATAAAACCTAGCTTCATTATTTCGACATACTGCAGACATAGAGCATAAAGAATTATTGTTAGAACATATTTAAATATTTTTGTAAATAGGAAATACAGTGTTTTTTGCTATGCCTATTAATTACAATCATTTTTGAAAAAATATATATTATAAAAAAAATTTATTTTAACATATTATAACAAGATAGAGATAAAACCATATTTAATTTTTTAGATGTGGATAGCGAGTATAAAAACTATATCTCTTGTGTATATTAATTACTAAATAATTAAATAAATGTTAAATAATAAAATTTTAAATGAATATCATACTTCATCCTCATTATACATAATGAACATTGAGGATTTTAAAAAAAGAACGATCCGGAAGCTGTGCAACCATTGTGTTTATCAGCCCAATTACAGCCACTTTTCAATAAGAAAAGTAATTTTTTTGTGTCAAATGTAGTTAATATCTATTTAAAAGTGTCATTGAGACATCTAAAACAATTAGGGGCTAAGTAAAATTCAACTTAATATTTCATATCGCTAAATAAACTTCTGAGTTAAAAAAATTGCAAATGATACTCCAAATCTGATCTCCAGAAATATTCCACTTCCTCCCTTTTTTACAGTGAAATATGTTCAATATTTAAATTTCCCAAATAAAAGACAAAATAATTTTCGTAAATGCAAGGATTTTATTTGTTTAAAGCTAAATTAGAAAGGTATTTTGGTAATTTCAACAGCCTTGCAAAGGGCAAAATTGTAATGTTGTTTTCTTTGCATTTTGTTTTAAATGCTAAAAAACAACGAATCCTTCAAAACTAGGACTTCCCTTAGAGGGATTAGTCTGAGCAATATTGCTGAGAACATAGATTTAATAATAATTTGCAAAAAGTAAAAGAAAAAAATACGATGCTACCTTTAATTGACCATATACTGCCACAAGTTCAAATAACGAAAATGACCACATTGAACAATACAATTACAAAATATTCTATATAAATTCGTATACACAGTTAAAAAAGAGGGAACCAAACTATGCAAAACAGACATGCGTGGTTATAAAAGATAACGTACGCAATATATTAAAAGTAATGCACATATTAAAACACTAAAATATCTTGTATCGGAATTTGAACTCTTTGAAATTACGCCAAGAAGACACTCCACACTAATTTTAGTACGTAAAAATGGCACAAATCATGATGGTTGAAAAGAAAGAGAGAATTTTTTAGATGGTGTGTGAAACTCTTAAATAGTTAATACAGAATAGTTAATATATATAACAGTATAATATCTACATCTGATTTCTATTGATGCGATGAGGTTATCGATAAGAATTTAGGCTCTCTTTAAAAGTGGTACATAAAAATCGCGAAAACGCCAACAAAGGAATGCGATGTGTCGTTTGAATGTTTTCCAGATATGATCAATTGGCTTTAAATAGGTAATGCATGCTGACCGCTACATACGCTGTTTTTTTTTTTTTTTTCAAACCCATTCTCAAGGAGTTGAGTAATATTTCGCTTTAGCATGCGTTAAATAAAAAGAATTGGCAATATTTGTAGTATAAGATGTACGACATTAGATTTGTATATCTCGTCTGCATAATCTTTGAGCTGTCAAAGTATCATCACAAGTGATTTAGAAATTTGAACATATTTTTTCAGCAAAACGTGCAGGCTCAATACGCCAAAGTGAACTCTATTATGCAGTTTTACCTGAATAAATTACTACTTAAAAGACTTTGTAATGTCAAACGAAAAAATTATTCTATAATAAAAATCTGTTGATTGGAAAAAAATAATGCCTTCCCCCCACATTACATTATGCTTCGGAATTCTTTTGCGGTACCCTCTAAATGAATAATAAGTATTCTTTCTGTGGCATATTCTACTAAATTTATATTGTAGTGCCCTTCATAAATGCATATCGATTTCTTTATGTTTCTACGGGTGTTATTATTAAAAAGAACTTGGAATTATTTCAACCCATTGGCCATAATGTAACGGAATATTTTTAAATGACTCAACAAAATTCGGCGCCAGATATATATTTCAAATTTTAAACGATTCGGTTGGGTAGTTTTTGTGCTGTTGCATGGGGACATACTGACGGATAAGTCGGCAGACAGACGAATCAGTCGACGACTGTAGATGCTACGTATTTGTATAATTACGAACGTACCTAAAAATAGTTAAATTTAAAAGCACATGTCAAAATTGAAAACTCATCTTAGCAATTGTTACTAAAAGACACCATTGTAGCTGATTTCTTTTGTGTGTTATGATAAATGGATTAAAAATGCTATGAATATCCTGTTCTAACGTAATCGTTGTAAAACTCGGTGATTTATATCAGATTCAATCCATCTCAATAGGGTAATGTCATTAAAATACTCTGTAAACATTTCTTCCCATAGACCATAATGTAATCAAATTCTTTAGGGTGCTCCTCTAAAGGAATTTTAATCTAACATGCATCATATACAATATAAAACATGCTTAGGGGACGTTAATAAGGTTTTCCAATTGCATTAAAATAAGCGTATATTTATGGGCATTTGAACATGGACAGACGGACAGACAAACCAAATGCATAAACAATTTTCAACTTTGTTGGAAAGTATTAAAAATTCAAACCCAAAGCTGAATATTGAAATCACATCGATTCATTTAATGCCAAATAAATAATTTAAAATGCTCGCCAAAATGCTAGAAAATAATATAGAACTTTCCCCACATGGGCGTGCGAAGAGAAAACTGCGCCAAGAAACTGTTTCAATTTGGCACCCTCCCACATAACTTTTTCTTGTAACAGGCCAAAAATGACGTTTGTAGTACAAATTTGGGTAGCCATAAATTTCCGCGACCAGGTCGATTTCCCCTTTTCGCTCCCCCCTTTTGCACGGCGCTGCTTTCGCATGATTGGCGCCAAAATATCGTTATTTTGCATGGCCTGGTAACCCGGCTATTAATGTTTATTTATTAATATATTGTTTAATTTTTTTATCAAATTATATAATTTTTCTTTCTTTATTAATTAATTGTGTTTTTAATTATTTTTATTTCATTTTTAAAATAATACAAAATAATTGAAAAATATATTTGTAACTCATATTCAAAAATGATTTTTGCCAAATTTTCCCCAAATCCGATCCGTATATGATATACCTACTCTAATTTCATAGTACTTTTCCAATATTACCTTTACCTTGGCGTTTTTATAAACCTTCGTCCTGTGGAGACTTCAGAAAGTGATATTTGTTGCAAATAGATATGAACAGTTACATAAATAAACCTGATGAACGTTTATGATTATTTTTACGTATAAATATAGCACGCATGTCTTATATGCACTACGTGGCGCGATTTCTTCTCCCGTAAATTGGTAGAAACTTTGTTTCTGTGAAAGTTTTTGAATATTTCTCTAATACGATTTTTTGTCATATTTATACTTTTTATTCTATTTATTATTATGTTTATTATTTATAACTGTATGATTATTGCTTCCACCATTGTTTATTTTTAAAGTAAAGTTATGGAACAAAATAAACGGGTTACCATGTGAGACATGAAATCGCCATTTTGTTGCAATCGCATCAACTTGGTGTATGTGTTTCATCTGCGTCATGTATATGTTTTCATAAAATGTAGCCACAATAAAATGCGTGCAATAGAACAATAATCGCCGGGGAACACAGGTTGCTTAGTGAGAAATAATATTAAGTAATCTATGTAAACAAAATAACAGAATATAATCTATGATTAAAAGTAATATCTAAAGCACTCAAGTCAAACTCGTATTTTATTTAAACACGAAAGAATTTTTTCCTAATTTGCACGCGTGAAATATATAAGATGCCAAGCAAAAGATGCGATTACAAAATGTTATTATAAAAATTATCGCTAAACCCCGAATAGTAAGTCACTAAGTATTATGTTTTTTCTTTTAAATAAATAATATAATAATAATAATAAAACAGATTTATTTTTCAATTTGTTTCTTAAATTTAAATATGTTTTATTGTATTTAAATAAAAATTGCTTGCTATTTTCTTTGCTCCATGTGCTCAAATTCTGGAATGTAACAAAAACATTCAGTCAATGAAAAGTGCCGTTCATCAAATATCTGAGACGTATGCAAATAAATCGTACTTTTTTATCAGTTTTTTTAATATAATTTTTAAACTATTTGGAAATTTTTTTTTGAGAGTAGGTGCATTCAGTAGGTTACACTCATAGGTACCTTCTAGTACAATCAAATTCAAAATCCGTCATGTATCTTTTTAGATTTGCTTGCCGAAAGAATTATGCTTATCTTTTAATATCATTAAGTACTATGTGTATTAGCCTTCGCTTTGCTCAAACAATTACTATTTACTCCATACACTCTGATTCAGTTCTCTACAAAAATATCCAGACAGTGAAAAATGACGCACATCAAATTTCTGTGATGTATGCAAATAAATTGTGCTTTTTATCAGTTTTTTAATATAACTTTTAAACTATTTGGAACTAATTTTTCTTAGGTGGTGCATTCACCAGATTACCTCCATAGGTACCTAATGGTACAAACAGAATCAAAATCTGACAAGTACTTTTTGAGATTTGCTTGACGAAAGAATTTTTTTTACTTTTAATATCGTTACGTACTCTGAGTATAAGACTTCGCTTCGCTCAGACAATTATATAAAAAACTTAAAAACGAATATGAATGTTATCTTTGAAAGCGTTAATTGTTTTTCAATGAATTAAAAATCAATATAAATGAATACAATTATATTATTTTAAATATTGCTTGTATTGCACTGAAACCTGAAGCTTAGGTAACGTATTAACACGAACTTGTCAGTGAGAGGGTTAACGTTTTAAAAGAAATTTTAATATAATTCCCTGAAACTCAGAAAATTTGACTAAGTTGTTATATTGTATTTAATGACAAAGAAGAAAAATGAAAAAGAAAGTTTCCTTATGCCAGATTGCGTTAGGATTTATCCTTTATTTCTCTCAAGGTTTTCAGTAATCCGATGTTTCTAGAATACTTTCCCTTGATGAAAAGGGGATTAAGCTAACATGCTCGGTATTTGTACTCTCTGATCCCCTATAATCGCCTCGACTATGGCCATTACCAGTCGTAAATTTCTATCCTGAAAGAAAAAAATCATTTTATTGCTGATAACTGTTAAGAAGTAAAATAATATTAAAGTCTTTTATTCTACAACAGAAAAAAAAAAATTCGGAAATTGCACATTAAACGTAGCAAATGAGGTGCGCTCCTTCTTTAAGGAAGATTTTAAAATATTCAGATCTTGGTGTCAAAATATAGTACTTCGTATACAGTATTGTACCCGAAATCTTTTGTGTGTCCCTCTAATTACTATCTGCTTTCGGACAAAAAATAACTTGTAGTAAACCTCAGCAACATATATCAATTTCTTAAAATGTGAAGCAATTAAACTCCTTTCCCATGAGAGCCTTTTACGGAATTTTTAATGATTTGTCACCGGTTTTAAAAAACAAATTTTTTTACTTATTAAATCAAGAAAATTCTCCAAATGAATAGGGCAAATTTACAGTATAATTTTATTGGTGGGATAAACAATAGGGTGTATCGATTTTTAACTTTTTTTTTGTTTCCAAATTCCAAGTTGATATAAAGTTGCTACTAGACACCACAACTTACCACAAAAAATTTGGATTTTTAAAAAAGGGTTTAGGTCTCCCACACGAGGCCTAAAGTTTAGAAATTTTACTTAAAAAAAAGATTTTTACAAAAAAAAAAAAAAAAAAAAAAAAAAAAAACCTAAAACACTTTTTTCTAAATTGCAAGTTAAAAATCCACTAACAATAATCACAGAAATCGACAGAAAATGTATTTCAAAAACTTAGCGCAACATTTAGGTCTCCCGCACAAGGCCTAAAAGTCGTAAATTTAATCCATTTTTTGAACATTTTTCAGTGCTTTGATATTTGTATTGTTGCTGGTTTAAAAATTAAATGTAACTAAAGCCTCGCTAGGCTTGATTGGAATTGTTGAAATAAGTGAAATAATAAATCACTTTTCAATACGTCAAGAGTCAACTTGAAGCGATGGGGTGGGAGAAGGCCACTCTGTCGAGTCGGGGTGATGCAACACCTATGAATCACCGCGCAGTCTTGTCAGTAGTCGTCTGCCCGCGAGCGAACATTACTGTTGTGTTTTAGTGCAATAGTCTTGTAAGAATCAATTGAGTGAGTTTTGTTGTTGATTATTATGAGTAAAAACTCGCATATAACTAGACAAACTACCGACAGATCGGTTATCGGGCAACCTATTGATGTGAATGAGTTTAATGTTCTGCCAAATAAGATGGATGTTTTGAAATATATTTAGTAGGTACGCATTGAAATGAAACAAGAAGGAATACAACAGCCTGCAAAGAAGGCAATTGTGTTAAAAGTTGTTTTAAAACTTGAGGAAATATGGAAAAGAGCTTCAATTCCTGTTTGTGGCACCAAAAACACAATATTTATGGTTTTAAAACTGCATGAGGAGATTGAGAAAATTAACCCGTGAGTAGTCGCGACTTTTTTCACAACGTCATTAGTCGCGCTCGGTCTTTTCGCCGCTGGCCCCCCACATACCAAGTAAGTAAAATAAGAAATATTTTTCACCTAATATACGAAAATAACATTACAACAAAGATAAAAATTTGCAGTTTTCTTAAATTATGCATGTTATTCATGAGATCTGGAGTAATTGGAAAAAGTAACAAGAACTGACATTAGTGATTTTTACGTAGACTTTTTCGCAAATTTCAATTTTGTTTCTAAAAATGTACCTGAAAGAAAAACAGAAGTGTCCTGTTACTTCACTAAGGTGGTCGAGAAAGCTTCAAAGTCAGCTACATGGTAGATCTCCGCTGTATTCGTAATGTGATATAAGTTAGGAGAAGATAAATTATACGGGCGGCGAAAAGACCGACACGCGACTACTGACGAGTTAAAAAGTGTTCAGGGCCTAAAAGGAAGTATCCTAACTTCTACAAAGATTCAGTAACTAGCTTTCAGTCAAAAACTGAAACTGCATTGTTTGATATTTGTACTGCCGAATGTGACTTCAGCAATTGTATTTTCTCTATTGACAAAAAAGTCCCGGCACTAGAACACGAGTTTTTGCTCGACCAACGTGGTCCTAGATTGATGTCAGTTGCAAAGTGTGACAAAAATGAGACTAAAAAGCTTAAGAAGCTATTAGAAAAAAACTAGTTCACAAGCTTTAATGCAGGTAGTTGTAAAAAAGACTGAGGATGAAAATTTAAAATCTGTTGATAACATTGATTCTTGTGATAGTACAGATGATTCAACGTGATAATTCAATCATGTCAAAATAGTGATTTTGAAATAAATGTACTTGATACGAGACAAAAAGTGTTTCAAGTCTAGAAGTAAAACAAGAACTGCCACAACGCTTATCTTTGTTTTCAACAGTTTGTGACGGCAGGGGCATTCTAGTATAGCTGAAGCTCAGTTACCTATTGCACTTTTGCGAGACTTAAACGTTGATACTGCGGAGAACCAAGGAGCAGTAATCGACAAATCAAAAGTTGCACGTGAAAGACTAAAGTCTCCTAAAGAAGTAAGCTAAACTCGAACCTCCGATCTGTTGGCCATTTACTTTCATGGTCGTAAACATGAAACCATAACAAAAGAAATTGTAGCTGCTAAAAGTGTCCGAAAATCTTTAATGGAAGAACACATATCTATTGTTGAAGAACCTGGATCCAAGTATTTAGGTCATGTAACTCCCATAAATGGAACAGGAAAGGAAATAGTTTTGTAAAGTATTGTGAAGAAAAAACTGTCGATCTTAAAAAACTAAAAGCTATTGGTTGTGATGGTACGGCAGCAAACACAGGCCCTTCAAATGGAGTTATCACCTTATTTGAAAATAAAATACAACATCCACTGCAGGCAGTTGTGTGTCTACTATATTTGAATGAATTAGAAAAATTATGGTTGCTCTTGATGGACCAACTTCGCTCATGTTCTATGAAAATACATCGGCAACATTTTGTACTTATATACTACATTTTATTCCACTTTATAATATTCTATACATTTGTAATAAACAATAGTAATCACAAATAACGATCGAGATTATTTCAACACCTTTATCAAACAATTTACATCTTTAAACTATCTTTTTTAAGGTATTCAGCATTTATATATTATTTACGTAGTATATATATATATGTATATAAATAAATAAATAAATAAATAAATATTGTGTCATTTTATAAATCCTGTAACAAAAATACACTTAAGTCTAGTGTTTTTAACAAAAAAAATTGGTTAATTTACACTAAAAATTACGAAAGTTTTGTCAAAATTAACAAACTTTAAGTCTTCTGCGGGATACCTAAATGTTGTGCTAAGTTTTTGAAATACATTTTCTATCGCTCTTCATGCTTATTATTAGTGGAATTTTAACATGCAATTAAAAAAAGTGTTTTAGGTTATTCTTAAAAATTTTGTAAAATTTACTTTTTAAGTAAATTTTCTAAATTTTAGGCCTTGTGCTGGAGACCTAAACATTTTTTTTTTTTAATCCAAAATTTTTTGTGTTAAGTTGTGGCGTCTAGCAGCAAATTTTTATCAACATGGAATTTGGAAAAAAAAAAGGTTAAAAATCGATACACCCTAATAAACAAGTATTTTCAAGCCTTTTTGCGGCACGTATGCGTTCGCTCGTGTCAAAGGGAATAAAGCATTTAAAACGAGCGCTAAGCAATGTTTTCCCCTATATCATCATATATATCATCTATATTTTATGCGGCCTTTTAAATTTACAACATTTATTCTCTGCACAATAGACATTAGAGAATATATATTTTAGTACATATTTCATTGATGCATATCAGTATTATTATGTTCGAAAGACTGTACTTCCCATTTCCCGTAACGGAATTCTTTCGATTCTTCCTATATTCAGGGCTCCTAAATGGTCCGCGAACTGAACACCAATATTTTTTAACAGAAAATTTCATAGTAGGTTTCTACAGTATTTGTGCTTAAAACAACCACAAGATGATAAACTGTGGTTCCATAAGATGAAAACATCATCAAAATCATCACCTGAATGTTGGTTCCATTATGTTGATGATGTTTTCATCTTATGGAACCACAGTTTGGCTGATTTATATGTTTTTCTTCAAGATGTCAATAAATTAAGCAATAGTATTAATTTTACCCTTGAAGTCGAATAAAACGCCACCCTTCCATTTTTAGATGTTCAAATTAATAGATGCAATTCAAGTTTAAAATTTTCAGTTTATAGAAAACCAATAAAAGAAAATACAGTTATCCCATTTTCAGCCAACATGCCTTTCGAATACAAAATTTCTGCTTTTAGGTCACTTATTAAAAGAGCTTTTATGATTTGTTCAGATGACACATTAAATAAAGAAATTGATTTTATACAGAAAATAGCTTTTGACCATGGTTTTCCAGAAAAAATTTATAAATAAAATAGTTCAACAGTACAATACTCCTCCCACATCTGGCCAACGACAGAATAAACTTATGGTTTACAGAAAATTTCATTATATCCCTTATATATTTGAAAAAGTAAAAAAGATCGCACAAAAATATAACATAAAACTTGTCGCCATTCCTCCTCCATATCTCATTGACCTCGTTACAGATAAAATCGACAAAATTCCAATAGATCAAAAATCTGGTATTTATGAAATCCCCACCACTTTATCTAATAATCTTAAAAAAAGTCTACATCGGCATGACAACGCGGAAACTTTTAATTAGAATTAAAGAACATCGCAGAGATATAGAACAATATAAACAGAATACTGCCCTTGATCGCTTCTTCTTGGCGAACAAGGCTTGCCATATTAATTTTGAGGAAGCCAAAATCATAGTTCCATGCAATAACCCAGTTCAAGGTAAAATAATAGAATCCATCGAAATCATAGCACGAGAAAATAAACCATGTAATGATAATTTATCCTACAATATACCAAAAATATGGCATAACATCATAAAACCTTAAAAATTTTATTTCCTTGCAATATTTTAATTTTTACTCACGTGTAATTGGCAACATTTTTTTAAATTTTAATTCATTTAGTTTTTAATTTAGTAGAAATATTATCTCTCGAACAAGATGCAAACGTAGTCTTTCCATTTCATATTTTCCTAAAGACGCCCGCAGAAGACGGCGCGAAACGTTGAAAGTTTTATTTTATTTTAATATGTAATAATGTATATTAAATTTCCTGTTTTGTGCACCACTGAGCAATGTGTTGTTATTAGTTAAAAAGAAACTTATTGTCTTTGTATTTTATGAATTTTAATATACTTAACAATTGATTACAAACTTTATTTGATTAATAATCTTTTGACTTGCAAATTTAAGCATTTATAAGCTCATTTGTGTGCTTAATTTTATTTTGGAGTATATGCAATTCATATTTCACAATGTTTTGAAATACTTAATTTGAGTTAAGAAACCAGTAATACTGTATGGAAAACCTGTATAATAAGCATTTACTTATTTTTTTGATGATCTTTCAAATTATTTAGAGTTACATTAAAACAAATTACGTACTTAATAATGGGATAACTCAAAACAAATCTAACATACGAAAATAAATTTCTTTCCCAGTATTTCAATTTAATGAAAAGAACTAATATAATACCCACGATCTTGAGATGTACATAAAGCATGTATATAAATCTTCTCAATTATTCATGATTTCTTTTACGTTTTATGTAATACTGTAATGAAACATGGTTTTGTTTTTCTTATAACCAACAATATTTTTCTTATACATATTTTAGTGCTCTTCATGATATCTAGGGCTTTATTTAGAACACAAACTTCTAAGAATTTTTTTTTTGTGTGTGTGTGTTTTTGTTTGTGTAGTTTTGAAATCTCTTTGACAAAATTCCACAATAATAACAGTATGCATGATTTAATATTGTAAAGATGCATAAATAATGCGTTGAACAGCACTTAAAATATAATGCACTTGTAATATATTTTACTGTATTCTGAATAGTTCAGATGGTCTTATTTCATACAGGTATCTTGCAAAATATAATAAGCTACGTACTTAACAAGTAGTAATGTTATTTGACAAACTGTCATAACAATATGTATTCATCATTTGCTGATATGTCATATTATTTCAATATTTGAGTATATGTAGAGATCTTTTATTAATTATTTTTTCCTCTTGTATTTTATATTTTCCCTTTTTAAGAAAACAGAAGGATATTTTAAGAATTTCACATGTGAAACATCATTATACTCATTCATACGATTTTATATAATAACATACATGGTTAGTCTAAATAATTCATCTAGTTTAAAAAAACAGTTTACTTAAAAGTATATGACCTACAAAGTTGATGGTACATTGAATGATACATACACACATCAGTTTTAAGATCAAATGGTTCCAGACGAATATCCCCCGCACTGCTATTGCAATAATAGTGTTTGATTGCGGAGAGGCTTCCCATCTAGCCCTCTAAGTGTTTGGAATGAAATATTTCGTTAACAAAGCTCCAGCATTCACTGCAACATAAACAATATTTAATATAATATAATAATTCTATAGATTTCATGAAATTTTCAATACACTTTAGAATGATTAATACTCTCAAGGATTACATTCATATTTGTAATTAAATAATTTTTTAATAATGTTAAAATAAACATATTTTCTAGCATTTAAAACAAAATGCAAAGAAAATAATATTACAATTTTAGCCATTTGCAAGACGCTCAGAGAGTGTCTTGCCGGTTTTTTAACTTTTTTTAACGCCGTTTTTTTTAACATAGTGAGTATATGTATGATCACAACATGTCATGTACCACCTATCCTTGTAGGTAGCATACTTCATAAAGCACAGTGTTTTTAAACCCGATGGACAGTTAAAAATAACGGTACTACTAGGTTATCCCGTCGACCAAAAAAATTTCGCCAAACTATAAAATTAAATGCCAATAATGGATGATCGTGAATGCCACATTCAATGACATTAAATAGGATTCACGTGTTTAAAATGTCATTAAGTGATTTTTATTTCGACTTTTTATTAATATTTGTATTAATATTCTACTAATAATTTGTTTTTTCGTTATTTAAAATAAAAATTATGTCAGTATGTATAATTTAGCAATTAGTTTGGCGATTTGTATAATTTGGCGAAATTGGTCGACGGGATAACAGAGTAGTATCAAAATAGCTCTCTATTGTTACATAAATGCATTTTGTCATGAGCAATTGATATTATCTTTATAAAAAAAAACTTTGTTTTCAGGTGCGTTCGTAATTATATAAGTACGTAGCACCTATAGTTGTCTTTCAAACCGTCCGTCCGTCCGAAAATAACAATGCAAAAAGGGCACAGCCAAATCGTTTCAAATTTAAAGTATATGATTGTTGCATATATTTGTCGAGCTATTTTAATTTTTATGAATAGCATAGTTTAAATATACAGGGTTCCCTAATGGTCCGCCAACTGAACATCAATATTTTCTTAGAAAGATTTTCTTTTTATATTTTTCTAGCAAATTACGCAGAAAATAGTCAAGAATTCTTAAATTCTTTTTTGTTTTTGAGAGAATTTGATTTTTACATTACGATATAAATATTATTATTAAAGTGTAATAATATATTTGTTATCTTCTTAAATTAAAAGTTATGATGTAATAGAATCATGATAGCAAATTGTACATAATGTATATAATTACATTATATTTGATTAATTCCAGGATGCGTATACTTATGGAATTCCCAAGTTGTTTAATAATTTAAAAAAAAAAAAAACATCTATTATTTTTTAAAATAGAAAAAATTGTAAACGCCGCTTTACGGATATTATATACTTCAAACATTGCAATTAAAAAAAAATGAACTATATAAAAACTGTCATATGTAAATACATTCAGAAAATATTTCAGCGACTGTAATTTAAATTATATTTTACGAAACGAATTTAAAGAAAAATCAAAATAAGTCTCCAAAAATACTGAATTGAATTACTGCGTTTAATTTAAACAAATTTATGATAAAAGCTGAAGATTTACTTCAAGAATAGTTGTATTGAATTTAAAGTGAATGCGGTAAAGAATCTCGTTTCCTTATTCCAAATTTTGTTAGGATGTATTAAGGATTTCCCTAGAGGTTTTCGCCAAACCGATTCTTTTTTATTCCTTTTCCTATACAAAACAGAAAATAACGTGACATTTCCTTCATATGAGCATTTGTGACCTCTGTAAGTCTGACCTCTTGTGACCTGAATAATTTTCTATGAAAATTATCAAACATCAAATATACTGCATGAAAAGCGATCTTAATCAGGATAAGTTAGGATTTTTTTTTATATGAATAAAATTATTTTTTTTTTATGCAAAGAAATTACATACACAAATGGAAATAAAGGATTCACTTGTCACCAAATAACAGTGATAATGAAATAATAATTCTCTGAAAAAAATTTAAGAGCTTTAAGAAGCATAATACTGTTTATTATAAGAAAAGCAAAACCAAAATGTATTACAGTATTACACAGAACCCAAGTAAGATCACGAAAATTTGAACAGAAATATTAAAACACTGCTAATGTTTTGCTCATTATAGTATCGTATTTGAAATAACTTTTGTTATGAATTGTCAGAGTTAGAGGATGTAATAGTTTTCCTTGTTTTTGTAAAATAAATAAATAAATAACTAGCTATTTTTTAAATGCAATTTCCATTCAGTTAGCTTATTGAGTTTTGTACATATACGCACTGACCTGCTCCTAACACTTCACTAACGGATGTGGCTAATCCATACTGACTTTTCTTTTCTTTTCGAATAGTTTTTTGTATTTGTTGGAATCTGTTTTCATGGATATTTCGAATTATGAGAGATTACTTTGCTCATCTAGCTTAAATAGGACGATAGAAAGCTGTTTCAATTTATTTTGTTGCATTAGATTCTTCAGTATAAGTCAAAGCTAAATTAGAAATGTATCGAGCCACCGAAGTGACGAAATATAGCGAAGCACATTTTGTTAGTTTTGTTTTCTTACGTTATAAGCTATTGAGATTTATTTTAAAAATAAAATTGCATTGGAATTCACGTAGTTTCCTACATAAAATGAGATCGCTGTCTTTTTTAATGATATTGAGTACAGTACTATTTTATTGATTAACTAGTGAAATCTTTGAGAAACTTGGGAAATTTTTCGATAACGTTCCATAATAGAACCTACAAAAATAAACTCTTTATTAGCTAATTGGCCATATGGATCCGCCATAATGATAAAGAAATCTTAACAAAGTTGAATTATTAAACTATTTATGATTTTATCAAAAATTCCAAAGTTAATATCAATATCATTTTTTGTAAAATCTCATTTAAATGAGATAAACATTTGTGAATAAAATAATCTTTTTAAATTTTACAAGTTACGAAATTAATGCCAAAAAAATGCTATAAATTTGTATCAGAGGATTACAAAATACAGTCATCTGTTCATAAATGCTACAGATATATTCAATTTGTAACTAAGTCAAACGTATTTAATAAAAAATGTAAGATAAAATCACAATGTGAAGGAACATGTTTAATTTGCAACTCACTTTAATTCCCAATATCTACGAAACTGACAGATAATCGCCATATTTTCATGAAAACGGATGTATGAAAGTACAAATAACAGGGCTGCCACAGGCAACTATTTTTTTATTCTCACTGTGACCAGTTTTTCGAAACAAAAAGCCTTAACACAATCTTTGACAACATTTGCAAGAAAAATATATTTCAAAATTTCTTTCAGAATAATACTGGCGCCACCTGAATACAAAAAAAGTTACCTGTGGCAGCCTTAAAATAAAAAAATATAAGAAGGAAATGTGACTTTTAGACACATATTTTCTTTAAAAGAATTTAAATTTCAAAATAATATGATACAAATATTTATTTACGATGTTCACTTTTATGAAATCTTACTTGATTAAAAATTTAGCATTTCTGATCGTTTTTTTTTCCATTTTCTGAATATCTGTAAATATATTGAATTGAAACAAAATAAAATGCAATACGCGTCTTTCATTTGATAGTGCGCATACCAAGAGAATCTTAAGAAGACGATATGTACCGTACAGAAAGTTAAAGAAATTCCGATAAGCTTTTAGTTTTTTAGACATACTGTCTGTTGAAATTGTATGTAAGAATTTAATGCATCTACAGAATATTACCAAGACAGGATTTAAATATATTAAGTCAATATTGACATGTTTCTCCTGTTTAAAAATTGTATCTGAGAACATACTAAAAGAAAAATTTTTAATAATTAAATTTAATGTATAAAAAAGTATATTATGAGTTTTTAAGATAAAAATAAAGTCAAAATATATCTTTTACTGATTAAAAGATTTATTTATTTATTTTATTATTATTTTTTGCATTAGGATTAAGTTAAATTGCGTAAAATTAAGCAAATTTTTTTAGAAATCTTTGTATTAGTTATAAAGAAGCGAATTTCAAAGAAAAGGAAGGCCTTTTTCTTGTCCGATTTTCGTAAGGATTATCTGTTATTTCCTTGTGGGTTACGTTTAATCCGATTCTATTTGAATGGTTTTCTTTGAGGAACGTGAAATTGCATTTTCATGCTATGCATGTGTACATTTGATCCCAACTAATCTCGTTGATTACATTCATAAGAAATAACTTTTTTCTACATTGCAATTACAGTATTATTTACTTTGAAATGTGTATTTATCGTTTTTTCATTTATAATTTTATTATATGTAATTATATTTCAGGTGGTAACAATATATATATAATATATATATAGTTTATATAGGATACAAATTATATATAGTATAAAAAATAAATATACTATTTAATAACCACGCATCAATCTGATTAATTGGGGGAAAATACAGAAATATTATGCTTTCGATATTTATATACAATTTTATTTTTATCTCAAAATTTAAGAATGATCAACAGGATTTTAAAAAATTATCAAATTAAAAATTAGCTGAATACTATTAGATATATTCTCTAGACGCCTATTTTGTAAAAAGACTCATGCGTAAATGAACTTTAGCAGGAAAAAATGCTCCTTTTATTGGTTACATTTGTGATAATTTCACTATTATTGAATTCATTACAAATACTCCTAGTAAAATATTAATGTTTTTGATTATAGGCTTTATGTTGAAACATTACAAGGCAAGCTACACAATTACAGAAATACACGCCTGTTGGGCTGCATATGAAAATATTATTAATTTTAGTATCCGCATAGTGTACTTAATGCCTCATGCTGATAATCTGAAGTAGTCTAGTCATCCTCCTGAAAATAAATATTCTGATGTACGAGATAACATTTCATACTATTCATACGTTTCTGAGGATTGAAATAGATTTGGTGTCAGAGAAATTTTAATCAAGGATCTCGTGATCATGATGCGAGAACGTTAGTGTGGAAAAAAAGCGAAACCAATTACTCTAAGCTAAAAGCTCTCTTTATCATAATCAAGTGAACCACTCCATCCCCAGTGAGAAAGACGTATTGATGACTTCTAATGAGAGATATGCACTCGAGAACAATTCTGTCTTACGCATGTGTGATGCATGAATAACAGGCTTTCTGGTGTGAGCATTTCACAGACTTTGATGCAAGAAATGAAATTTTTAATGTTGTCAACTGTTAAACATGAGAGACACACATGTATGAGTTTGTTGATTTTTGGTGAATGTTAGTGAAGAGTGTTCTTGACCGTGCCACCACTGTATGAAGATAATGGATTGGCGCCAATAATATTTGAACCAAAGTATACCATGATCAGGAGAACGCTAACGCCGAGCAAAAGCTCAGCCAGATTTTTTAAGGTAGTAAGTTACTTTATACTAGTCAGGTGAAATGGGTTCGCCACAAAAACTTCTGAATAGCAGGACAGAATTCGGAAACAATATGATAGAATTATTCATGTCCAATTTTACTCATATCTCAATATCTCAAAATGATACATATGATGTTTCATAGTGAAAGTTAGCTAAATACTACTAAATTTGCACAATAAACGCATATTTTATTCCAAAATCTAATAAGCGGAAAACTCTAGCAGTAAATGAATAATACTTTTACTGGTTTCGTGTACCTTAACTGCACTGCAAATAAATACGTTAGAAATACTGCAGATGGCACATCAATGTTTGTTGAAACTCTGAAAATGAGAGAGCATAATTTAAGAAATATAAGCCTCGAAGGCTGTCTGTGGGAGCATTATTATTTTTAATATCTGCCATATTGTATTACAGGGTGGGAGAAATAAAAATGGCCCGGGGAAAACACTACTGGAGATTGTCACTTTTTTTACTGTATTTTTCCCTGACTACAAGTCGCCCTTATCTTAATCTTTGCTCTGATCACACTTACACTGAAAGCCCGCACTAAGATCTGAAATGGTTTCTGTCACGTGATGTGTGCATCAGTCATTCACGTTCCATGGTATCCACTCGTCCATACCACTTTTATTTGTCCCACCCTATATTAACAGACTCATGCTGGTAATTTCAATTAGCCATTTTGAAGAATATATACATTTTACTTACCCATCATACGTAGTATAGGGTAAGTCTTGCAATCGTTTTGAAAATCGAAATTTTTTTTTGACGGATTTACACATTTCGACACTGGAGATTTCGAAAAACATATTTTTAGAAAAAAAAAAATTTGCCGTCCGTCTGTCTGTCTGTCTGTCAGTCAGTCTGTCTGTCTGTAAGCGCTCTATCTCACGAACAAATTGAGATATAAGCTTGAAATTTTGTATATAATTAGTATGTAAGAATGGGACGAAGCCTATTGAATATCAGCAACCTCAATTATCCGGAACTATTCTTTTCGGATTCTCGAAAAATTCGTTCTCATGAAAGGTATATAAAAATTTTCGATTTTTTTTTATTTTAAGGAATGCATGTAAAAGGCAATAAAAAACACAAATTTTGCATAAAAAACGAAATCGATCGGATAATTAGTTGTCGAGATATTTGTAATCCTGTTTTCCACATTCTTCGATTTTTCATGACCCTGTATTTCAATCAAATTTAAATTCAGAGGTATATTTTAATTGAAAATGAGACGCTTAATCAAACTCAGTAAACTGTTAGTTAATATGATTATTATTTTTGGAGTTATAAGGATGTTTCTTTTACGCAGTTTGGTACTTCTTGAGTAGTTTGGCGTTTTATATAATTTGTTGAAATTGGGGCATCAGCAATTCATTAATAGAGTATTACCAATATTTAAATTTAGTTTTGGAATTGAAATACATTGTATAAATAGTTTTCACATGTTTTATTTTCATATGCATATAATTGATGGGTAAGTATTACGGTGGCCTCCAACGACTAGTTTACTTACCCATCATACGTAGTATAGGATAAGTCTTGCAATCGTTTTGAAAATCGAAAAAAAATTTTGACGGATTTACACGTTTTAGATAGTGGAGATTCCGAAAAACATATTTTTAGAAAAAAAATTTTGCCGTCCGTCTGTCTGTCTGCTGTCTGTCTGTAAACGCTCTATCTCCCGAACAATTTGAGATAGAGACTTGAAATTTTGTATGTAGTTAGTATGTAAGAATGGGACGAACCCTATTTAATATCAGCAACCTCGATTATCCGGAACTATTTTTTTCGGACTCTCAAAAATTTCTTTCTGATGAAAGGTATATAAAAATTTTCGATTTTTTTTTGTTCTAAGGAATGGACGTATAAGGCAATAAAATAACACACATTTTGCATATAGAACGAAGTCGATCGGATTATTAGTTGCCGAGATATTTGTAATCTTGTTTTCCATATTCTTCGATTTTTCATGACCTGTATTTCATTCAAATTTCAATTCAGAAGTATATTCTAATTGGAAATGAGACGCTTAATCCGACACAGTTAATTGTTAGTTAATAGAATTATTATTTTTGGAGTTATAAGGATGTTTCTTTTACGCAGTTCGGTACTACTTGAGTAGTTTGGCGTTTTATATAATTTGTCGAAATTGGTACATCAGCAGTTCTTTAATATAGCATTACTATGTATATTAACAATATTTAAATTTTATTTATGAATTGCAATGCATTGTATAAATAGTTTCACATGTTTTATTTTCATATACATATCCATGATGGGTAAGTATTACGGTGGCCCCCAACGACTAGTTATGTACGAAATGATACTTCATTGCCAATGTACGCTTACTGTAAAGTTGATAACTATAACTTAAAGTAAATGATCTGATATAGGAGACATTATTTTATTGTCAATGTAGGCTTAATGAAATTTGATAACCAGGCTTGCAGTTTTAAACTGGCTTGGAGTTGTATACAAGTATACAATTTGTATTGTTTTCATGGAAAGCCCGTATACTCTCTGTTTCTCAGATAAATATATAAATAAAAATTTCTATTCAGAAAACAAGAATTTCCCGAATAATATTATTTTTTAACAGAACAATTATTGAGGCGAGCTTTACATCTCTTAGTTATCAACGAGAAATTAAATCTGTCTACTTGAAAGAATACTTTCCGAAATTAAAATGAGGCAGGAGATTATCTATCAACTCCTTATAAAGTCTCTATTACCTCAAAATACTTTAAAAGAGAAATCGAAGAAACTGAAGTTATATTCAGAAATAGATACCACCTTAGATATATAATCATGTGTTATACTAATATTTTTTGCCAGTATTTGTATAATGAAGAAATATTCCCGTATTTATTTCACCTTTAAACAACATCAAATCGACTTTTAACTGTTTTTAATACTAAATATACTAAATTTTATTTTTCTATGAAAGAAAACCTGGATGTAAAATTTCGGTGAAAGGAAGATTGAGTTTATTGATACGAAAGAGGATTAAAAATCGCTAATTTCAACATTCCTGCGCAGTGGGTGGAAGAATTGCTTTTAAATGTACTTTCGACATATTCTTTTGGTTAACCTGAATATTCCATTGTACTAAAACCACATATTTCGTGTCTCTTTAATTACTACTTCACTGTTAGAAACCAGTTTAATAATAAATTTATATGTCATTTTACATTGTGTATTTTTATGAGAAGACTTCTTGCATGTGTGTGATTGTAAATAATTTGAAACTAAATATTGACACCCCTCTAAAAAAGGGCACAAAATACAATGTTTTTGTTTATTTATTTTTAATTTCTATCATTTTATATTGAATGATATTTTAACAAAGACATATTACTCACGAAATATTTCGTTCAAAGTTTTTTCATTAATGCTGATAACTATTCAATACTATTTGCATTAAAATGAATTTTTAACATTATCTTGTCACGGTTTAAACATAGACGAAAAGAAATAATAGTAAATGTTACGACAAAAGAAACTGAACAACTAACGAAAAATTTGTTTTTATTCTTTATTGCTCTATCTTCCATGATTAATCGTTTGTCTGTATTCTGCATTACTCATGGACAAATATAATAGATAACAATTTATTTATTTTTGCGTTTTTCTTTTATGAAGATATCTTTGAAACTTTTGTATAGATTAGAAAATAATGACTTTATACTCTTACAAAAATACCTGATGTGGAAAAAAGTTATATTTTCGATTAAGTCGTAAATTTGTTTTCAAGTTTTTGAAATATCGTTTTGCAAAGTTTGCAACAAAATGATAATCTCATTGCATAACATCGTATGGCATTCAAATTCTTTCAGCTTCACTCGAAATATTGGTAATCATGGTAAGATTATTTTAATACATTTAAAAACTTTTTATTTTTGAATATGTTTGATATACAGCGAGTAAATTGTAATTTTCTTTAGAATGATAACACGAATAGGAGCTGGTAGGATTATTCAACATAAGATCAGCTTAAAAAGATTTTTTGCTTAAGAAAATATATCTAGTAAATTATCTTTAAGGCGGACTCTATATAAAACAGAAATATATCTATCACGGAAAGATTTTCCAAGTCTGTAGAGAAAATTCATAGACATAGAATAAAATATGTCTAAGGCGGAATATTATCTTCTTTTCTTGGCACCAATTGTTTCCATGTTAGTTGTTACAGTATAGCTATTGCTAGGTAAATGTTACATAAATTGTAACGGTTGGGTGCTCGTACTGGGTGTTGAATGCAGATATAACTCAGAATGTAAGATAAAAACAGTTTATTTAAAACGATAAGGGCTCAAGGGACGTGGAGCAGTTCTGTAATTTTAACAACTGATAGCAGTACTAAAAAGTTAAACTCATACTCACAGCTCCGGCACTAACTCAATCGGGGCACTTCAGATTACTTCTCCTTTAACTTCAGCTAAGCTGCTAGATAAAATCTTATTAGTCAGCCCGTGGCTGTATATATATTCTTTATTAACTTTGAAATAGTCAACGTAATTACTATTAACTTCTTACCACCGGCCAACTTCTCGAGTCGAATTCCAAAACTCCTTGCCAACTCACTGAAGGCTCGCTAATACTTGATATCGCTACACTAGATCGCCAGCTGGCGAATGCCGTTAGACACACTCCTAGCTGGCTAATGTCGCTAGACACACACCACACACACTCAAACTCCAAGCTTTTATATGTTGCAAACGGAGATACTTCAAATTTACATATTACTATTAACCGCGACATAACTCTAGAATCCGAGAAAGACACACACGCTCTAGAAAGTTAAAGTAAAAGTAGAGATAGATATCGCTTTCACGCTTACACATCTTAAATCATTGACGTCACAATCTCAAAAATGCTAGAGTGCCTTTATTACAAAGGTCACTCCCTCACAAAATTACAAGAAATAATTTTAACCAGTTTCTTTTTATGTATTTTTTTAACACTTGATTTCATAATGTACATTGAATTTTACATTTCAATAAATTACGAAATTTAAATTTTTAGATTACGGCTGAGATGTGTAATGTTTTTATCGTAATAAAGATTAAGTCAACACTATTAAATAATTCCACACCATGTACAGATTTTTACTTAAGTAGCTGGAAATGAACTCGTTTAATTAAAAAAAAAAATTTTTCGTACTGAGTGCATCAGGGAAGCAAATAGATAAGAAAAAAAAATTTAAGGCGATTATGAAACAGGTGTGAACAGCTATTACTGTATGCTGGTTTATATCTTCTATTTTAAATCGGGAAATTAAAAAAGATCAACTTTTAGTACAAGTTTATCAAATTACTGTATACCTTACAAAATCGCTAGTTTGGTATTCCTTTCGTGGTGCGGTAAGTGAAATTGAGATACTCCATTATATCAGTAATATTATTTTAATTTATAAAGGAATTTTCAGCAGTTGTACACTTTTACCTAAAGATAATGGTAATCTGTCCAAGATTTGAATTCGAGTCTTTCGATTTAAGTCGTCAATAATGTTCTATCCGCTAACCTTGATAAATTTGGCATGCACTATTCACTCAGAAAGCCTGGTTGTATTTTTTCTTGGACACTTTTTTAGCCGGTTGAAAAATTAGAACTCGTATCACTAATTTACCTGTTACAATAATTTTGAAAAATAATGAAGTTTAATTGTGCATTTAACATTTTTTCAAGATCCATTACTTGTGAGATATTCTGTTAAGTAGTACATGATAACAGACATAACTTTATTATCACAAAAAGTCTGGGTAAATTCTGTCAGCTGGATTTGTTTAGCATAAATATATTCTGTTAAGCTGTTTTTGATAACAATCCGCATGTGATTATCAAAAATGTCTTTGTGAACTGCGTCTTTGTCCAGGATACCTGAGTAAGCAGATGGTGAACAGCTTAAGCCAAAGTACATTTAATAAATCAGAATTTATATGAATGGACAAACCTTGCATTAAACGCTTCAGAAACAAAGTAATTTTTTGGTTCTTTAAAGAAATGTTAAAATGTGACATAAACATGAATGTTATCATACATTTCATGAGTAAATATTTTCTTATAGATTTTTAAAAAAAAATGAAAAACGAAAAAAAAACTGGTTCTTTGTTCCAATCAAACTGAAGAACAATATTAAATCTTTTTTTTTGTAATATAAAAAATGGCAAAACAATTGGGTTAGTACATATTTCAATCAACCAAAATGCAAGTTTTTTATTTTTTAATTACTTTTAGTATCATGTGAAATTATTGAGAGTTATTAATTAAAATTACTTAATAATGTAATAATTTTCTATTATGAAAATCAAAACTTTTGTACATAGTAGATGAGACGAACGAACCAGTAGTAAAGAATGTGCTCCGAATTATATTTTTTATAGAGGAATGTACAAAAGATGATAAATATCCTATTTTATTGTATTGTAAATTCTAGGTCTTATTTTTTAATATCTCCATTTATAAGATAAGGGAATTGTTCTTAAAATATCAATGTTTATTTTGTTCCGCTTCTTGACAATAATCTTCCATAAAAATTAATTAAATCTATTAGAAATTTTAAATCACGAGGTTTTAAGAACTTCACATTTTTATAAACATTTAAATAAACAATTTTATATTACTTCAGAGAAATGAAACAAAAAAGTAAATACAAATATTATTGACATGTTTCGATTCCAATCTAATAAGAACCATAATCATAATAAAAATAAAAATACAAATCTTTTCAAGGTCAATAGAAATGACACACGACAATGAGATGTAAAAAAAAAATCACGCGATCTATTGTAAAAACAATAAATTAAAAATAGATCAGGATAAAAAAATTTCTAACTTGGTGCATCATTTCACACTTTCAGGAGGAATTTATTCATAAACTCAAACCATAACTTAGGAACAATAAAAGAATTATTATCATTGCAAAAAAAAAATTTTCGTGTATAAATTTCATAGATACCCTTATAATGGATTTATGACAACAATTTGATACTGTACATAATTTGCTTTTATTAAATAGAATTTTTATCTCCCCATCTAAATATGATCTAGATAAAGCAGTGTTAGTATGACCAAATTTAATATTAGATTCATGTTCACCTTTTCAAATTCCAACTTTTCTCCCAGTCATGCCTAAGTAATATTTTAAGTCACTTTTTTCTGCAATATAAAGAATTTCATAAACCCCTGCAAGATCCTCATGTTCTATAAGATCAAATTGATCATTAAGTGAACTTTTTTGCTTTTTGTTGGCGTTGACCCAATCAATTTCATATTAATTTTTTTAATTTTAATTTTAACCTTTAAATACTGCCTTTTAAATATGGAAATGAAATTCCTTTGAATTTTGTAAGATCTCCCTCATTTCATAATTTTGTGTTTTAGGTTTCCCTTTTTTATAATAATGTATTAATTTATTGATGCTTCGTATTTTATATCCATTAGAATCTACAATCTCACGGATATTACTCAACTCCTTACTTATATATATGTATATATATATATATATATATATATATATATATATATATATATATACATATAAGCTGAACAATTATTGTTCGTAAATTAGTGATTAGTTTGCCGTTAAAGGGCCAAACTTCTCGAAATATTGCGGCAAAGTTATCGATCGATTGTTCGACTGTGAACGATATTTAAAAATTATATGAAGCTGGCCATGACGTTCTGGACTTTCTGCGGTCCGAAAGACACCGGAAAATTACTATTCATGTGGTAAGAATTGTCAGGAGAAAAACAACTGATGACCCCCTTTAAAATTATGTTGCAATACGCCTCAATTTACGGAATGAGAAAATTTCCTGAAATAAGTCGGTCTACCGTGTCAAAATGCTGAAATGATGCAGAACTTTATGGAAGAGTCTGTGTTCAAAAATTTTTCATAGGTAAAATATAAACGTACTCGACTGGCGTTTTCGAAGAAAATACAAAGTCTGTCAAGTGAAAACTGGGACAAAAATACTATTTTACAATCAACTGAATTTCAAGCTTATTTGAGAGTGATGGCAGACACTATGTCCGATGGCCTAACAACAAAAGATATGATTCGACCTATGCTATTCCTACAATGGAGCAGGCCGAGGACACGTTATGCTGTGGGGAGTATTTTCTTCAAAAAGTGTCGGTCCGTTATTTGAAATCCACGGCAAGATGAATGATGCAAGGATATGCTATTAGGATATCTTGCAAGATTATTTGCTGCCTCATTAGAGGAAAAAGTGTTGTCGCAACTATTTGTTATAACATGATAACAACTTAAAGAATGTATAAAAACTTGACAAGAAATGGCTTTCGTACAAAAAAGTTTCCCTTTTCAAATGGCCAGCCCAAACGCCCAACATGAATCCAATGGAAAATCTTTGGAAAGAAGTTGACAAACATGTGCGAAATTATAAATATTCCAACTCAACCAAAATATCCAACAAATTGCAAGAAAAAAGGAAAAAAAACCTAACATAGATGGTATTTAACTGTTAAACCATTAATTGTATGAATGTCACATTGCTGCGTCGCAGTATTTATTACTAAAGGTAGGGTGATAAAATACTAATTGTAAATGTTGTTAATCACTAATTTTCTATTACAATGTCATTTTTAATCAAACTTCAGAAGGTGGCCGGAAACTTTTGAGAACATATGTTTTCCTTTATACTTAATTTTCTCTGTTAAATTTATTGATATTTAAATGTTATTCCATAAATAAGTGCCTAACTATTATGTCTATAAAATGTATAATTATCACTTTGAGATTCGCCTTCATATGGATATACTTACAAATTATCTAAAAAAATTTTGCTGGCAGAAAACTTTTGACTGCCACTGCATATATATATATATATATATATAATGTCATAAAACACATATTTACTAATGAAAAAAAATATGTTCTTTTATGAGAGGATACCGATAAATATTCAAATACAGACATCCTTTTTTGTACGGATTAGAAAAATATCATGAAAAAAAAATCAAAAACATTCCTCTAAAAGCTAGATAAATATGCTGCTTAAACTTAAAATACATTTATTATCCTTGTGAAATATTTGATGCGTATGTATGACTCATGACGAGTATCATTCGTTCCATATATATATATATATATAATGGAATGAGTTTCAAATTCATCGTATCCAAAATTTAAAAAAAAATCAAGTTTTATCATACATATCTATTATTTTGAGGAACCTGCATCTAAAAACATTAAAAACTCTCTATAAAAAGCATATTATGTATTTTATGTAATATTATGTATTTTTGGTATTGTAAAGTTTCCGCTTTCAGTGAATGCGCGTGGTCAGACTTCAATCGCGGTTTCCCAAATGTTTATCTTCAGGATAAGGAAAGTTTTAGAACACACATTTTCATATATGTGAGATGTTCCATTCCAGTATAATGTAGATACAAGTGCAAGTACGTAACGTACTATTTTTAACCGTCACTAAATCGTAGAATAATTTATTTGCAGTGAGCCGTGTCACACGGTGGGAGGATAAAGATCGAAATTCTTGTGACTTTTCTATTAAAATCACTCAAAAACGTCTCTTTTCCATTAAACATGTTTATTCATCATTCACAGGATAAAGAAGCAATTCTACAACATTACAGTTTGATATTAGTATCAATTTAAAGTGTTAGCAGATAAAAAAATAAAGCTAATTTTAAAAAATAAACCAACTGCACTATATTAAAAACTTGAAACCACCAAGTGACAGGAATTTTATCAGCACAAAAAAAGGTAGAAAAATCAGCGCCGAAAACAATGTAATGAGGTCACGCCCGAACAGACACTAGAATACAAATTTTTACGGTTGTATTTAATTTGTCAATTCATTAGAAATTTGATTCAAATTAATTCATTAGTTAGTAATTCAAATTCATTCATTAGAAAAAGTAATTTAAATAAATTTGAAAGATTTGCTTTTAAATGAAGAAGAGTCCTCGCAGACTATCCGAGTAACAAATGATGCAAACCGTTCCCCGGTGGTAACAAAAGGGAATTTTCGGAAATTAAATGATTTTTTAGAAGGTAAATAAAAAATATAATATCCAACACATAAAAGAATAAAATTAAGTAATGGGATTTTAATGAAAAAGTTACTTTGACAGATTAATGTTTTTTAGAATTAAATAAAATAAAGAAAGCGTAGACAAAAGGTGAGGTAAAGTGTCCATATTTCGCCCCCTTCCCTAATTTCGTCCCCATCCAATTCTCCGCTTCTCTGAAAGTGACGCCACTGATCACATAAGGCAAAACGAATGGAAGATAAAAGGATTCAGAAGTAAAATTTTCATTCGACAAGACGAATCCTTGTATGATTAATGTCGAATTTCCCATTTTTAGAAGATCTAAGATCTTGCTACGTCTTTTGTAGAACGATATTTACTTTATCGCAAGTATTTATTTCCAATTACTTGCATGTATTCTATGTAGGTAAGATGTTAACAGTATTATATAGTGGGTTTTACAATGTTCAGTTTATTTTACAAGAACTGAAGCATTGCCATATTAGGAAGTAGCGTTGTTCCAATTTCGAACCCCCTTACAGTTCTTATTTTCGTACCGAGGACGAAATTAGGAATGCTTTTCAGTACTGTCATATCCTGATAAATAATGTGCCTGCATTTTTGTATGTAGGTATATATAGACTTAATCTTGAGGACTTTCTTCATTGTAATAAGGTGATATTCAGATTAGGTTTGAAGGTTCATTGATTAAATATAAACAGGGATACGGGGATTAATTCCGGCTTTATTGTAAATGCGTGCCGCTGTTCTTAAAACTAACTGCTGTCAGTGGTTTTAAAAAGGCAAGCATTATGCCATTTAACCCAGATATTTTCGGACCTGGAGATTTTTCGGGGAAACTTCACCCTCTCCGTCTGTCAGAAATTTTATGGTTTCTGATCAACTATCGTCAAGCGGCCAGGTTCAGCAAATTGTTGCTGACATAAGCCCTAAAGAGATCAGGTAAGTGCCGTAAGATCGCACCAGCAATTTCTACCCGAAGAGGGTTTAGCAACATTGATCACTGGATCTCCACATGAAAAAAGGGGGAAATTCCCACGTGAAGTAAAAAGGCTCAGCTGAAAACTACCACTCTCAAGGGGAAAGGAAGAAATCTACCGTGTAAAAAGTCCAAACATGACCTATCTAATATCATTGATGACGAAAGTGATTCTTCTAATGAAATTGCACGATGGTGATATAAGCGATCATGACGATAATGATGCAAAGTGCTCTACTTCCTTGAAGCGATTTCCTTATAAAAAAGAATGGGTTCTGTGCTTTCAGTGTTGCACATGGTCCCAAGAAACATGCTTAGGAGCCAAAAACAATGGACAATATATGAGGAGCCCAGAAGCCAAGGGATATAAGTGACAAATTTGAAAAAATTGAGTTAAATGCACAGGGTATCTGGAAATATGCTTTTTTCATTTCAGGTAAAAAAATATGGGTCATTTTCTTATTATTTGCTGAGTTATAGAGATAAACCACTTTTTTCGAAAAACAAACAATATTGATTAATTATACATTTAATGAAAATTGTACTCTATTTTTTTAACAGTTATTGAAATGAGAATTCAAAGATTAGAATGCAACAAGCATTTCAATTTAGCTTTCCTATTTCAATTTAGTCAATTGTTATTGATGTTCCAATTTAACATCAATTATCTTTAAACTCAATTTACTCCAAATCGACATTTTGTCACCTGTACCCCTTGGCTTCTGGGGTCGTCATATATGTTCTCTATACTTGAATACTTAATGTGTTTTTATGGTATTATTGATGCTATTATTTACTATTAGGATTAATAGTACGTTTCTTTGTACCTTCAGTTAAGGTAAATTAAGTTAATCATTTTCTTTAAAATATATTTTGATTTAGTTTTTTTTCCAAGGGAACGAAATTGGGACATTATTTTTATTTATTTTTTCATATTGAGATACTTTTGAGAAAACAATTTATCGTATTGTTAAAATTTTTTTGTACAACATTTGTCCATGTTTCCATATATGCGAATAGTTAATTTATACAAAATACATATTTCGTAGGTTTTCAATGAAAATGAAAACTTTCAGGGGCCTAAAAGTAACTGGGGGACGATAATAGGGCACTTTACCTTATGGAATATAAATAACACATTAAATATTATAAAAAGCAAAGGGAAAATTTGATTAATTAAAAAGATAAAAAATAGACGATTTTTTAAAAATTAATCTATATTAATGCAAAAGCAAATACAATGCTAATTAATTCTGAAACTATTTATCAAAAGTATTAATAATAGATAAATTCACATTTTTATAAATACCTTATTGTAAAAATTGTATCCATATGTATATATATATATATATTTATATATGTATATCATAAAATACCGAAACTAAGCTGCTTCCAAATATAAACCTCCCCATACATTTTGAAAGTTATATAAAACCTGCGAAAATTACGTATTCCAAATATATCCCCTCACCCTCCTATTTTACCTATCTCTTTCACAAATTTCTAACAATATGCATCCTTTAAATTATTAAAGTTTCCTGTCTGCTAAAGTGTGTAGGGGTTACATTCGGTACCTTATGGAAAACACACACAAAGATATATTTGTATACATATACGTATAAATGTGTGTATTATTGCTGTTGAAATTTTATCAAAACAATTTTATTTAAATATTTAATTTTGTGAAATCTACATAATAAATAACGCAGTAAAATTAAGTAAAGTAAAAAACATTTGTTTTCAAATTCAATTTAGTAAAAAAATGTAGCATAAAATATTTAGCATAGAATGGATAACAGGCGAAATAGTAAAAATAATTTCTTTCAAGTATATAGACTTTTAAAAGAAAAGTCTTTTCTAGTTCTATAAAGTTTCAAAATAAGAATGGAAGGCGGTATTACTTTTTGAAGAGTGCTGTTTCTGCAAAATAGAACCCTTTATCTGAAAAATTGAAAGAGTGGCAAAACTCTTGTTAAACTTTCCTGATTCAGTTACAAATCCAGATAAAAGCTTAAAATTATAAAACTGAAACTTTCAAAAATTAAAAGAACGTAAAAGAACAAAAAAGATATGCTACTTTTGTTAAAAAAAAATTGTCACAATAGATTATTTTCATATATTTTCTCAGAATTAGAAAAAAAGTTGAAAGAAATTAGTTTGAAAGTATTTTTTTTATTTCATTTTATGAGGTAGATTCCGATCATTGTAAAATTACTAAGAATTAAATAAAAAATTATCTAGTAATAGTAAAAGATGCAATAATACATTCGATTAAAAAAAAAAGTAAAAAACATAATGTACCTACTAAGTTACATTTTCACAACAGTTTATTTATGGCATAAAAAAACTAAAGAAATCAGAATGATATTAATGTGATACTTTTGTAAATATAGGAGGACCAGTGTTTTTATTTGAAATGCAAACCACTTTGAAAGAAGATGCATGATTTTTCCGCACTTTTTTCTTTATTTTCTTGTTTTAATTGTATTTTAAAAAACAGATTCATTCTTTTTTCTAAATCTGCTAGGGTATGTGTTCATTCATGCAAAATAAATTCGTTTGTTAAAAAAAAAACCCTCTTCCTTTAACAACAAAAATAACAGCATATTTGCATTAATACCATTATCATTGAAATATTTCGATTAAAAAAAAAATCATAAAAAAACGTGTTTTAAAGGAAATTATTTAATTTTTAAAATAATCTGTATCACAGAAACCATATTCCTCTTAATTTTATAAAAACAAATTCAGAATTTGCATATGTTCTTTATTATTCATACCTTTCTTTTCGACGTCAGTGAATGACTCATTATACATAAAGCCTGATCAAGGCTGATTTTATGATGATAACATTCTGGGTTAATTGAGAAAACACATGGAAATAATTTGAATGTGCGGTTTAGAAGATGGGCTCTGCCTTGTTTAGTTTGTGTTATGTTTTATATTTTTGGTTGTGTCAAAGTGAGCGAGTTGATGGAGTGTGGTTTTTTTCAATAATCATAATTTTCCAAATTTTACAATATTCCAGGTGAGGCATTCAATTAATAATGGAGCGTTAATTACAGTAGAGGAACATGTGATATTTAGCCATCGATTGTTTAACATTTGATTTTGATATTTGCTGTTATGGCGGAAAAACGACTGCCATTAATACATATTTTGAATATGTTTTCTAAAAAATATACTAGAATATCTATTAATGTAAACCTCTCACCTTGGAAGCAAGTTCTCTTTGCTTTTATTTCGTGTATCTAAACTTAATTCTAAGTATTATTCTTCACAAAACGTCCATTTGCACGAAACAATAACATTTAAGGGACAAAAGTAACATAAATGCTATATGAATTCTCTTTTTTTTAACATCTCAATTCATAAGTCCATACAATCGTACGTCTCGTCTGAAGAAAAAACACAGAACAATAAAATCATATATCAAAATAGAATACAAATAGGTCTTATTAGTTCCCACAGCTTACAAATGTTTGTGTGCCAAGGAGTTTCAAAGTTGAGAGTCTGAAACTACAACAGTATACATTTTTCAAAATTATCAGCTGCTTTAGAAATTCAACCTACGGCCGCCAATGACTCAGTCTTTTTTCCTATTTAACTGTATTTACTAGTTGAAATTTTAACTTTTTTGAAACAGTTATATTCTTTTTTTCTATTCTGCGAGAGCGTGCGCTAAATATATTTTTTGTTAGTTCATGTGTTGTATTTATGTGTTTCCATGCAGTATTTTGGCACATTAAGATAAAATGGTATATATATATATATATATATATATATGTGTGTGTGTGTGTGTATATATATAATTTATTATTAATTTTTTATATTAATTACTTATATTATTAATAATAAGTTATTATTAATTTATTATTAATTTATTATTATTAACTTAAAATTTTCAAAATTTGAAAAAGTTTTTTAAGGTTATTTTCAAGGGTTGATTCTGTAAAAAAAAAAGAAAAAAAAATGTCATAATTGACAATCTAATTATAAATTACTAATGGAACCCATAGGGATTGTTAAATTGAGTCATATTATGGTATTAATCTGTAAGTCTGTGATTTAATTCATGTTCCGATATATTTACACAGTATATTCTCAAAATACAGGAAAGAGTATTTTATGTGTAAACTCTATACTCACGCAGTAACATTACGCACATAAAAATAATTATCCGTTATTCCTAAAATCATAAAAATGCACAGAAATTTATAACATAATGTTTTTAAATTATAGAATTTTAATTTCTGATATTCTTAAGTTGTTGTACTATAGCTATATTCTTATGGATCTCTTCCGGCATTGCAAATTTGCGAAATTGAACCATGGGGGTGGAAATGAGGAAGATTAAAATTTTTGCAACAGTGCTTTAACATGATTCTGACCGACAAGTAGCAATAGAAAAATGGAAGGAGAAAAATCAGTTATAGCAAATGCCAACAATAAAATAAAATAAAAATTTTACCACAATAACTATTTTTCTATTTCAAGTTTTACACGTGAAAAATTAAAATGAAATAATAGTTTGACGAATTAAAAAATGAACATGACGCAGTACTTTTCTATTGCAAGATTTTGACGTGAAAACTGAAACTGAAATAAATATAATTAATTTTTTTAGTTATAATTACATCATAATGGAAACATAATAAACGTTCGCAGGTTAATATGTAACACCAGGTGAGATGGTGAGTTTGAAAAGGTATAGAAACATGACAAAAACCCAACTGTGAAAATATTGGTAATATTTTAATGATTGTCTGAATTTATTTTCCACATTTTAATTTCCCCATTTTTTTTACCTTTTTACATGTGTATGTGCAATGTTCTCGTTCGCTGTTGACAGACAATAGCGAGTTGGCTAATATGAAAACAAAAAACGTAGCCAAATGAAAAGAAACGTTAGACAAAATAGACACTGTGTGAAACATTGAAAAATATACCTGTAATCCACTACAGAATCGTTTTTTTCAATAGGTTCTGATAAGATCTACCTTTTAACATTGCTTATAAAATAGAAATTCAACTGGCCACTGCTGAAAATGTAAAACGTACATACTAAACGCTTCTTAAATTTGTAAATGTTTCAGGCATTCTTTTTGCAGTCTCAGTTAAAATTAAAAAGAGACAACTTCTGGAGGATTGCTCCCGAATTCAAGTGGAACCAGCTGGTCAAGGTAAAAACATACTATCTTTTAATTACTGTTTGAAAATGTATACATCACAAACTGTTGTGCGATTTCGACTTTTAATCAACAGAAACAAATGGCAAGCCAATGATTCTTTACACGCAACATATGTATAATATGGTAAATGGCAAATTTAAAAAATCATTCTAACAAAACTTTTTACATTTGGTACGTAATGCTAACAATTTTGTTTGTGTTTCTACCGATGCGACGTCGGCCCATAGATAGTGATTATCTGACAATAGAGAAATCCCTATGGCATAAGAATTTCTTTGTCTTCAGCTGTTTCGAAGCTGAATTAGTGTTGAGTCACTATCTCAAGGGCAGTGTAAATGACACAGTGCTATTCAATATGTAAACCCACATCAATTGTTTAGTAACGCGGATAAGAATATTGATTTCATTCAGCACACACAATTTGGTGAGTTTGATTGTTCATTGACTCGTCAAATTAAAAATTTTGTCGCGATTTGGCTAAATTCGAGCAGCAGCAAAATTTCTGTGTATATATATGCGTGTATATTAGAAGTTTCACAAAAGATTTAGGACTGTGGAACTCATTCTCTAAAGCTCTTCGTTCAATAGTGAAAAAACTGGGTATGTCTTTAATCTTGATTTAGTTTTTATTGGTGAAATAAGTATTTCATTCAAAATCTACCTCCGCTTGTTGGCCGGTTTTTTAATCTTATATCATCCAAAAGTATATGAAGTAATAAATAAATTTTAAACAAAATTCTTATGCATGATTTTACTATGGCCAGCTGGTTCCACATAAATTCGGGAGATATCCTCCACAATAGGCAATAAGCTCTAGCTGAAAATTAGATTTATATCAAGAAGTGGCATTAAGGCTGGGATTTTTTCATCTTTGGTAGTTTTATTTTACATCTTTTATTCAAGCAGCAACGGATAATACGCATCCAGGTAACAAAAAGATTCTCAAGAACTTCATGTACAACAGAATAACGAAAAGAAAATTACTTTATAAAATATTATGACCGGGCATAATGCATTTTTATTCCGATTCAAAAAATAAATATAAAACTTAAAATAAGTTGTTGCTTTGACACTTTCAAATCTGAGTAAATCGATATTTTTATTTTGTTATCAATTTTTTTCAAATATGACAATCCAATCTTTCAATTCTGAAATACCAAAAGTAGGGAAGAGGGGGGTTAGTATGGACTTTTTTTTATTTTACGATATAAAAGCCTAAAAGCATTTTAAGAATTTCAAAATACTACTGAACTGAAGAATGACAATTTCAGCTTATTATCTGAAAAAAGGATAATGAAAAATGCAGTTAAGCAGAGAGAAAAATGGCAGTTTTTAACAGCGATCCATGTGTCTACACTAACCACATGTAGGGGTTAGTGTGTACAAAACCAAAACATGATGGGGGTTAGTGTAGACAGCTAATGTTTAAAAAAAATCCTAATAAACAGTTGCAGTTATTATTCAATTTTGTAATTATTTAGGTCAATGTTAAAGTCTAAGATATTTATGGAGCGAACTGTACCACGGACAGTCGCAGGTTATGGTAGTTTAGCCACTATCTCCTAATGTTCTATTTGACAAATATCTTTTATATCAGGAAAAATGAAATGAGATGTTTGATCTTTTTTCCACAAAAATTGAACTTCAAAGTCACTAAATCTATATACATTTTCAAACCTGCCCACAAAATACAGAATACTTTTCTTCTTTTTCCAACACAAAGTTATTGGCATTCTCTCATTCTCGCCTAAAATATTTGAAACTTCTTTTGGCCTATGTTTTTTTATCCCATCTTCTTTAATATTGCTAAATGTATGATCCAAATTGCTACATTCTCCTTGGGAGATTTCTATTTCAGAAGGAAATTTGAGTTCCTTTTTTGGATATTCGTTATCATTTATATATAGTCTAATTCTCTTTTCTTTGCTTGTGTTTTTTTTTCATTTTTTTGTTTCTCTAATGGCAAATTTTTAATTCATAAGTAATGCTAAATTGATCTAATGAAAATGCAAAACTGCTGAATTGAAACAGAAAATGAAAATTAGCAGCAAAAATTTCAAATCTTTACTTCAAATGAATGTTGAAATTTTCATGTACAGATCCTTATTTACATTAAACTCAATCTTAATATGTGTTTAATATAATAATTATATTTGTAATTTTACATATGTTTTATACTTTTTTATACTACAATAAATTTAACAATTAAAGTACAAAATATGAAAAACAAGGAACTGTCTACACTAACCCTCAGTAGTCTGTCCACACTAACCCAGTGCTAACATTCTATAGTTATGTTTAAGTTTTACTAACTTAAATAATTTTAATACTTGAAAGAAGGTTATAGAAGTAAAGAGGACAAATCACACTTACTTTATAGCAACTTGTTTAATTGAATTAAAATTAAAACTCTTTGTGCTGCTAAAATGAAAAAGAATCATTATTTTTATTTCCATGTGTGAAATTCAACTTTTAGCAACAACTAAAAGAATTTTTAATCTATTGCTGAAGAATTTTTATCAATTATAGAGTACATTAATGCTAATTTAGGGAAATATTTAAAATAATTTTCCTTTCATTATTTAAGCTGCAGTTGTAAGTGTCTACTCTAAATCCTTGTCCATACTAACGCCCCTCTCCCCTACTCAGTTTCAAAAGAAAATATTTTTTATTGGTTAAATGAAGTAGATTTAACGTGGGTAATCGAATATATATGTACTGTTTTTTATGATTTCGAACGAAACGTTTTTTTCAGTTATATTTTATAACATGAAATGGATGAACTTAATTTTTATACTATACGTGGAAGAACAGTTGAAACCCGTCGAAATTTAATCGCATAGAGATTATTCGTCAACCTTCAATGGATGATTGTATAAATTAATAAAACAAATATTTCAAAGGTGGAATTTGATAACCATCAAGAATAATAAATACAAATATCATGAACAATCATAATATAACATCATGAATAAAGCATCATGTTCTGAAACATAAGTGTCCATGTTTTCAGAAAATAGTATACATATACATCTTCTAAACTTGAGTAATTTTTATTCGCTGTCATTTTGACTATGGAACATTATATATGGCCTATGGAATATTTTGTAAATAATACCAGATTTGTGTATTTTTTGAAGAATTTTGAAAATTGCGTTTTTAGAATGTGACATCCTTTTGGAATATTAATATAAATCACAAAGAAAAGCTTTTACATTTGTTCCATTTGACTAATTAATATTTTACTAAGACAGTCTGTTTTCAGAATAAAATTATTTCAATTTTAAGAACTTATAAATTACTTAATTACGGTGAGAACAGACTAAATGTTTTTAAATTCATAAAAATAACAATAATAATATTTTTTATAAAATAGTATACGATTCTTAAAGCGATTTATAGAGAGGAAGTATTTAAATATAATAAAATTTTGATAATTTGTCTAAACAAAAAACTATTTAAAAAATTATTTCATGAAATTATATTTTTTTTATTTTGTTATTTCAAGCATGAATATATGTAGGAATTAAAAACTGTGAAAGAAAACCACCCAACATACAGTATCTTAAAAGTTCTTTTTTTATCTGAAGGATACCCTGTATTGGCTTTAAAAAAGTTATTTAAAATGGAAAGCACAGTTACAGTATGAAAAGTACAAAATGGAAATATCAGACTAAGAACAGACGGTCAATTTCCATTTTGAAGATGCCGATCCATTATTTTCCCATTTACTTTGACAAGCCACACAGAAATAACCCAGAATCTTTAGAATATTTTGCACAGAAAAGAATAATTAATTTCAATAGTTTATTCAGCTGCGAACACATCCTGTAAAATTTTACAATTGCGTTATACATTTTGTAAATTGTAAATTATTAATTATTCTCCTTTTTTTTCCGTGATAATAGATATTTTTTAAACATTTTGTTACACGTGTTAATATACACTTTGATTTCTTTTAGTATTCAAAACAAATATTAGTAAGTTCAAAATTGTACGTCAAACTTGGAAAATAATGTCCGTTCATATTATAACAATTTATATAAATTTATTTTGTAATCGTTGAGATTATTTGGTTGAATTAGTCCTCCAGTATTCGTCCTGGATGGCTCCGTTGGAAGACCATTGGCGGCGTCAGCCAATACATTCCTGATTCGAATCCTGGCCCGAAATTTTTCCACTCACTGGGAAAATTTCCATCTAGTTATATAAATATCCAGATATTGATACAATATTTGTTGCAGTCATATGCAGGAATACAAAATCTATTATGATTATACATACAGTTGAATTCATTAATATGGAAATAATATGATTCCATCTTAAAGTGGACATAACACGCGTGGCAACATAGAATCGTTACCTATTAAATGGTGTCATATGGTTAATTATGAATAATAGGATTTAACATAGTACTGACAAAATTTTTACTAATATCTTTTATTTTTTAATATTTCCTTATATTTTCATAAAATGGAATATGACTTGATAAAATTCTGCAAATATTATACATATTAAATTTCAGACCATTTTGTTTTATAAGTTTACCGTAACATATGCGGTCAGACAGATATTCGGACAAAACAAAAAAAAAAAAAAAAAAAAAAAAAAAAAAAAACAGGCGGTTGAATCAGATGATGGATATTCATGTAACGTATTTATATAATTACTAACATATCTTTAAATCTGTAAATATTCATTATTAATAAACAAAGTTCTGAATAGCAAGTAAAACAATAACAAAAATACAATCTGTAGTTAACTCTAGAAAAAAAATAGAAATTGTTATTTTAACTATTTTCTTTTTTATATTAGGCGAAATCTAAGCTTGTGATTGATGTATTACTATCAGAAGAAATGTACATATAATTTTGTAATACTGTTATTCCAATAATTTAAATATAATTTCCACATTCTGGAATAACTGTCTTGTCAGAGAGGACTTTATTTTACTTTTTTGTCTGTTACTTTTTCAAACAATTTTTATTATCGTTATAAATATCTACTAGAATTTTAAATGGGTTATTTTTGTTTGAAAAAGTAGTAGACATAGTCGTAGAAAATAATCACTTTTGACAACACTGTTTTTACATTTTTTGTACCAAATGTCAGAAGTGCACAGATATTACTATTTTTACATTAAATATGTATAAAAAATATTTCTTTTTGAAATTGCCTTACTTTAATTTACATTTTCACGTTATAAAATAAAAGTAATCTAATTTAATAAATGAAACATAAGAAGAAAAGTAAATTTTCACGTGTATTCTTATATTATTTGGAAAATATTTTCTCCTCTAGTTCCAACATGTTGTATCTACAAAGTTCTACTTCTATCTGAAAAAAGTATATGTTGGTGTTATACATGTTATTTAATTAAGAAACAAAGTACTGTTACTGGGCATGGAAACATCAGACTTAGGACAGATGTTCTTTTCCGATGCTGAAGATGGCGATCCCTCATTTTTACAGTTTGCTTTGACGAGACAGACAGGAATAACACAGGATATTCAGAATATGTAGCAAAAAAAAAAAAAAAAAAAAAGAAGAATTAATTTCATTTTTTTATTTTTGTTATGAGAGCATTAGGCATAATTCGAAAAGTATGTTACACATGGATAAACCATAGTTTTTTATTTAGTTTCCGGTATTTCTTGAAACTTGACAAATTAAAATTGCGGTCTTTTTAAAATCATTTTTTAAGTGTTAATACTAGAGATGTGTCATTTGTTGAGGAACGATTCCGAAATGGAAAGGTTCCTCGGACTCGTTCCGAAAAAGAACGGTTCCTCGGACTAGTTCCGAAAAGGAACGGTTCCTCGGACTAGTTCCGAAATGAAACCATTCCGAAAAGGAACGATTGATCGGACTCGTTCCGAAAAGGAACGGTTCCTCGGACTAGTTCCGAAATGAAACCATTCCGAAAAGGAACGATTGATCGGACTCGTTCCGAAAAGGAACGATTCCTCGGACTAGTTCCGAAATGAAACCATTCCGAAAAGGAACGATTCCTCGCACTCGTTCCGAAAAGGAACGATTTTTCGGAGTAGTTCTGAAATGAAACCATTCCGAAAAGGAACGATTCCTCACACTCGTTCCGAAAAGGAATGATTCCTCGGACTAGTTCCGAAATGAAACCATTCCGAAAAGGAACGATTCCTCGGACTAGTTCCAAAATGAAATCATTCCAAAAAGGGCGATTCCTCGCACTCGTTCCGAAAAGGAACGATTCCTCGGACTAGTTCCGAAATGAAACCATTCCGAAAAGGAACGATTGATCGGACTCGTTCCGAAAAGAAACGATTCCTCGGACTAGTTCCGGAATGAAACCATTCCGAAAAGGAACGATTCCTCGGACTAGTTCCGAAATGAAACCATTCCGAAAAGGACTGATTTTATTTTAAAATAAGATATATTTCGATTTATTAAAGCAAAGTTTATTTCCCAAATATCCTTCAAGTGTGCATGAAAAAAAAAATCGGGGGGGAAGGGAGACGAAGAAAAACGAAAGAAAGAGAAAAGAAATTAAAGTTGTAAAAGGGGATAAACGTTTAATAAACTACAACTGTGCATTATATCTAGAGGTCTGCACGGGCCGGAATTTTCAGGCCCGTAGGTAATTTATTTCGGCCCGGCCCGTTGTAAAGCTCAAAAGTTCGGCCCGGGCCCGGCCCGTTTAAATATTTATATTTTAGGCCCGGCCCGTACAGAAATCAGTGAAAATAGGCCCGGCCCGTTTTGGCCCATTACAATTTCTACGATTTCTAAAAAAAAAAAAAAATCAGATTTTTATCATATAATTAAGATTTTTTTAAAAGAATACTGCATACATATCTATGGAATGATTTTACAGTACATTTTACAGGAAATACACATTAACAACATTAATGATTATTTAGACTATCAACATTCGAATAAAGATTCATTAAAAATTTAATATGGCTTAGAATAAAAGAAAAAAGAAAGAAAGCTAAAAACGTCGTTACTTTTGAAGATGTTTGATAAAAGAAAATATCAGTAGTTAACATACTTGAATATCAGTAGTTAACATAACTACTGATATATCAGTTAGTTAACATAACAAAAAATATAGTTATGTTAACTAACAGTTTGCTGCGTTGGTTTAAGTGTCTCATTTTCAATTAAAATATGCCTTTGAATTGAAATTTGAATGAAATGAATGATCATGAAAAATCGAAGAATGTGGAAAATATTAATACAATTATCCCGGCAAATAATTATCCAAGTGACTTTAATCTTTATAAAAAATTTATGTTTTTCATTGTATTTTTCACCCACTCTTTAAAATAAAAAAATTCGAAAATTTCTATAAATTTTCATCAGAACGAATATTTTACGAGTCCTAAAACATAGTTCCGGATAATAGAGTTTACTGATATTCAATAGGCTTCTTCTCATTACTACATATTAAATACACACAAAATTTTAAGTATCTATCTCAATTTGTTCGCGAGGTAGAGTATTTACAGACAGACGGACAGACACGCGCACAGACAGACGGATTAAATAAACAATTATACTAACAATTTACTGCATTGGATTAAGTGCTTCATTTCCAATTAAAATAAATCTTTGAATTGAAATTTCAATGAAATACAGGGTCGTGAAAAATCGTAGAATTTGGAAAATATGATTACGAATATCTCAATAATATCTGTCATCTGAACGAATATTTCGAGAGTCCGGTAGAAACACTTCCGGATAATCGAGGTTACTTCATATTAAGTACATAGCAAATTTCAAGTCTCTATCTCAATTTGTTCGGAAGATTTACAGACAGACGGCATGTTTTTTTCTAAAATTATGTTTTTCGTAATCTTCACTATCCGTCAATTTTTTTTTCGATTTTCAAAACCATTGCAAGACTTACCACATATGATGAGAAAGTAAAAATTACCGGAATCCTAATAATCTGCAATACTAACAATTGTAGCGTTCCCCCCTCCCCATATTGACTCCAATCTGCATACTTAGATTTTATATATTATTTGCAAAAGCATTTTTTTTTTGCTTTATCAAAATAAAAATTTTAAATATATTTATCAGCATATATTTATTTGTCAACTATTCCACTTTTTACTTATTACTTCTTCCGATAGAAGTATCTTCTAATTTTAATGTAATTAATCGCAGAATTCTGGTATTAAATATGGTAAGATTTATGATTCAGAAATAGCATTAACACACACACACATACACACACACAAAAAAAAAAAAATTAGTCACAGCTATGCATTTTTATAAAAAAAAATGCTTGAAATTCACTGAAATTAATATTTATATGCTGTAGAATGGAACAACATTTTTCAATTTTCTGTAAAAGGTACATATCTTAAACTATAATCGATTCCTTCCGCTTATCAATCTTTTGTAACGAGTCCAAAAACTAAAAAACAAAATAAAAAAATTGACACCGCTATCGGAAAAATTCGATGCTTTTATAAAAAAAAAAAAGAGGAAACACTGCTCGATTTCTTTCTATCGGAATAATAATACATGACAATTAGATCCACTTGCAAATGAAAGTGACAGAAAAGAAAGTGAAATGTGCAGGGTTAAAAAATGGGCAGTATCCATGATACAAAAAAAGCTCTATTGAATTGGGCTCCGGAGCCCTACATTTATGAGATCTGGTGAATTCCAACCAATACTTAAATATTTTTTAAAAACAGAGACGTACATGAGCTCCGGCGCAAACTAAGTCCTGTCTTATTCTAAAACATTTCGGGAAAAAATTATTGTAGTTGCATTTTGTATTATTTTTGTGTTTTAAACTACTTTAATTTAGGTTTTTTTTCCACTATTGCATTAAAATTCTATTATTACAAATGTCTGCTAATTTAGCATATATTTTTATTTTTACGTATTATAATTCCTAACATTCTTATTTTTTCTCCACATGTCTCAATAATACTTATTATGTATTAACAAAATCATTAGAGCAGAAAATGATTGTATAACATTAAAATTATTAAATGTTTAAGTTTCCAAAACTTTTTTGGATCATTTCTAGTTATTTGAAAAATATTTCGGTTATAGCAAATTTCTCAGATAAAACCTTAGCGTAACAAGCACATAAAACAATCACTTTGTGTGAATTTCAATACACAAGCTAAAATTTTTAGCAACGTTTAAACGCATAAATAAGTACAATACTATGATACAAAAATCACATACGTCCATTTAGAGGATTCTTGGAACTCCATTTTTAGTATGGAAAAAAAATTAAAGGATTAAAATAGAACGACATTTTTTAGCCCCGTTAAGGGGTTACTTCTGTCAAATGAAAAGACCCGCTTACTAATGCTAATCCTATGGAAAAAATTTATAAAGATAACTCGGTTGTATTTCAATATTTTTAAATGATTTTTTTTCATTGGATAGCTGAGATGGATCAAAATGCAGGCCGTTTTTTATTTTTTCAATTTTGATTGCAGATATTTTTATAAGGGTGCTTTCCCTTTCTAAACCGGTTCTGAAAATGAAAGTCCCGCATAAAAAATATCTGTAAATATAATCGAAAAAGCAAACAACGACTTGAATACAGATCGATCTCAGCTATCCAATGCAAAAAAATAAAAAATAAAATAAAAATATTAAAATGCAGCTGAGATATCTTTATAAATATCTTGCACAGGATTAGCATTAGCAAACGGGTCCATTTGACCTTCCTTTGAGTGAACCCATTTGACTGAAGTAGCCCCCTAACATTTGTTATAGTCCTGAGTTTTTCGGGATTATACCAGGGGTTTTCAGAGTTTTACTCGGGGCTATAACCGAGGTGCTCTTTGAATCCATTTTAATCTTTTATTTTATCTTATTTTTTACGCACTGAGGAAGGGGATCCACACAATCCTCGAAACGGCCACTGTGGGATTTTTTTTTCATGTCATGATACTGTACATATTTACGTGTTTAAACGTTGTTAAAGGTTTTAGCTTATGTAACCTAACTTCATAAACAAAAATTATTAAAGAAATTTGGTTGTTTCTAAAATATTTTAATTACCGTCAATAAATGAACATTTTAGATGTAATTTACTATTCCGCTATATATTATTTATGTTAAATTTCTTTACTATAAAAAAATAATGTTGAATTGTTTGTTGTACTACCATTTTAGCCTTGCTCTTATTGCAACGTATCATTTTATGATTTCACTAAATCAGCAAATTTTGTGTGCTCTTATTTTTGAAATAAAATTCTTTTGAACAACATTGTATTTTGTAGTTTTTATTTTTTTACTTATTTTATGTATTTCAAAACTTATTTGTCTTAAAAAATATAATTGAAGAAAATTAGTTACGTTATTGAACTAAATAGTTATAATTTCCTTTCTTACTACATAAAACCACAGTTTTAATTATGTGCAATTTCTAAATTTAAATATCCCGGATTTTCATTTGTATCCTTTTTCAGAAACTTACAATCCCATTTTCAGCTCACTAAGCTTTGAATTTCAGAAAATATTTCTTTAATGGATTTTTATATTATAGTAGGTAGTAACAGCTAAAATTTTATAATTTTAGGTGTAGGCATTTCGGTTTCGGCTCCGCATTGATGATTCAGTTAGGAAGCACACTGTTATATACATACTAAGGCTGTCATATGCACTCCATTTAACCAATTATGTCTCTCCAAATCGATAAATATTGAATTTGATTATGTAAAAGATTCTATTCATATTTAGCCTTAACCCTTGAGGACGAGTGACACGTATACGTGCCACAAAAAAGCCTAAGAATCCTTGTTTATTTCCACTAGTAAAGTTTTACTGCAAAAGTAGCTTTATTTAATCGGAGCATTTTCTCGATTTCATAAGGCACAAATTTCTGTTTGTAAAAAAAGATGACAATACATTAAAAATTTCATAAAATACTCCCGTCACGAAGGGGTTAAGGGTGTATTCCAATCCAAACTGCTTATTGTCTGATTTATTCTTAAATTCATTTTTGCTCTCAAACGTTTCAAACTGGCAATTCTCTTTCTTAGAAAGTACACAATGCACCGTGCTTGTCTTTTTTTTTTTTTTTTTTTTTTTTTTTTTTTTTTTTTTTTTTTTTTTTTTTTTTTACAATTGCAAAAAACATTGCAAAAAAACTGTTGTCAAAGTTGGCGTTTTGAACTGAATTTCCTGAAGAGGGAGATCTGCGAACGAAAAAAATGGTCATACTGAGAAATTGTTTATAAATCAAATTCTAACGAATTGAGCGAAAAAAAAGAAATCACGCGGCTTCTTATACATCTCTTTAAAAATCACCTCAGCAAGTTTCACGTATCTACTTTTAACCCTTTCCCGCGCGGGCAAAATCTGTTAGTAAAATTAGAAAATGTTGACTGACACCGGAATTGACAAACGATTTTTTTTAGATATTTTGAATTCCTTAATTTAAACCTTTGTTGCAAAAGCAAAATTTTACTAAAATGTTATTGGTGCCGTTTGCAAGTTTGGAATTAAAATTAGGTATCCCAGACCAGGCAAGGTGTGCCGGGAAGGGTTAAAAATGTGTCTGAAACTGTATCGGATATTTTAGATCTGTTGAATGTGGAAAAATATTTTTTTCAAATACACCCTTAATTCCTAAATAGATGGACTTCTAGGAATTTTCTCGAAATGGGCAGACTCCGAAATTCCCAATTCCTGAGGAATCGTACTGAAATGGACCAACTTGGAAAACGGCCGGTTACGAAGGCCGATATATAAGTTAAAGATTACGTTAGGGTGAATTTTGAAGAGGAAACAAATCATAGACCCCGATATCAAATATCAGATCAATAAAGAAATTTCCTACGCAAAAATAATAAAATAAATAGAGGGTCATTTGACGACAGATTTTGGAGGGGAAAGCAATGATTACATTGAAAATCTAATAGACCGCCGCAACAGCATGGCGACCAAAACCAAAGCTACAGTAAAATTTCTTGGATTAACTATAGTGATAAATGAAAGGTCAACCAAATGCAAAATTTTAAGAGGAATTATGCTTAATACAATAAATCATAAAGTCAGGGAATACTTATATTATGGGGATTAGAAATAACTATGCTAATTAATAGCGCACACAGATGAATAAAATGAACTCTTAAAAACAAAATGAACTGTCCAAAATATTTAAAAATTAAAGCAAACGATAAGAAATGATATGAAAAAAATGAATACGTAAGAAAATAAATTAGTTATAAATAATAAATATTAGGGATTGCATGTCGCTCCGAGATCTGTTATCCCTGTTTCCGGATTCGTTCCCTTTTTTCGTAAAATAGTTTCGGACGCGTTTTTTTCCCTTGGAACCTTTTTTTAAAAAATCCATCCTATTTTACCGGATTCCTTCCTTTTTATCTCGAAGTCGTTCTTTTTTTCCTCGGATTCGTTCCATTTTTATCGGATTCGTTCCTTTTTTTCTTGAAATCGTCCTTTTTTCTCGAATTCGTTCCTTTTTCTCAACATCGTTCCTTTGTCGGAATCGTTCCTTTTTTTACGGATTCGTTCGTTTTTTTGAAATTGTCCTTTTTTCTCGAATTCGTTCCTTTTTCTCAAAACCGTTCCTTTGTCGGAATCGTTCCTTTTTTTACGGAATCGTTCCTTTTCTTCTTGAAATCGTCCTTTATTCTCGAATTCGTTCCTTTTTCTAAAAATCGTTCCTTTGTCGGAATCGTTCCTTTTTTTGAAATCGTCCTATTTTCTCGAATTCTTTCCTTTTTCTCAAAACCGTTCCTTTGTCGGAATCGTTCCTTTTTTACGGATTCGTTCCTTTTTTCTTGAAATCGTCCTTTTTTCTCGAATTCGTTCCTTTTTCTCAAAATCGTTCCTTTGTCGGAATCGTTCCTTTTTTCGGAACGATTCCAAAAAGAACGAGTCAAAAGAACTCGTTCCTTTTTTCCGGAACGATTCCAATAGGAACGAGTCCAAAGAACTCGTTCATTTTGGTGAACGGTTCCGGCTGGAACGGTTCCTTAAAAGGAACGATATTGCCCATCTCTAGTTAATACACTTTAAAAAATATTTTAATAGATACTAATACACACAACAAGTAAGTATTGATTACTAATAAAGAAAGTTCAACAGACCAATTAAAAATCAAACATGTCCTTAAATTATATTTAACATTGGAAAAAATATAAGTTGTTAGTTTTTAATTTTCTTTTTTCTCCAATTTAGTTTTGGAATTCGTTACATCAGAGGATATTTAATGATAATTTATACTCTATTGAAATGAAAGGGTTGCAAGCGACAACTGTATTTTGGTTATTTTGCATAACAACATACTTTACACGTTTTCAAACACTTGCTAAAGTAGTTACGTATTCCATCTAGTAACATACTGGGAATATTGTTATTTGAAACATTAGTACACACAGCAGTAAAAAAATCTTTAAATATATATTTTTCTAAACATCACATGTGCATATGTTAAAAAATACAGTACCATATTTTGTGTTAAATGACCTAACATTAAATCTCATTTTAATTCATAATATAAATTTAGTTATAATTTTATTATTCAACAATTAATAAAAAGAAAAGTATACCTAAAACTCTTAATTATAAAAAAAAAGTTCCATATATATATTTTTTCTTATTTGAAAATTAAATTATCTTTTGATTTTTTATAACATGGTAAATGGTTTTATTACCTTCTATGAACTGAAAGTAACTTTACAGAAGTTAATAAAGGAATTCCTCGACTTATTTTTTAATGAACTTCTAATTCAAAATTCTCATTTGTTTAAAAGGATAAAATTTTCAATATCTTCTTCATCATCCAAACCACTTCAAATGTTATTAAAAAATGTTAAATTTGTAATAATTAGAATCAACGTTTAATACAAAATATACAAACTCACACCACATACGTATACGTTTCGCGAGCACCAGGGCTCGCTTCCTCAGTGTATAAAATTTAAAATGTTAAAAACAGAAAAAACCCCCCAACTGAAGCAAGTCAGTTGAGGGGTTTTTCTGTTTAGCGGGTCATAGGGGCTCTTGTCAGGGCCTTATTCAACTTTCCTTGTCTATCCATTTTTATTTCCCTTATAGTAGACTTGTTCTACAGATAGACTTATCATGCTTACTTCAAGATGTGCTCTACTCTAACTCATAGACAGAGCGTGGAGTTGTTTCGCCACTGGGAAGGCCCTGAAAATGCCTCCTCATGTTCATGTTCACTTCAATTTCCCATATCTGGCTCCTCCAAAAACCCCTTTTCTTGAAATAAACATAACAAAGAGAACATAATACTGTAGACATATCCCCCAAACGTCCACCATTTCTTGACAAGGAGATGGAAGAAAAAGGAAAGAAACAGTTTGAAATAGTCGAGCGGTCCGTTGGTATTATGAATGATCTAACGTATGAAACACGTTGGTCTTGAAACAGTTAATTGTGTAATATACAAGTTAAAAATAATGTATTAATTTTATAGATTACAGAAATTGCTGAAAAAAAGCGTGAGAAGTTAAAAGTTAAAATAATAATAATAATAACAAATTGGAATAAATTTAACAAATTATCTATTTATTTGCAATGTTGCAGACAGTGAAAATGACAGCTACTAAAAAAAGATAAGTTTCCATGGTAACTAAAAAATCGAAAGATTCACATTGTGATGAAATAGTGATCACGCATGTAAATTTTTGTTTCCCGAATATATATTTTCATCTTAAACGCGCATGGAGCAACGTGTCCAGATAAATGAAGCAAATTTTTGCGAAATATAAAACACGGTGTATTTTAATTTAAAAATAGTGATAGAAATGAATTTATTTTGACAATAAACATACACAATGTAGCCTATATATAAATCAAGAGAAATCAATTTCACGAATAAATGAGTTTTCATGAACTATTAACATTTTAAATATTTTTTGTTTAAATCTGTTCAGTACACTTTTCTAAACAATTATTCAGTGTACTATCCTAAAATTTGTTGTGATTTTAGAAAACATGGTATATGAGAATGAAAGGAAACAATTTTCATAGTGGCTTACGAAATAAAATTAAAACTGTCTTTAAAAAAAAAAAAAAAAAAAAAAAAAAAAAAAAAAAAAAAAACTTGACAATTCTAAAAAATATGACAACAATTTTGGCATTATATTAAAGAACTCAAACCTAAAATATTAGGTATTAAAAAAAGAAGTTAGTTACAAAATTTTTGAAAGATTCAACTATTTACTTAATATTGAATTTTAGAAAAGTGTACAAAAGCATAAAAAACACATTTCGGAATATAGAAAAAATATATTTAAACACACAGTCAGAGGTAATATATAATATTTAAAAATCTCCTATCAGCATAATAATTTAAATCCATAGTCATTTAACACCGTAATCTTGCAGTTCTATGTTTTAGGCTAATAATTTAAAACTCTTTTTTTTTTTTTTACAATTTTCTGTTCTATATACCATTGATTTTCGAAAATAAATATTATTGCAGGAGTTCTATGAAGAAAAATATATCAAATAAATTAAATCCTTTCATTTTTTTGTCAATCTTAATTTATCTGTTTCTCTTCTAATTTCCTGTTTTTTAATCCACATCGATTATCGCATTTTTTTATGTTTTTCCGTTAACAAATATAAACATAGAATTTTAAATCTCGTAAATACTCGAGGTATCTTTTTTTTAATGTGTAGATACTGATAATCAGAAACAAACTACATGCACTCTTTAAAAAAGAAAAAAAAATTCTTCTGCTTTTTATTGGCAGCACTACTGCTAGTAATTTTCCGCAAATTGACGAATGTACGTTTTTTTTCTCCGTCAAAAGAGGTAAAATGTCCGTCAATTTAAAAAGATAAATTCGGTGGACGAGAGGATCGAACCGCCGACCCCAGCGATGGAAGGCAAACTCACTACCACGACTCCACGGTTGTTCAGCCAGAACACGCTTTGAATTAAATATGTTAGTGTAATAGGGTGCGGTTTGTCTATTTTGGGAAAAAGCTTTTAATTTTGAAGTTACTTTCGGGAAGATTTCGTCTTTAATAAGATTGTGGCTGGTATTTTTATACGATAGTTTTAGTGTAACATAAAAATGTAAATTTTAAATATATTTAAGTAGATTGCTAGAGGTTAAATTTAGGTGTTCTATTTTTATTTCATAGGATATTATTTTGGAGTAATATCGATTTTTTTTTCATTTAATTTTTTAATTAAAATATCTTTTAAATGTGTTCACTTAAAGTATATTTTAAATGAGAATATTTATTTATAAGTAAATTCGTAAATTCACGTTTATTCCGCTTATTCAACTTTAAATAATAAATTGCGAGTATTTTTAAATGATTGAAGAAATTAATTGTTATTTATTTTTAAATTCGAAAATTTTTGTCATTTCAAACTAAATTAGATATTTTAATCTATAGATTTTTTTTTCATTTTAAAAATAAATTTGAATTTATTACTAATAGTTCACATACGAATGTGATAGAAATAAACAAAATCTCGTCCTCTTAGACGTTCGGAATGAATTCACGGATCAAATATGTTTTCTTGGAGTACAGAAATTATTTGCGAAAAAATAAGAATAACTTAGTGTATATTAACGCATTTTTCTGACAGTGTGCGTTTTTTAAAAACATTTATTAAAAACTAATTAAATATTTTCTAATAATTTTTTCCCATAATATTTTAATAAATATTTGGGAGATATAATTAAATTATATTTCTTCGCTTTTTCTCGCTCTGTTAAAATTAGGTTTGTTTTATCTTAATACTGGTATATTTTGCTACAATTAACACTGTACTAGTATTCTTGAAGTTATGTTTAATTGCTGTACTATCAAACAATTCGTACGTTATAATTCAAGATACGTAAAACGTGTTGCCAACGTATGAACATAAAAATAACATAAAGCTAATTTCTTATGACACAAAATATTCAAAGAAAATGGAAATAAACTATCTTAGAGAGGATTTAAACATATTAAAAATTCTACTTAAAAAAATCATAAGAATGGAGAAAATGTTTATTTTAAAACAATAGCTTCACATTTAATAAAACAAGTAACTGTAAATTCGACGCAGATAAACAATGAGTTACAAAACAGTTTCTGACATTACGTAAAGAGAATAATGAAGCTGTTCTGTTAATGCAATTACGCAAATTTTATTTCGGATATTCCCATAATGGTATGCGTCGTAAAGTATTTTTGTCATTTTAAGAACAATATAGATAAATCTAAAAGCCATGAAATCCGTTTATAGTCCTTTAGAATAGTACATTTGGTAATAAATGAAATACTTATGTGGAATTTTATAAAAGGTATGTTAATTCATGAGATTGGTTTTTATTAATTTAAAGATATTTTGACTTCTATCAGCAATGTACATTAATTTATTTATGTATTGTTGAAAATTCCAGTTATACATGAAATTCATGCATGAAAACTAAGCAACTCTGAATTTGAAGGTGGCACAAATGGTCGAATTATTCAGGGTGTTAAGGATGGAAAACTAACGTATTTTTTGCTTTAAAATTGTATCACAAGGCCATGTCCGGCATTATATGACCTACACTGTATTCTAAATTTAAATCAAATGCGCACTATTAAAGACAGGTCGATTTTTGTCGACGGTTTCTAGCAATTATTATTTATTTTGCCTGGTAATAAATTTACTATGCATTATTCTTTAAGAATAGTTTTAATTTGTAAAAATGGAAATTTTAAATTATGTGCGGTTTTTACAAGAGATGTTTCCCGGCAAATATTGCTTTTTTTTATGGGCTGGAACCAGACGGAAAATTAGGTTCTACATTCAGCCTTTACGACCTCTAAGATGAATTATTTTCAATTCTAAACTAAAATAAAGACCAGTTATGAATCGATTCTGAATGAAAAATTAATTTCCTGGCTGTACTATAAAATGAAAATAGTCTTACATCCTCCCACCAAAATTATAAAATAAATATTTTTTCGGCATGCAGCGTGTTCGGCAAGAAATATTTCACATTTGAAAATGGGTATAAACAATTTTGCGCATTTTATATTTTAAACTTTTCCTATGAATATTGGTACTTTTTTTTTTTTTTTTGGTCGGTGTATTGGATTATATCATTTTTCTGAATTCACATGGAAAACTGAGGTACCAAATAAGTCCACGCTAAGGTTTTCGGTCACAATAGCTCTTAAAATGGCTTTATTAAGTGCATGAGTAGGAAATAACGCCATAATTTTCGAAATGCATCATTCTTAAATAGCAATTATTTGCATGCATCCATCCTAAATTAAACAAAACAAAGGTAACTCTTTCTAATACTAGGTTGAACTAAAATATCTCTGAAATTTGTGAAACTTGTGTTTTTATGCTCAAATTAACAGCAAAAGCAACAACGACTGTTCGTCAAGAAAGAAATTATAGTGCACGACTTTAATCGTTCTGACAGACTCCGGATTTGCTGCAAGTACCATGATGACTCCTTGGAATCGAAAAAGTCTTGACGTGCTTCTTCAACTTCATTAAAGGATTCAAATCGACGGACCACGAATAAAGTGTTGCATTGAACGAAAAAAGGCATAATGATATGGAGACACATCTGGACGAAATTATCGAACTTCAATAGATATACCACTAGTACTCCCATATACAGTACAAATTCTGGTAAACATTATTTTTAAATTTTCCCAGAAAATATTTACAGCAAATTAATTAATATTTTGTGTTTCCTCTATTAAAGTAGATGCCGTTTTGAGCAGCCATAACTGTTTTCAATAATCACCCTAGAGCACGTTTGAGCTTCAGATAGTGTAAACTGAGTAATATGAAAGTTAACATTTCAAATGTCATAGTATGCATTCATACATATTTTTGCAACAATAAATCGTGCACTGGCTTGTCGCTGTTGAACTCTACTCAACAAAGTTCACAACTAAACGCATTAAAAATAAAGTTTATTCAAAATATGTGTTCTAAATAAATGAACCATACTTTACGTACATAATTTGACTTTATTTAACACATATCTTGTGGTATTACAGCACAACAGAACAAATGAGCGATGTTCTTTGTAATACAGTAGTGGGTGTCTGTATTATTAATGGTCATCTCTTTTTGAAAAGAAAGATTTGTAACATCAATTACTCTTCAATCTAAATAGAGCGTAGGAAAATTGATAGAACTGCATAAAAAGAACTCATAATTGAGTTCTTTTTACCACCGTTTAGATAGATTTCATACATTTCTACACTGATTGACAAAGTAAGCTTTTTTGATCTGTTATTGATAATATACGCTGAAAATGAAGCTTTTAATTAAAATAGCAATTGTTACCATAACCTAGCTTATTGGAAATTTCTATTTTTCGCATACTTTATTTTCAAACAGAAAATTATTAGATATAAGCAATATTTCAAAATTCATTATAATAGATCATTAATTGTTTCGAAAACAATTCAATCATTGCAAAATTCATTAACTATTTAATGCCCCTGTTTCCACACATGCTAATTTCAGAATTTAAATTTCGTGGATTTTTTTTATTCAAATATTTCAAATTCATATAAAAATTTACGTAACAGTATTTGATTTATTATTAAAATTACGGATAAAGATTATTATTAAAATTACGGATTATAATAACAGATAATCCGTTATTTTATAAAGCAAAATGTTTTATTGAAATTTTCTGATATGAATTCAGAATCTCTGAATAACTGAATTTCTAGAATGTATTCTACCATGGAAATTAGAGGATTAAAAACTTACTAGGATTTTATAAAAGTTCAGTTGACTGTTTTTAGCAAGTTATGTTGTAAGATTCAGTAATCCAAAAAAGGCAACTAAAGTCGCGGTGGAGACTATTTGCACATTTGTACGATATTTGATCTCTTAATTCCCAGTATCCACATATGTATATAAGGATTCTGTCCTTTTATATTAATAATACTCAAACGTAATTGCAATTGCGAACTTAGAAGGATATGCTTCGATATCTATGATTCTAAGTAAACCAGATAGACTAAAATTTTTACTCTAGAGTCATAGTGGAGTAAAAATCACTCAGTAATAATCAATAATAATGTATTAATGAACTGTAACGAAGAGAATAAACTGACAGATATATATATATGTAGAGGACAAATAGATAAATAATAAATATATTTTCACTTAAAACCTTTCCAGATCAAAAAGTGTTTTTCTGGTGAACTACGAAATAACCAAACTATTTACTTTCTAAGTCGAATAGAATAAAGTTTCGAATATTTCAAATAATATGTTGCATTAAATGTTGTGTCTTTTGGTAAAATTAATCATAAAATAAATTCATATTTTTATATATTTTAGAAAATTTACAGTAAATAATTATGTCGCTCATTACAAATACGAAAAAAAACAGCTACGACATTCGACTATGATTGAAAAAAGCTCTTCATTTGAAGAAAGAGGACAACTTTTCTACTTAAAAAATGTGCGTTTTAAAAATAAATTTAAGAGCAAAATTAAGAAAAATATTCTATCTCATGAATCTTGAGAATGTTCTTAAAATATCTTTTAAACTTAGTTCCCTTAAGTTTTATAGTTATTCTTGACAAATATGCATTTTTAAATTATTTTCTTAAAAAAATAAATTAAATAAATATGTCAATGATAATTATCTCCTCTGTTTTTCAGAAAATTAAACTATTGTAAAAAATTTAAATGATATACAGGTTGAGTCATAAGTATAGAAAAAAATAGGCTATCTCTTTAAATATTGCCCCAAGACCCATACTTCCAATTGCAAAAAGCAACGCCATGGGGGGTATACTTGAAAAAATGCGAAAATTAATTTTTTATTCGGCCCTTTAGGATAAAAATTCCAATTAAGAAATCTTTCCTTATCTATTCCTGAATAAAACACAAAAAATTGCAACTTCATATCTTTAAAATTCTCAGAGTTATAGCCGTTTGAATAATTCATCAGGTTTTAAGGGATTAGAGACAAATTGAAATGCGCACAATTCTAAAGACAATGTTACTTTAACAGTAGTAGGAAACGTGTAAAAAAATCTATCTTTTGAGATAGAATTTTCTTTTTTTTTCTTTTTTGTGATGGTTAGCCATATAATTTGCTAAGAAAATCACATCCTAAAATTTATCATAAGATTATTAAAAATTTCATATGGTTAGTACTGGTTTATATGCGATAGTTAAAAATCGTTATAACTCCAAACATTATTTGTCGGATTTCAATTTCTTTCCATTTAATTAAAGATGAAAATCTGATTTTAGTTTTGTTTCGGGGTTTTTGTTTTTCAATATTAATTTTAGAACTATTAAAATATTTATTGAAAAAATAATAACTTAAAAAATGATATTTTCAAAAGTAAATAATTTTTCATTTTTTAAACAAAACTAATGTAAAATAATTAAAAATAACATGTTTCAAGTTTGTACTTTTTTCTTTAACAATTCTTAACTTTTAATAATTTAAAGACAAGAACTAGTGGGAAAAAAATCCATTATACAGAAAAACGAAATGTGATATTTTACTGCCCATCAGTTATTTAAAAGAATGCTTTTCTAAGATGCAGATTAAGTCGTTTTTTTTTTATTTAGCTCTTACAACTTCAAGCTTTTTATCGTCCTGGAGAGGCTGTTAAAAAGTCTGTATTCCGGGCGAAGGTCAGATCAGTAACGATACATTACTTTTTTCTGAAGACTCGCCAATCAGGGTCTAATGTATTTTCCATACCGGGGGGGGGGGGAGGGACCTGGGAAGAAGAAATTCTCCCCTGGTCTACACTAGACGAAATTTTTAATCTAGATCTCGAACAATCCGTATTAAAATCACAGTCTCTAATTGACCTAATACGTGCATGAAATAAGTAAAATTTGGTTCAATCAAAATGTTTACGAAAACCATGCAGATTTTAAAATCGCTTTTATTTTACAGAAAAAAAAACTTTATTTTATTTTATTTTATTTTTATTATTATTTTTTTTAAGAATAATATATTTAAATCCTAAAAAATTAAACACATTAAACCCAGAGATAAAAATCTGTCTATGACGGAATTCTGTCTTAAACGGAAAATGTGCATGCAAAGTAAATGCAATAATACCTGAGAAAAAATAAACTCCATTTAACCCTCCCAAGAAGGGCATTTGTATATTACGTATTTTTTCTTCCCTATGTGATTCCGCCTTAAAAGGTTTTACTGTATACCATTTTTCAAAGTCTCCAACGCGCGAAATATGGATTAGCGATATTAAAATATAAGTTAAGCATTTACATATAAACAAAGATTCATTGATAAAATAAATATACCACAGCATTTGGCGCTTCTTTAATAATAAAAAAGTATAAATATAAAAAACGAAAATCTATAATAAATATTTTTGGTCAGAACTCCTCCACGCGTTTTTAACTTCACTGAAGTAAAAAACTATGTAGAAATGCACGGCTGAGCCGGCTATGAATTAAACTTTTTTCCACACTTGTCCGGATTATGATTTTAACAATTTTCCATGCCGGGCAGAACTTTTCACACTATGGGTCGGTTTAAGACCGGATGTGGATATTTCGATCCATGCAGACCTCCACTGCTAACGAGCAACATATTTTGGAAACAAGTTTTGACGCTGCTGTATTATGTCCAAATAAGAGGCGCTATATTAAATCGACATATACTAACGGATAATTTGTGGACGATCCCTCATTTTCTTTGAAAGTGGATGAAAAATTATTCGTTTATAGGCATAGTAAAGTGGTGTGAGTAAGGAATTTCGGAGAATTTTGGATTCTAATATCTCTGTCAGGTTTTCAGATACGGAGATGATTTTTTTTTGTTTAATTTAGGAATGGATTAGGAATAATTTCTTAATTGGGAATTTTGCTCTACGGGGGCAGTATAAAAATTTCATTTTCGTGTTTTTTCAAACAGACCCCCACCCCCCCATGGAGTGTTTAGGCCTTTTTTTATGAATTTTTGCAATTAGAAGTATGGGTCTAGGTGCAATATTTAAGGAGATAGCCTATTGTTTCGATATTTGTCACTCACCCTGTATATATATATGATTTAACCAAAAAAATATTCATCGATTCCCAAACTTCTTAATATAGAAATTTAAATACATAAAATCATGCAAGGTGTGAGAAACAGCAAAATTAGTGCCGGTGTAAGATCACAGTATTATTTGCTTCAAGAACTGTAAATTAATTACAAATGCACAAAAATAATATAATTTATGTAATCAGATAAACGCCACAAGAAACATTGTTCAATGTCTGGCTTTGTTACGTAAATTTTTTGACCGCTACCGCATTTTTGAAATTGTAAAAATGCTAATAAATAATTTGAAATTGTAAAAATGCTAATAAATAATTTGAAATAGTAAAAGTTACTTTAAGTAAATGTATTCAAAGTAAAATGAAAAATACTACTTATAAAAAGTAAAGATAGTAACAAAAAACAAATATTTTCAGGGGTAGATAAATCAATAAAACGACATATCAAAAACAGCGTATAACGAAATATAAAGAAAATATCGTTTACTAAAAGCAAATATATATATATCTATAATTAAGAGAAGGAAGGAAAAAGCAGTACTAATATAAAAATTATTTTAAGCAAAAGCATTAAGCATAAAAAATATTTTAAACACGTGCATTAATTTAATAAAAGCATTTTTCGATATGGAAATGTTAACCCTTATATTTTATTCAGTAAACTAAATATAACTTAGATATCACTTTCGCTGTACAGATTCGATCATACCTATCTATTTTTGCTCTTAAATTAAAACGAAAGTATAACATCTTCACTTAATGGCTATCATTTAATAATCGATATCAGGATTTTGAATCGTTCAGGGTATCTTTTCTAATGCCTAGAGAGATTTATTGAAAATTGAAAAACTTTCAACTTTTATTGCATAATATTGATAAGCAATGCTTTTTATTACAGTTTAAAGTTTTAAGCAAAGTATTGCTTGTTTAAACATTCTATCGTATAATATGTTTTATAGATGTTTCTTCTAACTTTTAAATAAATAAAAAGGGATGATTTTACTAACACTGTATATAATAATTAGAATGTCTGTAATTGAATTTTATCTTTTTGGAGCCTAGGATTCTTAGAATGAAATTCGCTTTTTGTTATGCAACTTAATGAAATGGGTGAGAATTTATAAAACTGGGAATGTGGCTATTTGTATATGAAACTACTCAATATGGAATTAAGTAAACATGAATAATTAATTTACATAAGTTATTTATTTAATTTATAGAATATAACATTGCCACGCAGAACTACACTAGCTGATGGCTCTATCAATATGACTTAAAAGAGGTTTTGTTGGGATAACAAATTTGTGAAATCGTTTATTTTTATGTCGAGTTGGTGATACCCCCTTTTTTATATACATATTTCTGGTAGTGTATTGTTTTTAAAATGAGTCAATAGATGTGTTTCAAATTTAGTTTTTCTAAAAAAGTAACGAACTAGAGCGATTTATATTACACATTTCGCTTCGGGTTCTCATATATGGTACATTAATGCCAAAAATGGTCAATTTATTTAAATAAAAAGCGTGAATTTTTTATATCATCTATGCCAATTTATTACATTTTGAAGTGTTTTTACTTAACCTTTACACAAAATTTTTAATTATATTAATATTTATAAATTGTTATATTTAGAAAAATCTATTTAGAATAATTTTGTCTGTATATTTATTTTCTTGAAAATATTTGTTCAAGATACAGGATACGATAGTTTTTTCACATTAAATTAGATGAATTAATAAAAACTCGCATTATGCATTATTTCTAAAATCATAATGTTAGATGAATTTTAGTTATGTCGACTTGTTCATATAAGAATACGTTTATCGTGCTCGTATTGACAATCGATGATTATATTGGATAGAGATAATGCTTATAACCAGCAATAAATGACTCATATCGTGTTGACATTATTTCACATATTTGTCAGACATTACTCATATATATGTTTAATATAAATTACTGTTAAAATTATTATATTTTCTTTATAAATTATACTTAATTGCATAACATTATCTACACACTTCAGTTAAGGATACATTTTCTCATCTTAAGCTTAAAATGGAGTACAATGTATAATAAAGAATACTGCCCAGTTAAACTGAAGGCATTGAGCTCACAGGCTACAAATACTAATTGCACATTAAAGCTTTATATTTTCAAGGGTTAATTCCGTTCGAAAAAAAAAATTAAGAAGGGGAAACAGCTCTCCCCTTTTCTCTTTTTTTATACTTAATCATTGAACCTCCTATACTATCAAAGATATGCTTTATCATATAAAAAATCTATATCCAAAATTCAGAGCAAATTAGATAATTCTTAATAAAAACCCATTTAGCATTTATATAATTTAAAAAGAGTTATCCCCCTCTTTTATACTTAACCATTAAACTTCTAAAACTATTCAGAGATTTGAACGAAATCTGAAAATTCTGCTTGAAAAACCCATTTATATAAATTAAGGGGGGGGGGGCATTAGAACCCCTGTTCCCCTTATTTATACTTATTCAATGAACACCTAATAACAGTCACGGAATCGCCTCATCAGAATGATCCTAATCTAAATTTTGAACGAAAATTAATTCTGCATGAAAATCCCATTTATATCAACTAACGGGGGGGGGGGCATTAGAGCCCCTGTTCCCCCTATTTATACTTATTCAATGAACACCTAATAACAGTCACGGAATCGCCTCATCAGAATGATCCTAATCTAAATTTTGAACGAAAACTTAATTCTGCATGAAAATCCCATTTATATCAACTAACGGGGGGGGCATTAGAACCCCTGTTCCCCCTATTTATACTTATTCAATGAACAACTAATAACAGTCACTGAATCGCCTCATCAGAATGATCCTAATCTAAATTTTGAACGAAAACTTAATTCTGCATGAAAATCCCATTTATATCAACTAACGGGGGGGGAGCATTAGAACCCCTGTTCCCCCTATTTATACTTATTCAATGAACACCTAATAACAGTCACGGAATCGCCTCATCAGAATGATCCTAATCTAAATTTTGAAAACTTAATTCTGCATGAAAATCCCATCTATATCAACTAACGGGGGGCATGAGCCCCCCGTTCCACCTCTTATACATATCGAATGAACTCCAAAAACTAATCAGGGAAGCGCCTTGTCAGGATATACCTACATACAAAATTTCAAGTGGATCGGATATTTTTATCATGAGTTATCGCGTTACGTACATACGAACATACATACAGAACGGACGGGCACATAAGCTCTCAGGCTATGATAGCCTGTGAGCTAAAAAATAAAGAGCAGCTTTTATCTCTCAAAATATGAATAATACAACTGCGAGCTACGTAGAACGGAATCAAGAGTTTATAAACAAATGTAAACATCCTTTGTTGACCTGTGAGTGAGCGAGAGGTCAGGAATAACACATAAAAACATAATGATACCGGACAAATAAAAATGGAAAATTACAGAATTTAAAGACACAAATAAGAGAAAAGTGTGAGACCATGAATATGAAGCCACTAGAAGACCGCAGCTATGTCTCACTTATTATTAGTCTCTGAAGTAAATTTTAACTAAGTGAGTAGAACATTTGAAATATAAATGTATGCGGCTGGAGAAACATGAGTGAATGGGATGAATGAAAAATCCAATGAAATGTAAAGGAAGTGTTGTTCCACATAGGTAATAAAACATAAATTCTAAAATATCAGATGTTACGAATAGTGGGTTAATCACCAAAGAGCCGCATTTTTAATCAGGGTTCTCGTTGACTCTTGCCATTGCGCAAAATTGCGAATAAATTCTTCATTTGGCGAGCAAACAAGCGATTAGATTAGCAAATTGCTAGTTATAAATTTGTGCTTTTTTTCCCTTTCTTTTTCGTTTTTTATTTTAAAACATATTATAAGAAAGGGGGTACATTAAAAGATTTTTCATGTACTACATAGCGGTCCTTTTTATTAGCCAAATTATTAACGTTGTTCAAACGTCAGCGAGAACACTGGTTTCAAGGCTCGCAACTACCTAAAAAAGACCTCTGAAAGTGTCAGTCAGCTGATCAAGTTTCTAAATTTCGAGATCAATTCCAGTGGCGATGGCCCCTTTGTGTATTCCTAATAGAAAAAAGGATTAATTATCATAATTATTGCTCAAGATATATTATATGATATTATGTCTGCAATATAACTTTAGGCATGATTTTTTAACATTACATCAGGAAGTTACTTTTTAGCTCACAGGCTATCATAGCCTGAGAGCTTATGTGCCCGTCCGTTCTGTATGTACGTTCGTATGTTCGTTCGTGCGTAACGCGATAACTCATGATAAAAATATCGGATCCACTTGAAATTTTGTATATAGGTATATCCTGATAAGGCGCTTCCCTGATTAGTTTTTGGAGTTCATTCGATATGTATAAGAGGGGGAACGGGGGGGGGCATGCCCCTCACCTTAATTGATATAAAAGAGATTTTCATGCAGAATTAACAGTTTTCGTTCAAAATTTAGATATAGTATCATTCTGATGAGGCGATTCCGTGACTGTTATTAGGTGTTCATTGAATAAGTATAAACAGGGGGAACGGGGGGCTCATGCCCCCCCCCCTTAATTGATATAAACGGGATTTTCATGCAGAATTAACAGTTTTCGTTCAAAATTTAGATATAGGATAATTCTGATGAGGCGATTCCGTGACTGTTATTAGGTGTTCATTGAATAAGTATAAACAGGGGGAACGGGGGGGCTCATGCCCCCCCCTTAATTGATATAAACGGGATTTTCATGCAGAATTAACAGTTTTCGTTCAAAATTTAGATATAGGATCATTCTGATGAGGCGATTCCGTGACTGTTATTAGGTGTTCATTGAATAAGTATAAACAGGGGGAACGGGGGGCTCATGCCCCTCTCCTTAATTGATAAAAACAGGATTTTCATGCAGAATTAACAGTTTTCGTTCAAAATTTAGATATAGGATCATTCTGATGAGGCGAGTCCGTGGCTGTTATTAGTTGTTCATTGAATAAGTATAAACAGGGGGAACGGGGGCTCTAATGCCCCTCCCTTTAACTTGTATAAATGGATTTTTCAATCAGAATTGTCAGATTTCGTTCAAATCTCTGAATAGTTTTGGAAGTTTAATGGTTAAGTATAAAAGAGGAGAATAACTCCTCTTAAATTATATAAATGCTAAATGGGTTTTTATTAAGAATTATGCGATTTGCTCTGAATTTTGGATATAGGTTTTTTAATATGATAAAGCATGTACTTGATAGTTTAGGAGGTTCAATGATTAAGTATAAAAAAGGAGAAAGGGGAGAGCTGTTTCCTCTTCTTAATTTTTTTTTCGAACGGAATTAACGAAAATACAAGGCTGTTATGTACAATTAGTATGCGTAGACTGTGAGCTCAATGCCATCAGATTAACTGGGCAATGTTCTTTTTTATTTCCTATACTGGTCCCTTTATGGGGGCTGTCAACGCAGCTCGCGGAAGTCTAAAAATGATTAAGATGATCCTTTTATGCACAAACACATCAAAATTTATGTAACACGACTCAAATGATACTACAAGTATATTTTACTATAATAACATAATCTTTGTATAAAACACGATATTTGCAAATTTTACCGGTTGTTTTTATAGGTGGTGTAGATTTTGTCCGCCTCTTTATATATGTATTCTAGTTATAAACATTCATCTCTTATATGTTAAATGAAAGATAACTGCTTTAAGCATTTTTCTAGGTATCCCGATATTACATTTTTTATGATGTCGTTTCTTAAAGAGTTTCTTTATTAAAGGAAATTTAACAGACATTTCAGCTATGGCTCTCTATTTTCGAAAAAAAGTTATTAGAGTAATTTAACTATATATTCTGGCAGGCTTTTTAATGGTTAAAAAATATTAGACTGGATAAAAGAAGAAAAATCATTTATTCTTTGAAAATAAAAGTTTTTAAAAAAGTTCTCGTGTAAGAATTTTTTTAAGCAGACGACTAATTTTACAAAAATCCTTAGTCCATTATGTATATAAAAGTTATTTCTTCTTTTACGGGGATCTCTTTCAATAACATTACTCTTGTAAATTTTCTTATAAAAGATAAAATATTCTATTCATCCTCTGATTTATTTATTACCACGTGCCACTACACAATAACTTAATTTTAATACTGTATTTTAAATCTTACCCATAAATAGAAAATATAATTTTTTTTTTTTTTTTTTTTTTACGCTATTTACTTTTAATGCTAGAAATCATCAATAAAAACTACCATATTTTTTTATTTATTTAGAAACATAACAGGTAGAGATAAAGTGTAAAAACATTTTTGAAATAATAGAGTTGCTTTCATATAAAAATAAAGTAAACACATTTATCCTCTACCCTATTTTTTAAACAGAGCTCATTCCTGCGAAATAAAATGTTAGAGCATATTTTAGAGGTACAATATAAGCAACTATCATTAAAACATATTTAGGGATTTAATATAAATAGAAAAGAAATTGTGTTTTTTCTGCTGCTTATTATTAGTAACAATAATTTTTCAATACGAAATTTTATTTTATCTTGATATAACTAGATAATGGATAACACCTAGGATGCTATAAAACGCCACTTGCGGAAAATCTAACACATATTAAAATAAGAACTTTCTTCAGAAATTTTACAGAAATTTGAAGAAATTTTACAGATTTAGCTTCATCTTTAAAATATCTACAGAATTTTTTAAAGATATTTGTCGGACGTTCCCTCTTAGCCCGCAAAACTTTTAAGAAAATCCGTAGTAGTTATTGCTGCCACTACCGATATTATTAGGTGATATCGGTCATCCACTGTGAGGATTGTGTAAATGAACACAAACGCTGTCAATTAACTAAATTAACAGTTTATTTATACTCTATGTATACAATATAATACACTGTTTACATTTATAACTCGGATATAGGTGATCCGGTTCAACATTAAATTAAATACGGTAAAAAGTTGGCTGTGTACTGTTCAAATTACACCTTCTCCCTCTCACTCTATACTCGTTAGATTAACTTTATCGGAGATCAACTTCGAATCTCCCAACACATTGGTTCTCAGCCTACACTGTTGGACCAAGAGCACTATACACAGGGACATCCGTCCACACCTGCTTTCACGGTCCGACCTGAACTATCTCTCAGCCAAACACTGCCCTTCTCAATTCCTGCATTTCCCCAATGTAAACCCCCCTATTCGTGGAAATCCTTTATTTTCTCTTCTTCAATAAACATTTCAGAAGGTCAAACACTCCCCTCTGCAATCGTCTTCTCTTTTCCGCACCACCTGTTCACTCAGGCTTTAGGCAAAGAAAGAATGTCACCTTGAAACTTCAGTACACAGACCATACAATACATAAAATATTAAGATAAAAATAACATAACTTCCAGGTCTAATAGAAGATGTTTTCTTAGGACCTGACAATATTCTTCAAAATATCTGCAGAATGGACCAAATACCGACAGATTTCCCACTTATTTTTGGGTCAAATACCTACAGTTTTTTAGAGACTTCTTTAGTGGGGCTATTATGCATGAATACGCAAACATTCATCTGACACCACTCAATAATGAGAAAAATATTATAAACTACAGCATTTGTGGTTAAATACTTTGTTCCATGTTTTTATAAAGTCATGCATTTTTTTTTTCTTTCCGAAGTCATTTAGCTTTAGTATTTTATATCAATAAACTAATATTTATCGCAAACTAATATTACAGGTATATAATACTATAATAACATAATCTTTACTTAAAACACAAATATAAAACATTATACTTGCTTATTTTTACGTTTTATTTTACAGGTGATGCAGTTTTTTTGTCCACAACTATATGTATTTCTTTTATAATTATTTCTCTTCTATATGCTAAACGAATTATGACTGCTATACATATATTTGTCCGTATGCCGATATTATTTTTTTTTTTTCAAATAAAGGCGCTTTATATAAGGTTGAAGTATACCTTCATTAAATTGAATTTAAGAGACATTTCTGGTATGGTTCTGTATTTTCTAAAAAGAAAAGTGGTTTTTCTTTTACTTAATGTAATTTAAATGTACATTGTATCAGCATATTTTAAACGCTAAAAGAATATTACAGTGGATAAAAGAAGAAAAATGAATTTATTCTCTGAAAAGAAATAATGGAAAAAATGTTGATAAAAATTTTTTCGTGTAAGAATTTTTCATGCAGACGATTAATTTTACAAAGATCCTTAGTCCATTATATATGTTACAGGCCAAACCCGATTTTAGGCCAAACTAGATTAGCCTAGGCCAAACTAGTCTATCCTAACGCCCATCGGATAAACTAGTTTTTCCTAGGCCAAACTAGTCTATCCTAACGCCCATCGGATAAACTAGTTTTTCCTAGGCCAAACTAGTCTATCCGAAAGCCCATCGGATAAACTAGTTTTTCCTAGGCCAAACTAGTCTATCCGAACGCCCATCGGATAAACTAGATTTTCCTAGGCCAAACTAGTTTGGCCGAACGGTCATTAGGATAAACTAGTTTAGCCTGCTATTCATTGGTTTGAACTAGTTTATCCTAGGCCGAACTAGATTGTCCTAGGCCAATTCAATTTGGCATGATATTTTTTAATCTAAAGACCGCCACGGCGCCAACTTTTTAATTTTGATCTATTTTATCCTAGGCCGATGCAGTTTGACGCGATTTTAGCTCACAGACTATCAAAGCCTGGGAGCTAATGTGCTTGCAGATTCTGTGTATGTGTATGTAACAATTTACGTACGTATGGCCGTATGTACGTACGTATGTACGTACGTGTGTACGTAATGCGATAACTCCTGATAGAAATATCCAATTTGCTTCAAATTTTGGACATAGATTTATCCTGATAATGAATTTTCCTGATTAGTTTCAGGGGTTCATTGAATAAGAATAAGGGGAGGAGAACAAATGGCTAATCCGCACCCCCCTCTCCTACACACACACACACAACACCTTAATTTAGTTAAGTCAGTTTTCCATGCGAAATGATCACATTTTATTAAAATTTTAGGTATAATATCATTTTGATGAGGTACATCCATGATCAGTTGTGGGTATTCATTGTTTACGTATACAGAAAGGAGCAATGGGAGGTAACACTCTTAATTTATGTAAATAGGTTTTGTCACAGAGAATTTACCGATTTGTTTCAAATTTTGGATGTATGTTCCTTCTGATAAGGCGTTTACCTGATTAATTTGGGGGATTCTGAGATATAAACGTAGAACGGATTTTTTTTTTTTTCAATCGGATAGAGACTTTCGGTTTTATGAAAAGATTTTTAATTTGTAACAGATATTGGTTTTTGCACACATCGCTTCAGGCGAAATTGTTCATATTAAGAAACTAAATATCCGAATCCTTTTAAAAATAAGAAAAAGCTTAAATAAAGCATGACACTTGAAATTTAGGATGGGGGGGGGGTAGAGTAAGAGGACGCTAGATTTTTTTTTTTTTTTTTTTTTTTTTTTTAATCTCAGCACTTTTTAAGGTTTTAGCTGATAATTAAATATTACCATTATTTGAAACTTTTAGAAACATAATAAAACATGATGTTAAATATTTAAGAAAAAAGATGGCGCATCAAATACCACTATTTTCTATTAGTAATTTTTGTAAAAATGTTAAATTCTTGTTGGAACTGTTTGAAACTTTGTGGTAGTTTATAACACATGATAAAAATTGTAAAAAAAGTCCCATTTCGAAAGGGAAAGAGGGGGGGGCGAAGAAAATCAGGAAATATAACGGAAAATCAGGAAATTCTAGGTTGATCTAGTTGAAACTTTAAGATAGTTTATGACACATGATATAAATTTATAAAAATGTGTTCCGCGTTTAATGCCACTATTGACAAATAGTGATTTTTGAACGTTTTACATAAAAATGTAATCAAAATCAATTTATATCAGAGACTATCTGAATATAAATTTATATTAAATTCCGTTCATTAGTTTTTGAGATACAGCTATTGTAAAAATTGTTAAAAATGCAGCATAGCATAGCCATGTTGAGTGATTTACTTCAAAATAGAAACAACACCAACTCATCTCATGGACGAACTGAATCTGATGTTTGATGGAAATTCGTGTATCAGTTAAGATAAAGCTAATGCGTAAATCATAAAAAATGCAAAACAGCAGCTCCACTTGATAAGCGATTTACACCAATAACTAATCAGCATCAATTTAGATCAGAGACTACCTGAATGTAAATTTTTATTAAATTTCGTGCATTAGTTCTCCAGCCGCATCCATACAGCTTGCGACAGCGTATAGCAGGTGTGCTGCACACGTACTGCCGAATGCCCTCTTTCTTTTCGAACGAACTTCGAAGCGAACGAAATTCAAATCGTAGCAAGCGTGCTGAGTACGCACCGCCGAATGTAACCCTCCTTTTCGAAAGAGCCTCGAAGCGAACGAATTTCCAACCATAACCCCGCTGCATAGGCCAGTCAGATAGCGGGCGAAGCCAGCAAGATTTAACTAAGCCACGTTATATTAGTTTCTCATTCCAACACCAAGGAGTGCACTCTATTATTAACAAAACTGTATCTGAATGAAACTTCGTTAAACAACCTAATAGTAGATATATTACTTGAGGTCGCGGTGCTTTAAAAGCTAGAATTTCCGTTATATTTCGCGATTTTGTTCGCATCCACACCCTCTTTCACGCCGAAATGTGACTTTTTTTTATAAATTTATATCAAATGCCATAAATTGTCAGTTTCAAAACTGTAAGTTTCATAAACTGTAAGTTTCAAAATGTTCCAATAAGAATATAACATTTTTACAAAAATTACTATTAGGAAATAGTGGTATTTCGATGCGGAATCTTTTTTCTTAAAAATTTATCATCATGTTTTTTCTCTTCGAGGTTCATTCGCTTCAACATACGCCCGTTTCGAGATTTTATATAAAACAAGGGGCCCGATAGCGGGCGAAGCCGTCTGATTTGAACTAAATCGCATCCAAATTCCAAATTCCAACACTTAGGTGCTTGTGTTATATTAAATCTACATTAGCCCGTTATATTAGTCGCTATATATCAGTCCGACGTACGTACGTACGTACATAAGTATGTACTTACGTACATGGTTACATACACACACACAGAATCTACGAGCACATTAGCTCTCAGGCTTTGATAGTATGTGAGCTAAAAGCGAGTCAAATTGCATCGGCCTAGGATAAATTAGATCAAAACTAGAAAGTTGGCGCCGTGGCGATCTCTAGATTCAATAAAATTACGCCAAATTGAATTGGCCTAATACAGTCTAGTTCGGCCTAGGATAAACTAGTTCAAACCAATGAATAGCAGGCTAAACTAGTTCATCCTAATGACCGTTCGGCCAAACTAGTTTGGCCTAGGAAAATCTAGTTTATCCGATGGGCGTTCGGATAGACTAGTTTGGCCTAGGAAAAACTAGTTTATCCGATGGGCGTTCGGATAGACTAGTTTGGCCTAGGAAAAACTAGTTTATCCTATGAGTATTAGGATAGACTAGTTTGGCCTAGGAAAAACTAGTCTATCCGATGGGCATTAGGATAGACTAGTTTGGACTAGGCCAATCTAGTTTGGCCTAAAATCGGGTTTGGCCTGTAACATATATATTAAAAAGGTTTTTCCTCTTTTGCAGGTGTCCCTTTCAGTAACATTACTTTTGTAAATTTTCTAATAAAAGATAAAATATTCTATTCATCCTCTGTTGTATTTAGTATCAAGTGCCGCTACATAATGAAATAAATTAATACTGTATTTTAAATCTTATCTATAAATAGAAAATATGAGTTATTTTTATGTTATTCACTTTTAATGCTAGAAATCATCGATAAAAACTACCATATTTTTGTTGCTAATTTAGAAATGTAAAAGGTAGAGATAAAGGGTAAAAATATTTCTGAAATAATAGAGTTGTTTTCATATAAAAATAAAGTAAATGCATTTATCCTCTGTTCTTTTTTTTTTTTTTAATCGAGCCCATTCTTGCGAAATATAATGTTAGAGCATATTATAGAGGTACAACTTAAGCAATTATCGTTGCAACATAATTAAAGATTTATCGTAAATAGAAAAAATAGGGTTTTTCTGCTGTTTATTATTAGTTCAATCATTTTTAGACAAGAATTTTTATGTTATCTTGATATAACTAGATAATGGAAAACTCCTAGGTTGCTATCAATGGCACTTACGTAAAATCTAACAAATATTAAAATGCCCCTCACCCCTAAAAACAATCATAAGATTATCTGAGGAAATCGCCACATTTTTCAGATATTTTACAGAAATTTGAAGAAATTTTGCAGATTTAGCATTATCTTTAAAATATCTACAAAATGTTTTAAGATATTCTTTAAAATATCTGCAGAATGGGCTAAACACCGTCAGATTTCCCACAGATTTTTGGGCCAAATAACTATAGATTTTCTACAGACTTTTTTTTAGTGGTGGTATTAATGCATGAAAACACAAACATTGATCTAACACGACTCGATTATGTGAAAATTATTGTAATCTACAGCATTTGTGGTTAAATACTTTGTTCCGTGTTTTGACAAGTTGATGTATTTGTTTCTTTCATAAGTCATTTAGCATTATTATGCAATATCAAGAGACTAATTTCCATCTCAAACTAATACTACATGCAATTTTACTATAATAACTTCATCTTTACATAAACAAGAAACAAAAAAACATTGTATTTGTACATTTATCCGCTTTTTTACCGGTGATACAGTTTTTTTCCACCACTGTATGCATTTCTTTCATAATCATTCCTCTTCGATATTCTAAACAAGTTATAACTGATATACATATTTTTGTACTAATGCCGATATTACCTTAAAAAAATAAAGTCGTTTTATAAAGGAAATCTTTTTAAAGAGAATTTAAGAGACATTTCTGGTATGGTTCTGTATTTTCTAAAAATAAAAGTGGTTTTTTTTCTTTTGCTTAATGTAATTTAACTACATATTTTATCAACGTCTTTTAAAAGCTAAAAAAATATTACACTGGAATAAAAGAAGAAAAATGAATTTATTCTTTGAAAAGATATAATGAAAAAAAAAGGTTGCTAAAACATTTTTCGTGTAAGACATTTTTTGTACCGACGATTAATTTTACAGAGATACCTAGTCCATCATGTGTATAAAAAAGTTGTTTCCTCTTTTGCGGGGAGTAATCTCAGTAACATTACTATTGAAAATTTTCTTATAAAAGATAAAATATTCTATTCATTCTCTGTTTTATTTAGTACCAAGTGTTGCTACAAAATGAAAGAATTTTAATCTGAATTTTAAATCTTACCCATTAATAGAAAATATGAATTATTCTTATGTTATTTAATTTAATGGTAAAATTAATCGATAAAACCTACAATAAGAATGTTATTTATTCAGAAATATAATAAATGGAGATATAGTGTAAAAGTATTTCGGGGATAAGAATGTTTTTTTTTTAATTAAAGTAATACTTATTCATCTTCAGTTTTTTAAATCTTAGTTTCATTCCAAGTCCAAGCTAAAACTTCACACAGATACAACATAAAAAATTATTGTTAGAATATATTTAAATTTTTCTTGTAAATAGAAAATATAGTATTTTTTGGCGTGCTTATTAATTATTTGGCTTTTTTCGAAGAAAAAATTATTCTAAAAATTTTCTTTTAACATAATATAACAACATAGCGTTAAAACAATATTTAAAATTTTAGATGTAAAAAAAAAAGTTAAGAATATTACACATGTTATGTACATAAATTTCTACCATTATTGAAAAAGTAATAATCATGAAAATTAATTAATTTTAAAGATCAATTAAAATGTAAAAGTACTATAGAAAGTTATGAAAATATTTTATACAACAAGGATATTTCGAAGACGCTTAATGTTTTACACAGCATGGGAAATTTTATTATGCAGAAAAACTAAGAACTCTAAACCAAATGTCACAAATAGGTTTTTCATAAAAAATATATAATCTATAAAATTTTATTCGGGTAAAGAGAAAATACATGTAACAAAGGTTTTTAAAAAAACGGCGTTGTGAATTTAAAAGAAAATTCAAATTTAGAAAACAAGTAAGTCAGACGACTGTGCTGATTTTCTTTAATAAAGTGAAAATATTTTCAAAAAAAGAGAAAAAGAAAAACTACAGTTAAGCAACAAGTTTTTTATTAGATATTTTAATTGAGTGTTTATGGGACACGTCCGCACAAAACCAAACGAAGGCTTGAACTATGGGATAGGGGATTGTAGATATTCACTAATTCATTAAGCTGAAAATGGTAAATTGGAGGCTGTATTTTTCTTCCAAATACCTGAAGTATACTTACCAAAAATCAGTTAAGTCGCTAAAGGAAAACTGAAGGTCATAAACTTGCAGATAAAAGTCTGTGTACAACCTTTAAAAATACTGTGCATTTTGTTGCATTTTCCTTCAACATACCTGAAAAGACCTTCAAAATACCTGATTAGTAATTTGAAGATCAGATAAAAGCTTGCATAAAGTCTTTTAATATACAGTAAATTCCCTTAAAAAAAACCTGCACTTTTATGTCTTCAAAATCCCTGTAGAAACATTCAAAATCAATGCAAATCTTATATTTTTAAAGGTGTTTCGCTATTTTTTTTTCTGGGCAGATAAAATAATTTTCGTAAATGCAAGGATTTTACCTATTTAAAGCCAAATTGTAAAGCATTTTGTTAAGTTCATTAAATTTTAAAATGTAATTATAATTCCCTAAAACTCAAAAAATTTGATTAAGCAGATATATTGCATTCAATGACAAGAAGGGAAAAGGAGAAAGTTTCCTTATGCGAGATTTAGTTAGGATTTATCGTTTATTTCCCTGGAGGTTTTCGATAATCTGATGCTTCTAGAATACTTTCCCTTGATGAAATAAGGATTACGTTGACATGCTCTGAATTTGTACTTTCTGATCCTCTATAAACGCCTCAACTATAGTCATTACCAGTCGTAAATTTTTTCCCGAAAGAAAAAAAATCTTTTCATTCTTCAAAACTGTCCAGAAATAAAGTAATATTAAAGTCTTTTATTTTAAAAAAATGTTTACTTTAAAAATCACTGTTTATTTGTTAATTTTAAACATAATACGATATTCTCATGATAAAAGTATGTATGTAACAATACAGGGTTAAGCTTAGTTATTCAGCGGGTTTAAAAATACTGTGTATTGAGAAGCATAAGAATCAGACAAGTGGAATCGAAAAGACAAGTGGTACATGACAAGGTACACTCACTAAGTCAAAGATCAAACCTCTTGGTTGCCGCTCTAATCAAGATTGGAAGCCTCTTGCGCATTTGTACAAAATGACTGTAATGTCAGTTCAAAGGATATTCATAGTTTATTATGATTCACATGCTACCAGATCTCTCGCCATGTGATTTCATCCAGTAGGATTATGTGAAGGACAAATTTATGAACCCTCCAATGCCACAGTGTTAAAAAAAATTTTCCTAGTTTGAACCAAATTTTCGTACTCAATAGCTGTCACTGCAAGATTGTGAAATCTCATACTAACATTTCGATCTTTCAATTTCAAAGCCGTTCCAACTATTGGAACTGTGCTTCAACAGGATCTCTAAATGTGGGTTCAAGATTTCCCCACCTTACAGTGGCAGCTATTGAGTACGAAAATTTAGTTGAAACTAGGGAAAATTTTTTAACAGTGTAGCAACGATAAAACTAATCCAGGAATGCACTCCTACCGTGACGGGAATTAAAAAAAAAACATGCTATTGAACGTATGAATGGAACTGGATTACAGTAAGCATGTCTTTTCGGTTACTAAGTCGCACACATGTAGTATTTGTAGTATGTGTCATAAACTAGGTGCATGTATGTATGGTACCACGTTTCTTCTACGTTGTGTGTCATATACTTGTAAGTAAGCAGTTTTTGTTAATCCAATGAATTATTTAGACTAAACTTGTATATTATTTTCATGAAATACTATGAATGAGTAGAATGATGTTTTATTTGTTTTTAAATATGCATCTGTTTACTTTAGTTACAGAAAATAAAAAAAAATACAAGCGAAAAAAATTATTAATAAAAGATCTTTAAAAATATTCAAAAATCAAAGTAGTATGACATATCGCCAAACGATAATTACATTGTTAGAACTTCTCATTAAATGAGATTACTACACGTAAATCGTATTAAGAGCATTATCTTTTAAATGCATTTGAATGTATTATTTATGTAACTTTACAATATTAAATCATGCATAATAATATCACTGTGGATTTTTGTCAAAGATATTTCTAATCAGATCACACACAAAAAAATACTTTATTGTGATTATTATGAATTTGTGTTCTAAATAAAAACATAGATTCCATAAAGAACACTAAAATGTTTAAATCAAAATTACTGTTGATTGAAAGAAAAAAAACAAAAATTTATTACGCACATAAAACTTAAATAAAATCATGAAAAATTCAGAAATTTTACTAATACATGCTCTATGTGCATCGTATTGGTTCTTTTGCATAAAATTGAAACTCTGGGGAAAAAAAAGTTATTTTCCTAAGTTAGATGTTGTTACGATTTATCATTTATCCCATTCTTACTCATATGATTTCTTTTGATATAACTGTAAATTGTTTGAAAAATCTTCAAATAAATAAGTATGTAATGAAACTTTGAAATTGTTTATTATATTGTCCAAAAATTATTATTGGTTTCTTAACTCAAGTTGGATTTTAGAGTATTACAAAACATATATTGCATATAATCTAAATAAAATTAAATACACAAACGAGCTTATGAATTCTTAAAGCTACAAATTAAAATATTATTAATCAAATTAAGATTGCTGCCAAATAATAATTACATTATTTTTTTTAAATACAACAAAACATTATTAATGAAATATGAGAGAAATTTTACTAATACATGCTCTTTGTGCATCCCAAGGTCTTAAGCATCGTATTGGTTCTTTTGAATGAAATTGAAACTCTGGGGAAAAAAAAGTTATTTTCCTAAGTTAGATGTTGTTACGATTTATCATTTATCCCATTCTTAGTCATATGATTTCTTTTGATATAACTGTGAATTGTTTGAAAAATCTTTAAATAAATAAGTATGTAATGAAACTTTGAAATTGTTTATTGTCCAAAAATTATTAGTGGTTTCCTAACTCAAGTTGGATTTGAGAGTATTACAAAACATATATTGCATATAATCTAAATAAAATTAAATACACAAACGAGCTTATGAATTCTTAAAGCTACAAATTAAAATATTATTAATCAAATAAAGACTGCTGTCAAATAATAATTACATTATTTTTTTAAATACAACAAAACATTATTAATGAAATATGAGGCTTTCGTTTTAAAGAATTACAATACTCACACAAATGCGCGTTTTTTTTTTATTGTGAAATCGTCATTTTAAATTCTACCGTCTGAAATTTGTAGAGTGCGACGCCCTAGCTTTGCCACATAAATTAGTGGGGAATTCTTAATTTTGTTTATGTTTTGAAATAAAAAATTATTTTCACGTTACGCTATAAACATTATTACCAATACGTAATAAAATTCTTCTCATATTCTTAAACCAAATGTTATGAGGTAAGAAAAATCACGATAATATTCTATGGGCACTTTATATAGGTATATTATATTTCATTCATATCAGGATGCGCATACTCCTGGGACTCCCAAGTTGTCTGATAATTAAAAAAATTGTTAATTTCTTAATTAAATAAATTTGTAAACACCGCTTTACTGATATTATATACTTGGAACATCGCAATTTAAATGTATGTTTGAACTGTACAAAATCTGATGTATGTAAATACATTCAGAAAACATTACAATCATTGTAATTATAAGTACACTTTAAGAAACAAGTACTAAAGTTTAAAGAAAAATCGAAACAAGTCTTCAAAAATACCGAGTTGAAGTATTGTATTTTTTTTTTTTTTACAGAATTATAACAAACGCTGAAAATATACTTCCACAATAGTAATATTGTCTTTAAAGGGAAAGCGGTACAGAATCTCATTTCCTTATTCCAGATTTTGTTAGGATATATTCAAGATTTCGCTTGAGATTTTTGGTAGACTGGTCCTTTTTTAATACTTTTTCTATATAAAACGGAAAAATAACGTGATATTTAGCGTATATGAGCATTTGTGGGCTCTGATATCTTAATTATTATAAATATTAGCAATGAAAAAAAAATTATATTGTATGAAAAGAAATCTTAATCAGGAAAAGTTTGAAGAGATATTTTTACATAAATAAAATTATTTATCATTACGCAAAGAGATCATACACACAAAAAAAATTAGATTCACTAGTCACCAAAAAACAATGTTAATAAAAAAATATAAAGAAATACTAATTCTTTGTAAAAACTTTTAAATATGACATAAATATTTATACACTGTTATGTTTTTGCACTAAATTATCGTATTTGAAACCGACGGTGTTCCCAATTGACAGTATTTGAAGATATAGCAGTTTTGATTGTCTTTACAAAGTAATAAATTGAGTGACTAGCTACTCTTTTTTTAAGGTAATTTACAGTCAAATGGATTATTGAGTTTTGTTACATGTAATGTTTTCACTCGGTCTTACACTTCCTAGACTTTTCTTTTATTTTCACAAAGTATTGTTGTATTTCTTGGAATCTTATTTTCAGAGATAGTTGGAATGATTATACATTTATTTACTCATCTTGTTTAAATACGATGATAGAATAGTTTTAAGCTGATTTTGACGTTAAATGCATATTTTATTACAAAACCTAATACGGAGAAAACTCTAAAAATAAATGAATAATACTTTTATTAGTTAAATTTGCCTGAAATCTCTACTAATGAATACATTGGCTACTAGACAATACTAAAGATGGCAAATCAATATTTGCTGAAACTCTCAAACTGAAAAGGCATGATTCCAGTAATGTCGCCTGTCAGGCTCTCTGTGTGAATATTAATATTTTCAATATTCCCATAGTGTATAATAGGAGTGGACAAATAAAACTGGAACGAAGAACAGAGGTTTGGTGTTCATCCCTTTTTTTACCTATTTTCCTTAATTACTAGATAGTCTGATTCTCACCTATGCGCTGATTACAATTACACTGGCACAGCCTACACTAGGATCTGAACCTGTTTCAATCAGGTGGTGTGTGCATCAAGTATTCTCTTTCAAACCTATCCACTTGTCTTGGCCACTTTCATTTGGCCCATACTGTAGTAACAAGCTCGTGCTGGTTATCTGAATTAGCCATCTTGCAGAATATAAATAATATGGTGCAAAAATTTATATTTCATTTCTAATGTAGGCTTATTTTAATTCTGATAACGAAAACTTAAATTAAATAACCTCATATAGTAAATACTATTTTAATTTTAATGTAGTTTTAATGTAATTTGATAACCAGGGTGGTTGTTTTAGGATTGTATACAATTTGAATTCTTTTCATATAAAGTCCATATATTCTCTGTTTCTCAAATAAAACTATAAATGAAATTCTTGTATTCAAAAAATATTAATTTTTCGAATAATAATATATATTTTAGAAAACAAGTATTGAGGCGAGATTTACACATCTTGATTATGAACAATAATGTAAATCTGTCAAGTAATAACGACCGAGATCAGGCAAAACACTATCCAAGAACTTTTTTTAAACTCACAATTTGCTTAAAATTATTTAAAAAAGAAATATCGTAAAAACAGAATTTGTATTTAGAAATATATACCGCTAAATATATATGCATGTAAATCATGCTAGTACTTTTTTGCCGTACATTGCGGTATTTTTTTCACATTTAATCAACATCATATTGCTTTGTAGCTTTTTTTAATACCAAGAATACTTTTAATATTATTTTTATTTTCTGTTCAAGAAAACCTGTATGTAAAATTTCTGTGAAAGAATGAGTAAATTGATCGATACAGAATAAGACTAAACATCGCTAATTTCAATGTTGGGAGGGGTGGGGATTGGACCTTGAATCATTTCGGACATATTCTTTGATATAATTACACGTTCAATTACATAAATCACATATTGAGAGTTCCTTTGATTACTACATTTCTTTTTAATATTCTGTTAGAAACTAGATAACTATAATTTTTATGCAATTTTACCATGTACAATTTGAGGAGAAGTTGCTTACATATGTAAGATCAGCCTAATTATTTGAATACCAGAAACAGACAGGACATCTAGCATATATATGACTGTCATTAATTTAATATTAAATATAGATCACAAAAATGACAGAAAATACGATGTTTTTGATTGTTTACCTTTAATTTACATCATTCCATACAGAAAGTTATTTTGACACAGACATATTATTCACGAAATATTTTATTCAAAGTTTTTTCATTAATCCTCTTAACTATTCCATCGTATTCGCATTAAAATGAATTTTGAGCATTATCTTGCCACTGTTTATGCATCGATAAAAAGGAATAATATTAAATTTACGACAAAAGAAACTGAACAACTAAAGGATTATTTGTTTTTATTCTTATTGCTCTATCTCTCATGATTAATCGTTTGTCTGTATCCTAGATTACTGATGCTCAAATATAATCGAGAACAATTTGCTTATTTTCATGTTTTTCATTTATAACGATATCTTTGAAACTTTTGTATCGATTAGAAAATAATGACTTCATACTCTTACTAGAAAACGTGATGTGGAAAAGAAATATTTTTTGAATTTAGTTATACTTTTGTTTTCAAGTTTTTGAAATATCGGTTTACAAAGTTTGCAACAAATTGTTAATCTCATTCCATAGCATGGCATGGCATTAAAATTATGCCAGCTTCTTTTAAAATAATAAAAGTTATTTTTTTTTTTTTAACATTTGAAAACTTATTGCTTTTTAAAACATTTGGTATTCAAAGAGTTAATTTTATTTTTTTAGAATGTGAACAAGAATTGTAACTTGTAAAATGATGCAACACAAAATCAGTTTAGCAAAAATTTTTTTGTTTAAGAAAATGTATCTAGTAAACTGTTTTTAAGAGGGATTCTGTGTAAGACGGAAATATGTATAACGTAGAAATATTTTGAAGGCCGTAACAAAATCCATACACATAAAGCAAAATATCTCTAAGGCGGAATATTGTTTTTTACGGAAAACTTTTTTTAGGCCAGTCGATTTCCCCTTAGACCTTACATTTCAATTATTGCTAAAAAAACATATGAATTTTTACACCAAGCTAATCCAATCGTACTATACAAAATAGCTAGTGTGGTGTTCCTCTCGTGGCACTGAAAGTATACTTAATTATTTCAATAATATTATTTTAATTGATAAAAAAATGATTAACAGTTGTAATTTTCTCGGTGAATAAATAAGTGATTTTTCCAAGATTTGAATTCGGGGCTTTTAGCTTAAGCTGCCAATAATATTCTAGCCGCTATTCTGAACATTTTTGGCCTACACAGCTCACTCAGAAAGCTCGTTTGAATTTTTGGTTTAGGCTCCTTTTCAGTCAGTTGAAAAATTAATATTCGTATGGTTAATTTACCAATTACTATAATTGTGTTAAAATAATGAAGTTTAAATACGCATTTAATATTTATTGATGATCCATTTCTTGAGACAGATTCTGTTAAAATATATTTGATTACAGAGAACTCTTTATTATCACAAAAATGTTTGAGTAAATTCTGTCACGTGAATTTGTCCAGGATAATGATATTCTGTCAAACTGTTTTAGATAACAAACCACAGATGATTATCAAAGTAGTCATAGTGAACTGCGTTTTTGTCCAGAATGACTGTGTTAACCAATTTTGAACCGTTTAAGCGAAAGTCATTGTTGAAACCCTGGATTAGGTAATTTTTACACATTTGAAAAATTATAATTCGTATCAATTCAGGAACTTTGTATTAAACGCTTTGGGAAGGAAATAAATTTTTTGGTACATATTTGAAATCTTAAAATGTAGCATGGATATCAGTAAATTATTATTATTAAATCATAAATTTCATGAGTAAATATTTTTGTAGGGATATAAAAAAAAGAAAATATGGGTTCTTTGACAAATTAAACTTTAAAACAATATTAAATTATTTTTGTTGTAATCCAAAAATTTGACATACAAATGGCTCACTGCATATTTTAATCAGCCAAATTACAATATTTATGTTCTTTCATACATTGTAATTTACAAAATCATACAATAGTTCATAGTAAAACAATTTATAGTTTACAAAAAGATAAAGGTCTGTGATCATATGTCCATTGATTAGTGCCAATATAGCATACACAATATTGCAAGTTCTATAATATTTGGATACACGCCTTCATCTTTTTTCTTAGATTTGTGAACAACAATATTGAACTTATTCTATCGATGATAATTTGCAGCCGTTTTTGAGACTTTCACTCAAGTTGACCTTTACATTTAGCTAACACGTTATGCCAATTATATTTTGAATGCGTTCCCGCATGTGCAGTAAAACAATATTTAGAAAATCTGCTCATAATTCATATGAAGTTTATAATTTTTTGATTCTGATTACAGGTAGTTAAGTATAGTGTTGTTTCTCATATTTTCTGAAAAGAACATTTTCTTTTATATTTAGAACTCAATATTAAAAATTTACAATAATTATAAGCAAAAATCGTGGCAAAATTTGTGACTGTTTTTATAAAAACTTTAATTTTTCTGTGACTATACATGCTATCCTCATAAAAAAGAACGCAATTTAATATACTACTTTACTTAATCATTATCTGCAGTTTCGATGCTTTTGCTACATTAGTTTTGACAGGATTATCCAAAAGACCTTCAATTTGTTGACGGCTTCTTATGGGATTTCGACAAAAATAGAAGTCTTCGCGGAAATATATGACCTGTTCTATTTTGTTTACCCACTTGGGGTTTCAAAATAATTATACATGTATTTTTCTGGATATTTAACAAAACGTCAATAATGGCCATATAGTGCATATATATGTATTCATGCCTTTGATATTGTATCAAAACAATTAAAACTAAAAATTTAATGTTGTGAAATCTGCATAATAAATCACTTTGTAAAACTAAATAAATTAACATGTATTTGTTTTCAAATTCATTTCAGTAAAACGTAGTATAACAAATTTAGCTTGAAAACAGACGAAACTGCAAAATAATTTCTTTCAAGCGAATTACCCTTTAGAAGAAAAGTCGTGTCTCGTTGTTTTATATAGCACAATAAGAATGGAAGGTGGTATTACTTTTTCAAAAGTGCTGTTTCTGCAAAATAGAGGAATTTGAACTATCTGAAGAGATGAAAGAGTGGTAAAACTGTTATTAAGCTTTCCTGATTAAATTACAAATCCAGATAAAAGTTTAAAATCATAAAACTGAAACTTTTTAAAATTAAATGAACGCATAGAAAACGATATATCACTTTAAAAAGTACTTTTTAAGAATTCTATCATAATAGTTTTTTAGTCATATATTTAATTAAGTATGAATTAAAAATTTACGTTAAAAGAGATTGTTATGAATATGTATTTTTTTTACCAGTTTCGCAAACAAGACTCTTATCCCATAATATTGTACAATTACTAAATATTTTAATAAAAATGTCTCAAGTAATAGTAAAATATACCAAAATGTTTTTCGATGAAAAAAAAAAATCTTCCAATTGAGCCACGTTACCACAATATATTATTTAGTTTAAGATATTAAACTAACTAAGCAAGACATAACGATAATAATGTAAATATGTTAGTAAATATTGGAGGATCAGTATTTTTATTTGAAATTAAACCCACTGTGAATGAGGACGCAGGAGGACTGCTTTAACCTGATACTGATCAAATCATTGTTTACAGAAAAATGACAGGAAAAAATGTTTTTTTCGGTTATAGCAATTGTCAAAAAAAAAAAAAAAAAAAAAAAAAAAAAAAAAAAAAAAAACCACAATAAAATTATTACCACAACAAATATTTTTACATTGCAAGTTTTCACGGGTAAAAATTAAAATGATATAAATAATTTGACGAATTCAAACATGACGTCATAACATTTTTATGGCAAGATTTCGACATGGAAAATAAAAAAAATAAAAGTAAATAGAAATAGAAATAAATAGAATGAAGAATTAAAAAAAATAATATTACGACTTAATGGAAATATAATAAACGTCACTGGGTAAATGTGTAATGTCATGCGAGTTTGAAAAAGATACTAAAACATAATAAAAACCCGACTGTGAAAATACTGGCACGGTTTATTATTTATAATAAATAATTTTAACGGTTTAATGTTCTCTGGATTTATTTTCGACTTATTTTTATGTGTATGTTCAATGTTCTCGTTGGTTTTTGACTGACATTAGCGATTTCGCAAATACGAAATTAAAAACAGAAGCCAACTAAGAGAAAGGTTCGCAAAATAGATTCCGTGTAAAACACTGGAGTCTTATTAAATCTTATGTCCGTTCATGTATCACTTTTTTCAATATGTTCTAAATAGATCTATTTTTTTTTTCTCAAAATTGCTTTTAAAGTAGAAATTGGACTATCCGCTGCAGAAAATGTAAAAAAATAACTATATACTAAATGTTTCCTAAATGTTTATATGTTTCAGAATTTATTTTAGAAGTTTCAATAAAAATTAAACTATATTTTATTTGCTATTGTTAAAATATATGCATGACAAATTTCTATGATATTTCGACTCTTAATCGATAGAAACAAAATGGCAGGAGAATGATACTATATATTCAACTTTACCATATATTAACTTTAGCGACTTTTATTATGCGTAATATATATGGAAAATGGTCAATTTTAAAACCATTCTAACAAATGTTTTCTCCATTTGGCGCTTGATGCTATCAGTCTTGTTTGTGTTTTTACAGACGCGACGTCGGCGCATAGATAGTGATTAACATACAATAGATAAATCACTGCAGCATAATTATTTTTGTGTCTTCGACTTTTTCGAAAATGAATTAGTGCTGAGTCAGTATCTCTTTAAATAGGGCAATGTAAATGGCACACTGAGATTGGGCATGTAAACTGATATCAATCGTTCAGTAACGCGGCTAATAATCTTGACTGCATTGGCTAAACACGAATAAAAACGAACAAAAAAAAATAGAAATTCAGCACTCGCTATTTGGGGAGTTTAACTATTCGTTTACACCCCCAAAATAAACATTTTGTCGCGTATTTGGTATAAAGGCGAGTGTCAGCGAAAACCCTGTGTATGTGTATGGTGTATATTAGAATTTTCATAAAAATTTTAGATCTCTAAAGCTCATTCTTTGCAGCTCATCGTTCATTAGTTAAGAAATTGAGTTTGTCTCTAATCTATATTTAGATTTATTCATGAATTTAATACTTGACTTCCAAATCTACCTCAGCGTGTAGGTGGAAACGGCAAGGATTTTTTAATATTGTATGATCGAAAAGTATATGAATTCATGAATGAAATTTGATTTAAATTGAGATTTTGTTTCTACTATGGTCAGCAGGTCTCACATGATTTTGTGAACAATCCGCCAGAAGTGGGCACAAATTTTTATACAATTTTTAATATTGTGCCATCTAATAATGAATGATATTATGCATAGAATTGAACTAAACTTCATATATATGTTTCTGACTGCAGACAGAAAGTTAAATCTATTCCACCCGAGGAGAGAGTGCTCAGACAGTGACCAGTTTTCACCAATTTTCATAGTTCTGTTGTACAGCATCTTCTTCCATCATCAACGGGTAATTCGCAAACAGTTAAGCAGGAAAATTTCAAGCAGTTCACGTACAACAGAATAACGAAAAGAAAAAGATTTTATAAAAATTTACAGACGAGTATAACTCATTTTTATTCCGATTCATAAAATTAATAAAAAACAAAATAAAAGTCAAATTTGTTTTTTTTATTCAAGTAAAATCTCGGAAGAATTCAAGTGTGTATACTGACAAAAATGACACTTTCAAATCTGCGTAAATCGACATTTTAATTTTGTTATGAAGTTTTTTTTCAAATATGACGAAGCAATGTTTTCGACTCTGAATCACCAGAAATACTCAGTTTCAGAAGAAATTATTTTTTTTCGTTAAATGAAATAAATTTCACCTGGCTAGTAGAATTTATTTGTATTAGTTCATTTTTTATGATTTCGAGCTAAATTATACTTTCAGTAATATTTTATAACATAAAATGTGGTGAAGTACTTTTTTATCGTGTTCATGAAAGAACAGTTAAAAGCCCTCGAGATTTAATCGCAGAAGTGTGGAGTTTCTTCTTCAAAATTCAACCGAAGAATGAATAAATTTGTAAAAGAACGACTTTGCCGGTGAAATTTCCTAGTCACCAACAATAATAAATAGAAATATCACGAATAATCATAATTAACATCATGGATAAGATATCATTTACCCAAGCATGTGTCTGTAAATGTTTTAAGAAATGAGTATATACACTGTAAAAAAAATCAGTAAAGTTACTAAAAGTTTTCTAGGAAACTGGGATTCCTTGAAGTTTTTATGAAACGGCAACAGCGAATATTCCTGTAATGGATACAGATTTACTCTGAAAATTAAAAAAATCTGTAAGGTACTAAGAAGTTTTTAGGAAATTGGGATTTTAAGCATTTTTATGTAACTGCAACCCATGTTACAGATACTATTTTAGTACGATAATTGTAATTTTGTAGTTCATTTGTAAAGTTACAGACTTCTGTAGCTTTACAAAAATCATTTTTGTAGATTTACGTCTTTTCTTGTACCGTGTACAGATAAAATATTAGTAAACATAGAGATTTTAGCAACTTTACATCTGTAGGATTACAGATTTTTTTGCAGCGTACATTTTTCAAACTTGAGTAATTTTGAATAGCTGCTGTTTTTAGTAAAGCACATTATTTGGTTTATGGCATATTCTGCCAAAAATACGGAGATTTAAGGGTTTTTTTCAGAATTCTCAAAATGTCGGTTTTAGAGTATAACATCCTTTTGGACATTAATATGAATTCGAAAGAAAAAATTTTAAAATTTGTCCATTTGACTAGTTAATATTTTACTATTATTGACTAGTTTCAGAATAAAACATATTTCTACTATAAACACTTATACTTCATTACGGTTGTAATAATTTAGATATTTTTATATACATAAAAATAATGTTAATTATATTTTTAGTAAAATGGTACACGATTGTTAACATAATTTATAGAGTATAGCAATAATTATTACAGTAATTATTATAATAATAATTATTTAAGCATAGCAAAATTCTGATAATTTGTCTAACAAAAAACTATTTTCAATAATACTGATTTCATGAAATTAAATTTTATAAATTTTGTCATTTTAAACATAAATTGATAGTAACAATGTAATGCCAATTAATAATACTGAAATAAATCAACACAACATACTGTATCTTAAAAGTTCTTTTTAATATAAAGAAAATTCTGTATTAGCGCTTTAAATGTTACTCAGACAAAAGGTACAGTTACAGGGTGTGGAAATAACAGACTAAGAACAGATGTTCTAGTTATATGTGGAAGATGCCGATCCATCATTTTCCCATTTGCCTTGACAAGCCAGACAGGAATAACCCAGAATCTCCAGAATATGTTTCGTAGAAAAGAATAATTAATTTCATTAATTTACTCGACTGTGAACACGTTCTGTAAAATTTCAGAATTATGTTATCATTTTGTGTATTGTCGATTATTAATTATTCTCTAGCGTTTTTTGGCACTTGATAAAAGAAATAAATGATTTTTTAAAGTTATGTTTCATTTTTTCATAAGCTTTGAAAATGTAGTTTATTGGACATTATAATAAGTATGAGCAAATTCATATTTGTAATCAAACATGGAAAATGTGCATTTGTATTATAACTAGTTATATAAATATCCACATTTTTGTACAGAAACTGTTGTATCCTAATGCAAACGTGCATGAATACAACATGTATTATGATTATATTTAATATTAAATTTAGTAATATAGCAATAACATGAATCCATTTTAAATTGGATGTAATTGGCGTCAGTGGCATCATAGATTAATTACGTATTATAAGTTATCAATGAATTAATACATGTATAATAGAATTTAATAGAATGCATTTTTATTAACATACATTATTATTTTTATTTTTATGTACAGTCAAAGTTCTATAATCCGCACACTCATAAACCACTGTTTTCTCATTTTAATTTTTTTAAATCGTTTTTGGATCACTAATTTGTAAATTTTTTAACTATTTTTTCATTGTTTACATTCGAAAAATAGCGCGAATTATAGAAAACAGTGGATTATGGGTGTGCGGATTATCGAACTTTGACTGTATATGTATTTGTATTTCCATAAAATTGGAAATGACTCAAAAAAATTCCATAGGTTTATATATATTAAATTTCAAATCTATTTGTAGGATATGTTTACGGTTTACATGCTTTCAGACAAACAGGCAGACTAGCAAATCAGATGGCGACTATATGTATTAATTTTTATACAATAACAAACGTACCTCATAGAAATTATATATTCAGTATTAGTAAACAAAGTTCTAAATAGCATGTAAAACTAAAATATTCTAAAATAGTTTTCTTTTTTTTTTAAATACTAACCGACTTCAAAAATAGAATCGAGCTGGACAAATCGAGTAATCTGTCGTTAACGCATGTGAATGCGTAGTTTTAATATGCCTACTATTTGAAAACGGTTGCAACAATGAAAAATAGCACTGGTCAACAATGGTCATGCAACACGAACTCTGGTAGGTAATCCTATTTTGACTACCTACCCTCATTACGAAAATGCATTTATTCCGTACGAATCACCCTCAGTTTTCTTGCGTTAAGTCAAGTGCATTATTGGCTTTATAGTAATAAATGTACGTGAACGTTCGTAAAAAGCAGTGATAATTATATTCGATTTCTTTATTAATTTAAAGTGCGTTGGTTTAAGTGAAGTACTGTGCTTCTGCGAATTCTTCAAGAAAGTGTATTAACGATCCTAAATCAATTTGTTACGTTTGTGGTGAACTTTCTTTCAAAACACAAAAACGTAATTTTACAGATATTATATTGCAGTGTTATAGCGACTATTTTTCTTTTTCGGTTGCTCATCAAGATAAAGCTTGGGTCCCACACGTTTGTTGTACAACATGTGTAAAAAATTTAACAGATTGGAAGAAAAGATTACGTCATATGCCGTTTGCTATTCTTATGATATGGACTGAGCCTTGAAATCATGTTTCGGGTTGCTATTTCTGTGTTATTACAATAAAAGGCACAAACCCAAAAGCAAAACACACAGTTCAATACCCGAATTTGCCTTCAGCAATAAGACCTGTCCCACATGATTTCAGTTTGCCAATACCAGTACGATCTACATCCTTTAATATCGATGATCCTCAATCCTCCACTTCAAGCCAAATTAATGATGATGACGATGATGATTTTAATTCTGACTTTGGGTGGGAATTGTTGAGCTCCTCATTTGTTAACTCAATGAGACTTAAATGACCTAGTACGCGATTTGAATTTGTCAAAATAACAAGTCGAATTGTTAGAATCTCCTTTAAAAGGATGGAACTTGTTACATCATAAAGCTAAAATATGCTATTTTCGAAATCGTTATGAACAGTTTAAAAGTTTTTTTTCTCAAAATGGGGACTTGTGTTTTGTAATGATATAAATTCCGTTATGGAGTTTTGGAAATTGAATTTGATTCCTCCCAGTGGCGTTTCTTTATCGATTCATCCAAAATAAGTCTAAAAGCAGTTTTACTGCATAATGGTATTTCCTTCTGTAATGTATTTCCTTCTGTTCCTGTAGCACATGGTACTAATATGAAAGAAACTTATGAGATCATAAAATTAGTGCTTAAAAAATCCAATATAATATATAAAATTTTAAAGTCTGCGGCGATTCAAAAGTTGTTGCCCTACTACTTGAACTGCAGTTGTTTATACTAAATTCTGGTGCTTTTTGTACGAATGGAACAGCAGGGACAGAAAACAATACTACAAAAAAGTATAGCCTGTACACTGTAAAAAAATTGTAAAGGTACTAAACATTTTCTAGGAAACTGGGATTCCAAGAACTTTTCCTGTAACGGTAACAGCAGAAATTCAAGCTTCAGAATCGATTACATGAATTTTTCCTGTTATCGTTACATATAAATTTCTTGGAATCCCAGTTTCCTAGAAAATGTTTAGTACCTTTACAGATTTTTTTTTTTACAGTGTATATCAATCTTTAGTTCCTGGACAGAAAAATGTGAAGTATTTACCACTTGTAAAGTCCTCTGATGTTTTTATTCCGCCCCTCCATATCAATTTAGGCCTTATGAAAATTTTGCGTATGGATCGCAATCGAAATGGATTTTTTTATTTAAAAGAGAAATTCCCCAGAATAACTGATGCTAAAATCAAAGAGCGCATTTTTGTAGGCCCTCAAATCAGGAAATTATTAAAAGACTAGAGATTCGAAGAAAAAAATGAACGTTTTGGAAAAATCGGCATGCTAATGTTTTAAGAACGTAGTTACGAAATTTTTGAGGAGCCACAAAAGTTGCAATCCGTGAACTACAAAGAGTTGATTGACGAGCTTCTATTGGCATACAAAGCTTTGAATTGTATTATATCATTTAAAATTTATTTTCTACATTCACATTTGGAATTTTTCCCTGAGTATTTAGGGACTGTAAGTGATGAACATGGAGAAAAGTTCCATCAAGACATTTCAACTATAGAAGAGCGTTATCGAGGTAAATGGAGTCTAAGTATGCTGACCGACTACCGCTGGAGAATTAAAAGAGACCAACCGGAAGCCATATATGCCAGAAAATCGTAGTGACTTTTGTTTCATTATTATTATTATTGTTATTATTATTATTATTATTATTTTAGAACTGCCTATTTTTTCCCTTATACACGATGATAACTAAATAAATAAAATTCATGGGTGATAAAAGAAATTATCTCCTTATTTTTATTCACAACACCCTATATTATAAAAACAAAAAAAAGTTTAAATTTTGTTAACCAGCGTAATTTGCGATAAATCATTATTGTTTTATCAAATAATATGTATATTAAAATTACGCATTCATGTGGGTTAGCGCCAAACTGCTAGAACAAATTAGCGTGTATTTGCTTTCGCTAACTTCTCAGAATCTAGATCTCAACCTTTGTTTAGCCCAGATTTCGAGCTTTGAAGAAAAAAAGATCTCGTATCTGTATAAGAGCGATAGTTTATTCTGTTAGTATCACATTTTTCGTATAATTTGGTTACTGCTAAATCTATTATCTATGTTTATATATTTTTTTTAATCCTCCCAACTTTAATTCTCACGACCCTTTTTCTATATGATGCAACGTGAAACGAAATTGCATTTTTTAAAGTTTGAATATATTTTATTGAAAAGAGTGAACGCATTTAATTGGATGATTGCTTCATAAAGAATTTGAATTTTTAAAGTTTTTATTTAAAAAAAGTTTTAATTATCAGAATTTAATGAAATTAAAATGGCACCAAATGGGCATGTTATACTTTCAAAAAAAAAAAAAAAAAAAAGAATTATCAAAATCAATTCATATTTAAATGTAAGAGCTAATAAGAAATACATACAGGTCGAATTCATAACCTCTTCCTTTGAAATCGGTTAATAATAGTTAACTCTGGAAAAAATGGAAGTTGTTATTTTTCCCCTTTTCTTTTATATTTTAAGCTAAAATCTAATACTTTTTTCCATTGACTGTGGTGTAACGGAATAATTTTGATTGTCCCTGTAATCGAACTATGTACCCGATTTTCATAAAATTTGAAATTACTCGAAAAAAATGTAATACACTTGTGTCCAAAAGTTAAGCATAATTGGTAATTAAGTAATTATTTTTAAGTAATGAAAGAAATATAAATTGAAATGTGGTGAAACTCCAGGTGTGTAAACAAAATAGTACGCGTCATATATTTTCACGAAGAGTTTTCCTCGAAATCAAACAGGGGACCGTCAACAAATTGAAAAAGAACGAAGATCTTTTGGATAACCCTGTCAAAACTAATATAGCAAAAGTGTTCAAACTGCACATTATGATTAATTGGCTTATTGTAATGTACTGTGTTTATTTTTATAAGGATAGCATGTACACTCGTAGAGAAATTAAGGTTTTTATAAAAACAGTCCTAAATTTTTTGCTTATAATTTGCAGAGTTCTTAATATAAAATAATGTTCTTTTTTGAAAAAATGACAAACATCATTCTACACAATATCCTGTCATCAGAATTTAAAAATAATAAAAATGAAAATGATTTCATTTAAAAATGAAAAATGAGTATGTTTAGTAAATAATTTTTCATTGCGCATGCATCAACGATATCAAAATGTCATTTGCATATTGTGTTAGCTAAATGTATAGAGCAACTTCTCTAAAAGTTTAAAAACATAGCTTGAAAATTCTGAAAATGGTCGCCTATAGAATCAACTCAAAATCCGTTATTCCTAAAGGAAGAAAAAAAATCAGGGGTTTTACCTAAATATAGTTGTACGTGAAATATTGTGTAGGCACTAAACAATGGAATATGGATACGGACCCTCATCTTTTTGCTTCATTTAGGGAATGAAGGATTTTGATCTCATTCTATCAACGATAATTTTCAGAATTTTTAAGCTATGTTTTTGAGACTTTCACAAAATTTGCTCTATACATTTAACTAACATAATATGCAAATGAAATTTTAATAGCGTTCACGCATGCGCAGTAAAAAATTATTTAGTAAACCTGCTCATTTCTCATACAATTTTTATTATTTTTTAATTCTGATGACAGGATATTGTGTACAATGATGTTTGTCATATTTTCAAAAAAGAACATTATTTTATATTAAGAACTCTGCAAATTATAAGCAAAAAACTTAGGACTGTTTTTATAAAAACCTTAATTTCTCTACAAGTATACATACTATCCTTGTAAAAATTAACACAGTACATTACAATAAGCCAATTAATCATAATGTGCAGTTTGAACGCTTTTGCTACATTAGTTTTGACAGGGTTATCCAAACGATCTTTGTTCTTTTTCAATTTGTTGACGGTCCCCTGTTCGATTTCGGGGAAAACTCTTCGCGAAAATATGTGACGCGTACTATTTTGTTTACACACCTGGAGTTTCAGCACATTCCGATTCATATTTCTTTCATTACTTAAAAATAATTACTTAATTACCAATTATGCTTAACTTTTGGACACCAGTGTAATTACATATTTTAAATTTTAAACGATTTGGTTGGGTAGTTTTTTCGTTGTTATATGCATACGGACTGATGGACTGAACGACACCTATAAGTGCTGAGAATTTATAAAATTGCAAACGCAACTAATAATCATTAAGATTCTTTTTTTATGGAGATAGTAAATGTGTAAACAATAAACATATTTCCAGTAAATAGTTTCAAAACCATTAAAAACAATATTTTTTTAATGAAATACAAAATTACCGAACTATTTTCTTTATAAATCGAATTTAATTAAATTTTGGATGATTTTAAAATGATATGTAGTATTAAATTTTGTGTCTTTTGATACGATAATCATAAAATGAATTTATATTTTTATTCAATTTAAAATGTTTACTGTGCATAATTAGGCTGGACATTAGAGATATGAACAAGCGGCTACGACATTCGTATAGGGTTGCTGGAAAGCTGTACTTATGAAGAAATATGACAATTTACTCAACAAAAATACGCGCGATGTATTTAAAAAAATTAATTTGGAATTTTTTTGAGGGAACTTTTTAATTTTTTCCTCTATTTTATAATTATTAATAACCCTATACATTTTTTAAATTATTTACTTTAAAAAAGTATCCGATGCTAAACGTCGATAAGAGGTTATCAATATTGCACTTTCAGAGAGTTAAACTGCTGTTAAAAAAGAAAAAAAAAAGATTTAAAAAAAAGATTAAAAAAAAGATTAAAAAAAAGTATTGATTCACAAACTTCTTAATATAAAACTTTGAAAAGCACCGGATTTTGCCAGGTGCAAGAAACACCAAAATGATTTTCTTGTAAGATCACTGCACCAATTTGTTTCAAGAACAGTAAATTAATTACAAACATACAAAATGGATATATTTTATTTAATCAATTAATCCACACAAGAAACACAGTTTGGTGGCTGGTTTTTGTATTTAAATTTTCTGACTGGTATCACATTTTTGAAATAGTAAAATTCATTCTTTTATTTATTTTATCTGGTACAAAATATGGTGAATACAATTCTTCTGGTAGCAATCATAAATATTGAATTAAAAGAATAATAACAAACTTATATCTCTGAAACTACACAATTTTATATGGTCCTTGAAAAAAAAATAGTAAGCTAAAAGGCGTGTATCACACATAGCTTTAAATCAAATGTATTCAATTTATAATGAAAAGTATTACTTACAAAAGGAAAATTACAAACTGCACTAGAAATAAACATTTTGAAAGGTAAGAACATCGATAAAATTACGCAGCAAAATATGAAGAGAATATCATTTTATTAAAAGCAAGTATTTTATGCTTTTTTTCGGAAGAAAAGAAGGAAAAGAAACAGCACTAAAATAGAAAATATTTTAAACACGTGCAATAATTCTCTAAAAGCATTTTTCGATATTGAAATCTTAACCCTAATATTTTATTCAGTTAAGTAAGTATAGCTTAGATATCACTTTCGCTATACAGATTTGATCATACTTATCGATTTTTGCTCTTAAATTAAAATGAAACCGTAACATCTTCACTTAATGGCTATCACTTAATAATCGATATCAGGATAACGATAATCGTTAAGGATATATTTTCTAATGCCTCGATAGATTTATTGAAAACGAAACAATTTTCAACCTTTACTGCATAATATTGAAAAGCAATGCTTCTTTTTGCAGCTTAAAGTTTCAAAAGAAATATTGCTTGTTTAGATATATTATCGTGTAACATGATTACAACTGTTTCGCTGACTTCTAAAGTACTATAAAGGAATGATTTCACTGATATTTAATCATTTGATTTGAAATCTCAGTAATTGATTTTATCTTTCTGAAGCCGATGAATCTTAGAATAAAGTTAGCTTTTTCTTAAACAATTTAAAGAAATGGAAGGATCGAATGTAAATATTTGCATATGATATTACACAAAATCGAATTAAGTAAACATGAATAACTGAAAGAAGTATAAGCTATTTACTAATTTCGTAGAATATAACATTGGCAAAAACAATCACACCTGCCGATAGCTGTAGTTGTATGACTTACAACAGGATTTGCTATGTTGAAAAATTTGTGAAATCGTTGATTTTTTTATGTCGAGTTGTTGACACTTAAAATACTGCGTCGTTTTTATGGGTCATACATATTTTTGGTATATTATTAAGTTGTTTCCAAAAGGAGTCAATACGTAAATGTAAATTTTAATTATTATAAAAAGTAACGTGCTAGAGCGATTTATATTACACATTTGGCTTCAGGTTCTGAGATGTGCTACATTAATACGAAATGTGGTCATATTAATTAACATAGAGCGTGATTTTTTACAGATCATGTATGTCAATTTATCACATTTTGAATGATTTTTACTTAATATTTATACAAAAATCTTAATTATATTAATATTTACAAATCGTTATACCGGGTGTCCCAAAAATGACTGATGGATTTTAAAATTCAATAACTTGCAAACGGTGACAGCTATTTAATTTTTTTTTTTTGCAGGAGGGCTATGTACAATGTCAGGAGTTTTTTACCGCAATTCTTGATTTTAGTTCGAATTTCAAACAACAGACGGCGCTGATAGCGATTAGCGGCCAGTCGACACCGAAACTTACTTCATACAGCTTTGATGCAAAAGAAGGAGATTAGGGCTATGGAGTACGTCTCATTCAACAGTACAGTCTTGCTCTCAGACCCCGATTCTGAACTCATTTGAAATGATTTCAATGGAATGCGTTGTTGTCATGGAAATAACAGATTGTTCGATAGTGGTATACAGCGTTTAGAAGTGCGCTGTAAAAAATATGACTACATTGCTGCATCGTCACTCCACCGCTTTTATAGAAAACAACTACTTCAGGCTATCATGGAGCATTCTCATTGGCCAAAAGAGTGTTATTCTATAAAAGCGGGGGAGTGATGATGCAGCAATATAGACATATTTTTTAAAGTGTAGTGGGCATATATTTCGCAAGCAATATTTGAGTTTGCAGAAGATTTTCGTTTAGGAAGTTTTATTTTCCCGGATTAAATTACTTTATTATGGCACGATGTAAAGAATATTTTATGCATCATATTTTAAAACAAGATAAAGAGTTTTTTCAATTTGATGATTTTTGTTACATTCTTAAGAAATTTTAAATTTTTTCAGAAAATTCGTCAGTAGATTTTTATGAATGTTCAAAACATAATCATGAAAACTGTCGATAGCACATTATTGTATAAAATAACTACAAAAAAATTATAAGTTGCCTTGTTCAGCCCTTTTCAATAGGATTAGTCTATCGTTGCATTAAAAAAATGTGAGTTAATTAAAATTTATTTTCCCGGATTAAATTACTTTTTATGGCATGATTTAAAGAATATTTTAGGCATCGTATTTTAAAACTACACTGTTAAAATATTGACTCATTTGCTACAGCGTCACTCTACTGCTTTTATAGAAACGGTTACTTTACTGTGTTATGGAACATTCTCATTGGTCATAAAAGAGATATTCTATAAAAGCTGTGGAGTGACGCTGCAGCAAATAGGTCAAATTAAGTCGTGCCATAAAAAGTAATTTAATCCGGAAAAATAAAACTTCCTAAACGAAAATTTTCTGCAAACTCGAATACTGTTTGCGAAATTTATGCCCACTTCTTAACGCTGCATTCCACTTTCGAACAATATGTTATTTCCATGGCAACAACGCATTCCATTGAAATCATATCGAATGAGTTCAGAATCGGGCCCCACAGTGTTAAAAATCTGCTGCATTTTGCTTCATACGCACTCCGCCGCTTTTATATAATATCTCTTTTCCTACCAATAACAATGCTTCATAATACAATCAAGTAACCGTTTCTATACAAACGGAGTGCGTATACAACAAAATGCAGCAGATTTTTATAGTGTAAGAGCAAGATTGTAGCAAGATATCATCACCTACACTGTTAAAAATGGGAAACTTTTGTTGCATCGTCACTCCACTGCTATTATAGAATATCTCTATTTTGAGCAATGAGAATGCTCCATAATACAGTGAAGTAATCTCTTTCTATAAAAGTGGAGGAGTAAAGATGCAGCAAAGGTTTCAAATTTTTAACAGTGTGGTTTTAAAATATGGTGTCTAAAATATTCTTTAAATCATGCCATAAAAAGTAATTTAATCCGGAAAATAAATTTAAATTAACTCACATTTATTTTTTATTTTTTATTTTAATGCAACGATAGACTTATAATATTTGTTTTTGGTAGTTATTTTACACAATAATGTATTATCAACAGTTTTCATGATTATTTTTTGAACATTCATAAAAATCTACTGACGAATTTTCTTAAAAGATCTAAAATTTCTTAAGAATATAACAAAAATCATCAATTTAAAAAATCTCTTTATCTAGTTTTAAAATATGATGCATAAAATATTCTTTAAATCGTGCCATAAAAAAGTAACTTAATCCGGGAAAATAAAACTTCCTAAACGAAAATCTTCTTCAAACTCAAATACTGCTTGCGAAATTTATGCCCACTTCTGAACGCTGTATTCCACTATCGAACAATTTGTTATTTCCATGGCAACAACGCATTCCATTGAAATCATATCGAATGAGTTCAGAATCGGGTTCCTGAGAGCAAGACTGCACTGTCGAATGAGACCTACTCCATAGCCTTAATCTCCTTCTTTTGCATCAAAGCTGAATAAAGTAAGTTTCTGCGTCGACTCTCCGCTAACTTCATCAGCGCCATCTGTTGTTTGAAATCCGAACTAAAATCAAGAATTACGGTAAAAAAAAAAACTCCTGACATTATACATAGTCCTCCTGCAATTTTTTAAAAATAGATTAAATAGTTAAAATCACCGTTTGCAAGTTATTGAATTTTAAAATCAATTTTAAAATTGAACTTTTGGGACACACGGTATTTAATGTATTCTAATTATGTCTGTATATTACCTTGAATATATTTTTTCAGGATACAGAAAACCAAAGTTTTTCCATTAAATTCAATGAATTAATGATAACTCGCATTATTGATAATTTCTTAAATCATAATGCTAGATGCATTGTAGTTATGACGACCTGTGTATATAAGAATATATTTTACCATTTCTTGTATTAACAATCCATGAGCATATAGGATCGATTTAATGCTTATATCCAGCGATAAATGACTTTAATTTTGTTGACTTTGTTTGACATGATTGCCAAATCTTAGATGTTAATAAGTTGTATGCTTAATGTTAATTACTGTCCAATTAATTATATTTTCTTTACATACCATATTTATTTGCATAACATTATCTAAGAGCATCCTTTGTGGATACATTTTCTATAAAAATAAACAACAAAAGAAGAGCTTTTATCTATCAAATTGTGCATAATACAGCTGTGAGTTAGGTTAAAATGAAACAAGAGTTAATGGGAAAAAATTAATATCCTGTGATGACCTGAAAGCGAGCGAGAGGTCAGGAAAGATATACAAACGCATAATGGACAAACTTAAATGGAAAATTACACAACTTAAAGACACTGAAAAGAGGAACGGATGGGATCGTTACGATGAAATTACCGAACGACTGCAGCTACGTATCGCTTACTATTAGTCTTTGAAGTAAATTCTATCTAAGTATGTAGAACATTTGGAACGTAATTGTATGCGACTGGAGAAACGTGAGTGAAGAAGATGAATTAATAATTCAATGAAATGTAAATTAAGTATTGTTTCGCATGGGTAATAAAACATACTTTCCGAAATATCAGATGATGTGAATAGTGGGTTAGCTACCTAAAAGACGCAATTTTAATGGTCTCAATTACCTAAAAAATTACTATAAATACTAATAACACCTGGTGCATGTGAATTTCTTCGTAAATGTTAAGTCCTAAGTCTTCCTAGAGTCTTGAGAATTAGACGTCTGAAGATGCCAGTCAGCTGATCAAGTTTCTAATTTTCGAGATCAACGTCAGTGGCGATGGCTGCCCTTTGTGTGCTCCTAAAAAAAGAATTAATTATCATATTTATTGCTCATAATCCATACACTATATGACAACATGTGTGAAATATAACTTTAGGCATGAATTTTTACAATTATATCCGGAAGATATCTTTTTTTTCTACACTGGACCCGTTACGGCGCTGTCAGCGTCGCTCACGGAAAATCTAAAAAAGATTAAAATGATCCTTTTATTTATTATAAGTTATGTAATACGACTCAATTATGGGAATTTTATTAGTATCTACATTATTTGTGTTTAAATATTTTGTTTCAAGTTTTGAAAAAAATAATCCATTTTTCTCTTTCATAAGTAATTCAACTTTATTATATTATGTTTATTATAAAATAAAATTTGTTACGCAAACTGATATTACAAGTATATTTTACTATAATAATATAATCGTTACATGAAACACGATATTTACACATTTTTCCATTTTATTTTACAGGTTATGTAGATTTAGTCCGCCACTGTATGTGTTCAAGTTATAAGCATTCATCTCTTATATGCTAAATGAAAGACAACTGGTTTAAGTATTTTTGTAGATATGCCGATATTACATAATTGTGATGCTATTTCTTAGACAGCTTCTTTATTAAAAGGAATTTAACAGACATTCCTGCTACGGCTCTGTATATTCTGAAAAAAGTTGGTTTTTCTTTTACTTAGTGCAATTGAACTGTATATTCTATAAGACTTTTAAAAGCTACTAAAACATTACACTAGCTAAAAGGAGAAAAATGAATTTATTCTTTGGAGAAAATGTAAGAGAAAAGTTTTTAAAACATTCCTTCTGTAAGAAGTTTTTATGCAGATGATTAATTTTACAAAGATCCTTAGTGTATTATCCTTATACTAGCAGTCTAAGCCCGCTGCGCTGATCTACTTATCAAAACAAAACATGAATCAAACAAAATATTGAATATGATTGTGTTTTTTAAAACAACGTCACCTCGAATGCTCTTTCACATTTCTGAAAATCATACAAAACGCTATTGTATTTAAAGATAGAAAACCAACGATTATATATGCACCAAAAATGCATTAAAAGCTAGCAAACAGCTGTTTCGAATCTACTGTCGAGATTCTTCATCAATGCAATTTCAGCGAGCTAGAAAAACAAAACTGAGCCAAAAATAAAAACAACAACAATGCAATCAAGGCCCGTTGAAGCCAAAATATATTAAAATAATAATAAAATATTATATTGTTGTATCAGCTTATGCATTCGATAAAATTCGGGCTTTTAAGAAAAAAATATTTCAAGAGTTTGATAGATAAATGAGGCAATTATGAAAAGAGCAATTTAAATATTGTCTATTCACCATACTTCTAAAATAGCGAGCATATTATATTATATTTCGCAACGGACATCTGATCTTGACAAATCTATTACAGTATTCCGTTTTTGGAATGCAGCAGAATAAATAAAGTTAAATAAAGTTTTCCTTTAGAAAAATAAGGTGAATGTTTTTTGAATGTGTGAAATTCATTTTTGATACTGATGTCATGTACGCATTACGTTGGCGTGATTGAAACAAAATGAACATTTTATGCCTCTTATGGTAATCCAACTTTGTTTTTAATTTATAAATGAACTATTTATTTACTTTCATTTGAATTTTAAAATGTTACAAAATGTTATGCTCTATACATAGAAAAGTAAAATAGAAAATAGAAATTTATCTGTCATTTGAAAACGAAGTTTCCGGTAAAGTGGCGCCAGAAATGTATCACCCCAACGTGGTGCATATATGACACTTGTGCCTCTTTCTTACAACATGGGTGTGTGCATTTGCACCTAAATTTAGTTATTTAGCTCTATTTTTGTAATATTAACTGGAGATTGTACAATGTACGGTACTACTTGATCATTCTGTCGAGAAAAAGATTAATAGCAGATTATAGGAATAAATGTCAATAATCGATGATCGTAAGTATGATAGCAATTGATATTATACGTGATACACGTATTTTTTTACGTCATAAGTGCTTTTTAATTCGACTTTTAATTTGTATTTTTTATTTATGTTTATTGTTCTTTCGTTATTTAAAATGAATTTATGTAAATTTGAATAGTTTGGCGAAACTGGCCGACGTGTTAATCAAGTAGCACTCAATTTACATTTGAAAATATCATATTTCACAAAAACTCCGGCACAAACCCGGATTTGCAAGATATCCTTCTAATACCAATGCGGCAAAATCCTCGTTTTAGAATTGTGAAGAAATGTGAATTTTTAAAAATTATTTTCGTTATTTTAAAACGAAAATATTAATAAACTAGCAGCCTTCGCCCGCTACGCTTGTCAGTTTTTTTAAAGAAACTTTGAATCAAACGAAATTTTTATACCATAGTAATTTTTAGTTTTATATCGTATTTTAGACTGTCTGTCATCGGTGAAAAGTCAGTCATCTAAACGGAAAGTTCAGTGTTAGTCACCAATGAATGACGTAGCGCTCAACATGTTAACAATTTTAATCACATAAAAATTCATTCAGCGGAACCTTTAAATTAAAGCCAACCTTTTGTAATTGTGTTCATCTGATTTAAAACATCTCCATAAGTATTCAATTAAACAACGTAGAATGCTATATTTCACTTGTTACAAAATTTCTGAATAATTATCCAACTAACAATGTAAGTTCCATTAAAATCTATCTAGTAGAACTTAAGTTATAAGCGTCCAGAGTGAAATTTCACTTTGCGTTTTATATATATTGAGATAATTAAATGTAGCTTACATAATCACGTTAACTGATTATAGAACTCACTTTCAAAATTTTAGGTTCAATAGATTTTTTTGTACGATAATTAATACGAAATCCAGACTTTCTTTTATATATATAGGTTGAAAATTACCGCTTTTTTGCGCCGAAGACATCGCCAAATCAAAAAAATATATGGTATCTCACGAACTACTGAACTTAAAAGAATTTGCTTAATATCATTCGATGCAGCATGAAAAAATACACTAAAATATGGTATCAGTTAAAAAATAACTACAAAATCTGATCTATATACATAAGAATTGAAAATTTCAGGTTTTTGCGCCGAAGTCATCGCCAAATTAGGAAAATATGAAGTAGCTCACGAACTACTGGATTTAAAAGAATTTACTTAGTAACATTCGATTCAGCATGAGAAAATACACTAAAATATGTTATCAGATGAAAAATAACTTCAAAAGGAATTTTTTAAAAGTTCGTTCTTTTTTTTACCCCCCTTAGGGGTGGAATTTTCGAAAATCCCTTCTTAGAGGTACTCGATGTTATTAAAAGTATTTTTACCCCAATTTTCAAGATTTTTGGTTCGGTAGATTTTTTTGTGCTGTGATTAATACGAAATCCAAACTTTCTTTTATATATATAGATTATTTATTTAAATTAAGATCCGCCTCTGGTGACCAATTTGGTCTCCCTTAAATTTATGCTAAGCTTTGAAATATTTTACTTTTATTCATAATTTTATTTACTTGTGTAGTTTTACTAAATCTGCAGATTATGATAGAGAAATGAACAAATCTATGCGATAAAGGCAACATTTAGGGGAATATTCTGTTAATATTTTGTTCTGGTTGGCGCGATTAGCGAAGAAATCCCAAAATAGCGCCGAAAAACCATTTTTCATTTGTTAATTTAATGAAAAAAAGTGTTTTGAAAAAGATATTAAACGAATCCCTGTGTGCGATTGCCAATCACACTTATCCACTTTTTTTTTCTTTTTTTTATACTACTTTGCTATCCCGTCAACCAATTTCGCCAAATTATACAAATCGCCAAACTAATAGCCCAATTATACATACTGACGTAATTTTTATTTTAAATAACGAAAAAAACAAATAATTAGTAGAATATTAAGAAAAATATTAATAAAAAGTCGAAATAAATACCAATTAATGACATTTTAAACACGTGAATCGTATTTAATGTCATTGAATGCGACATTCACGATCATCCATTATTAGCATTTAATCTGATAGTTTGGGGATAATTTTTTGGTCGACGGGATAACCTAGTAGTACCTTTTTTTTATTAGAATGAATGATAAATTAATTGCAAATATTTTTTCATGACAATGATTTTTCCTTCACATTCAAAAAATTTCTTTTTTAGTGATGGTAAAATAACTGCAGATGAAAAAGATATAATAGTAAGGCTAAAACTCAGATTTAATGACTGCTTGGCATATGACTTGGCAGAGGCTCAATAAGTACGCTAATTCCAGATAGAGTGTAAAGAAACAATTGGTACCATTTGATTATTCCATCGATCAATTTCGCCAAATTATACAAATGGATATAATTTTTATTTTAAATAACCAAAGAATTAAAAATTTACTAAAATATTAATAGAAATAGAGATAAAACATCGGATTAAAATTAGTTGACGACGTAACAATTATGCAAAACATATTTAATGTCAAAAGAATGTGATATTTACGATCATCCATTATTGACATTTAAACTTATACTTTGGCGACAGTTTTTTGGTCGATGGGAGATCAATATTGCCAAATAATGTAAACAAATTATATAAACAATAATATTGCCAATAATATTTAGGTGCAGATGTCATCTACGGATCACATTGGCACGATTACAACAAAATTGCGATTTTATGCCTCACGTGGTAATCCAGTAATAGTCGTTTATTTATCAGTAAACTATTTCATTATTTTTCTTTTCTATTTTAAAATTATACAAATTGTTTTGTTCCATAATTACTAAGACTTAATTTATTTATTATTACTATTTCAGATTACATTTTCCTGGCAACGGGAAAGAAAAATGGTTATTTTTTATCGGAAAAATTTTAATTGATTCTGTATGAAAAATAATGAAATTTTGAATTATTAAGAAAAATATTTGTATAAATCAATTAAAAATTAGCCTATGTTCACCGGAAATAGTGTAGCTTTCCAACGGTGAAAGAATTTTTCAAATCCGTCAAGTAGTTTCGGAGCCTATTCAATTCAAACAAACAAACAATCAAATCTTTCCTCTTTATAATATTAGTATAGATAAAAAAAGTTATTATAGCACAAAACAATTTATAGAATTTCTAAAACGAAATTGAAAGTAAATAAACAATTTATTAATACGGAAACAACTATTGCCGTGTTACCATATCAGGCAAAATAACACTGTTTTGGCGATAGTCAGATACCTCAATGTGTATATAATATCTGTGCCAAACATGTTTGGAAAAAACAATAATCGTTATTTATACAGCATGTTTAAATACTGTAGTATAGTGAAAAAAAATGTATACATGACATATACGCACCACATTGGCGAGTTTTTTTTTTTTTCTTATGATGCCTATTCGGAGAAAATTTTGTTTTCAAACACCAGTTACATATAGAGTTTACAATTATTTTCTGTTACTTTAAATAGAAAATAACAATAAATTTTAAAAAGTTTAGTTAATAATTATAAAACGAAATTATTTATATCCTTTAAAAAATAAAATAAAATAAAATAAAATTTTATTAATAAATAAACAACAGCCAGGTTACCAAGTGAGGCATAAAATCGCCATTTTATTGCAGTCGCGCAAATGTGGCGCATGTATGACAAATGTGCCTAGATTAAAATAGTTTATATAATTGAAAAAAAAAAAGAAAAAAAATGTAAATAGACAATTTATTAATAAATAAACAATAACATCCGGATTGCCATATCAAGCAAAACAATGACACTTTGGCGTCAGTTAATTACCCAGATGTATATATGGTATTGGCGTAAGAGACTAATCGCACCAACGTAGTGCGTATGACATATCTGTGCCAAGAAAAAAAAATAAAAGTTACAGTTAAATTATTTTACAATATCTGTGTATGTGGAAAAACATTTAGCATAAAATTTAAATATTATTCATTTTTGTGGTATTAACAGCTATGTATGTATTTAAGTTAAATGTAAAATGTTTTCCTAAAATGCTCTCACTCATTAAAAGAGAGAGAGAGAGAGAGAAAAAAGTTCTTGCGAACATCGCTCCGTCTTGTGATTTTTTTGGTTTAGAATCGCATTGATTGGCGACAAAAGTAGATTGAAACACCCAATTGAACAAACAACATACAAATAACAATTAGAGCCTTTTTTTTAAAAAAATTAATTCTGCGAGTTTCTTCTATAAAAGTGCACACATAACGGGAAAATTAGATTTAAAAATATTTAAAAAAAAGAAAGAAAAAAAAATACTTATGTTTTACCCAATGAAATTTTTGATATGTTGTTTTCTTTTAATCTGGCTCGAAAGAAATAAATAGCCAAATATTCTGTCACTTCAAAACTTTCTTTCACATTGAGTTAGTTTTTAAATATTATAAATATTCTTTTTTTATTCGTTAAAGATAAATATTTTCCTTTCATAATATTATTTTGCATTAAACGGATTTTTTCTTTTTATCATTATTTATTTTAAATCAATGAATTAACAGGGGGTTTTTTTTCGAAATGTTTATATTATTTTCCATTAGAGAAAGCATTTAATTTCTTTTTTGAAATATAATTATCGCCAAAGAATTAGTTGTTGCAACCCTTCCGTCAAAAATAACCGAAAAATACGAAATTTAGTACGAAAAATCAGAGTTATCCCTGTATATTTGTATCATAAACCTCCGCAAAAATATTTCCTATCGAATGATATAATCTGCAAAAAGATCCATCGGGTAGTTTTTGAAACACTCGTTTGGAAGTTTCAGAACTTCTGCTTTAAAATATACTAGCAGGCTATGCCCGCTGCGCTGGTCAATTGTTCAAAATCAATCGTGGATGAAACGAACTGGTGAATTTAAATTTGTATTTTAAATAATTTGGACCTCCAGCAGCACCTTGCTCATTGCTGAAAACGATTTAGACACCATTGTGATATTAAATTATCTTAAACGTTGCGCAAAAACCAGTTATTTAGAAGTAACTATTTTAGTTTATTACTAACAGTGCACATTTGGGAGCGAAATAGGATCATTATGGCAACAGGATTTAAAATTTTCCCTTATCTGAAGAAATATTACTTATTACAGTCGTTACCATGGTACAACTTCTGAAAAATTTCTTCACAACTTTTCATTATGTGAAACCAGGAACCCAAAGCTACTCCCAACTGAAAAGTTTATATATGTATTAAATTTTGTCCGTGCGATAAAAGGCATAATTATACAAGAATCATCTTCAAACTCGTCAAGTGAATTGAGATGGTTAATATCTCAGTGGGAATCGCAAATGAGCAAAATCGGCCCAAGGGGGTGGTAATTGGGAAGGGTTGAAAAATTTTAATACCATTTTAACATGGCTTTCACAAAACCAGCTCTTCAAAACAATAGCAGGAAAAAAAATAAACATTTTTCGTTACAGTAAGTTGCCAACGATAATAATAAAAAAAAACACACATTAAAATTCTCACTACAAAGAGTACTTTATTATTGCAAAATTTCCTCCTGAAAAATAAAAACAAAATTATTTGCCCTTTCGTATTTAAGCATTTTCCCTTTAGTTATTTAAGATAAAATTATGTAAATTTGTATAATTTGGTGAACGATTTGGCAAAATTGGTTGACGTGATAATCAAGTAGTAGCCAATTTACACTTTTCATATTTCATAAAAGATTCCTACACAGACATCATATACGCAATACGTTTAGCACGATTATCTTGCAACTACAATGTGGCAAAATCCTCGTTTTAGAATACCAAAGAAATTTATGTATATTTTATTATTTTCTATCATTTTAAACAGCAATTAACAATAAATAAAAAGTAACTGTAGAACAAAACAACAAATATCATTTCAAAAAAGAAAACAATGAAAGTAAATAAAAACTTATCATCAGATAAACAACTATAGCTGGGTTACCATATGAGGCAAATAATGCCATTTTGGCGCAAGTGAGATACCTTGATGAGTATATGATCAAACCCGTGACAAAATTTCCATTTGGAAAAAAACTTTAATCGGTATTTATACTGCATTTTTCCTGTTTATGTATAAGAAAACTACTTGATACAGATGTCATGTATGCACCACATTGGCGCAATTTTTTTCTGGCGCCAATTTGGAGAACTTGGTTTTTAATTATCAATTTCATAAATATTTTTTAATTATTTTGTATTATTTAAAAAATAATAATAAATAAAAAATTTTAATTAATAGCTATAGAACAAAATGATTTATTTTTATTTTTAAAAACCAAATGAAAGTTAAAAAAATAGTTTATTAATAAATAAACAACCATAGTCGGTTTACCATGTGTGGCATAAAATCGCCATTTTGTTGCAATCGTGCGAATGTGGTGCGTATATGACTATTGCGCCAAAACTTTAAAAAGTTGCAGTTAAATTATTTTACAGTTTGGGTGAGGAAGACATTTATACTAAAATTGAAACATTATACGCATTTTTTTGGCTATAACTGCTATTTATATATTTACTATTAAACATTAAAAAAATATCCTAAAAATACTCTCACACATTTAAAAGAGAGTGAGAGAATTTAGTAATTGTGAACATCGCTCCGGCTTATGTCTTCTTGGTATAAAATCACATTGTTTGATGACAAAAGTAGATTCAAACACCCAAATAAACAAATAACATACAATTAACAGATAAAAACATTTTTAAAAGTAATTCTGCTATTTTGTCCTGTAAGACACATAATGGTAGAATTAGATTTTAAAAATATTTTTTTAAAAAAATAGAAAAATATTATTTACGTTTTATCTAATAAAATATTTAAAATACATTTTTGTTAGCCTGCGCGAAAGAGAATAGCGAAAGTTTGATTGAAGAAATATTGAAGAAGAAATGGTCAATTAAAAAAGACTTTAAATTTTATTCAGCGGAAATTTTTCATTTCAAAAAGTTGAATTTATCTATAGTAATAACGCATAATTGCATAAATTTACTTTGAATTGCAAAATTTTTCCTTCAGTACTACTTGGTTATACCGTCGACCAATTTCGCCAAATTATACAAATCGCCAAACTATTAGCCAGATTATATAGATTAGCATAAATTTTCATTTAAATAACGAAAAACAAATTAGCAGAACATATATAAAAGTAGAAATAAAATGTCGAATTAAAAATCACTTGATGACGTAATTAATATTTATATTATGCTTAATGTTAAGTGAATGTAACATTTACAATCATCCATTATTGACATTTAATCTTGAAATTTGGGGGTAGATTTTTAATCGATGGGGTAATCTTTCCTTCTTCAGTTTTTAAATTTTAAAACTGAAGTTTTTCCTGTAAGTGAAATTGACGAAATGGCGCAAGAAAAATTAAATTAACAATGAAAACATTTGCAAAAAGAAATAAAAGAGTTATACTCATATCTATATAATTTACGATTGAATATTAAAATATACTCTAAAAAATTATCTTCACTTGGAAAAAAAACAACATTATTGCGACCATTAAAAACCTAAGTCAGGCATTAAGTCAGTAGTGCATTTTCGGCTTAAAATCACATTCTTTGGCGACAAAAGCAAGATGAAAATGGTATAGAAACGAATAGTAACTCACAACTTATAGTGTCTTTTACAATCAGATCTGCTTTTTTCTGCTGTAAGTTATATTATACGGAGATTCGATAAAAAAGAGAAAGAAAATAATAAAAAGGGAAATAACTGTCATTCAAAATTCATTTAATCAATTTCTGAAATTCATGTTTTTATTCTAACACCAGGGATAAGTCGCCAAAAGTTGAACCAATTGTTATATTTCGCGTTAATTTATTTTTTAAGCATTACAAATATTTTTTTCATTTTCAAGATAAATATATTTTTATAATATTACGCCTCATTTAAGCGGTCTTTCTTTATTATTATTAATATTATCTGAAAGTTGTTTTCTGTTATTATTTGCAAGATATTTGTAATATTTCTAATAGATATAGCCATTTTAATTCTTTTAGCAATTATAATTTTCGCCAAAAACATCTACTGGCAACCCTTTTGTCAAAAACAACCGAAATTTACGAAATTTACTACGAAAAATCAGAGTTATCCCTGTAAATTTGAATCATAAACCTTCGGAAAAAAATTTCCTATCGAATGATACAATCCGCAAAAAAATCCATCGGGTAATTTTTGAAAACACTCGTTTGGAAGTTTCAGAACTTCTGCTTTATAATATATATATGATGATATGATATATTATAAATGTGAAAGTGTGTCCGATAGATTGGAATGAACTTGGCTTCAAAACGGATGGATTAATGTCTTTGAATCTTTGCGTATGTATAGATTGTAAAAGTGGAATGAACATAGGCTAATTTTTATTTTTTTTATTCAAATATTTTCCTTAATAGTTCAAAATTTAATTAATTTTCATACAAAATCAATAGGCATTTTTCAGATAAAATTTAACCATTTTCCTTTCCTGTTGCCAAGAAAATAAAAAATTGGAATAATAATTTTTCAGCGGCAATGAATTTTTAATAAAAAACTTCCACGCGAAAAACAATAACAAAATAATTTAAAAGAAAATAAATATGACGTCATGTTTGAAATAAAAATAAAAGGTGTATTTTTTATAATATATTTAACAAGGATATTTGTTTAGTTAATGGGAATTTTTGTGTAAAATATGTCGACATAAATTAAAAGTAAAAAGAATGAAAAAGAATTATATTTATAATAAAATGGTTCACTTATGAAAATGTGACGTCATAGTTGAAATGGAACAGGTACTTTATAGCAGTCGTTAAAAATACAAGGGGTATGAATATCTGTAGCTAATGGAGCGAGATAATAAATGACGTCATATTTAAAATGAATCAGAAATATTTTTTACTTATATTAATTAATAAGTTATAAGTTACATACAAATGAATATTTTTATTCAAAACTCATAATTATCAATGGAAGAAATTTTTTGTGGGGAAAAGGCGGAAAAAAAACTACTGATTAATATATTTTTAGCTCGATTTTTTAACACTTTTGAACAAAGTTGAAAAGTTATTATGCTTTCGGTTTGTCTGTCTGTCTAGTCGCTTTCTAACTTTCGTAAATATACTCCGGTTTCGATGAAATTTTTGGACGTTCTTAACGTTTATCTAGCACGAATACCTATTGAAAATAAAGTTTCTGCCATGATTAGTTTATTTACAGGGATTGTCAAAAAATTTCCTTACATTACGGCATTATGGGGAAAATCGTTTTAATTAAATTTAACGATGTTACACCCTGTGAAATATATTCAAATTTATATGCATTTACAAAGTGCACTAAAATATGCATTTTGAAATTATGTAATGAAAAGGACACTTATTATTCATTTACAGGGTTACACAGAAGAATTCCATTGCATAAGAATAAAGGGAGGAACAGCTCCGACATATTTTAATTATGGTAAACGATTTCATGTATAATAAAATTGTTATACGTTGCTGAGGCTTAATGTGAGTTATTTCGTGCATAATACGAAGTACCTAGAATTTACAGGGACACATAAAAGATTTTAAATTGTATATATTGTATCCGAAGTACTGTATATGATGGATGATGACTGTTGCATGGATGAAATGCATTTTGAATTATGATATGCAATTTTAAGTTTCAATAAATGTATGCATATTAAATGGAGAGTATAAATGGTAATAGTATAAATAGTTAAATTTAGATATACACGGTTACACAAAAGATCTCGGAAAGGTTACTGAATATGAGCGTAATTTACTTAAAGGTGGTTTTTAAATAAAATATGCATTTTTATTTTGAACTGCATTTAGTAAACTAAGAAATGTTTGCAGTATATATATAAAATTATATACAGGGTCCCGAAAAGAACTGGATACAAGATTGTCTTCGGATGATAATTTCTGAAAATGTAATTTAGGTAGTAATAAGAAATATTTTTGTTTGAACTAAATTTTAGAAAGATACTTTCGCGTATTAAAGGAACTTGGAAAACTACAGGGCTGAACAAAAGAATTTAAGAATGTTTCTAGCTATTAGTATTAATCGCTGAAAGGAAAATTTTAACTAGCAAACAAATTAGCAAATAGGGATTATCAGAAGTTTTTTACAATAAATTCGCCATAAAAAGTTAATTACACATGCTTTTCATCATCGAAATTTTTTGCTTGATTGATCAATTATTTCTTCTTTAAATGTTATGTGAACGAAGTCACTGGTAACTGCTAGTATATATAAAAAAGTTGTTTCTTCTTTTGCGGGGATCCCTTTCAGTAACATTACTCTTGTAAATTCTCTTATAAAAGATAAAATATTCTATTCAACCTCTGTTTTATTTACCAAGTATGAAGTGCCGCTACATAATAAAAGAAATTAATACTGTATTTTAAATTTTATCCATAAATAGAAAATATGATTTATTTTTATGTTATTCACTTTGATGCTAGAAATCATCGATAAAACTACCATACAATTTTTGCTTATTTAGAAATATAATATGGATAGATAAAGTCTACAAATATTTCTGAGGTAAGAGTGTTGTTTCCTTGAATTAAATTAAACATTTCGTTATCATTTTATTTTATAAAATCTAACGGCATTCTTTCAAGATAAAATGTTAGAGCATACTGCAGAGAAACAACATAAAGATTTCTTGTTAGGTTATATTTAAATATTTTTTGAAAATAGGAAATATAGTATTTTTTGATTATGCTTATCAAATATTATAAGAATTTTATTTTAACAAAATATAACAAGATAGAGTTTAAACCATATTTAAACTTTTAGATGTAAAAAGAAAGTATAAGAATTATATCTGCTATGTAGGTCATTTACTACCATTGTTCAAAATTAAATATAAAATGTTAATTAATTTTAAAGATCAAATAAAAAGTAAAAAGTCACATAGAAAGTTATTAAAATCTTTTATGTCACAAGGATATTTAGAAGATGTTTACGTATCATAGATATCATGGGAAATTGTACTATACAGAAAACCTCAAAAAATTAAGTCAAATGTTACAAATAGGTTTTAATGTATAATCTATAAAATGTTATTCTGGTAAAGAGAGAATACCGGGTGATCCAGAAGTTCCGGGAGTTTTCAAATGCTAATAATTAACAAACTATAAACAATAGAAGTATGCGGTTTTCACAGAAATGCTTAGAAACTTATGGGATTTCTATTTTTGATGAAACAAACAAATTATGTTAGTTACACTTTTTGACAACAGGTGGCGCTAAAATTGGCAATATTATTTTTATGGTATGTTATAGCTCGCTAAAAAGAAAGAATTAGTGTCCAAGAGTTATAAATTTTCATTATGACGCCCCTAGCTTATAATTATCGCTGTGAGCCGACGCAAAACAACGTGCACAGTATCCTCAAAAGAGAAAGAAATTCCAGATGAAATTTCAAATTTATCGTGCTATTACAAGTGTACTGATTCATTATGAGCTGATGATTTCCACCGAGTATTGGCATCGAATTCTACCTCATTTACGATTGCAACAGACATTTGGAATCTCCTGCTTCTATTACGATCTTTCAATTAGCCTTTTTCTCAAACCTTTCTTACCATGGCATTTCACATTTCTAATGGCCATTAAATCTTTTCCTATTTTAACTTCCGTATTGTACGATAAGAACACAGCTCGACATACAAAGAAAGCATGTCTAAACAGTTACTCATCAAATTTCGTATCAAAATTCCCTTTCAATGCAATTTCAATCACTTTAAAAAAAAGTGATTGAACATAAACCACCTTTAAAACGAAATCTCATTAATAGCCTACAAAAGATGTTTCGCAATGAACTCATACTCATGTGTCTATAAAGCATATTTTATAGTTACATCCAGTGTTGTACAGCAGCGCCACCTGTTGCTAAAAGTTGTAACTATATACATGTAAAAAAAATCATGCTAAACAAAATCCCACGTGTTTCTGAGCATATATCTGAAAACCGAACCTTTGTATTGTACATAGTTTCCAAATTATTAACATTTCAAAACTCCCGAAACTTTTGGATCACCCGGTACATCTAACATAGGTATTTTAAAAACAAACTTTTGAATTTAAAAGATCTGCAAAATTTAGAAAACAAGTAAGTGAGAGGAATGTGCTTTTTTTCAAGAAAAAAGAATACAGTTAAGTAAAAGTAAAAAAAAAATATTTTTTTACATTACGATATAATTATTAGTAGGAGTATGAAATAATATTTTTCTCATATTTTTAAACCAAAAGTTATAAGGTAAGAAAAATTTTGACAATGATTTGTAGACACTTTATATAGGTATATTATACTTGATTTATATCAGGACGCGCATACTCCTGTGATTCCCAAGTAGTCTGAAAAAAAATCTGTTGATTTTTAAAATAAAAGAATTTGTAAACACCGCTTTACGGATATTATGTACTTCGAACATTGCAATTTAAATTTATGTTTGAAGTGTATGAAACCTGATACATGTAAGTACATTCAGAAAATATTACAATCACTGTAATTTAAATTACATTTTACGGAACAAATACTAAAGTTTAAAGAAAAATCAAAATAAGTGTTCAAAAATGCCGAATTGAAGTATTACAATTAACTTAAAGAAATGTATGACGAACGCTGAAGATTTACTTCAACAGTAGTTCTATTGCATTTAAAGGAAAAACGGTAAAGAATCTCATTTCCTTATCCCAGATTTTGTTAGGGTATATACAAGATTTCCCTTGAGGTTTTCACCAGTCTGATACTTTTTTAATACTTTTTCTATAAAAAACAGAAAATAACGTGACATTTTGAGTATATGAGCATTTGTGGTTTCTCTAATTTTATTTCCTACGAATATTATCAAGCACAAATATGAATATTACATGAAAAGCGATCTTTATCAGCATAAGTTTGGCGAAATATTTTTACATGATTTTTTTAAATATTTATGCAAAAAGATTATGTACACAAATAAAATTAGATTAACTAATCACTGGAAAACAATGATAATGAATTAATATAATAAAATAATAATTCATTTGTAAAAGTTTTTAAAACATTAAGAATATAACAGAAATATTTATACACTGTTAAGTTTTTATATTAAAGTATCATAATCAAAACCGACGATGTTCCCAATTGTCAGAATATTAAGATATCCTAGTTTTGATTGTCTTTACAATGTAATAATATAAGTAACTAGTTACTTTCTTTTGAAGGTAATTTAAAGTGAAATGGATTATTGAGTTTTGTTTCACGTATGTTTCGACCTAGTCCTACTTTTCTCGATGGACTAGTCACATAAAAATACTTTTCTTTTATTTGTATTTCTTGGAATCTTATTTTCAGAGCTATTTGGAATGAAGATAGATTAATTGCTCATATATTTTAAATACGATGGTTAAAAAAAAAAAAAAAAAAAAAAAACTGTTTCAGCTGATTTTGTTTCATTACATTCCTTTGTGTAAGTCAAGGTAAATTTGAGAATATATCGAGCCATAGGGTTGACAAAATATAATGAAGAACATTTTGATTCAGTTTGGAATAACATTATTTAGCTGTATGTTGTGTTACGTCGCAAACTAATGAATTTCATATTTGAATTAAAATGATATTGGAATACATGTAATTTCCTACATGCAATGATAGTGTTGTTTTTTCTAATGATATTGTGGAACATGGAAAGAATTTCGATTACTTTTCGTAATACAAGCTACAAATGCAGACTCTGATAGCCATTTGGCCATATGGATGCATCACAATGATGTAAAAAAATCTTAACGAAAGTAAGTTTTTATGGTTTCGTCAAAGATTCTAAACATAATATCAATATCACGTGAAATCACATTTAAAAGAGATAAAAAATTGTGAATGAAATAATTTCTTCAGGTTTTACAAATTAATGAAAAGAAAATGCTATAAATATGATTCAGAGAATTATATATACTGTCTTTTGGTCCTAAATAAGTACAGATATATTTTTAATTTATAAAAGTATTTAGTGAAATACGGTAAAAATTACAATATCAAGGGTGATAATGTAATTTTTACCGTACCAATTTTTTTATTAGATATATCCGAAACTATGTTACAATTCTATCGCAGACTTTCATCAGGACTGTGTAATTTTTCCATTCAATATTGGATTTCTCATATATTCTAATTATGGAAGACGTAAAAATTACCATGTACTTATAATTATAGTTGTCCTGCTCAGTGCTGTCGGAGTCTAAATCATTCATTAAAAAAGTATGAAATTTAGAATGCGACTGTATGGATATGAAAAGCATTCATCTGAAATAAAATAAATTTTTATAATGTCTACCAGGGTGTTATTGTTATTTTATTCAATAGCTTTTCAAAATACAAGCATGCGCACAATTTTCTCGAAAAATACGGCAAATGTCGAAAAACAACATGTTTAACAGTTTTTTATGGTAAAAATAAATTCAAAATATTTATTTTTTACCATTTAAAAGTTTTGTTTATATATATATATATACAGGGTGTCCCTAAACTCATAGTAAATACGCTAGGGGGGTGATAGAACACATCTAGACGAGTAATAGTAAATAGGAAACAAAGGGTCCCAAACGTTTTCCAAAGAAGGTAGCCACCTTTAAAGTTTAGGATCCAAAATTTCAAATATGCATAAAAAAAGAAAAAAAAATGTTCGGTTGATTTGCGGTTTTCACTAAAACTATTCTCTATGTCGGTATTTTCTTGAAAATAAATTATAAAGATAAATTATAAAAAAACTATTTTTTGTCGTTATTTTTTACATCTCGTTAAATGGTTTCATAAGCTTAGACTTAAACTTAAATTTTGAGCTCAAAATCTGAATAGTTGGGAGTGGTTAAGTTGTACAAACTGAACTGTGTTCAGAGGGTTCAAATTTCAAATGATTATAAAAAACGAAAAAATTGGTCGATAAGTTAGCGGTTTTCATTAAAAGACTCTTTAAATCAGTGTTTTCTTGAAAATAAATTTTTATGATAAATTTCACAAAATGCCAATAAAGGACACCTTAGACTTTGGAGTAGCGTACAACTACTTTTAACCGTTATATTTTATCTCATTAAATGAAGTTTAAATGAAGTTAAAAATTTAAGTTTAAATGTAAGGTTTCGAAAACATTTAATAAGCTTTTGCCAGGATTTAAATAGATAAAAAAACAATTAAAATTAATTGTTGATTACTTTCAAGTTTAAAGCGCCCTCGCCAATTTATTTTCAAGAATATAGTGATTTAAAGAATAGTTTTATTTTAAATCGCAAACGAATCGACCAATTTTTCCGTTTTTTATAATCATATGAATTTTGAACCCTCTGAACAAAGTTCAGTTTGTACTACTTAACCACTTCCAACTATTCAGATTTTGAGATAAAAATTTAAGTTTAAATCTAAGCTTACGAAAACATTTAATCAGATGCAAAAAATATTCGTTCGTTACTCCAAAGTCTAAAGCGTCCTCTATCGGCATTTTTTAAATTTATCTTTATAATTTTTTTTTCAATAAAATACCGACATAAAGAGTAGTTTTAGTGAAAACCGCAAATCAATCAACCAATTTTAGATTTGAACCCTCTGAACACAGTTCAGTTTTTGCTACTTAATAATTCCTAACTATTCAGATTTTGAGATCAAAATTTAAGTTTAAGTCTAAGCTTACGAAACCATTTAATGAGATGCAAAAAATAACGGCAAAAAGTAGTTGTTCGTTACTCCAAAGTCTAAAGCGCCCTCTATCGGTATTTTTCGAAATTTATCTTTATAATTTATTTTCAAGAAAATACCGACATATAGAATTTAGAATAATTTTAGTCAAAACCGCAAATCAATCGACCATTTTTTTTCGTTTTTTATGTACATTTGAAATTTTGGACCCTTAACTTTAATGGCGACTACCTCCTTTGGAAATCGTTTAGGACACTTGGTTTCCTATTTTCTATTACTCTTCTTGATGTGTTCTATCACCTCCTAACGTACGTACCATGAGTTTAGGGACATCCTGTATATATATATATATGTGTGTGTATAATAACGAAAATAAATAACGAAAAAACAGTTTGAGGTAAAAATGCGCGGTTTGCTGCATTGTTATTATTAAATCAATAAATTTTAGGTATACACATTATTAAAATAGTTCGAATTTTGGCCGACAGATGATGGTGACGGCGGCTTTAGGCTGCCGAAATTTTGACATTAGTCTAGTTTTCATACACATGAGCTTTTCGGCTGATTTAGCTAAGTCGAATCGCAGTTTACATGTTAAACAGGTACTCCACTCACCTGCAGAAATAGAGTTTGTTGGATGGAAAGAGTTTTAATATAATATTTATGATTAAATAATGTCTATTTACTTTATAAAAACCAAAAAAATATTCATTGACTTTACACACATTTACCTATAAGTAAATTGTATTCAAAAAATGTTTTTGTAACCGGTTAACTGATTCCCTTTTTACGTACAATAAATTGAAAATATGGGGTAAACACCGCTTTTTTAAATTAAAAAATTCTTAATATTTAATCTAAACCATTCTTCCATGAAATAGAATGAATTTGTATTTTAGTGTATATTTCACTTCAAACTGCTTATTTTCCGATTTATTCTTAAATTCATTTTTTCTTTCATATGCATAAAACTTGCAAAATGTCTTATTTGCAAAGTACACAAGGTGCCGAGATTGTCAATTCTTTGATAAAAGCTGAAAATAGTGCAAAAAAAAGCAACCAAAAACGGCATTTTGAACCAATTTTTCCGAAGCGGTAGATTTGGGAACGAAAAAAAGAGTCATACTGAGAAGATAATTGTTTATAAAGTAAATTCTAATAAATTGAGCGTAAAATGGCATCACACGGCACCTTATACGTCTCTTCAAAAATCTCCTCGGCAAGTTTTATTTTTCTACTTTTAAAAATGCGTCTGAAATTGTATCGGAAATTTTCATGTTCCGCAAACCGAATTCATCCCTACGTTATATTCATATTTTGACATTTCACATATCTGAAATTTTATTACCAAACCCACGACATACACTGACGGAAAAAAAATCCCAACACCAAGAAAGACTTGTGTTAGCCAAACGAAATTTTGTAGGCGTATTTATACATCTGAAAGATGACATTGATTCAAATTTCGGGCTTCGCGCATAAGTGTGGCGCTAATAGCGCCACTCACAACTTTAAAGTCAGGTTTTCTTTAAACGAGTGCTGTAAAGTTCGTGAGCTTTTTTTCTCTTCAAAATTTGGCGAATTGAGTTGAGGTTGATCATGAATGTCTTTAAGAAGACGAAGAAACTACTATCATCAGCTCTCCGAATTGGAAAGAGGTCGTAAATTAGGGCTACGAGAAAGTGGATTTTCTTTCCGCGATTTTGCAGAAAGACTTGGACAGAATGTATCCACTGTGCATGATTATAGGGAGCAATGGTCAAGGAATGGTATTGCCTCAAGAAGACCAGCTTCCGGGAGACCACGTGGCACTACTGAGAGGGAAGACCGTCGTATTCGGCGTACGCCTGTGGCTTATCGTATTGTGCCTGCGACAGAAATTTGAGCTGCAGTTGGTACCAATGTTGGTGCAATGACACAACGAACTGTTAGAAATCGGTTACTTCAAGAACAGCTCGATGCAAGGCATGCATTCCACTGACTCTAAGCCATTGCCGTTTGCGACGCCAATGATGTCAAGCCAGAGCTCACTGGAGGATGGAGTGTAGATCTGTTGTGTTTTCTGATGAAAGTATGTTCTGCCTTCGTGCCAGTGATGGCCGTGTGATGGTCAGAAGGAGGCCAGGGGAACGCCTGCAATCAAACTGTCTGCGGCTTAAAAACACTGGATCTACAATCTGGAGTCATGGTCTAAGAAGCAATTTTCTATGACACATGAAGCACTCTCCGGCTTATCCCAAGCACATTGACTGCAAATTTGTAAGTCAGTCCGGTAATTAAAAATGTAGTGCTGCCACTCAAGAAAATCATTCAAGGGGCGTTTTTCAACAGGATAACGTACGTCCTCATGCCGCTACTGTAACGCAACGTGCTCTACAGAGTGTCGACCTGTTACCTTGAACAGCTAGATCACCAGATCTGTCTTCCATTGAGCACGTATGGGCTATCATTGGATGAGAACTCCGGTGTCATCCCCAGCCAGAACTGACCATTACAGTATTGACACAGCAAGTACAACAAGCATGAACTCCATACGACAAAGTGACATTCGGCACCTGTATGACACAATGCATGCACGTGTGCAAGAATGCATTCAAAATTCTGGAGGTTATAGCGACTTTTAATGTAACAGCATTTCACATTTGAAATGCATTTTATTGACCTTAAATTAACCTATGATCTCGAAAATCTAATCAATTAAACATTTTAACTAGACAAATGCACTGTCCAAATTTCATTACTCTACAATAAGTTTTTCTTGGTGTTGGGATTTTTTTTTCCGCCAGTGTATTTTAAGATGCTTTTTTTACACAACCCTTCCTCTTCTTCTCCTAATTGCAAACGCATCTACGCTGAAATGGAAAGATGCTTAAAAGGAAAAAAACGATGCTTAAAAGGAAAAAAAATGACGAAACGCTGTTATTATATCCTGCGAGTCACTCCTTTTCAAAATTTCATCATCTTAGATCCTGAATCATCATAGGTCTACTTATTTTAGTTCAATTTTAAAAATATAAATATTACCAAATTACTAGGACATTCATGTATTTCATATATAATTTTTAAAAAGTTTTTAGAAACATTTTGTTAAACAATGTTCTTTATTCCAAATCAGGTGCAAGAGGAATTTTTAGAATTATTCTTTCCCTTCTTTTACTGATGAAAAATAATTACGGAAAGGGGGGATGCAGGACGAAAAATATAATTCAGGATCTATGATGCTCTTTGTAATGAAATTGCGAAAAGGGGTAACTCACAGGCTATAAAACAGGTGCAATGCTATTTTTTTAACTTCCTTCCATTTGAGCGTAGGTATGTTTTAATTTGGTGGGGCTGGGCGAAGACAGACGTGTATGTAAAAATTATCTTAAAATCTGTCGTGGCTTTCGGAATAAAATTTTCAGATGTGTTAAATGTTGAAATATGAATATAATCTAGGGACGAATTTTGTTTTTGGGGAAAATGAACAATATTTCGTTTCAGGCATGTTTCCGTCCTAGCAGCTGGTTTTGTATGTTACTTTCTTCGTCGAAATCAATATTTTTTTTACATTTAAAACAGGATTTGTAATAAACGGATCCTTTCATTCTAAGGTTTATTATATTTTTATGCACCAATTTAAATGTCACTGCCCCGCTTTTTTAGACAGGACTTTAAAACTTGACAACACCATTTCCGTAGCACTGTTTTAACCACTTAACTGATTTCACTTTACGACGTACTAAAGAAGAGTTTGGTTGATCCATATCTTAAATTTTTTAATACCACTAATTTTTTTAATCGAATTTCATACTATTTAATGGAAGAAATGTTTAGATTAAATATTAAGATTTTTTTAACTTAAAAAAGCGGTGTTTATGCCATATTTTCAATTTATTGCACATAAAAAGAGATTCAGTTAACCGGTCACAAAACATTTTTTGAATACAATTTACTTATGGTAAATGTGTGAAAAGTCAATGAATATTTTGTTGGTTTTATTAAGTATAATAGACATTATTCAATCATAAGTATTATTTTAAATCTCTTTCTATCAAAGAAACTCTATTTTGAAGGTGAATGGAGTGTCAGTTTAACATATCGACTGACATTCGACTCTGCGAAATAAGCCAAAAAGCTTATGCGTATGAAAACTAATGTCTGAAAATCAACAGCCTGTTCCCACCGTCAGCACCATCTGTTGGCTAAAATTCGAACTATTTAAATAGAGTGTATATCTAAAAATTCAATGATTTTATAATAACAATGCAGAAAATCGCGCATTTTTATCTCAAACCTTTTTTTCGTTATTTACATTCAAAATGGGTCATTCATTTACTGGACACCCTGTATATATCTTATTTTTTGCATTAGAATAAATAGAAAAAATAACGCAAATCTAAGCAAATTTTCGTCAGAAATAATTCTTTTATTTATGAAGCGAAATTCGAAGAGAAAGAAGTCTTTTTCTTACGCGATTTTTGTTAGGATTATCCGTTATTTCCCTTAGGGTTACATTTAATCCGATTCTATTAGAATGGTTTTCTTTGAAGAACTTGGAATTGCATTACCATGCTATGCATGTGTACTTTCCCATCCCGATTAATTCTTTGATTATAGGCATTAGAAATAGCATTTTTCTTTATTACAATTACAGTATTCTTTACCTTGATGTGTGTATATACTATGTTTTCATTAATAATTGTATTTTTTGGTGCTAATAAAGCAGAAGTTGAAAAAATATAAAATATTAAATAACCATTCATCATTCTGAATAATTGGGGAAAACTCAGAAATAATGAATTGCAGTAATTTATGTACAATTTTACTTATGTCTCAAACTATAAAAATCAGTCAGCATGATATTTCGAATTTCTAATTAGATAAAATCTATTAAAGATGTACTCTAAACGAATATTTTGTTGAAAAAACAAATGCGTGAATGATCTCGTAACCCCATAAACGAATGCTACTTTTATTGTACACATTTCTCACAAATCTGCTATTAACGATTTCATTGCAAATACTCCTGGTGAAAGATTAATGCTTTTTTTTAAATATTGGTTTTACGTTGAATACAATAGAAGACAAATTACCCAGTTACATAAATATATGTCATGTAGTCCTTGTATGCAAATATTATCTTATACTATAATTCGAGCAAAAATTGTGTGTGTGTGTGTGTCTGTGTGTGTAAATTTTATCTCAAAAACGGCTCTAACGATTTTCGCAAAAATTTGGATTTTACCATTTTCGGGCACGAGAAGACCATTGGGCTAGGTCACATGTTCGAGAAAATTCGATTATTGGGTCATTTTGGGTCATAATGGGTCTGGATCAAGCTATTTATATCTAGAGAACGGCTGGATCGATTTTAAGAAAATTTTCTATCCAATCGTTTTTTGGCACGAGAAAACTATTGGGCTGGGTCACATGTTCGAAAAATTTCGATTAGTGGGTCATTTTTGGGTCATTATGGGTCAAGCTATTTTTATCTAAAAAACGGCTCTAACGATTTTGACCAAATTTTATATTGTATCGTTTTGGATTACAAGAAGACCACTGGGTTAGGTAACATGTTCGAGAAAATTCGGTTAGTGGGTCATTTTTGGGGTCATTGTGGGTCATGCTATTTTTATCTAGATATTTTCTCACGCAATTTTGACTAAAAATTGCATTCTATGGTTTTCGGGCACGAGAAAAACATTGGGCTAGGTTACATGTTCGAGAAAAAATTTTAATGGGTCATATTGGGTCATTAAGAGTCTGGGTCAAGCTATTTATATTTAAAGAACGGCGTGATGGATTATAACGAAATTTTGTATGTAACAGTTTTTTGACATGAGAAGACTAATGGGCTAAATCACATGTTTGAGAGATTTCGACTATGAGGGTCATTTGTGGGTCATGATGGGTCATAATGGGTCATGGTCAAGCTATATCTAAAGAACAGGAGGATCGATTTTAATGAAATTTTGTATGCAACATTTTTTTGGCACGATAAAATTAGTGGACTAGGTTACATGTTCGAAAAATTTCGATTAGTGGGTCATTTTGAATCATAAAGAGTCTGGGTCAAGCTATATATAGTTAAAGAACGGCAGGATCAATTTTAACGAAATTCTGTATGTAACAATTTTTAGAAACGAGAAAACTAATGTACTAAGTCACATATTCGAGAGCTTTCGATTATAAGGGTCATTTGTGGGTCTTAATGGGTCAAGGTCAAGCTATATCTAAAGAATGGGTGGGTCGATTTTAACGAAATTTTGTATAATACAACATATTTTTGGCATGAGAAAATCATTGGGGTAGGCCACATGTTCGAGAAATTTCGATTAGTGGGCCACTTTTGGGTCATTCTAATTTTATCTAGACAACGTTTCGCGCAATTTTGACTAAATTTTGTATTTTATCGTTTTCGGGCACAAGAAAATCATTGGGTTATGACAGATTTTTGGGAAAATTCGATCAATGGGTCATTTTGGATCATAAGGGGTCAGGGTCAAACTAACTATATCTAAAAAACGGCTCAATCGATTTTATCTAAATTTTGTATCTAATGTTTTTCGGCATGCTAAAACTAAAGAGCTAGGCCACACTTTCGAGAGATTTCGATTATAAGGCCAATGTCAGATGACCGATTTTTTCGACGCTTTGGCTTTCGAGTGAAAAATAAACATCTGCGCTGCCTCATTCACACGGACGTGACATTTCCGTCAAAATGAGCAGACGATATTGTCTCTAGATATAATAGAAATCTTTTGATTCGATGTTTTTAATTTAAATTAGATGGATTTTTTGAAGGAAATAAAATATTCTGTAATTTTTATTAATTATTCAAGAAAATTGAAAAAATATACATACACAGACGGTACTGGATTCATCCTGTGAGAAGTGATAGATTATTTATCGGATCCAAAATTAAATTACAGGAAATACTTTTTAATACATCTGATTTTAAATGAAAAATCCACTATATTTTAAGAAATACAGATGACAGCGAATATTATTAAATGATTATAATTGTTGTTCAACTTTCATTTAGATAATATTTCTTATTTCTTCTTATTATTAAATAAATTAAAAAAAAAAACTAAATTGATTAAAAAAAAATGTTGCTACAGTACATGGTAGCAAAACAAGCATCTTAGTTCTATAAATGTAATATAGGACCGACAAATTTTCAAAGTATGAAATTTTCGTTACATTAATCAAGAAGCATATGCTATCGTCCCAGGAGCAAAAGGTAGATTTTTTTTCTTTTTTAGGGCTAGACATTCATATAAAAGTTTGTCACTTTTTTTTTCGTAATTTTGGACACCCTTCCCTCTTACGATATTATATACTATCATTCCTCAAACACCCTCTCCCTCAGTAATGGCATCTTCAATAATGTGTAAAAATTCCTTTGATTTTTTTTATTTTTGCTTTTGTTTGGAGTGATGGTTACATTTATTTTTCGCATAATTTATTGATTTAGGTGTAGAGAAATCTAAAAAATGTCACTTTATATATGAAATAACTTTATATCAACCAACACTTAAAAGAAATATTTAAAAGTGTTTTAAAATAGCTTTAAAGCTTTTTGTTACATACCTTCAACAGTAATAGTGTCTTTTTAGAACAGTTCTCGGACAAGGCGGGGCAGGCAGAACTTCGAAAGGCGGATATAACAAAACAGACGAACAAGTTTTTCTTTTATTTACTAAACACAAGTATCGTTTAAAACATAACATCGTGTACAGTTTGTCGAACAGCGAATCAATGTATACATACACATATAACAACATAATAGTAATGCTAAACGTTGGGGTATTCCATATTTTGCAATTATATAAATTTATAATCATTTAATTATTTTAATAACATTGTATTTGCATAAAAATAGACAACAGTTTAAAAAAAGATAAAATACTATTTTGATGTGAAGACCGAGTTACAAATAAAAAAAGAATTCTTTTTTCTTATTGGGTCAAAAATGATAACGATATCAAAGACAAACCAAAACCTGTTAGCCCTGTTTCTGTTGTTCTGTTCTGTTAGCCCTGCTTCTGTGCTAGATTAAAGCGCATTTTAATCAGGAGAAAAAAATTTCACATTTTTGATTATTTTTCATTTTTAAAATACATTTAAAAATTTAATAAATATAATTGTTATTAATATAATGTAAAGTTCATCAAGGCTGATAAACATACAATATTAAAAACTAAAAAGAAATTTCTTTTCATGGTATTTACGAAAAAATAAAATTCAAAAATTATATATTGACAATTTTGAAAAATGAAATTTTTCCTAATTTGTCGCCATATGTAAATAGCCTTTTAATATTTTACTAGATTATATTAAATTAGCTGCCACTCAAAATTTGGCAAAAAAAAATTATAATAATAATCTATATACATATATATATGTTACGCTATCATGATTATTCGTTAATTGCTTAATGGCAACGTCCAAATTAAACGCATCTTATTGGTTACTGTGCAAAAGTCCTTTGTTAAGACTTAGGCTGTGGTAAATTGGATTTGTATATGTTTTATTCCTTCGCTGCAATTATGGAGCTTCAAAATATCATTATTTTTATTTTTTCTGTTCTTTTGTACTTAAAAAAATAAATAAAAGTCATGAATTTTAAAGTTTTCAATTTCAAATTAAAGTTATATATTATAAATTAAATGAGTGGAATTATTATATTATTATATTATACGATATAATATAATATAATATAATATAATATAATATAATATATAAATAATTAATTTAAACGGGTACAATATTTGTTGATTTATTATTTGCGCCAGGCTAGCATAAAAATATTGAGCTCTTGATTTATCAGCACAGATGTCATACATGCAGCACATTGTGCGTTATTTTTCTGACGCCAATTTGACGAAAATTTCGTTTTCAAATACCAGCTACATACATATTTTTAACTAATTTCTATTATTTTAAAAATGAAATAATAATATATAAAGTTTAGATAATAATAATAAAATAATACAATTTGTATCATTTCAAAAAAGAAAATAAAAGTAAACAAGCAGTTTATTAATAAATAAATAACAATAGCCGGGTTACCATGTGAGGCGCATATAATTGCTATTTTGTTGCAGTCGCGCCAGTGTGGTGCGCTTATGATATCTTTATCTATTTCTCAGGGCGGAATCTTCTAATTTGCCAAAAAAAAAAAAAAAAAGAGCAATTAAAATAAATTATATGTAAAAGCAATATGATTTAATGCTTAATATACATTTAAAGTGAGACCAAACTGGTCTCCAAGAGCGGCTAGTAAAAAAAGAAAGAAGGAGAAAAAAAGAAAAGGAAAAATCTATTTTTACCAAATTTAAATGTATTTGCTTCAAAAATATAAATGATGCTTCTTAAAGCTGGTACTTTCACAAAATTGTGTTCCATGAAAACATACTAATCATAAATTATTCTAATGTTGTTAGATTTAAAATTTTGTAATTTGAAAAGCAAACAAATTCCTCAGAAAGAAAAAAAAATAGAAGAATAATTTAAAGAAGTTATTATTAAAAAATGCTTGTTTCGAATTAATATAAATAGATTTCATATCGTTACAAAGTGTTACTTTTTACAAATCTAAAATAAATCCCCCCCAAAATATATTAAATTTCACAAAAATACTTTTTATTTTTCTCAAAATGCTTCCCTTCCCCCCAAAACCTGCATCGATTCTTGACTACGCTATCACAACAAAAGCTCGTGAATCTCGATAAGAAAATAAAAAATCAGCGTTAAAAACAACTCTCGTCTGAACAAGATCTAATAAACAGAAGCCACCAGACACAAGCAGCTGGCCAACGGCTTGGGGGAAACGCGTGGCTTCGACATGAGTCTTGGCGTACATTTAAACGCAATGGTAACGCGTCGCTCGTCTGACAAGAGGAGGAGATAGTAATGCTCTCAATAGAGGGCGTCGTTTTGTCTGTTTTTGGAAATCGTCCGTCTGACATAGCCCTAAGGGTCATTTGTTGGTCATGATGGGTCATGCTCATTTTATATAGAAAATGGTACTCACCATTTTGACTATGCTTTGTATTATATCGTTTTTGAGCAAGAGAAAACCATTTGGATTGGACACATGCTCGCGAAAATTCTATTAGTGGGTCATTTTGGGTCTTAATGAGCTAGGGTCATTCTAATTATATATAACAACGACTCAATCAATTTTACCAAAATTTTTAAACAAAACGTTTTTTGTCACGAGAAGACTATTGGGATGAGTCGCATGTTAAACAAGATTATAATTGTGGGTCATTTCGCTTCATTGCTGAATGCTGCCAAGCTAATTTTACCTAAAAAATGGCTTAAACGATTTTGATTCAATTTTATATTCTACTGTTTTTGATTACCTGAAGACGATTGAGCTACGTCACATGCTTGATCAAATTTGATTAGTGGCTCATTTTGGGTAATACGAGTCAGGGTCACGAGAATATGGCAAAAGCCAATAACTTGGTGATATTTGACAAAATATTGGCGAAATATGGCCAAAAAATCGACTATAAAAATTACGAAAACCAAAACACGTATTTGGAGCCAAATGAAAAGAATGCCTCCAAATTTGGCTATATCTAGCAAAAAATATTGTCTTTCAGAATGTAAAGAATTTTTTTTATACATTCTTAAGAGGATTCGAGATGCATGGTTAAACCAATCAGAGTCGAGCTAAAAAAGTGATTTAGATCGATGTCCTTTCGTTGTAAAATTTAAAATAAAATAAAATTTATAAATATGCGCATAAAAACATAGTTTTCTTATTGATTGTTTTTCTAAATAATACTATTATAAACATGTTTTACAGTAATAATACAGAGTTAATGATACAGTGAAAATACTATATCGAGTTGAACACAAAGTTAATTTTGACCGAGCTAAGCTCGGTCTCCCCTGCTAGTTATTTTAAATATCCGTAATTGTGTACTAACTTCCTCATGCTAATAAACTGCTAGTCATTCTTCAGAAGATAAATACTTAGGTGTAAGAGTTAATATTTTATATCACTCGTACGTATTTAAGGAGTGACGTGGATTTGGAGACAAATATATTTGAATCAAAAGTCTCATGATCAAAACGCGAGAATGTTAACGTCGTGCAAAAAGTCAAGCCAGTTACTTAAAGCTATGTAACTCTCATTACACTGATCAGTTGAGATGAGATCGCTACACACCATCATTAGTGAGAATGACGTATTATTGATGTCTGGTGAGCAATAGGCTTTGTGCTGTGGCACGTTTGATAGACTTTGGGTGCAAGGGATATGTTTTTTGTGCTATAATCTACTGGTTATGGAATGGGATGGTTACTGTTTAATGTCATTGAAGTTTCCCGTTCACTGGGTCGCCAAGGAGAGAAAGAATGGATTGTGTCAATGGTATTTGAACCAAATATATCATGATCAGGAGGTGAGAGTGTTGGAGTCTTGTAAAAGGCTAAGTCAGTTACTCTAAGCTTGTAACTCAACTTATTCTGATCAAGTTGGTTGAGATCGTTAAATATCACTCGGAATAGCAGGAGAGAATCGTAAAACAATAGTATGAGTTATTCATGTGTAATTTCAGTCATATCTATTGCTCTCAAAGTGATTCATAATGATATTTTGAACTGATAATGTGATGTATATGAATAATGCTTTTATTGGTTACAAGGGCCGTAATATAATAACTAATAAAAACATTGTCAATACTGCAGATGACATATCAACATTGATTGAAATTTTCAAAATAAGAGAACATGATTACAGAAATCTCTGTCAATGTTTGTGCAAATATTTTTTAAAATATTCACATAATGTACTGCACTTTGGTGCAAATAAAAGTGACCTGAAGAACAGTGTACTGATGTTCATCACTTTTTTAATGTATTTTCCCTTGACCACTATCCACTCTAATATTTTCCTTTGCATTAATCATATTTAAGTGACACAGCATGTAGTAAGATCTGAACTGATTCTGAACACCTGGTATGTGCATCAGTTATTCCATCCCGATTGTATCCACTCGTCTGGACCACTTTTATTTGCCCACTCTATAGTATCAACCTCATGTTGGTGATCAAATTTAGGCATCTTGCAGAACATAAATACTCTGATGTAGGAGTTAATATTTCATTGTCAATAAAGGTTTACTGTAATTTTGATAATGAAAGCTCAAAGTAAATAATCTTATATAAATCTGATTTATGTTCAATGTAGGTTTAAGGTAATTTGTTAAAGAGGATGGCAGTTTTAGAACTGCATACAAGTGTAGAATAGGATTTTTTTCATCAAAAGTCCGTATACTATCTGTTTCTCAAATAAATCTATAAATAAATTTTTCTATTAGAAAAAAAGAATTTTTCGGATAATATTTTTTTTTAACAGAATAAGTATTGAGGCAAGTTAAGCACCTCTTGATTATGATCGTGAAGGTAAATCAGCCAAGCAATACTTACCCAGATACCATTAGATTAAAGACTACCCAAGAGTTCGTTATATACTGATCATTTGCTCAAAATATTTTTAAAGAAAGTTTATAAAATCTGAATTTGTATTTAGAAATCTATACCACTATATAGATATGCATATGTTATACTATTATATTTGCCAGTTTTTTTATAATAATGAAATATTTCCGTATTTATTTCACCTTTAAAAAAAATCAACTTTTTTTATGCCAAATACACTTTAAAAATCTATTTTATTTTTCTGTTAAAGAAAACCTGTATGTAAAATTTCAGTAAAACAAACATTAAGTTTATCGATACGAAATAAGATTAAATATCATTAATTTTAAATTTGATGGGCAGGGGACGGGTGTTGGGTGGGGAGTTGCATCTAGAAATATTTTGGACTAGTGGTAATCTCAGTATTTCACAATAAAAACTACATATTTACTATTACTTTTATTACTACATTTCTGCTGGAAGCGTGTCATTGTTAACAATTTAATATTTAATAATGACCACAAAAAGGTAAAAAATACGATGTTTTGTTCATTTATCTTTAAATTTTATCATTCCATATTGAAAGATATTTTGACACAGACATATTATTCACGAAATATTTCATTCAAATTTTTTTTTCAGTAATCCTGTTACTATTCCTCACTTGTTACATTAAAGTGAATTTTGAACATTTTCTTGTCATTTTTCATGCATCGACAAAAAGGAATAACAGTAAATTTTAAGATAAAAGAAACTGATCAACTAAAGGACTGTTTGTGTTTATTGTTGTTGCTCTATCTCCCATAATTAATCGTTTGTCTTTATCTTACATTACTCATGCTCAAATATAATAGAGAACAACTTATTTATTTTCATGTTTTTCTTCTATAATGATATCTTTGAAACTTTTGTATAGATTAGAAAATAATGACTTTATACTCTTACTAGAAAACGTGATGTAGAATAGAATTACGTTTTGGATTAAGTTGCAAATTTGTTTTCAAATTTTTGAAATATCGTTTTACAAAATTTGGAACAAAATAGTAATCTCATTGCATGGAATGACATGAAATTCAAATTTTTTCAGCTTCACTTGAAATGGTGAAAGTCGTTATATATATTTTTTCTAATACATTTAAAAAGTTTCTGATTTTGAATATATTTGGTATTTAAAGAATAAATTTTTATTTTCCATAGAATGATAACAAAAATTGCAACTGGTATAATATTCGACGTAGGATCAGTTTTGCAAGATTTATTGTTTAAGAAAATATATATAGTATGTCCTCTTTAAGACGAACTCTGTGCAACACGGAAATATCTCTAACACGAAAAGAGTTTTAAATCCGTAGATATTGGACCATAGATATCCGTAGATAGACATAGAGCAAACTATGTCTAAGGATGAATATTGTCTTTTTCAAAAAATTTTCTTGGCGCTAACCGATTCCACCTTACAGTTTACAGTACAACTATAGCTAAGAGACTGTTTCGTAAAATACAACACATAACTTTATACAGTTTTATTTTATGTGTTTTTGACACTTTATTTCATAATGTACATTCAGTTTTACATTTGAATAAATTACGAAATTTGGATTTTTAGATTGCAAATGAAAAGTGTAATATTTTTATCTAGTGTAAAATGTCGGAATAAAGATGAAGTCAACACTATTAAATAATTTTGCACAATGTCCAGAATGCTGTTCAAGTAGATGTAAATGTTCTCCTTGAGCTTTACTAAACTATGTTTTCTTATTAAGTGCGTCAGTGAAACGAATCGATAAGAAAAAATGCATTTTACCGCGATTATGAAACAAGTGTAACTAACCACTACTATTAGCTAATTTATATCTCCTATTTTAAAACGGGAACTATAAAGCAAAATCAACTCTTAAAACAAATCGAATTACTGTGTACTTTATAAAAAATAGTGTGGTGTTCTTTTCATAATACTGTAAGAAAATTGAATATACTTTATTATTACAATAATATTATTTTAATTCATAAATGAACTATTAAGAATTGCAATTTTCTAGCTAAACAAAACAGTTTTTTGTCCAAGATTTGAATTCGGGGCTTTTGTCTTAAGTCTTCAATAATTCTCTAGCCGATTTCCTTGATAATTTTGGAGTAAACAATTCACTCAGAAAACACTGTTGAGTTTATGGCTTGGACATTTTTTTCTATCATTTGGAAAACTACACCTCGTATGTTTAATTTAAAAATTACAATAATTGTTATTAAATAATGAAGTTTAACTACGTATTCCAAATTTCTTGAATATCCATTGCTTCTGACCGATTCTATTGAACTGTATTTGATAATAGAAAAGACATTTTTATTTCAAAGTTGTATGAATAACTTCTGTTTGCCAAATTTATCCAGTATAATGATATTCTGTTAAATTGTTTTAGATAAGAAACCACATCGTGCGACACGAATACAAAAATGTATTCGTGTCTTTGATATTTTATCAAAATGTTTAATAAAAATTATTTAATTTTGTGAAATCTACATATTTAATCACGTTGTAAAATTAAGCAAAGTAACATACAGTGTCTCACATAAGTGATGGGACACTTGTGCTTTACAAAAGGAAACTAATCAAATAAATTAAAAAAAATGTACACATTTTTTTGTGGGTGTGTTTCATACTTAAATTTAGTAAAGGTTATTACATAACATACATTTTTTCAAAATATTAAATTATTAATTTAATAAAAATACAAATGTTTAGAACGGAGCAAAAAATAGCTTATATAAGTGATGGGACACCATTATATATGCAACAAAAATCGTCTGAAATAAGCAATAAAAATATTTTTTGGGATATTATTTTTACTTAAAAGCAATTGGCAATAATTTATAAAATCGCCTGCAGTATTTCTCTCCAGTTTGTTTTGGAATTTTTGTGTTTTTTAGCTCTGTGTAGCCATGAATGCTAAACGAAAAGAAACTTCGCCTGAAATTCGAAAATTAGTTATTAATTTGCATATTGAACGTGGAAAATCTATTAGAAAAACTGCTGAAACAGTTAACTTGGGTCGTTCAACAGTTTTCACTATCATTAAACGATATAAAAAGAATAATATGATTCAGGATAAAAGAAGACCTGGCCGACCATCAAAGCTATCCAATGAAATAAAACGAATTATCGTTCGAAATATTAAAAAAAATCCAAGAAATAGTGCTTCAAAAGTTGCTGCTGATTTACAAGCATTATATGGAATAATTGTTAATCCTAAGACTATTAGAAGGGTAATTCGATCTGCTGGATATCACGGTAGAGTAGCCAGGAAAAAAATCTTCGTAAGTGAAAAGAATAGAAAACTCAGACTAGCTTTCGCAAAATCCAACATAAATAAGAATTCTGATTACTGGGATAAAGTTATATATGCTGATGAGAGTAAATTTAATATATTTGGTTCTGACGGTAGAATCTTGGTGTGGAGAAAACCCAGGGAAGAATTTCGCAAACAGAACTTGGTACGAACAGTAAAACATGGTGGAGGAGGAGTTATGGTATGGGGGTGTATGCCGTGCGCTGGAGTTGGTAATCTTGTTTTTTATTGACAGTATAATGGATCAGTACAAGTATATTGATATTTTAAAGCAAAATTTGAAATCTTCAGCACGGAAATTGAACCTTCATAACGATTTTAAATTCTACCAGGACAATGACCCCAAGCACACTGCTCTGAACGTTAGACTCTGGCTGCTATATAACTGTCCTGAAATAATAAAAACACCACCACAATTTCCAGACTTAAATCCCATAGAGAATATTTCGCAAGAATTGGAATCAAGAATTCGCAAACACACCACTTCTTCAAAACAACAACTAAAATCGGTGCTTCAAGAAGAATGGGGTAAAATCACTCCAGAAATCACAAAAAAATTAGTCGAATCCATCCCAAAAAGATTAAATCATGTTTTAAAAGTAAAAGGAAATCCAACAAAATATTAAAACCTTTTAAAAAGTAAAATTTTTGGATAAATATTTGATGGAAAAGTAAGTGTCCCACCACTTAAGTAAGCCATTTTTTGCTCCGTTTTGAACAATTGTATTTTTACTAAATTAATATTTTAATATTTTGACAAAATGTATGTTATGTAATAATTGTTACTAACTTTAAATATGAAACACACCCAAAAATTTTTTGCACATGTTTGTTTATTTTTTTATTGCAGTTTCTTTTTATAAAGCACAAGTGTCCCATCACTTTTATGAGACACTGTATAATATTTTCAAATTAAATTCAGTAAAATGTAGTACAAAAGATTTAGCTTTGAATTGATAACAAACGAAATTGTAAAAATAATTTCTTTCATGTCAATAGTCTTTTACAATACAAGTCTTGACACGTTCTATTAAGTTGCACGATTAAAATGGAAGGTGGTATTATTTTTTTAAAAGTTCTGTTTCTGCAAAATAGAAGACTTTGAATTATCTGAGGAATTGAAAGGGTGACAAAACTCTTTTTAAGCTTTCCGGAATTAATTAGAAATCCAGATAAAAGCTTCACATCATTAAACTGAAGTTTGCAAAAATTAAAAGAAATGTACAGAACGTATTCAAGTTTAAAGTTTTTGTTTTAAGGATTGTGTCGATATAATTTTTGGTTATATATTTGTATCAATAAAATTAAAAGAGATAGTTATGAATATGTATATTTTTCCAATTTTGTAAGCATGATTCCGATCATTGTAAGATTACTAAATGTTTAATTAAAAAAATCTAGTGAGAGTGAAAGATGCAAAATTATGTTTTGTGAAAAGAAAAAAAACAGAATCCACTAATTCAGCTACGTTGCCAAAGCATGTTATTGAAGTTATAAAGCGAACTAAACAAGACAGAGTTACAGTAACGAAATACGTTTGTAAATATTGGAGGACCAGTGTTTTTATTTTAAATTAAACTGTGAATGAGGACACAGACTGTGTTTTTCTAAAGTTTCTCTTAATTTTCTTGTTGAAATTATAATTTTTTTAAAACAGTTTTATTTTTTTTAGATTGTTTTACCATGATACTGCTTTAGTTTAGGCTAAATATATAATTTTGCTCAAAAGAAACAAGTATTATTTCAACAACATAAAAAACATGTCTACATTAATGCCATTATCAGTACAATAATTCATTTTTTAGACTAGACTTTTTACAGAAACACGCCTGTTTCAAAAGACATTATTTAATTTTGAAAATAATCTACATTACAGAAACTATATTCCTCTTAATTTTATATTAAAAAAAGATTTTGAAGATTTTCTTCATTATTGATGGTTTCCTTATAGACGTTAGTGAATGACTAATAATGCATAATGCCTATTAAATGTCGGTTTTATGATGATGACATTCTATGTCGATTGGCAAACTACCTACAATGAATTTGGATTAATGGTAAGAAGACGTTTATTTTATTTTATAGTTTATGTTTTTCGCTGTGTCAATTTGAGCGAGTTAGTAGAGCGTGTCATCAATTTGAGCGTGTGGTTCTTTTCGGTGAGCATAATTTTGCAACTTTTACCATGTTCCAGTTGAGGCTTTCATTTAATAATGTGGCGTAATTTCCAGTGGAGAAACTTGCGAAATGCAGCCTCCAGGAGTTAACATTTGATTTTGCTACTCACTGTTGTGGCTGAAATCCACCGTCATTAATACATATTTTATAGACATTTTTTGAAGAATCGTTTTTTTTTTCTTAAATTTAACCTACTACTGAGTCCTAAGCCTGTTTTTTCTGAACTTTCTACTTCAAATGTTAGCTTTTTTAAAACAGAAGTATTCTTATTTTTCTATTTTGCGTGGGGAAGGTATTGTTTTTTTAGGTTATGTTGAATTTATGTGCTTCATGCAGTATTTTTGCGCATTAATATAAAATGGGAATTATATATATATATATATATATATATATATATATATATATATATATAAAGGAAAAAAATGCACTTAACACAGGCACACTTTACAGATAATTTATTTTAAACAGTATTTAGAAGTTTTCAATACTTCTTATTGAAAAATTATAAAAATTGCTTAAAATCCTCAGTAATGGAAAGAAAATCACTGTTAGTCTTTTTCTAATATAGTTTATGAAAAACTTTTTATGTCATCACCAGTCATGATTATCACCAGTATGTCATCACCAGTTTTTTATGCACGAATTCAGTTATTAAATAGATCATTATAATAAGTTCAATGTTGAATTAATACTTCGTCTACATCTGATTCATTAAACACATAAACGTATTTATAGTACGTGAATTTTCCAGTTTCACGTTTAATGACAAATTGAAGCAAAATTCATGTTTAATATTCTTGTGAATTGTTAGTATATCGTAAATAAAACGTTTCGTAAGGAATTGTATCACTGAAATAAGGTTCAAAATTATCATACAGAAACACAATTCCTCCTTTAGGCAATTTATTACTCAAGATTCTTCTCTCTCTCATTAGAGTTAAGTAATTGTACTTTTATTCGTTTCTCTATTTCAGTTCTATCAACCGGTGTTGCACCCGTTAGTTTGGTAATATTTTGTATACTTCTTAAATTCCCAATGCGTCATTAATATCTGCTATAAAGTTTTAAAACTTTAATTAATTTAAGTAATTAAGTTTTAATTACTTAAATTAATGTAAGTAATTATTTTTTTTAATTAAAACTTTAAGTAATTGTACTTTTATTCGTTTCTCAATTTCAGTTCTATCAACCGGTGTTACACCCGTTAGTTTAGTAATACTTTTAAACTTCTTAAATTCCCAATGCGTCATTAATGTCTCCTATAAAGTTTTTAAAACTATCATGTTTCTCATAATACCATAATTTATTTCGTTTTACTTTCGTTTTTATTTTGATTTACTTCCTATCATTTTCTTCGTTCCTGTACTACACTTAATAATGAACTTTAAGTTATTTTTATTTTTATTTCCCATTTTCTACTACTTTTTGTCGCATCCATTATACAACCATAATACCTAATGAACTATCATCCATTCTGTTTCATTTTCTTTCTTCGATTCAGAAACATTTATATTTATTATCTCTGAAATTAACACAGGAAAAGAACTGTTCAATTTATCTCCGTTTGTAGGTGTTGCGGTATTGGAAACGCTGAATGCCACATGGTTTACATCTGCATAACTTTAAAGCAAATAAATAAATAAATATAATAAATAAAAAGTAAAAATAAAAAGTTAAAAAATCTCAATTTTTGACTAAACAGCATAATGATTTATCATTAAATATTTTTTTTCATTTTGTTTTCAACAAATAAACTCACCTATTTCTTTTGAGTTTGTAATCATGTACTGTTTTCAATTTCCAAAATAAACAAGTTTTAATCAACCGGGTAATTTTTAAATTAAAATACTGGATAAATATCACGAAATGTAATATCGAGAAAATATTTTTTTTTATTAAAATCATTTCAAAATGTCTGATTTTTTTTCTTAAAATGTTGGCTGAAGAGCTCCTATTTGATGTCCTTAGAGTAGCATTAAAGTGTGAGAATATTTAGATACCAAGAAAAATTTCAAAAGAATTATCAAATATTGTAAAACGAGCTAACGACATGGAAAATGAGACAATGACAGATTTTATTAAAGTGTTAAAAAACTTAGGATTTTAACAAATTTCCTTCTGATAATTTGTTATCTTTTACTTAATCATAGTGATTACTTAATCATAGTTTTAACAAATTCGTTAAAAATATTTCCAAATATTACAAAAATGAATAAAATATTAGCAGAAATACCTTAAAGAAATATTCCATTTTTTAACTACAAATTTTATATCAATTCGTAAAATAATAATTATAAAAAATAATAAGTATTCTTTCAATGATTTTTTTAATAATTGGATAGAAAATCTTCCAGCAATACAATAACTACACGATGAGACAAAAAGATAATAAAAAAGGTAAAATATTATAAAATAGAATTTGTAAAAGTTGTGTAATACTTGAAATCTAATATTTTGTTTTAATTATTGTGAAATCACATGAATGCTTAGGAATTTTAAGAAATAATAATGAAATTATGTCCCGAAATTTAAATGATATTTATAGTTAGTAAAATATAATAGTTAATTATAGATAATTAATAGTAAAATTATAGTTAGTAAAATGTATAGTTAGTGAAATATAAATCTTGTTACTAATTGTGTACATTTCTATTAATTTATAAATATTTAAACAAACATAAATATTTCTACCAAACGCGTGAATCACTGAAAATTCGCTGTTACGCCGAGCATTTGATGAAATAAATTCTGCAGGTAGGAAAAATGGGATAAAAACAGAGCACAAACTTAGAGATTTTAGGAATACTTCATTTAAATTTCTTGACATATATTTTATTAGTCCATACATCCATTTTATTAGCCACTACTAATAAAATGGACAAAAGAAAAATCGTGGAAAAATATCTTCCTTAACCTCCGCGACTTTCAAAAAGTCCTTCCAGCAATGCCGGGAGGAAGAGGTAGCTTTCATATACCTATTTATTTATTTATTTAACTTAAATTAAGTTATATTACTCAAACATACAAAGCTCAATTTAGTGGAACCCGATTATATCAAATTGAATACCAGTTTTTGTCAATACAGAATATTAATGGGAATTTTAAGAAATTAGTCATCTATTCCCAGCTAAAAATGAACCGCAGTGAAACTGCAAAGAAAATACAGTTGCGAAACTGTGGTGGTTTTGCACAAATCACTGCAGTTTTTTCGAAGTCGACAATTGCAAATTGTCGTGATTGTGTAGTTCATTACTACACATTTACTGCAGTGAATTTGTAGTTAAATGTCCCTCCCCAAAAAACTGCTCTGATGGCGCCATCTATTGACCATACTGGCAAGCTTGCTTTTTAACATTTCAAAGGCAGATATTTCGACCCTGGAAATGCTTGTACTTGAACCGACGAACCCAGGTGCAGGAGAGACACGCCTTGACCACTTGCACACTCAGACTTGCGGGGGAGTGTTGGGCGAGGTATTAAAGGGAGGAATTTCAATTAAAAGTGTTTTGTTGATGAAGCTGAATGGCAGGCAAAAAAAGAAGGGATTTTAAAATGCTTTTATTTTATTACTTATTTATTAATTGTAATTGGCTTATATGTGCGTGTATTTCAAACATAATTCAATATTTAAGTGAATAAACTAAATATTTTAGCCAATCACCTAAAGCAAATGAATTCGTTTTTCTGATGAATTTCAGAATTAGTAAATATTTAATAAAATAATTTTATTTTTATACCATTTGTGAAATTAATATATATTTATATATATATATATATATATATATATTTAATTATGAATTATAATGTAACTACATGCGTTGTGTTAATTTATAAAATATATATTTTTTGACATGGAATACTTTAATAAATAATAGGTCAGTAATTAATTACTTTTACTTAGAATAAGAATTCATTTTATGTCGTTTAAGGATAAGGTAGAACATATTTTTTATTATTGTGTTACCATAATAATTTGTTACTTATAAACTTTTTTTTTTTTTTTTTTTTTTTTTTTTTTTTTTTTGTAGTAAGTTTTTTGAATGGCGAATATTTCTGAATCTTTCTTGCACATTAAAGCACATTTAATAAAATAAGCGAATTTTAGAGGTTTTTCCGAAATTATTTTTTTTAATAAATTTTTTTTTAGGAATTATAATGTAATTAAATGTGTTAATTTAAGAAATATATATTTGTAAAAACGGAAAGTTAATTTATATAAAAAAGATGATAATTAATCACTTTGAATTCTAATAAGAATTCATTTTATGTCGTTTGATTTCTTAATCTGAATCATCTAAATTTCTGAATCGTTTTAAAATTTTAATATAAAAAATAACTAGATTTTTAATTCTTTTATGGCTTGTAATATAATTTTAAACACTTTTAATAATTTAATATTTGCAAGAAATAAGAAACTTTGATGTGCTTTTAAAATGAATACATAATTAGAAAATACATTTCAATTAACTGATGAGGTATTTTATTTTCTACGATTGATTGAGTTTAGAACGAATAGTAATTTTAAAGAGCGAATAAAAAATATTTGATGATTCAAATTTTTGCATGTCGATTTAAAAATGAAGTAATTGTAAATTAATTGTAAGTCCTTTTCAATTATGAGGATGAAGGTGTATGGGAAGCAGAGGAAACAAATTGCCTTCATTGGATTTTAAAATTCAATTAAATAAATTTTCTTTTCTTCTTTTTTCAAAAACCTAATGTGAATTTTTAGAGTAACTTAAAAAGAAACGAGAAAAGAAATTTTCAGTTAGAGGGGGTAGAGGGTGTAGACTCATTGCCCTTCCATGGATTTTGAAATTTATAGCAATTTTTTCTCCAATTTACAAAAATGTAATAAAATTTATTCTTTTAGAGTATTTTAAAATACAGAAACGAAGAATTTCCCGTTAGGGGTGGGGGCCTAGATGAGCCATTTTTCCTCACTCGATTTTGAAATTTAACAATTTTTTTCTCCGATTTTCTAAAAAAATATATTTTTTTTCATGGCTTAAAATATAAGAAAAACTAAGAATTTTCTGTTAGGGAGAGGAAGGTAGAAGAAAGTTTCTACCTCTTCCTATATATATATATATATATATGTATTAACACAATTTTTCTTTTCTGCTGTTTGCAGAAGCATAGTAAAATGTATAATTTTCAAGAGATTTTCAATAAAAAAATAAGAAGTTTCCCATTAAGGGGCTGGTGAGTGAAAGGCCCATTGTCCCTCATAACTTTTGAAACTATATTTTTTCTCTCATTTTGATAAACGTCGCAATATTTATTCGTTTAGAGTAACTTAAAATAAAGGAACTAAGAAATTTCTGTTGTATGCAGGGGGCACAGGTAGTCACTATCCCTCACTGGATTTTGAAATGTAACTTAGTGAAAATATTTTTTTTTCTTTTAGCTTAAAATAATATAGGAACTAAGAATTTTAATTTAGGGGGAAGGAAGCATAAATAGGTACGCCCATGCCTGAATAAAAAAAATAATTGGATTTTAAAACTTGCAATTTCCAAGTAACAAAACAAAGTAGGAACTAATAAAAGTTAGTGGAGAAAAGTGGGTGGATGAGATGAGAAATCCCTAATTCGATTTTGAAGTATATTTGAAATTATTTTTCTCCGGTTAAATTATGTGAATTTATCGGACACAGTTAACTACAGATGCATCAAAAAATATATTTCTAAATTAATGGTTAGATAATAACTTCAAATTCCCTGCAGTGATTCTACGGTTATAAAGTCTTATATTTTTTTTAATTTTTGATTATAAAATGACTATATAAAAACTACAGTGTTTTTAAAGTTAATAGATTACAGAATGTTTAAAATAAATCACTGCAAAATTACCTTTAAATAACTGCTCGATAACTGAAGTGATTTTATAATTGAGATTGCACTACAGAAATACTACAGTTAAGTATGGAATGGTTGAATGGAGGAAAATATTTATTTTGGACTAGTGAAATTTCCCTTTTTTCCAAGTCATTTATTTATTACTTCTGATGTTGTCTGTTACTATGATGAGATCAGTTGGTTTTGGGTCACTATTAGACATAAACAAAAGTTTGATTTTGGCAATCGTTTTTTTTTTTTTTTAGAAAATGTCAGCGTCCCAAGGTACAAGCGTCCCAAAGTATGACACTCTGCCCTATATATTCAAACAAAATTTTTCAGCGGACCAGCATTAAAGCAGATGCAATGCACGAAAGTCAAGTAAAATAGCCATAGTTTTTCATACTCCGGTCAGTGCACCACTTACGAATAGGGATATCTGTATACATCCAAAAGAGGAATCAACGGTGTAGAATAAACGCCCTGAATCCTACTTGTGACTCTATGACTTATGTTTTATTTTTCCCACATTGCTAAAAGGATTTGAGTGGGGATGCTTAATGTCCTGAACTTCAATTTTACTATCATTGATTGTCAGTGAGAAGGAATGTTTTCAATCCGTGCGTAGAAAGGATTAAGCAGCTAGTGTAGTTTAAATTATGATTTCCGCTACAGAGTTCATATTATAAAGCTAGAAACTTTAAAAATTAAACTAGTACTTAAAAATATTTGCTGCTATTACAAATCAAATATCCCCATTTGTAAACCTTTTTTTATATTTTTTTTCGATTCGTTTATTAATTCATTATAAAAGAATTTATATTTTAAACACAGTTTTTTTAATAAGTAAACAATTTATTTTTAAAATGAAAATTATATAATTTTGTAAGCTGTTTCAGTTTTTGAGAAATAAATCAGGGTTTCTGTTAGCAAAAAAAATGCAAATTTTCAAAAGAAATTTAAAATATTTTTATCTAACTTCAATAAACACGCTTTGTATAATCTTGTTTGTGAACTCATTTTTTTCTGTATGGTAGTCATTGGAAATTTTTTATTGTAACTGTTAACTACTAAAGAACTCTTAATTTAATATATATATTTTTATCCCTAAAATGTTCGAATAGTTTGGCAGACTATTTTGTAAATTACTTTTCGAAATTTATTTTTTTAACATAACGGTGCATGCAAAATAATATTTTTTTTTTTTCGTTCAAAGATATGCATTCGTATCTTTAATTCAATTTTTCATTTAAAAGCACAGTATCATTTACTTAAAAATTGCGTGTAATTTTTGTTTTGAAACTTTTCAGAAACTTGTGAAAATAAATAATAATTAAAGGAAATTGTAGTTTTTTTTAAAAATAAATTATCTTAAATGCAAATAAAAGTCTCATTTCCGATTTTATATCAGTTTACATTTAAGTATACATTTCTTTGAATAAATAGACTTTTTGTAAAAACATCCTGTCACGTTCTATAATGTTACATATATTGGAAGAAAACCAGACTTTATTTTTCAAACATTCTATTCATGAGAAATTAAAGACTTTATCTTAAAAAAGGAAACGATAATAAAACTTTAAATCAGTTTTATTTTGTTGTTGTTGTTGAAATATAAATGGAAATAAGGACGTTAAAACATTAAATTGTAAAATTAAAATAAAACTTTACAGAAAATATCGAATGTAGATATTTTAATCTAACTCAATGAAACAATAATTTTGATTTAAAATTTTTTTAAACATACTTATTAAAGATTTGTAATTCAATGTACATTTTATATTTTTAGTTTAAATGTATGATTAGTTTTAATTTCTGCTTTATCAGAAAAATCGATGAATTATGTAGCAATTTTATAATTATTAAAAACTCTTTTGATTATATTTTACAAGCAGAAAAAAGTCTTAATGCAACTATTTTGGTTTCATAGTTTATGAGAAGTGATTAAAAATTACATAGTTGGAACATTCTTACAAATCTAGTTTAACACAATGCAACATAATTAATTTAATAATAGTGTCAATTCAACGCAAGTGAGCACGACAATCAATCCCCTTCTATTCTGATTTAATAAGTACTAACATGCATGCAACTTTAAAATGGAAACTACTCTTGAAAAAAACATACATATAGAAACCATAGATAATAAAACATTTTGTGTGCAGAGGCATAACAGAAGAAATAAGGAACAGAAATAGATACATTTATCTTCAATTCTTTTATTAAGTCATTAAACTATATAAAAATGTCTTTTTAAGAAAAAAGTATGTTTTTTAATTGTAATTTGTAGATAATTAATAGTTATCTTAAATACATCAATAATCGCTTTAAATGAAAAAATATTAAGTTAGTCTTCTTTATCGTGTTCACTATCGGAAAAAATACGGATTCACTAAAATGCGTTTCCCTATACACTTGGGGATGATGGGCAGAAAGAGCATGCTTAATATAATGTGTGTGTAGAAACTCTGTTTTGAACGTCGTATGTACAAAAGATCTACTCTTGTTGAATCCTTAAAAGTAACACTACTATTTAACAATTTAAAAGTAATTTTAAACAGACTATTATTTTTGTATTTAAGTAAAGCTTAATATAAAATTATCAAAAATTTTAAACTCGATTGTAAATTCAAAATTACTAGTACTACTAAGTTCCACAGGTTGCAGTGGATGATACTGCAAATAAAAACATAAGCATTTTATTTTCATCGTTTTGTTGTTAGATTTTGCGAGAGCAAGGAATATGTTTGTTAAAAAAACGAAGTTGCTCTCTTTAATTGACCATTTGATCGTGTGTCCTCAACACCAATTTTAAACTTACAATTGCTGTAAAAAATCTCATAAATGCATGAATGATCAGTTTTCTATACTTAGATATCATTTCTATCACTATAGTAATAAAATTCAGAAGTAATTAATAAAAAAATACTCTATTTCTACACATCTCACAGACATATTAGTATAAAAAATTCACCAAAGCTCGTGTCTTACACCACCTAAACTTGCCTCTAGGCGATAAGTTCTTGACACAATCTCAATGCAATACAGGGATCATTCACCAAACGTACTTTAATAAAAATCGATTTAGGATAGTTACTCTCCATTGGACATAAAGAAGCGCGTATAGACTTTACCTGAAACCTACTTTCAAAATATGCTGATGGTCTTCACCAGCTTTCCAAACATGTGTAAATATTTATGTCCTGAACAGGACGCAAAGGACCCATAGGGAAAAAAATTTCGGCCCGGTCTAAAAAAAAGTTAAAATCATAACTTGACCCGATCTTGAAAAATGTTTAAATTATAAGCCATCTCGTCCTTCATTTCTACATAGTTTTTATTTCGGTATGGTTAAAAAATGTTTCGTATGATGAAGTTCTAACCAAAAATACCGGATGGTTATAAAATAAGCATCCCTATTTGGAGCTGTCGGTAGCTTGAAGGAATAACCCGAATGAAGCCAAAATTTGTACACATACTATTTGAAAAGGGAGAAGAAGACTGGAACAAAAAAAATATTGAAATAATCGCCGACAGATGGCGCTTTTGTGTTTTGAAATGTAATGTGCAATACAAGAACAAAGAATTAAGGAACGAAAAACCAGATGGCATGACCAGATCAAGCTACAGAATGGGGTTAAGATTTCGCATGGCGATGTCCATCAAGTTAAGGTTCCACATGACCATTGTGCTGCAAGACACAATCCAGGCGGTGGACGACGTTCTCAACTGCGGAATGCTACGTATCAGGAGTGATGTTTCGCACATGTTGTGATGTGCGATCTTTTAAGTCATTGAGGTTTGCGATTGAGGTAAAGGATCCAGTCTCCTCGAATTTTTTTACCATTCTTCTCACTGCACACGGTGTCAAATGACCTTTTCCTTTACGCATTCCTTTCACAAGCCTAAATTCACGTAAAGCAGCTGCACTGTTTGAACGGTTAACGTAGAATAGTTTTAAAATTAAAGCGCGATTTGGTAAATTCAGAGCCTTGTCGTACAACATTAATGGCAGAACTGACCACGTTTTGATTTTACTAATGATTACAACGGCGTTTGCACCGACAGAATCCGTAGCGCTATGTTGCCAATTATTGTAAGTATCTTTTTTTATTGTTCCTTCTTCTTCCTCCTTCTTGAATAGCATGTGTCCCGATTTTGGTTTCACTCGGGTTATTCCTTCAAGCTACAGACAGCTCCAAATAGGGATACTTATTTTATAACCACCCTGTACTTATTATAGCTTTCCGTTTTTCATGTTTATAATTTTCAATATCGAAGAAGCGTGATAGGCTGTGAGATATTTACTTTATTTTTGAAATTCTATTTGTATTTCAATGATTCATTTATCTTTAAATATCTTTAATCAACATTCCATGTGTTGGAGACTTTAAAAAATGCTATATAGAAAAAACTCTTAAGTCGGAATTAGACAATTCGTTATAGACAAGTATCATTCTTTGTAGGTGCAAATGTAGTCTATTTTTCTCTTAAATATTACATTCATCATGCATACATCAACACATTTTACCTCTTAAGACTGAATTCCGTCATAGACAGTTTTTTTACTGGATTTATTGTTTTTTTAACTTTAAATCTACTATATTTAAAGTGTTTTTGTAAAATAAAGGCGATTTCTAAATATAGGCTGATTAGATATATCAGAAACAATGATTTTAATACGGGTATTGACGAGACCGAGACTGAAAATTTAGTCCCGTACAGACGTCGGAAAAAGAAAGCCAGATTCGGTACGATATGAAAAAATACGTTAGGTACAGCCTGGTCCCAGATTACAGACCATTTTCAACATCCCCTCGAGACGATAAAAAGCCAAGCATTTAAACATTTTATTAACCCGTCAGTAGTCGCTTGGCGGTCTTTTCGCCGCCCGTATAACTTATCTTCTCCTAACTTGTATCAGATTACAAATACAACGAAGATCTACCATGTAGCTGACTTTGAAGGTTTCTCGAACACCTTAGTGAAGTAACAGGACACCTCTGTTTTTCTTTCAGGTACATTTTTAGAAACAAAGTTGAAATTGGCGAAAAAGTCTACGTAACAACCACTAATGTCAGTTCATTTTTACTTTTTCGAATTATTCCATATCTCATGAATAAAATGCATAATTTAAGAAAACTGCAAATTTATATATTCATTGAAATGTTATCTTCATATATTAGGTGAAAAATATTTCTTATTTTACATATTTGGTATGCGGGGGGCCAGCGGCGAAAAGATCGAGCGCGACTAATGACGTTGTGGGAAAAGTCGCGACTACTCGCGGGTTAAGAGCCAACCTTTGTTGAAAACTTTAAATGCGTTTTTCTGCATGATGTTTTTTTCCACCTATTCTTGTTTTTAAATTATTAAAATTCAAAAATCGTTAAGGAAAATAGTTGCCAACTTAAAATACGTTGTTATTTCAAGTTGGCAACTATTTTATCATTATTTTTTTATTATTTTTATAATAATTATTATTTTATTATTTTTATATATTTTTATTATTTTTATATTAATCTTTTGGCAAATTTGAAAAAAATAATAATTACTTTAGAAAATATTATTTTAAAAAAATAACATAATTTTTTTGGAAAAATTTTTACTATTTTTAACTAATTTTAATAAAAATAAATCTAAAACAAAACTAAAACTATGGTTTCCTCTTTAATTAAATAAAAGATATGAAATCCGGTGAATAATGTTTCGAGTTACAACGATATTAAATTATCCCATTTAAAAAATTATACTTATTTGAAATTTTTATAAAATTTATGAGAAATTTTAGGATGTGATTAAAAAAAAAATACGGTTAAACACCACAAAAAAGAAGAAAAAACAAACAGAATTTTAACTCAGCACATATATTTTCAACACGTTTCTTAGAACTGTTATACTAACGTTGTCTCTTGAGTTGAACGGATTTCAATCTATGTCAAAAACCTTAAAACCAGATAAAGTATTTAAACATGTATTATTCTGTTAGTTTTGCAAATATCTAGATGCATTTTTTTTTTGCTTAACTGGATAAAAAAAAGTTTTCCTAACTGAAATGTTTACCATACGGCAGCTATATAAAAATTTAATATTCATATTTTTCCGAATACACTTTCCATGCAGTATTAACGTATGTCATCAAATTTTACAACTTTTTTTAGGAATGAGATCTTGCAATTGAAATTATGGGTCTAGGACCATACTTAACAAAACAGCCTATTGTTTTGATATTTATGAACTACCCTGTATTCTACCCTGTATACCTATATATGTGTATGTAGCGAGTCATATACATGTGACTCGATTTAGGAGCTTTGTGTGTATAATAAAATAATAATAGGTATGCAATAAGATGTTTATATATTGCAATTTATCATTAAGACAAATCTTCAAAGAAAATGCGAAAATGTGGAAAAAGAATATGCCATTCATGTATGTAACTAATCCAAGCAACATAAATTGGAAAAATGCATTTCTGCATGAAAGAGAATAATCACGGAAGTTATTTTTCATTCATTGAAGTTCAATAGGGATAATATATGACATTTCCGTTCTGATGGGCTACGGGTCTGTTTCTGTTACTGTGTACACATTGCCCCGAAATTGCATAAATAAGAATATGTATATAATAAGTATATTTTGAGATCTAACTTATTGTCAACGCAAACAAAAACATGAATATATTTAATAAAAGTAGCAGTCTGTTTCATGCTATTATTGTGATGTAACTAGAAGCTTATTATAAATGATGTTATCAAGAAGAATCCCAAATAAGTATGTTTCATAGTGCATGGAGTTTCTTTGTAGTAATTTATTCTAGTATACATTAGTAATAAATCATATCGTGTTTGAATTCCGTATACTTAGATTGTAGTTTTTTAAGGGATTAAACTGAATTACTGCATATTTGATACATTATTAATACTGTGAAACATTTGATGAATTTTATTATTACGTATGTTTCTCATATAGCATAATTACAAAATGACTCCACATTTGGAAACACTTAAATAGAGTGTATTAGCTTCTCGATGCTTAGTCATTTTTGCAGAGCTAATAACATTCCAAATCTTAAAAAAATTGTAATTTGTTCTTCTTTTTGCTCATCTCTTATAACTATATAATTTTCTTATAGCTCAGCAAATAGCAGTACCTTTTCTTATGAACGTAAGGCAATTCAGAGAAGAAATGAAGGTTGTAATCTATAGTTTATATATGTTAAGGGAAAATAATCTCCTTGTAATAAACTATTAATGTGTAAAAATGCAAATAAAATGTTTAATTTGAAACATTTTAAAACGAAAATATTTGTGTAATATTTAAAAGAAAATTTCTTAAGAAAAAATACTATGCAAAAACATCGCAATAATGCAGGTATGCATTTAGTTCATTTTAAAAGCACTTGAGAAATGATATTAATGATAAGATTAAACGATGTGAAGAGACTATAGTCATTCTCAAAAGTTTAAGCACTCTGCAAATCTCGTTTAAAATAAATGAAGAAGAAAATATTTTATGCCAATTTACAGTAAATACACAACATTTAATCAAAATAAAATAAAATAAGCCATTTTGGATAGTTAAAATAAAAAATATTTTTATTTTTATTTATTTTTTCTTTTTTTCTTGAAGAAACGCTGTCTCAAAAGTTTAAGCACTTTATGCAAATTTTTTTAGAAACATGGGATTGGTATTGTGTAATGATGTTGTATGACATCATATTGCACTTTTATACAAGTATAAAAGGTGGATAAATTATTTCCTAATTTTTTAAACATGACAAACGGTAAAGAATTCACAAAATGTGAGATTTTGAAAGATTTTAAATTGAAATCTCAAAATAAAACTGTTTCTGAAATTGCAAAAGCTTTAAATTGATCAAAGCTATGTATATATCAAGTACTTTCTAGAAATGATAATTTTAAGCGGAAACCAAGATGCAGACGACCACGTATGACGACTGTTCAGATTGATCGGAAAATACAGATATTGGTATTTAGACAATATATGTCCATATACGGTAAATTAAAAATAACTTCAGAGTACAGATGTTCAAAGACACTCTAAATAGACGTTTTAAAGCGTGTGATTACATCATGTAAAAGAAATTGGCTCACAAACCGTCTCTTAAATTACATCACAAACAGGTAAGAATGAATTGGGCTAAAAAACACATGACCTACGGGGATAAATGGCTTACTGTTTTATTCAGCAATGAGAAAAAGTGGAACTTAGATGGCTCTGATGGTTGGAAGGTGTATTGGCATGAGTTATGCAAGAACCGAAGGACATTTTTCAGCAGGCAGCAAGGCGGTGAATCCGTTATGGTTTAGGGGGAATTTGGCACATTTGCCAGCCCTCTCTAGCTTTCCTAAAAGGAAGTGAAGAGCGAAAAAAGTTTCAAGAGACCCTAAACCATCATTTGCTTCCATTCGGTGACATTTTGGGGGGTTTTGAATGAACTTTTCTGCAAGACAATGCCTCAATCCACGTATCCCATTCTACAAAACTTTGCATTTTTCAGAAAAATGATAAAGTACTTGACTAGCCAGCTTTAAGTCCAGACTTAAACCCGATTGAGAATGTCTGGAATACTTTAACCCGCCAAGTTTAGGCGATGGAAAGCAGTATGATTCTAATGAAGAACTCCAAGAGGCTATTGAGAAAGCATGGTATTCTTTGCCACCAGAAACCCCACAAAAACTAATAATTTCGACGAAATCACGTTTATTTGAACTAATCCGTAAACATGGAAAAAAAATTGTTACTAAAAGTTCTGTAAAAATTATAAATATGGTTGTTTTTGACATTGTACATAAACTTTTGAGACAGTTTTTTATAACCTTTTTTAAAATTGTAATTTTTAAAATTATGTAATTTATTTTTTTCTATTTTTGATATCGTTTATTTAAATAATATTGCGAAATATGTAAATAAAAAAATTTTATTAATTCTCACTTTTTATAATTAATTAAAAATCAAAATTTTATGCTTGTGCTTAAACTTTTGAGACAGACTATATTATCCCAATCAAGGAGAAAAAAAATTCTTTTTCTTTTTAATATGCTAAAAATTGAAATATGCAAATATCATATAATAATAATAATGATTTGGGATCATTCTAAAATTTAAAATGCATGAAATGACCAATTGCTAAAAAATACAACTTTGTGAATACTGAACAAAATGTTTGCTCATTTGTGTAAGAGTAGCACGTAAATTCATGGGCATACAGCGATTTTTATAAAAAGTTCGAAAAATCCATGCCTGTTTTTAGCTTATATAATGCAAGGGGCGAAAGAATACAACTTAGTGAATACTGAGTTGTTGCATGACTGAGTTGTTTACTGATGTTTGCTCATTTTATTTTTATAAGAATATTTCTTATATTCATGAGAATTCTATACATCTTTTTTTTTCCTTTCATTTACTTTCGGTTAGTTGAATCATACAGCGTCCCTTACAAAAAATACGTTTCATTATTCCACTTTTTTAGATTGGTTGGCTGTATAAAAGTTTCGCAGAAATAATAAAAAAATATGAAACATAATAAAATAAACCAATTTCAGTGTTTGTTATTTCAGAAGTGACTGTTTTTTCACATAAAAGCAGCTTGCCTTCTCCTTGGTAAACCATGTAGCAGCTAACCACGTCAGAGATTCTTATTGATCAATATTGGGCTCTTAATTATGTGGTTATTACCATTCTTTTCGAATAGAAATTTAAAAAAATTCTTAATATGCTGTTTGTATCTTCAACCCGTTGGACAATATATCTACGGATAGATTGAAAATCAGAGTATCGTTTGGATTTAGGTTTGTTTACGAAAAAATATTCGTTCTGGGGATAGGAAGTGAAACTGAAACAATGGGCAAATTGACTGGCAAATTATCCGGCCACAGGTGGCGGTCATTAATGTTTGATGTTTGCATAAAATATATTATACCCGTGGCTTAGGTAGGTGGACTAAAATACTTTGTAAAACGTGCACGGTATGATGTTAAGTTAGAGTTTGGTTACCTTTAGGTTGCACTTAGGTTGCGATGAAGTTGCAATTGCGAACGGTTATTTTAGGGTTATATTTATATTACGGCTAGATTAGAGTTACGTTAAGATAAAGTAATAATTAGGTTAAGATTAAGTTGAAGTTAGGTTGTGAGGGAGTGTCCTTTTGTAATAAAGGCACTCTAGTATTTTGAGTGAGATCGTGACGTCAATGTTCTAACATGTGTGGCGCAAAAGCGACACCTATCCGTTATGCAACTTTAACTTTCCTTATTGTGTGTGGCGCCCTCGAGTCTACAGTTAACTGCGGTTAGGAGTATTATTCGAATTTATAGCTCCGTCTTCAGTTTGCAATGTATAAAAGCTGTGAGTTGGAATGTGTGGTGTGTTGTGTGGCGAGAAGAGCCTCCAGAAAAGGATAGCACGTGTTGTGGCGACAAGAGCCAGCGAAGCAAAGTGTTGTGAGACGAGAGGACCCTCCAGAAAAGGATTGCTTGCGTTGTGAGGCGAGGAGAGCCAGCAAGGTGTGTTCTGAACATCTGTTGAGCATCTGTTGAGTAGCGAGGTGAGCTGGGTGAGCTGCCTAAGAGTTTAATGTAGAGGAGTCTCTGCAGATCAAAACCGGTGAGAGTTGATTAGCACTACTAAAACATACAGTACTTGAGAATAAAGGATTCTGTGCAGCCACGGGCTGTTTTCTTATAGATTAAAGTAGCATTAAGCCGCGATCTGAAGGAAGAGCTGTGGTGAGTGCTCTGAGCTGAACTCAGCCGTGGATATAAGTATGAGTTATAGTTTAATCTCATAGTATTTTGTTTAGTTACCAGAAATATTGAAGTTTAGCTCCACTTCCCAATTCCCAGAGACAGTAAATAAAAGTGTTGGATTTTAACTTTACTTAAACTATGTTCTCATTTGACCAACATATCACCGGCGGCATGCCCAGCCACGTCACAAGGTTACGGTCAGATTATGGATAGGTTACGACAAGGTGATGGTTAGGTTACATTTATGTTTTATTTAAGTTACAGTTAGGTCCCGGTTAAATTACAGATAGGTAACGATAACGGTACAGTTAGGTTACAATTAGGATTTTATCCACAGGCTGATCATTTCGCAAGTTTTAATTAAAAATCTATACTTACTTTCTTACTAAGGCTCTGAAATTACAATACTAGATACTAAATTATACTCATTGAGTATCGATTTTAATCTTTGTATAATTGGATTTAAGAGCGATCTACTTACCATGAATAATAAAATATTTCACTTAGGATTTCGATGCGAAAAAAATAAATAATTACATGAATTAACAATGTTTTTTACGCATAAATATCAACATTTTCTCACGAAAATCAGGCAATCATCTGGAACATGTTCATTCCCCATTTCCTTTTTCACTCATTTAATATTACTAAATATTAATTATTCTTTTTTAAACCGATTTTTCAACAGTCATCAACCACGTATTTCAGACAACGTAATTCCACTTATTTTGAATTAGAAATAAATCACAAATTTCAGGTTCGTTTAATATTATTATCACGGACCCGACCATTGCCGGACTGGTCCACTTGTAAAGACAAAAATAGGCTTCAAAAATGAGTACATTCTGCTAATTTCAATATAAACTACTTTTAATTGCATCAAAAATTATTAAAACGCGATGAATTTCCAAAAATAAAATAATTACTTATTAAAAATAAGACGAAAATGGCGAATCATGTTTAATCACCAAACGAAAAATCACCTAATACATATATGCAAAATATAATTGAATATTATAGTCATTGAATCAGGCTTTTTTACAATGCAAAGCAATAAATGAGGATATTCAGTTTGCAAATAATGTTTAAAAATAAAACGCACTAAAGAATCTCACTTTAGGAGAATCGAAAATCCCATTAACATCTCTTTAATTTTTTTTATTATAAAGTGCCTGCAACAGTGTTAGCATAAAGGTACTTTGCATTACAAAAACATAAGTAAATACAGATAAAAGAGAGTAATGAGCGTAACATCAGAGGTTTCGTATTTCGCACTAAAGCCATTCATATAAATTAATGTCACTGGAAAAGGAAATGAAAGGGCGACAATGATTACCAACTGCAGAAAAACAATTTCATTTATTTTTATTTTCTTTGTTTTAAATCTATACCTGTACTTGCAAAAATAATTGCGCTTAAAGGATATCCAAAACAGGAATAAGCAATAAATAAATGTTTATGTAAACGCGTTTTTATGTATTTATCGTTTTTATTTAATATTTATGTAAATAAAACTGTTTGTATTTCCTTCGATTTTATAGATTTTTTTTATTGTATCGGTATATTTTGTGTAATCTCTGAAAAGCCGATTTTAACATGTCAATACAGGTAAATAAATCTTATAATACTCATAAATACAGATAAAAAGAAATTCATGACAAATACTATTATTAAAACTTTTGAATTGAATTATATCATAATATATGTTATTTAAATTTTACAAAATAACAAAAGTGAATTGTTATTATACTCTTTCAGTTGTATTATCGTCAAACGGACGTTTACATTTATTTGATTGACGAAATGATGCCGTTTTTCCGACACTTTTAATAAGCAGTCATGTAGTATTGCAATGTTATACTGATAAGAATAAAGTAGTTGTAAAATGTTAATATTTCCACTGATACATACTAAACAATTTATGCAACTCTATTTTACTGAATAACATTGGTGGCAACATGCTGCTTCTAATTTTATAGATTATTTAAACTATTAATTGTGTAATTTAAAGTAATATAACAGGTATAAATTATATAAATAATTGTGTAACGTAACATCAATTATATCAATGAAATTACTCAATGAAATGGAGGCAGAAAGCCTACGACTAAATTATGTCCATAGATTTTTTATAGTACATCTATGTAAATTCCGTAAAAGTTATTTCCTCACAAAAGAAGAAAAAAAAATCCACTTACTGAGTTTGAACATATATCTTGTTAATTAGTGAAGCTCGTGGAAGAGGATGAGTAATACATTAGGGATAAATGGTGTGTACAATTTTTTTTTCTAGCGAAAATGTAGTTCTGGGGAAATAGATCACAACTACAGGTTGTGGGGCATGATTCTTTTCAGGGTATTTATTAATAATCCTTGCCTTTTTTGCCTTCTCGCTCAAAAAAAAAAAAAAAAAAAAAAAAAAAAAATCAACATCGTAAAATTTATCGAAAATTTATACACATATCTATTTCCATCTTTAATTCCACTAGAAAGAAGGCTTGAAACTATACAACGTAAACATAAAGTATATTTTAACCCTTAAGCGGTAACCATGGGTCACTAGTGCCTCGGTCAAATTTTCTTTCCTTGCTAGCTTAGAAGAGAGAGTGGGGAGCGGGACTAAACTACCCTGAAAAAAATAGTACACTAGTAGGCTATTAGCTCCCGAAACGCCAATGTTTTAGTGCGTTCACAGCCGACGTAAGAGCCAGTCAAAATTTCGAAAAGGCACGAGTGACCCAGGATTACCATTTACGTTGACGAAAAGTGTAAGGTAAGAAAAAATTTGTTTGGTTAGGAATTGATGTTTTTTTTCATAAAAAATCGATACGTTACACACACTTGGGTTTCCGAACCTTACTTTTTATACAAACACGTGTTTATGAAATTGTTTGGTGTGATTTCAGTTTGCTCTCCTTCTTGGCTTCCTTCGATTGTTTATAAATGATGATATCAGTGTTGCTGTAATTTTTCATTATTATATTTTTTGTTTAATTAAATAAAGTTTGATAATTAACATCATTTTCATAAATAAAATTGATTAAAAACTAATAAAATTTCTATTTCATTGTAAATTGTACCTATTTATAAGTTAAGAAAACGTCATTTTTATGCTCAAGCCTTAAGCATTTTTTAAATTTATACCGGCTATTTTTATTTTTTTGTAAAAGTACCATTCTTGATCTTCAATTTCCCGTTTGAAACAGCAAAAAATGTCAATTCTATACAAAGTTATGATTTTTTTTTTAAATGTGCATTTTTCACATTTTTATTTGCTTATTTAAACATATTGTTTAAACAAATTAATAAATCAGCAATATTGTGACTGATTCTTGTTCAAGGGTAGTTGATGTAATATCATGAATTTTTTTAGAATTTTTAAAGCACTTTAAACCATTTTTTTACAGCGCTAAGCACGAGTGACCCATGATTACCGTTTAAAGGTGCCGAAAAACACGTTACCGTTTAAGGGTTAAATATGATTATTCAAATGATAATAATACCTTCGAATTTGGAATAGAACTATACAATGTTTTATATTTTTTTATTTATTTTTTATTTTTTACGTACAAAATAGTTTATCTTAAATTATAATAAGAGCAAATTTTGTGTGTGTGCGCGGCTTTTTGTCTTTTGCAAATTTTATTTTAAAAACAGCTCTGACAATTTTGACCAAATTTTGTATTTTAATATTTTGGGGCACAGAAAGACCATTGGGATAGGTCAATGCTAGAGAAAATTCCATTGGGTCATTTTGGGTCAGGATCAAACTAATTATATCTAAAAAAAGACACAAACGATTTTAACTAAATTGTGTAAGCAAACATTTTAGACATGAGAAAACTATTGGATTAGGTGACGTGTTTGAAAAATTTTAATAAGTGGGTCATTTTTAAGTATGTATGGGTCAAAGTAATTTTATCGAAAAAAAAACAAACATTTGTAGCGATTTTCACTAAAATTTGTATTTTCCGTCTTTGATTACGAGAACAACATTGGTCTAAGCCACATGTTAGCAAAAATTCGACAAGTGAGTGGTTCATTTCTGGTCATTTTGTGTCAAGCTAATATTATCTAGAAATTGGCTCTGAAGATTTTGATTAGATTTTGTATTCTATTGTTTTGGCCACAAATATACTATTTTACTATATCGCAAGTAAAAAAATATATATAATTGTATTTTTTCTCAGGCACAGTTGGCAAGATTGCAAATTTTATCTATAACATGGCTCAAATGATTTTGATAGAATTTTTAAATTATACCATTTCTGGGAAAGAGAAGGTAATTTTGCGTCAATGCTCATTTTAATCACAATTTATAATTACACTTATTACGTAATATTTCATGATTATATTTATGCATATATATATGTATGTGTGAGAGCGTGTACGTAAGTGCACATTCAAACATAAAATAATGATTTTCAAGTTTTTAAAAATATATTTTTAAGTTGCTTTTCAAATCTTGTTTAAACAGAAAATAAGAACTCGCTATCTGCATGTATGAGCTAATGTCGATTCATCATTCACCTCTTCTCTGTGACAAGCAAGACAGGAATAACTTAACATATTCTGAATAAACAGCAGAGCAAGGAAAGATTAATTAAATTAATTTATTTTGTCGCGAACCCAACCGTTTAATGTAAGCAAGTGATTTACATACGCGAAAATTATTATTTCACAATCTACATGCTTAAGTGCAATTTCCACACGTTGTTAAATAATTGTATACAATTCATAAGTTTAAATGTATAAATTGGTTCAGTGCTTCCATAGTTATAAGATTAATATATATATTGAATATTAAAAAAATTACTGATGATAATATGTGAAAGATACAAAAACAGATCGAAATTAACTTAAAAAAATAATAATTAAGAGAAACATTCTAGCTTCCCTAATAATTTGTTTTTTGGTGTTTTTATATTCGTGTATGCAACACTACATTAAATGTATTGGAAAAAACATAATTATTTTCTTAATTTTTTAATAAGACATTTTTTAAGAAATTAAAAAAAAAAATGGGAGGATTTTTATACGTGTTGAATTGCATTTCATAATACATTCATATTAATTTTATTTTAATAAAATTTGAATTGCAATATATGTATATATATTTTTTGCTTTGAATAAGAATAACAAAATAATTGAATAAATATAAAATATGTATTTTAAAAATGACAAATTATGCATTTGTAATATTTAATTTATTTCTTAACACGAAATTTGTTTAAAATTAAAAAAAGAAGTTAGATGATTTTTCAACGTGTTGGATTATATTTTAAAATCTATTCATATTATGTTTAATACATTTTATATTCTATATATATATATATATATATATATATATATTTTTTTTTTTTTTTTTTTTTTGCCTCGGATAAGAATAAAAGTCCAATTTCTAAAATATAAAATACGTATTAAAAAATGACCAATTATATATTTATTAAGTATCTATACTAGGTGTATCTAAACTACTGAGCAAAACTTTAAGAGGTGATAGTACTCATCAAGGCATATAATATTAAATGGGAAACTAAGGGTCCCAAACGTCTTCCGAAGGAGATAGGTGCCATCAAAGTTTAGGGTCCAAAATTTGAAACGATTACAAAAAACGGAAAAATTGGTCGATTCGTTTGCGGTTTTCACGAAAACTATTCTTTATGTCAGTATTGTCTTGAAAATAAATTATAAAGATAAATTTCAAAAAATGCCGATAGAGGGCGCTTTAGACTTTGGAGTAACGAAAAACTATTTTTTACCATTATGTTTTGCCTCTCATTAATTTTTTTAGACGTTTAGACAGAAACTTAAATTTTGAGCACAACATCTGTGGTTAAGTAGCGCAAACTGAATTGTGTTCAATGGGAGTGGTTAGGTTACAATTTCAAATGATTGTAAAAAACAGAAAAATTGGTCAACTGATATGCGGTTTTCACTGAAATTATTCTTTATGTCAGTATTGTCTTGAAAATAAATTATACAGATAAATTTAAAAAAAATGCAGATAGAGGGCACTTTAGACTTTGGAGTAACGTACAACTATTTTTTACCGTTATTTTTTTCATCTCATTAAATTTGTTTAGAAGCTTAGACATAAACTTAAATTTTGAGCTGAATATTTGAATCGTTGAGGGTGGTTAAGTAGCGCAAACTGAACTGTGTTCAATGGGTGTGGGGAGGTTGAAATTTCAAATGATTATAAAAAACGGAAAAATTGGTCGATTCATTTGCGGTTTTCTCTAAAACCATTCTTTTATGTCAGTATTTCCTTGAAAATAAATTTTAATGATAAATTTAAAAAAGTCTGTTGGAGGCCGCCTTAAACTTTAGAGTAACAAACAACTATTTTTAACCGTTATTTAAAACCGTGTTTTAAAATCATAGACTTAAATTTTGAGCTCAAAATCTGAATCGTTGTGAGTAATTAAGTAGCGAAAAATTGAACTGTGTTCGTAGGGTGGAGAGGGTAACATTTCAACTCCTGAACACACCTCAGTTTGCGCTTCTTAACCCCTACCAATGATTCAGAATTTGAGCTCAAAATTTAAGTGTAAGATTTAGCAAGCATTTGATTAGATATAAAAAATAACTGTTAAAAATTGTTGTTGGTTACTCTAAAGCTTAAGGCGCCCTCTAATGGAATTTTTTGAAATTTATCTTTAAAATGTATTTTCAAGGAAATACTGACATCAAGAATGTTTTTAGAAAAAACTGCAAACGAATCGAACAAATTTTCCGTTTTGTATAATCATTTGAAATTTGAACCTTCCCACCCCTATTGAACACAGTTCACTTAGCGGTACTTAACCAATCTCAACGGTTCAGATTTTCAGCACAAAAATTAAGTTTATGTCTAAACTTGTAAAAAATTAAAAGAGATGAAAAAATAACGTTAAAAAATAGTTGAACGTTTCTCCAAAGTCTAAAGCGCCCTCTATCAACGTTTTTTTAAATTTCTGTTTATAATTTATTTTCGAGACAATACTGACATAAAGAATAATTTTAGTGAAAACCGCAAATTAGTTTATTATGTTTTTTATAATCATTTGAAATTTGAACCAACCCACTCCCATTGAACACAGTTCAGTTTGCGCTTCTTAACCACAGATTTTGAGCTCAAAATTTCAGTTTATGTGTAAACTTCTAAAAAAATTTAATGAGATGCAAAAAATAACGGTAAAAAATAGTTGTTCGTTACTCCAAAATCTAAAATCGGCATTTTTTGAAATTTATAATTTATTTTCAAGACAATAATGACATAAAGAATAGTTTTCGTGAAAACCGCAAACGAATCGACCAATTTTTCCATTTTTTATAATCATTTCAAATTTTGGACTCTAAACTTTGATTGCGCCTATATCCTTCGGAAGGCGTTTGGGAACCTTAGTTTCCCATTTAATATTATTTGTCTTTGTGTGTACTATCACTTCTTAAACTTTTTCCCAGTAGTTTAGATACACCATGTATAAACGTCAACCACATTATTTAAATTAACCTGCTTAATTTTTTTTTTTTTTTTTTTTTTTTTTTTTTATAGATTTTAACAATATCCGAAAGCATCCTGAAGTGCACACAAAGCTTGTTTTAAAAATATATTCCTAATAGTACGATAACTTGCACAATGTTTTTTGTCATTTACAAAGACAACATAAATTAATTTTTTATTTATATAATGGTGATTATTATAAAGAAAATGTATTACTTTTATGCTCTTATAAAGTTCATAAAACAAAAAAAAGTAGAAACTGTGTGTATATAAATATATATAATATATAGCTACAGTTGGCAAAAAAAGTATTTGTACACTCTAAAATTTTTAATTTTTTACTAAATAAAAACAGATATTTTGTCAAAAATAGTTTTAATACAGTCTGTTTACCGTGCGTTTTAAATTACACAACAGAAAATTTCGATAAAGATGTAAAATAATTTTCTAATGGGAAAAGTTTAAAAATTTCTTGCAAAAAAAGTATTTGTACATTTCTCCATCCTGATATGTACTGTGTTTTATAGTGTTTATGGTTCAAAGGACTACTTTTACAGAAGCTGTTAATAATTTTTAAGTTCATATTATATTTGTCTGACATTTAATTTAATTTGCTCTTGAAGTAATTGAATATAGAACCTAATACTAGAGAGGCACCTCTAGATATATGAAATCCTATGATTGAGCATAATAAAAATTTAAATACGCAACAAGAATTTGTAAAAGCTATTAAATTACCATTTACAACTATTGGATGTATAGTGAGAAACTATGAATAAATTAAAAGAATCGAAATTCAATGAAAACCAGGACTTCTTAGCAAACTAACAATGAGGGAAAAAGAGAGTGTTGTTAAAAAAGCTTTAAAAATTCCTGTGCGTTCGGTTCAAAAATTTGCTGGAGACCTTGCGACATCTTCTCGCATCAGAGTAATACCTCAAACAATAAAAAATATTCTTCTCAATGCAGATTTAAAAGGAAGAACCTCAAGGGAAAATCCATTCATCAACGAAACAAATAGGCGAAAACGCATAGTATTCGCTTTCGCATACAGAAGTAAATCATTGGATTTTTGGAAAACAGTAATTTTTTCTGATGAGGAAAAATTCGGAATTTTCTTACCATCAAGCATTCGAAAAAATTCGCGTAAAAATAAAACTGTTCTAGATCCAAAACGTATACCTCAAACTATCAAGCATGTTGGGGGGAATATTATACTTTTGGGGTGTATAGCTTCTAATGGAGCAGGACATTTAAAATTTTTTGACAATGGAAGGACAGGTTTAACATACAGTGATGTGTCGCGCCATAATTTATTAAACTGTGCCAAGAAATTATGCATAGAGGAAGCTTTTCACTTTCTGCAGGATAATGACCAAAGCATACTGCTGTGATCACCAGCACATGCTTACGACAATACTCGAAGACGACTGGTAATTCCTCTAAAATCTCTAGACTTGAATCCAGTAGAAAATTTGCAGATGCTATTGGATGCAAAAATCCGAAAAAAAATATGTATTAGTAAAAAACAGTTTTAAAGAAGCTCTTATTGTGTCATGGAATAACATTAACCAGACCACTACAAAAAAGTTGGTGGAATCTATGTCATACCATCTAGAAGTAGTCATAAACGCTAAATGAATTCGCACAAAATATTAATTTGTATCATTTTACTAAATTTTCCTTAATTATATTACATTAAGATAGTGTACAAATACTTTTTTTGCATTATAATTTTGTATATTTGTTTATTATAATGTAAAAAATCGATTCGTTTAATTTTGTTTCTGCTTCTATGATATTATAATGCATTAAATTAATGTATTACAGTATTTTTTGCTTAAATCTTTTGTTTAATTTCATTATAATTTAAAAAAATGAAGTGTACAAATACTTTTTTTGCCAACTGTATATTCATCTTCATTTAGTTTTACTACGAGTTTTTCTTAATCAAATCTTATGCTTAACAAATACCAATTATAGATTTAATGGGATATATTGGGTTATATGACAATATATATATAATAAAGTTAAATAACTGTTATCTTTAAATATGGTCAAAGTGCTGGATAGAAGGATGCCGTTCAAATGATTAGTTTCACACGAGGAATTTTTTTACAGTATAGGTTTGTATAAATTACACCTGAATAACTTTTTATGTCCTTTATACTTTAGTGATCGAAAACACAACCTTTGCAAACATATAAGTATATATTGTTATTGCATAAGGAAATGACATCAATAAAGTTAAAATTTTCCCCATTATTTCCATTTCACTGGAACTTGCGTATCACCAGTTTGCAGAAGATTCTTTAAAAATTCAAAAATTCATAAAAAATAAAATCTTCTAAATAAATAAATTCTTAAAAAATTCATTTTGTCTTTAATAATACGTTTGGCTAGTCGAAAAATGAACAAGCACGTAAATTAATCACTTGAAAATTTCCTCGTCTTCATAAAATGATATGAGGTATTCAAATAAATATTAAAAACTAATTTTCATGCATTAGACAGACTTGACTACTTATAACAAACAAATTAAATTAAAAAATATATGCAAACTATATAATTAAAAATAAAAATATACACAAAATCAGACGTTTCGTTGTGCAACGCATAGCCCCGTCACTACACATATCTGTAACAATAGAATATCGAAACGTGTCCCGAACAAAGTCAAAGTCAAAGTTACTCTTTTAATCTTTACACGGGTTCTCGGACAGTGCTTATCTGGGTTTGCATGTATTCGTGGACAGTTGCTGTCCGAGCCCCCTTTAGGTTAAAAACACAGAATATTCCATCAGTACCGCACCAGATTCGTTGAGTGTGTAACTGTATAGTCTAGTAAGTCAGTTTTTCATGAACAATATTTAATGATAAGTGTTGCAATTAATTTTCAAAATCAATGAATTTTTTACGTCTGGAGTGTGGTCCATTTCAAAGGTATACTGCACTAATTTAGAGTTTAATTTTCTATTCTTAAAAGCACCGAGATGCTCTTTAAGTCTGATTTCCATCAATCTGCCAGTCTCACCAGTATATATGTTCTCACAGTCGCTATATGGAATCATGCAAACAATACCGGTTAATTTTGTTACGTCATATTTATGCTTGTGGCTATTTAAAAAAGAACTTACTTTATTTACTAGTTTAAAGGAAACCCCAGTGTTAAAAGATTTAAAACAAATCAAACTTTTTAAGAAACAGTACAGTAATATGGTAAAGAAACAAAAAATATCAGGTTTAAACAGTTAAAATAGGGGGGGGGGGAGTGAATTTATGATCTCCATAGTTTTTTTTAAAATATTTCTAATTAGATTTTTTTTGGATAACAATTATTATTGAAATCTTGGTATATTTTATCTCTTTCAATTTTAAGAATTTCATGACAACTGCAATATTTTACATCTCTAAATGCTTAGGATTTTATAAAAGAGATTTTTTGCCTAATATGATAATTTAAATAAAAATGCGTATACTGAATCATTGAAGTTGGTTATCTGTAAATTCAAGTTGAAATTAGCTGAAAATTAATGTCATTTTTCCTTTGAACAAGGATGTGCAAAATTGGTAACTTACCATTAACCTAACACTCAAGGGTAATTTTAAATTTTCTGCAATTAAGTTAGCTGTCAAAAGAATGTCTTCCAGATCACTATGTATATCTACTATGTAAATATTATTCAAGTATCTTATTCAAAATCTCAAACGGGAGTCAAGTTCATTAATAATATGTAATTCAGTTCTTTTCAACACTATTTAGGCAACCATAACGGAAAGGGGGAATCCCATAGCGATTCCGGACAACTGTTTATAAAAACAATTGTTGAATATGAAACAATTTAAAGTCAATCAGAATCTTAATAAGTAAATGATATCATAAGCATTTGAATCAGTATCAAGAGGAGACTTCTGTGAAATATTTTGTATAGTATTAAAAATTAATTCAATAGGTATTGAAGTAAACAATGCTGTGACATCCAACGACGCCATAACTTAACCGTTTGGAAATTCAAAATGTTTCAAAACTTCCATAAACCGGAAAGTTGAATTCAAGCTGTAGTAATAAAATTGAAGCTGTAGTCTAAATAACTTGAAAGACGAAAGAGGTGATTTTGAAAAATCTATAACTGGACGTAACGGGATATTTGGTTTATGTAGTTTAGGCAAGCCGTGAAATCTTGGAACTAAACCGGTATAACATTTTAATTTTGAAGCAACTTTAGTAAAAAAATAAATAAGCTTTTCATAGTCGCAGATAATTGAGTTCACACCACGTTGGATAGATTGTGCATTGTCCTTTTTTAAAACAGCATACGTATTCGGGTCATCCAAAAATTCTTGACCCTTTGAGTCGTACAGATTCCTCTCAATAATTACAGTTGTTCTTTCTTTGTCTGTTTTAGTAATCATTTTAGAATTATTTGAAAAATTTTTTTTATACTCATATACTGCCTTGTTGTCTGAGAAAGAGAATAAAAATGAAATCGAAAGAGATAAAGTGTGCGAAGATCTCAAAAATAACAGTTATCCAAAAAACCTAATTGGAAATATTTTCAGGAAAATTGTGGAGTTCATAAATTCAACCTCCCCCCCCCCTTTTTCAACGGTTTAAATCTGTTAATTTCGTTTCTTTACCATATTACGATAATGTTTCGGAAAATGTTTCATCTGTTTTTAAATCTTTTATCATCGGGGATCTTTAAACCAGTAAATAAAGTGAGTTCTTTTTTAAATAGCCACAAGCATAAATATTGTATAACAAAATTAACCGGTGTTGTTTTCATGATTTCATGTAGCGAATTTTAGAACCTATATGTAGGTGAGACGAGCAGATTGATGGAAATCAGACTTAAAGAGAATATTTGTGTCTTTACGAATGCAAAATTAAACTCTAAATTAGTGCAGCATGCCTTTGAAACGGACAACACCTTCGAGAATTCATTGATTTTGAAAATTAATTGCAGCAATTAACATTACAGATTGTTCATGGAAAACTGGCTTACTAGACTATACCATTTCACGCTCAACGAATCTGGTGCCATCCCGATGGAATATTCTGTGTTTTTAAAAGAGTAACCTTAATTTGACTGTGTGCAGGACATATTTTGATATTCTGTTTTTGCAGATATGTGTACTGATGAGGCAGTGCATTGCACAGTGAAACGTCTGATCTTGTATATATGTATATTTAATTAAATGGATTTTATATATTTTTTTATTTAATTTCTTTATTATATGTAGTCAAATCTGTCTAATGTATGAAAATTAGTTTAAAGTTTTAAATTTAAACGTTAAAATGTATGTGTATCTTAAAATTATAAAACAGTAGTAAAATTCGATTTAAAAATGGGTACATGCCGTCCTGCATTTTATCTATTATCTTGTAATACACTATAAAAAAAAAAAATAAAAAAATTAAAACATATCACTAATAAAAACGCACAGCAAGCAATAATGGCTCATAGCCAATTCAGCAACCGAAATATTTGTGTACAGTCAATAATCTATAGAAAATAGTTGTAGAGCTTCTCAATAATGTATAACAATTTCATTGTGTTTAAATTAGATTAACACCATAACAATTCCCTGCAAAGGTTTTTTCACATGCATCATAAATCGTTATTGGAATTATTTTGGGCTGGATACACTGGACTTCATAGCTAGAAGTCAAGATTTGTCATTTCCAAGCATTTTTCTCCAAAAAATGTGAATATTTGATGTACTTTCCATGCTCATGTCATTATGGATCTGTTTTATGGTGCAGACAACGAATTTTGAACGCTATCTCGACATTTTGAGAAATGGTTCATTTCTAATGTCTACATATTAAACAACACTAGCAAGAGTGACCGAGCTAATCTCGGTCAAAATTAACTTTGTATTTAACTATATATAATATTCTCACTGAATCCTTATCTCGGAATTATTGCTATAAAGTATTATTTATACATATTTATAGCAGTATTCTATGCAAAAACTTTTAATATGAAAACTATATATGTAAATACATTTTTATAAATTTTACATCATTTACACATTTACAACAAAAGGACATCAATCTAAATCATATTTTTAGTTCGTCTCTGATATTAAGCGATTTATCTCAAAATAAAATTTTATTAAAAAAATACGAAAATTAAATTTTTATACGATCCCCTGGTCCTATAAGTGATATTTAATAAATTTTTTCCACTACTCTAACAAGCAAAAAAAAAGAACGTCCCATTCACATAACATTGAAATTGACAGAAGTATAAAGCTTTAAATTTCATGACTTAAACCACTTTTCTATAATACGGATGAATTGGACTGAGCTTTAAGGGAACGTTCACTAAGTGCTTAAAGTATTATAAAGGGCGTCTATTTTCAACGCTGTCTAATAGCTAATTCCTAAACCATTTGCCATAGACATATGGTTCCAATTTCTAAAAGGTTTTAAATGGATAAAGAAATATTTTAAAAGCAATTTAACTGAAGGTGCTACCACCGTATAAGATTTACGGTAATGTTAATTTTGATTATTTAACTTCTAGATTGGTTAAAATAGTTGAAGACGTGAGTTTTAAAATTCTCTTTATCGTAAAAATCAAATTTTGAGAAATCGCAATTTTCTTTTAAAAGGTGTGGTATTTTGATAAGCCTTTATTTTGCTTAAAACGTTCGTACTTATTTTTCCCTTGCTCAAAATTTCTATTCAAATTTTAACTCACTTCCAGATATCCGATCGAGGTTCAATTTGTACACTTATTTACATTCAATGACAGTATAATGTTAATACAACTTTAGGTGCGTACCATTTATTTATTTTATAGGATTACATCAAATTCTGTTAGGTTAAGTAATCTAATAGAATAGTAAATATATGTCATTTTGTAATAATTTGTGACTATTGCTTTTCATAAATTAAATTAACAAACTTTCTGTTATTTTTTACTTATAATTTTAGTACAAATTTTGCTTTAATATGTAATCATCAACATAAATTTAAAAATAATATTGTAAATATTATTTTACTCGCAATGTTTAATGTGAAATTTTATATCTTGCGTTTATTTTTATTTCCAGTAAATTTGTGACTGACCCTTAATTTGCAACAAAAAAGATGCTTCAACTTTAAAAAGCTATTACTCGGTCAGTTTTAATCAGAGAAGAATGGGACTTTTTTGTATTATTTGTTACAGTAGTGGGGAAAATTTACTAAATATCACTTATAGGACCGGGGGGACCGTATAAAAAGTTAATTTTCGTATTTTTTTTATAAAATTTTATTTTGAGCTAAATCGCTTGAAAAACAATTCTTTACCTTTTTTAAAGCATTTTTGCAATTGGAACTATATGTCTATGACTAACGATTTAGAAATTAGCCATTGGCCACCGTTGAGAGGGGACACCCTGTATATGTATATGATATATAATACATTGTCATAAAAAGTAAGCAAAAATATAACGAAATTTATATTCTTTAAACATGCTGATTTTATACTTGATACTATTACAATCCTTTATTATTAATCAATAAAAAAATAAATCTCTCGAAGAAGCGCAGTTTAGAGTAATAACACGAGCAATTTAACTTTAGTGCATTATAACTAATCCTTTTTCTATTGCTAGGATTTTATTTTTCATCTAAGTTTATCTCCCTAGTCATTCAAAACTTTTCTTTGTTAGATCTTATGAAGAAACGAAAGGTCGTTATTGAAAATATTCTTCCTTTTGAGGCTTTTTTCCCTATGTATTGAATAATGAAATAAAGAATACTGCCCAGTTAAACTGATGGCATTGAGCTCACAGGCTACAAATACTAATTGTACATTAAAGCCTTATATTTTCAGGGGTTAATTCCGTTCGAAAAAAAATTAAGAAGGGGAAACAGCTCTCCCCTTTCCTCTTTTTTTATACTTAATCATTGAACCTCCTATACTATCAAAAACATGCTTTATCATATAAAAAATCTATATCCAAAATTCAGAGCAAATGAGATAATTCTTAATAAAAAACCCATTTTAGAGAAAAATCAGGTCGCTATTCAGTCGCATTACCATTTAAACATGATCGAGATAGTCTAGGTCTCGGTGATTCTCGTCAAATGGCGTATAGAAGATTTCTTTATCTTGAGAAAAGATTAATATCCATGCCAGAAATTTATGATCAATATGTTCAATTTATGAAAGAATATTTAAATTTGGGGCATATGGATCTTATTTCAAACAGAGATCATGGATTGGAGAATAAACATTATTACACCCCACACCATTTTGTCTTGAATAATTATAGTTTAACTACCAAATTAAGAGTCGTTTTTGATGCGAGTGCTAAAACCACAACAGGTGTTTCTTCAAATGACACTCTAGGTCCTAAAACACAAGATGATTTAATTTGAATTTTATTGAGATTTAGATTTCATAATATTGCAATAACAGCTGATGTAAGAATGATGTATAGACAAGTAAAAATTCATGAAAAGGATAGGGATTTTCAGAGAATTTTATGGAGACATAGTTCTGAAAAACCAATAGAAACTTATCGCTTAAATACAGTAACATACGGAACTGCGGCTGCACCATATCTTGCAATCAGTTAGTAATGGATGAGGGTCTTAATTTTCCAAAAGCGAAGACTATAGTTTTGAGAGATTTTTATGTTGATGATGTGTTAACCGGTGTTAAGAGTAGTCAGGAAGGTCCGGAATTGATAAATGAATTGCAGAATATGCTAGGAAAAGGTGGTTTTGAGCTACATAAATGGTGCACAAATGAATTATCACTGTTGAAAAACGCTGAGTTTACAAACATAAGTAATGAAAATATACATAATATAGTGGGCAATAAGGCCATAAAAGTTCTAGGAGTTGAATGGCATCGTCATAATGATATGTTTAAATGTAATTTCAGTGATATAGATTATCAAAATGTCTCTACTAAAAGAATTATTTTGTCATATGTATCAACGCTTTTTGATCCACTAGGGTGGATTGCACCTTTTGTAATTTTAACTAAAATTATTCTTCAGCAGCTGTGGAAATTACAATTATCATGGGATGATCCAGTACCAGAAATTATTAACCAAAAGTGGAAAATTTTGTGCCATGAAGTCAAACTCTTAAATTCCATATATGTACCCAGAAAATTCGTCTTGCACAATTATTCTCGATGTGAACTTCATGGAATCTGCGACGCTTCAGAAAAGGGTTATTCCGCCGTTATTTATGTTAAAACTTGTAATAACTCGAACATTGATGTGAAACTTTTAGCAGCAAAGACTCGAGTGGCACCGTTAAAGCCCATCACGATTCCAAGGCTCGAATTATGTTCTGCAGTATTACTGACACATTTAATACAAGCTGTTAAATCAGCATTACATTTTAAACCAGATTTAGTGCGCGCATGGAGTGATTCAAAAATTGTGTTGTCATGGTTAACTTCAGATCCAAAAAGATGGCAAGTATTTGTAGCCAATAGAATTGCAGAAATTCAATCCATATTACCAGTTGAAAATTGGAGCCATGTAGTTGGAAAGGAAAATCCTGCTGATTGTGCATCTCGTGGATTATTTCCAGCAGAATTACTGTCTCATGATTTGTGGAATGGTTAAGAAGCAGTGGGGTTCCAGTGAATAAACCTATTCTCATAAATGAAGAAGATTTACCAGAAGCACGGAAAACATCATCACTTGTAATTTCTGAAACTGCAAAGGAACTAGATATTCTATCGAAAATATCCTCGTTTCCAATGTTGCAACGCATATTTGCATGGATATTGAGATTCATCTCCAACTCTAAGGTAACAGTCAAGAAAGAAATACATCCTTTTTATCAAGCAAAGAAATTCAAGCCGCAACACATTGCATTATTAAAATAGTTCAATAGATGAACTTTAGTAAAGAAATCCACTGTTTAGAAACCGGAAAAGAATTACCTGGAAATAGCAGTCTCATTTGTTTGTGTCCTATTTTAGATGATGACAAAATATTGAGAATCGGAGGGAGATTGAAAAATGCACAGCTGTCAGAGAATGAAAAACATCCAATCTTACTACCATCAAAGCATCATGTGACTAAGATCATAATTCAACATCTTCACGAAAAATATTTACATGCAGCTCCAGAACTTCTTCTTTCTTTAATTAGGCAAAAATTTTGGATCATTGCTGCCAGATCTGCTATTCGTAAAATAGTGAGAACTTGTGTTACGTGTTGTAGATACAGAGCTCAATCATAGATGCCAACCCCTCTTAATTATTCCGGAGTCTGATCAAATATTTGCATACTGGAACCGGAAAAAAATACACAAAAGAATGTGTCTTCATTTTACTATGCAAATCATCGGTTTCATTTTAAAATTTTTTATCAAATAAAATTTCTGGTTGAAAGCATATTCATCTTTGATCAGACTCCGGAATAAATTAAGAGATGTTGGCATCTATACTCAATCTGCAAAACAAATAATGGCTGATCTTCCAGTATCCAGAGTAACACAATCACGACCATTTAATCGAGTTGGAACAGATTTCTCAGGACCATACATGATTAAATATCGTGCTGGACGTGGATCAAAATCATTTAAATCATATGTCTGTGTATTTGTCTGCTTCGTGATCAAAGCAGTCCATCTTAAAGTCGTAGAAGATCTTTCAACAAAGGCATTTTTAAGTGCATTAAAACGATTTATTGCAAGAAGAGGAAAAACCTCTTGAGATTTTTAGTGACTGTGGAAGAAACTTCAAAGGTGCAAAAAAGGAAATCAACAAGTATCTATTGCAGTGCCAGCAGAATGAAGAAATTCACAAATTTCTGTCATCAGAGGAAATAACATGGATATTTAACCCGCCTTCAGCTCCACACTTTGGTGGTCTGTGGGAATCTGCAGTAAAATCAATGAAATCGCACCTTAAGAAAATCGTTGGTGATACTGTGTTAACTTATCCCGAATTCCAAACCCTGGTTACGCAAGTTGAAGCTTGTCTCAACCCTAGACCATTGTGTTCTATATCATCTGACCCAACAGGCTTAACTGCTCTAACACCTGGCCATTTTCTAGTTGGAACTTCTCTGACTGCCATACCTGAACAAGATCTGAGTCACAGTCCCTTAAATTACCTTGATAGATAACATGTGAGACAGTTCATACTACATCAATTTTGGAAAAGATGGAGCCGAGAATACTTGTCTGAAATTCAGCAAAGAGCTAAATGTCAAAAATGCCACAAAGATTTGCAAGTTAATGACTTAGTTCTCATCAAAGATGACAACCTTTCACCGCTAAAATGGAAACTAGGAAGAATAAAAACTGTTCATCCAGGTTCAGACAATAGAGTTCGAGTTGTCACAATTAAGACTAGTAGTGGTATCATAAATCGACCAATAGTGAAACTCTGTCCCCTTCCTATTAAAAACTAAAAACTATGAATTATAAACTTTCTTTTTTCATTTTTTTTATATTATGCATTAATTTTATTTGTGTTATTAATTGTTTTTTCATTATAGTAAAATTGTAAGAAGATCACTTAGCCACTTGTTGAAATCCTAAGGGATTTCAACGGGGGGCAGGATGTTTTGGTAAAAATCGTCTGCTTTCATTTATGTGAAAAAGCTCCAGTAAGAAATTGTTTTATTCGTTAACATGGTAATTTATTCATTTTATTTTATGTTTTTGGTAGCATTCTATGTTTTGTTTTAAAGTTTGTTTTTATTCGAATGTAAAAAGATGATAGAATGTTGATAGCCGACTAATACATAATATAGCACGTCATAAGTAGCAAATGAAGTGCCTACATCCAATACCAAAGTTTTAAAAATATTCTGTACATCGGATAGAATACAGTATCCGAAATCTTTTCTATTCCCCTGTAAGTAGTAAATACTTTTTATTATACAGGAAGTAACTGGTATTAAACATCAGCAACGTATATAAATTTCTTAAATTGTGAAATATTTTAAAATAAATAAAACGCGTACCAAACGGTGTTTACCCCTGTTATCCCTGTTTAATAGAATATTTTTGTGTGGTTCTGTGTATATTAATAAATATCTTATTTTCCTAAAGATTGTGCAGAAGAGATATTTCTGTACGTATTTCATAGATACATATGGATTTTATTATGTTTGAAAGAGTGTAACATCATTATAATGCACTTGAAACTATTTTTCCAATTGATCAAGTGCAACGGAATACATTTGATTGACATGTAATTAAATTATATGTCTGATTTGAATGTTTGAAGTGACATGAAAAAATTATGTAATAAACAAATACTCGAAAATTTAAATGATTCGGTTGGATAGTTTTTTCGATGTCACATGCAGATAGACGGACGGACATTCGGGCGTATTGAACAACGACTATCGGTGCTGCGTATTAACATAATTACGAACGCACCTAAAAAGAGTATTTATTTAAAATTTCTGAATAAAGTCATTCATTTACAGCGCTATAATTTTATAAAATTAAGGGAAAATGCTTTGTCTTTATTTGGCAGAATATATATTGTTTTATCATATGGTCATTTTATTAATTAAAAATGTAATTAAATATTTTAAAAGGGTTTTACCAAGCTTAATTAGAAATTGCAGAACATATCGATCTACTTTAAAAGGAAGATGGTAAAGGTCTTTAAGAATAAAAAAAGGATGCAAAATCAACAAACATTATGAGATTCAGACTGAACATTTATTTGATTGAAAATCATATTCATCTTTTAAAAATCATTTCAAAAACTTTTTTTATTTAAGATAATGACTAAGAGTAGAAACTTTATTTTGTATACAAAAATCAATATGAATTTAGTTTTTCAAATATGCATATTTATCCATTTTAATTAAGTAAGAGTTGAAATAAAATATTTTCCTTGTCTAATAACTTTGCAACATCTTATTATAAAACATGATTCAATTCAAAAGATTTTTCGCCTTATTGATTTATTCAACATTTAAAAATAAATACAGATAATCACCAATAAGGTAAGTTTGTTGTATATACGCTTAAAAAATATACGTACATAAATATTTTTTCTATAAAAATGGATGTGCAGTCCAATCAATTATTTTTCATAAAAAGTTTTAAATAAACAATTAAACATTATTTATGAAGGATTTTAAAATATTTTACTTTTACATTTTAATGCAAGTTTGTTAATAATAAAAAAGTGAAAAATAACAGTTGAAAATTACATATAAAATAGCTAAAAATCATGTAAAAGATGCTTCGAAGGGTATTGAAAAAATTTAACTAAATAATTCTTGAACGTTCGGGCTATTGACATGAAAAAGTACTGCATGTTATGGGACAGAAAATAATTTTATTTACGTGATACTTCGTAAATTCTTTCATTTTCTCCAAAATGTATCTGTATTAAATCGGAAAGTGTATTTTCCTAGTTTTATCTTTATGACCGTAGTGATCTGCTAAAATGTCCTTGAAATGTTTAGTGTGCTTAAAAATAGACTAAGAGAATTAGTATCAAATTATGAACAAACACTTTCAGTGGCTAATGACAACATGGGTAGTTAGTATAAACAAAAGTCATGAAAGATGTCCGAAAACATCACCGTTGCCGAAATAATAATGGAAGAGGAGCAACTAACATTCAGTTCGAAATTTTGCTCAACAACCTGTTTTCAATGCAGCCACAGTTATAAATCATTGTCCTCGAACATCTTCATATTTTCCACAACAAAATTCAGTTAGAAAAATCTTTAGATGCTATTGAAAAAATACAGAAGTTTGCTAACTATTTTTCGAGATAAGGTAGATTTCTTGTTGAGCAGCTTGATCAATCTACAAAAGCACTGGACTTCATAGCTAGAAGCCAGGATTTATCACTTCCATGCATTTTTCTCCAAAAAATGTGAATATTTGAAGTACTTTCCATTCTCATGTCATTATGGATCTGTTTTTTATGGTGCAGACAACGAATTTTGAACGCTATCTCGACATTTTGAGAAATGGTTCATTTCTAATGCCTACATATTAAACAACACTAGCAGGAGTGACCGAGCTAAGCTCGGTCAAAATTAACTTTGTATTTAACTATATATAATATTCTCACTGAATCCTTATCTCGGAATTATTGCTATAAAGCATTATTTATACATATTTATAGCAGTATTCTATGCAAAAACTTTTAATATGAAAACTATATATGTACATACATTTTTATAAATTTTACATTATTTACACTTTTACAACAAAAGGACATCAATCTAAATCATATTTTTAGTTCGTTTTCGATTTGTTAAACCATGCATAACGATTTCTATTTAAAATGTCTAAAACTATTTTCAATTACTGAAAGAAGTGTTTTCGAAATGTAGCCAAATACGTGCTTTGGCATTTTAACCTTAAAAGACGATTTTTCGGTCAAATGTCGCCAATATTTTGTCGAATATTGCCAACTGAAATGATCCACTAATTGAATCCTTTCAAACATCCGACTTAGCTGAATGGTTTCTTGCATTTAAAAACGACAGAATATAAAATTTAATCAAAATAGTTTAAGTTGTTTCTTACATAAAAATATATTGACCCGCTGTAAACCGCAAAATGAGCCATTAATATGATTTTCTCGAACATGGGACCCAGCCCAGTTTTAAAAGTTGAAAACCGTAAAATACTAAACTCAGTAAAAAATCATTAAAGCTGTACTCCAGATAAAATTAGCTTGACCATTAATGTCCGAGAATCATTCACTAATCGAAATTTCTCGAACATGTGATCTATCTTATTCATTTTATCGTGCCTACAACAATATAATAAGAAAAAATGGTTACTATCTTTTGAGCCGTTTGGTTGATTTAATTAGATCGACCCTCACCCATAGTGATCCAAATATATTCACTAAGCGAATTTTCTCGAATATGCAAGCTTACCGAATGGTCTTTTCGAGTTGAAAAGCGATATACGAAATTTAATCAAATTCGTTAGAGCCTTTTTCCAGATGAAATTTGATTGACCAATAGTGGCCCGGAATTGATCTAATAATCGACATTTCTCGAACATATGATCTAACCCAGTGATCTTCTTGTGTTCGAGGACGGTATGACACAAAGTTTCCTTAAGGTCATTTGAGCCGCTTTTAAAATACAGTTAACTTGACCTGGACTCTTAGTGACCATAAGTGAGTCACTAAACGAAATTCCTGGAACTTGTAATCTACCCCAATTATATTCTTATGCCCGGCAACAGCTTAATATAAAATTTTGTCAAAATGTTTTGAGATTTTATAAGAAACATTCAAATGATTCTGACTCATTGTTGACAAAAATGATGCACTAATTAAATGTTCTTGAACATGCAACCTAGCTTATTGTGCTTCTTGAGCCAAAAAATTTTAGAAATACAAAATTTAGTCAAAAAAATAAAAGCAATTTTTTAGATAAAATTTGTTTGACACGCAGTTATTTCAAAATGACTTATTAATCAAAATTTCTCAATTTGATTAATAAGTCAAATTGAGTCAAGCTAGATGCGATCTAGCGTGACCCTGATTCATTATGACCCAAAATGACCCAGTAATCGAATTTTTCAGAAAATGTGACCCAACACATTGATTTTCTCGTTCACAACAACGATAACATACAAAATTTAGTCAAAATGGTGCGAGCTAGTTTCTAGATAAAATTATCGTTTGGCAACCTTTCCTTTCCCATCCCAGCTGGGCAACCAAATTGAATTCTGATCTTGCCGGCTGCATTTTAACTGTTATTTGGCGTATACTATCCATTGTGCATGGGCGAACTTGTGTATGTTGGCGATTGTCTTTCACGCCAAAAAGTGGCGGTTTCTTGCTATGTACGAGGACACTTGACTCGCTGCTCTTGTCTGGTGAAGTTGCAAATCTCTGTTCGGGGATTTTTCTCCGATTTTATTATAAGTGTACCTCCCCTTATGTTTTTAAATAAAAAACTGTGACTGTTACATCATTGTGGGGTTTTTCGCTATCTGCACATCTAAGACCTGGACTACTATACTTGATCAACTCCACCCGCACCTTTGCAACCCACATACACTCCCAGGTACCCTGGTCATACTATCAGAACAGATCTCCTTGGACCGTTTGCTAATGGCAAATATGTTTTAACTATCACTAATCATTTTTCGAGACACATTGAACTCTTTCCACTTAATGACATATCTGCAAGTAAAGTTGTTAAATGCTTATTCTCTTACATAACCACCTTTGGGAGACCTTCGGTTGTCTTATCAGACTTAGGACCCCAGTACACTTCTCAAGTATATAACATTTTTAATGATACGATGGGCATTAAGGTATTACACAGTTCTGCCTCGAGACCACAATCAAATGCGATTGCAGAGCGAATCAATAAATCAATCAAATATTCAGTCAATATTCTTTTACAAGAAGGTCACTCATTCGAAAATGCAGTCTTTATACACAAATCTCTTTATAATGGCTCCAAACATGCAACTACATTGTACTCTCCTAATTTTCTTCATTTTGGACGTGAACTTTCTCCAATTTTTGACACTTTTGATCAGTCGTGCAACCAACTCTTTCTTGATAAACATATTGAAGTCCACGAATTGCTTGATAATTTGAGTAAGATATATCACAAAGCTTATAACAACATTAAATTAGCTCAAGATAAGAGATATAAACAGTACGGTCAAAAAGCTAAATTGAGATCCATTTTCTTAAAAGATATTGTATATCTAAAATCAAATGACAAGTTTAAAACAAAGTATACTGGCCCATATATTGTCACTTGGAAACATTCCCCTGTGTCATTCTCAATTAAAAGGTTGTATGCTCCTGATAACACAGCATTTCGAGTACATATTGATAGACTTCTACTTGCACCCCCTCGTTATGGACACTTATTTGATGCATCAAGTCATATAAACAACACTAACATTAATACGTTTTATCAACCACACACATACAATCTAAGAAACAGAAGCTAATGTAAAACATTATTTATTAATTTTTAAGTCATGTTTTATGATACCACATATCCAACCAAAGAGCTCATGGTTGTGTGTATGTTGTTTGTAACTGATCTTTAACAATATCATGGCTGGTCCATCACTGTTGCTCTGAAGATCTCTTGGGAACAATATTAGGTATCATTATTATCCTTTAACCTTTACAGAGGGGCTGTGACAGCATCTGTCCGGGAATACATATATTCTCAGATAGGCACTGAGTGAGCCCCTGCGTAAAGGTTAACACTTTGATAGGTCTTCATACTCACTTAAAATTTTATTTACTTTTATTTTGTTTTTTTTGCAGTACACTTAAATTTTTTGACAATCCTCATTAATTCAGTATTTTTCCAGTAGCTAACCTCCCATTTAACAATTCCTGTACTGTAAGTCAAACATATTATAGTTAGATAAACAGGTACTGTAGTTTAGAAAAGTAAACAAATGATTCATGTAGTTAAATAAAACACATTTTTCGTATATGACTTGTTCATCACCCCACTCGATTGTGACACATTTTCTCGTCTCTCTTCACTCTAGGATTGTCTGCCCATATAAGTTATTATATGATATACATTTTTGTTTTTTTTTTCTTTTTGAATTCTTCCCTTTGAAGTCTTGTTCCCGTTCAAAATTAATGCCTTAAGGGTTCAAGCTTCATCGTGTTGAGAGACAAAGTTTTGGAATTGGAGTTTCGATTCAAATTTTTGAATTGTGATTCCAGTTCACAACAATTCAAATTTTTTTCATGTAATTCGACGTGGACTCCTTCAGAAGACCGCTAGTGCCTTTGGGGGAGCATCACAATTCTCTCCTCATCTAAGGCTAGACCCTAAGCTGATGCCATAATACTTGTGTTTTACACAAGATTCAGGGTGACGCATATTTTTATGGGCGTGCTTGGAGCACCTCTTTTTTTTGTCATCCTATGCTTCGGCATGAAACACTTTTTTACAAAAAAAAATTTTTTTTATACATCATATTACTCTTTTTAATTGTTTTGAAAAATATAATGCAATTATGTTATTTTTGTGTATTGCTATTCTACATTCATTTAGTATTAGTTTCATGTTTTGTGTATATGTTTCAAAATTTTTACTTGTGTCATGATAACAATCAAAGCTGCAGTAATGTTTTTGTACTATCTGAGTCGACTCAACTTCTACATATGAAAATACAGTACTAGCTTGGATCCATAAACATAAATATAAAAAAATATAGAAACTTTGGAACTTCTGACTGTTTTTTGAATACAAAAGAATCCATTATCATGACAGCAATTTTCTACACATATATATATATATATATATATATATATATATATATATATAAACTTTTGCATTTATGTATGTTTTTATGTTTTATAATATTTTATGCTAGCCTATGCACATTGGACAGCAAAAGTTTTTTTGTGGTGCACCGGGTGATATATATAACGATTATTTCGTTATATATTGCTTATTTTCTATTAGTTCGTTATATATTGGTTATTTTCTTAAATTATTCCTTTGCACCTCCTTCCCTTTTCAATTCAAAATTAGTTTTAAGTTGTCCTTCATTCCTTTTCCATTTTCCTTGCTTATTAATTCTCTAACCGAAAATCTGCAGCTGCCCAAGAATATCTGTGAGAAATACACCCACATTTTAATCAACCCTTAAAAACAATTTCCAGATGTCGGCTAATTCTGATCGAATCAATTATGCATTACCTTATAAGGAGATCTTCTCTGTATCGCGGTTAAAATTTATGCTTATGCTCCTTTTTTCCTTTCTCGACAAAATCCTAAAAAAAGAATTTAACATGTGCGCATTAAAATCTTTTGCCCCCTTCGGTGTGCTTCGTTGTTAGACATAACAACACGTGTAACATTTATCGTTTGGCAACCTTTCCTTTCCCATCCCAGCTGGGCAACCAAATTGAATTCTGATCTTGCCAGCTGCATTTTAACTGTTATTTGGCGTATACTATCCATTGTGCATGGACGAACTTGTGTATGTTGGCGATTGTCTTTCACGCCAAAAAGTGGCGGTTTCTTGCTATGTACGAGGACACTTGACTCGCTGCTCTTGTCTGGTGAAGTTGCAAATCTCTGTTCGGAAATTTTTCTCCGATTTTATTATAAGTGTACCTCCCCTTATGTTTTTAAATAAAAAACTGTGACTGTTACATCATTGTGGGGTTTTTCGCTATCTGCACATCTAAGACCTGGACTACTATACTTGATCACGCTTCTTCTAAGTGTTCTAATAAAATAGCAGCTACTACAAAACGACTCTACAATACACACACACACACAGGCCCCACCAGTGGCCGAGAGGTTCGGACCTCTGAACTGGTAGACGGCAGGTGCTGGGTTCGAACTCAATCGCGGCTGTCGGCCTAAACGTTCGGAGTTTTCCGTGGTTTTCTTCGAACCTTGCGTAAATACGGGTTAGGTTCCCTTAGTAAGACCCCCCACGGAGGGCACTCCCCCTCGTCCTATATCCCATTAGCGTAGATAATCGGACGACAAAAATCAACCAACCAACCACACACACACACATACAATGCTTGCACTTACAAAATCTATACATATAATAAAACAGTAGGACCCGGTGTGTCTGTACATTGAAGATAATTGACAAAAATGGAGTCAGGGCGATAAAAGAAAACCAATGAAACACAAAAAAAAATTTTTTGAATTTTTTGTCTGTCTGTCTGTCTGTCTGTCTGTCTGTCTGTTTGTTCGAGGTTATCTTCGTAACTACTGAATGGATTTTTATGCGGTTTTCACTAATGAAGAATGCACACTCCCGGGCAGTGTATAGGCTTTGTTTCATCAAAATCGGACAACAGACAAAAAAGTAACAAAAAGAAACAAAAGAAACTATTAGGTGCGCTGCTCACGTTTTTTAGTACATAACGTTTTTTAGTACATATAAAATCCAATAGATGTCACTGTGCGATTTTAAAACGCGCTATCGTTATGTTTTCGCCAGTCTACTTAAGTATGAGAAAGTTTCAAGCTGGCTGTCGTTCCATGTGGTTTAGTCGGTAGAACGTCAGTGCGCCATACTGATGGCCCGGGTTCGATTCCCAGCATGGAATTTTTTTTCACTATGTTGGCATTAACGCCTATAAGCAATTAAAAGAATTTGAAATATTGTATTCAAGGCGAATTTTCTCTCTGGGAAAATTTCCTTGCATTAATATGTCAGTGTAATTTTTTTTTCGATTTAATTTTTTTTTCGAAACTTTGTTTTTCTTAAAAAATTACAGTAAATATTTGATATTTCCCAACGTTTTTTGAATGATCGACTTGCTTTTTTTTTTTAATGTATGTCTGAACCTTATCTAACTACTTCTTCAAGATTTCTTTAGATAAACCGACCAGCGTAGCGGGCGAAGGCCGCTAGTATTTACATATACGTTTAAATTTAGGAATTGCGATGCAATGTATACATAGTTTACACATGTTTTATTTTCATATTTTATATTATGTATATCCTTGATGCGAAAGTATTACGGTAGCCCCCTTAGCGACTGGTGTTTGTAAGTTTTTATTTAACTTTGACGACGATATGTATGCTTGAAATTAAACTATGTGTAAATTACTTAAAGATGACAAAAAAAAATCTTAAAAAGTGTTAAATTACTTTTAATCCTTAGAACTTTCAACTGTAAACACAGCCATCGACCGAGAATATAAAGTAAAATAAAAATACAAATATTGACATCTTAATTTTCAAATGTCACGTAATTGGAGTGAAAGTTAAATTCAATTTTTACATCCGAAAAATAAAATGTTGATATTGAGGCACTTGGACTATTATTTGTATTATGTTTCTTTAAGTAAATTGATCCAAGTTCTTGGTACGTTGTAGGAGAAAACTTAGTTGCATAAAATGTTTCTTTTAGTAATAATTTCTATAGATTCTCATATGATTATTTCACGGTAATTATTTAAGGGACATATAATTTTTGTATCCTCTAAGTTAACTTGAATATTTTGCTTCTGGTTGAGTCTTGACAGGGCTGTTGCTAGACGATTGTACTTTAAATCTCTCAAATGTTCTTTAAGTTTACGAGATGTCATTCCTATGTATTCAAGATAAATATTTTTTAAGATGAATAATTTAACTCCTTTTTAAATATTTTTTTGTCATCTCTAAGTAATTTACACATAGTGTAGTTTTAAATTAGAATTTTTAATTTTCCTTATTTATTTGCTGATGATATGAATGTCTTTGCAGTTGAAAATTAGTTCTCAAACTTTTACTTACTTTTAAATATCTCTGTGAGATTTAATTTTACGAACTGACGTAACTCCGATGACAGTCTATTTAATTTAAAGAATAACACAAAAATTTTTGGACAAATTACTGCCAAGAAATTTAAGGAAAATTTTGAATTTGATAGCACAAGTCTGTGAGGGTTGCGTTTTTTAACAATTATGATGTTTTTTTTAAATCTCTGAATCCGATAATTACTTTAATTTTAAATCATCAAGTCACAGAAATCTTATTCTGTAAAACAACTGTACCGTTTTTTAAAAATTTAATTTTCTTTATTGCAATAATTTAATAAATGTTATAGCTTATACTGTATTCTTAAAACTAAACAGCTGAAGGAAACGTTGAGGTGAGTAAAGAGGTTCAATTTCAACTTTGAAATTCACAATTTTCGAATTCTATTGACATGATGTTTAAAAATGAAGATCATGTTCTGATTCAGTGGTTAAAATACATAAAAATGTATTAGCAAACCAATCATATCTACTTTGTAATATCTTTTTTTTTTTTTTTTTACCATTCGCAAAAAAGCTTTATATGATTTTAAAAAATGAAGTTTTATTTTGGATTCGACAGTACAGAATATTTAACAATCAGTTATCAAATGCTAAAAAACATGACCTAATCTATCTTTTGCAGGCTAGTTTAATCTAATAGCTTTCCTAAATATGCATCATTTTGTAAAGATTTCAGACTTAATTTCCATTATTTCATTTTAAAAAAAATGTGTTTTTTTTCTATATGTTTATTTGAAATTCTATATTTTGCATTTTAAGAAACAATTTTCATTTTTTAAGAGAGGTCATACAAAATAAATACCTTTTGATATGTTTCGGTTCGAATTCTGTTAAGAACCATAATCATACAGGATAAAAAATAACAAAATTGCAGTAATGGAGCGGGAAGATTATCGTAATAAAATATTTAAAGCTATAAAAGATGTATATGTTCTTTGACTGTAAAGTCCATTGAAATTTATAAGCGAAAGGATTTTTTTTTTGCAATGATACTGTTTCTTTTATTGTTCCTAAGTTATGGTTAGAGTTAGTAAATAAATTCCTCGTGGAACCCTTGAATAGGAGGAGTTACATTGGAAAATAGTTTTAGATCATGGTCTATATTTAACTTAATCCTTTACAGTAGAGCTCGTAGTTTTATTTGCATCTAACACTCGCGTGTCATTTTTATTGTCCGTGAGACATTATAATTATTATTACTAATATTGTTGTTCTTATCAGAATATGAACCGAAACATTTCTGAAGTTATTTGTTTTTAGTATATTTTGTAGCATATTTTCTAACACAGGTAATATAAATTTTTTATTAAACTGTTTATAAAAAAAGTGAAGATTTTAAAATCTTGTGATTTTAAAAATCTAATGGTTTAATAAACTTTTTATCATGTATATTTTGCTTTATTATTTAGGAATGACTAAATATTTTTAATTTATGTTGCAATTTAAATTGTACTACAACTAAATTTTAATAAACTCATAAAAAAGTAAAATATTGAAATCGTGTTCGAGAGTATTATTTACGTAATTTGTTGAATTTTTTTTCTATCCGTTATGGTCATTATTTTTCATAGATATATTTAATACAAGAGGAATTTCTGTTATTTTTATTTAATTCACTATGCACTAAACGAACAATACTTATGCAACAGGATAAGAATGGCGGTAACGGCATAATTTAAACCAGTATCTTTGTCATTCAGCTACGATTACATGTTTTTTATTTTTTATTTTTCTTAAGTTGATTTGTCTATCATAGTATTGCGAACACTGTAAATATAAATGGTTTAAATTTTGTCCACACTTTTTTTTTTTTTTTTTTTTTTTTTTTTTTTTTTTTTTTTTTTTTTTTTTTAATTGTTGCAAAATAAATTGTAATAAGGTTATTTTTGTTGAAAAAAATAGCATGACAAAATGAGCTCAAAATTAAAATTTTTATTGGTCACGCATTTTAAAATAATTTCTTTTTCAAAAACGTGTACTTGTAAAATAGTCTACAGTAAAAGTAGTCTACATTTTATAATTTTCGCAAAATCTGATTTCGAAAATAGGGTGAAATCCCCAGTAATTGACACATTAAGGATTTGTCTTTAAACTTACTTCTGTTTTCATTACCAAGAAATAAAACATTTACTTGCAAATATTTTTAAATCAAAGAATGCATGTCTGTACATCTATTTTGCCCACTAAAAGAAAGAATATTTGAAAGAGTATTTTTGTAAAAAAATATTTATAAAAAGTTGCTGTAATCACCAGTAATTGGCACTTAAACTTTAAGACAATTAAAGTAACCCTTTTCAACTAAACAAAACTGTTGTCAAATAAATTTAAAATATGCTACAAATCAGATAATAATAATTTGAAATACATGCTTTTTTTAAGTCAGAAAAGAAGCATTTGCAACAAAAAAGGCTAATTTGATACAAACCATAATTGTTTCTCTTTCCTAGGCACTATTGTCATCTAACAGCGTAAATCAAAATTATAATCTGTAAAATAAATGAGCATATAACTGGTATATGGTCTTGCATTTTTAAAAGACTGGATAGAAATTTCATCTTAAGACCATATGCCAATCACTGGTGCCTGCCCATTACTGGGGATCTTACCCTATATTCTTTCAATATAAATTAACGAAAACATATGGCAAATGTAGCTTAGAGAGAGATTTAAAAGAAATAAAAGAATTGAAACATGCAAATTTAAAGTATTATCCTCTTATGCCAAATTTTTCTTGGGTTATAACGGAATTTGGCATTGCACTTCGATTTGCCACTATTAATGCAGAAATTTACTTTAGGATTTCCAAACGTTAAATCTTTATAATCCATAAACTTCACCACAACACGGTAATATTTCAGTATATATATAAAAGTACCAAAATAAATAAATACTATTTTTTGTAACTTTGCTGAACAAAAAAATAAAAAATTCGAAAAAAAAAAATTATTTGGAATAATAAAAAAAAAAAAAAAATTAAATTAAGTCATGTAGATATATTTGAACTATATTTGAATGACTTGTCAATATATTTGAACTATAAAAAATTTGCTTTATAGTAAAATAAATGTACATTTCACTATTAAAAAAAAGAAAGACAAACAAAAAAAAATGAATTCAACAAAAAAAAGGTCATGCAGCAATATATTTGAACTATAAAAGTTTGTAATGTGCTTCATAGTAAAAAATAAGGCACATTTCATTATGTATAGAAAAAATAAAAATCGTCATTTAGTATTTTTCAAAGGTGATACAATTATTTACTTTTCTATTTTTGATTTTTATAATTTACGTGATTCTGATTTTAAATGATTAACCATTACAGTATTTATGATGCATAAAATAAAATGTACGAATCCCTTTCATTATAAATTCAATAGGATTTATTAATTTTTTTTTTTTTTTTATTTATTTATTTTTTTTTTTTTTTTGTAATTTCAAAGTAAAACTCCCGAACTTATTTCTTTTTTACTGCTTTTTTACCGATATCAGACATCTAAATCGTCGTTAATATTTAAGCTAATGAATAAATTATGCCTTTTGAAAGAGTAAAAATATTTATGCATATTTTTTTTAATTGAGAAGTGAAAAGGGTGTTGAACATTAGAAATTTAAGATTTCAAAGAAATATTGCTTGGTTAAGATATTTATGATAAAGTGTTTTTATACTTGCATAACATAAATAATTCACTTTCATTAATAAATTTATAGAATAAGAATGTAAAGAAAATTCTTCAATAATATTTCAGTTGTTCTTTTTAACCTATAGATGTCTCAAGAATAAAATTGTAAATCATAAAATATATATACATGTCATCATTTATCTTTGCTTCAGAGATTTTTTGTATGAATTTTAGAGTATGCATTATTGTGTTATGAATCATTTTATGTTGAAATTATGAAATATTTTCAACTAGATAAATACTATGTACATATTTTAGTTTTTCGCGTTTTTCATAGTATATGTGTACTGATTTACCTTAAAATCATAAAGATAAATAAAATGATTTTATAAACGAAAGATGTTACTAAAAATCAAATATAAAGTAATAACTATTGTTTTTTGGGAAATATCTTTTGAACATTTTCCCAAGCAATGTAAATAAAACATTGGTCACTTTTTCTTGTTAATTAGTCACCTTCCATTTGTATTCTTGCGCTTTAATTAGCATTAATAAAATAGGTTCGTTAGTTGTGTTTATGTGAAAATGGGAGGAAAGCCCTGAGGAAGGACATTGTGCCATACGTAGGGATCTTTCTAAGGAAACCTTATCCTTATTTACGCAAGGAAATCCTAGCTTCAAAGAAAACTATGTAAAACTCCGTATGGTTAGGCGACGACTGCGATTGTGTTCGAACCCAGAACCTCCTTTCAAGCTGCTTCGAGAGCAGAACTCCACGGCCACTGGTGGTTGCTTAATACAATCGATCAGTCAGGTAAATGATACATGTTACTGAAGTTTACAATACCATGGCCGTTAATGAAAATTGTGTATTTAGCAGTTGAAATTTGCTGACAAGGACCCAAAAATAAAGTGTCACACTAATATATATGGCGATATGTATTGTTACGAATTTTGTAAATAGTTAGTGTTTGTACTGTAAAATAATGTAAATAATCTTATTAAGCTCCATTCCTTTACTAATATTAGTTTTTGTTACATTGTCTCTGTTATCAAGCAAACTTGTCTATTATTTTCAGTGTATGTCTACGGCAGATTAACGAAATATTAGAGATATCGCCAAGTTGGCGTCACTTTTGGCGACTAATTTTGGTCGCCAAATTTGACGATATATCGCCAAGTTGGCGACAAACTTGGCGATTGTTGGCGATGGTAACCCTTCCCTATTTATGATAACCCCCCCTTAGGTCTACTGATACATTGAATGTTGTTCCGTGGTTTTCCAGTTTTTTCTAGAAGTTTGTAGAAATTTCCACCGCATGCGGCGAGACTATATATAAGGAGAGCGATACGAGCTGTTGTTGTTATTATTTACCAGTCAGTCATTGAGTGAACAAGGCGTTTGTTAGCAAGTTTGCTTGAGTTTCATTTATGTTGTTTTGAATGTTATTAAGTGTTGAGACGTTGTATAAAGAGTCTCTGGGATCTAAAGCTATACTTGTACGATAGATTTGAGCAGTTATTTTTGAATATCTAGTATTATTTGTGAGTTTCGAAGACTCTGTTGTTCTGAAGATCTGTAAATAAATTATTTTCTACTTTTCTATAAGCAAGAGTTTGAAGTTGTCTAACCATAAGATCAAAAGAACCCTATATACGCTGCAACATTTGGTGTCAGGAGTGGGGTTCTTACGGCGAAAACAAGAACAATGGACGGACAGCTGAAAGAACTGTTAGAAGCTATTAACGGATTAAGAACAGAGCTAACCTATAAAATTGATAAAGGCCAAGAACAGTTGGCGGATAAAATGAATAAAGGCCAAGAACAGTTGGCGGATAAAATGAATAAAGGCCAAGAAGAGTTGGCGGATAAAATGAATAAAAACGAAGAAAGAATGGAACAGTTGACAAACAAAATTGACAAATGCCAAGAAGAAGTGACCGAAAAGATTAATGTAGGCCAAGAAGAGTTGGCGGAAAAAATGAATAAAAACGAAGAAAGAATGGAAAAGTTGACAAATAAAATTGACAAATGCCAAGAAGATATGACTGAAAAGATTAATAAAGGCCAAGAAGAAATGAAGAAAACTTTAGAAGAAAAGTTCTCGTCGGTAGAGAGAAGAATAGGCTCTGTAGAAGAGAAAATAGAGGAAGTAGTAGAGAAAATTCAGAATGAAGTTAGTAATGTTGAACAGAAAATGGAAAGGAAAATGGCGGACGTTGAAGAGAAAATCAGTAACGTTCAAGAGAAAATACTAGGTAAAGTAGATGAAAAGCTAAATAAAAAAGTACAAGATCTTGAGAAGAAGCTTTCAGCGTCCAGTGGTAATTATGAAGAATTTAGGAATCCGCCTGCTTCTACCATGCACATCAAGCTGTCGACATACGACGGAAAGAGTTCCTGGCAAGTTTACAAGACCCAATTCACCATTGTAGCCGAAGCGAACAAATGGAGTGACGAGGTGAAAGCTTGTCAACTGGCAGCATCTTTAAGAGGAGAAGCCGCCGACGTGCTGCAAACATTGCCCGATATGACGCAACTCAATTTTGAGACTCTAAGTTGTGCACTTGAAATGAGATTCAGCGAAAAATTCTTCAAGGATTATACGAGAATACAAATGAAGAGCCGCCATCAAAAATCGAGTGAAACCCTTCAAGAGTTTGCCTCGGAAATTGAACGGCTTGCAAATTTAGCATTCATTGACTGTCCAACAAATGCACGGGAAATGCTCTCACTGCAATATTTTGTAGACGGAATAAAAGATCCAGAAGTGCAGAGAGCGGTACGAATGGCAGATGTACAGGATTTAAAGGCTGCATTACTATATGCCTTAAAGTTGGAAGCAGCTACACAAGCCAGCCGAAGAGATCGTCATTCAGTCCGAGGGGCAACGGTGAACAAAAGCTCAGACACTGAGAGCGACGTCTTGAAAGAAATTAGGAAATTAAATCAAGAGATTGAAGCTTTAAAATACGGAAGAACAAGCTCAAGAAGACAGAATCTCACGTGCTGGGGATGCGGTGATAGAGGACATCTCCGAAGAAATTGCCCCAAAATCCACGAACGTGAGATAAATTCAAACAGTCAGCAGGGAAACTAAATTTTGGCCATCTCGCGGGGCGGAGGTTGCCAGAGAATGAAAAGCCCCACCTGAAGATCCTCCTGATATCAAAAATGAGTGGCGGTGATAATGAATTATATGTGATAGGCTTTATTAACGGAATTCAATGCCGTATGATTGTCGATACAGGAGCCAATGTGACAATAATAAGAGAAGATTTGACTCGGAAATTGAAATCTAAACTCATCTGGACTCCACCATGCGTTACCCTGCAAACTGTGACGGGCGACAAGATAGGCATATATGGAAAGGCAAATTTAACCATCAATTTTGGAGGAACGAAATATTATCATACGGCATATGTGGCTGACATAACAGATCCTTGCTTAATCGGGCTAGATTTTCTGAAGAAGTATGGCTTCAAGCTTGATTTAAAAAATAACAAAATGCTCTCAAAATTTGAAGAAATAAGTCTTTTTGGATTAAATAATGAAATTGAATGTAAACAAACAGTAATAGCCAAAGAAGACATCAATCTAGATCCAAGAACAGAATTTTTAGTTCCAGCTGTAATTAAAAATGAAACTAATTACCGATTTGGCCATATAGATTATCCAGAAGACAATAGTAAACAAGCAGGAGTATTGGTGGCTTCATCTGTAGTGGACCTCACGAAGAAGACCATTCCAGTCAGAATTGCTAACATCAGTGATAAGACGAGGACTATCAAGAAAGGAGAGGTGATAGCGTCATGTGCTCCTGTGACATGCATAAGTCAAAATTCCAGTCACTCTGAGAAATCTTCAGATAATTTAGTCAAGGATTTGTTACAAAATACAGACTTAGATCCAAAACAGATGGAAGCTGCGGAAGTTTTAATTAGAGAATTCCAAAGTTTATTTTCCCAAACATCTGAAGACTTTGGACGAACTAAAATGGCACAACACCGAATTGACACGGGAGATCACTCTCCTATTAAACAGCACCCTAGACGATTACCTTTTGCCAAGCAAGAAGAGGTGCAGAATTTAATTAAGAATATGGATGAAAATGACGTCATCGAACCATCGACAAGTCCATGGGCATCTCCCATTGTATTAGTAAGAAAGAAGGATGGTTCTACAAGATTTTGTGTAGACTACCGCCGACTGAATGACGTCACTAAAAAGGATAGTTACCCTCTACCAAGGATTGACGACACTCTTGACACACTTGCGGGCAACACTTGGTTCTCGATCTGAAGAGTGGTTACTAGCAGGTAGAGATCAATCCGGACGACCGTGAGAAGACTGCCTTTACAACGGGACAAGGATTATGGCAGTTCAAGGTAATGTCTTTTGGTCTATGTAACGCACCTGCAACTTTCGATCGGCTTATGGAAACGGTTCTCCGGGGGTTGTCATATGAAGCATGTCTTGTTTATTTAGATGATATCATAATCATAGGAAAATCTTTTGATGAACATCTGAACAACCTCAGGCGTGTGCTACAAAATTTAAAGGAAGCTAGTTTGAAGTTAAGCCCTTCGAAGTGCAGTTTGTTTCGAAATGAAGTCGCCTACATTGGACACATCATTTCGGCGGAAGGAGTTAGGACTGATCCGGAGAAGATACCGGCTGTGAAAAATTCGAGTCGTCCAGCAGATATTCACCAGCTTCGGAGTTTTCTAGGATTATGCACGTATTACAGAAAATTTGTCAAAGGCTTCTCGATGATTGCAAGACCACTTCATAAATTAACAGAAGCCAATCAAAAATTTATGTGGACGCAGGAATGTGACGCTGCTTTCGAAAAGCTTAAGGAGGCCTTAACATCCACTCCAATTCTGTCATATCCTCAAATCGATAAACAGTTTATACTTGATACGGATGCAAGTAATGAAAGCATTGGCGCTGTACTGTCCCAGGAAATCGACGGCCAGGAGCGTGTTATCGCCTATTTCAGCAAGTGCTTATCAAAGGCAGAGCGAAACTACTGCGTAACAAGAAAAGAGCTTCTTGCTGTAGTGAAAGCAGTAGACCACTTTCATCACTATCTTTACGGTCGAAAATTCTTGATCCGAACTGATCATGCTTCTCTAACTTGGCTATTGAATTTTAAGAACCCTGAAGGCCAGATAGCCAGGTGGATACAAAAGCTTCAAGAGTACGATATGGAGATACGCCGTCGAAAAGGCTCATCACATGGAAATGCAGATGCTCTCTCAAGAAGACCCTGCTCAGAGAATTGTAGATACTGCGACCGGGTTGAGAAGAAATTTAATGTCCAAGGTCCTGTAGTAAGACAAGTTACAACTGTTTGATAAAAGGCTATTTAATTTTCTACTGACTTTGTCACCTAGCAACCAAGATATACCTAAATATTTCAAAATGTAAAAAGTTTTCTGTGCAAACGATTTTTTGTGATAAATACATTATCTGTTTTATTTCTTCAGCTTTTACCTAAGCTGTGTGAAACAATATTCTTTTTGTTTTTGAGTTTGATAAGAATGTTTTTTAATGAGATATGTGAAAAAATGTTACGGTTTTTATTGGAGTTGTGTTTTGTGAAATTATTAATGTTCGAAAGAACCTGAGTTGAGTTTACTCATGCGAATAAACTGTTTAAAACAAGAGATGAGTGTTTAATTTTGAGTTGAGTAAAATATTAATAAAATAAACTTTCGAATAAATTGAATTCTTCAAATGGTCCGTCGAGCCGGAGAAAAATCAGCGAGTTGTTCTACGTCAATGATTGAAGGATATCTGGTGAATATTTTGTGCTGTTTTGCTATTTCTTCGATGTTAGAACTCATCTTTTAAAGAGCCAAGAGGGGTAAGTGCACCCATTTAATTTTTATTCATTAAAAATGAGTATGAAAGAATTAAAAGCAAAAAAGAAAATTTTCAAAACAAACTTGACAAAATTAAAAGAAAAATTATCGAATACTGAGCTAGAATTAAATGAATTAATTCTCATAAAAGAGAAACGGAATAAATTAGAGAAAAACTTTTCTGAGTTATTTGAGTCTATTTATAAGATAAGTAAAGAAGATGAAATTGAGGATTTTATTAAGGAAAACGAAGAAATAATGAAATTTTAGAAATAATGGAATTTGAACTTACAAAAAAGTTATCAAAAATGAAAGTGCAAACTGTTAATTTAGAAAACGCCACAAAGGCTGATAATAACATTAAATTGCCAAAGTTAACTCTTCCTGTATTTACGGGTAATTTGCATGAGTGGCTTTCTTTCAAAGATATATTTAAGGCTACTGTACATGAAAATTCTAATTTGTCAGGGGCAATGAAATTACAATATTTGAAGTCTTCATTGAAAGGAGATGCCTTTCGTATAATTCAATCTATTTCAATCGTGGATTCTAATTATGAAGTTGCATGGTCGCTTTTGGAAGAACTGTTTTCAAATTCGAGAGAACAAGTTTACGCGCATTTAAAACGTTTTTTAAATATTCCTGTTATTCAGAATGAGTCCCCAGCAGCATTATTAAATCCAATAGATATAACAAATGAATGTATTAGGTCGTTAGAGATTTTTGAGCAAAAAGTTGAGGGGTTTTCTACTACTATGTTTGCTTATATTTTGGCTCAAAAATTAGATGTAAATACAAAAATGTGGTGGGAAAGACATCTTAAGCGGGATAATTTACCGAGTTTAACTGAATTGCTAGAATTCTTGAGAGACCACGCGCGTACACTAAGTGCGTCCAAACAAGTAAATACAAAGCGAAATTTTCTAAACGACAGCCAAACAAAGCATAGCTTTTCAAAGGTAACATCCATGGTTGCGAGTTTAAATGCGAAAAATATGCGCAAATGTGTTGTATGTAACCAGGAAAACCACAGTGTTTTTAAATGTCCCAAATTTCAAAAATTTAATGTACAGGAAAGAGTAGATTTTGTGAAAAAAAACAATATGTGCTTTAACTGTCTTTCAGAATTCCACTGCGTCAAAAAATGTAACTCAACATTCTCGTGTTCAAAATGCCATAAACGCCACAATATACTTCTTTGTTTTGATAGGCGTGAGAGAAATTCCAATGCGGTGGGAAACACAAAAAATTATAGTGATAAGGAAGTTCCAAATGCATTGTCGACGAATGAAAGTAAACCAACATTAAATGTTGATGCCATACCATTTGAGTTAAATAACCAAATTCAAAATTTCACTGCTACTTCAAATGTGAGATCGAATAATGTTAAAACAGTTCTTCTTTCCACTGCTATTGTTTATATGAGAGATAAATTCGGAAATAAAGTTCCGGTGCGTGCTTTATTGGACAATGGTTCAATGAGCAATTTTTTAACATTGCAGTTAGTTGAAAGATTAGGAATTCGAAAAGAAAAAGTAATATTTCGGTATCGTGTTTAAGTGGATCCTCTGTAGCGGTAAAAAATAAAACTACTGCCTTGATCAGTAATAATTCGGGAGATTATAGCCGGGAGTTAGATTTCCTTATCATACCAAAGATTTCGCAAATTATGCCCTCGAAATATATTAATATTTCAGAGCTAGGAATTCCAGAGTCTATTATTCTTGCTGATCCTGAATTTAATAGACCAGGGAAAATAGATCTTTTGCTAGGAGCTGAAGTATTTCTAGAATTGATAAAGGTGGATCGTATGAAGCTACAAAATTCTAAATTAATACTGCAAAATACGGTGTTCGGTTGCATAGTAAGTGGGAGTGTTTACGATTGTAACGATCAAGAACAAATACATTGTGGGTTAATTACTGAAACAGATTTAAATTTCGAAATGAAAAAATTGTGGGAAATTAAAAGAGTAGAAGAAAGTACACCATTGAGAAATATAGAAGAATTAGCATGCGACACCCACTTTATAAACACACATCAGAGATGTATAACGGGCAAATTCATAGTACAAATGCCGTTGAAAAAAGATCCTAGTTCTTTGGGAGAATCAAAGCAATTTGCGGAAAATAGATTAAATTCACTTTGGAATAGGCTAGTCAAAAATCCAAATCTTTTAGAGTTATATTGCGCATTTATGGCAGAGTATAGAGAGTTAGGCCATATGGAGGAAGTAGAGAAAACAGATGAGCCAATACATGCGAATTATCTACCTCATCATGCTGTTTATCGCCCACATAAAAGTTCTACAAAATTGAGAGTTGTCTTTAATGGTTCACATGCAACTTCATCAGGAGAATCCCTAAATTCCATGCAGCTGAATGGAGGTGTCATTCAAGATGATTTGTTTAGCATAATACTTAGATTTCGTATACACCGCTATGCATTTACAGCAGATGTAAAAATGATGTATCGCATGATACTTATCGATAAAAGTCAACGTGATTTACAGCGCATAGTTTGGAAAGATTCTGTAAATGGTGAGATGAAATATTACAGACTATGTACAGTCACATATGGCACAACTAGTGCCCCTTATTTAGCCATGCGCTGCCTTAAACAGCTTGGTATAGATGGTGAATCTCAATTTCCGTATGCTTCTGGTGTGGTACAATCAGACTTTTACATGGACGATGTCCTGACTGGAGCAGCTGACCTAAAATCGGCTAAGAGACTGCAAATTGAGCTTATTCTACTATTAAATACGTGTGGCATGAACTTACATAAATGGTTTAGTAACCATCCAGAATTAATGGAGCCAGCCTTTAAAAATGAGAATTACACTTTTGAAAATATGAGTGAAACTAAGGCACTAGGACTTTGCTGGAATGCCAATGATGATACTTTTACTTTTAGTGTATCATTCAGTGAGCAAACCAAGGTAACTAAAAGAAGTGTGCTGTCAAATATTGCTCGCATTTTCGACCCCTTGGGTCTACTTGGACCAGTTGTGACGAAAGCAAAAATTTTCCTACAAAGACTGTGGAGACTGCAAATTGATTGGGATGAAAATCTCCCTACAGCTGAGCTTGATGATTGGTTGCAGTTTTTAGAATCATTAAGAGCCATCAATAATATAAGTGCTGTTAGATACATTTTTACAAATAATCCAGTGCAAATTAAAATTTGTGGCTTTTCAGATGCTTCGGAGAAAGCTTACGGTGTGGCATTGTATGCTGTGTCTTCAAATTCCTCAGGAGAGCAAATTTCTCAGTTGCTTTACAGTAAAAGTCGAGTTGCACCAATCAAAACAATCACTATTCCTCGCTTGGAGCTCTGTGATGCAGTTTTATTAGCCAAATTGATGAATAATGTTGCCAAAACCTTAAAAGTTCCTAAAGAATCTGTTTACTATTATTCAGATAGTACTATTGTATTATGTTGGATTCGAAAACAGCCGTGTGACTTAAAAACCTTTGTGTCATCACGTGTGGCTACGATTCAGAATCTTTCTGATATCAGTCATTGGGGACATGTGGCTTCTTCTGATAATCCTGCTGATCTTGTGTCACGAGGTGTAGATCCAGACAAAATTCTCCAGAGTAACTTATGGTGGAAGGGTCCACTATTCCTAACACAACAAACTGAACCTTCTTTAAATACTGTCGAACTTGAGCAAAATGATAAGGATCTATACAGAAGTGAACTTAAAAAGACTTTTTCAGAGACTTCACTTTTAATATCAGACTGTTCATTTTTTATTGACTATTTTTTGCAATTGAGTAATAATTTTGGTAAATTAATAAGAATTCTTAGCTATGTTTTCAGGTTCATTCAGAATGTCAAGAAGCCAAAAGAAAGGTATTTAGGTAAGCTAACATCTGCTGAATTGAAGAAGGCTGAGCAGTTTATCATAAAATCTGTTCAAGAAAAAGAGTTCAGTTCTGAATTCACATTGTTATCTAAGGGTAAGGAGTTACCAAAAAATAGTAGATTACTTTCATTAAATCCTTTCTTGGATAAAAATAATTTAATCAGAGTTGGAGGTCGTCTCCAAAATAGCACGGTAAATTATGTCCAAAAACACCCAATTGTACTGCCCTCTAAACACAAATTAACAGAATTAATTATCGAGTTTTATCACAAAAAATATCTACATATAGGACCACAAAATTTACTTTATTGTGTTCGAAGAGAATTTTGGCCTTTAAACGGTAGGGCTATTTGCAGAAAAATTGTACATAAATGTATTACATGCTTTAGGGCCAAACCTAAATTGTTAGAGCAAATTATGGGCGAGCTCCCAAAAGAAAGAATAAATGTAGACTTTGTTTTTAATTGCACAGGAAGTGATTTCTGTGGTCCATTTTTGATTAGATATAGAGGTCAACGTAAAGGCATTTATCATAAAGTTTATGTTTGTATTTTTATTTGTATGGTAACAAAGGCAGTGCATTTGGAATTAGTCAATGATTTAACATCTGAGGCTTTTATTGCAACATTAAAGAGGTTTTTTGCCAGACGAGGCAAACCTCGAAAAATTTTCAGTGATAATGCAGGCAATTTTGTGAAGACTAATGTAGAGCTTAAAAGGTTGCATGAATTGATAAACAAACCAGACCAGAACCTTACTAATTACTTGATATCTGAAGGTATTGCTTGGGAATTTATTCCCCCTAAAGCTCCAAATTTTGGAGGTTTATGGGAATCGGGAGTCAAGTCCTTCAAGTATCACTTTAAACGTGTTGTGGGCAACTCTAAATTAACTTATGAAGAAATGTTAACTATAATTGTCCAAATTGAAGGTATCTTAAATTCGCGCCCGCTTACTCCCTTGAGTACAGATATTGATGACTTGGAGGTCTTGACCCCGGGACATTTTCTTATTGGTCGCCCACTTAATGCCATTGCTGAATCTGACCTGAGTAATATTGAAGATAATAGACTAAACTTATGGCAAAAGACCACTAAAATAGTTCAGACCATCTGGAAAAAGTGGAAAAATAGTTATTTAAGTACATTGCAGCAAAGGCATAAGTGGATGATATCAAAAACAACCTCAAAATAGGAGATATGGTTGTAATAAAGGAAAATGATCTTCCAGTGTCTAAATGGTTATTAGGGAGAATTGTAGAAGTATTTTTTGGTAATGGTAATAGAATAAGAGTTGTAAATATAAAAACCCCAAATGGAATATATAAAAGAGCAGTATCCAAAATTGCTGTATTACCTCTTGAAAAGTAATTCAGTTTTTATAAGAAAGTGTACATTATTGTAAAATTTCTTTATTTATTATGTATTATGTAAAATTGTTTAAATATTTGCTTAAATTTAACTTAACTGTGACTCATTTATATTGTATTTAATTGTATTGTTCTTTATATTTTTTACAATGGTTGTAATTGCAGTGTTTTAGTTTGAAACCCCCCTCAGAGGTTTCAGGAGGGGCGGTATGTTTGATAAAAGGCTATTTAATTTTCTACTGACTTTGTCACCTAGCAACCAAGATATACCTAATTATTTCAAAATGTAAAAAATTTTCTGTGCAAACGATTTTTTGTGATAAATACATTATCTGTTTTATTTCTTCAGCTTTTACCTAAGCTGTGTGAAACAATATTCTCTTTGTTTTTGAGTTTGATAAGAATGTTTTTTAATGAGATATGTGAAAAAATGTTACGGTTTTTATTGGAGTTGTGTTTTGTGAAATTATTAATGTTCGAAAGAACCTGAGTTGAGTTTACTCATGAGAATAAACTGTTTAAAACAAGAGATGAGTGTTTAATTTTGAGTTGAGTAAAATATTAATAAAATAAACTTTCGAATAAATTGAATTCTTCAACAACTGGGTCTACATCATCGCAAGATCCGTGGAGTGACGAGAGCCTGCGTAAAGATCAACTTGCTGATCCTGAAATTAAGCCAATTCTAGAGCTGAAAGAGGAGTCCAACAGGAAGCCCAGCTGGCAAGACATGGCCCATAACCATCCTACGACTAAACGTTATTGGGCCCTCTGGGATTCCCTACATTTGAAGAACGGTATTTTGTACCGAAAATGGGAGTCTGACGATGGAAAGACATGTAGATGGCAACTACTACTCCCTAAGTCGAGAATTTCTATGGTCCCTCAAGAACTGCATGGTAGTCACACAGGAGGTCATTTTGGTGTAATGAAGACCCTGCAAAAGGTTCGAGAGCGTTTTTACTGGAATAATGTTCGCAGCGACGTGGAGAAGTGGTGTCGAACTTGTGACACCTGTGTAGCACGTAAAGGTCCAAAGAGGCGCACCCGTGGACGATTGCAGCGTTATAATGTAGGAGCTCCTTTCGAACGAATCGCTCTAGATATCCTGGGTCCTCTTCCTAGAACATCTGATGGCAACAAGTACATCCTCGTTGTCATGGATTACTTCACCAAGTGGCCTGAAGCCTACGCCATTCCTAATCAAGAGGCGGTAACCGTAGCAGACATATTAGTTCAACACTGGGTTTCCAGATACGGAGTTCCTCTTCAAATCCATTCCGATCAAGGAAGAAACTTTGATTCGGCTGTGTTTAAGGAAATGTGCGGACTACTCGGCATGGACAAAACTCGAAATACACCTCTACATCCTCAATCGGACGGCATGGTGGAACGGTTCAATCGTACCATCCTAAATAGCCTCTCCCTCCCGGTGTCTAAAGATCAACAGGACTGGGACAAGAAATTGCCTCTTTTCCTGCTTGCCTACAGGAGTGCCACTCATGAGGCCACTGGTTATTCCCCTTCTCAAATGCTCTTTGGTCGTGATCTTCGTCTGCCTGCGGATCTTTTGTTTGGCCGCCCTTCTGATGCTCCTTCATCGCCTGAGGAATATGTCGATGAACTCCAGGCGCGGATTGAGGAGATTCATTGTCTAGCGAGGAACCGAATTGGACTGGCAACGGAAAAGATGAAGACACGGTACGACACAAAGGCAACAGGACATGAGTTCAACGAAGGTGACAAAGTTTGGTTGTGGAATCCGATACGTCGTAAGGGACTGTCGCCAAAATTACAAAGAAACTGGGACGGTCCTTACACAGTCGTCAACAGGCTGAATGACGTCGTTGTACGCATACAAAAATCGCCATACGCCAAACCCAAGGTCGTACACTATAACCGGCTAGCCCCTTATTTTGGCCAAAGTGATTAGAAATTCAAAACTTGAATTTCAGACCATGGTCATGAAAGTCACTTTTTGTAAATATGTAAATAGTAATTAGTTCTTATTTATGTAAATTTTATTATTATTGTTATTATTATTTATTTATTTATTTGTTTGTTTATTTATTTTAAGTGTTTTCCTCTAACTCGGGGATTGCACTGCCCGGGACGTGCAGTCCTTGAGGAGGGGGTAGTGTTACGAATTTTGTAAGTAGTTAGTGTTTGTACTGAAAAATAATGTAAATAATCTTATTAAGCTCCATTCCTTTACTAATATTAGTTTTTGTTACATTGTCTCTGTTATCAAGCAAACTTGTCTATTATTTTCAGTGTATGTCTACGGCAGATTAACGAAATATTAGAGATATCGCCAAGTTGGCGTCACTTTTGGTGACTAATTTTGGTCGCCAAATTTGGCGATATATCGCCAAGTTGGCGACAAACTTGGCGATGGTAACCCTTCCCTATTTATGGTAACCCCCCCTTAGGTCTACTGATACATTGAATGTTGTTCCGTGGTTTTCCAGTTTTTTTCTAGAAGGTTGTAGAAATTTCCACCGCATGCAGCGAGACTATATATAAGGAGAGCGATACGAGCTGTTGTTGTTTTTATTTACCAGTCAGTCATTGAGTGAACAAGGCGTTTGTTAGCAAGTTTGCTTGAGTTTCATTTATGTTGTTTTGAATGTTATTAAGTGTTGAGACGTTGTATAAAGAGTCTCTGGGATCTAAAGCTATACTTGTACGATAGATTTGAGCAGTTATTTTTGAATATCTAGTATTATTTGTGAGTTTCGAAGACTCTGTTGTTCTGAAGATCTGTAAATAAATTATTTTCTACTTTTCTATAAGCAAGAGTTTGAAGTTGTCTAACCATAAGATCAAAAGAACCCTATATACGCTGCAACAGTATTATATTTAAATGGTATTACGCTGCTTTAAACTAAATAAAATGGCTGTGACACGCATTTTTTTTTTACAAGATTTTTATTGATAGATACTTACTGGTGGGACTTTTTCGTTTTTGTTAAGCATTTTAAAACTAATCTCATTTTTAGTGCAATACTGATGTGAACATAATATTATACATCTCGCCGCCGCGAACTAATATATCCGTTCACTTGGATGCGGGTTTCACATCAATACACTCTAAAAAATAAAAGTGTAAATTAGACAAATTTACATATATATGTGTGAAAATTCCTAAAATTACACACCTGACATGAAAATACTCACTTTTTGCAAAGATTTACCTGTTTTTATGTGCATTTTAGCTTAACTAACTAAGTGTGTATTTTGTTATCACTTGAAAAACAAAAATAAATGTGTAAATGCTGAAAAATGTCTGAATTTACACAAATTGGTACGTTATTGTAATTTACCCAAAATGATATACACATAGGTAAGAGTGTAAATTTCTAAAGTCACCCACTTGTCATAAAAAATACCTATTTTAATGTGTATTTAGTTTGCGGCATTAAGTTTGTAAGATTGTAAGCAGTGCATAAACTCACAAAAATGTGTTAATGTAGATAACTCCTGAAATTACACTAATTATTGTGTTGAAAAAATTATAAATGCGTGAATTTTAAAGTAGACGTTACGAAAGGGATAGGAGGCTTATATATTATTCAGAGCTACACTTTTTATTTTAGTAAACCCATTCCATAAATAATATGGCGTCATTGCATTGCTGTAACAGTATTTTTAAGTAATAAATTAATATATTTATATGTTTTTATAAGATACTCTGACCACCTCTCTCACTCTCCCCGTTTCAGCAGCACGTGAACATTTAAAAGAAGTTAAAAAATTTAATCTCGACACATGTAACAAATGTAACAAATATTTTGTTACATGTAACGTAAAATTTTATTCATTTAATTAGTAAATTTTATTTTCGTTTTCCGAATTCCCTTAAAAAATTTGTACATCAAATATAAGAATGCTTGATTGTATAATTATAGGTTTTGATTAAATCGTAATTTCTTTCAGCCATCACACAGACTGCTCTTTTTTGCAATTTTACTTGTAATTTTCAGTAATAGTGCTAGATTTCATTCTTAAAGGGACATTAGGAACACTTCATTACGAGGCATTATAATAGATATATAATCCCCCTTTATGCTTATTCAATTAATTAAATTATATTTTTTGTACTGTTGTTATTCTTTTTTGCTGCCCCCCCCCCCCCTCTTAATTAAAAGGATAGTAGTTTAATCTTCAGTAAAATCTAAAATCTATTTCGAATTCATTTAATATGTAATATAAAATATAATTCATGAGATTAAGATAATTCTAAATTCGTATCCTGAGTTATTTATACATTTTCACATCAAATATAAGTATGCTTGATTTTACCCTAAATTATTTGAGCCGTCTGGTAGCTTCTAAACTTTTATCCATTTCAAAGTTTACCTTGTAATTTTAGTTTAACTTCAGTTCGCAGTGCAATTGATGGTTGTATTCAGGAACTACTTCAACCCCGAGTTAGACGCAAATCTAGCATAGAAAACTGAAATCGTTATCTTCCTTGACTTGGTTTCATCATGTTTAAGTTGAAAACTAATGGCGGATCCACCTGATTGCAAGCGCTCTCGTTCAGAAAAATATAGTATGTAATAAGTTATTCTCTTATAAAATATAAGGTATGTAATGTCATATGTCCGTATTACCTCCAATTCTTTTTATCTGGTTTGTTTATATTTATGTATAAATGTATATGATACATGTTGGATTATTTTTTACGTATAAGAAATTTTTACACGTATAATTTCCTTGCCTTACAAAATGTCAACATTACATAACTTCTGATAAATGTCTATTAAAATAACAACTGTTTTATCTAAAGTCATTTATTTAATGAAAAATTTTCATCTTAAAAAGAATTTATGAATGTATGTTAACAGTACCAAAATATACATTAACATCCTTTTTTAGGGGGGCGGGGGGAGGTGTTAAATTTTGGTTCGGTTGTGTGGAAGATATTATAGTTTATTTATAAACTATTATACAAATGTATACCATATCTATAAATTATATATTGTGATATAAAAGTTAAACAATTCATCTGAGTTTTATTTATTTATTGATTTATTTTTAAATTATGAAACTTATAATGTTAACTAAGTTTATCATCGATTAAAACTATAGCGTTGCTTTTGAGTTTCTACGCTACATTTCCTAATTTTGAGAAATTAATTTTTTAAATTTTTTATCTTAATTATATTAAATCTTCAGCTGTGTTTTAATTTGAAATTATTAAATCGGAAGAACTACGTTCCACTAAAATAGTCATAGTAAAGAACACATATTTTTTTCTTGTTAATTATAGAATTAATAAAAATACACAGTTAATTGCAAAAGGGCGCAAATACGTTGATTTAAAATAACTCCAGATCAAAAATTCTGAAGAAAATTTATATTAAAGTAATGGCTTTTTTCTTCAAATATGCATTTTTTCATTCCAATTTTGCATATTATTACAGAACTTATATAGAAGACACATAGAGAAGACACATAGAACTTATACAGAACATAAAACATATGATTGTATGTATATAAAAAATTGTAACAGTTGTGTCATAATGAATATTCAAAATCGAACTTATCATTCTCTCCCTCCCCCTCTACATAAATATCCCCCGCCGGGTGAGTTTTATACACTTAAGACACAAATGTAATTATCAAACAAATTCTACGAGCTTTAATTTCGTAAATTTATAAGAATCAAATGATATTTGGATATAGACACAGTATTTCTCGTTTTATTTTTTACTATGGCTGATAAATAAAAATACACATTGGTTTGATATCTAAAAATTTAATTAGAATATCTGAAATTTTCATTTATGAAGATAGGATTAATTTCATTAATGTTAAAATATATTTGTATTTTTTTTTCTTTTTTAAGACACAAATTTCTAAATATAAATTTAATGCAAAAGATGTTACTTTAATGATTCAACAGCTTATTTGATAGTCCTGATAATATTTTATACGGCAAATTCTTTGTAATGATGAATATTTATGAAAAGAAAACAATTCAACATGTAATATAGGTGATTTATGTATATATAAACAAATCAGCTAAAATATTTGCAGGTAATATGTGTGTGTGTGTGAGAAGAAGTTTACATATCTCTTTTTCTATTTTTTATAGTATTTTAAATTTTATTTTTATAACTGTATGTAACAGAGTACCTTATATATAATTGTCTTTGTATCTTGAGTCTGAAAAATAAAAAATGAAAAATTTGAGTCTGAACTCTGAAAATAAATAATTTGGAGATTGCAAGTTTACCAACTATGATTATTCCATCTGATTAGTCTAAAATCTATCATTAATTATTTATTTTTCTTTATCTTAATTTTTAATTGCATGTTCTGAATAATATATAAATGAGGGGAAAAGATAAAATTAAAAAGCAAGGAAGAATATAGAAAATAAAATATCAGTTTTTATGTGTATATTTAGAGGAGAGTGGGGAGGAATGGGACACTTTTTACAAAAATAATAAAATCAACTTTACTTCGCACAAATACAAAAACTTTGATTTATAGAATACAAAATGAAACACTTTCTAATGTCCTTGAGCAATATAGAAACATAATTTGAAGAATCAATTTTATAATTAAGAAATTTAAAATGTCACAATGTGTCCCATACTTCCCTACTAACACTAATATTTGTACTATGATGGTTGATGAGGAAGATCAAAAACTAATGTCTTAAATGGCTATATGCTGAATTTTAGATCCGTAGCTGCTATAAAAGCATAGTTTTAAGGGGTGGGGTAAAGTTCTAAAAACCTGTTTACAGGGAATTTTTAAGAGGAGGGGAGTGTGATTTGGGGCTTATGATCCTACACTTGTGATAGTGGATGAGAAGGGTGTACATCACTATGATCCCGAGTCCAAACAATACTATTTTATCGCATACACTGTCACAAATCTAGCCCCATAAGCTAATAATCAGACTTTCAACTACCCCCCCCACCCCATTTTACTCCTTCATACAAAACTATATGAATATTGCAGCTACGGTTCTGAAACTAAGCATAAATATATCGATATTCTTCATCAACCCTGTGCAGTACAGATATTTCATATACACTAGACACAATAGTTATTGAACCTCCATCGAATATGCGTATTTTGCATATTACGCAAAGAACTGTGTAAATTACACTGACACAATAATATGTTTTTTTGCGTAATACATATTTATCAGTGTAATCACAGAAGATTACACAGATAAATGAGTAAGAATATAACACAGATATATGTGTATTCTTGCGCAATTTACACATTAATATGGGTATTTCATGAGTGATCAAAATAACTTTTACACACTTAGTGTTATCATTAAATTACACACTGAAATGTGTATTTTGAAATTTACACATTAGGCGTGTATTTTGGCAATTTACACACAAATTTACACATATAAACAAATCGTTTTTGTATCATCGATTTACACATTTTTGTGTGTAAATTTATACTTTTATTTTTTAGAGTGTAGAAGCATTGTTAAAATTAATATAATTCTAAAGCTATAATTCATTTTCAATTAATTAAGTTATGACTTTTACTCTTCTGTCGAGTTATGATTCTTTCCACTAATGATCCTGCAATCACTTGTTGAATTGTAGAATGCCTGTCACTTTTGCTACAGTTTTGAATATTTATTTTTATTACTACAAATGTTGCTTAACACACAGGAAATATTTTTTAATTAATGAATCAGGTAATAATACATTTTAATAATTTTACGCATTCTCAAAAAAAAGTAATCTGAGTCGCATGTCCAGTATAAATTTTACTTAAAAGTAAATCTTTGTTGAATTCGACAGCATAAAAATTCAATATATATGTGATATTTCGAATAGAATTACATTTCAAATATATACCCTATTTTTTAAACTATCCTAAACATCTAAACACATTGACTATTGTCATTATATTTGTATCACCAGGTTTACTGGGAAATGTTGTTTCTTTAGACATTGGATATTATAAGATTTATTTCATTGCTGAATTTATTTTCAATATCGCAATATTCAATTTCACCATTCTGCAGCAATAAATCCTATTTTTTTCCCAATCCATTTTCTCGTAATACATTCGTTTAAATTTTCTATGTTCGTTAATAAAACTTTGCTAGACAGTGTCTCGCCTGAAATTTAAACAAAGAAGTCAAATATTCAAGAGAAGTGGATTTATACTTAAATGTACGAAACTTTTAATCTATATCATTCAGAATTTAATTTTCCTTTTTTCAAATTCCTGGTTACAACAAGCTAAAATAATGTATGTATGATAAAATGTATGTATGATAAAAATACTTTTATAGAAAGATTGCTTACTATGATATGTTGAACTAAGAAAAATAAGATTTATATAATATTCAGTGGACTAATCTTTGAAACTGACAATGTTATAATGCTAATATAAAGCATCGCTTATGATATATACAGGGTGAATATCACAAAATGTAAGATTTTCATTATATGCACTGTAAAACATCTGAGTAACGTTATTCTATAGAGTTCGTGGCAGCCAAGCTTCCATCAATTTTATGGTGGCAAAACCTATGTAACCACTTTAACTGATATAACCGGTGTAACCTTACACTTATATGTGATGTTACACCAGTAACATATGTTTAAATTACACCAGTGTATAAGTGAAAAAAAATCACTCCATAAAATGGAAGCAGGACATTTCGGTCCGGCCATTTCGGTCCCGCCGTTTCGGTCCCGAGACATTTCAGTCCCGAGACACTTCGGTCCTAAGACATTTCGGTCCCTAGCCGTTTCGGTCCCAAGACATTTCGGTCCCTAGCCATTTCGGTCCCAAGACATTTCGGTCCCTTCTCCTGCAAACTGAAATTTTGTGAAATAAGACAAAGTTTTATAGGAAACATTGTAGAACTTTTTAACTAAAAGCCATAAAATTTTAGTATAATGCGATTAAGTGCCCGAAAACCTCACACACGTATAACTCTTATCCAAGATATTATAATTCACACAAATTTTTTATAATAATCCTAATCATAATTGGTAACCCTAATGATACTTGGTAATCCTAATTCTCAAAACAGTTAGTAATTTTATTTAAAAAAAATAAATTATTTTATTAAATGTATTTATTATTTAATAACATTATTAATTTACATAATGTATTTTTTTTAAAATAAAATCAATACATAATCCCTTTTATATTCAATACATCATCATATTTCCTAGTAGTTCTAAACTGGAATTTATCTTTTACTTGTTTATTTAGTGTATATTTAAAATTACAGAAATTTAAAATATTTAGTATAGTTAAAAATAAAACTGAAATGAGAATTATTAATATTTTTCTGGGAAAGTAGGGGCGAAAAGGTAATGCAAATAAATAAATAAATAAAAGTTTAGTTTTGTTACTTAAAAATTGAAAATAAAATTATTTAAAATATCATTATATTACATTATAATATATTTTATAAAATTAAATGTTATATTTTATACATAATATTTATATTATTATATTTATACATGATATTTATATTATTATATTTTAAAATATTATTATATTAATTTTAAGTATGTAAGAAGTCGTCTTACAAATATAGAAGAGAAGAAAGAAGTGATAACTTATCTTAATAAATATCTCGGGGTTGAATTCTTCTTTATAAACTTTTTATTACTTGAAAAGACGACACTTACAAATATAACACTGACGTACACACATTATATACAAAAAAAAAGCTTTTACATAATTCTGGCGCACGCCACCATCACAAGATATGAACTACAGTTTTCAACCAACATTCGAATATCACTAAGAAAAGAACATTTTTTAATAGAACTAGTGTTGCCAGATTTCTTTTAAACGAGAAATATTACAACTACATTTTTTTTTTTTTAATTTAGCAAATCTCAGATCACGTGACGCGTGAATCTATTTTTTTTTTCTTTTATTCCTTTGGAAAGCGCGTGTTACATCCTCCCCCTCTGTTTCCGATCTACGTCTCGGAGAGGAAACAGGATGCTTTTTTGGTCTTCCTCTTTTTCTCAAGGGTGCAACTGGAATAGTTTCAGATTCTTGGAAAGGCAACAAGGCAGAAACGTGGTAAGATCCAATTCGTTCAGTAGAATTTTCTAGACTAGCAATATCATATGTCACTAGTGACTTTTGAGTCAAAATTATGTATGGGCCATCTCTCTTAGGCATTAATTTTGATGTTTTATTTCTACTTGCATTGCTAACTGGGTGTAGGTTAATCCATACCTTTTCTCCAGGCTGGAAATGTACTCGTCTATGGTTTTTATTGTAATATCTCTTCCGGTTACCTTGTTTCATTTCAACAGGCTCTTTTACATCTTTCGAATTATTTGCAAGATGTTTTAGATATGGGGTCTTCGCTCCCCCTGGTTGAAAACATTTTTCATACTTTTTCGGAATATCTTTAAGTTTCTTCCTTTCATTGGAATTTAAATTTTTACGTTCATCTTCAGGTAAGGCATACGGACAGATTTCGACCGCATGAGCAGACGTACTTATTTCTTCTTCGTATACATCCACAAAATAGAACTTTTTCTGTGGTTTATCACTAAAATGCCAGCTTTTGTTAGCTATGTCTAACACTATGTTAGCTTTGCGCAGGAAGTCCATTCCTAAAAGTATTCTATTACCTTTGGCATTTGGTAATACAATAAATTCTGTTTTCAAAACTCGATCTTCAATCTTTACACGCACAGTGGCAGAAAGAGTTTTTCTAGCCATCCTAGTTCCATCAGCTAATGTTACTTCATGAGTATGAGGTTTCATTGCAACACCAGCTTTCAAAAATAATTTATACATTCGTTCTCCTGCAATAGAACGATTCGCTCCTGTATCTGCACAGACTAATACCTTCTTATTGCAGATCGTAATAGGTACATTTAGAGCTGAAACTGTTGATGTATTTAAACTATACAGCTCAAGACGTTGAGCTTGCACTGTTTGTTTCTCAATCGTAGGGGAACAATTTGGGCATTTCTTCTTTATAAACCCCATTTTGCCACAACCATAGCAGAATACACCGGATTCTAAGCGTCGATTATTAAATGTAGGAGAAGATCTATCTTTTGGAGGCTTATTCTGCTTCCATGTATTTTCTCGACGAGAATAATCTTTTTTCTTCTGGGGTACAACCGAGTCTTCGTTAGGGAACGTAGATCTTATGGTATCATACGCATCTAATTTTCCGGCAAGGTCGACTGGTGAATTTAAATGTTCCCAATCATCTAACATATGTTGTTTGCATTCGACAGGCACGCGCCTTTTCATCTGGTCGGCTATGATCAGATCCTGAAGAGCTTCAAAAGACGTTACATTTAACTCTTTAAGCCAGTTTTCAAAGTAAGCACGTAACTCGAAGTAATAATCTCTCCAAGTAATTTCTTTATCTTTGCAATGCATGAAAAACAGCTGCCTAAACCTTTCAGCGCTAATTTTAAACCTTTTTAGAAGTAGACCTTTAACATGTGAAAAATCTGAAGCGTTATCTTCCTTTTCACGAGCAATAAGCGTAGATATAGAAGAGGGTACAACACTTAGTAAATAAGAAACCCAGAGGTGCTCTGGTACCTTCGAAAGCTTTAACTGTCGTTCCAGGAGCACCAGAAACAATGTTACATCATCTGTCTCTGGCTTAAATGTAGGCAACAGCTTCTGGATATCTATTTTACTCTCTGGATGAGACATTATCCCTGCCGCATTACCACCTACCGCTCCACTGGAAACACTTTGGCTCTGAGCCTGTAACTTAAGCTTCTCAAGCTCAAAATTCATCTCAAACTTTTTTAATTCCAGTTCTTCCGAACGACGTTTTTCTTCTACTTCTAATTTACGCTGTTCTAATTCAGCTGCTTTTTCCTTTTCCTCTAAGTCTCGTTTACGCTGTTCTTCCTCGCGAGTCGCAATTTGGTTTCTGACTAACGAATTTACGAAATCAACTTCATACGAGGGAGAGGATTTAATCTTATCACGCAATGTGACAACAGTCATAGAGGGTTGTACATCTAAATTCATTTCTAAAGCGACCTGAAATAGGTCTTCTTTTCGTGCTTTGTTGAGGTCGGACATTCTTACCTTTAGCAAAACAACAAAATATATACCCCACAAATGCTAAAAATTCGATTTAAATAAATTGTTCCCCGGACGTGAGCTTTGCTTTACAACTCATATAAACAAGACATTAATAAAACAAAACAGTGAACTTTAACTTTAGCAAAATATACTTTTAAAATAATTAAACTTCATAAAACTTCATAAAAATATCTTTAAAATTTAAACTCTATTATTTTTTTTAAAGAAAATATACTTTAAATTATTGCTGATATAAATAAACTAGTTTGTCATTACGTGTCATTTAATCAAAACATTATTTTAACTGATATAAAACTAGTACTGAATTGTTGGCAACATTCATAAACAATGTTCCAAATAAGTCAAAACATATCTGAATAATTAAAATGTCAATCAATATTATTATCATATTATCAAGACAAGACTACGTAATATAGTTTTTTCAATATAACTTTAAAAGAAAAGAAAGTCTTATTTCATAAAAATAAATAAATAAATAAATGCAAAAACTTACTCAATCTGTTTTAAAAATCGTATTCAATGCTATTTCACAATATATCAGGAACTCTAAATTAAATGCTTAAAAATAACTAACAACAGAACACTCAAATAGAATTTCTAATTAAATTCTGTTATCTTGCGAAACCAACAACAAAACAAACAAAAAATAATAAACACATACCATATGACACTTGAAATACAAAGTATAAATACCTTTTAATATATTTTTCCCTTTTTTCACTCAATTTATTTCTCTATTTGTAAAAAAAAAAAGAAAAATAATATCAACGTAAATAAATGCTTATTTTATTATTTATCAACCCTTTTTTTTATTGTTTTTCTTTTTTATTCGAAGTAAGGAAAGTTGTTATTTAATCAAGATAAAAATTAAATATGCATGCAGAGAATGAAAATAAACAGAAGAATAAAAAATATAAGCATGGGGAGGGAAGGGGAATTACACAATACATAAATAAATTGTAAAGTAATCAATAAATTAAAACTAATATGTGGTATGCAAAATGTTACAGACAGGTAAAATATGGTAACTTGCGAAAAGAATTATAGATACTTTAAAACTTGGCTTACTTATTGAAAATATATGACAAAAGTATCGAACTTTAAAATGTTCCAAAATAAACACATATAAGATGAAACGACGATGACTGAAGCAGAAAATTAAACAAATTCAGTCCGTAGAACATATATCACAAACAAATGAAAATGGCGCTTGGCATAAGATTATTCCGTAGAAATTTTTTCACAAACGAAGAACGAGAACTTTAAAGGCACAGAACATGCAAGCTTTGAAGAACACATTTCACAAACAAACGAGCAACGACTGCTCGTGCCATTTTCTTGCATTAAACATGCATGCATTTTTATTTCGTACATATTTCACAATCGAATGATTTCACATCAACGAAACAAACTTGCTATGTTAATCATTTAAAATATACTTCACAAACAGACGAGCACGACCGCTCGAGCCATTTTTTTTCATTCTTATTAATCATATTTCATTGTAAAAATATCGAACTTTTCTGGAACTAAGATAGCTGAATACTTTGAAATTGATTCGTAGCCCGAAGTTGGGCAGCCATTTTGTAAGAAGTCGTCTAACAAATATAGAAGAGAAGAAAGAAGTGATAACTTATCTTAATAAATATCTCGGGGTTGCATTCTTCTTTATAAACTTTTTATTACTTGAAAAGACGACACTTACAAATATAACACTGACGTACACACATTATATACAAAAAAAAGCTTTTACATAATTCTGGCGCACGCCACCATCACAAGATATGAACTACAGTTTTCAACCAACATTCGAATATCACTAAGAAAAGAACATTTTTTAATAGAACTAGTGTTGCCAGATTTCTTTTAAACGAGAAATATTACAACTACATTTTTTTTTTTTAATTTAGCAAATCTCAGATCACGTGACGCGTGAATCTATTTTTTTTTCTTTTATTCCTTTGGAAAGCGCGTGTTACAAGTAAATAAAAATAAAAAATAACCATCTTATTAGAATGAAATAGGCCCAGTTTCAATAAAATTAACTCACAAAAATTGTCTTCATGGCGTGAGAAGACTGTTAAAAAGTGCAATTAATAAATACTATTATTTAAAAAAAAAAAAAAAAAAAAAAAACGGTGGCGGAGGCAAATTTCTAAAAACAAATTTTTTCATAGCATGCCCAGTTACGAAATCACTATTGATTTCGTAATGTTAATAATGGAAAGTAACTTATGAAAACAAATTTATAAGATGCAACTTTGTATTATAAAAATAATAAGAAAAATAAAAAATTTGTTCTTCAATAAATATATCTCATTTCTGAATTATCAAAGAAGGGTGTGTAAATGGGTGATTTGAGGAAATATGTATATATTGTAACTTATATAATTGTTTAATATAATTATTAAAAGCAATTATTATTAAACTAATTAAAAGAAAAAAATAAGCAGAATTTTTTTATTATTTAATTAATGCTAATTTAAAGGTCCTAAAAAATGTACGTAAACAGCAAAAAAAAAAATTATGGCAGTTTATATAAAATACTTTTTAGTTTATAGTAGTTTATAGAAGTTTATATAAAATACTGATACTAATAATTATAAATAAAATTTAAAATATTTATTCTAATTAATAATAATACTATAAAAGCAAAAGACAATATCCCCTAAACTTATATCACATTTTTTAATCAAACAAAATTTTCAGCTCGCTGCGATTTTAATATAACGAGTTATAAAAGTTTAAATTTATCGGACTCTTATATTCAACATTTTATAAAACTTTGGGGGAGGGAGGGGGAGTATTAAAAATTTTATAAAAAGACCCGAATAATGTTGAACTTATACCATTTGGTAGGCCCACAACAATTAGAATCCGACTTATAAAGTATCGAGCAAAGAAATAACAAGGGACCGAAATGGCCACGGACCGAATTGTCTCGGGACCGAAATGGCCAGGGACCGAAATGTCTCGGGACCGAAATGGCGGGACCGAAGTGGCGGGACCAAAGTGGCGAGACCGAAATGTCGTGTACCCCCATAAAATTGGAGGCAGCAAAGCTGCCACCTGTTTAATAGAGTAACGTTACACAAATGTTTTACAGTGTAAGACAGTAAAAATATCCATTAGAAATAATTCAAAATTTCAAAAGGTAAATTTATTTTTAACTGAAGAATAAAACATTTCATGTAAAATTGCTACATTTTGAAGATATTAAATAATATGTCATTTTTATGTAATTACATAGTCATTTATTGGCATATGTTGAAAAAAAATATATATATCATGTCTTCAAATCATGGTTTCTCATTCGAAAATATCAAGGTCGAGTAAATCATGTTTCGAATATGTAATCATAAATAATCTATAAAAACATTTTAAATTCAAAGGAATAATCTATGGTATTGATCCCCAATATATATCATAAGTGAAATCGAAGCTGAAGAAATCTTCTTCGAACGTTTCTTTAACTAATTATTTAATGAGATAAAAATAGGTATTTACAGTTCTTTGTACATATTTACACAACTTTAAATCATCTTGGAGACACAATGCTCCGATTCATATCTTTTCTCAAATTAATTGTCACATCTTTTATCTAAATCAAAACATTCGAATCAAAAACGGAAATCGTCTACACTCTGTTTACAAACTTCAGAGTGTTCTAAAAGTGGAAGTTGAAGTCAAAGAAATTGCATAGCGCGTAGCGCCATCTAACTACAATTCTTTTTCTTCACACTCCTCACCTGAACTCTTACAGAGTTCATCAATAAATTCTATTATGAAAATAAAAAAAAATTCATATCAGTATTTTCAATAATCTAATAAAATTTTCATATCAGTGGTTCAGTAATCTGATACAATTTCAAAATTCAAATGCAAATATCAGTTTCAAATACAAATATAAATTTCAAATTCAAAATATCAGTTAATTCTAAACAAATCTAACAAAATCAATTAATTATAAACAAAAAAGTATAAAATTCAAACAATATAGTAAACGAAAAATATTATCTGCAATAAGCACGATAAAAATGACTTTTTTTTTTCAAACATTTAATATACTTACTTATGCTAAGCTTCAAATAATACTGCATTCAAAGTAAACAGAATAACTAAAAAGAAAGAAAACTTTTAGAGTTCTAAAAGAGATAAAAAAAGAAAGAAAGTCTATTAATGTTCATCAATCCATAATTTCTAATGGATATAAATGTTGGACAGATCTTTTCAGCATTCCATTGGCTGTCTTTATTTCATATGAGCGAATGTTGTTGTCTCTACCTGGAATCGCTCTCTGAATTCTGACAAGTTTCCAGAGAAGTTTATTTTTTATATCGCCTTCGATCAAGACAACATCACCCACTTTTAGAGGTGTATTTGAATTGGGATTTTTCGATGAATGGAATGTTCTTAAATCTAGAAGATATTGTTTTTTCCACTTCGACCAAAGTTGTTTTAGTAGTAATGATTGGTATCTTTTTCTTTTGAGAAGTGCCGATCTTTTTGAACCATTTTCAATTACATCGAAAAAGTTAATAGGAAGTGAAAGTTCTTTACCAAAATTCAAAAAATCCATTGGAGTGAGAGGAAGAGGTTCATCATATTCGTTATACACATATGTCAAAGGACGCAAGTTGAGGATAGCTTCTACTTCAACCAGTAGTGTCGACATTTCTTCATAGCTCAATAGAGCTTTTCCAGTAATCTTTCGTAGACACTCCTTGACTGATTTCACAAGTCTTTCGTAGAAGCCTCCCCACCATGCAGCTCTTTTAATGATATTTTTCCAAACGATTCTTTCTCTTGCAATAAATTTCAAAAAGAGATTGTTGGAAATGACGTCGTATAAATTATCGACTTCTTGTTTAGCTTTTTTAAATGTCTTCGCGTTATCTGAATAAATGACTTTACAATTTCCTCTTCGAGCTAAGAATCGTCTAAAAGCAAGGAGGAAAGAATCTGTAGTCATGTCGGTAACAAGTTCTAGATGCAAAGCTCTGGTAACTCCGCAAGTGAATAAGACAATGTAAGATTTCTTAATTTCACCGAAGTTTTTCACGTAAATAGGTCCCGCAAAATCTAAACCATAAATGGGAGAGCTTCATTCACTCTATCTTTAGGTAGAGGGGCTGTGATTTGGTCTGCAGGTTTACAAAGATATTTTTGACAAATGAGGCACTTTTTAATGAGACTTTTCACTAACTGTCTTCCTTTCGGAATCCAATATCGAGATCTAACTTTTGTCAAAGTGTGAGCAATTCCTGCATGCATCATCTTTTCATGATCTTGACGTACAATCAGCGTCGTTAACCAGGAATGTCTAGGTAAAATGATTGGATGTTTTTCTTCTGTTGGAAGATCACCAAATTCTAGTCTTCCTCCTAAACGTATGATTTCTGTTTCATCTATAAATGGAACAAGGTTGAATAAGGATGAATTCTTTTCTACTGAATTATTATTTCTAAGAGACTCAAATTCTTCTTTAAAAAATTGTTTCTGTTCACTTCGTATTAAGTATTTTTCAGCTTCTAGTAATTCTTCAGTTGTTAGTGGACCGCTAACTTCAGTAGATTTTTTCAGCTTTATTACAAATCTTTTTACCCAAGCAGTTGTTCTTATTACTTTTTCCAAATTGCTAAATTTTTCTATACAGATAGGATTTTTAATTTCTTCAGTTATACACTCGCACTGCAATATGTCATTGGGTTTTTTCTTGTATTCTAATTCATCTTCATCAATTATTTCTTTATCTTCAGATTTTGGCCAAAATTCAGGGGGTAAACTAAGCCATTTTGGCCCAAGTAACCAAGTAGGATTATTGATGAATTTGGAGAATTTTGCTCCTCTTGAGACAAGGTCTGCGGGATTGTCTGCCCCTGGGTAATGATGCCAATCAAAAGGGGATGTCAATTTACGAATTTCTTCAACACGATTCCGCACAAATGGTTTGAATTTTTCAGGTAATCCTTTAATCCAAAAGTATGTAATTTTTGAGTCCGTCCAATAAATGCATGGAATTTTTAGATGTAGCGCCTTCAAAATGCTGCAGCTTAATTTTGCTGAACATAATGCAGCCATCAATTCCAGTCTTGGTAAAGTGAGAGTTTTTAAAGGAGCCACTCTGTTTTTAGAAGCTACGAAAACTGTTCGAATGTCTTTTTCAGAGATCGATACACGTAAATAGGCAATTGTGCCAAAGGCTATTGTACTTGCATCGGAAAATAAATGCAACTGCAAATTGGCAATTTTCTCGTTTGGAATTTCGAAAAAATAATGTCGAGGAATAGACAATTCAGATATTTGAGGAATTTCACTACACCAGTCTTTCCAAAGAGAGATTAAATCTTTTGGGATGGCCTCATCCCAATCTATGCCTAATGACCAAATTTTTTGCAGCAAACATTTTATTCTTAATGTGAAGGATCCTAAAAATCCAATAGGATCAAACACTCGACCCAAAACTTGCAAAATATACCTCTTTGTGTCAATTCTTTTAGAAGCAAACGCCGCTAATTCACGAGTGTCAAAATACAAAAAATCGTTTAGACTGTTCCATGCTATTCCTAAAACTTTGTAAGGAACATTTTCTGTTTCAGATGTTTCCAAATTATGACTGCAAATTACATCGTTATTTTTCCATAATTCTTTTAAGGATTTTGAATTAGTGTGCCACTTATGTAATGTCATACTAGCTTCTTTAAAAATAGCTATAGGCTCTAATGTAGTGGATAAAGCTTGCTCGACAGAAGATTGACTTCCAATTACATCATCTACATAAATATTTTCATTTAAAAACTCGACAGTTTCTGCATATTTTTTGATATATTTTTTTAAGTGGTGTTTTATTGTGGCTGCTAACAAAAATGGACTACAATTTACCCCAAATAAAACTCTAGTAAATCTATATATTTGAGGAAGGTTAGATTCATCAAAAGGGTCTTCTGAAAACAAAAATCGAGATACATCTCTGTCTTCTTCATCTACTAATATCTGCAAAAACGCTTGTTTTATATCGGTTGTAAAGGCAATTGGATTTAATCGAAATCGTAACAAAATATCAAAAATTTCAGGGTACAAATTCGGACCTGGGTGAAGACAGTTATTGAGAGATTGTGAATTTAAATCATGAGCTGATGCATCAAACACAATCCTTAATTTACTTGTTACGCGGTCTCTTCTTATCACTTCTCTGTGAGGTAAATAAAATTCAACATGCCCCTTATCTTCTGAATTAGGAACTATTTCTACGATTCCCTGCTTTAAATAATCATTTAATACATCTTTATATTCAAAAAACAACTGGGGATTTCTAACAAATCTTTTATTTAATTTAACTAATCGAGATTCTGCAATTTTTCTGTTATCATCCAGACCCCCTTTCTCCAGTTTCCAGGGCAATTTAACTTTATATCTTTTGTTTTCATATTTAATATCGCGTTCAAAATTTTTCATTATTTCATTTTCAAAAGGGACAGAATCTTGTTTAATATTAATAAGTCCTGAAGTTTCAAGATCCCAAAATTTTTTTATTTGATCAGAAATTAAGTGTTCTTCAATAATTACGTTTAAAATCAATGAAGATTGGTTTTCGCTTTTTCTACCTCGGAGGCACCAGCCAAAGATGGTTTGTTTAAATGTATTAATAATAAAAATAAAGATTTTTGTTTAAATGTTTTATGTTACCTGTTACTATATCATAATAGTAATCGACTCCTATTAGAAGGGAAATAGGATCTTGACATTGTGGTGAGTCAGCAAGGGTTAAATTCTGTAAAATACTCATTTCACCAAATTCTTTTACTTCTGGGGGAGGGATATCAGAACCAGATATTTCGTCTGTTACCAATGCTTCTATTTCTAAATTAGACTTCGAAAAATGTTTATTTTCTAATTTAAGTTTAACAACATCATAATTTTTCTCAATTGGGATTTTACTTCCGAATGTGAATACCGATAATTTTTCCTTTCTCAATATTTTAAGTTGTAATTTATCAGCAATTTCTCGAGTTAAAAAGGTTCGCATTGCAGCAGTATCCAATAATAATCGAACAGAAACTTCTTTATTTTTATTTTTTACTTTCGCACAGCAAGTTTGCAAGAAAATTCGGTTTTTTCCAATACACGAAATAGCCGAAATAATTTCATTAGTTGTTTCATTTTGTGCATTCGCTGTTTCCAAATTTTTATCTATACAACTTGTTTTATTTGGTGAATTAGATTGTTTACAAATAGCTCTGTTATGTCTACCCTGACATGTCGTACATCGTATCTTAGAAGCACAGTCCTTGATCCGGTGTTTTGGCAAAAGGCAGAGGTAACATCTACCTTGCGATTTCAAAATATTTTTCTTTTTATCAAGATCAAAAACATTGCATATTTCTGACAAATGATTACTTTTACAAAAGATGCAACTTTGTTTCTCTGTGTTCTTTTTGTCTGAAACTGTAGTCATTAATTCATGCGCGGATGAAAAGTTTAATTCTCTTTTAGGAGATTTCGTAAATTTTTGTTTGTTTACTTCTAATCTATTTGATTTTGAAAATGAAAAAGCCAATTCGCGACTTTTAATTTCGGTTTGCAAGAAATTTAGTAATTTGTTTATATCAGGGTTGCATGAAGATTTAATGTTTTGCTTGTTAAATTCCAAATTTAAATCTGATGGTAGCAATTTTAAAACTACGGCTAAAAGCATAGAGCTGTAAGCCTGTGGTTCGAGTCCCAAAGTGGTCAAGGATCTTACATTAATTTCAATATCATCATGAAGTTTCTGTAATTTTGAAGTATCACTAGATTTATAAACCGGAGATAAGTTTAACAATTTATTTAAATGGTGATTGATTATCATCTCTTTATTCCCAAACCTACTTTCAAGAATTTTAAGTGCTACATCATAATTTGATTCCGAAACTTCTAAGCCTTCTATGGCGTTTAAAGCAGATGAACCTAAGTAACTTCGCAAATAATTGTATTTTTCAATTTTTGTCAGTGAATTATTATCATTTATCGATACTTTAAAAGTATTCCAAAAGTTGGTGAATTGTGTGCAATCGCCATAAAATTTCTGTATATTCAATTTCGGCAGTTTCACAAATTTATTTTCATTATTGGGGGTAGAATCATTAACCGAACTATTGTTCAAAGGAATAATGTTTTTATTTTCTTTAAGTTTCTTTTCGGCGCGAAAATTCGTTAAGGATATTTTGTCTGCATATTCATATACTGTATTCATTTCATTCTCATATTCGTCTAAATTCAAAAGTGGTTCTATTTTTTCATTTATTTCATCTAAATTACTTGATTTAATCTTTAATTGGTTAAAAGATTCTTCAAGAGAATCAATATTAACGGTATCATTTTTTAATATAGTCTCTATATTATTTATCAATTTCGTGACAGCACTTCTTAAAATTGTTCTGTTTTTCTTTAGCTTTTCTAGGTCAGCCATAATTAACACATCAAAATAAAATTATAAAACTCTTACCTTTAAAAATCTTCGGAAACACTACCTTTAAAAATCTTCGCAATCAATAATAATCTTCTGTATTTATCATATTTCAGTTTCGTTCCCGGCCTCTAATATGCACCAGCCAAAGAAAATATATATATCATGTCTTTAAATCAAGGTTTCTCATTCGAAAATATCAAGGTCGGGTAAATCATGCTTCGAATATGTAATCATAAATAATCTATAAAAACATTTTAAATTCAAAGGAATAATCTATGGTATTGATCCCCAATATATATCATAAGTGAAATCGAAACTGAAGAAATCTTCTTCGAACGTTTCTTTAACTAATTATTTAATGAGATAAAAATAGGTATTTACAGTTCTTTGTACATATTTACACAACTTTAAATCATCTTGGAGACACAATGCTCCGATTCATATCTTTTCTCAAATTAATTGTCACATCTTTTATCTAAATCAAAACATTCGAATCAAAAACGGAAATCGTCTACACTCTGTTTACAAACTTCAGAGTGTTCTAAAAGTGGAAGTTGAAGTCAAAGAAATTGCATAGCGCGTAGCGCCATCTAACTGCAATTCTTTTTCTTCAATGTATACCAGGATAATGACAATTTTATTCAAAACTATTTTTTTTACATTCTTATTTTGATTATTATTTTTCGGTGTAGCATTTTAAATCTGTTTAAAAAAAACATGTTTTCGATAAACTAGCTTAAATTCAAGACAAATTCAGTTTTATTTGTTAATTTATGGAATCAAGGGAAATGACATAATGAAAGTATACTCGATTGTTCACAAAAAATTTAAACACATTATTTCCAAAGAAATACCTAAAAGATCTTTCTGGTAGCTATGATTTTACTACTTCAGACATTAAATATGTCAAATGTACGAAGAATTACTCTGCAGTGCCATATTTATACCTGATAAAAAAAAAAAAAAAAACTAAAAATGAGCAGGCTAGGAAACAGACATTCATTTTCAGCGACAATCATATTTTAATTGTGGAAGAAATACTTGAGGAAAAAAATTATTAGCTTCCTCATTTATGTGTTATAAGGGGTAAACATAAGTTAAAAAAATAAACTAGAAAAAGATATTTGTATAGCAGAAGGCCCTTTATTTTACACACATCAATGTATGACATGACAATAAAATGACAATCTGAAATTTTAAGTCTTTTAATTGTTTTATTTGTGTTATCAGAAATATTAATGTCTCTTTAAAATATTTCCTAGGATACTTTTAATGAAAATATCAATAAAATCCATTATGCAACATTTATTAGAAATTTTAATCAATGGAATGCTATTTTCGTATTTTGTTATATTTTCCCCCTTATTATATATATATATTCATATCTTCATGGCCATTAGTCACTGACCACTTTCAATTAATATATAATGTCGAATATGTAAACATATACTTCGGATTCTTCTGGAATTTCAGAATAATAAAGAATTTTCTTTCCCCCCATATTTATCAGCATCGATTTGATATGGTGTGTGATTAGGGGAGCAAAAAAAAGAATCAAAGGGAAATACTAATATTTGGGGTCACCCTGTAAATTAAATTGCCTGAAATGATCTATCGCTGCAGAATAGACATTTAAGAATAGTGTACAACATGTTTGATGATTTATGCAAGAATAGCACGTATATCCATGGAATTATAGCGATTTGTTTTTGTATTTTAAAAATTTCTCACTTATTTTTAGTTTACATCAAATCTATTTTGGACCAAATTTAAAGCCAATTACTCAAATAAAAAAAAAAAGTGTAGTAGAAATAATATAGTGCATTTGGAATAAAAATATATTAAATAGTTTGGAAAATACAAGCAGTTATATGAAATACTTGTTATCTACGATGCGCAAAAGATAACAAACAATTTTCTTTTACATAACTCGGGGCTCTGTCCCCTACGGACTATGCTGATTCACCTGTCTCCCACCTCTAAAAATCAGTTAATTTGATTAACTTTAAAAAGTTTACAGAAGGTTGAATTATAATTAATATACATATGCATAAAATTGATGATCGTCTTATAAACGTGGATTCAATATTTTCCTTTTTATGGGGGGGGGGAGGCCTATTGAACAGCTGCTAATGGCTGTTTTCACGTTTGATTAAATAAGGTTATTTAAACATTTCAGAATGAGCTAATATAAAATCAATTTATTCAGCAAAGTATTACTTTCAAGGTATTTATAACAATGACAAAGGTGATGTTTTTAAAATGTGATTTTTTTAATCTGACGTTTTAAATCTGACGTAATTTTCACCAAACTTTTTCTTCTTTTTTAATATTCACTTGAAAATATTTTGGTCGTTAGAAAAGAAATGTTATTATCTGCACTGCCTTACTTCTTTTTTTTAAACCTGCCACAATTTTCCCCATTTACGCCTTTTAATGCATATTAATGAACTTATTTTATATTTTTTTCTCTTTTAAAATTCACATGTTCACATATTTTTATGCCGTAATTTTCGATATTTTCCTGCTTTTAATACATATTATTCATTTAATTCCAATTTCATTTTTGTTAATTTCTAATAGTCATATGAATATATATATATATATATATACTTTAACATATATTACATAATTTATATGATTAACAAGAATTAAATTGTAGTTAAAGATAATGTATATATATATATTATATTTTTAGGAATATTTTTTCTTTGAACTGTTTAAATGGTTGTCAACAATTTAATATAACTTTGTTTTTCTAATATGCAAAAAATATCCCTCAAAAGCTTGAAAATTTGAATATAAAATTGAAATAAATCCTCAAAAAAAAAAGTGAAATTAAAAAAAAAAAAAAAAAAATGCAGTCTTCACTTCGGGAACTGCTAATATATAAAATGATTAATTTCCTATGTACATCTATTTTTTTTATTATTAAAACTTTTTTTAATGGATAGATTTTGATCAGATTTAACATTAAAATAATTATTCGAATTAAAAATTAACTGCATCCAACATTTCTCTATATCACCACCAATTTTCTTAAATTTGTATGCAAAATCCCTCTTAATATTAAAAAAGTAAAGATCTCCAGTCACAAAAAATTCATTGTCGTTGATAGTGACAGGGTTAGTTCATTTGTTATAATAGAGAGATTTCAAAGTCAACGTTATGGAGCAGCTCTTAAGAAAATTCCAGCCAAATATCATAAAAAAACGAAAAGATATCAGCGAAGGCATTGAACTGACTTTTAGTTACTCTCTAAATTCAGCTCAATAATATGGGATTCTCATAAGATTTCAGTTTTATTTTTTTCCTTTTTATTAATGCCTTAGTTTTTCTTCGGAAACTAAATCGAAGAATTTGTTCTATATCTACCTTTTGATATTTGTTAAACTAGGTGGTTCTGCCCCCTACGAGCTATGTTCGTCAACTGCCATTGAAGTACCACAATCTCTTGTTTAATCTCTCCAGAATTAAAAATGCAAATTTGGCAATTAGAGAGATTCACGCGCTTACAATTATTTCGAACTTTTACCGAAAAGAATAGAAAAGTCCTAGGATTTTCCTTTACCTACCTTTTGATATTTATTAAAATCGGTGGCTCTGCCTTCTACGTGCTATGCTCGTCATTTCCCGCTCAAGTACCACAATCTCTTGTTTAAACTCTCCAGAATTGAGAATGTAAATATCGCTATCAGAAAGATTCACGCGCTGAAAATTATTTCGAAACTTAACCGAAAACAATAAGAAAGTCCTAGGATTTTCCTATACCTACCTTTTGATATTCATTAAAATCGGTGGCTCTGCCCCCTACGTGCTGTGCGCTTCATTCCCCGCTGAAGTACCGCAATCTCTAGTTTAAACTCTCAAGAATTAAGAATGTAAATATCGTAGTCAGAAAGATTCACGCGCTGACAATTATTTAGAAACTTTACCGAAAAGAATGGGAAAGTCCTAGGATTTGGAAAACGATTTGGTAAATTCCCAAAATGGAGTAGTTTAAATTATATTTCGTCCATTTAACCAAATGGTACTTATAAATGCTAGTATCTACCAATTAAAATTAAGGTACTTACCAGTCTTCGAGCTTTAACAGAAAAATAGGTATTAAGTTATTACGCATATTTTTAAATCTTAAATTTAATAACAGTGAATCAGGAATACAGATAAACTTTCCGATGTTGGATCTATTACAATTTGCACAGATTTTCGGAAATAATCCATTTGTAATAACTAACATCTATGATTATACGGTGAAGTAACTCACAAAATGGTGATCTAAATTCACCAATTAATGAGCTGACAGAATCACATTTTGAATGCGACAGGTGATGAGTACTGCACTTTTCTTAATATTAGAAGCATTTTTCAAACTTTCCCTCATATTTTTATCAATTCGACATCTTTCAGATATTTTTATAAAAAATATTCAACAAACTGTTCAGTATTTTATGTTCAGCTTACATTAAATCTCATTTTTAAAGCATATATTAAATGATAAAAAATGTATATTTTGTACAATATATATATATATATATATAAATAATATATATATATATATATATATATATTGTATATATATATATATCAATGAAAATTGCAGCAATTTCGTCATTTCTTCATGGTTAACCTTTTGCGTTTTTTGACATACACAGCGTAGTCCTTTTCATTTGGTCATTTACAACAATTCTGTACCGTATATCTTCATAAAGGGTAGATTTTTTTTATTAAACATTCAAAATTCTCACCAAAAATGTTTAACTCTTACTTTTGCTTTACAAGATCATTGATCAATCATTGGTAATTTCCTTTCGTTTTATATAAAACGAAAGAAATTACCAATTAAATTTTTGTAATGAGAATTTAAAATTTGAAAACAAAAAAATACTGCCAAATGAGGTGACATTGATGGTTAGTGACATATATTCGCTAACAGCTGTAGAGCCCAATGGGTGAATAAGAAATTTTAAGAGTATCCTTATAAAATTGCATCCGAAAATAACCCCAAGTTTATTTTTTATCTGCACTCTAGCTAAAAACATCTGTTGATGATTGAAATGTTTTATTTTATGACCTGTTTCATAATTCATAGTACATAAAAAATTCCTAGAATCTTTCGAGTCATAAATGTCATTTCCTTCCAAAAACTAAAACTGTTATTTTTTATTCCGACAATTAATCGATATTTTTGTAGGTAACATTCAATATGCGAAACTGTCACGTTTTATATTTCATGTTCTCCAAACGTATTCAGGTAATTTTTTATTTAAGGTTTCAGGCTGAAAAAATGCATTTATGACTTATTCAGAACTATTTTTTTAAATGCTGATATGCTGTTTTTCGATAAGTAACGACCACGTGCTGTTGCTTAAGATCTTTTATCCTAAATTTTACATTTAGAATTATTGGGCTTATGATATTTTATTTTACTGCGTAAATCCAAAAATGTATGTTCCAGTTAACTTAATAAATGAAATCAATCTTCTTGCGATCAAACTTTTTTATATCCCCTTACAATATGCTTAGTACACTGTGTAAAATGTGCTGCAAATTGCTCAGATATTTGAGTATTTTTATGGAAAACAGTTATTTAATCGTTTTTATCACTTTTGTGATCAATAACAACATTTCAAATTGTAGTAAAAAAATAATAATGTTTTCAATAAAAATGTTCAGATGACTGGGCAGTTTACTGGACTTCTTTAATAATGCGCTTTGAATTTTGCTTTTTTTGTGTTATAAAATATTATAATTTTTTCCAACTTTAAACATGTGACTATTTTTGTTTTTTGTTCACATAGTTAGAAATGATATATATCTTCGCAACGATAAATCATGGTTTCTTTCAATCTACGTAACATAAACATAAACTTTTAAAAACTCTTCGTTTTCATTCGTCTTCATACTCAAATCCTACACTGTAAAAAACTGCTGCAGTAATTTTATTGCAGCAGAGATTCCAGAGAGTGTCCGTAAAAAAAAGGAATTTATTCCTATATCAACGGACTTATCCATTACATTAACGGGTTTTGCCCGTAAAACATAAAAAATGCGAGAGTTGACCGTTTATATGGAATGACATTTTATGTAAATTTACTGGGTAATTCACGGTAACATACTGTAAGTTTACATTTCTTTTCTTTTTTTTCAGTGTACCAAACTCTGAAAATTCCATTAAGAACGCCTTATTCCGTTTTATAGGTTCATTTTACTATAGGATATCAAACTGGATATGATTCATTTAAATAAATGAAAGCCTATACAGGATGTATAATGTATATGTCTAAATCTCGTAATATTACATTTATCTTTATTCTTTCCAAAACATATTGCGATGTTTTTTTCTTTTTTTGAAAACATAACTTAAATGCTAGTTATTATTTTTTATTACAAAATTTTATATTTTCAGAGAGCGATATTTAAAAAAAATTCATGGTTTCGATTTATTTTTAGACAATCACTTTTCAAACATACATGTTTTCAAGATATTTATACATTCTAATTTATAATTTTTTCAGCAGGAATATACTAGAAATGTTCAAGTGAAAAGAATAGCATAAATATTATTATAACAAATCGATGAAATATTTGAATTCCCGCTTTAAGTTATTGTAATCAGATCGATGGATACTAATTGAGTGACAAACTTCGTTGTGCGCATGCACGGGAGAAGCAGGCAGTTACGTGTTCCATCCAATTGATGCAACAACTGATAATATCATGGCTTTCCCAGAGCAAAATTACACGATTGAGTAGATGCGAGGTGTCTGACTAAAGTCTGGGGTAGCAAAAATGTAACACTTCATTGTTCCTCAGTCGTCATATTTTGTAATTGGAAAACTGTGATGTTCTCAAACGCACTGTCGCGTCAATTGGATAGAACGCATAACAGACAGCTTTCCCCCTCCTTCACGAGCGTGTGGACGAACATCACACAATTACGCTATGCATTCCAATCGCGACCGTTAATATCTCAATATATTATCCCAAAGCGGCATATGAAAGAGCCAACCAATTTTGTTGTTACGATGCTTTACATATTTTATAATGAATTCTCAAGTCTTATTATTTTTACATTTAAATTTGTCCAATAAAATAACTTCACTTTTTCATAAATCAATTTCAAAGGAATAAAATTATCAACATGAATGAAAATGCTTTCGACAAAAATTTCTCAAACTGAAACACTTGTTAAAATTTGGTTTCTTTTTTCATACATTAAAAAAACCATAATTTAATTAGTAAGGTGATATTACTATATGTAAATAAGCAAAAAGTATCAAAATAAAAATAAATTCAGAAAGAGTTAGAAAACTATAAAGGTTTTTTAGCATTACTATAAATATTACAGATAAATAAATAAATAAATAAATAAATATATTTTTTTAATTTTTTCTAACAATCATAGGTTTAAACATTTGTAAGAATTTAACTTCATCCTTTATGCATTTTTAAAAATATAATTAAAAAAGGGGGTGATATTACTATATATAAACGAGCAAACACAATTAAAATAATTGTGGTGGTTTCTCGAAAACCCCTGCCATATTTTATTTTATTTTATTTGTATTAACTATTTTATTTCCTATCATCTCCTTTTTATTAATGTTCTCATTTTAAATATTATTTCGATTTCGTCTTTTTGTTGCCTTTCTCCTGTAAATATTTCTTCCTTACGTAGCTTATCGAATGTTCTAAAACGGTAAAATCTTGTTTGAATTCATTCCTTCCGGTTTAGAAGGCTTCTAGAAGCTTCTCCAACGTACTATGGGTGGTTACTTCCGTTTAATCAGGTCCTCCCCTTGGCCTATCAAATTAAATTCTACAGATGACGTGATTTAAGCAGTTATGTGCTGGCCACCTTTTTGGCTTTCCTTCTTTAAGAGTATTATCTTTTTTTTTCCTATTAAATTCATATTTCCCTATACATTTGCACGTAACTTGGCTTTTTTTCTCTCGCTTTCCCCATTCTAACTTTGCCAACTTGGCGTGTTCCGATTTTACGTAACCCTTTCTCTTTCCTCTCCCCTCGCTCAGTGCCGCTAGTGCAGTTGAGTGGAAGTTAAGCTGTCGAGTGGTTGTTTTGGAATGAGTAAGGCACATTTACCGCCCCGACCTAATTCTTCTGGTCGTTTTACCGACCGCTTAAAATTCGAATAACCTGTTTGTGAATATGTTAGTATCATTTATGCTTTTTCACAATATTGATGGCACTCTTCGGTGTTGTATTGGCTATGACTATTCGAATTCTTCTGTTTCATCTCATATTGTTCTAAAAAAAATCATTTTTCTTGAAAAGTGATGATGAAATAATTGTTCTTCTTGCATAAAATATTATGAAGTTTTGATTTATGGAAGATGGCTTCTAAAAAAAGTATAATTATGTTCGCAAATGGGATCCCCAGGAGAAAAAGAGAGAAAGCTCATCATGATTCAATTTCTTCCTTTTATTGATTTGATGATGTTATAAGTTTATGTTCCGATCTTTATAAAAATGATAGATCGAATGTGTCAAGTGAATATATAAAGAAAACTTATTGTGAAAATGAATATCTATATCTATTATCATTCATGAGAAGATTATTATATATTAAATAATGATATATATATATATATTATGCTTCATGAGAAAATATTGTAAGAATATGACATCATTATTTTGCTTCATAAGAAAATATAAATAAAGTTTTTGTTCTTCAATTTTTCAACAATTTGTATCAAGGTAATTCTTTTTCGTCATGTGTTTTTATTCATCAGTCGTCAAGATTCAGGTAATGTTTTTTTCTTATTTACTTTATTTTTCTCACAAGTGACTTTTAATTTAATATTATCATAAGAAATCGCTATGAAGAACTATAAAGGTATATTTTGTCATGTCCTTTTATTTTGGGTATTTTTGCTGGCCCTCATTCAATGCAATGTGCTTCTAACCATTACTATGATCATTTGGCCTATTTTATGGAATGAAAAATAAAAAGCCTTTTTTTCCATCCAACTCCTTTTCCAAACACAACAATAATGTCTATGTATATACATTAAGAAAGACTTAGTAAACACTAAAGTGCTATTTACACAGCTACTATTATTAAAATTAATTAATTAATTAAAATTAAAAATAAAATAATCCAATTAATATTTTTTTAGTTTTTCAAAAAATTATTCTACAAATTTGACTTATTAATGCATGATAAAGTTTTGTATAGTTACAATTTGCAATTATACACAAATATTCTAAATCAAAGTAAATGATTACTTGTTCCGAATGTGTTCTCACTAATATTAACATTATTACTTCCATTATGGGGTGTAGTAGTTATATTAAAGACCGAATGTTAGAATGGAATAATGAGCATACTCATTATATCATTATAAAGTATTTACCATTGTTGAATCAAATGATATGCTGATGAACTAAAAATTCCCATATGTAAGCGTTGTAAATGACGCTTTTCAAATACATTAAAAAGTATTTACCTAAAAGTATTTTCTTTTCGGCCCTGGCAGAGAAAAAATAATGATACTTAACATGATATCACCTGTAATGGAAGATCCGTTATTTAGAGCTAAATGAAGATTATTTTCAATTTTGTGCTTTTATTCTTATTTATTTCCGAGTGAGACATTTTTAGCTGTCTCAACACGATGAAGATAAAACTTCAGATAATTTTAGAAACCTTTAAATTTGATTGCGTTATTTATAGAACTTTCAAACTATTTGAAACATCGGATCTACTTTTAAAAAACACATAAAATGTACTACAGGCTTTTTTAGTCTATACTTAATAATTAAAACTTTGTTTTTCTAACCCGACAAATATTTCATTGAATCTTTAAATACAAGCATTTGTAAGTTGTGTTCTGAAAGTAGCATTACTTATTTTGTTTTATGTTAGACATGCGTGAGTCATTCTGTAATACCCTAAATGGTCTGGACCAGACATAAGCCAAAAGGTAATCATCCAATTCAGTGGCCTGCCATTGATTTTAGGCACCACGAGGGTGCCCAAAACATGTAACATTGTAAGGTTTTCTTCTCCTTCATTCATAGAAGGAAATTTTCTTGTTAGATAAGGCAAACAGAAATTTCTGAAATTACCGGTTTTCAGAATATTTGTCACTCACACTGGTTATGCCATATCAATTAATTTAAACCATTTTCCAAGTGTGATATACTCGCCTCTTTCTTGGTAATATTACAAGCATGGATATACAACCAAGTACTTGTAGAAACAAAGTTAGAATTTGTTCTTTTGAGATTGTCTACAAAACCTACGGCCATCTATGTCTCAAAGAAGATTATTTATGGTTTTTGGGATCAATATAACAAAATTAAGACAATGAATTCTATGACTGTATACTGGTATTGCTAATAAAGAAATTTGACAAATGAAACCAGGAACGAGACAATTATTTCCACCAACTATGTTCTGTTTTATTTCATCAACTTGATGAAATCATATCATGTGAATAATAAGCCTTACTAATAATCGTATTAAGTGACATTATTTACACATTGCATTACTGAGCTACTAAATAATATCAATTATATATATTTATATGTATACACATATATACATATCATTTTACAATCTTTTAACTTTAATATTTATATCCATACTTCCACAAAATTCTATAGTACTATGAAGAGAAAAGAATTAAAAATAGAACTTCTTCTCTATCGATCATCTTAGATCGATATTGACAGCTGCAATATCCGTTGTCTGAAAGGCACTTACCATAACACTGATTCCTTTGTATAATAGATGAATATGCACAGTACTAAATCGATTTTAATATGTAATAACTTCATTACAATAATGTCAGAAATTTTCATTCATTCCTCTTTTTGAAATATTAATGTTAAAGTGAAATGTGACAGGAATCACGATGTTTTATATCAAAAAATGTATAAAATCTATGAGATAGTTTAGACTAAACTAAGCAGATTTAAAACATTTTTTAATAGCAAAAAGTTTATATGATAGTTGAAAATTGTGCTATTTGAGTAACATTGAGAAATAAGATTTTATATGTAATAAGATTTTTTATGTTTCATTTTATTTTAAAATAAGCACGTTTTTACTGTAGAAAATTATGCAGCATTGCTCCATAAGATTAAAAGCATCATACTAGCCTCCAATATCATTGAACAATTTAAATTATAATGTGGTGTAATTAAAACTAATATAAATGGTGTAATATTACACACTAGTGTAACGTAAAACCAATTAAATTGGTTACATTACTCAATAAACTGTAGGCAGAAAGACTGCCGCAATCTTTATGAAGTAATGTTACAATTTCTTTACAGCTTGAAACGTATTTTTATGAAATTAGATCATTCTATCTACTTATAATAAAATCTGAGTGGAGAAAAGTGTAGGGAACGATTCCGCTATGAACCATTCTGATCTGCGATGCCTGCGAATCGATCGCAGCTAAACGCCACGTTTGACTTAATGGAAAACAAATGCTGATGTATGACAGCTAAATGATAATTTCTTCTATTTAAAATAATGTTTGTACAGCATATTTTCATATGAAATATGTACATCATATCTAATTATAATGCGTTAAGTTCTAAATTTAAAATAAGCTATTATAAACAAACAAACACAACACCCAAGAAATAAATGAATGCCTCTGCGCGATTCTTTATAGAGTAAAAAAGGCTAATTTCCTGCCCCACATATACATTATTTGTAAAAATCTTTAAATATGATTCCAAATACATTTTTCACTTTTATTTACGCAGTATATTTACAATACGCATCGACCTCGCTTTGCTCAGTAAAATTTCTGTTTATTTCATGGACTTTTGTTTTGGCACCATCTATTGACCTTAATATAAATGAAGGTATTTTGGTTTCAAATTAAAAATGAAAAAAAATGCAGGATGTAATAATGTAATTCCAGATTATTTTTTAAATATATAAAAAATATTCAAATAAAACAAGTTTATTTTTCAAGGTGGACTGAAACTATAAGATGTTAACATGACCGTATTATTGAGACTGAAAAATGTTTTTTGTTGCAACGGCTCAACACATCGAAATCACTTGGAACAGTAAAATTTCTCTTTATTTCAGGGACTTCAAATTTTGTTTTGGCGTCATCTATTGGCATCAATATAAATGAAAGAGTTTTGGTATGAAATTTAAAAAAAAAGGATGTATTAATATATTTCTAGATTATTTTTTCAACAGTTTCGTTACATAACTTAAAAATATCATTCAATATGTATATATAGAAAGAATAATTTTATTATAATTTCGTTGACAGAATTTAAATTTAATTTTATTATTTTTTAAGAGGTTGATATTTATTAGCATATATTTTTTTTCAATTTTGTTTTATATTATAGATAAACAAGTTGGAAATTGCACGTGAACGTAGCAAATGAGGTGCGTTCGTACGAAAACGAAGTTTTAAAAATATTCAGATCTTGCTGATATAGTAGAGCGTACTCCGGATACAGTATAGTAATCGAAATCTTTACGTTTCTGTAAATATGCAGGAAGTAATTTTTATTACACCTCAGCAACGTATATCTTATTCATAAAATGTGAAATAGTTGAATATAATTAAAACACGTACCAAACCATGTTTCCCCGTAAAGCATTATATAGTGGAATACTTTTGTGTGGCCCTGTAATTTAATAATAAAAATTCTTTGCATCACAGATTGTACAGAATGCATATTTTAGTATATATTTCATAGATTCATGCCAATTCTATTATGTTCGAATGAGTGTAACATCATTAAAATGCATTTGAAACTTTTTCCCCATTGACCGTAATGTAACAAAATTCTTTTGATTGTCCTTGTAATTGATCTATGCATCCGATTTTCATAACATTTGAAATGACTCGACAAAGTTACGCAATAATAATATGTTTTAAATTTCAAACGATTAAAATGCATTTAAAACTTTTTTCCCTATTGACCGTAATGTAACGGAATCTTTTGAATGTCCCTGTAATTGATCTATCCATCCGATTTTCATAAAATTTGAAATGACTCGACAAAATTATGTTATAATTATGTATTTTAAATTTCAAACGATTCGGTTGGGTAGTTTTTGGGTTGTTATATGCGGTCGGACAGACGGACGGACTGAGCGACAACAATAGGTGCTACGGATTAACATAATTACGAATGCACCTAAAAAGTTTATTTTTCAAGGTGCAATGAAAATATAAGATGTTATCATGACAGCATTACTCAGAATGAAAATTGTTTTTTTTTCGCATTCTCCTATTAAATTAAAATTTTGTTTAATTTTTAAAGTTATATTCAAAAGTTACTATGCTAAAAATCAAAATTTTTTCTACTTTTATGTAATTAATATTTGTTGTATATGGGAAAGTACATTGCTTACATTTTAATGACAACTGATAAGAAATATATGTTTCGTTTACAAAGCAAATTAATTTCCAGTTGGTATAAGCTAAGCTTTTAAAATTGGAATAATTAAATTAAAATTTTACGAAAGAAATATTAATAATATCTTTGGTTTTCATTAATACAGAATGATTTTTTAAATGTACATAACTGAAAATATTTAAAATTTTTTTAAAAAATATTTTTGAAAAATATTTTTTATTTAAATCAATGACTATTGCTTCTGCTAATTTTCTATAAAAAAATATGATTTTACCAAAAAGGTTCTTTCGTTTAGATTAACTGCTGAAAGATGTTCCGAATCCATATTTAAAAACAAAGCAGAAAGCTTCATTAACAGGTGACTAAAATGATCGAACTATGAACCTATCTTATATCCATTCTATGACCTTTGTTATTAAGATTCATTACTTATTTATAAAAATAATACATTTCAAAATTAAATTAAACTTCTCTATTTAATTTTTATTTTAATGTTTTGTAAAATCTTCAGTTATTGTTTTTCCTTTTGCTATTACTATTATTGTTGTTATTGTTGTAATAAATGCTGCTGTTTTTTTTTTTTTTTTTTTTTTTTTTTTTTTTTTTTTTTCAATTATTGAGCTATTTCAGATTCTGAATACAAAGGAAAAAAAAGAAACAACAACAACAAAAAAAAAAAAGAATAACGTTTGTATTTGTAGAAATCTATGTTTATTTTTAAAATGTGTTTTTCTACTATATAAACATTTCAATAAAATCTTCATTTTGTTTGTATGAAATCTTATGAAAATGAAAAGCAGAATCAAATTCTGTCGTTTTTGACGGGGTTATATGCTAGTCCAAATATATCGTAGACTTTAAATAATATATGCATATATATATATTCCATACATAAAAATGCTAAAACAAAAGATTTTAAATTTTGTCATTAAATGCTATTCTTACTTGTATTAAAAGATTAAAAATAAAAAAAATGATTAAAATCACCGTTAAAACGTCAAAAGGATAAATTTCTTTTTATAAATGTTTATGTGATTTGTTGTTATTTAACATAAATAATACAAGCATACAACAGCTAAATATTCACAACTTTCAGCTAAAACTTTCTAGAAATTTACAAAGCAAATAACCTATTCTGTGTATTTCACAATTCGTCAGAAAAAGTGTTAATGAATTTCATATGTTTAAGCAATTTGTATCTAAACAGTAAAATTTAATTTCGACAGCAAAAGAAAAAAAAATAAAATTTTTATGTAATTAAATTGTTAGTGTAAATTATTATCAAATGCAGCCTTTTTTCGCTACATTTCGAAATTGACATGAATCACGGTGTTATATGACTCATTGCAGTAAATTTGCTAACAATTCTAGAAAAATGATGGCATTTTTATTTACAACAAGCATCTTGAATTTCTTTGACACTGTATGATGTTTTTTATTTTAGAAATATATCTATATGTAGTACAAAATAGATACTTGCGACTTAGTATAGACAAATCACAATTTGCAGTTTTATTTCGTTTTAGTCGTCCATCCTCTCATTGGTGACATACTTTTAAAGTTTAAAGACATTTTAGAACTTTAATGGTTATATTTGGATATCATAAGTAACATTTTTATGCCTTCTTGACTGTTTCTAATATTCCTTGAACTTTTTTTTCGTTTCTTAACCAAAGCTTTCGGGAAATGTGTTAATTAATTTTATGATAAACATTCAAAAACATTTCAGAATTTTCTTTTCAGAATTTATGTTTTTTTTATTTCACACTAAATAAATAAACAATATAACACTGTATATAAGAGTATTATTATTCTTATAATTAATATTATTCAAACGCTATACAGTTTACCTGAAAGTATTATAGAGTGATACGAAAAAAAAATCTGGCATATTTTTAAGCATACTGCATAACGAGAAGTACATATAATAGAAACTTAAATTAAAAAGTCTATAAATTTTAAAAACACTATTGAAATTAAATTTTATAAACAAAAAAATGTATTTTTCTCAAATGACTGTCCAATGTCGTCAAAATACAGTGTAATCTGTTGCATTAGAAAAACTGATTTATTTATTTTCACTGTCGTCCATAGGATAATCTAAATGATATTTTTGACAGAGAAAGATAATAAATAAATCCTATTATATTTCCGGCTATAGCATATAAGTGAGATTTTCGATCATAAACCGGAGGATTTTGGCAGAGATATCATAAGACAGGAGAAGACAAAGTGGATTATTACCGCTTTTTTGAGATGCCATAAGTATTATTTTATGCATATATATATATAATAATGTATTTTCTAAAAAATATGCGAAAATATGAAATGTACCCTTTTGTAAGTACATTGTTATAATGAATGAAATCAAAATTACTTCATTTTATACATTACGTTGTGATGTTCTGAGTGTGTTAGCAATATTTAATAATTTTATATTTAAAATGTTATATTAATCAACAATACTTTACATTTATTCTTTCTTTCTTTTAGTTCTTAAAAATATAATTCACAAAAAATATCAAGAATTAAAATAATCAAGATTTTATGGAAATGCGTTTATAAATTTTCTAATTTTAAAAAAAAGGGTTTTTTTTATGTTATTTCATTAATTTCGAACTAACTAACTAAATAATTAAACAATTTAACAATATATACTAGATTTATTTTTTTTTTAAATTCTTAATATTTAAATAAAAGTTTCATTTCGTAATAGGAAATAAAATAAAAACTGGTATATTTTAAACATACTACAGAAAGAAAAAAATGTATAAAAGAAACAAAATTTTTTTAAAAAAAAGTTCATAAATTAAAAAAATCGCTATTCAAATAAAATTTTATGAAAAAAAAGAAAGATAAGAAAATGTTTTCTTCTCGAAAAAATTGTCCAAGGTCGTCAAAAAAAACACGGCAATGTATCGCTTGAAGGATCTGATTTATTTATTTTCATTCTCATCCACAGGATAATCTAAATGAGTTTTTTGACAATGAAAGATACTAAACAAATCTTATTATATTTCCGGCTATAGCATATGAGTGAGATTTTCGATCATAAACCCGAACATTTTGGCAGGGATATCATAAGACAGGTGAAGATAAAGTAGATTATCACCACTTTTTTGAGATGTTATCAATATTTTTTATGCATATGTTTAAACAGGTGTACATTTACAAAGATGTAAGATATAATAATATACTCTCTGAAAAATGTGAAAAGCATTTTTACAAAATATGTGGTCTTTAGTAAGTAAATTATTTTAATGAATGAAAAGTAAAATCACTTGATTTTATTTTATTAAATTAAATGTTACGTGTTGACGTTGCTAGTATGTATTTTTATATATAAAATATTATGTTATTCAGTAATACTTTTCAACATTTATTCTTGCTTTGTTTTAATTCTTAAAAATAAAATTTAAAAAATAATTTTTTTTATAATCAAGGTTTCGCGAAATCGTGTTTATTAATTTTTAATTAAAAAAATATGTTTTTTAATAGTATTTGATTAATTTCGAACTAACTAAATAAATAATTAAACAATACAACAATATATATTTAATTACAAGTATTAATTCGTAATACGAAATAAAATAAAAACTGGCATATTTTAAACATACTACTTAAAAGAACTACACATTATGTATTAGACACTACGTAAAGAAAAAAATGTATACAAGAAACCAAATTTTAAAAAATCATAAATAAAAATACCCACACACTATTCAAACAATAGTTTATGAAAAAAAGAAAATAAGAAAGTAATTTTTACCTCAAATGGTTGTCCAAGATCGTCAAAATACACTTGTGATGTATAGCATTAGAAAAACTGATTTAGTTACATTCACTGTCATCCACAGGATAATCTAAATGAGATTTTTGATAATGAAAGATAATAAACAAATCCTATTACATTTACGGCTATATCATATGTGTGAGATTTTGGATCACAAACTCGGAGATTTTGACAGGGATATCATAAGACAGGAGAAGACAATGTGCATTATTTGCGATTTTTTGAGATGCTATCTATATTATTTTATGCATTTATTTAACCAAAATTTTAAAAAGGTCATAAATAAATAAATAAAAACATTATTATAATAAAATTTTATGAAAAAAAGAAAGATAAGAAAATATTTTCTTCTTAAATGATTGTCCATGATCATCAAAATACACGGTAATGTATCACTTGAAGGAACTGGTTTATTTATTTTCACTGTCATCCATTGGATAACCTAAATGATATTTTTGACAGTGAAAGATAATAAATAAATCCAATTATATTTAGGGCTATATGATATCACTGAGATTTTCGATCATAAACCCAAGGATTTTGGCAAGGATGTCATAAGATAGGAGATGACAAAGTAGATAATTACTGCATTTTTGAGATGCCATCAATATTATTCTATGCATATATATATGTATATGTATATATATATATATATATATATTAAATATGTTTATATTTATATGTACACATTTACAAAAATGTAAGATTTAATAATATATTTTCTAAAAGATGTGTGAAAAGTATTTGTTACAAGAAAGTCTTTATTACTCTCATAGCATGCATGGTATGTGACGTCACAGTGAGTCTCTGTGGTACCATCATATCTGTGACCAAAATGCCACCACAAAGTGACGTCACATTGGACTGAAATGTGCCTTTTTTAAAATCTTTTGAAAATTACAAAACAATTCTTCAAAACATGTTATTACTTTAAAAAACACTTTTTTTACAACGTCGCTTTTGTCACAGTTTCGTCACGATGTTAATGTCAAAGTAGTCACAAATGACACATTTTTCACAAATCTCTCACACCGTGACTTCACAAACTGGTCAGAATATGCCATCACAAACGACCTCTATAACGGGCATAATGACTTCACATTTTAGTCACCGTGACTTTACATCGACGATCGATGGTAACAAATTCACAGTGTAACTTCACAACGACGTCGCGGTGACGTCACCATGCCTTACGGGCAGTAAATAATTTATTTTCATGAATAAAAATTTAAATCACTTCATTTTATTTTATTAAATTAAATGTTACACGCTAATGTTGTTAGTGTATTAACAATATATAATAATTCTCTATTTAAAATATTGTGTTAATCTCCTATAATTATCGACCTTTATTCTTGCTTTCTTTTAGTTCTTAAAGATATAATTCACACACAAAAAAAAAACAGTTTTTTTCTTTTATGATCAAGATTTCGCAGAAATGTGTTTATTAATTTTCTAATTTAAAAAAAAAAATTAGAAAACTTTTTATATGTTTTCATTAATTTTGAACTAACTAAATAAATTATTAAACAACAATATCAATGTATAATAGATTTATTTTTTTAACGCCTTATATATAAATAAAAGTATCATTTCGCAATACGAAATAAAATAAAAACTGGCATATTTTAAACGTACTACATAAAGGAAAAACTGAATAAAAGAAACCAAATTAAAAGAAAATTCATAAATTAAAAAAAAAATATTGAAATAAAATTTTATGAAAAAAAAGAAAGGTAAGAAAACATTTTTTTCTCTAATGATTGTTTAAAGTCGACAAAATACACGGTAATGTATCGCTTGAAGAAACTGATTTTTTTATTTTCACTGTCATCCACAGGATAATCTAAATGAGATTTTTGACAATGGAAGATAATAAACAATTCCTATTATATTTACGGCTATATCGTATAAGTGATATTTTCTATCATAAAACCGAAGATTTTGGCAGGGATATCACAAGACAGGAGAAAACAAAGTAGATTATTAAAGCTTTTTTGAGATGTCATCAAAATTATTTTATGCATATATATATTTCTGGTATACATTTACTGATATACATTTATAAAGATGTAAGTTATAATAAAATATTTTCTTAAAAAATATGTGCAAAGTTTTTGTAAAAAAGTGTGGTCTTTAGTAAGTAAATTATTTTAATGAAGGAAAAGGAAAATCATTTCATTTTTTAATTATTATTATTATTAAATTAAATGTTACGTGCTGATGATGCTAGTGTGTTAACTATATTTATTAATTTCATATTTAAAATAATATGTTAATGAGCAATAATTATTGACATTTATTCCTACTTTCTTTCAGTTCTTAAAAAAATAATTCTTAATTTTTGTTTTCGTTTTAAAATCAAAATTTCACGAAAAAGTGTTTATTATTTTTTTTTAATTAAAAAAAAAATAGAAGGTATTTTTGTTATTTTATTGATTTTGAACAGACTAAATAAATAATTAACAAATATAACAATATATATTAGATTCATTTTTCAAACGCTTTATATTTAAAAAAAAAGTAGGGGGAAGTGGGGTACATTGATACATGGGGCACATTGATACACCCCCTCTACCGCTCACAGGGTCATTACAGGAGGTTTCACAACGGCTTCAAAAGGTGATGCTAGTGTATTGAACTACATACAGATAGTCTTGGAATTATTCAGTAGTTTGGTGAAATGGGACGGGTGATTTATTGTTTTCGTAGGTCAAAAGTAAATTTGAGTTGTACAATTGAAATGGTATTATACAACTATTCCAGAATTTTCAACCAAAAAGAATACCCTCCCTGGCAAGTCAAACTACCCTTTATCAGTTCCTCATTTTTATTGTTAGATAAATTATGAAGTGTTGGATTTGAGACTCATTTTATTCAAAATGGCTATATGGGGCATATTGATACACTCTATCTTGGGGCACATTGATACAACATAAATCCTTTTTTAGCACATTTTTCATAAATTTTTATTATTTTTTTTACCTTATACTGCTTAATCCAATCATTGTTCACGAAAATTTTTAATATTAATTTCTATTGAAGTGAAATAGCTCTAATTTTTTATATTAGAATATTTTATAGTATTTTTGCTAACAGAAAAAGTACAAACTTAACCAAAAGCTAATACTAGTAGAACTAATTAAAAAAGGACGGCATTCTGGCAAATCTCTAATTTATATCGATTCTCCAGAGAAAAGAAGCATTTTCGACATGAGAAACGTTAAGTAAGAGAAACAAACTGCAAAACAGAAAGAGATAATTATATTAAAAACAGAATTTTTAATATAATTATCCTTTATTTTCTGTTTATAAACCTATTTATAAACAGAAAACCTGGTAATTTTTTCATCTTTTCGAATAAAGATGATAATGCCGGGAATGAAGTACCAGATATGATAAAGTTACCACAGCCAACAATCAGACAAGGAACAGCCAGGATATCAGGTCAGAATATATTTCCTTTTGATTGCCTTAATATTGCTTAAAAATAAATTGTGGGTGAATTGAATTTCTATAAATAAATATAAAATGGTTTTCTAACGCATTTTCTATGAAAATATGCATTGGTATTATTTTGTCGTCATTTTTCTCAAACGTATCAAACTGCCCCATAGATGGGGCACATTGATACAAATGACTTTTTTTTATTTTTTTAAAATTACATGCAAAAATACTATATAAAAAATGATTGTAAATTTTTATAACATACTACACAAGTTTTGCGTCACCTCATGTAAAAAAAATTGAAATTTCTAATTTTTCACACCAGAAAAAAAAAAAAAAAAAAAAAAAAAACTTAGAAAAAAAAACTGTATCAAAGTACCCCACTTCCGCCTATCTTTTCCTAATACGAAATAAAATAAAAACTGACATATTTTAAATACACTACATAAAAAAACTGTATTAAAGAAACCAAATTTAAAAAAAGTAAATAAATTAAAAAACACGCTATTCAAATAAAATTTAATAAAGAAAAGAAAGATACGAAAATGTTTTCTTCTCAAATGATTGTACAAGGTCGTCAAAATACACGATAATGTATCGCTCGAAGACACAGATTTATTTATTTTCACTGTCATCCACAGGATAATCTAAATGAGATTTTTGACAATGAACGAAAATAAACAAATCCTATTATATTTACGGCTATATCATATGAGTGAGATTTTCGATCATAAACCCGAACATTTTGGCAGGCTATCATAAGACAGGTGCAGACAAAGTAGATTATTACAGCTTTTTTGAGATTCTATGAATATTATTTTATCAAATATTTTTAAACAGGTGTACGTTTACAAAAATTTAAGATATAATAGTATTTTTTGTATATAAATATGTGGAAAGTATTTCAACTAAAAATGTGGTTTTTAGTAAGTAAATCATTTTACGAAATGAAAAGTAAAATCACTTATTTTTCTTTTATTAAATAAAATTAAAAATGCTTATCTTCTTAGTATGTTAACAGCATTTATTATGTTTATTATTATGATAAAATGCAGATTAAAAGAGCTGCATAAAATATAGAATGCTACATTTTTGAACTGCTATTATTGATAAAAATGAGCATTGATAATATTTTTGTTTTAAAATTTTGCTGTATTTTTGTATTTAAAGAATATATTGTAAGCTACTTTACTTTATTGATCTTTTTAAAACAAAATTATTACAAAATTACCAAATTACACAAACAAGTGTAGACCAAGTTTAAAATTATATGCTAAATTAAGACAAAAGATGCATGCAACTAACATCTTCTTCTTCATTACGAATGAACAAGTCTTCTTCATTCATAAAAACTTTGCATAGTCCTGTATATTAGTTATACTATTTATGCACACCATATAGTGTACTTAAAAATAATAAACTCAAAATCACATATCGTAATTAACACTAGAACTGCGGGACATTTTACTCAAATTTCATAAAATAGTTTACACCAAAATTTTTATTTATAAAACTATTTAACTTATTTATTTAACTATTTAAATTTAGGACATATGTAACTTATTCTGTGAAAAAATTTCTGGCATCAGTCGATACCTATTCATTTAGTACGGATCAGAATGACCCTCCACCGCGTTTCTAGTGTTAAAAATTAATTTCCTGCGATCATGATTATTATACAGTACTTCGGATAAAATGTACTGCCTAAAATGTTTTGCGTGGATTTGTAAATGTTACGCACTTTGAATTATATAAAAATATATATATCGTAAGCCTCACCTACGTATGTAATTTCATTGTATATGAAAGAGTTTAACATAACTAAAATTAACAACATGCAATTTTTCCCTACACCACTATGTAAAGCAGTTTGGTCCTGTAAATGAATAGTAACTATTCTTTACGCTGCATGTTTTAATGCACCTTGTAAATGCCTGTTAAATTTTATGATTAAATTCCTGAGAAATCTTTAAAATTTTCTTCAAACGATTTTTTCTAAATGGCCGTAATATAGCGGATATCTTTTGACTTCCCCTGTTTATAAACTAAAAATATTACAAACTTCTTTTGAAATAGGGTTTGTGATAGAGTAAACGTTAATATCTAAATATTTCAGGGCTATTCTAATATATTTACGCGTTTTAGAGCGCGGTCAGAAAAACAGACAAAGATATAGAGATAGACACTTTTAAAATTTGTTGGAAAGTTTTATAAAATTCAAGCAGAGATATAATAATAATAATAATAATAATAATAATAATAATAATAATAATAATAATAATAATAATAATAATAATAAAAAAATATTGAAATATTGTAAAAAACTATATTATTAAATAGTTTATTAATATATAGTATCAGGTTTTTTTAAATGTTACTCTGATTTAATTTCCAATCTATTTTGATTGATATCTTCCGCCTGTTCAATTTTTATTTGTATTTACACACAAATCTGATCCAGATCTATTTGTACCACGGTATTAAAGAATATGAAGTTTTATAAAATATCGAGAATTAGTTCTTGATATATAAATTTAACGAAAAACGTAATACTTTATCTTTCTTTCACTAAATACTTTCATCGATAATGTACATTTTTGCTGAAGATACTACATTCTGGCCAGTTTTGTTAATGTTAAAATTGCCTATTTTTCCATTGGGCAAACATTTGGAAACATTACGCCATAATTTTGAAATATTTTTGCATGTATTATTGCATAATAAAGAATAATGTTTTTAATCAATCTTTAGTCATTGGTCTAAATTCTTGATTCTCATTTTAAGAAAGAAAAAAATAGAAAATTTCATTAATAAATAAACCTCGATGCTATACTTTTAACCTCTATGCTGTGCTGTAAAATATTGCAAATGTACCTTTAATATTTGTTGAATATTAAAATATTTATTGTTAAGTAATTGTTTACTCTTTTAAGAAATAAAAAATAATAAAAATTAAACGCTGTTTGAATTTTTGTTCAAAATAGATCTTTTATCGTAAAAGTTTATTGATTTGTTGATTTACTTCAAATATGTTACTAGTACTTAATCAATTCAGAAATTTCAAGTAAAGCGTAGCAAATGAGGTTCGTTCTTACTTAAACGAAGATTTTAAAATATTCGCATTTTGTTTTAATAATATACAGTACTACTTTAGTTTATAATACGATGCCCGAAATCTTTCGTGTGTCCTTGTAAGTACTATCTGCTTTCTATTATACAGGAAGTAACTTGTATAAAAACTGAGTAACTTGTATTGATTTCCGAAAATGTGAAATAGTTTAAAATAATTAAAATGCGCCCCAAACAACATTTTCCTCTATAGCAGTATGTAATGGAATATTTTTGTGTAATCCTGTAAATTAATAACAAATATTCTTTACGACACATATTGTACAGAATGCATATTTTAGAACATATGTCATAGATGCATATCAATTATTTTATGTTTGAAACAGTGTAGCATTATTAAAATGTATTTGCAACTATTAAAAATGATCACATAATGTAAAATATACAAAGAACTACACGAGTGTATCGAAGAATATTATTACCTTTTGCAGATTCGTTAAATTGCTCTAAAAAATTAAAGTATTGTAATTAGAGAGGCTTTTGTTTTTCCATTCTTTAAACATAAATACCGAAAATCTCTTTATTAGCACCTCTTGTTTGTTTAAATATTCAGTGTAAGTTAAAGTCTACAAAATGTGCCCTTAAATTAGAATCTCTTCTAATTATCTGAAACAAGAATGTCAGTCTTTTTTATTTTACTTTTCAACATTTGATTTAATGATGTCAGCATTGATGTTTGCTTCTATCTTTTCTTTTAAAGGTATAAAGTTAAAGTTAAATTATTGCAATAGTTAATCTTTCTTTATAATAGTGTCGTTTTTAAAAGGAGACTGATGGAAGAAAATTTCCCTTCATTAAATAAAAATAATTTTCCCTTTGAAATATTGCAAAATGTATCTTTAATATTTGTTAAATATTAAAATATTTATTGTTAAGTAAATAATTATTTACTCTTTTGAGAAATAAAAAATAATAAAAATTAAGCGCTGTTTGAGTTTTTGTTTAAAATAGATCTTTTATCGGAAAATTTTATTGATTTATTGATTTACTTCAATTATATTATTAGTACTTAATCAATTCGGAAGTATCCCTTCACACATAGGAAATGAGGTGCGTTCTTACTAGAACGAAGATTTTAAAATATTCAGATTTTGATTTAATAGTATACAGTACTTCAGGTTATAAGATAATACCCGAAAATGTCAGTGTGTCCTTGTAAATACTATTTGTTTTCTATTATATAGGAAGAAACATGCATAAAAACTGAGCAACTTATATCAATTTCTGAAAATGCGAAATAGTTTAATGTAATTCAATTAGCCCCAAATAATGTTTTTTCCCCAATACCAGTATGTAATGGAATATTTTTTGAGTGACCCTGTAAATAAAAAACCAATATTCTTTGCGCTACAGATTGTACATAATGTATATTTTAGTACATATGTCATAGATGTATATAATTTTTTTATGTTCGAAACAGTGTAACAATATTAAAATGCACTTACAACTATTTTTATACGATTTTCCATAAAGTAATGGAGCACTTTTGATACTCCCTTGAATTAAACTATACATCTCATTTTATAAAATTTGAAATTACGCGACTGAATTTTGAAAAAAATATGTATTTTCAATTTTAAACGATTCGTTTTCAAAGTTTTTCACTGTTATATGTGGACTGACAGGCGGATAGGCAGACGGACCCAGATAACGGTAAGACGAACGGCTAAACGACAATTATAGGTGCCACTTCTTTACAAAATTTCGGAAGCACCTAAAAAGCATCCATATTGTTCCATGTTACTTAAATTTAGTTTGTAATTTACAGAATGTATGTTTCTATATAAAATTCCGTGTATTTACTTGAACGTATGTGAATATATCTACATATTTAATAACATGTAAACGTATTTATGCGTTCCTTGTCTTTTATTTTTTAGTACTGCAATTGAAATAGTTTATAAGCCCATCTGTGAATGATATTCCCAAACTACGTCATCTATTGGAAGTAGTGTGGTATGGCTATTTCAAAAACTTTTCTTTTTACATTTTTTTGATGTATTTATTTAAAAAGTCTTAATTACCCAAAACAATTAAGAATGAAAGGTTGAAAGCTAACAATAAATTGGCGTATATGTTTTACATTAATAAATATAAAATTTGCAATGTTCCTATGTGGTCCAATGTGTGTACATTTTCACTGTTTTATCGAAAAACATAGTACAGCAGTGACTTTATTTTCAAATTAAACTCATGTATAAAGAACCATATTTTTTGCAATAAGAATCTGGGAAATTAATTTTTATACGATTCCGTCACAAATATAATGAGATTATATATAGTCTCAAGTACAGGGCGATTCAGTAAAGCATTGCATCTGCCCGATGTCATTTTAAAATATGGAAAATTACATCAAGACCTGAGAAAATGGAACCTGACGAAAAAAAAAAAAAAAAAACCGCAGTTTAAAAAAAATCTACCGACATAGCTAATAGTATCAAAATATGCTGTACATTTTTTCCAATTTTTTCTTTTTTTTAATTAAAAACAGACAAACACAAAATTATCATACAGAAAGAACTCGTTCAAGAGCATTCGATATGCTTTAAAGACTATCAAAACGGAAAAAAGTCTCAAAAATTAGAAATTTTCGAATTCATTACATTTCATATAAATATATAAAAATGTAAAAATAAATGTTGGGTGTTACTTGTTTTACAACTGATAGAATTTTGTCCATATTTTTTATTTAAAAATTGACGATGAAATTTAATTGAAATAATTAAATATAATTCATGTTGTATGCATGTTATTAATGTTTATTTTGAAACTTAAAATTTAACTAGCATTGAAATTATTACAATTATTTTAAATATTTTCACTATTACTTCTTTTGTAAATATAGGACAGCTAGGTATAAAGCAACCTTAGTTGTACCTTTTTAATTTTTTTATCTTTTTTGTTTTATGAAACAAACTGTTTTTTCTTTCTAAAATGAAATGCAAGAAACATAGATTCTATAGTAATTAAATTTAAGAAAAAAAGCTATTTTTACATATGCATCTATAAAATGCATCTGCTGCATTACAAAAAGAATAGATGTTTGTGTGTGTGAGTGTGATGAAGATGTTATGGAAATATATTGCACATATTTAATAATGTCTGAAACTTTTGGTGATGTTTCATAAAATGTTGATATTTACTGTTTTGATAAATAAATAAATAAGCAAGTTGAAATAAAATAAAATAATATTTAACTGTCAAATGTGAGGGCGGGATGAGGATTTTTTTAACCATTCATGTCGAATCCGGTTACAGAAATAAAATTTTACAAATGTGAATTTTTGATGAAAATCAAGCCAGAGCTTTAGAAAAATATGTTAAATCACGCTGTCAAATGCACCATGGCTTTAATATTATTTTCGTTTATAACAATAGAAAATTGTTAATAACATCGTTTATAATCAAATCGTTTATAACAATAGAAAATTGTTATATAAAATTGTATTATAACAATATAAAATTTTAAATATTTTAGTTTTATTTTCACTTTCAACCTGGAATTACAGTATTTTTTCTTTTCAACTGAAAATGATAGTGCGTCGCAAAAGAAATAGGTTCGTTTTGAAATAATTTTGTTTAAAGAGTGAAAGTCGAAAAACTGAAGTACACATAAAATACCCAAATGTGAGCGATCGGAAGCAAAATATGAATGATTGAATACTGTTTTTTTTCTTTTGAATCAATATTAGGGATTTTAAAACTATAGCTGTAACACCAATTTAGTTCAGATTGATTTTTTTTTAAACTATGTAACAAAAAGAGACCGCAGTACTGATAATAAGCATAGTATACGCTGAATGCGGTAATCTGGTCAATAACTGTAGTTTTATTAAGATAAAGTGCTACGTTAAAGTACAAATTCATGCAAATTTGTGTGTAATTGTAATTGTCTCGAAAGATAGATTGATTTTTATTGATATTGATCTAAAAATAAAGAAAAATCATTTAAAAATTAGTTTATGTACATTTAATGTTATTTTTACATGATATTATTTGTTAATGTTTTTTATTATTTGTTTGGTGTTTAATATTATTTTCACAGTCCAAGAAATAGAACGTGTATATGCTGCAAAATAAATCAGGTATCACAGATCATTTTACACTGGCCTCCAAAAGTTTAAGTATAGCCGGTTTTTTGCGTCTAACTTGCAAACGAATGAATATAGAAACATTAAATTTGGAGGAAATATGAGCTAAACAATTATTTATTAAATGCGACATAGAAATTTACTAAAATTAAATGTATAAATGATATTATAACAAAAAAGCACTCATGGCGAAAAATTTCATTTTTGGAGAAATCAGTACATTGCAGTACTATACAGCAAAATGTGACAGAAATATTTAAAAACTGGGTCTAATACGGACTTGAATGTTTCCCTGACCCCATGCCACCTCGCACTTGAATTCATTGGCGTCATCGACTTTGAATGCTCTCAATTAATTTGTCGGACATCAAATAGGTAGCGCTGAGCAGGCATGGAGTAAGCCTTCTTGTAGCTCCTTTAATGACCTTGGAGGAAGGCTTAAAGACACAACCTGTCTTCCAAGATAATCCCAAAAATGTTCTATCAGGTTCACTTCCAGAAAGTAAGCTGACCATTCCATTCTCTTCAAACCGTGATCCTGAAAATAGTCCTCAACAACCACAGCTCGGTGTGGTCTCGCATTATCATGCATTAGAATGACACCATTGCTATTAGAACCGGCATATGGACGAACATATGAATCAAGGACCTCATCCTTATATCTCACACTAAACAATGTTTCACCAAGGAACACACACATTCAGGTCAGTGTGGTCTCCGAGTGAGATATCTTCCCAAACCATGATTCCACTGTTTTTGTACCTGTGGGTTTCGAGAATGTTTGGTTGATGGCACCGAGTGCATTGTTCTCATCAGATCAAAAGACGCCCTGAATCACTCTCCAGTGTGAACCTGTACTCGTCTGTGAAGTGTACAGAAGCCTACTGTTGTCTGGTCCATGACACGTGTTCTCTTGCCTAACATAAGCGAGTCTTTCTCTGTAGTCTGTTAAGGGGTAAAAACACAACTAGTCCCCATGCACAGAGACTTGAATTGTGAAGACGTCTTCTCACCGTAGTAGTGGAAACCCTTCACCCTGATGCTGCAAAGTGGTCTGCGATGAGTTGCGACCTAATAGTGCGTCTTCTCTTTTTGGCTAAAAGAGCTAGAAACCGGTCTTCTGCAGATCTTGTAACACGTGAGGGGCCTAGAACATGTCTTATGGTCACAGAATGTTCGGTTTCATACCGATCCCAGAGTCGTTGAACTACTCTGTGAGACAAAATTGATCCGTCTAGCAGTATCGGCATGTGACAACCCCATTTCTATCCTTCCTACCGCCCGCCACCTTAATGAATCATGCAAACTACTTCTTCTAGACATTTCTAGACTACTGGTTATTCTGAACAAATCTGACAATAATAGTTCTTTTACAAGAAAACTTACACGCGAAGTTACGAAAGCTTCGTAATTGCATATTTTTCTCTCATTCACAGATGACTATTCTTTTCTATAAAATAAAAGTAGCAGCTGTAATTTTTGCGTACTTTTTTTAAAGTTTATTATTGTCATTTATATAAACTATGAAGTTTAATCTGACTGCCATTTTTATCTCGCGAGCTTCGAAAAACATGCTGTACCTTAACTTTTGGAGGCCAGTGTATTTATAAAAAAATTTTAATTTTGTCGGTGATACAATGTTGTTATTTTTTAAAGCTGTATTCTCATCTTACTTCATTTGTTTAAAGCTTCGTGAATGAAACATACATGTTTTAAATAGATACATGCTATAGCATCATGGTCCGTACGGCTTACGCTATTTTTTATCGGATACACTAATATTTGTTCTTATAAAATAAAAAAATATTTAGTTTAAATGCGCAACTTAATTTGTGTGTTGTATAAAATAAATATAAAATGTGATATATCGCGTTCAATGTGAAACAATGAACGCATTCCATATTTTATAATATATATATTATATATATATATATATATATGTAAGTGTATATATATATGGTGCAGTGTGCTTAAGTGATGCATAATAATGTCTTTGTGATTTAAGTAACATAAAAAATACACAGCAAACAAATTTATCTATAGAACACAATGGGAAAAAGATGCATTATATAAACTATGAATTCCCCCCTTTTAATACAGATTGGCATTACAGGGAAAATAAATTATACTAAAAAACAGTGCATCAAAATTAAAGTATGTTTGAAAACATCATTATTTGAACAGCCAGGTAGACGAACACACTCTGTTTATGTAATAAATTGTTACGAAATTAAAAATAGCATGTTTAATATGCCATTAGTTGTGAAATATTTTCATGTTCGTAATTCGCTATTCATAATTCATGATTTTGTATTCTTCTCGCATATTCTTCCAATACTTTTTTCCTTACATTCTAGCAATATCTTAAGTAAAACAGTAAATTTCTGTAACAAGAAAGTAAAAACCATTCTCACTTTTTTCTTTCTCCAGAAAAAGGAACAAGATGTTTGAATTCGACAAGACACGAATGTTTCGTGGCATTTGCCTTTTTTTTCTTTTTACAACGTGATACAAAATTTTAAAGATGAATCGATTAAACCAAACTGCAAAATGTTTTGTTCGTGATCATTTTCTAGTTCAAGTTATGAATTAGAAAAAGTTTTTAACTTCGTATTGCTTTTACATTTAATTTCTATTTCAGTGTAAAAAGTGTAATGATCATTTTTATAGAATTTTTGGATTCACCTGTATATATGTAAATATAAGTTAAAATATAATTTCCAATGGTGATTATTTATTAATTATTTATACATTTATTTTTCTTTAACACAAGTAAATAGAAAATTCGATTTAAACATAAATGAAATTACAGTCAATTCGAAAAATAAAATTTAATATACGCATGGCTTTAATATCAGAAACATAACTTTTGTTTTTATAAAAAACTTTCGACCAAATGGTATTTATGACGACGCAAAATATATTAACTTTTATAAAATATACATGAAGGTTATTCATTTGAAAGCTTATATAATTTATTTCAAGCAGTAAAACGCCAACTGTATCATGTTTTATAAATGTAAGTACAATAGTTCTTTCATTTATTTTTTACAAAGTTCTAATATAAGCAGTTAAACAATTTTAAATTAATTATTTTTAATATGCTGTACATTATGCAGTTGTTTCTATATAGGAGGAATAATTTAACTATCTTTAATATAGTACATTCATACAGTTACTTAAATTTAAATTATTGGGGAGGCATATATATATATATATATATATATATATATATATATTTAAATAAGATGTCGTGAGATAAAAATACCACGTTAAGGATCTGCCAATTTTCATGACTTAATTTTAGATATTTTTTTCAAACCAATATACGATTTGATGCAGCAACTTATTTATTGCATAAATTTTGTTTCTTAAAAAAATCAACACACTGGTGATATAATTTCGAAACACAATCTCTTTACCAAATATATGCATGGATTATTCAAGCTTTTTTTTTATTATGACTGGCTAAACCTGAAATTTCCGTACTTTATGATTTTCATATGATTTAATAGGGTATCTAAAGCAAGGTTAGTTGAATGACTTATTGAAAATGCATTTTATTTTTATTACTCACAAATATTTATGCATTATTAATTATTAACTGTGCATAATTATTTATGCATTATGAATTATTAACTATGCATATTTGTGCATTATTAATTATTAACTATGCATAATAACTTATGAATTATTAATTGTTTGTTTGTTCTTTACATTTAATTAATAAATCATTTTTATCGTTATCTTACTTTTATTATTTTAGTTTATTACGTTACTTAATTATTTTAATAGTTTGCTTGTATTTAAAATAATTTTGCTTGTATTTAAATTAATAATAGTAATATGCTTGTATTTAAAATAATTTTGGTTGTACTTCTATATTCAAATTATTGTTTAAAATGTAATCAAAGCAATGACCAAATGGTAGCAGTCAAAATGATACTCACGACCATCCTACTCTTAATTCAGTCTTTGGGGGCGAGTGACTTTTTAGTTCAACATAACGAAAGCTTTCTCACGACACCCCACGCGATATACAAAGAAAACAATATTTTTTCTTCGAGTGACGTAATTAACCCCTACCCCCTCCCCTCCTACATATATTTTAAATGTTTAATGTGTAATAATGTGTAAATGTTTAATATGTTTTTAATAAGTAAATATGTGGGTCAATAGTTCTTAATACTTTCCCTAATTTGAACTTTCCAGTTTTATAGTTTACGAGCAAAATGGCTGTGACAGACACATAATTTTTTTATAATAATTCCATTTTCCCATTTAAGTACCGGACCCTATTACATTTTTTTTCTATTTTAATATCTTACATTATTAATTTTTCACTTTAATGTTATTCTTTACGAAAATCATTATTAAAGTAAAGTATTTTAATTAATGTTTTATTAATAACATGGAATTTGTAATAAAATATATAAAGACAGTTATAAAGACATTATCAGCATTTCGAAGTTCAGACTAGCTCTCGAATTGAAATATTTTTTTAATTAACTTAATCTGATACATTTCTAAAAATGCAAATGATACATTTTTCAAGTTAAATACCTAAAATTCAAATTAAGACGAAAGAGTGTCTAATAATTAAAGATTGCAAAATATTTTACAAATTGTAATGAAAAATTATACAAAATTATAATGAAAAGCATACAGAAATATGTAATTTAACTAAACACATTTTTAAGTAAACGCGTATTTGAAAAAAATTATTTTTAACTCATGGTATTTTGCAAGTGAATTCTAAAGATTTCTATCGAAATTCTTCTTAATTAATGTTTTTCTATTCTTTTTTCAGTCCTCTAATTCCCATGGTGGAATGCATAGAAATTCTCAATTCATAAGAATATGAATACTTGAAAAATTCAATAATAAAGCTAGCGGTGTGTGATGCAAAATGTATGTTGTTAAATAAAACACGTGTTTCTATTTAAAATTTTTGGCATCAATTTAAAAGATCTGGATTTGAATATTAATTAATATTAATTAATATTAATGAATGAATATTAATTAATTTCAAAAAACTGGGTGTGCTTACATTATGATACCATGGGCAATAGAATATTAAATAAAGAAAACACAATTGTCACTCGTCCTATTATTACTATGCCAATAAATTATTACAATAATAATTAATTAATAGTTCATTCAGTTTTTAAAAAATGTGCAAAGCACAAAAGGCTTATTTTTGCATAAAAATATGGTATTAGGGAGTTTGGCAATATCGAAAGAAAACATCTAATGGTAATGTTATTTTTTTTTCATTAGCTTCTTTTAAATTCTTCAGATAAAACATACATTTTAATCTTTGCATTTAAATACATTTTAGTTAGTTAAATTTAGTTAAATTTATTGAAGATTGGGATGAGAGAGATAATTTGCTTGTCAACCGGTACATAATTCGAAAAGATGTGATTATTAATGTATTTTATCTTTTCACATGCTTTCTTACAACGTTTGAAAGTTACCTTATGACATCATGACAAATACGATAATAATTTAGTTAGATATTTGTATAGTTTTAATTAGCATATTTTAATAATGAAATGATTTCTTTAAATTACTGTTTGAGGCTTGATGCAATTTCCTGTTTTAAATATTTTCACAAACCGTACATTTCAGATAATCATTGTAAAAGTCTATATTACGTAAGATAATTTTAAAATGATCTTAAAGTATCGTGTATTTATATTGCAGATTTATATATTCTTGCCTATTCTAACAGCTGTTGAATATCGCTCAGAAATGTGTTTTTGCGAAATTTCAAGAAATGCCGAAGATAGTTAATTTCTAAATATATATATATCTTGAAATATTTTTTTATATGTTACATTACTCAAAATATAGTTGTTAATTGTTGATTATGATAGTTTTTAATTCCTCCTAAATTTTTGCATTTCGATGAAAATCTTTTTTGAACTATAAAAGCTCATTAAATCTGCCCCATTTTGTAGATACCAAGGCTAAGGAAATAAATATAGGCCAAAATTATTCCTCATTTTGTAAATTAGTCATTTCCATATAAAAAAAACATCCGGAGGTTTCTTTGGTACACTATTAAAAGGAGCATCTTAAATAAACCATAAAAATAATAATAAATCTAACCACGTATCCACAGAACACTATTCAAGTGCAAAATCTCAAATGAGTTCATAAAAGATTTTTTTTAAATAGAAAATATGGTTAACGAACGATTCCTTTCAATATAGCAATAAAAACACAATTGTTTATTTTCCTGTATTTCATTAAAAAATAAATTTTCATTTATAATTAAATGTTAAATTTTTGATACCCCTCCGATCTTGTACTATATTGAATAATAAACCAATGGACAACAGAAAGAAAAACATATTATAATTATGCGAAATTTCTTATAAAAATATAAAAGTTGTCATGCATCATTATATAAATTGATTAGTATTAACTTATTTTAAGTTACTGACATCCTTAAAATTTGCTTAAATAGGGACAAGGGATCGTGTACAGAGTAAAATTGTGTAAATTGTTAAAATTTCCATAGTGAACACTAACTATTGACGCTATTGGTGGATTCTTGCTAATTGTTCTCATAACCTTTTCGTGCGTAAATTATTTTCCATTATTATTAATTATTTTTTATTATTATCGTTTTCCTGATAAACAAGAAAACATTGTAAAATAAATTTTTGTATTATGTTACACGAAAGGCTTTTATCTGTCCACATATCAGATCTTCAAAAATGAATGCTAAATTTCTTTCTTTATAAGGCAGTTTTTTTCTTTCATCATATGAGGCCCGTATGAATGAAAACGTTAAGATAGTAAAGCGAAAGTGATTTGTGGAAGTAGTTTATAAAGTTTTATATTTTTTAAATTCTGGATTTATATATATATATGTTGCGGCCAATACCCGGAGCCTGGCCAATTCTAGAACTGGCCGGTCAATACCCGAACTGGCCAAGCTTCCTGGCCAAAACCCGAAATACATGAAATGAATAGCGTATTTCGGGTTTTGTCCGGCTAATTCGCGAACTGGTCGGGAATCCTTGGCCAACAACCGAACTATGATGCATAGGTACCAATTTTTTTTGTAATTAAGATAATGTAACATTAAAATGCACAGTAAAAAAGATTCCCATTGATTATATTGAAACGAAATATTTTTGTGTACCCAACTAAATTAACCAAAAATAGTACACAATTCCCTATCAATATCGAAATTAATTGATAAACCAAATAAGATGACAATTACAAGTTAACCGGAACCTTTACTCGAGTTAGAGCACGGACATACTGACGGCTAACCTTTTTGAATTCATAGACACTTTCAACTATGTTAGAAAGGATTAAGCCGAGTGCCTATATCTATTTCGCGAATTGGCCAATCGCATCTGGCCAGTTCGCGAATTGTCCAATTGCATCTGGCCAGTTCGCAAATTGACCGGCCAATTCGGGAATTGGCCGGCCAGTTCTAGAATTGGCCAATTTCGGGTTTTGGCCGCAACATATATATAAATGCATATATACATATATATATATATATATGTATATATGCATGTATAAGAAAAATTAAGTACTGAACACTATTTCTTCGCAGTAAAATGATTGCCTGGCGTAATCGAAAATTATCGGCTAATTCATAAAGCAAAACTTACAGTTAAAATTTTGTGGTACCTAAAAGTTTTTAGTGTAACAGAACAAGCAAACTTTTCCCCCGACAGCGTTCGTGAAGATATCGTTAAGAGTTAAATCTTATTGTTTATTAATTCATAAAATAAAATATACCAACTAAGAATTCGTCTGATAGTTAAAAGAATGAAACTATTTCAATCAGAACAGAGTTTCCCCAAAAAGGATGTGAAACATTATCATAAAACTAGTATCATAACAAAATTTCCTATATATATAATGTTTATTGAAATAAAAAAGATGTTGCAGAAGTTTGCAGTAAGAATAATTCATTATCATCAAAAACTGCACTGTAATTAAGGATTGGGATTTTCAAAGCCTTTAAAGTTCGACTTGTCTTTAAAAAAACCATAAGTAAGTTGTATTTATTAGCTATGCTATTTAAATTCATACATGTGATTGATGCATGTTGATTTAGAAATAGGATTCAATAAAAACTACATATATGCTCATAATCTTTCAGTGAATAGAGTACGAGTAATCGATGACATAAGAACAATGCCTTATAAATGTGAATGTTATTAGTAATTTGTTATAATTTTTAATGCATTATTTTTGACTTAATATTAAATAATAAAAAAAAAATCTAGGTAAATTTTTTATTATTTTTTCCTTTTAATAATTAATGAAGTTAACGGTATTTTTAAGTTGTTTTATGTGGTTAAAGACAAAATTATGTACATACATATATTTCTTTTTAAATTAATAACTGTTTCAAACAGCTACACAGTGATCAAATAAGACAACGCACTTATATACTTGTGCTTACATATTTACATTAGTATTTTATATTTATTTCTAAAATAAAAGTAAAATTACATTATAAAATTATTAAACCAATAATATGCAAAATATAAGTTTGATAAAAAGTATTACATTAATACAAAGTATAACAAAACACATGTGTCCAAAGTTTAGAAATGTAAATATATCATAAGAGATCTATATTTGATTAGGTTGAGTTCGATATATGCAGTTTACGAAAATAGCCTTATAATGAATATTTTTCTGCTTGTTTTAGAAAATTGTTCAGCATTGAAAATTTCCAATAAACTGGTCTCTAAAATTTATATTTTAATCCGAATACATAAAATCGGAACACGCATGAAATTGAAAGAAAAATATCTTATTGTTGAACTACCTAATAAACTTTATTTAACAATAATTTAAATTGTAAAAAAATAAGTGGGATGCATAATTTAAAATAAATTAAACATCGAACATTTCACTATTATATTTCACAACACATGCAGCAAGATTGGATTGACTATTACGACGCAGCGCATTCTGTTTGTCAGTTGTACATTGCTAATATGCAAAATATCCAAGTTGCTGTTATTAATGTTAAGTATATTGCTTCAGTTCTAATACTTATAATGCTTCTATCCAATATAGTGCACGCAAAAAGTTTATTGACAAGAATCTGTATATATATATATATATTTTCCAATTTAGAAAAAGAAGTAACCATTTCAAAACAATTTTTAATTTTAAAAAGCAAATAGCAGGACAATAATAATACATACATACAAGTAATATTGCACAATTATAGACATTGTGAAAAAAAACTAAAATTTAAATTTGACTGTCCAAAAACTTATACGCAACTGATTTTTCCCTTTAACGTTAAAATTTTTGAGCCGTTTGTTCAAAGCACTTAAAAAATGATAAGGCATACTCAAAACAAGGGTTTGAAGATGTTTTGATTTTTTCTTAATTCAACTTCGCTCGAAATGAAGCGTTAGGACTTGAAGTGTTGGAAATTGGCTTTTAGTGTATACGTATTGAGCTAATCTTCCCCGGAGTTTCTGTATTGGGTTTAAGTAAAAACTGGCCAGTCCAAACCAGTGCATTATAGAATTGGATAAGAGAATGCAAGAGAGAGTTTTGCTGGTACGTGCATATTTTAATCCCCTAGCAACTTTGCAAAAAGAAATAACTGTACTCGAAATCTTTTCTGGTTATTTTCGGAACATTTTCGACCTTTCTAAAAAGCAATATGAGTTCCTTAATTATAAGAAAATTCTGCCATGACTGAAACCCCCTTGTTGTCCACTAAATTATGTTCGTGACTTTGAGAATATTGTGCCAGTAATGTGTTCAACCATTGAAACCATCTAAATTGAATTTCTTTTTTTTAACTGACAAGAACACTCAATCATTCATTGGACTAACTCCTGTGATTACGGGTCCACTGAAAATGTTTGTCATTATTTCGTTTTGTAAACTTTAGAAAATGACGCATTTTGCAAAAATCAAGAAATGTACTTACCAGAAGCAATCAATGGACTGCGGATATTAATGCTGGAATTTTTACTTCTGAAAAAACGAATCGTACATATAGGTTCGAGTTGAAATTTATGTTAAAATTTACCGTAATTTTCATTTAGTTACTTTCTTTGGTCGTCTACAAAGTGATTTTATTTTATATCGTAACTTTTTAAACATAATTCGGCAAACATAAACCTGTTTTATCCATAAACGCACTTTTTCTTCAAATGTTTACAACTTTGAGTCCACGAGCTTTTAAACCATAGACTTCAAAAATTTCCTTTTTTATGAAACAATACAATGCAAGGTATCTTTGCAATCAGTCAGAAATTAACAGACAGTTTCGATTTCATTCAATGAAATTATTGTGTCACAAGTACATGATCTTGTAATATTCAGAATTATCAGTAATTAAATTAGCTTTTTATACCAGTTCTCCATATATTTTTAGGACGGCATTTTTTGTTTTTATATTGCTATATTGAATCTATGACTTTTAAATGTTGTTTGAGTACTTTATTACATTTATTTCATCATTGTAAATTTGTATTATTTATTTTGTCTTTTTTTGCCTATTTAGTTAACTTATAAATACAAAAAATAGTTTCTCTATAAACTTTTGAGACGCACTGTTTATATTACTTTCAACCCTCTTTTCCATAGAACTATGGTCATAACTAAAATTAAATGATTGTCCCGTAAAACATCTTTAAAAATCTTGCAGAATTCGCACTTAAATGTTCACCCATAATTTCTACACTAATACGATTTGGGTTTCTGTAACTTTAGCTTCGCATAATTTTGTTGAGAAACTTGTGTTAATGGTAGGTAACATTATGACTCATATAAGAAATTTAATAACAAATCGAAATGAGCTATTGGATTTTAGTAAAAGTCTTATTTTTTGAAAGAAAAATATGATTTATGTAACGCACATTTTTCATAATGCCAAAAATAGGCAGTGCGAAGTCACGTTTGTGTGGAGTTCTGGGGTCAAAAGAATATTTACAAGATATTTATAATACTGTTAACAAGATATTTATTACATATAATTCTATTAATTATAAATTGTCATACATTTATATATATATATATATCTTATAAATAGATAAAATCGAAAAATATTTCTAATAATTCCGATTAAACAATAAAAGAGCAATGTGCCTGGCATTCTGTCCCCCACCTTTCTAAATTATTATTATTATTATTGTTATTATAAGTATTATTATTACTTTAAAAAGTTTTTGTACATTAAATATGTAAATACAAACAAATACTCATTTAGATAAACATAGTTTACTTTTTTTCTTTTACCAATTTAAAGGGGAAAAAAAGGTAGAAAATGCCTATCATAATGACAAGGTTTTTAAATTTTCAGCAAAAATACTAGAATTTTTATGAGGAAAAATTAAATTTATAACAGCGCGATATGAACATGCGATTGTACAGAGAGAATATTTTTTCTAAGAAAATGCTGATGTTTAGTCAGGAGAAAATCGGGGAAATTCCAGAAGTGTAGGAACTTTTTACGAGAGAATGTGGAAAAAGAAAATAAAAATATATTTTAAAAATAGTCTAACAAAAATTACAGACTGTTAAACCAGGGTATAATTCGATTGCATACAGATTTAATCAGATGCAGAATTTAAGCTACCAAATGATATTATGCTGGTAAAAATGACTTTATTAACCCTTTCACGCTCAAGAGAAATATTTTTCCCTTCTACAAAATTTGTTATCGATTGTTCAGTTATTTTTGATTCGATATTTTTGTTACTGAATGTCAAAATAAAACCTGTGTCCAAGGCGGCAAATGTGTTTCTAAGCGAATAATAATAAAAAAAAGAGCTGTCAAACTCTATTGCGCCAAAACCAAAACATTCGCGGGCTGAACTAATAATATCTTGAAAGTGTTTTGGACTTGAGAAAATAAAATAACTGTATTTCGTCACTGTATTTTACTTTTCTGATAATTTTTATTATGTTTTTTGTATTACAAAGTAATAAATAAAATATCGATATAATAAACCTAACTCTTTGTTTATTGACTTTTAAGGTCCATAGGGGAAAATATTTCCCATGAAATTATAGGAAACCTATACCCCCTGCTATGTTTTTCTTGTGATAGTCTCTTACTTTACACCCACAATAGCTAAAATATTGTGCTGTATTGGCATATTTAGTCGTGGACAACTTATCGTCCTGTAAGGGTTAAGCTCATTAAAATAAACATAACTTAAGATTTTTCAATTTATATTATTCAGAATTTCCATCATATAAAATTATTTGAAATTCCGTAATCATGTGATTATATTATATTACTGGAATATACATTTTGTTTTTTACGCCTGTGTTTTATTAGAAAAAGCGTATTTAGCTATTTTGATTATCTTTAACACATATTTAAGGGTCTGGTTAAACTAAAACATTAATGGAGGATTATGCTGATTCAACACAGCTTAATTAAAAAGAATATTTTTAATCAAAATTTTTATATGATATATTAAAAATATCGTATAAATTTACCTCTATAATCTCTTAAATATCTTTACACATTTACAACAATCGCCATGTCTCTATTAGATAGTTGCAGAAAACAAAGTCTCCATAATACGTAGAACAGTTTAAACTTTAATCCAAAATTTGGAAGTCATTTTAAGACTTTATAGGTCAGCTAAATGAAAGAGATAACGTAATTCTTAGATTTTATAATCCAATTTGATCATCAATGTTAAAAAAGGAAATTCCAGGAACAATTTAGTTAATTTTTGTCGCATTTACGAAACATCGGAGTGCTGAAAAATTTACAATTTGCCTTTCATTGGATATTTAAGATTGGATATTTTTATTGTATATTTAAGAAAATGTTTTAAATGCAAAAAATTGATCTGGATTTTATTCTTTAAGATAGGAAGCCTCATTATACAGTTTTTATTTGCTATTCATGAATTAAGATTTCAAGTAAAATAACATTATCGCATTTTTCATCACATTTAGGTACAATAACCTTACATTACACGTACCATTACGTTACCTTTACCCCTACCATCAACATGTATATTTATTATCTACACTATTTAATATAATATAATACTCTGAATCTTACCGCAAAATTTATCTTTCGGCTTAGTAATTCGTCATAGAATGTCTATCTGTTTAAAAGACCTGGCTGTTTTTTAGTCATCAGTCCTGAATTTTCTACACAACCGATTTTTATATATATTTTTTTTTTAATGAAAGCTATTTATTTGTAGTTGTGCCCATTTTAGCTATCTTTTAATTTATTTCCATTTTTATATTTTAATTTAAATTTTAAAAGTTTTTTACAATATTTCTTCAAAATGGTGGCAACTCAGTTTAGCTTTTCTCTCGATAATAAAAATTTATTTTCCATTACCACTTTCCACCAGTCAGAAGTTTTATTTCATCAGTGAACATGTCCTGGCATTTAAAAGGAAAAAGTTAATTGTTTTCGTAAAATTTAACCACAATAAAAGGATTGCGTATAATTATGCACTAATTGAGGTAATATATTTACTAAGAAATAATATTAATAATGTAAATAAAATAACAGAAAATAATTTATGATAAAAATTAATGTCTAAAGCAAAATAAGAAAAATTTCAAATGAGGAAAATGATGTCATTCAGCAACCAGATAAATGGGAATTACAATAATACCACGGATGCCTTTTTCATATTACTAAAAACAGTAACTTTTAAAGAACATTTGAAGAGAAAATAACGTCACTATTTAAAACATCGCATTTTTACTCATAACGATATTACATTTCAATATTTCTTTTCATTATGGACACTTACATTGAGATTTTACTTTCAGATGACTTCAGGGTCATTCCATGTCAATTCAACCAGACCTTGTAACCCGACCCACAGGGATTTTGATGAAACTTTGTGTACACACTAATTCTAACATGAAATGATTCCATCAGAAATTTTTCCTTCCTAGACCTCATGGTTTGTGAGATATGGGGGGTCTAATTCTTGGGGGTTTCTCAAATCGCACATTTCTGAGTCTGTATTTTGAGATTGCAGTTCCATCTTCAAAAAATTGTTTCTCTGGATCCAAAATGTGAATCATCTTAAAAATATCACTGTAAGAATACAAAATGATGCAGATTTTAATAAAAAAATATTTAAAAAATTTACTTGTAATATTTAGGATAAAAAAATTAGCAAAAAGTTGAGAGTTATGGTTATTTTTCCAAATTTTTGTGACTTCACCAAAAAAGCTGTACACAAAAAGGCAAATTAAATTTCCAATTTCTTTTTGTTTTAAATAAAAGTTTATACTTTGGGCTTTCTATCTATGAAATAAAAATGATATGTTTCGCATGGCTTATGCAAAAATTTTGGGTACATTCCAATTAGCCGGATGCATGTTTTATTTTTACATATTACATATGCAAACAAAAAGGCAAATGAAATTTCCAATTTCTTTTTGTTTTAAATAAAAGTTTACACTTTGGGCTTTCTATTTGTGAAATAAAAATGATGTCTTTTGCATGGCTTATGCAAAAATTTTGGGTACTTTCCACTTAGCCGGATGCATGTTTTATTTTTACATATTACATATGCACACAAAAAGGCAAATGAAATTTCCAATTTCTTTTTGTTTTAAATAAAAGTTTACACTTTGGGCTTTCTATCTGTGAAATAAAAATGATGTCTTTCGCATGGCTTATGCAAAAATTTTGAGTACTTTCCAATTAGCCGGATGCGTGTTTTATTTTTACATATGTATATATATGTATATAGATCATGTACATATGTATGTATATATACAGTATATTGATATATATATGTATAACACTGGTGCCCGTCTAACCGAAAAGTACCAAATTTTGCCTTGTTTTGAGAATCTGCACCAATTAAGAGGAAAAAAATCTGACTAAGTTTAGCTGTGGTACTTAAATAATTACTGGAATTTCTATGAGTTATTGAATTTAATGTTATTTGATGCATGTTTTTTTAATTTGCAAAGTAAAATTTAGGCTTTGTTTTTTTGATTAAAAAAAATCTTATTGTAATATGTTTCCCCATTAAATTTAGTGAATGGTCCATATATTTCATTTAGTCATTTAATAATGGGCATTTTTTGCTAATCTAAAGAATCTCTTACTTTTATTTTTAATAATTAAACTCAAAACAGATTTTGTACAGTATAAAATATATATTTTTTCTCCTCACATTTCCATTCTTTCTTTCGAATGTTTATATATTAATTATTTCTGTTTAAAAAATGTTTAAAACCTTGGATTTTCTGTCCTTGTTTAATTTTAATCAGTTAAAATATTTATATTGGCAAGTTTAAATACACAAATGTTTAATAGAACTTAAATTTGTTTCTATAGTCTGAAAGATATAATTGCACCTGCCTTGTATAAACACCTTCTGATAAAGGCAGGGTAATGTTCGTTAGTATGAAAGCAGATGTTTTGAAATCAATTTAATAAAATTATTGTCACTCTGTTGTTTCTAATCATAGAAGAATGATCTAACTTTTACTGTGCTACTAAAAATATAATCTGATTGTTACATACTTTATAGTTTATGATATGTATAAATATTTTTTTGCTTTATTGTTTTAATAAGGAGCCTGATATTACACCTTCTACTAGTCTTCAGGCTTGCAGTATTGTAATATTAATTGGTTTAGAATGCTACAAAACTAGCTATAGAAATAACAGAGAAATAGACTACATTGGTAATCTCTGTGATTCAGAAAAAGAACTTTTATTAGTTAGGACTATTGCATTTATAAAACAAAAATTAAGTGAAAACCGTTTGATTAATATATGTGAGCATCACAGAATTACGCTCTTAATGAAATATGAATTATATAAATGTGGAGATCCATTTAATTGGCATAAAAAGCAAGTGAAAAAAGCAATTAGGGCAGTTAATAGAGATTTATATACGGCCGAAAAAGTAAACCAAAGTTGAAAGTTATGATTATTTTTCCGAAATTTTGTGACTTTATGAAAAAGTCTCTACACAAAAAGGCAAATGACATTTCCAATTTGTTTTTGTATCAAATAACATTAAATTCAGTAACTCATAGAAACGCCAATAATTATTTAAGTACCGCAGCTAAACGTAGTCAGATTTTTTCCTCCTTAATTAGTGCAGATTTTCAAAAGAAGGTAAAATTTGGTACTTTTCGGTTAGACGGGCACCCGTGTTATACATATATATATCAATATACTGTAATATACATACATATGTACATGTATAATAAATCTGTATTTATATAGATCTACACATATGTACATATGTAAAAATAAAACACGCATACGGCTAATTGGAAAGTACCCAAAATTTTTGTATAAGCCATGTGAAAGACATCATTTTTATTTCACAGATAGAAAGCCCAAAGTGTAAAATTTTATTTAAAACAAAAAGAAATGGGAAATTTCATTTGCTTTTTTTGTGTGCATATGTAATATATAAAAATAAAGCACTTATCCGGCTAATTGGAAAGTACCCAAAATTTTTGCATAAGCCATGCTAAACATATAATTTTTATTTCATAGATAGAAAGCCCAAAGTGTAAACTTTTATTTAAAACAAAAAGAAATTGGAAATTTAATTTGTCTTTTTGTGTACAGCCTTTTTCGTGAAGTCACAAAAATTTGGAAAAATAACCATAATTCTCAACTTTGGCTGACTTTTTTTATCCTAAATATTACAAGTAAATTTTTTAAATATTTTTTTATTAAAATCTGCATCTTTTTATCTTCTTACAGTGATATTTTTAGGATGATTCAGGTTTTAGATCCAGAGAAACAATTTTTTGAAGATGGAACTGCAATCTCAGAATACACACTCAGAAATGTGCGATTTGAGAAAAACCCAAGAATTGGACCCCCCATATCTCACAAACTATAAGGTCTGGGAAGGAAAAATTTCTGATGGAATCATTTCATGATAGAATTAGTGTACACACAAAGTTTAATCCAAATCCCTGTCGGTCGGGTTACAAATAGGGGAAAAATTGGTTGAATTGAAAAACTTAAAATGCTTATAACTCGCGATGTAATTTTTGTAGCGCGGCCCAATTTTGTTTGGTAATTTATTATGAGACAGTGTTAATTTTTGGGGACATTAGACCCACCACGGTGAAGGTCGAAAAATTTAAAATGCTTATAACTCACGATATAATTTTCGTAGCGCGGCCAAATTTTGTTTGGTAATTTAATATGAGACTGTTAATTTTTGGTGACAGGAGACCCCCACGGTGAGGGTCGAAAAATTTAAAATGCTTATAACTCGCGATCTAATTTTCGTAGCGCGGCCAAATTTTGTTTGGTAATTTATTATGAGACAGTGTTAATTTTTGGGGACATTAGACCCACCACGGTGAGGGTCGAAAAATTTAAAATGCTTATAACTCGCGATCTAATTTTCGTAGCGCGGCCAAACTTGTTTGGTAATTTGTTATGAGACAGTGTTAATTTTTGGTGACAGGAGACCCCCCACCGTCAGGGTCGAAAAATTTAAATTGCTTATAACACGCGAACTAATTTTGGTAGCTTGGCAAAATATTGTTTGGTAATTTATTATAAGACAGTGTTAATTTTTGGTGACAGGAGACCCCCCACAGTGAGGGTCGAAAAATTTAAAATGCTTATAACTCGCGATCTAATTGTCGTAGCGCGGCCAAATTTGGTTTGGTAATTTATTATGAGACAGTGTTAATTTTTGGGGACATTAGACCCCCCCCACGGTGAGGGTCGAAAAACTTAAAATGCTTATAACTCGCGATCTTATTTTCGTAGCGCGACCAAATTTTCTTTGGTAATTTATTATGAGATATTGTTAATTTTTGGTGACAGGAGACCCCCACGGTGAAGGTCGAAAATTTTAAAATGCTTATAACTCGCGATCTAATTTTCGTAGCGCGACCAAATTTTGTTTGGTAATTTATTAAGCTATTGCATAGCTTTTATCGCGGGCTTTGAGCGCGGCGACCGAATCTAGGAATTTGGTAACGAGAAAAAATCCTAACACTCCGGCTAACGACGTTTTAGTTTGACAGACTTCGGCACGGTATCCTTCGATAGACTTCGGCAGACATTGACGCAGTATTTTTGCATAAGTTGATAAAAAATGCTATGCAATAGCTTTACCGTGGCAGTCCCCGAGTGCCACACATATTTTTTTTTTATTATCTTGTTCTCATATACGAAATTATTAGAAATATTAGAATAGCTTTAAAGTTTATTTATTTTATTAAACATATAATAATGCATCATTGTGCATAATAATTTAGAAAGGACAGTATCAACATGGCATTTCGATGTATTATGAGCATGGAAAAAAATAGACCGGGAGGCGGTAGCACAGATAATTGCCTCATGTAGCTTATAGCTGAAATTCTAGTATTAAGTAAACCTCGATTCACATATTCAAACACAATCGGTCTTGCAAATCATATCATAATTGCAAAAATTCTGAAAATACAATTTAAAGGTTGACTTCCAGGTTTAGCTTTGTGTTTTCTTGCTTCTATTGGTATGGAAACATGGAACAATGGGAGCAGGAAAACGCAATGTTAAACCTACGAGTCAAGCGATAAAATCATGTTTTCAGGGGGGGGGTGATCCATCAAGGTATGACTTGGCCATGACTCAACGAGATGATTATCTGTGCTGCCACCTCCCGGTCTATAAATTATAAAAGCATAATAAATAGAAAAAATGTATGTAAATAAAAATTAGTATTTGAATGTGAACCATAATTAGTACAAACTATCAATATGATTTTATTATTTTCCCTGAGTAAACATTAAATTAATTTAAGAGGGTAATAGCACACAAAAATATATAAAGGTATTGTAGGGAAAAACACAATTTTTATATTCAATGTAAAAGAGTAATGTATCACCATTATTCCATTTTTGACATTAGTGATTTTTTTTTTCATAATTGTTTAGCGTTAATTACAGTAACATATTCATGCTTTAAAAGATAAAGGGCTATTTCTAGATTTATAATTAAAAAATGACATCCAACATATAAAATAAGGATAAGAATACAAACATTATTTTGTTTCTACAAATATCAGTAATCATAAATCAACAATAATTATATTAATAGTTTAATTTTAAATACAGCAGTTATAAATATTTAAAATAAACTTTTATATTTAAATATACGTTAATATTAAATATTCAGCATTAATTAAAATACTTCAAAATGTTTTCTTTCCCAACAGTTCAGTTTAAAATAAGCGAAAACCGTGAAGTTATTTAAATGTTTTAATTAATATAATATGTATAAAATTTTTATACATAGTGAACACATAGTTGGAGACCCAAAGGCTCCACACTCGCAGAGATTCGTATCTGAGCGTTTAAAATAATTTAGGTATGTCCTGAATGGACCATGACCGGAGAGGAATGCTGATGTGGGAGAGGAGAAAGCTAAGAGATTGTATGAGACTTTTGGTATAAGGGAATAGGTGTGCCTGTCTTTACTTGAGGCATTTTAGTAAAGTTGCCACTCTGAAAGAATGTTCCTTTTGAAGAAGTGGCGAACATAAGACGGGGGATATCGATGTTTGGACGTGAGGTGTCCTCCTTGGCCAGTGCGTCAGATAGCTCATTGCCAGCTATGCTGATGTGAGCGCTGATATGGCAGAGAGAGACCCTATGGACGAGAGTTTTTAAAATGATTTTTATGTTTAGCACTAGAGGGTGTTTATTTCTATGGGCGAATATTTCTTGTAGGCTTGAAAGGCTGTCACTATAAAGCTGAAAAAAAGTAGGATGAGGATGGAGAACAATCCATTTGAAGGCCCGCAGGATTGCGAAGAGTTCCGTTTGGAACTCTGAATTGTTATTTCCAATCCTGCAGATCCACAGATGAATAACAACACTGTCTTTGAAAACACAGAAGGATGGAGCTGCTCCCGTCTCCGTGAGTGATCCATCGGTGAAAACGGCTGGATTTTTCGATAGGCTGTCAGTATGCTTATTAACATTAACTTGAAGATAGGATGTCTCCTCCGCCGGATGCATAGTCCAGCTGTGAACGTTCCTTTGTAAAAGCAAATTAAGGAAGATTGCTGACTGTACTGGTTCATGTTCTAAATGTAGTAGTCTGTTTTTCTGAAATTCATAAGTAAGTGTTAAGGGGCTCAGGGGTTGAACACTTTTCAAAAAATCGATTTTTTGTGATCTAGTTTGATTATTCAATTAATTCTTAACTCAATGCAAAAAACCGCATAAAAATATTAGCATTTTTAACGGAGTTATAAGCATTTATGTATCAGTATTTACATAGCCGCATCCATATAATTTCAACTTTAAGTCGTGTTTTCTCAAAAGTTGATTTTTGATGACTAACACCAAGATTAAAAAAAAACCTGTTTGATGGAATGGCTTGAATTTTTTTCTGCATGCATATAACATCAGTATCTAGATTATGAATTAAGGATATAACTATCACTTAAAAAAAACATTATTAAAAAATCTCTCAAAGTTGAAAATTAAAAAAAACCCTAAAAAATACAACTTTTTTTTCCATTAAAAATGCTCGAAATATTAAACTATCTAAAATATATTAATCCATAATCCAGATAATGATGTTATATGCATCCAAAAAAATTTAAGCCATTACATCAAATAGTTTTTTTTAATCTTGGTGTTAGTCATCAAAAATCAAGTTTTCAGAAAACGCGACTGAAAGCTGAAATTGTATGGATGCGACTATGAAAGTGTTGATACATAAATGCTTATAACTCCGCTAAAAATGCAAATATTTTTATGCGGTTTTTTGCATTGAGTTAAGAATTCAATGAATAATCAAATTAGATCATAAAAAATCGATTTTTTGAAAAGTTTTTAACCCCTGAGCCCCTTAAGTGTATGGGTGGAATACCAGTAAGTACTGTCAGTGCATCCGTTGAGATAGTTCTAAAACATCTAACCATTTGCAGAAGGAATATACGCTGGATAGAGGCAAGTTTTTGCTTAGCCAGTTTCGTTAGGGAACCTCCCCAAACGCCCACACAATAAGGAAAAGGCATGATTACAAACAAACATTTCTGTCAACCAATCTACCGCTACATTTTTGCCATTGCGATCATTGTAGGAATCATCTTGACGACATAGCCCAATCATAGCAAGCAGACAACCATCATAAAATTTGTAGACCAATCAGAATGCCTAAATTCATATGTAGAGTCTGTGCTATAACGAAGCACGGGCGAAAACAGCTTGCCCACACTAATAAGAGCCCACAGTGACGTCAGCTGCCCTTTCCTTATAAAAGATCATGCATTCAATGATTGTGTGGTACCATGATTTTAACATATTGGGATTGATGCCCACATGTTTTTTATGTTAATTTAGAGGAATTATAGTAGTAATTCTAGTAGGGGAATTATAGTAGTATAAGTAGTTAAGTAGTAGTAAAAGTTTATTTTTTAGTGTTTTGATATGCGGAATCCAGCTCTGGTGTTTATCAATAATTAAACCTAATTATTTAAGAGCATGAACGTGGTGGACGCTAACCCATTGACTAACATGACGGGCTGCGTTTGAGTTCTCTTGGTTTAATGGAGGTTAAAGCTTGGGATTTTCCGAGTGAGAGCTGGAGATGAAGGCGAGCCAACAGGTGACAAAATATAGGGAAAGCTCTTGCCGCCTGCAGCTCGAGATAAAAACGACAACATCCCGAGAAAACAAAGTTGAAGTCATCTTCGAAGGAGTAAAAATTGAAACCTAATTTCTCCAATTCTTTTAGCAAGACATTGGCAATAAGCAGCCAAAGGATTGGGCCACAGCACGAACCTTGAGGGCGACCCTTTTCTAATGGGTGGACTGAAGTGTCTGAACCCCAGTTGATAAGAAAGCTTCGAAATTTAAGATATGTTGCAATGGTTCCAGCTATGATGCTCGGGCAGCCGATTTCACGTAATTGTAATAAGATGTCCCGCCACTCTACATTATCGAAAGCACCTTTAATATCTAAGGAGATAAGAGTTAATTTCCTAAGAGCACAGGAGGTAAAAATTGCAAACAAAGCCTTTACACAGGATCTGCCTTCTCTGAATCCGTATTGTCTGTGATGAAGTAAGTTATTAGATTCACGAAAGTGGTTAATTTTTCTAATAATTTGCCTAAGGATGGTAAAATGCAGATTGAGCGGTAAGAAGAGAGTTCTGAAGAGTTCTTCCCCTTTTACTACTTCCCCTTGTCTCAGAATTGAGCGGGAAGTAAGGGTGGGTTATACAGAGATTAGCCAACGCGTGAAAATTTTGGGAATTACATGGAAAGTTAATTTCAGAATTTTAAAGTCGATAGAGTCCGGACCAGGGGCTTTCTTGTCATTAAACTTCGTAGCGCAGTTGCTGCCTTAGCTTTTGAAAAGGGTTTTTCGGGGGGTGCATCAAAAGTAATGTCAGAATTGTCTCCTGGTGGATATGAGGAGGGACCCAAAAGATGTTCGGTGAGGTGCTCCATGTTTTCCTGTCTGGATAATCGGCTGGGTGGCATTTCGAGCTTAATTTCTCCAGGAGTGAAAAACTTTTCTGTGAAAAATTTTTGAGCTGTTCCAAAAGGGTCTGTTTGAGAACTTTTGGCGGGCAGCAATTCTCGTATCCAGAACACTGCGCTTATATTTGGAGGAGATAAGACGATAATTGGCACTGATATTTCAATAGTAATTCGTGTTAACGTTTTCTGTTAGTCTGAGTCTTTTTAGTTTTCTCCTTATTGCAGTGAAGTGATTACGCTTAGTCTGAAGATCGAAGATCCAAAATGAAAATAACTGCTGCTCCCGAGTGTTCTTTAATCTAAAGGACGCTTTGACTGCTATTTTCATTGTTTCTAATAAATTAATGGTAAGTCGTTTAATTGAGTGGTAATTGTAACGCCCTTTAAGTGTTGATTTAGGAGTGGTTTGTGAGTTTTAATAACATGCGATACTTTACGGATGTTACCTCTTGTAGTATTGAATTTTCTTTGCGAAGTGTATAAGGGTGTTATTTCGAAAGAAAATCTTATATGATTATGATCTGAGTTATTTTGGACATCTGCAATTTACCACTGCCGTACTTTCTGTAGTGTTGGGGGATTTACCAGAGTGTGGTCTGGAAAACCCTAAGCTATTTTCTCATCTTTGCTGTTATATTTTTGAAATGTGGGTATTGTGTTGTCGATGTTGGCAATGACAAGGTTTTGAGAAATAAGATGTTCGATGAGGCATTTTCCAAAGGCATTTTCGTAGTCATGTCACCAGAGTAGAGATGTAGCATTGAAATCACCACAGCAAATCAAGAAATGTCTCTGTGTAATGAGGTGTTCCCACTCCTCGAGGCACTCCTCGACGGTTTCCTCAAAGTTTGATTTTGGTGCTGCATAAGTCGAGCCAATTATGAGTTTTCCCTCCTTAGCAGTGACTGTGACAAATGCGCAATGTGTGCCTCTGTAAAGATGTGAATAAATAATATTAGTGTTCTGAATGACAAGACGGACACTCTCTGATGTGGACGGGAAGACCGCCCAGGAAATAGGAATGACCGTGGGTGTGCCCTCTCTGTTGCAATATGCGTCTTGCAGAAGTGCTATGTCAATGTTTTCATTGATAATATAGTCTCTCAATCTTGAATTTGCTGTTTTGCAATGATTTAAGTTAACTTAAAGAATTTTGATGTGACCGAATGGTGGGCAATCCTTTTTAGGAATCATTAAGGGCTCATGAGAAATTGGGGGAAAGGGACTAACTAAAAAAATACTAAAGATAACAAAAAATATAAGAATTTACACTGTAAAAAATCTGTAAAAATACTAAACTTTTTCTAGGAAACTGGGATTCCAAGAACTTTTCCTGTAACGGTAATAGCAAAAAATCAAGTTTCAGAATCGATTACATGAATTTTTCCTGATATCGTTACATAAAAAGTTCTTGGAATCCCAGTTTTCTAGAAAATATTTAGTACCTTTACAGATTTTTTTTTTACAGTGTAGGTACTTAAATTGAATAAAAGTTACTTGTGGAGTTCGAATCCACGTTTTCTTTCGAAAACCACAGCTCAAATCAAGCGCCTTAGACCGCTCGGCTATTCTGATGCTTGCCGTTTGGCGAACTTATTCAAAGTCCATGTTACTTTTACTTCGCGAGAAATCACTAATTTTATTAGTTTTTGCCTAATTACAAAAAAAGTACTTAACCAATTTCGATAAAATGGAAGTGGTACCGATTCGAAACTAATCTCTTTCTTTTAACACAAATATTAATTTAATAGATTGGATAGTTACAGTGTAATCGGTGAATATACCTAAAAAAATACATACGCGATGATATATTGATGATAACCTCTTATCCTTTTTTAAGTCAGTTAAAAATATTATAATTCGAAAAAGAGACACTGTGTATTATACACGTTCGTCAGGAGGGTGTTTGAACCCACGCTCTCTTTCGAGAACTAGAGCTTAAATCAGGCGCCTTAGACCGCGAGGTTATCCTGAATGTAAACTATTTGGCGAACTTATTCAAGGTTATATTACTTTTCACAAGCCTATTATTTTAGTACTCTTTTACTGATAAATTATTGAGTTAATAAAAGGTCTCTGATATTCTGTTCTAACGGATAAATACAAAATATTCCTAATAGCATTATTAGTATTTGATTTGTAATATATATATGTAAATATTATAACATGGAAAATGTGATTGTATACATATATTGGAGGAGTGGCTTTCGACCAGACTCTCTCTTTCGAGAACCAGGCTTAAATCTGGCATTTTAGATCACTCGGCCATCTCGACTGCACTCAAAGTCCAAGTTACTAATTTGCACCAAGTTACCAAGTTATTAATTTGCGAGAAATCACTAATTTTATTAGTTTTTGCATATTTACTAAAAAAGTACTGAACCAATTTCTATGAAACAGAAGTGGTAACAATTCGAGAGCACGTATTCGAATTGATAACCGCCTCTCCTTTTTTGAAGTCCGTTAACAATACGGCAAAGATTATTATAAATTATACACGTATGTCAGGAGTGGAGTTCGAACACACGATCTCTTTCGAGAACCAGAGATTAAAGCTGGCGCCTTAGACCGCTCGGCCATTCTGTCTGCACCATATTCTGCGAACTTATTCAACATTTTAAATTAGCGAAAAAACATTAATTATATCAGTATTTGCCTAATTACTAAAAAAGTACTGAACCAATTTCGATTAAACGAAAGTGGTACAAATTCGAGAGCATCCTCTTTCATTTAAAACAAAAATAACAGAAATCGGCTGCGCATTTTCGGAGTAATCGGTGAACATCCATACTCGTCGAATTCATAACCTCCTCTCATTTTCTGAAGTCGGTTAAAAAGGTTTGATTACTTAAGCACATTTTTAATAAAAAAGACATTTTTTGTAATATGATTGAAGCTGGGTTTTTTTTTTTTCGTTATAGTTCGCAAAAAGGTTTTAAGTGATTTTTAATTAATTCTAATGTAATAAATTTGCATTTATGTTTTAAGTTATCACAAAGATTTAGATACAGATAGAGAGTCGATAAAAGAAACATTTTCAAAAGTTAATAAAACTTTTAAAGCAGATCTGCTTATTAAACAAAAATGTTCAACATTCATTTCTTTTATATTAAATTATTTATATTAATTATACTAAAATTGGCAATGAAATTATATTTTTATTGTTTTTTTTACAGTATTTGCCTACTGCGTTTGACATTTTTTTAAATAACAAATGCATCAATTAGAATAAAAGTAATTAAAGCGTCATTTATTGAACTTTAATTTATGACGTTGTTGTCTGTTATTTATCAGAGGACAAGAGAGAAGCTAAGTGTTTTTTAAGTAAGAACTATATGAAACGCGGACAGTATTTAAGTATAAAGTTTTACTAGACGGATGTTAAAGATCCTACATTAATATGTTTAATTCAGTAATGCGTACGAAATATTTTTTTATTTACATTATACTACTACAATTATATGTCTATTACTTCTAATGTAACATTATCGTTTTTTTCTATGAATAAATAGCTTTGCACTTTGTTATTCGCCCACTAGCAAGCATAAAATTACAATATAAATGTTAATAGTTTAATTTGGTATACAACTGTTATAAATTTTTAAAGTAAACACTTTCATTTAAATATATGTTAATATTAATTATTAAGCTTTAATTAAAATATTTCAAAATGCTATCCTTTCTTTTCCAAAGCTTAGGTTTCTAAGGATTCTCATACTACTAATAAAAATAAATGAAAACCTTGGAGATATTCAAATGCCTCAGTTAATATAAAATGCATAAAATCTTCAATAAAACTAAGAAAGTCATTGTCAAACCGTTAAGTAACTTTCATGTAGCAATAAGTGTTTTAATGAATTTAATATTATATTTTCTTGAAACTAGCAATGAAACTTTTTTCAGTTAAAATTCTTTTAATTGTAATTATTTCGAATATCGTGATAAAATATGACTTGAGTCTAATTATGCAATCTTGCAAAATAGCCAAGAGTGAATCATAGAATTTCATAAATTAAAACTTATACAAAATATCAGTAGATTACTTAAGAATATTTTTAATTAAAAGAATGTTTGTAATATGTTTGAAGTTATATTATTAATTCTCATGACATTTAGTAAAAAAGATTTAAGTGACTTTTGTTTAATTCTAACGTAATAATTTTACATTTCTGTGTTAAATTATGACAACGATATAGATATAGATACTTGTATAATTAATGCTTATTTACATTATTTCTGTTATTTACAAATAAATTACAAATTTTAAAGGGTCGATTAAAAAAAATCATTTTTAAATGTTATTCAGACTTTTAAAGCAGTTTTGCTTATAAAACAAAAATATCCAAAATTAATTTCTTTTATGTAATTATTCTAAAATTGGCAATGCTATTATACTTTAAATATGCATTTTTTTTTAATATTTGCAGATTGATAAATCAGCTCGTGATAAATATCTAAAATAAACATTTCCATTTAAGTAACTGTTAATATTAAATAAGGTACCCTGGGGTAATAACGCCAGGCGGGGTAATAACGCCAGGCGGGGTAATAACGCCAAGTGCTTATATTTTGCATAATTATGAAATGATCAGGTAAATGACACCCAAGTGCTCTGCGCAGAAGGGTTTTGAGTCATATAAATCGCAAAAAACAGCTTCAAGTTAGTTTGTTTCATTTTTAGGTCTTATTGTTTTTACAAACAACTAAAATTAACGCTTGATCTAAAATTTGCGAGACACGTTTTGTGATGTGAAGACTATGTTTTTATCCGGAAATACTTTGTTAATTACATAAATTTGTAGTGCATTTCATGTACTTTTAAAACGTTGTTGAAGATTTTGGATATCTTCTCGAGATAATTTGTAATTTAAAATGTACTGCGCAATAACTATGCCGGGGTAATAACGCCAATCCTTGACATTAATACCCCGGTTGATTCCCTACAGTGGCCGAGCTACATCCTAAATACTGATTCAAATAAACACAGTTAAAACTGTGCAATGTTTCTCATATTTCTATTTAAACGGTCCTTTTTAAACAAAAAGAAGCTTACGGTCTGATATTCTTTTGCCTCATCCCCCCCCCCCTACCACACCACACCTTTATTTTTCTTACACTTTCGCAAAAAATTGAACATTTTCAATAGCTTAGAATGCAATTTTTCAATTTCTAAGTTTGTAGAGTTTGTACTTTTAGAATTGGGCTATCTACATGCAATTATTCCATCTTATTTCATAGTTTTGTTTGCATGGCGTTATTACCCATATACGTGGGTAATAACGCCAAATAGCATGGGTCAAGAAAAAACGCCATTACATTTTATGAATACATATCTGTTAAATTATTTTATTTTATATAGATAGTCAATGAGTTGCTGTATCAAATCCTATATTTGTTTGAAAAATACAATCTAAAACTAAGCCTTGAAAATTGATAGAACCTTAACGTGGCGTTATTACCCCAGGGTACCTTATCTGCTTTAATTAGAATACTTTGAAATTTTATCCTTTCTTTTCGAACAGCTCAGATTTCTAATGATTCTCTTACTATTAATTAAAATAAATGAAAACCGTGAAGACATTTAAATATTTTAGTTAATATAAAATGCATAACATCTTCTATAAAACTGCGAAAATCATTGTTCATTCAAAATGATGCAGTAACTTTCGAGTAGCAATAAAAATTTCAAGTAATTTAATGTTATTATTTCTTGAAACTAGCAATTTTTTCAGTTAAAATATATTTAATTGTAATTATTTCGAAACTGATGATCAAATATGACTTGAGTCTAATAATTAAATGTAGCAAAATAGCAAAGAGTGCATCATAGAATTTCTTGTAAATTAAAACTTATGGGAAAAAAGGGGTATATTAGTTAAACACATTATCAATTAAAAGACATTACTGTTTTAAATTATGAAAAAAATAGATATTGGTTAAGGGTTGAGTAAAAAAAAAAAAAAAAATATTAAGACTTTAAAGCAACTCTGCTTATAAGACAAAAATTTCCAAAATTTATTTCTTTTATGAAATTTTATTAAAATAGGCAATTTATTGTATTTTAAATATGCATTTTTTTTAAATATTTGCAGATTGCTTTTGTCATTTTTAAAATAACACCTGCACAACCAGTTCAAAAAAATAAAAGTAATTAAAGCGCCACATATTGAATTTTAATTTATCACGTTATTATCTGTTGTTTATAAAATTACAAAAAGAAAGCTAAATGACCCTTAAGTAAGTACTGTAAGAAACGCAGAAAATATTTAAGTATGTAATTTTACTAGGCGAATATTTAAGATCCTATATAAATATCTTAATGCAGTAAGGGTAACGTAGCATTTTTAATTTTACATTTTATTACTACAATGAAATTGGTTTTTAATTCTAGTTTAACATTATCGCATTTTTCTAAAAATAAATAATAGTTTTTTTTTTTTTTTTTTTTTTTTGTTATTCTACAAATAATAGCAACCATGATATTACAAAAATAATTTTAAAAATTTAATTTTATGATGGAATGATAAATGTCTAAATTAAATATTTCTATTTAAATATAAGTTAATGCTAAATATTTCATTTAATTAGAATGTTTCGAAATGTTATCTTTTTTTTGAACAGCTCAGTTTTCTAATGATTATCTTACTATTGTTTAAATTAAATAAAATCCGTGAAGATATTTAAATGTTTCACTTAATATTAAATGCATAAAACATTCAATAAACTAAGAAAGCCATAGTTTATTTAAAATGCTTAAGTAACTTTCAAGCAGCAATAAGAATTTTAATTAATTTAATGTTGTTTTCTGTTTAAACTAGTAATGCAACTTTTTTCACTTAAAATATATTCAATGTAATTATTTTGAATCTGGTAATCAAATATGACTTGAGTCTTGTAATTAAACTTTGCAAAATAGCTAAGAGTGCATCGTAGAATTTCTTATACATTAAAAGTTATAGAAAAAAAGAGTAGATGAGTTAAGCTCATTTTTAATTAAAGGACTGTTTGTAATATGATTGAAACTATTTTATTTAAATTCACGATAGTTATAAGAATGTTTTACGTGATTTTTGATTAATTCTAATGCAATAAATTTACATTTTTGTTTTAAATTATGAGAAAGATTTAGATATAGAAACTGGAAAATTACTGCTGATTTTATTCACCTTCTTACCGTTATCTAAAAATAAAATACAAAATTAAATTTAATGTTACACTATCTTGAAACTAGCAATGAAACTTTTTCATTTGAAATATATTTAATTATAATTATTTCAAAATTGGGGATTTAATATGACTTGAGTTTAATAATTAAATCTTGCAAAATAGCAAAGAGTGCATCCATACAATTTCATATACATTAAAACTTATGGGAAAAAAGAGTAGATTAGTTAAACACATTTTTAATTAAAATACTGTTTGTAATATGATTGAAGCTATTTTATTTAACCTCATGATAGTTGTAAGAAGGTTTTGCGTGATTTTGGATTTATTGTAACGTAATAAATTTACATTTCTGTTTTAAATTATGACAAAAATTTAAATATACATACTGGAGAATATCTGCTGATATTATTTACCTTCTTTCGGCTACCTACAAATAAATAAAAAATTTCAAAGGGCCGATTAAAAAAACATTTCGAGAAATATTAAGTCATTTATATCAGCTCTGCTCATTAAACAAAAATATTCTCGGGCTCTGATGACTATTATTCATGATCTCACAAAAGTTTCGCAGATTGAGAAACATTTATATTATTTTCAATAAAAGTTCTTTCATAAAATTCAATTGATTAATCTAAGCTTCACTTGATATTGGTACCTTGTCTATTATGATTCTCACATTGGGATTTGCGGTTAATAACGGAAACCATATATCCTATGGAAAATATTTTCAACATTATAGTAGTAATATTATTTACCTTTAATTATTGCCACTTATTACCTATTCGCCAATTGATCATTCTTTAAACAAATGGTCAAATATGTAGTCCGGAATACAACGTAATGACAGAAATAAAATCTGTCATTTGTAAAGCATGATGATTTTTGTCACCTGGAAACTTCAAATTCTGTCCAAGTCCATGCAATAATTGAATTTATTGCTTTATTGAACCCATGCATCTGACTTGTGTGCTTTATATAAAAGTCCGTTTATAAGTCACCGTCATTATACAAGGCCGAAATAGCACAAGGAAATTTACGACAATAGATAATTACTCCGACAACTTCATAAAGAGTATGCAATGGAAACTCTATGCAGGAATATTCCAAGAATTTTGATTTTAAGGAATAATTACTTTCGATTTCTGTGTTATGTTTAAATTTCATATATAAAGCCCTTTTCTTGATTTTATTCGACAAACGAAAACACATTAATAAAAATTATCAAACAACTATAAACAAGATTATTCTAATAAATTCTAGGAGAGCACGCCACGATTTGCTGCATTTTCATGTTGAAAATTATGTCATACTAAAAAAAAAAAAAAAAAGATAGTTTTCTCGCGATTTCGCGATTTGAGACGTAACGACGTGAGAAATAATCAACTCCGCCTAATCTAATGATACAATAAATTCTTAAAATTAAGGAATGCTGCCAGCGGGAGTCGAGTGCGAAGACGACTTAACGTCTCAAGCACTAAGCAGCGGGGTGCCTTAACCACTCAGTCACAGTCGGTCCCAACAATTGATTTGAGCCGTAAAAAATAAAGCATAATTGGCATGTAATATGTACAAATTTAAGAAAAAAATTGTCCCCATTTAAATAATTTTATACTTATATTATTTAAAATTCAAGCGCATTTCATTATATTTCATTCATTTTTCCTTTTACGACGTCGAACTTCAATTTTAAACACCCTTTGTATTACTACAATGTGAATTATTACAATAGTATTTTCTTCTTTATTAAAAAGAAATGATCATTTTTATAATTTTTTATCACTTTGTATGTATTACATTTTATCTTTTTAAAGCAAAAATAAAAAATGTAAAATAAATATATATATATATATATTTGATAAAAGGTTTTTGAAATTCTCAAATATAATGTAAGTTCAAATATCAAAGAAAAAATGTGAGACAGTTGGAGTTCTTTTATACACACAGTAACCGTTTCTTATGTTTACAGAACACTATTTACTTTTTTTTCATGTGAAAGCACCTTGACAGTTTTTTTCAAAATTTCATGACATTTTAGGTTTCTGCATGAAATATTAAGACTTCTCTCAAGAAATGTACAGCATTATTTCAATAAATAAAAAAAGGTATCGTCACTGTTATGATAAAAACATTATATATTTATCTTGTAAAGCATTTTTAGAAAACTAACTATAATTAAGATTTTATTTGTATGAAAGATTCTATATGATATTATTTTCGATATTATTTAATTGTGTTTATTTTTAAAGAAACTGAAAAAAAATAACTTGAAGAACTAGTTTTATTATAAAAAAGCCGTTATAGAATTTAATAATATAATAAAAAATATCAAACATTATTTATGTACATTATTTATTTGAAATATAAATTTAACCTTTCGTGGAATCTGAATATATATCTCATAACAGCATTTTCATCTATTCATTATAACAAGGTCGTTTGCAAATAAATTAAATCGAAAGTATATTATATATATATATGTGTATTTTTATTTTTACTAGAAAGAATAACTTTAAGATGCAAGAAAAAGTAAAGTATAAGAGTAATGCACTTCTTAAACCTAATTCTGATATTCTACATTGACAACTTTTATTCGGGGATGGTTTATAAATCTATTGCTATAAACACCAAAACATAATTTTTTTTTAACAAAACATACATGCCAGTATTATTCAATACACAAAAATATACATATTAAGCTCAGAAAGTTAATTATAGAACCTGTCGTAATTTGACACAAGTGCGCCATCTGGTTTGACGGGGTTCATAATGATGCAAATACCTGGATTTTTAGTATGACGCCATATATGGCAAAGTATCTACTTTATATACATCGTTTACGCATATTTTCTGAAAATTTATAATTGCTGGAAGATAAATCATGTTTAGCAGATTTATTGCAAAACATTTTTGTTACAGTTTGTTTTGCTAAATTTATGTACATTAAAAAATAGTCACAATATCATATTAATTACGAAAGGAAAAACACTAATGAAAACATCAGTATTTTTGCCCTTTAGCTAAAATGACATTTTTACTTTTTTAATAATACACATAATTTTTTTTAAATAAGCTGTAATAATATTTTGCAATAAATTCTGTGAGTGAGTAAGAATTTGAAATTCGAGATCCAATTTTTAAAAAGGCAATGTCTAAATGGCTTGATCTGTTTTTAAAAAATATCAACTGTTTTTACAAAGTTATTGTATATGTAGTCAAAAATCACTAAATATTTAAACAAATAAATAAACAATACTTACTCGTTTAGTCGTACAATATTTAATGCATACATTTTAAATTAATGTTATTCCGAATATAAAATAAAAGAAGTTTTTAAATAAACGGATGAAATATTTAGAAGTTAAAAACTTAAAAGTAGTACAATCGATGAAATGTTGGGAACGTAAATTGTGCGCTCGATAAACGAAAAAAAAAATACTTAAAATTAAATAGTTTATTTATTATTAAATTCTGTTTAATTCTAAATATTCACAAACAATCTCATCGGGAATGGAACCGTACATATAATATTTTATATAATTTTAGCACGTCAGTAATTCAATAATAAATAAGACAACCAAATTCTGATCTTACTTATTTTATTCCTCATTTTTCATAGCATATAAAAAAGTAATTAACATCGAACTTATTTTTCAGCAACATTTGATCATATATATGAAATGAATTTTTACCTTTTTTATATCTAAATTAAAATAAAAACATGTAAATAACTTATTTTAATCTCTAGAAAAGAACAGAGATAATTTCTATCAAAAAGGAATTTTCTTACAAATTCAAAATTCCTGATACTCGAATGCCAACATTTTGCTATTTATCTAATAATATTTGTTCTAAAGACAAGTGTTTAAAAAAAAATTAACTACAGTAAATAAATTAAATAATCACAAATAAAAATTAATATACTATTCTACACTGTCAGAATAAAATTTTTAATAAAAACTGAAAACTCGACGTTTGAGCTTTTTCACTTATTCTATAGATGTACAATTAATCAATAATCAATAATAAAGAAAACAATTAGGTATATTTCTGTAACCCAATTCCGTCCACTACGAGGCATTTGATTTTAATCGGTGTGACCACGTGTTTACTGTTGAAATCTTTGTTACTTTTTCTGCATATTCACTTCACCGCTAACGACTACTTGACTTTTGTAGATTTTCATTGGTAAAAACAGAAATACATTCATATTCATCACTAATTCTGTAATATCAATGGAGTTACTATGCTGTAAATGCTGCCGATTTTTAGCAGTGTTTCATCTGGTGGTTATAATTCCCCTTTAACCTTCCTACCCTGTTAAAATTTTACTCAATCTTGATAAAAACATTTCACACCAGAATTGTTATTCAGAACATTTTAATATATTTAATTGTCTTAAATGTCTGAATCTGTTATTTAACTCTCTTTATGTAAAAAGTTCTGGTTCGAATCGTATAAAACAGATTATAGGTATGGGTCGATTAGACCCATTCAGGGTAGGAAGGTGCCTACCCTCATATCGTCGTTTATGCGAAAAATTCAGTATTTGATTGTACAATTTTATAATAAATTCAAACATTTAGGATCCCCACATTGCTTTATTTTTGCTTAGCGATAATTTGAAAGAAAGAGCAATCGCAAAATATAAACCTTGATATATATTGTTTTTCTACTAAATTAAAATCTTAATTTGCATTTTATGGAAAACTGTGTTTTACAGAGTTTAAATTTACAAAAAAAAAACCGTTAAAAAAGGAAAAAAAATTAAGATATTAAAATAATATTGGTTCGTAAGATTCTGCTCATCTATTGCTCTGTTATGAAGCAAAATACAGCTTTTATATATGTATATATTAACTTAAGAGCTGTTTTTATTGAAAAAAAATCATGTTTTGTACGCAAAAGTTGATATGCATCAGTAAAATAAAAGGTATTGCAAATTCTTTGCTTCATAATACAGATAATGATTTGCTAATATAGTGTTGAAAAAAAAGTGAATTATATTAAATAGACTTCACTAGAGAAAGTTTGGCATAAACAGAGTTCTTTGTTAAATTTTGATGAAGAATATGCCTAGTTCCATTAAAAATTCATTTAAATTCATAGTTTTATTCCCTGATTTAACGAAAATCACTTGTGTTATTAAGAAGTCTTATTTTTTTAAAGTGCCTGAAAGTATGACAAGACGGTTTTTTTTTTGTATAATGCTTTAATACACGCAATGCCACTCATTTGCATTTATAAAGTTATGTGAGTCTTCATCGTTTTCTATTTTGTATGCCAATACAAAAATTAAATGCAATATTAGACGTACCAAAAATAAGTGTGCAATATTTTGTAATGCGCATTTGAGAATGTTAAAAAAATACGTAAAAAAATTTAAAAATTTAAATTATATTATATTAAATTTGCGTAAAAATTTGTATTAAAAAATAGAAGGCATTTTTAAAAATGCAGTTCTTTCAATACAAAAATATTTTACAATGTTCAATTAAATATCTAGTTTATATTATTTATTTATCAATTTATTTAGTTACTTCACCCACTATCTATTCGATCTCATTTATTGTCAGTTGAACATTATAGTGCAGTGAGTTCACTATTCGAACTACATTTAAAAATACTAGTTGGATGTGTCAATCCCAAAACTTTCTTCTATCTCATAAGTACATTTTAATATTAAAAAAAAAAAAAAAAAAAAAAAAAAAAAAAAAAAAAACGTGGTGACCCCAAAGTACCCACTATCGAATTTCCTCGAACATTTGACCTAGCCTAATGAGATTCTGGTATCCGAAAAGCTTAAAACGCAAAATTTAATTAATATTCTGAGAAAATGAGCTTAGTAGTGCCTCATGTTGGATAATTTATACTTAAACCTAATAAGCATCTATTTATGTCAAGACCTAACAGAATCTGAAATTTGATGGAATTTCGTCCATTAGTTCTTAAGATATAGTTATAACCAAAAATTGCAAAACGTAGTACAGCAACACCATATCTTGGACAATTTATGCCAAAACGTAAAAAAGCGTCTAATTATGTTATGGTGTAAAAGAATCTGAAGTTTGATGAAATTCTGTGCATTAGTTCTTGAGATATAGCTAGTTTTAAAAAAAAACCGTGTAAAATATAGCACAGCAGCACCATCAGTTGAAGGATTTATAACAAAACGTAACCATCGTGTAATTAAGTTATATGTCATTTTGTAACAAAATCTGAAGTTTGATGAAATTCTGTGCGTTGGTTGTTGAGATATAGCTATCGGAAAAACTGTGCAAAATGCAGCATAGCAGCACCACCTGTTGCAAGGTTAATACCAAAATGTAATCAGCGTCTAATTATGTTATATATTCTAGAGTAACAGAATCTAAAATTTGATGAAGTTCTCTGCATTAGTTCTTGAGATATAGCTATCGCAAAATCGTGCAAAATGTAGCATAGCAGCGCCACCTATAGGGCAGTTCACACCAAAACCTTATCAGCGGCTACGTATCTCAAGGTATCGCGGAATCTGAAGTTTCGTGAAATTCTGTGCATTAGTTCTTGAGATATAGCTAGCATGAAAATCATGAAAAACGTGGCATAGCAGCGCCACCTGCTGGCCAATTTACACCAAAAATTAATCAGCGTCTATGTGTATCAAGGGGTCACAGAATCTAAAGTTTGGTGAAATTCTGTGCATTAGTTCTTGAGATATAGCAATCTTGAAAATCATGAAAAACGTAGTATAGCAGCGCCACCTGCTGGCCAATTTTCACCAAAAACCAATAGGCACTAATTCATATCAAGGTCTAACTGAAAATAAAATTTTATTAAATTTCGAGCATTAGTTCTTGAGATAGAGCGCCCACAAATTTTTTGTCACATACAGACAGACACACAGACAGACAGACAGACAGACAGACAGACAGACAGACGGACAGACTCACAGACAGACATTTTCTAAAAATAGTCAAAACGTGTTCAGGACCTTCTAAAACGTATAAATCCGTCGAAAACCGGAAGTCGAAAATTTTCATGAATCCAATACTTTCTTCTTGTAAAGATAGAAGAAAGTAATAAACGAAATTGTTGCAAACTGTCCTAGTCGCCACTCGAGTTACTCAAAAAGACCCGGATGACAATGTTAAATGTATAGGGGCGTTCTTTTCAAATATCTCGCTCAAATTTTAATATTTTTACATGCTTTTCTAGCAAAATGTAGCTGAAGACGATGCACAATTAAGCTAAATTTACTTTTTCGATATTGGTTATATTTTTTACGTTATGATTAGTGTCAATTTTACAACCAGTTCCAACGGTTCAAAAAGTTTTTTTTTTTTTTTTTTTTTTTTTTTTACCGAAATTGAAAAATTAAAAACTATCACGATCATAAATCATTTACAGCTGTCCTATGGAAAAAAAAAACAATTAAAAATATTACATTTTGAGCCAGATATTTGAAAATAACTACCCCGGAGACTTAACATTATCATACGGGTCTTTCTCAGTGACGAGTGCGTGCTCTTAACTTCTACATAACGTGTCAGAAGTCATTAATGAAATTATCTTTCAATTGCAGTTAAACATTTATACTTTATTTAGATTAGAATGACGTTTATTTTAGGGTTAATAACCAGTCAATGTATGGCTTGCAACTGATATGAACCATTCCATTATCTCTTTTTTTTGCCCCTTATGAATTTTTTACAAACTCTTATTTTCACATAAAAAACTTCTTTTATCGGTATCTCTTATAAATTTTACCATTAACACAAAATCTAATAAAATAAAAACTGTTTTCTATGCTAATTATAATTTGTTCATGACTTTTGTGAGGAAAAAATAAAGGATGAATCTTTCTATATATAAATGTATAAACTATCTCAATGTTCTTTCACTGTCTCTTTATTTCTCTTGTTAGATTTTAAGATTTTGATGTGGTAATTAACATAAAAAATAGTATTAGTCCAGTAACTTTAGCCAAAATAAGGGTCTTTCTTCGGAAAATTTTTTATAAAGGTTTTTTTCACAGAAAGTATTGTTATGCCATTTTAAACGATATCTTAAAAGTCCCCGACATTCTGCTGTACGCTCCCCCCCCCCACTTTTTGAGGGGAATTTGGGGGTGAAAGGAGGCAAAATATATATTTAGTTATATGCGCAAGTGATACATCATTTCCGATGTATTTTTTAACGCTGAGTCGAATGAAACTGGAACCAGGTTGATACGACGAATAGTTTCTCAGTTATAACAGTTTTTATATTTTGAAAAATTCAAATATTTTATGTACACATTATTCATATAAACGATCTTTTTTTAGTTACGATTTCATAAGCCAAATATCACGGTCGGTATGACTAGTAGTTCCCAGTTGCATGGGCGTCCATATGTATGGGCAAGGGGTAAGGGGTTCCCCCCCCCCCCCCCGGCTAGCGTTTGATTACATTTTTATTTTTAAACAAATATTTATAATGTTTTAGCTGAATACATGACTGTTGAACTAATTTATTTTTCTTTCAAGAACTCAACGTATCCTCCATTCCTATGTAAGAGGCTTTTGTAATTGTGAAGTTGTTTTTGCAGTTGTATCCTCAATACAACTAATTTCATAGCTGTACGATGCTTATAGGGATATTTGGTTCAGTATTTGGAAATGGTTTTAATTCTCAAAGAATTTAATAGAGCAGAGAGGGTGAGAGATTGGAGATCATATTTACCAGCGATAAAAAGAATGATTCCATATTTCTATGCTGCAGGACATTTTTTATATGCTAAAAGTGCCCAGTTGTTCATACAAGACATGGAAAAATTGGGAAATTCAATGAATAAGGACACGTTGAAAACATTTACTTCGGACTTTCACTATTAAAAGGTTTGAGAAATTTTTTTGTGGCACTTCAAGTGATATGGTAACTGAACAGTCACTCATGAAGTCCTCAAAGATGCAAGGAGGCTTTGTGAGTGGAAGGAGCATAAAAGAAAGTGTTTTAACAAAGTTTGTTTTTGGGTTAGTAAGTGCAACCAACATTTCGGAAGGAATAAAAAGTTCTGGGATGTTTCCTTTGTAAGTGGAGAACAACATGTGGATACACGGAAATCTCGAATAAAGCGGGAACAAGAAGACGTAATCAGAGTATCAGAGTGGTTTTATGTCCACAATTCTTTCCAAAGTATAAGAGTGATTATCTTCATTGCAACAGGAGTTACATGTGATGTGGAAAAAATAAACAGCTATGATGCACTGAACGTTGTTGCAACTATAATGGCAGAAAAGTTCGGTGGCAATTTTCACGAGATGAAAAATTTACGTGCCGAACGAGTTCTTTCTCTTCAAACAGTGAACAGTCACATGACAGTGCATAATGTTACCGTACCTGTAGATCCATTGCTGCTGGTTCAAAGAATTTGTATCATGAAGAGATTCTATGATGAGCTCCGTGAATGTTTACAGTTTGAACTGGCTCCTTACCCAATAACCCTTTTCTATGAAGTTGGAATGAAAAAAACCAAAAAGTCATCCTTATTCAACAGCTTCAGTCCAATAGATGTCCATCCTGATTTTGAAAGAGCGAACTACAATGCTGATGGAGGATATCTGCTTCATCGAGTAGTCTGGCATCAAAGGGATTCTTTCGGGGTTATTTGTGATAAACATGTGAAGTGTGTTGAAAAACACTACGGTCGAAACACTAACCTCGTATTTGATGGTTATAGTAATCTTCAGAAAAGCGTCAAAGTCATGGAGCAATTTCGTCGTTGCTCGAAAATGGCATCAACAGAGATTCTTTTTAATGAAAACATGACTGCTACTGTTAGCTAAGAAAAATTACTCTCCCACGCAAAAAACAAAAGTAGGTTGATTTATTTGCTCTCTGAAAAAATTAAATCCATCAGTGTATGTGTCAAGCATGCAAGAGATGATGCAGATGTCCTTATTGTTGAAAAATACTCAAGACCGCAAAAACTAGCAAAAATGCTACTGTTATTATTGGAGAAGATATTGATTTACTGGTAATCATGGCTGCTCGAACTCCACCAAACTTAGAATTTTTTTTTACCTCAAGCCAAGTAAAGGCCAGGTGGATGAAAAAATTTATTATTTAAGAAGTTTGGAAGGAAGATACAGGGAACACATTTTATTCCTCCATGCTTTTTCTGGCTGCGATGGAACATCTGCTATTTTTTAGAAAGGAAGATCAGCAGTGATGAAATTAATGCAAAAGAGTCCAGATTTACAAGATACAATAAAAATTTTCAATCAAAATAATGATTTTCGTGCACTAATTGCTGAGAATGGCATCAAACTTTTTTCTGGGCATTTATGGTGCCTCTTCTAAGTAAAAATCTCTAGATGATTATCGGTATGTACACTTCACCAAATCAGTCAAAAAGAATAAAGCGGTCAATTCAAGCACCCTACCTCCTACATCAAGTGCAGCAAAACAACATTTATTTCGAGTATATTACCATGTACAGACATGGCTTGTTAATGGACTGTATCCTCAGGAATGGTGTTGGCTTATAAAAAATAATTTTCTAGTTCCCTTACGAACAACACAACCACCCGTCGCAAATTCGCTTTTGAACATGATTTTCTGTTCATGTTCCAAAGGTTGGGGCAGTGCGTGCGGATGCCGAAAATTTGGTCTACACTGTTCCATAGCATGCGAAAATTGTCATGGAAAGTCTTGTTTAAATATTGCACCAGTAGAGAGGATCTCTGATAGGTATATCATAATTGGCAGCGAAGAATTAGACGTGACTGATATTCATTATCAAGAACAATTATGAATAAGTATCTGTATTTTAGAGTAGAAAAAGGTAAATATAATAAACATTTTCTTTATAATGTAATACTTTATATGTTTAACAATGTAATGTCTAATGTAACATTAATATTGAATGTTTCTATTTAAAATGAAAGGAAAAAAACTCATTAAAAATACGTACATGAAAAATTTATTTTCTTTTAATTATATAAAAATTCCAATAACTCAAACTATTGGTCGTATCAACTTGATTCTAGCTTAATTCGATTCAGAATTAAAAAATACATGGAAAATGACATATCACTTGCCTATATAGCTTAATTAATATTTTGCCCCCTTTTCCCCCTAAATGTCCCCCAAAAGGGGGGAAGCGTACAGTAGAATATCGGGGACTTTTCAGATATCATTTATAATGACATAATAGATCGCTCTGTGAAAAAAAAACCTTATTAAAAAGTTTTCGGAAGGAAAATGCTAAAGTGACTGGACTATATGTGAAATATGGTATTTTAAAGAAAAACATATTTGTATTTATCTTTGAATAAAGTTAAGCTTTTAATTATGTAAGAAGTAAAAGCATTTTGTAACTTTTTTAACAAATTTCGGAACTTTTGTTTCGAAAAAAATCTGCTTTGTGTGCAAAATATATCGTTTTCATTTTATTACTAAATACTTAATTTTTACTTTAAATGAAAGATGGTGGAACTTTTAAAGTGCTTTAGAATGTTTTTATTTTATTTTTTATTTACTGCAGCAAAAGATTTTAATAAACTACAAAATCTTCGACTTTTATTTTAACATGTATCAAGGAAGTTTATAATATTTTTAATAGAATTTTTGGAAAGTAAATCTTAAGTAGTTAACTTTATTCTACTTTTTAAGCCATTATTTTGTGCTTCTTTTTATGCAAATATTTGTATTTTTTATACTCATATAATAAATATGTAATTTTATTGATCGTATAATGTCTATTTGTGTGTTTTTGGAGTATTGTTTTAATACAGTTTCAAATTAATTCAGTTATATAGTATTCGATGTTGGTAATTAATTTTTCTATGGGACAATTTTATATGAGTTATTTATGTAATTTTTTATATTTATATTATGTAATTATTTATTCGAAAATAGAGTTGCATATTTTACTCCAAAAATGTATGCATGGAGAATAGATGTACCTGAAAGGATATATGAATTTAAATGAAACAAACTTGTTATTGAGACAAAGTAGAGTTTATCTGCTTGACAAAGATCCTCTTAATGACACATATGACCTATTAGTTAAAATAAAGACAATGCCACATCTGAAGCTCAAGCCCAGAAAGAGACGAAAAAATGTTCATGTTTACATTTCAATTGATTAGTGGAGCGAGCAAGACCTACCATTGTTCCACAACCTGCACATTCTTGTGGTACACGTTACGAAAAAACGATCGCGCCTCTAGTTTTGCTATTGAAAATGTAATTTATATTTATGTCTAGATGTGTTATCTATCATTTAAATATCATTTTTTACACAATAATAAAAAAAGAACAAGAATTCTATTGAATCCTATTCACATGGAGACAATAAATTAAGCAAGGCGATAAATAGTTTCTTCTGGTATTACTATATTTTTCATATTTTTGGTTATTATTAAGTCTACATTCCGTGTTTAATTTATTTTATTTTAATCTTTCCATTTTTATCTCTCTTGACACTGTATGTAAATGATTTAAATAGAAAAGCATTTTTAAAAGTTTGAATATATTTTGTAGAAAAAAGAGTGAATAGCTTTACCGTTAAATAATTTATTGATGTGTAAGTGGTTAATTGTCATTGTTCTGTACATTTTAAATTAATGATTAGCATCAGCGTTATATTTCGAAAGCTGAGGCGTTAAAATAACATATTTTTGAACATTTAAAAAAATATTTTTGGCGTCCGCGACAGGATAGTTTTTGTTCAAGTAATTTACTGTATCATGTTTTATTTTTTTATATATATGGCTTTTTATATACAATTATTGACAGCCGCTTTAAAGAAAATCGTATTTTTTATAAAGATTGATACACAACTTGATTGCTGTATCCATGTACTTTTTTGTTTTTTGTTTTAATGAACGTAAACCATTCATACGTTACCTCTGTAGCGAATGAGATAGATAGGAATCACTAGGATTTGGCCATATTATGTGTTAAATTCATTGTGTCACACTTGTTTTTTAAAAAGCATTTTTGACATCTGTCTCTCAAGTTACGTGAGAAATAATTGTTGAATTTTTATGTAAAGTTTATGTGAAAACTAATTTAAGCGTGTAATACTATTTTACTGATCAATTTATGAGGTCTAACGTTTATTTTAAATAGATATTACATAAGTACGTATGTACATAAGTACTTGACACGAACGTTGAAAAAATGCTATTCATTATCCAGAAGTCTGTGAGATATTGGCACAATTTGGTGAAAGCATTTCGGAAATTTCAATGTTTTATTGTTGTTGTTAAAGCGAACTGCCACGAAGATGAACGTTAACTGCCAGTAAAGAACGCGAACTTAGCCGGTGTTTTATGAATGATGTAAGAGAATGTCAGAAAAAATCTCAAGATGTGGAATCTCATTTTATCACGAAATAGTCACTAAAATTACTGTATTAAAATAAATTACTCCTATGTAAAAATAAACCTTGCCGTCTCCTACAAAACTGCGCTGTTTAATAATAAATACACTGGATTGCATTTCTAGTTTAATTAAATATAAGTATTTTACTTAGGTAGAGGTGAGTATATAACCGACACTGTTATTATACATATATATTTTAAACTTTAGTAAGTAATTTATTATCAACTAAAAGAAAATAAATGAGTTCTATTTCCATAATTTTTTTCTTCTTTTTTTGTGACAACAATGCTGTTGAAAATATTAAATGAAATATTTATTTTGCTACCTTCATCTTGAATGCCTAGTTAATGATTTTCTAGAATGCATAGTTAATGGCATTTTCTATGTTAAAACAAAATATTTTGTAGTTATTGTCAAATGTATTTATGTGTATATAATACTAGATGAAACCTGTAAAAACTTATCGCCAAGCAACTGGACGATACCATTTGATCTTTTTAAACACTTTAATGTCTTACATATCTTTATGAAATAAATCAAGTAAATAATTAAAAAGAGCCCTTCTCTCTTCAAATAGTACTTGAAATTGGCAGAATTAACTTTCTTTTGCTTTCACAGAATTTTTCTCAGCTTTTCCATTTACTGGTAGAGTATTGACAATGTTTTTTTTTTTTTTTTTTTTTTTTTTTTTTTTTTTTTTTTTTTGTTCTTGCTAGCACAAATGTAATGCCGCAGTTTAAAACTCTTAATTTTTTGTATAGTATAAATGATTGACCCTAAACCATGAAAAATTATTTCTGTAATATGTTGTAAATAACCCATTTCAGTGATAACGAATGTATGTGTGTCAGAAAGAAAAGATTGCTGTTCTTTCCCGTAAAAAAATAAATGAAAAGAAAAGAAATAAAATATTTATATAAGAACTATAAAAAACATTACCTTGACATTCATAGTTCAATATTTAAAAAATATATAAAAATGTAAAATGAAATTCAAGTGATGAAAAAATATATCTTGTACATTTTTAGCTGAGTCTAGTTTCAAATTCAGCTTTTTAGAGAAGAAAACTGAGAAAAATAAAATTCATGGTAATTTTTAATGAGTTGGTAATTTGAGTGAGTTTTCACTTTTTAATGAGTTGGTAATGAGATTTTTAATGAGTGTAGTTAAAAGAAAAAAAACTGTAAGCAAAAATAAATATTCTACCTAGCATTTTTAGGTAATTTTCAGCACCATCTATCGCTTTAAAGAAATGGAAATCATTTATGCAATATAGAAATTTGTCACGATTTCAGTAATTAATTTAAATTCAACTAATTAAAAAATTAAGGATTTTTCTAATGAAACATTCAAGTTATTTACCATTAAATGTTACCAGGCACTATCTTGTCCGCTTTGAAGTGACTCAAAATGGATATTTTGTATTATAGTCCAAGAGCGGACACACTGTCATCTATGTCATTGAACACAAGAAAAAAATCCCCTATTTTCTGAATCAGTAGAAACAGGGTAATTCAATGATCCATACCGGAAGTGAAGTTGTGCATAAGCCAAAAATTAGTACTACTAGTGGTTCAATCGTAGGTTCATCATTGTGGTTGTCGATCAAACAAAGGTATGAAAACAGTTAAAACTGAAAGCAGGAAAACAAAATTTTAAACCTACGAGTGAAGTACTAGTGGTTTTAATTTTTGGCTTATGCACCCTTTCACTTCCCGAAGAAATGGATCATTAGATTAATCTATTACTACTCTTCCAGAAATTTTTTCTTCTTGTGATCGATGAAATAGGTCTTTGTACTGTCGGTTAATGGACTATTAAGAGATCTATATTCCAAACCCTCGTAATTCCTATATTGGACGGAATTGCTCTCCATTTAGTATCTGAAGGTCTTTATTACCGGTAATTCCAAAATTATATGTTATTATCGAAAATTTAAATTATTGAAGCAATTAATTTATATAAATTATAATTTAATAAAAATTGCATTCATTAATTCACCTTGTTACTAACCGTTTAGTAAAGAGGAGAATCCGTTTATTTTCACTTACTCTTTTGAAATATTTTTATAAAATGTACACATTACATTTAAAAATATTTCCGTCATTATATTTATTTTTAAATATTTATTTTTTCCAAAAAAAATTAAAGCTTCCGATGAGCTTTTTAAAGAATTTAAAACATAATACCAATAAAAATAATTCCAGGTTGTTTCGACACGTTTGTTTATATTCTGAAGAATACTGCAAGGTACTTGTTGTCTGATATTTTTCGTATAAATATATTCACAAAAAGGAAGGAAGTAAAATATCTTAACTTTCTTGATATATTTCACGCAACTTTAGACATATAAATGGTTTCTTCTTCCAATAACGGTATTGGAAAAAATGAAGTTACTTAAACCATAAAGAAAGCATTACAAATTAAATTTCATTTAAAAAAATGTAGTTATTTTGTTTATAAAAAAATGTACCTTCTGCAGTATTAATCCGAATATTTGCACAATGAATTCGAGTGAGATTCATTTTTATTAAAGTTAAAACGTTATGTAATAATTAGAAAAAAATAATGCAAAATATTTTATTTGTCTTTTTTATTTTCCTGATTATTTTTATGTATTTAAAAGAGAAAAACATATTATGTATGTCTATAGTTAATTAAGAGACAATTTAATTATACAGCTTAAAAACACATAATTATTTTTGAGAATAAAATATGAAACGTTTCGGGCTTATTTAAAGTTCTTCTTCAGCAATATAAATATTCAGAAATATAAATAAACATACAAACACTAAAGGTAACATAATTCAACTTCCAGAACATGTGCCTAATACAATTAAACACAGAGATGGGTAATTGAGTCCGTTTTAACTTGTTCGATCCCAGGATTTCCATTCAGGGATTTCTGTTCTTTTACTTATAAAAACTAAAACGCCTAACTAAAAACTAAAACATTTTTATCACTTTTAAATATCCAAATCGCTTTTACGCTAAAAGCAAAAGAATAAACTCCTTTATTTAAGCCGAATCCATCATAAAGTAAAGGTTATTTTTATCTTAGTTTGTGAAGTGTCTAAAAATGTCCAGAAGACAGTGTGACCAAGGAGGTAATAAATATTTATAAGTATTTAGCTCAAAATTTTTCTCAATAATTTTTTGAGGTTTTGTATATTGTAAACTTGCTTAAAAATCTTAAATTTGTGGTTGCGTTAATTTAGATTAATGTTTGTTAAAGTGACCTTTAAAGAGGGGATGTAGTTTTAGATCCATATTTTTTAACATAAATTTCTAAGTATTTGAAGGATCAATTTTTGATTTTTTTTATGTCATTTACAATGACATTTTATTTGAAAAAGAAGAAAAAAATATTTCTATTGTTATTTTATCTTCGGAAATGAAGTGGCAATGTTGATACATTCTAGTAGGAGGGAACTAGCTTCACTGAGTATTTGGCCGTTCTTGTAAAACATCCTTCCAGGAAACATTTTTGTATGTTCAGTAAAATAATTTTATAGATTGATATTCTTTCTTCACCAGCATTTAGAGGTTTGTAAAACATATTGCTGCTTTTATTTATTTATTTGTTTGTTTATTTATTTTCAAATTATTTTTACATATACAAAAAAGCTGTAAATGCAATCAGATAGAAGTTCTCGTTTAAGCAGTTTGATAAATAAAAAATACCTGAACAAACACAATACCAAATTTACAACAACCAAATGACACTAGTGCAAATCTTAAATACCTAACAAAAATAAAAATACAAATATTCTTTTCATACGTATCTTCATTTTAATGATATTTTTAGATATAATAAACAACACTTGGAAGATTAGAATAATTTAATAAATAATTCTCAAAAATTAAAACAAAACAATATCATTCCTTTTTTGTTGTTAGATGTTCTTACGGATTTTACTGTGTTGATCCAGTTATTGAATCAATGATAAACGAAGTCATGTTTTATTCTGCGTAGAAATGGATTATGCCAAATCCATCTGGATTCGATATTAATTACTTTGGAAAGATTATGTAAATCTCATTAAGGAAACATTCTTGAAACCTTAATTATACCTATTTCAATTTGAAAAGGGAAATGTAGTTTCCGATAGCTCTGGATGATTTTTAACTCTGTAAGTATGTCAAACCTTTAAATATAAGCTCTATCCGCTGTATAATATGTAGCAGTTAATTTATACATCCTTGTCAGATCATGCTGTGACGCAACGGAGTGAAGGTGTTTTTGACTAAAGAATTTAATCACATGTTTTTGAATGTACGCATCATGAAGTTTGTATCTATTAAGATGTGAATATTTTCAGTGTTATTATTTTTGTTGATATTATTACTATTATTAATGTATTTTCCTTTTCGAAATCTGTATTATATTTTGTATTTCCCTGTGTCTTACTACAAATCGTAATTGTACATATTGAAAATTACATGTTACTTTAATTAGTCCAAATTTTAAACAAACGTCATTTGAGATTAATTCTAAATGAGACTACCTTAGGAAATTCGAAGCATATTTACTGTTTCCATCAAAATAAGCAGAAATTGTAGAAATATCATTTTCTTATATAATAATATGTAGCGCAATAGTTTTTAACTCTGAAACATTATTGGTAATTTGTAATCAAATCATTCGGTAGTATAACACTTCTCAATGTTTTTATTAATTATACAAAGCTCACGGTTTTTGTTGTTATGAAAAGGTTTTCTAAGAAAATATCATATTCCATACTGCAATGTTTTTAATGCGTTAAACAAAACTCGCGGTTGACGTTGGCTTGAAATTTTTTTATGACAGTATCATATTCAAACAGCAAGGTAAAAATTGGACATTGATAGCATATAAATTAACTTTAATAAGTTCCTACCTCACACAATGGTTCATATAATCCAATACAAATTTTAAATAAGCAGAAATAAAATCATGCGAAATAATACTATCTTATGTTTTTGGATAATTCATTAAGGGGACAGTGGACCTTTATTTGAGCAAAATCATCTATAGCAAAATCATCAGAAAAAAGGTCTATTTCTGGGGTATAATAGTACCTAAACAGTTTTTTCTTATTAAAATATCATTTATGAAGGTAATAATAAAGATAAATTAAATAAAAGTAAATAATAAAGATAAATTTATTTACATACTTTAAATCTGTTTTTCTCAAAACTAATTTTTCAGAGTTTTTAGATTTTTGAATTGCTTCTTGCATCTTAATTTTTGATCAATATTTATAAAATTGATAAGGAAGTATCCTGATATTATTTAAAAAGAAATTGGGTAAGCTTTTTAAAATTCGTCTTCATTAAGATAGTCAAATTTTATTTTTTTACCTATTAAACGGCAAACTTTTGAGGAAAATCTATAAGGAATTCAGAAAAAAATCTGTAAAATATTAAATATTCAAGAGATTTAAAAAATCTTACACAAATTTGTTTATAATATAGTTTTAAGTGATGAAAATGCAAAAGCAACAAAATATTTCAAAAATTAAGACACGAGGAGCATTTTAAAGTTTCGTTTGTAATTTTTTCTAAAAAATTTACAAATTTTAATAAGTTGGAATTTTTTTAAGGTATTCTATATGCTTTTGGTGAAATGTATATATGTACAAAATTTCACATAGCTATGATAAAAATAAATAAAATAAATTTTTAACATCGACCGTCCCCTTAAGATGTCACTGTTTAAACTTGAAAATTTACTATCAGAAGTTTATCTTGATTGATGGTATTACTTTTTACTGTAGCTTTCTTTTTTCCTTTTGTTGTTACTTTACAGCAAATATTAGTAAACTAATAACAATAATATTTGAAGACTAAATTTTCCCTTTCGTGAAAAATATTCCTCTATTTTAATATTTTGTCTAATAAACGATTGTCGATTTGATTGTAAAATTGTATTTTCTGTTATTCTTTTGTTTAAGAAATTAAATTATAAACTAAAAATACTCATGAAAAAGTATTTGTTAAGACAATTTTTCTCGATAATGAATGAGATTATTTTCAAAACTTTAGAGCATTTTTATCCCACTGCAAAAATGTTGTTAATGAGTAAAGAAAGTTTTTCAAAACAAATGGCTTAAAATATAGTTAAAATATTTTGTAGTAAAAAATATATTTTATTATACCTGCAGCCATTTTTGAAAGAAAACGAAAAAAGAACTTCTTATAAATTATATTCTTTTTTGAAACAAAGTTTTCTTTAAACAATTAAAATTTTGTTTCTTGAAAGTTCAATGAAAATTGTTAAAGTAAAATTAATAATCAAGTTTAAGCTATATGTTTTCGAATATATAATCTTGTGTAAATTTCGTACTAGCCAAATAAATATGCAAGCATATTAAACTTTGAATTCTAAAAGATTTCCATATAAATTAAAAACCAATGCTGCAATTATTATGTTTCAGAATTTAAATTTTGTTTATCACTTTAAGTACCAACTTACATTCGATTACTTGAAAGATTATCATTTTCTAACTTTATCATACATTTTAATTCATGGCATAATCATACCTCATTTTCATTTAATTTAGGTAATTTACATTATCATTATTTAACTTGCATTATTTGTTCATGGAAAGATGCGTGTCAATGAGTACCACGGTACTGAAGTAGAGAAATTCCCATTTAATTTGTGTTTGAATTCTGTGACTTTTATCCGTAAATATAATATAATACCTAATTTATAATTTCCCGAATAATAATTCCATTTGTTTCGGCTCGAGTAAAAAGGAAGAACCAGTTTAGCATTTTAAAATTCGAATGATAAATGATGTAATCTTGTTTCAAGTTATTACAGAAACAATGAAATTATCCATTATATGATAATTTAATTTCTAATGCTTTACAGATACGTAATTAATGTATTCTTCGATAATAATCTTTGAGAATTGCTATTTTGTGCATGTACAGTAATAGTCTATTTCATTTTAGGCCGTTTCTCTTATTACAGCATTATAAATTAAGAGACACTGTAATTTTAAAAATATGTTATTTTTTACTTTAATACATTTTGGATGAATTGATTGTATGACATTCATAATGATGAAAATAATGAAAATTTAATTAGAGTTTTTACTGAAGCAAAGATATTTTCAATAATTGGATGCTTTTACACGTAAAGAAAAAAATATATTTCTTTTTTCAATTGTTATTTCGGTTATTTTTCGTCCAGTACATTCTATTAAATGTATAATGCAAAAGTCGTTTTCAAACGTTATTTTTAGTTTTATACATTCGAGAGGTTTTTATATTTCAATCATACATGTAATTTACTTGAAAACTGGAGTACAATTTCTTGTGACAATATTGATGCAATTAACGGACCTAAAAAGTGTCTCCTAACATGGATTTATAATATGATTTTTCATATGTGGCTTTTCGAAAAGTCTATAAGCAGCATCGTAACAAAAAAAAATTAAATAAATAATTTCACTTTCACTATATAACGTATCTCAAGTAATATAAATGACGTGCTTAAACTTCAAATTGCAATCAAATTAAAGCTATATATTTTATTTTATTGGAGAATTATTAAACTATATTAGATGTATTTGGATAGAATAGAGATTGTTTAAAAATAAAAATAAACTTTTGTTCATAAAAAAAATTATTAACGCAGCGCAAGAATTTTAAGACAACATTTTCAATATTCCATCGAACATGCTTTGCGTCGACAACGGCCAGTAGTCTTTTTTGCATGCTCTGTATGCATTTAATTTTAGATTTTCAGCCATTTTAGATTTTAAGTCATGGTACTATATCCTAAACAAGACTTCTGTCATTTTTTTTTACTTGTAGTATTTTTTAATATACATACATATATATATATATATATATATATATATGTATATATATTTCCCATTAGAAGCTCCGAAGCATTCTCGATCGAATATGAATCATGCGAATTGCCCTGGACCATGGCAAAATATTTACTTTATTCTTGGTTAAAAATTTCGATATTATCTTGGCTTTTTGATAAGGTGATGAATCATGCAAAAATATATTTCGAGGTGCCGAGAAACTATTCTTTTAGTTGAGGGATCAATCTTCCTTCCGATACTTTTTTATATTGAACTTAGTTTATCAAGTAATACACAATGTAAAGACAGCCTGTAAAGCTTCAACTAATTAAACAATACATCAGAACCTTAAATAATATTTGATTGCCTCTGCAATACAGTCCAGTTGACATCTTTCAATTTTTCTACGCTGAACAAATGAATATTTGTGATTTCGATGTGAAACTCATAGGAGAAAGGAACAGGTTTTCACACTAAATTCAGAGAGGCATTATGAAGAATCGAAATATGTACAGTATGCAGAACCAAAAAAAAAATGAAAAACTACCCTATTCACATTTTCTCAGTATTCAGAGGTCATGTGCCAATATTACTTATATTATTCACAGTCCAAAATAATTTCTTCATCTTCATAGCTTAAGAGTCAGTTTAGTTTTTTTTTTTTTGGCTGTGTCAGTGGCATTGAAACTCCGATTCAGCAACACAGCGCTTTGTTATTCTGGTAAAAATAGCAAATTTTAGCTTAATTTATGGCTCTTGTCAATTCTTTTGTGCACTTTCGATTAATTTCAATACTAATTAAAAGGATATGTCGTTTATTTCGAGGCATAGTGAAGCGTTGTCACCCTCATTTTTCATTCTTCTCGCTCTATATGATAGCGATTTTAATAAGGTTAGACTGTATTCTAGTAATAGAGGATGTATGCATAAGAATGGCAATCTATATTTGTGAACAATAGAAATGCTTCAAGAATGTAGTTACCTTTGAAATTATCACTGAAGATAAATCTTTACATTTCCTCATTTCTTGGCTGTCATTAAAGAGTGGCGATGCAAAAAATGGAGAATTGTGATAATTAGAATTCATAATGTACTAATAAGCACCTATTTAAACAAAATTCATCATAAAAGTAAAACCACGTCTGTCCATTATAATCTTTATTCGCGTTTTGCAATAATTTACCCTGTTAATACACTTGTTAAATGTCTACTGTCAGATAGGCTAGTATTAAAACATGATGCCAACATTATCATAATTTAAATTCAAAGAGATATGGAAAAAAACTTTTATAAATTTTAGTCAGTTTTTAAACGTAGAATTTAAAAATGTAAGAAAAATTGCAATTTAACTAACAATTTGGAAACACACTGTATATTTAAACTTATTGGAAAATAAAAATTATCAAAAATATTTTTCGATACCCATTTTTTTAGCTTTTTTAGGTGCGTTATGTAAATATTTACCACCTATAGTTGTCGTTCAGTCCGTCCGTCTGTCCGTCTGTCTGTCCGTCTGTCTGTCTGTCCGTCTGTCCGCACATAACAACTCAAAAACTACCCAACCGAATCTTTTGAAATTTAAAATATATAATTATTACATAATTTTGTCGAGCCATTTCAAATTTTATAAGAATCAGATGGATAGATCAATTACAGGGACGATCAAAAAATTCCGTTACATTACGGTCAATGGGGAAAAATATTGCAAATGCATTTTAATCGTTTGAAATTTAAATTACATACTTATTACATAATTTTGTCAAGTGATGTCATTTTTTTTTTGAAAATAGGATGCATAGATCAATTACAAGGACAATCAAAAGTACTCTGTTACATTACAGTCAATGGAAAAAAAGCTTCAAATGCATTTTAATACTATTACACTCATTCCAACATAATAATATTGATATGCATCATAAAGTGCATATTATAATATAGATTTTGCATATTCTGTTGTGTAAAGAATTTTTGTTATTGATTTACAAGGCCACACAAAAGTATTCCATTACATGATGAGTATAAAGAGAACATTGTTTGGTGGGCATTTTAATTGTAATTAACTAATTACAATTTTATGAGATTGATATATGACAGTGATATTTTTTAAAACTTCGTTATCCTACGAACGCACCTCATTTGCTACGCTTCACGTGTAATTTACAACTTTTTTTATATAAGAAATGTATACAATAAGTTTTAAAGTGCCTTGCATGTTAAAGTTGTGTATACAGAAAATATTTTGCATGAAACTAGATTGTTGCTTAATTTGCTTCCAGAAAAGTATTACATATATTATTGTAACAATTTATAAACAAACGAATGAGAGTAACACAGTGAAATTATTTTGTTTACATATCACATATGCATATCACATCGGTTCTGTAAAAACGGAAACAACTGCATCAGATAAAACTTAATTTATTTTCAATATTTTTCTCACATTCATATATGTAGTTCCATATATTAACTTTGTTTTCAAATATCGTGAAACAATTCTTAATTAAAAAACGGATTGAATTCCGATAAGATTGATATATTATACAAGGATTTGTGTGGTACGTGTGAATTCATCCAAAATTTAATTAATTCCTTGGCGTATTGATTATTTTGTTTTTGTTATGGAATGATAGATTTTCAATTCTGTAGATTGTTATTTATATGCTTTATAAATGAGAAAATAAGAATGATTAAATGGGTTTTCGTTTGGAATTATTCCATTGCAGTTTCATCCCGTATTTATTTATGGGTTACATTATATCTTGTTTATTTTAATCCATTTATTTATGTTAGAATAACATTTAATTAAAATGTTACGAAAAGTACGTCTTTTAAGTATCCTAAGTTCTGGCGTATAATCCATTGGTTATTAAAAAATCATAGTCTGACAAAGAATTTTTTTAAATAAAATGTAGCTTTTTAGATTATGGTGAATATTTGGCTTTATTTCCTAAATAAAAGTTCCTGCTCGAAACAGAATTGTTTGTTCCGAGGATTATACAGGGTGATTCAGCTCGTCGGTGACAAACTTTAAGGATCGATAGAGCACACCTAGACGAACATTTTTGAATAGGGAATGTAGGGTCCCTGACGCGATGGTAAGGCGCTAGGCGCTTTCGAAAATTTGGGTGCCGAAATTCGAAACGTCATAAAAACTAGGGAAATGGTTAGATTTTCTTGCTTGTTGCGTCGAAATGATTCTGTTTGTTTAGAATTTCTTCAGTACCAATTTGATAAGCGTATCTCTTAAAACATGGATAGGGGGCGCTGCAGACTTTGGAGAGCTAGACAACAACTTTAAGCCCGTTATTTTGATAATTTAACACATGCTCGCCAAAGTTTATACTCTAACTTAAAGTTTGAACCCAAAAGTAGAGCCCTGCAAAAAGCGTAAGAGCCGGAATAAAATGTCAAAGTACAGGGTGGTCGAAACTCGAAGGCTCCTAAGAGATAAACAAACAGATTTCTTGACTTATGGCATGCATTTTCATGATTCTGTTTGCTGGGGCTCTCTGAAACTCAGTTGAACGGTACAAAAAGAAACATCGATAGGGGGCGCTTTGGGCAAAAAACATAATTCGTTGACATTTCGGACGCTAACTGGAAACGGGGCGCTACGATCAGTTAGTAATAATGAAAACACATTTTCTACCTCTGCTCAACACTTCTGAATAAATTTAGACCAAAAACATCAATGATACTGGAAATTTATTTACAAAAAATAACACTACAGAAGATGCTCGAAATTTCGACCTTGGGCCATGATGCAGGCTTCGCACCTCCGTCGCATTGAGGAGTGTGTGTTTCCAACAATGCCAGGAGTATCTCTGATCTGCCCTGCAGCTGCCACAATGCGCGCCACAAGTTCTTCAGCACTGCTGACAGGTGTATGGTATACCTCGGCCTTCAGGTAACCCCAAAGGAAGAAATCCAAGCAGGTGAGGTCTGGTGATCGGGCAGGCCAGTGAACTGGACCCCCACGCCCGATCCACCGCTGGCCATACCTTGCGTTTAGATGGAGACGCACGTCGTTCGTGTAATGGGCCGGAGCTCCATCGTGCTGGAACCACATCTGGCGACGCGAACCTTCGGGTACGTGCGCCTCCTCCAGAAGCTGCGGCAGCACTTGATCCAGGAAAATCAGGTAATTTCCACCTGTCAGCCGTTCAGGTAACAAATAAGGGCCAATGAGGCAATCCCCCAGAATGCCGGCCCACACATTTACTGAGAAACGCTCCTGGGCTGCTCGGCTTCTGGTTTCATGTGGATTTTCATCACACCACACATGATTGTTGTGGGCGTTCCACATTCCCTCCCGGCTGAAGGTGGACTCGTCCGTAAACAAAATGCTGTTTACAAAACGGGGATCCCTGGATCTCATCGCCAAGTACCATCTTGAGAATTCCACTCGAGGGCCAAAATCCTGCTCTCTGAGCAACTGCACCCGCTGGATGTGGTAGGGGTGCAGATTCCGGGAACGTAAGATGCGCCACGCAGTTGCTTGCGAAATGCCAACATGTCTGGCGATATCTCTCGTGCTAAGACCTGGGTTGTCCTCAACCAGGTTAAGCACAGCCTCTTCGTTGTCGGGGGTGCTCACTGATCGCTCCCGTTCAGGCCTGCCTCCGTCGAAAGATCCCGTTGTGGACAACCTCTGGTGTACTCGAGCGAAGAAGGCATGGCAGGGGATTTGCCTGTTGGGGTAACGCTCGGCGTACAACCGCTGAGCGGCTCGTCCATTACAACCAGCAGCGCCATACGCCAAATGCATGTCAGCCAATTCAGAGTTTGTGTACCGTTCCATCCTACTACCGATCTGCAGACAAGTAACCCGAATCTTAAGTAGGTACCGCACGTTCAAAAGACGTGTCTGCGCATACAACTACGTCATCTCGCGTTGTCGTCTACGCATTACGTATCTTTTGCATATCGATATGGTACGATATCTTTTGCATAAATCAGCAAAAAGCACCTTATGAAAATTTTATTGCGCGCATTGTGCATGATTGAAACCAGCTATGTTTGTTAAAAAAAACAAACAAACTGCAGTTTTAATAGCTTCTTATGATAAGTAAATTACTCTCTTGTTTTGTTTCTAACTGATCGTAGCGCCCCGTTTCCAGTTTGCGTCCGAAATGTCAACGAATTATGTTTTTTGCCCAAAGCGCCCCCTATCGATGTTTCTTTTTGTACCGTTCAACTGAGTTTCAGAGAGCCCCAGCAAACAGAATCATGAAAATGCATGCCATAAGTCAAGAAATCTGTTTGTTTATCTCTTAGGAGCCTTCGAGTTTCGACCACCCTGTACTTTGACATTTTATTCCGGCTCTTACGCTTTTTGCAGGGCTCTACTTTTGGGTTCAAACTTTAAGTTAGAGTATAAACTTTGGCGAGCATGTGTTAAATTATCAAAATAACGGGCTTAAAGTTGTTGTCTAGCTCTCCAAAGTCTGCAGCGCCCCCTATCCATGTTTTAAGAGATACGCTTATCAAATTGGTACTGAAGAAAGTCTAAACAAACAGAATCATTTCGACGCAACAAGCAAGAAAATCTAACCATTTCCCTAGTTTTTATGACGTTTCGAATTTCGGCACCCAAATTTTCGAAAGCGCCTAGCGCCTTACCATCGCGTCAGGGACCCTACATTCCCTATTCAAAAATGTTCGTCTAGGTGTGCTCTATCGATCCTTAAAGTTTGTCACCGACGAGCTGAATCACCCTGTATAGTGGGAATTAAGTGAACGTGATTATAGAAATATAAAAATAATGCATATATTTGTACTATTTTAGTGTTTTTTATGTATGTCTTGTTAAGAAAATGTTACTGAATAAACTGAGCTACTAATCTCTAATGTAAACGAATTCCCAGAGATTGGGTACTTTTAAATCGCAAATCATTTTGAAGCAACAAGAATGTGAATTGAGGCATTATGCAGTAGTGAAAGGTACACTAACAAGGAAGGTCTCCATACGGGCATACTCAGAAAATTCTGAAAAATTTACAGAGTGTTCTTCTCATGTGGATATATATGTTTATAAAAAAAATTTCGGCGGAACCTCGATTGTGCGTTCGTAAAAAAATAATGGACATTTCATTTATTTGGCGATTTATCACCGGTTGGCGACGAAATTAAAATTACAAAAAGTACTTTTTTATGTCAAGAATTTTTTAATGCAAAAATATTTCATGTTGAACTTCTTTTAAAAAAGTCTTAAACAACTTAATTTGGTCAGGTTTGAGTTAATTTTAACAGTAATTTTTTCATACATATAAATTTATAATGAAAGTTTACTATGAAATTTTATGAATTAAAAAAAATTAATTTAATTAAAATTGTTTCAGTATCAAAATTAAGACCAATTGAACACAGTCGATACAATTTTGTTGCTATGAAAACCATAACTTCTCAGATATTGAAATGTATTACTGCAGCATTCTTCATCTGGTTTTAGGTAGCTTTCATTACAAAAAGTAAAAAGCTACCTATTGCAGCCGTCCGGAGGAAAGCCCTTCCAGAAAATTTTGGTATATTTTCACCGATCATGACCCCCAGACCCTAAAACCACCCTCCGTTCAAATGTTGACATATATATATCCTTACTAATATTATAAATCGGAAAGTGAGTTTGTTTGTTTGTTTGTTTGTTCCGCTTTCACGCCGTAACTACTGCACCGATTGCTTTGAAATTTTGCAGACGTAAAGTTAGAAGTCCGGATTAAATAATAGGGTAATTTTTATTTATTTTATTCAAATATTTTCCTTAATAATTCAAAATTTAATTATTTTTCATACAAAATCAATAGGCATTTTTCAGATAAAATTTAACCATTTTCCTTTCCAGTTGCCAAGAAAATAAAAAATTGGAATACTAATTTTTCAGCGGCAATGAATTATTAATAGAAAACTTCCACGCGAAAAACTATAATAAAATAATTTAAAAGAAAATAAATATGACGTCATGTTTGAAATAAAAATAAAAGGTGCATTTTTTTATAATACATTTAACAAGGATATTTGTTTAGTTAATGGGAATTTTTGTGTAAAATATGGTGACATAAATTAAAAGTAAAAAGAATGCAAAAGAATTGTATTTTTAATAAAATGGTTCACTCATGAAAATGTGACGTCATAGTTGAAATAAAGCAGGTACTTTATAGCAGTCGTTAAAAATACAAGGGGTATGAATATCAGTAGCTAATGGAGCGAGATAAATAATGACGTCATATTTAAAATGAATCAGAAATATTTTTTACTTATACTAATTAATAAGTTATAAGTTACATACAAATGAATATTTTTATTCAAAAGTCATAATTATCAATGGAAGAAATTTTTTGTGGGGAAAAGTTGGAAAATAAAATCACTGATTAATATATTTTTGGCTCGATTTTTTAACACTTTCGAAAAAAGTTGAAAAGTTATTATGCTTTCGGTTTGTCTGTCTGTCTGGTCGCTTTTGAACTTTCGTAAATATACTCCGATTTCCATGAAATTTTTGGACATTATTAACGTTTACCTAGCACGAATACCTATTGAAAATGAAGTTTCTACCTTGATTAGTTTATTTACAGGGATAGTCAAAAAATTTCCTTGTATTACGGCATTATGGGGAAAAATCGTTTTAATTAAATTTAACGATGTTACAGCCTGTAGAACATATTCAAATTTATATGCATTTACAAAGTGCACTAAAATATGCATTTTGTAAAGTATGTAGTGAAAAGGGCACTTACTATTCATTTACAGGGTCAGACAGAAGAATTCCATTGCATAGGAATAAAGGGAGGAACAGTTTCCGACATATTTTAATTATAGTAAACGATTTCATGTATAATCAAATTGATATATGTTGCTGAGGCTTAATGTAAGTTATTTCATGCATAATACGAAGTGCATAGCATTTACAGGGACACACAAAAGATTTGAAATGTTATATATTCTATCCGAAGTACTGTATATCATGGATGATGACTGTTGCATGGATGAAATGCATTTTGAATTATGATATGTGCTTTTAAGTTTCGCTAAATGTATGTATATTAAATGGAGAATATAAATGGTAATAGTATAAATAGTTAAATTTCGATATACAGGGTTACACAAAAGATCTCGGAAAGGTTACTGAATATGAGCGTAATTTAATTAAAGGTGGTTTTTAAATAAAATATGCATTTTTATTTTGATCTGCATTTAGTAAACTAAGAAATGTTTGTAGTATATATATATATATATATATATAACGATAAACAGGGTCCCGCAAAGTACTGGATACAAGGTTGTCTTCGGATGATAATTTCTGAAAATGTAATTTAGGTAGTAATAAGAAATATTTTTGTTTGAAATAAATTTTAGAAAGATACTTTCGTGTATTAAAGGCACTTGGAAAACTACAGGGCTGAACAAAAGAATTCAAGAATGTTTCTATATATTAGTATTAATCGCTGAAAGGAAAATTTTGACCAGCAAACAAATTAGCAACTAGGGATTATCAGAAGTTTTTTTACCATAAATTCGCGATAAAAAGTTAATTACACATGCTTTTCATCATCGAAATTTTTTGCTTGATTGATCAATTATTTCTTCTTTAAATGTTATGTGAACGAAGTCACGGGTAACTGCTAGTATATATATATATATATATATATATATATATGTATATATATCTGATTTTTGTCATGCGATAACTAACGTATTTATGAACCGACTGGAATGAAACTTGGTATGTACATAGTACATACAAATGTCTCGACCAAGTTCGTTGGATAGCATCATCCGACATTTTTTTCAAAATGGCAGCCATTTTAAATTTTAAAAAAGTTAAAATTTAAAATTAAATGCGAAAAAATTAAAAGTTGAAAATATTTTTCTTTTACGTGTTAGAAATTAAAACAACGATTCCAGAACAATTTTTATTTTGACTATTTCTTATAAATTGATTGAATTATAGCACTTTGAATTTTTGTTATGGCTGACATTTTGAAACGATCTGATTTTTGTCACGCCATAACACGCGTATTTATAAACCGATTTGAATGAAACTTGGTATGTACATAGTACATACAAATGTCTCGACTGAGTTCGTTGCACAGCATCATCCGCCATTTTGTTTCAAAAAGGCGGCCATTTAATTTTTTTATAAAAATTTAAAATTTAAAATTAAATCTGAAAAAATTAAAAGTTGGAAAATATTTTTCTTTTACGCGTTAGAACTTAAAATAAAAATACCAGAACACTTTTTATTTTGTCTATATCTTAATAAATGATTGAGTTATAGTTCTTTGAATTTTTCTTATGGCTGACATTTTGAAACGATCTGATTTTTGTGACGTGATAACACCCGTATTTATGAATCGATTTGCATGTAACTTGGTGTGTACATAGTATATACTAACGCCTGAATCGAGTTCGATACTTAGTTCCATCCGCCATCTTATTTCAAAATGGCGGCCATTTAATTTTTTTTTATAAATTTTAAAATTTAAAATTAGGTACAAGAAAGTGAGAATTTGAAAAAGATTTTTCTTTTATGCATTTGAACTTGAAACAAAGATGCCAGAGCATTTTTTGGTTATTCTGTATCTTAAAATGTCGCTGAGTTATCGCATTTTTAATTTCTAGTGTTGCTCATATCTTGAAATGATCTGATTTTCGTCGCGTGATAACACGCATATTTAAAAACTGATTTGGATATAACTCCGTGTGCACATAGTACATAGCAATGCCTTGACCACGTTCACTGTCCAACTTTTTCCGTCCTGTTGTTTCAAAATGAAAGCCATTTAAGTTTGTCAAAAAAAATTTTAAATGTATAATTATGTACAAACAAAAAATTAGAAATTGAAAAAAGTTTCTTTTTAAAGTATTTATCTCAATAATGAATTCAGGAGTATTTTTTGCTTTGTCTTTAACTTAAAAAACGCCTGAGCAGTTTGAATTTCTAACGTGGGGGACATTTAAAAAAATCAATTTGCCCGCGATAGCACTCGTATATATTAATCGATTTCAATATGAGTGTGCATGTGCACCTGAATTAAGATTTCGACCAAGCTCATAATCAAGTTCCACTAATTTGAGCTTAGTATTTTTGAATAATATAACTTAATTTAAAATAAATAAACAAATATATAAGTATATGAAAGCTACCTCTTTCTCCCGGCACTGCCGGAAGGACTATTAATTTTGGAATATGCTTAAATATATGAACATGCTTAAATATATGAGCTTAAATATATGAGCTTAAATATTTTTCAGTATCAAAATACATTTTATATAAGAAATTATTTTTACTGTGATAAAGTTAAATAACTTCAGCAACAAGCAGCATAAATATATATTTAAAAAATATATATGCATTTAACTCTCCTATTGTTAAAGTCATTTAATACCATTTAAACACGCATTCTAAAAATCCGTTTACAAACAATTTTCGGTTACATTAAAATCGTTTGCTTTTGGTGAAGAAAAATGCTGCTCGCCAAATCTCGTGTTTCTTTCGTGTTTTCACGCCAAATATTCGAAACTATTTTAATTTTTTACAGAGTTTACAATGCAATTCCGCCGCTAAATTTGACTGATCCTTTATTACATACATGAGTAGTTTAATTAGTATTTTTTTTCCAAAAAATTCTGAGTATGCCCAGTATAGAGACCTCACTTATAAGACAATGGTCCAAAATGTATGACATACATGTATAATGTAAATACACAAACTTAAGGATTTTCATGTATTTCGAAAAAAAACCCATGTATTATCTATTTTTATATAATGAATAATGTATTTTATTTCAAATATTTTAAAGCGCAGATAAAAGAACAATGTTTAAACAGTATTTGATAAAACTTATATTACTTATTTTAAAATACAGTCGGTAAGTCTTGGTTTCAGGAGACTTTTTTCAGGAGACACCGTCTTCGTGGTTATCAGGGTAACTCATGATAAACACTGGGCCAAAAATAGATGTCTCAATCATAAATTTCAGATGAGGCATGGCTAGTATATAGCTCGACAGTTAGCAGTGCTATGCTGCATTATTATAAATTCCTCATAAGCCATATCACAAGAACTAGCGCATGGATTTTCATAAAACTTTACATTTAGTTAGTACTGCATATAGCATGCTGTTGATTGCGTTTTAGTGCGAATAGCTGAACACGTGGCGCGGCCATGGTGCATTATTACTGATAAACTCAATAGCACTAACTCAATAACTAATGCACGAAATTTTCTAAAAGTCCTTGATATTAATTAGTCCTTGATATAGATTAGTGTTGATTAGTTTTTGGTGAAAATCGCGCTACATATGGCGCTGCTACGCTACAATTTTTACGATTTTAGAATTTACGTTTAGTTTTGTATTTGAAATATTCAGAATATTTCAATTAAGTTACTCGAAATAATTATGATTTATTAATTTAACATTTTAAAACTATTAATGTTTTATTATTCATTTAGAATAAAAAATTCACTAATACATTTAAAGTTATTTAATCATAAAATTAACTGTTAAGTTATTTAATTTAACCTCTTCAGACCCCAGGGTTTATTTATGTACTTTTTTTAATTTCAGTTATGGATTTATATTATAAAACTGATACCTAAAAAAGATTGATCAGCAAAAAAAATTAGAATTCATTTTTTGTTGATAAAAATTGATGATACATCGGGACTCAAAAAAGACATTTTTTGACAATTTCTTTGGATTTTTTAATTTTATTATACTTTTTTGCATTGTAAAAACACTGAAAAACATAAAATAAATATATATTTGGTAATTTTTCATTACTAATGGACTCTACAAATGATATCTTAACACACAATAAAATTATTTGAGTTTTCATTTTTGTTCATTCCGTACATTTTTGCCTCAAGCCAATTTTATATAACACGTAGCTTACTAAAAAAGAGCTATAGCAAACAAATTACTATTTTGTTTAATTCTTCTATCTTTTAGGCCTCCATTTACACCAATTTCTCTTTTTTTTACATTATTTATATACGTGAAAAAAAATTGTAAAGATATGTATCCTACTCTCTTAAAACGAAAAAGCTGAAATAACTCAAGTTGAGCTGAAATTCACTCTTTTCCCATGTTGAAAGGAACCTTCTCAAGAAGAGCTGAAACAACTCAAGTGAATGAGTTGTTTTTAATCAACTCATGATTGAGTGATCTCTATTTTACTCATACTTGAGTGAAATCAAATCAATAAAGGTTAAATCCAGTAGTACTTGAGTGATTTGTAATAAAGTCATACTTGAGTGAAATGAAGTCATTTAAGACTGAATCTCGTAGCACTTGAGCAATTTATAACCAAATCATACTTGAGTGAAATGAAGTCTTTAGGATTAAATCGAGTAGCACTTGAGTTAGCTGCAGCCAACTCGTATTTGAGTGAAGTGAAATAATTTAAGGCAAATCCAGTAGGACTTGAGCGATTTGTTATCAATTCAAGTTGGAGTGAAATGTTGTTATTTTTGATTTAATCCAGTAGCACTTAGGCGATTTGTAACCAATTCATACATGAATAAAATCAACTCATTTAAGAGTTAATCCAAAACTCCTTGAATTTGTAGAATTGAATAAATTCACTCTTAAGAAAAGCAAAATTTGCATAAAATTACAAAAATCTTCAAGCGATTTCTAAATCGTCTAAATAAAATCACATCATTTAAAACTAAATTCAGTAATCCTCGATTAATTTTTATCAATGAAATTCAATATAACATGGAATTATTGCCACATTTTCAAGTGTTGCAATTAAAATCTCATTTCGGATTTAAATTTCTGTTTATTGACATTACAAGGGTATATATATATATATATATATATATATATATTGAGAGAGAGAGAGAGAGAGAGATATTGGAAAACTGTAACATAGATTCTCCAATATTTCTTCAAGGCTTTAATTAACAAGACTTAAAACATTCTAATTTACATGACTGAAAGTTCTCTAATGAATCATAAAAACATTTTTTTTTCTTTCTAATTCAACGAAACTGTTTCCTATGTCAATTTAGGGGAAAAGGCAATTGAATCGTTATACAAAATTAAATATAGCTTACATGAATTTTTTATTATTCTGTCAAATCAGAAATTTTTAACATCAGAATTTTCTTTTGTTAAATTTAAAAGTACATATATTCATTAAATAAAAAATACTGGTGATCTCAAAATTGAAAATTTGAAAACACTTATTCATGCAAACTGCCTAAATTTGCATAACTGTACTACAGCACCCGAACAACATTAAACAGAATATCAGCTTCTGATGCTGTGGTGCTAATGGGATTTTTCCTTTCTTTTCTTGGGCAATTTCAAGTTTACATATTTTCCAATGATATTTATAGCTTCAGATATGCTTATATACAATTTTAATTTTTTCATTAGCTTCTGATTTAATTGTAAATAACAATTATTTTTTTATTAAAAATTTACGATTTCAATCAAATAAACCAATCTTAGGCATCTTACTAAAAAAATATTGAAAAAATAAACTTGATATCAGCCCAACGACTCAACTTCAGCACCACAATGGCAGAAGCTGATTGTTCCCCTTAATAGTTTAGATAATCCTATGCAGAAGTTATTTTCAAATATCTTGTTTGGATTTTAAAATGTTTACCTTTTTTTGGGGGGGGGGGGGGCATAGAATATTTGAGTATGATCTGTAAGTCGGTTAGTTTTTACTTTTGCAATTTTGGTTAATTATTTTTTTTTTAATATTAATAGGAGTTTCAGACCCAGTTTTGAAAAAGAAAGAATTAAAAAACATAAAACCTAAATTTAAAAAAGTATTCCCCCCCCCCCACACACACACATGGCCAGTGCAGGGTTTAAATAATTGAAATTGAAAAAATTTTAAATGGATAAACATCAACCCATGATATCTTGTTGTAATTATTCCTCGATTTAAATCTCAATCAAAATCATAATTCTTAAACTGACTAAATTTTAGAAAAATATTTTAATTGTTTAGTTTGAAATCTGAAATGGTTTTGAAATCTTAGATAAAATAATTGTTACCCATAGCATTTATATAAGCACATTGCAATTGGGAAATGTGGAGGAATGCCATTAAAAAACTTCTATAGCTAAAATTTTGATTATGGACAATTATTTTATTGTATGAAGTTAAATGCAGAAATAACTGAGAAATGGATTTATTGACCATGTGCAATTATTTTTTATATCATTTAAAACATTTGTTAAAACTTGAATTTATATTCAAGAATAACTTATTTCTTCTTAATAAAGAATTTTTGATTTAATTTTTGATTTTGTTCAATGTTTCTTAAATCAACTAACTTTTAAATAAATATAAAAGTATAAGACTGCAGAAGTTTATGTCAAAAGTAGAGCCAAATGTGCAATTTAGAATGTTGCAAGAAAGAAAAAAAACTAATTTTATTTAACAACAAAAACATTTTATTTAGCAAGGACAAAATAAACCTAACATTAATTGATAACAATTCTTTCCAACATCAGATAAACAAGTTTCAATAACATCTTTAACAGGACCTTTATAAATATAACAGTCCATTTGCATTAAACATTAAATACATAAAGAGCATATTGTAATCTGTCCACTGGTTTGTCCAACTTTTAAAATCTTAGGCAAAATAGGCACTTTCTTGAAAATCGTTGAGATTAAATAAGATTGTTGAATTTGACTCCTCACTCACAGTAGAATTTTACTCCTCCATGAAATCACCATCTTCCTGTGTTAAAAGAAAATATTGAAATTAAGTTAAATAGCAATAAATATAATGTTAAGGAATGATTATGAACATATTAAAATATTTTGCAGCTTTCAGATTAAATGTTTTACAAAATTTCCCATCCATAGTCTAAACATAAAATGAACCATACACTAAAAATTTTAGCTTTATAAATATTACACTACTGAAAATTCAGCCAATCATGAATAAAATGGAAATAGAATAAATAAATCCTGTGCGATTACACTTATATGCTTGTTTAAATCATGGTGTTACATCTGATACAATAAATCACCATTTTAAAAGCAAATTTAAAATGAAAGTTCTTAAAGCAACACTATAAAATATTGTTGAAAATTCACCTTTGTTGCTACTTTCAAAATGTATCAGCGCTGGCAAATACCCAACCAATACAGGTTTTTGTGGATTTTTAGTTGTTTTCTATATATTTGCATATTTATATAATACAAGATAGAACCTACAACAATTAGAACAGGGTTGGCACGGTTTAAACCAATTGGTTTTAACTATGGTTTAAACAACTGTTTACTCCTTTTGGTTTAAACAACGGTTTTGTTTAAACCAACTGGTATTTTTCTTAAAAAAAAAAAAAAAAAAAAAAAAAAATGCAGAAGAAATCTAATGACATTTTCTCTTTTTCTTAATAATTTATGTATGTCAGATTATTGAATATAAATAACTTCTATTTTTAACACTTTATATCAGCAATAAGCATTGGATGTAGCAGGTTTAGATCATTTTTTGGGTATAGGATTAAAATCAGTCTGCATTGGTGAATATATTTATTTCTCTTTAGAAAAAGCTTCAAACATGTGAATTGATCTAATATAAAATAGATTAAAAATATTCAATATTTAATAGAAAATATCTTAATTTTTTGAAAATTGCAGATTATTTAACGCAATAACATAACACAATCCATAAGATTTCAAGCTGTAAAAGAAATCCCCAATCTTAATTGGGGAGGTTATCTTAAGCATTAAAATCAAAATATGAAGTCGAATAAGAGAGTTTTCAAAGATTGGATGCTACTTATAGCATTTTAATAAGTGATTCCCCCCCCCCCCCCTGTTAGTTATCTGCTGAATCTATGACCAAAAATGTTGACTTCAAATTGTCATTAAAGAAACAAAATCTCAAGAAGTATTTGAAATTTATTATTTAGATAGCTAAGGAGAAGAATATTTTATTTATCAGACTACTTTCAAATATTTATTATTAGTAATTAAAAGATTAGTTATAAAGATCCACGCTGCGTGTGGATGAAGATTTATTTGACAACGGTCACTTCCCGACTGACATTTCTGTCACTATTAATCCCACCCCTCTCCTCCTTGTCGTCCCCTTTATAATTGGCCGTTGATCTGCCGTGATATAACAACAAGCTGCACTCATTGATGGAGATAAACTTTAACTCTTTCCTCACTCTGGTCCAAAACTCGAAGGCTATGTTCAGCACTGCTAGATCTAACCCCACAATGAACCTTCCACTTTAGTGAACTAAAAGGTGCAGTAATCTCCACAATCGGAAGAATTTTTTTTTAAATTTGGTTGCATAAGATCGGGGCATTGCGGGTCTCTCCCCTAAAATTCATCTGTGCTGGGTTCTGGGACACCGGGGGATCCCCTTAAATGAACAAGCTGATGATCTCACTAAGAGGGTTACTGACTCCAGTGGTGACCACCCCCCCTCCCCCCCCAAAAAAAATCTTCATACATTAACATTGAACCCCCCCCCCTCCTAAACAGAATATCAATTGTAAAATATATTTTATTTATAACTTACTGCACCATCTAAAGATAGTGAGTTAAGCATAATGAAATGAGTTCTTATTGCCCTTATCTAGAATTTAAAGAAAAAAAATACAGAAACATTTCTGGAAATTCAATGTTGAAAAAATTTAAAAGTGAAATTTAAGAATCAAGATTTACAAAGATAGCGAGTTGAGTATAGCAGAATGAGTTCTTATTGCCCTTATCTAGAATTTAAAGAAAGAAAATACAGGGACTTTTCTGGAAATTAAATGTTGAAAAAAATTAAAAGTGATATTAAAATTCAAGATATTTTTTTAACAGTAAAAACAAGAAATATTAAGAATTTAAAATCCCCTCCCCCCAAAAATGTACTTTTTCTCAAATTATCCCCCCCCCAAACTAAGTTATAGGACGCATCTTGCGTCATCAAACCCCTCTCTGGGCACCCCTGACTGAGTCCGACATCCTGATTGATTAGACCTTTCCGGAAGACTTGATCCAGCCTATAAGCAGAAGATCAAATTGATGGTTGGTCAGTTTTTCGTTCCTTTGTTCATTTTAGTCGTAAGTTCTGTACATCTGATGGATTTTGTTCAGCTACTCTTTGCTTTCAGTAGAGTATCGACAAGATGTAGTTGTTTGTGAGTTCTAGTCATGACGACCTTTTGTGGATAAATTGAAACTACAGCCTGGTTGCTAGAGATCTCACCCCCCCCCCCTTTAAACCTTCAAAGAAGCTTGTTTTTGGCATTGCTAATAAAACAAAATTTGTTCTCGTGAATAAAATCAAGGCATATTATTACATCTTGAAAATAATCTTAGCTTTATATGTTATACTAGCGACCCGCCCTCGCTTTGCTTCGGGTAGAGCAAGTCGTCCAGTCCCATGTCCAAAAGGATTAATACTAAGGTAAAAATAAAAAGCTTTTACTAAGACGGCATTTTAATTATTTTTTAATTAAAAAAAAAAACACTTATTGTGACGTAACTATAACAGCCATATGCTGTCGCGAAATTTTTTTGTAGATAATTATACGTACTGCAAAGTCGTAGTACATTATTTTGTTTTATAATTAATAATGTTCGCAGCGCACGCGATGTAAGAATTTTTAAGGTCATTTTTCTACACCTTGGGTTACATTATTGGCATTTTAGTAAAGATCCCTATTTTTTTTTTTTTAAATATAATATAGCCTATGTTCACCGGAAATAGTGTAGCTGTCCAACGGTGAAAGAATTTTTTGGTACTACTCTGTTATCCTGTCGACCAATTTCGCCAAATTATACAAATCGCCAAACTAATAGCCAAATTGTACATATTGACGTAATTTTTATTTTAAATAACAAAAAAAAAAAAAAAAAAAAAAAAAAAATTAGTAGAATATTAATAAAAATACAAATAAAAAGCCGAAATAAAAATCAATGACATTTTAAACACGTGAATCGTGTTTAATGTCATTGAATGTGACATTCACGATCATCCATTATTGGCTATTTAATCTTATAGTTTGGCGATAATTTTTTGGTCGACGGGATAACCTAGTAATACCGAATTTTTCAAATCCGCCAAGTGCTATCGGAATCTATTCAATTCAAACAAACAAACAATCAAATTTTTCTTCCTTATAATATTGGTATAGATGTGACGTCATTATTTACCGATTTTTAATCAGTTACATATATACATTCTTCTTGTTCTTTTAACAAATACTTCAAAATTGTAACTTTTAACAAATACTTCCTATGTTATTTAAAGTATGACGACATGTTTTTTCAAATCAAATATTTTATTAATAATTTAATTCTTTCTCGTTCACTTTACTTCTAATTATGTCGCAATTTTTCACAGAGAACCTCTTATTAACATAACCGATATTCGTACGTCCTATATAATAAAATACTTTTTTTTCCAAGTATGACGTCACATTTTTTTCCCTTTGAATTCTTTTTATTTTAATTTTTCACGTGGATACTGTTCAACTGAAAATTAATTGCCGAAGAGAAATTATTCCAGTTTTTTATTTTCTTGGCAATGCGAAAGAAAAATGGTTATTTTTTATCGGAAAATTTTTCATTGATTCTGTATGAAAAACATTGAAATTTTGAATTATTAAGGAAAATATTTGAATAAATCAAATAAAAAATAGCCTATGTTCACCGAAAATAGTGTAGCTTTCCAACGGTGAAAGAATTTTTTTAATCCGTCAAGTAGTTTCGGAGCCTATTCAATTCAAACAAACAAACAAACAAATCTTTCCTCTTTATAATATTAGTATAGATATACAAATGTATGATATATGATATATGTATGATATATATGCTGATATATCTTTACCAACTGAATTTGATATTTTGACTGGGTAAGTAAATTTAAAGGGATAATCTCCTCCCCCCAAGGGTCCTCTAATTCATATATTTTATCAGATTATAGGCCACAAGAATAAAGCGATGACACACCACAATGAATTGTGGGGGTGACACCTAATATTGAGTTAACTGAATGAAAATGAATTAAATTTAATAATTGCAACTGTATTAATGCTATATTGTCATCAAAAACATTATGTACAACTTTTATGATTCTAACATACCAGGAAGCCGGTTAAAAATCGTTTGAAACATTACAGACTTACATAAACCAGATTATTATTATTAAATATAAATGAAAAAAAATAAGGCATGTTTTATTAATATAACATGCACAATACTGTACATTTTTAAAAAATGCATTAAAAGATAGAAAATTTCACTAAATTGTTTTTATATACGGCAAATTATTTTTGCTGCCAAATTTAAGGATATCACAAGTAGGTCAAAATTTGGCACTTTGCTAGTAATACTGCTATTACAGTAGACTTCCTCAAATCCGCACAGCTTGGGACCAGAGGTTTTGCAGATTTTAGAATTTTGCGGATTTCTGGTCATTATTTCCTTTACATTTTTTAAACAGTAATTTGAATGTAACTAACAAGGAAATCTAAACTATTGTAAGGGCTTACAATATAATAAAATATTAAAATAAGTAATAAACTAAAATAAGGATGCACAACCTGTGGCCCGCGAGTTTCATCAATTTACAACTGGAAAAAAATTGAAATTTTTGTTGATAAAGCACAAAAAAAATCTGGAATTTCATTGATCAGGCACAGAAAAAATCTTGTTGAATGTTTTTTTATCTCTTCCACTTTCATTAAGTTTACTTTTTTTTTTATTGGCACCAGTCACTTATATTTGTTTTTTAGCATTTTTAATTAACAAAATAATGTACTTTCCTCAATAAAGTTAAGGAAAATTATTACATCTTGAAAATATTCCTTGCTGCATGTGCTATATATATACAAATGTAAAAACTCTTGATATATCCTTAATAACTGAATTGGAAGTTTTGATTGGGTAAGCAAAATTAAGTCCTTCTTACTCCCCTCTGAAACTATATTTTTTATCGGATTATAGGCCATAGATCACTTCCTCGAAACTGAATTATCTCTGTATTGTCCTCGACCACCGAGGCATATTTGTAAGTGGCCCTTTTCTTGAAAAGATTGTGCACCCCTAGTTTAAACCAACTGTTTTTTTCCTTCAAAAATTGTTCTTTTTTAATAAAAACATAATGACATTCTCTCTTTTTATATTTAATTTAAATGTTTCAAATTATTGGATATAAATAATTTCTATTTTTAACACTATTCCTGCGTTTGTATTGATAGGTTTAAAATTGTGCTGATGAACATACCTATTGTTCTAAAGAAAAAGCTTAAACATGTGAATTTATCAAACTTAAAATAGATTAAAAACATTTGATAATATTTAGTATAAAATATTTTTTAAAAAAGCAAATTATTTAAGTAATCTGTCATAAGATGCATGGTGATTTTGAATATAGAGACACATAACTCATTGATCTTTAAGATTTTAGTAAAGCGGTAAAAGAAATTCTTCTTGATTAGGGAAATTACCCGGGTGTCATCCTCTAAAGGGTGACACCAAATCTTTATTTGCAAATAAAAAATACAATTTTATAAAATTTTGGAGACTATTAGGAAATAAAATGAGATTTTTAGCTCATGATGCAATACAGCTAGTTTTCTTTTCTTTGCTAAAGTGAAGTTTTATACAGAATGGTGTGTCTAAATAAGATATGCACCAGGGAACAAAAACCAACCTAGTCAACGAGTGGGTAACAAAAGCAAACTTTAAAAGAAAGAATTTTCTTCTACGTATAGACACGGCATTGACTTGTGCAGACTATGGGTTGAGTGATGATTCACTTCTGCGGTTTTTTTTATGCAGAAGGACAAAAGGTAAATAAGGAATGGTAAGGTTATTTTTTATAAGAATGTAGAATTGAGATTGAAAAAATATGACAGATTGGAAAGGAGGTGGAGGAGGGGGGGGGGGCTTGACACCTTTTACATCTGTCCCGGGATGTCACCCATCCTAGCTACACCACTGCACACCCACTTCATCTCTGACAAGTAAATAAATTTTCCTGCCTGAGAAAACCGTACCAAACACAAACCATAAAATATTACTTGAAAAAATAATTATAAGAAAATAATGCATTAATCCTTACTATCTGTTAAATAAATGATCGGAAATAAAATACACAGTTTTATAGTTTTAGTTTACATACTACATACTTTTTTATAAAATAAGTAATTTTCCATTTTATTATGCCACAAATTTTGTATAACTGCAAAGGAAGTTTGGTTTATTTTACATTCTAGTAGGAGTGTGTGTGTGAAGAGGGGGGGGGACGGTTAAAAGTATTTTATAGAATTTTATGTAGCGGGTTACTGATGACTCTTTCTGACCAGTAAACTCTCTAGCGTACTGGTCTTTGGGACCAGTAACTTTCTTTAAAATCAATTCTACCACTGGGCTATGCATAAAAAATGTTAAGGGAAAGGGATGATATTACAAGGTATTTGCTTTTTGGTATCGTTGCATAATATTTAGGAAATAATACTTGCATTTACCAGTATAGAAAGGCAAACTTTTGTCCACTGTTTTCGTTTTATTTATAAATTCTCATTTAGATTTAAAGCTACCTGGGAGGCAGGCACAAGAAAACTATTATTTCTGCATGCATTATGTAACAACTTATAAATATTAAGCAGATTATTATAATACAGACCATGCATGCAATAATTTTGCCCAATAACAGTATGAAACATTGCCAAACAAAACAGTAACACAAGTTCAACATTAAGAATGGAAAAAAAAAAAAATCTTAGAAATGTGTATAATGTAATCCGGAGCACGTTTTTACTAAGACACTGCAAACAAGACGTAAATACAATGTTTTGATAAATTTCTATGAATAAAGATATAATAATTACAAAACTTTAATACAAAGCAATTAAATAACGAGATATTTACATTCCATTAACAATTTTTACTCTGATTAAATATAGTAATTTATTTTATTAAAGCACGAAAGTTTTGTAGCAGCACTGTAACACCAATTATTAATATAGAAATGCATTAAACACATCCTCAATATTACCGTGTGACACGACATTTTAATTTCAAGGTATGATACTGTTATGAATTTTAGTCTGTTAAAAAGAGAAGGGAAAGTTATTAAAAGAAAGCATAATTAAAATAAAATGCTTATATAAAACTTACTTATTTCGTAAAAAAGGCATTTTCAGCAAATTGTTTAGCGAACGCCGGAAGTCTCCATCTTATCTTGCAAGGTCACGTGACGAGTCAGCGGCGAAAATCAGCGCCGGAAAAGAGCTGTTTCATTATTGAGTTGAGTTGTTTAGTTTTAAAGCTGTATGAGTGGATTAGAAAGAGAAAAAATCAAACCAAGATGACTGAATCGGTTAAAAATCAACTCATTTACGATCCAATAAATTAGAACTCTTTCTTGAGCAGCCAAATCCACTCTTTCGTTTTAAGAGAGTATAAGATACATCGTGTCTGAAGAGGTTAAACTTGTGAAAAAAACGGATTTGGCGATGATGGTAAGAATAAAGTGTAATTTAAATAACATAACCATTTTTCTTCTCTTGCGTGTCAATCATTCTTCAATGGAATGAAGTTTATTCGTTTATTAATTTTGCTATATTCTTTATCTTTTGAAATGAATGTGGGCTTTCTGATCAATGAATTTGTAAAAATGCAAATTAGATTCTCTCTTCGCAAGTTTAATAGATACTTGTGAAGTTTCAATCGAGGAATTATATGTTGCTTTTAAAATTTCAATGCAACAAATTTGTTTCTAATTTCTAAAAAAAGAAGAGTGTTGTATTAAATATTTCTATTTTACACTGGCATTAAAATAAATTGCATTATAAATATTAATATTATTTTTAATATCTTTCAAACTGGAATTATTACTGACTTTCGAAATATCCTCAGATGACATACGCGTTCAAATATTCAATTGATTGACAATAATTATATATGACATCAATTTTCGTAACGCTATCCAACGTAGTGGAAAAGTATTTATTAATTTTCTTGTCTGTATGTCCGTCCTTGCTGTAATTCGCATAATTTAGTCACCTGCTTTTATATTGCTATATACCAATGATGCTTACTGTTGCATGTTTGGTATCGAAATGCTGTGTTACTGTGTTAACGATTCTATTAACCAATTAAATACAGAATTTTTCTTCGCTTTAAAATGAAAAACATGTATACCAGTTTTATTAAAAAAGGAATTTTTGTTTTGTCATACAGCATTTTCGATACCAAACATGCAACAGTAAACATAATTAGTATATAGTAATATAAAAGCAGGTGACTAACGTATGTGAATTACAGCAAGGATGGACTGGACATACAGACAAGAAAATTAATAAATACTTTTCAACTATATTGGACAACGTTACAAAAATCGATATCATATGAAATTATTATCGATCGAATATTTAAACGCGTATGTTATCCAAAGATATTTCGAAAGTCAATAATAATTCCATTTTAAAAGATATGAAAAAAATACTAATATTTATCATGCAATTTGTTTTAATATCAGTATAAAATAGAAATCTTTTATACAACATTATTTTTCCAACATAATTTAAAAATGTTTATTAATTCGTTTTATCTGATTTGTCAGATTGCCATGAAATTGGTACATTAATCATGTTTATTATCGCATAATTAATACTGAAAATGAGGTGTGTAGCGTTAACGCTTCTTTTACAGGGATATTAAAAAAATGTGCCGTTGCATTACGGCCTATAGAGAAAAAAAGGATTGCGGTGAATTTAAAATATATTGAAATTCGCATATATCATCTAGGTGTGTTACAAAAGTCTACTGTACAATCTGGGGTGCATATAATTTGTCGTTCATTTATAAGGACAAATTAAAGTCCTTGCGTTACAATATTGCGTAAGAAGAATGATTGCTGGAAATGGATTTTCAGTTGTGATTAGAGCTTTTAAATGTAACTATTTTTTGCGTATTACTTCTTAAATTAATTATATATAAGGCCGTACACAGCGTTACGCTAAGTAACTCACGTGAATTTCCTTTTATTGATGGAATATACTGAATGGGAGATTTCAACTATGCTATGCGACTAATTGAACTAACTTCTAGTATAATATGCAATACAATTATAAATTATTGGGTAATATACATGGCTGTACAAAAATAATATCGGATTAGTTATAGTAATTACAGAAATTGGATTTTCAAATGTATTATGCATCTTATAAATTGTTTTGTTAAATGCCTTAAACGGCTGTAAAATTTTGTTAGAGTAAAGCTGAGTGTGTTGGAAAGAGTTTCATAACTATGCCGGACGCATGAGTTTTCGTTATAGGTATTTATCATGACACAACCAAAACACTTTTTTTGTCCCCCCCCCCCACCCCCGAACTTTACATTTCCGAACGTAACAAATCGCAAAGATAATAGATTTTTTAATTAATATATCCGTTACAAAATTTTACTTAAAGTACTTGAGAATTAATTGAATTTTATATTTGCATTCATAAATTGTAATAATAATTTTATCTAAACTATCCATTCTAATACGAATATATGCACTAAATGATTATTCTGGTTGTATTACTTTATAGAGAGAGAAAAATTTACTTTACTTCTATGTACAAAATGTAAATAATATGGAGGATTTATGGCTTTAAAAGTTTTAATAATTAAATAAGTGCTGTTACTAAGTTTCATTTCTAGGTTCAGTAGCCTCTCCTTGTTTCCTTCTTGCGTGCTAGTTATTCTTCCACAGAATAAAATGTATTCATTTTGTACAAAGTTAGTTACAATTTATAAGTAGCTCGAATAAAATCAGCAAAAGAAAAGTACGGTAGAATGATACAAATGATTGTTTTATGTTTGGTTTTAAAAAGAGTTACATCACAAAAATTTACAAATTAAAATTGATTCATATTTTTTTTAAGTTAAGACTGCCTATTGCGTTCAAGTGCCGGTACGCTTCGTGTTGTTTATAAAAAAAGAAATCAACCAGATTACTGAAAAATCCTTGTTTATAGCGATTGACGCTTTGTCGCTTAGCATATTAAATTGGTTTGGTTTTAAAACGAAAAAACATTCATCCTTTGTTTTGTAATTTAGGAATATTTAATATACTTTATTATCATGTTCATTTGTTGAGAAAATCGGTATCATGTTTATCATACTTATTGAACATTTTTGTATGTATATATGTATGTTTTCAAGTGTATAGAAATATGTATGTAAGAATGTTTAAAAGCATGGATATAAACAATTTATTATGGATTTTCAAGATAGGTAGCATTTAAAAAAATAAAGATTATTTTATAATCGTACCAATTAAAATACAAGAATTAAATTTTTTTTAGAACTTTTATTTTTAATGGATATCCAAAGAATGATGTTAATATATTTTTTGTATGTTTTTTTTTTTTTTTTTTTTTTTTTTTGTATCATTACGAACATTGCGAATGCTAGATTTTCGTGATCTAATTTTTTGGTCTACATTTTGTGTTTTCTGAAACAATATAACATTCAATTATAGTTATCTGCCTGTATAATTCTTTATATGCTTTAACTTTCATAAACAATGACGAATCATTACAAATTTTGATATATGGTGTTAAAGAACCATGGTGCTAAAGGAAGTTTGTTAACCACTCCTGGAGTTTCGCTTTATCTGTAATATTTAAAATTTAGAAACTTTGAAAATTTTTTTTTAAGTAATTTATTGTAATTACATTACAATATTTTACCAAATTGTTTAATTGTTGCATTTACTGTAATGCAACGAGAACCAACATAATTCCTCTTAAAAGTGGAAAAAAATTGCCAAAACAATAACGATAATTGTAATCGATAAGCACTATCAAACAAATAAAAAATACTGATCATAAAAACAAGTTCGCGTTTAGAGAAAAATAAGAGTTTTCTGAAAACTGCAAGTTTATTGTGAGTTTCATTTTCTAAATGTCTCAGAAGACGGAAGCCTTACTAAACATAATCTTAAGAATATCTGAAGAAATCGCCACTTTCTTCAGAAACGCTACAGAAATTTTAAAAAATTTGCAGATTTAGCTTTATCTGAAAAATATATGTAGAATTTTTAAAGATATTCTTAAAAATATATGCATAATGGGCCAAATACCTATAGATTTTCTACCGATTTTATGTAGCTGGGAGATATTGCCAGAAAATCATTATTATTTCTTATCTCGGAATATAAAAATGAAAATGCAACTGAATATTTCATTTTACATTTTGCATAGCAAGGGATTTATGTTTTCACTCCTTAAAAAATAAATTATTCCGTATATGGAGTTTTGTTGCAGAAAAAATAAAGTTTGGTTTTCAGAAACAAAAACACTGTTGATTTTCCCAATCCAAAAATCTTGGCGTAAAAAATTCTCTTTTGGCGCAGAACCAATCATCAAGGTTAAATATCTGGCGCGCTTTTTAAGCGCCTGTCAATTCCAGTGCTCTTGTCACTCATCGCATTTTATTGTTTCTATGAAAGTTCTGAAGCATAAAAATGTATATTAATGCAATAAAACCTCCATAACGGACACTCCCGAATAGCGGACACCACTACTTAACGGACAGTTTTCCAATCCCCCCTCCCAAAATTTAAATTTTTGTATGTTTAACCTCTGAATAATGGACATTACGAATAGCGGACAATTTATTGGGCGATAAAGGATGAAAAAGTATTTTTTAAACAGAAAAAAATGAAAAAAAAAAGTAAAAAAAGCTTCTGAATTTATCAGGGCAATGTGTCACAAATTTTATGATCACAGTTAAATGCAGATAGAGAGTTGGGGAAATCCCCCCCCCCCCGCAAGTTCAATGATAAATTCAGAGGATAACCCGGGAGAAATAGTTTCCCAGACATTTGAAATGTCTTCCAAGAACATTTTGAGATTTTATGCTTTTAAAGATCAAAAAGTGCAATCCCTCCCACCTCCCTTGGACTCTACAATGAACATCACACAGAATAACATACACCAATAACACCAATAACACCAATAACAATACACCAATAACATCACACAGAAAAACAAATTACATGTAATCGCAAGTAAAAATACAATTTTGTAACAGATTTTTATCACAATAATGTTATAAACAGTGGATAAAATTGTGCGCAATTTTATTTCAATTTTATTGTTCAAAAATAATTTTAATTTCTGATTAATTATTTAATAGAGATTTTAGGACATATGAAAGTAAATTATTGAAACATTAAGCATTTCTTATCGGTTTTTGAGGTTTTCCCAATAGCGGACACCTCCGAATAGCGGACAATTTCTGCGTTCCCGTCCGTTATTTAGAAGCTTTACTGTATTATGTTATTACTTGGAGAATCAATTGCTTAGTAATTATTAAGATGCTACTTCACTTATGAAAAATCCCGTTCGCTAATATTACTTCTACGGAAGAAATTTTTAAAAATATCTAATTGGCTTTTCAGTATTTTTAAATTATTAGCTTTCATAGCTGAGGTCGAAAGTGTTGAATTAAGATCAATGGCGGATCTAAGGGGGGCGATCGGGCGATCACCCCCCCCCCCCATTGAGCCCTAAAAAGGATCTCCAGAACATTAGTTGCCCGCACGGAAAAGTTGTTGGTCCTAAAATCGAGAGCGGCGCGACCCGGGTGCGGTCGCTCCAACTTTAATTTATTATGCTGGGACTGAGTCAGGACTTCACACTTTCAGAACAGGGTCGGGTCGGGTCTTTTTTTCTGCAGTGCTGAATTGAGCCACACTGTCTTTCCCAGATCGAGTCTGGCGTAGCCTAGAAGCATACACGGGCCAAAATTTTCAAGCCTAGGCTCCGTCTGGTATAAAAGCTAAACGCTCGATCCGGGATCGACACAGCTCATATGATGTGGCTGTTCTAAGGGGCGGGAGGAGGGGGGGTGCGAAGTCCCCCGCCTTGGGCTATTAAAGAGTTTACAAAATGACATTATGCAATCTCACGAGAAATAACTTGGGGCGAAGCCTGGCACGGGTCGCACCAGTGTGCGAGACTTGGACTGGGTAATGTTTTATTTCATTTTGAATCAGGTTGTGTCCTGATCTTGCTTTCTTGAAGATTCGGGTAGGGACAGGCTTCTTTTTCATCCAGATCGAACCTGGTCTCCATTTCATTTTTCCTAGAAGTTTGTATTGGACAAAATTTCCAGGTCGTGGCTCGGCCCGGAATAAAAGCTAAATATTCGGTGCGTCTCTGATCTAGATAGTATGATAAACATTACTGACCCGACCGCGACCCGTACAGCTAAACGTTCGGTACGTCTCTGATTTGAATTTCATCGAAGGATCAAGTTCTCGGGTTAAAATGAATTTCGTCAAAGGATCGCGATCAAAACCGGGACAGCCAGTCTCGCTACAGAAAAAACTGAGTCTGTAACTGACTCAAATTCGAAATGCATGACAATCTGCCCCGATGCGCTAAGCGCAGCTAAAAAGTAAAAGTCAACCCAACCAATAGCAAAATATAGTTGTTAATCGGACCCAGACCTGACCCGAAGTAAAAAATCATAAATTAACTTGACCCGTAGCAAACAGTAGCAGTTAACCAGATCCAAACACGACCCACAACAAAAAGTAAAAATTAACCCGACCAGCAGCAAAAAATAGACCGGACATTAAATTTTGTGAAATGATCGTGAAACAGACGCTCACTTCGTCGAAAAATTGCGAAAAAGATCGAAAATTTTATCAAAGGACACACCCCCCTCACGCAAAAAAAAAAAAAAAAAAAAAAAAAAAAAAAAAAAAAAAAAAAAAATCTAAAATGCCCCAAATTAGAATTGCATGTCAAACTGCCCCAAATGCGCTAAGCACAGCTAAAAAGTAAAGATGAAGACTATCAACAATAAAATGTAGCAGTCGACCGGACCCAAAAGCAAAAAATCAGAAATTAACTCTAACCGCAGCAAAGAGTAGAAGTCAACCGGACCCAAACCCGACCCACAGCAAAAAAGTAGACGAAACACGACGAGCATTAAAAAAATGAGCTCCGACCCGTGCATCAGACTGAAATTTCCAAATTTCTAAAATCGCACATTTCCCCCCTTCAGGACTCTCCAGATCCGCCATTGATTAAGATACTTTTCTCCGGTAGGTAATTCTGCGGCTTCGGAGGGGAGGGGGATATTTTAAATTACCGGAGAGAAATTGCAATTTTTGGCCATTGAAAATCCATGATCTCAAATTTTTCAGGCGGGGGGGTTCATTGTTAAGGAAAGGAATGTCCTCCCAGGTCTCCTCCTGAATTCGTCACGCAGGTCACAAAGACCTTTTTTACTTTTTCGATTTTTTTAGGACTTATTTTGCTAGAATGATTTCACCTTCGAAACAAAGTCTGAGAATTGAAAAATCCCCCCTCTCCCGAAAAGGAAATCCTACTGAAAAAACTTAAAAAAAAAAAAAAAAAAAAATATTTGTAAAGATTGAACTCAACCATCTAATGCAAATATGAAAACCCCAATAAAATATTGAAATGCAAACGAGATATTTAAAAAAAAATCGTCCATAGGATTAAGTTGGAGTGTTTTTGCATGAGTGAAGTAACCTCTTAATTTTAAGCAGTGTTAGCAATTTAGTGTTAAATGTAGTTTTTTTATTATTTTTTTGAATGTAAATATCTGTTATATTTAATATAGTTTTCCATAATAATTATAAAATTTTTACGTACATAATGGTATTGTATATTGCTAACTAATGAAATTACTAATTTGCAGTTTATATATTTTTTTAAACTTCTAACTAATAATTATAATTTTAAAATTAAAGCAAAATATTTTATATTAGTAATTAGAGATTAATTGTTTACGAAACAAATTTTTTTATCAGAAATTATGTATTTTAAATCAGGGGGCTATAGTAAAAAATTTATAAAATAATAATTTAAATTTTTAAAAATCATGACGTTTTTACAGCCAAATATCTATCATTTTATACGCATTAAAGTTGGGAGATATTCAATCTGATATCGTTGTACCTGCCTTTTTCCAGATTTCCGCCAGTGGTTGAGTATAAATAATAAATTTTCTGTTTTAAGGAGATTTTCGGAGAATATGGCTTTAATATTTTAATTCAATAAAATAAATGCTTTCCTCTTTTCAATAAAATTCGCTTAGAATTCTATTTTTATTTTTATTTTCTTGATTTAACATTTGTAAGAAGCATCAGGTTTAAATTTTGAGCTTAAATGTATAAATTTTGTCCTCTCTCCTCTGCGATAAAAAAAAAACACGAAACACACAAAAAACACACAAAAAAACACACAAAACGAAAAAAAACGCGCCGATTTTTTTTTTCAATGTGAAATTTATGCATGGAATTCAGTTTCAAGTTTTTAGCTTATTCCAGTAAAAATTTCCATTTTTTAACAAAAAAATTTTTCCGGAATTTGTACAAAGTTTTTAAAATTCTTCGGGATTTTTAGATATTTTTCGCATTTTGTGAGTCGGGCAAATCAACAATAATCTGAAACAAAACTGAAAAAAAATGGTGAAACAAAGAAAAGAATAATAATGATATTCATTATGCTAGTAAATGATTTTAGTAAAATTCACAGGAACCTCAAAACATATCACTTTTTGAACACGCATTATATTTTCCAGCCAAAATGGCGCTTTTCCTTATTTATTTGCAATCCTGTGCTTTTCGAGCAAATCCTGGTTTCTACGACAACGGCTGTTTTTCGGTTCTTGTAGAATATTCAGTACTGCCAAGTTAAGGTAAAACGAAGTATAGAAGGATATTATGGAGATAGAATATTCCTCAGTAGAATGTATTGTGGATAGAATAAAATTAAATATCCTCATAATGGATTAAAAGAATTCGTAAACCTTCAGTTTAACGAAAATTGCATGCACAGCTTCAGTCATTTTTTATTGATATGAATTTTTTTTATCAAATATATATATATGTGTTAATGTATACGTATATAAAAATAGTGCAGAGTAGAAAAAAGAGTGTATTTAAAATTCCCTCACGTTTTTAATTTAGATGTTAACAACAAAAATTGAACTGAAAAAATCCTTTGCAATTTCTCTTTCCTCGATTTGTCTTTAGCTGTGTTGTTTTTGTAACATCTTATTATATGCACAAAGGATATAGACCCAAAGCGGGAGTGGGCTGTTTTTTAAGAGAACCTAACGCATGTTTTACGGAAAAATACACAAAGTTCGACGAAAACCGCGGAAAACTTCGAATTATCTGCCCGACAGACATGATTGGGTTGGAACCCAGTATCACCAATTTATCAGTTTCGATAGCAGAAACTGATCAATAATCGCTTTATCTGTAGTATTTAAAACCTAAAAACCTCTTTTAAGTCGTTTTTTTTATAACATTCACCAAATTATTTATATTTATTGTAAACTCACAGTAATGCATCGTGAATACCTCTTAAAATTGAAAAAAAGTGTCCGAACGGTAAAGATCACTTTAATCGATATGCACTATCCAATTGAAAAAATACTGATCATAAATACAAGTTCACATTTAGCGAAAAGTAAGAAGATTTTCGAAAACTAGAAGTTCATTGTGAGTTTCATTTCCTAAATGTCTCAGAAGATGGAAGAGATTGCCAGAAAATCATTATTATTCTTTATCTTGTAATGTAAAATAGAAAATGCAACTTTTCATTTTACATTTCGTGAAGCAAGGGATTTATACTTTCACTCCTTTAAAAATAAATTATTCCCTATTCAAAATTTTGTCGCAGAAAAAATAAATTTTGGTTTTCAGAAACAAAAACACAGTTTGTTTTTTCCAATCCGGAAAAATAAGATACAAAGATTCAATTACTTATCAGCAAAAGTAGTTTTTTTAGCGTTTTTCTATATGGGATTAGTTATGTTTTACCTTATTTTCTTTTAAATATAAAAAAACATTTACTTAATAAAGAATTTCAATTCTTTAAAGTAATCTTCGATGAAGAAAATCAAAGTAAGTATAATTTTAGTTTAGATTACATGTTTGTTTGGAAGTAAAAAACATTATCAACCTAATCTTTTACTAAAACTATAAGAAAATAAAAATACAAGTTTAATAAAGTTAATTTCTGTATACATTTTTTTAAATATCAGCCAATATTTTTTATTCGAACTATACTATTTTAATCGTACCAACGGAAATATCTTATATCTTGGTATAATAACGCCAAGTGCTAATATTTTGCATAATTATGAAATAATCTGGTAAATGACACCCATGTGCTCTGCGCAGAAAGGTTTTGAGTCATATAAATTGCAAAAAACAGCTTCAAGTTAATTTGTTTCATTTTTAAGTCTTATTGTTTTTACAAGCAACTAAAATTAACGCTTGATCTAAAATTTACGAGATACGTTTTGTGATGTGAAGATTTTTTTTTAATCCGGAAATACTTTGTTAATTACATAAATTTGTAGTACATTTCATGGACTTTCAAAATGTTGTTGAAGATTTTAAATATCTTCTCGAGATAATTTGTAATTTAAAATACACAGCGCAATAACTATAACGGGGTAATAACGCCAATCCTTGGCATTAATACCCCGGTTGATTCCCTACAGTGGCCGAACTACATCCTAAATACTGATTCAAATAAACACAGTTAAAACTGTGCAATGTTTCTAATAATTCTATTTAAGCGGTCCTTTTTAAGCAAAAAGAAGCTCACTGTCTGATATTCTTTTGCCTCATCCACCCCCCCCCCCCCCACACACACACACCTTTATTTTTCTTACACTTTCACAAATATTTTCAATACCTTAGAATGCAATTTGTCAATTTCTAAGTTTGTAGAGTTTGTATTTTTAGAATTGGGCAATCTACATGCAATTATTCCATCTTATTTCATAGTTTTCTCTGCATGGCGTTATTACCCATATAGGTGGGTAATAACGCCAAATAGCATTGGTCAAGAAATCACGCCATTACATTTTATGAATACATATCTGTTAAATATTTTTTTTTTTTATATAGATAGTCAATGAGTGGCTGTATCAAATCACATATTTGTTTGAAAAACAAACTAAAACTGAGCCGTGAAAATTGGTAGAGTCTCAACGTGGCGTTATTACCCCAGAGTTCCTTATTTTTATTATTTATTTATTTTATTATGATTATTATTATTTTTCTGCATTTAAACTGAAAAAAAATGTCAAAACGATAAAGATCCTTTTAATCGATATGCACTATCCAATGAAAAAAAAATATTGATCATAAATAAAAGTTCACTTTTAGAAAAAAGAAAGAAGGTTTTCGAAAACCAGAAGTTCATTGTAAGTTTCACTTTCTAAATGTCCCAAAAGATGGAAGTGATTGCCAGAAAATCATTATTATTCTTTATCTCGGAATATAAAATATAAAATGCAACTGTTCATTTTACATTTCGTGAAGGAAGGGATTTATACTTTCTCTCCTTTTGAAAAAAATTATTCCCTATTCGAAATTTTCTTGCAGAAAAAAATAAAATTTAATTTTCAAAAAAAAAAAAAAAAAAAAAAAAAAAAAACAGGCGATTTTTTTATAATTCGAAAAAAGAAGGTACAAACAAAGGATTCTATAACTTATCAGCAAAAGTAATTTGCACAGTGTTTTTTTTTTTTTTTTTTTTTTCATACGGGATTAGTTATCTTTTACCCTATTTTCTTTTAGATCTCAAAAACGCTTACTTCATAAAGAATTTCAATTCTTTAAAGTAATCTCCAATGAAGGAATTCAAAATAAGTATAATTTTAGTTAAGATTACATGTTTCTTTGGAAGTAAAAAACATCATCAACTTAATCTTTTACTAAAACTATAAGAAAATAAAATTACTAGTTTAATAAAGTTAATTTCTATATACATTTTGTTTTTATATAAGTCAATAATTTTTATTCTAACTGTGCTATTTTATTTACATCAACGGAAATATCTTATAATGTCTTTTTTACAAATACTTTAGAAAAAGATTACACATAGATTAAATAAATAATATTCTTTTTTATTTCATTTCACTTTATTTTATTTTATTTATTTATTTTATTCTTTATTTTTTGTATTTGTATTGAAAAAAAAATGTGAAAACGATAAAGATCCTTTTAATCGGTATTTATTTATCCAATGAAAAAAATACTGATAATAAATACAAATTTACATTTAGAGAAAAGTAAGAAGGTTTTCAAAAACTAGAATTATATTGTGAGTTACATTTTCTAAATGCCTCAGAAGATGGAAGAGATTGCCAGAAAATCATTATTATTCTTTATCTCGGAGTAGAAAATGCAATTGTTCATTGTACATTTCGTGAAGCAAGGGATTTATACTTTGACTCCTTTAATAATAAATTATTCCGTATTCGAAATTTTGTTACCGAAAAAATAAAATTTGGTTTTCAGACACAAAAACACAGTTGATTTTTTTTTTCCAATCCGAAAAAAGAAGATAGAAACAAAGGATTTTGTTACTTATCAGCAAAAGCAATTTGTGCAGCATTTTTTCGTATGGGATTAATTATTTTTTACCCTATTTTCTTTTAAACATAAAAAAACCTTTACTTCATAAAGAATTTCAATTCTTTAAGGTAATCTTTATAAATGAAAATCAAAGTAAGTAAGGGGAACTGGGAGACATTGATACAGCTTTAAAAAAAAAAAAAAAAAAAAAAAAAAAAAAAAAAAAAAAAAACATGTTGGTGCCTAGAAAGCAGAAATTTCAAGTTAGTTTTGTATGTGATGTCAGCAAAACCTGTATAGTGTGTTATGAAAAAATGTACAATCGTTGTTTTATATATTATTTTTGCATGTAATTTTTAAAAAAATCAAAAAAAGTAATTTGTATCAATGTGCCCCATCCCTGGGACAGATTGATACTCTTTGACCCGTCTGGGAAAAATGGAGAGAAAATACCACCAATGCATATTTTTTCAAAGAAAAATAGTTAGCAAACCATTTTATATATATTTATAGACATTAAAATCGCATACAATTTATTTGTAAGCAATATTAAAGCAATCAAAATGAATAATGACCTGATGTTCTGGCTGTTCCTTGTCTGTTTGTTGGGTGTGATAACTTTGTCATATCTGTCACTTTAACCCCAGAATTATCTTCTTTCTTAGGAAAGGTGAAAGAATTACCAGATTTTCTGTTTATAAATCGGTTTACAAACAGAAAATAAAGGTTAATTGTATTAAAAATTATGTTTATAATATAATTATCCTGTACCGTTCTACAGCTTTTTTCTCTTACTGACCATTTCTCATGTCGATAATACTTTTTTCTCTGGAGAATCGATGTAAATTTGAGATTTGCCAGGCTGCCGTCCATTTCTTTTGTTAATTCTACTAGCACTAGATATTGTGTAAGTTTTTACGTCTTCTGTTTGCAAAAATACTATAAAATGTTCTAATATAAAGAAATTAGAACTATTTCACTTCAATAAAAACTAATAGTAGAAATTTTTGACGAAAAAAGGTTGAATTAAGGAGTGTATGGTAAAAGAAAAATTAAAGGTAATGAAAAAGTGAACTAGAAAAAGATTTAGGTTGTATCAATGTGCCCCGACAAAGACTGTATCAAAGTGCCCCATACAACTATTTTGAATAAAATGAGTCGCAAATCCAACACTTAATAATTTATCTAACAATAAAGAATGAGGAACTGATAAAGAGTAGCTTTACTTGCCAGGGAGGGTATTCTTTTTGGTTGAAAATACTGGAACAGTTGTATAATACCATTTCAATGGTACAACTCAAATTTACTTTTGACCTACAAAAACAATTAATCACCCAGCCCATTTCATCAAACTATTGAATCATTCCAAAACTTTCTGTATGTAGTTAATTTCACTAGTATCACCTTTTGCAGCTGTTGTGAAACTTCCTGTAATAACTCTCTGTGATGTACAGGAAGTGTATCAATGTGCCCCAACTATCAATGTACCCCAGTTCCCCCTATAATTTTAATTAAGATTATATGTTTGTTTGGTAGTAAAAATGTTATCAATTTAATCGTTTATTAAACTATAGGTAAAAAGTAGTTGGATATGCCAATCTCCAAACTTTCTTCTATCTTATACGTACATTTTAATATTTTAAAAAATAGTTACTCATTTTAATGCTTTAATGATTTTAATTCAATATCATTCAATTTTTATTTTCATCTTAAATTTCCGCTTCAGTCAATTAATCGTGGTAAAGACGAATTTCCGTCTCTGCACGGGTCGATGGACAATAGAATAATAGGCAGATTTTTTTTTCTCAAATTCAGGGAGGACCTACTTGCCTTACCAAAAAAAAAAAAAATCATATGCAGAATATTTAGTTCAGTTCTAGAATTAACTTCATACACTTATATTTGGTGCAATATTGAAAGTGGCACAAAAATTGCAATTGCAGCGCCCTCTTCCGGGTGATGTTTTCAAATTCGTGGAGGACTAACTAGCCATAGTCATACACTTACACAAAAAATTTGGTTCAATTCAATGCATATCTTCATATACTTTTGGTCGGTACAATATTGAAAATGGCACAAACGTCGCGATTGCGGGGCCTCCTTCCGGCGGAATATTTCAAAACTGAAGGAGGACCTTCTTGCCACAGCCAAAAACATTCGCAAAACATTTTGTCCAAATCTATGCATAATTTCATACACGTTTTGATGGCAGAATGGCGACATACGGACACACACACACACAGAGAGAGAGAGAGAGAGAGAGAGACGGACGGACAGACATTTTGTAAAAACATGTTTTTTGAAATCTTTGACCCCTAAAACGTGTAAATCCGTCAAAAACGGGAAGTCGAAAAACATTTCGATTACAATACCTTCTTCTATTGAAGATAGAAGAAAGTAAAAATACAAGTTTAATAAAATTAATTTTTAGATATATATATATATATATATATATTTTATAAGCTAATATTTTTTTATTCTAATTATGCTAATTTTAATTGCATTATATAAAATATATTAGGCATTGTTTTTACCGGCATTTTGGAAAATTTTTACACGTTGATTAATTAATTTGTTTTGATTTATTTATTTATATTTTATTATATTATTTTTTTATTTGTATTTGTTGAAAAGAAAGTGCATACCAAGATAGTTACAAACTTATAAATTATCATTGGCATAATAATGCTGAATTTTTTTTTCACATGCACATTTATTTAATATATGTAAAAATAATAAATTATATCTTAATGTTTTTTTAATTTGACTCAAAGAATGTTTTCATGATAATTCGTTTTTGTTTCAAGTTATTTTTTCAATGATATTTTTCATTTATATGAAATAACGAATATTCATATGGCTGTCCTATTTCAAGAAAATGTATACTTATTTAGTTAAACAATTTATGATTGATTGATATATGATACACTTTTTGCATGTTTTATCAATGTATGTTCAATTGAATATCTTAAAAACTATGATTTTTCATAATCAATCGAATCGAAGTTCAATAAAAAGCTACATACACATATACAAAACGCTTACAAATAATAATAATAATAATATTTTGATTTGATATTCCAATAAACTAGTTTCTTGCAAAACAATTAAAATTTGTACTATAATGAAAACATATGTCCGCAAATCTCACATCCTCTCAACGGGGGAAAGCCTATTTACTAATTTGATTACTTATGACAAAATTCATTTTCAATACTAAATTTCAATGGAGATATTTAAATTTTGCCCCATCGAATAAGAAATAAATGTGGTTTGACATAAAATTGTTTTCAAAACATTATTTTATTTTACTCTTTTTAAGTGTCTTATAGAAATTTCAAGCATGCATTTTTGAAATGTACATAATTTCTTGTAAAATGCAGCTGGATTGCGGAATGTAATATGTTTGTATTTAGAAAAATAAGCAGTAGCGTTTATTTCCGGCTAATATACTCTGTTACAAAATTCATATTTAATCAATAAATGTATTTAAAAATAAAACAATATTAATAAAACACAAATTTAATAAATAGGTAACCGAAGTATTTGCATAAAGAATGAAATATTTAGAATAATAAAGGACACTATAAATTGCAGTGTCTATAAATGGAGCTTCTGCATTAACCTCTGTAATGCAATTATACCCCGGTCTAGAACTTATTAAATTTCAAAACCTTATTAGAATACATAAAGATTCATATTAAATGTTTTGTTTAACAATGTTTGTATTGTTTATAATATATAAAAAAAAACATTTTCAATAATGTCTGCTTATAGAATAGTATGTTTTTATCCCAGAAATTTCGGATTTGGTTTTCTCTTCTCTGCATTCTAAAGATAAGTTTGTCTCTAAATAAAGCAGGCCATGTAGATGGTATAATTGACTTAACCAGTAAAATTTGTATTTACTGCAGGATTGGCTCGAGAAGACTACTGGATCCTAAAAGGTAGAAAAACTATTCGAGCAGCAGTACATATATGTGTATGATGCAGAAGATTTAGTGCACAAAAGATTCGGTGAAAATTAAAACTGCCTACCGCTGCTTGGTGGGAGCAACTGATATATATGGTGAAACACATCCTGAAAAAAATTCTAGGTAGAGCTTCATTATCCTACGAAGAACTGCTCACAATTTTATGTGATTGTGAACAAGTTGTGAATGCTAACTTACTAACATATGTTACTGAAGATATGAACGATCTAGCACCGTTAACAGCATCAATGTTTTTACAGGACATTAGATCCCCAGACGTGAGAGATTTTGATGCAATTCAAACTCACGAATTAAATAAAGGAGTTAAATATAGGCCACATGTTCGATACCTACGCAAATGATTTAAGCTTGAATATCATATGAATATCTAAGACAATTGCTCCAGCAAAGTTCTCTGCAAAAGAAGGTCTAGCAATTGACCATTGGTGTCATCGTACATGTAGAGTCTGATAAGAAACGTGCCTATTGGAATTTAGCCCGTAGGTAATAATTTATTTCTGGTAAAGATGGCCACCCAAGAGTTGCACGATTAAAAATTGAAAATAGTGAACTTTTGAGACCTGTGCAAAAACTATACTATTTAAAGATTACTAAAGAACTTTCTAGTGATCCAGTATTAAGAACGAGAAGTGCCAGTATAGTGACTATCCCAGAAAGTTATAGACCCTAAATAATCTTTCAACGAAATACTTTATTTTTATTTTTTATTATGTGTCATTGTGTTAATTTGAATTTGTAATAATATGTTTAATTTTATTTTAATTTTGCAGAAGAAAATTTTTATTTACCTGTTTTGAGAAAAATGAATATTTTAAGAATTATATGTTTTAACTGTAATGTAAGTATTAGTCATATTTTATTTTATTAAAGCACAAGCTAATCTACCCGGCGTTGCTCGGGTTTGTGAAAAAACAACAGCAAGAGTTGTGAAAAAAAATTTAAAATCAAAATCAAAATCTCTAAATGCTTAAAAATTGTTGCACGAATTTCGTTTAACGTTCATCGAAAAGAGAAGGGCTAGAAAATACTAACTGGATGCTTTTTAATGTGGAAAATTCTTACAAAATTGCGAAAGTATTAAAATGTTTATAGAAATATAAAACAAAATTCAAAAATTGTATTTCGAAATTTGAATAAACTTAGAGGAAAAGAGGACAAAATTTACAACATTCGGTCGAAAATTGAACTTCTATAAAATCGAAGCGGATCGCGAAAAAACGTAAATGTTGCATTACACATGGCAAAAATTTCAAAAATCACGGAACTAAAAATTTAATCTATTTTGAAAAAGTTTTGAATCTAATTAGTGTAATAAAATGGCAATCAGTGAAATGCGAATAAAATTTTTTAAAAATCGCAATAAAAAACCTTTAATGCAGCAAAAATCGCTCAGGAGAATTTTTTTCATATTAGAAAGAAGTTTAAAACCGAATTCCTTTTCCGTATAAAAAAATCGCCGTGAACTCAAACAAACAAAAAAAGCTAAAATATTGCATTAAAATTCGCTGGAGATCAAAATATTAGAGCAAAACAATTACCATAAAGACTAAAAGTTTGAAACCGAATTCCTGTTCGGGTAGAATTTTCAATCGAGTTCCTTTGAAAAATGTCAAAAAATGTGAAAGCCCGAAAATTGCACTGAAAATAGTATTAAAAAGCGCAAAATATTAAAACATCGCTAGGGTAAAAAATTAACTGTTAAAAGATAAAACACTGCAAGCAAAAAATGAACTATATTAAACAAAATGTTTGTAATCGAAATCAGTTTCCGAATGTCAAAGAATCGCTTACGAAACTTGAAGAATGGCTAAAAATCACATTCAAAATTGCATAAAAAATCTCTAAATATTTGGAATTTAATGCCTAAAAAACTAATATGAAGGGAAAGGGTTGTAATAAGAAATTATTCGTGAATAACAAAATGTTGACATGGAACACCGAAAATCCTATTAAATGCTAAAACAGTGCAATTGAAAAATAACTATATTAGGCAAAAAGTTTGAAATCGAAGTAGGTTTCCGAATGGCAAAAAATCGCCAAGGAACTAAACAAATTGGTAAATGTCGCTGATGTCAGCATAGATGTCACATAAGCACCACATTGGCGCAATTTTTCTGGCGCCAATTTGGCGAAAACCTGTTACGTGCATATTTTTTAACTAATTTCTATTTTTTTAACAGGGAATAATCATAAATTAAAAAAAAGCTTAGTTAATAATTATAGAGTAAAACAATTTATATCATAAAAAAAGAAAAAATAATAAACAAACAGTTTATTAATAAATAAGTAACAATAACCGGGATACCATGTGAAGCGCTTATATTTACTATTTTGTTGCAATCACACCAATGTGGTGCGTATATGACATCTTTTTCCATTTCTCTGGCAGAATCTTATAATTTAGCAAAAAAAGCAATTAAAATAGATTAGGAATAAAAGAAATAGGATTTAATGGTTAGTTTACATTCAGTGGAAACCAATCTGATTGCCAAGGGCAGCTAGTTTACTGTATTTGGGTAAAACACTGTAATCGGATATCATTTACGAAAGATAAAAAATCGGCGCAAAGCGTAGAAGATCTCGAAAAATCGCATTAATTATAGATATATTGAAAAATCAACTACATTAGGCTAGGGTATATAAGGGTAAAACATTGCAATTGGAAAACTTTCATGAATGGCAAAAAATTGACGCAAAAAAAAATGCTAAAAATCTCATTAAAAATTGCTAAATTTCAAAATTCGTAAATGGCAATTTTTTTAAAGCAGTAGGGATAAAAATTTGAAATTAAATTCCTTTTAGAAATTTCAAAAAATAGCCATGAAATTCTAAAAACCACTAAAAAAATGATTGAAAAAATCATTAAAAATCGCTTAATGCAAATGCATCCTGAGAATAACAATTTTTTGTATTCGGATAAAACATAGCAGTCACATTTTTCATGAATTACAAAAAAGTCGACAGAACACAAAATGTATCCAAAAATCGCATTGAAAATAGACAAAATTAAAAAAAATGTAGATGGTGAAATTTACTAAATTAGTCTAATTTTTTGAAACCAATTTCCTTTTTTAATTGTTTAAACATCACTGTGGAGATCGAAAAAATGGCACTAATCGCATTAAAAATTTAAAAATAGCATTGAAAACTCCATTAAAACGCACTAAAAAACGCACTAAAAATCGCTAGTTATTTTTAAAATCGTAGTAATCAGAATTTTCTGAAACTGATAAAACATTCTAATCAGAAATCAGTACTATTTGATTATCCGTTCGGTCAAGAAACTAATTGCCAAACTATAAGGTTAAACGCCGATAATGGCTGATCGTAAATGTCACATTCACTTGACATTAAACGCGTTACACATATTTGTTACGTCATCAAGTGATTTTTGCTTCGTTGTTTTATTTGTATTTTATTAATGTTTTTTCTAGTTTATTCGGCTTTTCATTATTTAACATAAAAATAACATTAATTTGCATAGTTTGGCGAGTCGTTTGATGATTTATATATTTTGGCGAAATTGATCGACTGCATACTCAATTATTACACGGACATCTTTTATGGATGATAAAAAAGCGACGCGGCACGCGAAAAATCTTTTAAAAAATGCATTAAAAATATCTAAAATTACATACGATTTAAAATTTAATGATCAATTTTTATTTTCTAATATCAAAAATTTCCATAAAACTCGAAGAAAAATAACGCTAAAAATCTCTTTGAAATATGCATAAAAAATCACTAATATAAAAAAATAGCAGGGTTAAAAATTTATTTTAATAAAACATTGTAAAATACTGTAATTGGAAATATTTCATAAATGACGAAAATTCGACATGCGCAAAAAATCTCGAAAAATCGCATTAAAAATCACTGAAATTCATTAATCTTAGCAGAGAGCACCGTGCGAAAACGGCGATTGCCCAGGACACGGAAATTTAGTTGGCGCCAAATTTATACTAGCAACGTCATTTTTGGTCTATCACAAAAAAATGTTCGAGGTGGAGGGCGCCAAATTGAAACTTTGTGTCAGGTGAAGTTTTATCTTCGCATGCCTATGTTAGTAGTCAAAATTTAGTACATTAAACTAAATGTTTGAGTCAAAATTTCTTTTACTAATATCAAAATACAGCGCAAAATGCGAAAAAAAACATTAAAAATTGCACAAAAAATGCACTAAAAATCCAAAAGTCATTGCGCGAAATCCAAATAAATTATATTGAAAAGAGAGCAAAATTCATTAGATTGGGTTAAAAGGATGAAACCGCATTCTTTTCGCTAATGGGGGATAACCGCCTTGAAACATTATAAAAACCTGCTAAAAATCGCATACAAATTACGTTAAAAAATCAAAAATCGGCCTTCGAGGTGCTAAACTGCATATCTAAAAGAACTTCCAACCAAAATTTTGTAGCTCTTCGTGCAGCAGTCTCACCAGGACATCGTCGAGATTTAAAATTTTTTAGTATGTATTATAAGCTATCTTTAAGTTTCAAACAGATTTTCTTGTTACATTTCCTAATTTTGTTCGCTCCCCTCTCCTTTCGCACCCTGAAATATGTTACACCATTTTTTAAGATTTTTTATCATGTATTATAAACCATCTTACAATTTAAAACAAATCATATTATAAGATTTCCGATTTTTAACAAAATCGCTGTCTCTTGGTTCCTTGGTTCTTGGTCATTGCACCACCAGGGAGTGCACTCTATTCTTATCAAAACTGTATCTGTTAAAAAACCGATCAGAAGATATATTACACGAGGGGGTGGCGGACTTAAGCAAGAATTAAAGATAATTGATGAAATTTCTATTAAAAAATAGTGGTACTTAAACTTTTAACATGTTAGGTATATTTCGCAAAAATATTCTACCTATTATATTCTCAACGGTTCAAGTTTTTGATAGAAAAACTATGGAAAAAAATAGATACTAAAAGCAAAAAATCTCGAAAAATCGTTAAAAATCGCATTCAAAATCGAATTAAAAATCGTTGAAATCTAAAAATCGTAGCAAATAAAATTTTGTGCATTACAATAAAAGTTCGAAAAAATTTTCCGTTCGTCAATATCAAAAAACAGCCGCAAAATGTAAAAAGAAAAACTAAAAATCGCATAAAAATCTTATAAAAAATTTAAAAATCGATGTAGGAACTCAAAATAAACTTTATTAAAAAGAGAAAAAAAAAATACAATATTGGGTGAAAAGAACGAAACCGTATTTGCTTCATTAATGTGGAAAAATCGGCTAAAGAAAGCTAAAAATCGCCTAAAAAATGAAATAAAAAAATTCTAATCAAAAAATCGAAAATCGGGCTTCGAGGTGCAAAACTACATGTATAGAGGTACCTTCATTGCATATTTTGTAACACTACGTACAGCGCACAGTGGGGCAAAATCCGGAAAAGCTGGCCAAAATATGAAAATGTTATTCGAATTGCACGAAAATTCGTATACAGGTGTTTTTGAGGATGCTAAGTAAGAATACAAAATTAAAATTAAAAAAAATGGCGGATACAATATGGTGGAACAAACACTACAATATCTCAAAAGTTATTCCATTTGTATGAAATTTCGTAAACTTTTCAGGATGCTAATTAAGATTCAAAAGTTAAACTTTAAAAATAAATAAATAAATAAGATGACAGATTAAAAGTAAAAACAATTTGATTTAAATAAAATTTAAAATTTCGAGGCTAAACTTAAAAAGGAATTTTCAAGGAACCAAGAGACATTTAATCGAAATTTAAGTACATTAAAGAAAAGTAAAATACTAGACTATTTATTTTTTATATTATTAAAATAAAAAGAAAATATATTCCAGAAATTCACCTTTAGAATCAATTGTAGTGTAATAAAAATATTCTTCAGACGTCAAGGTGTCAAAATAGTTAGCAGAGCTTGTTCGCAGTATTAGAAGATCCTGTGACTCTTAGGATCAATTATTTTTAATTTCTTCTACAATAATCTACCTAAACTTGAAATGAAATAATCTGATGACATTTAAAGACATAAAAATTCCTTTCATTTTCTTGCGCTACTGCATGTTTGCGATAAATCTTCTCGATGCCTTTTGATCAGTTTGTTGCATGAATCTTGAGTATCTTATGGCATTTGGCAAATTGGCAGTAATGAAGATAATGTTATTTCTTTGTCATTAATAAATAGTTTGTGCACTGAAGTAGGCATATAGAACCAGGGTTGTAGTTTAAATCTACGAGCTGTTTGTTAGGAAACATTTTCGAAATTGATCAAATAAATGACATGGATGCAAGAAATTACTTATGACATAGAATCATTTTATCAAATCTTCGTATACGCTCGTTATAGAAGCACAAATAGTTGTGTTTTCAAAGAATCGTTGAATTGTATTGCCACTATTTGTGCTTCCAAATCTGAGATTTGATTTCTTGACAAGAAGTCGTAATTGTAAACAAAATATTTTTTGCATATTTTATTTTGCAATCTCAGTGTTCTTCTTTTCATGCAGAGTACGAGCTTTCCATTTTTTCTATCCGGTTTCTCTGCGAGGTGTAAGCCCTCTCTAAGCATCTTGGTATGTAACGTAGATATTCTGAATTCTAAATTATCTCTATCCTTTTCTAATTAAAATGTCATATCGGTAAGAAGCTGTTTTGATGTTGTCTGACATAGGTAGCAACGTTGAGTATTACACTAATTCGTTATTAACGACTATTTCTTCTGTATCAATGATTGTATTAAAATAAATAAGTTAATTCTCCTGTGTTTAATACAATACCATTCATTGACAGTAGCTCCCGTGTTTCTTGAAAAAAAAATGGATCTTGATTGGCCCGATAGTGAAATGAAGACCTCGGAATTTTCAAATTAACGGTTCATGAATTATTCGCAACATTTAGGTATTCTAGTAGCACGGGAGAAGTGAAAAATATATTAGAACCTTCTACCATCTTCATAGCTAAATATTTGTTTAAATGTACTTAGAATAGATGTGTCATCACATCCTCACTTGTAAACCAAATCCAAATTGCTAATGTAGGCGAAAGTCATATTCATAAAGATTTTCACTCGCATTAATGAAATACGCTCAGTAGTTTTTATCAGCAAATATAGCCATTGACAAAATAATTCTTCTAATTATAATAGAACAAACAAAATTACTACCTATAAAGATAAGAAAATGTTATTCTACCGGATCAGTAATAGAGAATTATTTTCATTTTTTCATTACTAAGCTTACTTATCAAATTAATGTAATCTTATGATTATAGTATTTATTTACAATATAATAGGAAATAAACTATTATAAATTGAATAATTAAAAAATTTGAAAAATATTTATCAGCTAAATTATGTGAAAAGTAGTCAATTTCAAAATTTTTGAGGCGGCCGAAAAAGTGGTATTTTTACTTGCGGTTACTAAAATATGCGTGAAATGCAGAAAGGCAGTTTTAGGCAGCTGGTTTTTTATGAATCACTAGACAATAGCCCAAGTTATTATTTCCATTAAATTTCGTTGCGGAACACTGTGAAAAATTTAATCTTTTTGATGTTTAAAAGCAAAAAAAATGAAAACATTTCTAAATTTTTTTATCAAAAATGACAATGAATTTATTAATTTTTACGTGCTTAATATAAATTTTCTAATACATGCAAATAAAGTACATACTATCATAGTGTGAATCCATTTCAAATCGTTAAAATCGGATAATATTATAAAATATAGCACGCGTTTAGAGGAACTGTTGTTTTGCTGTTTTTGTTCGCTCTAAATGATATTCCTTCAAGCATCATTTTTGAAATGATGCTGCTTGTAAGGGCAAAGCAAAAATATTTTTTTAAATACAGAATCTAACACTCCAAACATTATTCTAGCCAACTGTACAATCGAAATTCCCTAAATCGTAACTTCATTTTTAGACTTTTGGCCAGCTTTTTGGATTTTTGCCTCACTGTGTAGCGGTCTCTTCGGAACAGCGCTGACACGCAAACATACTTGTCTCTTTATTACTATAGAAGAAGATAGCACGGCAGTGCTATGCTTTATTTATTTCCAGTGCGACTCTTTAACGTTATTTAAATACAGAATTTAACATTGAACGAGTTATTTACTAGACATTTTCCCATATTTTGTACGCGCTGCCACAAATTTTTTTCGAAGCACCTAATTGAGTAAAAATTTTCCTCCAATCAAAAAAAAAAAAGAAAAAAAAAAGCTAGAGATCAATGGACATATTTCCAGCAGCATTTAAATATTTTCATGTAATTAAAAAAAATGATTTTATTTATTTATTTATTTATTTTATTTTATTTTATTTTATTTTATTTTATTTTATTTTATTTTGTAAGAATTAAAGACGGTATATTTTAGACGCCATATTGGAAATGAAACGGAGATTTTGAAACATTTGGTACCAAGATAAGAATCATTTATAGAAAGTAATTTATAAGAAGCATGATTTTCATAATAAAAAGGCATATTAAAACATTGATTCATTAATCAATGTGAATCAATTTATCAAGAAGATTTTTAGTTGAAGAAATTTAAAAAATAAGTAAATAAAACTTTTTTCGATTTATTGTTTCTTCAAAGTAATAGAAAATATACATGTAAGTAATATTTGAAATCGAGGTTTCTGACACATTGGCATCAGAAAAAAATCGCGCCAAATCCTGTGCGTATAAGGTATCTGTGCCCGGATTTTGTACCTATGCCACACTTTTAAAGTTTCTCCGCCTTATATGTTCGATGTAAATCAAAATAAATTAAGGTAAATTAAAGTCTTCAAAAATAATAGCAAAAATAATAGTACATCATCCTTGGTATGTAATGAAACTAGTAAATCTGCAGAACTAGGCCTTCAAACTCAAGTTCTGGCATTTATTAAAGGTTATTTAACCGCAGAATTAACGAGTACATGGCGTAAGACTTTTCGGCACTGCAATAAATTAGCCAATTCTATTAACTTAAATATTCAAATCGAATGTAAACAATTACAAACAATAATGTTTACAAATGATTTTTTTAATTTCCGATTTGGCGATTTTTTAAAATCGCGCCTAAACTTGTAATATTACGAACAATTAATCATTGAATAAAATTAATTTTGAATTAATTTGTATTAAATTTATTATTCCGATAACTCTTAAAATGATAACACACTACACGACTTAATTTTTGAAATAGCACAGAGAGTTTCTGTTGAAAACAGCTGTTTTTTTATATTTCAAGTTAATATTTTTATAAAATTCTTTTGATTCATTATCAGTCTGAAATAATAAATGCAAACACATTTAAAACGTTCATAACGCTCAACCTTTTGGCCCAGATGTCTAATACTTACAACGTTGCAGCAATTTTTTTATGCCAATTTGGCGAAAATTTCGTTTTCAAATACCAGTCATATGCATAATTTTACATTATTTTGTATTATTAAAATAGATAGTGATAAATAAAAAAAGTTTATTAATAATTGCAGACGAAAACAATTTATATCATTAAAAAAGGACAGTAAAATAAAATAAACAATTTATTAATATATATATACAATGATAGCCGAGTTAGCATGTGAGACACATAATCGCCATTTTGTTACGATTGTACCAACGTGTGGCATATATGATATCTGTCCCCTACTTTTCTACGTTGAACCCTACCAAGGAATGTAGTGGAGGGTATACGGGGGCATACGTCGTATACCCTCTGGATTTTTAAGGTATACGGTATACACTCTGTTTCTCAAGAAAGCTATAGTGTTATACACTCTGGGGTATACCCTCTGCTTAGAATGTATACCCTCTGATTTTTTACGACTACACCACTGACCCTACCCAGACCCTCGATTGGCGGTTTGATTGTTTTTCGCTTTTAAAATTCTGTCGAAGTTAAATTCCAATTTGGGGCAGAATTTCAGTTCAAACATTAATTAATTTACCAAGAATTTTCTAACTGAAGAAATACAGAAAATAAATAAATATGACGTCACACATAAAGTAAAAAAATAAATACATTTTATTGATACTATGTCTTGAGGTATTATTGGAGGTATATTATATTGTAAAGAAGCAAATGTCTAGATCTGTACTTCTACTCAATTTATCAATACTGATTGTTAAATATAAAGATTAGTTATATACAGACAGTGATGTAGTTTTAAAAAATACAGCTGCTCAGAGCGGAGCCTTCTGAGCAGAGGGTATACGCGCAAGGCAGGGGGTATACCTTAGAGTGTAGATACTATTACTTTTCTTGAGAAACAAAGGGTACACGATGTTCTTTAAAAAAAATCCAGAAGGCATACGGCGGATACCCCCGTATACCCTCCACTACATCCTTCTATACATAATAGATTTTTTTTTGTCGAATATGACCTCATAATTCAGATGAAAAGAATTCACCGAGGAGAAAAGTGACATCTGACATTTTACGTCGTAAAATGTGAAACAGATTTTAAGAATTAAAACGCGCACATTTATGACGTCATATTGGAAATGAAACAGATATTTTTAAATATTTGGTAGCATGTAAAGATTCCAGTTCCATAAGTAAAAAACACTAACGATTTGGAAATTAGGAATACAATTTGGTACGGCCCTGGGTAAATTACATCTGTAATTGTGGTGATACAATACAGCATAAAAGAATTCCTGATGATGGTACCCTCAGTTAATTTTGAAATGAGTTCATCTGAATGCAGTAGTTATTAAAAAACTTGAGATATTAAACAAAAACATAATTTGCTGAAAAAATTAGAAAAACAAAATTTATTTCCTACATGATTTAAGCCCAAGAAGAGACAGATATTAAGATAATTGATTTATTTATTTCTACATTTAATATTATTTTTTTGAAAAATAAGTTAAACCCTGTGAAAATTAAAAAAATAACAATGAAATTCAAACAATATGGTACTTAAATACCCTAGATCTTAGATTCTGCTCAAATGATATCGAAATAAGTCTAAGACTTTTTGCCAAACTCAACTTGCAAATATTTGCATTGCAGCTTTTGTATTATGTTTATGACAAGCATAAACAAAATGAATAGACAATATAAAAAGCAGATGTTCAAGAAAAGGCTTAGCTTTATTCCAATTTCATTTGAGTGTAATCTAAGATCTAGGATATTTAAGAATCATATTGTTTGAATTTCATTTTTATTTTTTTATTTTCACTGGGTTTAACTTATTTTTTCAAAAAAATAATATTAAATGTAGAAATAATTAAATCAATTATATTAATATCTGTCTCTTCTTGGGCTTAAATCGTGTAGGAAATAAATTTTGTTTTTCTAATTTGTTCAGCAAATTATGTTTTGTTTAATTTTATATTTTATTGCCCATTGTTGAGTTTATCAAGGAATCGAAAACTCAAGGTGGGTGAATGTCGCGACTTTGATTAATATTGTGTAATTTCTTGCGGTTTCCATACTCTCATAGTGACCCCATCATCATAATTTTATTTTCGTGCAGGTGATCACGAGCAATGATAAAAAGAGTAGAATCTTTATGGAATAAAAAAATATGTTAAGAGTTTATCTAAAATGGTTGCAGCTTTTTTTGTAAGATAATTAGATTACTTTCACACGTTTAATTTAAAATGGCGATGTTTATATTTTCGGGTAGAATTTATATTATCGACATCGCACTGTTTGCGATATCAACAATGTTAGAGCTTTTATTTTGGAAAAACGAATCCATTTATAATGTAAACTCTGCCAACAATTCTTTTTTTAACTTTGTGTTTTGTAATATTTTCTTCAATCGTAATTGAGTGTGTCTTAATTATCCATCAATTATTTACATAAAAAGTAGCAACAAATTATTCGCCAGATTGTGACGCAAAGTAAACAAATGGCAGCATTTTGAATATTGAAATATTAAAAAAAAGTAAGAAATTTGCAAAAACACAAATCACTAAAGCAATTTTCAGCAGTTTTTAACTGTACGTTTTAACATATAATGGTAACAGAAACAAGAAAAGACAAAAAACAAAACAGAAACAAAAGCTTCCACATTTATATATTGACGTTAGTTTTTTAATTGGCCCTGATCTGTTGGTGAATGAAACTAATTTGTTAAACGCAAATGTGCATCAAAAAATTGATCGAGATTTTTTTCCTCTTAGTATCATTGCGTCGTTGTTTATATACATGGCTGCTAATTTAATTAACTACATAACTAATAAATGAATAAATTGCCTGAAATAACCAAAGCAATATCAGTGGCGTCCGGTAATAACCAGGTAAGGCACATTTTTAATATTTTGAGTAATTAAATGTTTAAAGTTTTCAGAAATGGCTTTTTTATTATTACCTTTATAAAATAGATTAGAACTTAATAATTTTCACTACCTTCCATTAGGATATAAGAACCTTTTTTGGCCAAAATAGTTATATAAAAATAGGTTTTATTAATTGAGAACTAGTTAAAAATGTAAATTTTATCTCGTAATTACAGTTTTACATTTATTTTTCATAAATGCAAATAAAATGAAATTTAATTTTTTTTTACATTTATTAAAATAATGTAATTATTAAATGTTTTTATTAAAATAATGTACTATTATTCAAATAAATGTTAATAAAATTACATTTTAATAACACTTATCAAAATTTAAAAATGTGTCTTTCCTGGTTATTACCGGAAGCTACATAATTATAGACGATTTATAGTCCAGTCATTTTAGCACCTTTTTTTACAAATAGGGGAAAAAATTAGAACAAAGCTGGATTTTTGCATAAGTGTTAGTTAGGGTATGTAGTTTAACATAATAAAAGTCCCCATCGATCCGATGTGAGCTTTCGCCGCCAGAGGGCGCTAAAGGACTTGAAAATCGGTTTTTTGTGAATATCTCACGAACAATGGTATTTAGAAAAAAAAGTTCAATTACAAAGATCTAGATAATTAAATTTCCTACAAAAAGTGTCATTAACATTTTTTTGTCACACCAACCCTTCCCTGCTGAAAATTAAAATAAAGTAAACGTGTTTGAAAAAATGTGGAAGCGCAGTCATAACGCGGCGAAGAGGCAGAACATATACAGAACAACTTTGGATCCTCCCCTCAACTCCCCCATTGTCTGTATGCCGTTTTCGCGCTTGTGCAACAGTAATTGCCCAATATCCTATATCTCTTTGCATTTGTGGAAATGCACCACCTGCAGGTACCTTTCCAAAATTTAATTTTCATTTGGTGATCATTTCGCTAGTATGAAATCGCCCTAATTTATTACCCCCAACGAAGTATTCTTTATGAGATCAGCACTGTACGAAAGGGGGCCACCGGCGCGGATATTTGGAAGGCGCCAAATTTATGCTACCAACTAATTTTTGGCCTGTCATATAAAAAAGTTGGGGGCGCCAAATTGAAGCTTTGCCCCGGGCGCAGTTTTCTCTTTGCACGCCCCAGTGTATTTAGGAAGAGAATTATTTTATTTTCAACGCATGTTATAGAAATTGTTAAATAGTAATGACAGTTTAAAATGACTCTTTCTTAGTTGCTGATTGTGAGCAAAAAATGGAGATTGACAGAATAGTATGTATTGTATGCGGTGAGGATTGCGTTCCGAAAGATTATGTAAAAATAGGAATAAAGGGACTCAAGTTCCTTGTGACAGCAAGTTCGGAAAGAAGTGACCATAAGTAGAAAATATTTGAAGAAATAGCTAAAAACAATAGTGAATGTACCGTTCACCCAATGTATAGAAAAATTATACTGGAAAGAATTCTATTAAATCATACAAAAAATCTATTGCAGAAAAACCATCAATGTCTGCACAAATTACTCCATTGAAGGAAAAATTGAGAAATAACAGTCCGTTGTTTGAATTTAAGGAAAAATGTTTGTTATGTTCTGATACATTAGACTAAACTTTTATATAGAAGGGAAAAAAACACTAAAATATTGCAAAAAGAAATTTTTTTAATCTAATCATTAAAAATAGACACGTCTCATATCTATGCTTATGGAGAAATTTATAGAGAATGGTTTTGAAGCGAAACAAGCAGAAGATGATGCATACACACTAATTGTTAAAACAGCTATTGAAATAGAAAAGTCTGGTGCGCTTTACTGCTGTTGTTGGCGATGATGTTGACTTGCTCGTATTATTGACTGCTTTAGCACTTCCAGCGATAGAGATATTTTTAAATAAGCCAGGAAGAGAACGAATAGCAACCACCCTGTATTCATCGCACAGTCTTAACAATGATGCTGTTCTGAAAGATCATATATTTTCCTTCACACTTTTTCAGGCTGTGACTCGACATCAGCGATGTTTGGGGAAAGTAAAATGTCGTTAGAAATTTTTTTAAAAAAGAAAGAAGTTAATAACATACAAGCTGCCAGCATTTTAAAAAGTGATCAAGTATCCCAATTTGAAGTTTCCGAGGCAGAAAAAAACTATTTTTCTTGCTTTATACGCTGGTAAAGTAGAAAATTCTCTGAACAAGCACCATTATGTATGTTTAAAGAAAGAAGCTGCTGTTGGTAAAAAAAAAAAGCCTTTCATCGTTGCGGCCTACCGAAGATGCAGCTAGATTGCACAGTTTACGTGTTTATCATAATAGTACATGATAAACACGAGTAACTCATTCGTACAATACCGGTTTGGCGATAAACTACATCCTGAGGGCTGGTGCTGGCAAAATGCACCTAATTTGTCTCCAATTCCAGCTACCTTACAGCCCGCACCAAAAAATATTATTGTACCAATTTTTTTTACTTGCTCCAAAGGATGTGGAAAAGCATGTGGATGCCGATAATTTGGATTGAAATGGTCTGATATTTGCATAAATTGCTGCATAATTTCATCTCATAATGCAAGTAAAATTGAATTTGAAGACCAAGAAGATATTGACATGTATCCTGCCCATTGCAAGGGAGGAGGGAAGCGCTACTTCTGAATTCAGTGATGATATCGAAAGGCGAACAAAAAATACTGAAAGCAGCACAAAAACGAAAGAAAGAAATACAGATAGTGACGAATCTGAATTGTGTGTAGAAATTGAAGTTGTGCTAAGAACTACTAAAGCAGTTAAATGACTGAAATCGGATTAAGCCAGTCACTATAAGTGGACTATACCTACGGGGGAAACCACAAAAAAGAAAACGCGCTAAATGCTTTTCCTCAAGAGTAATGTGAAAATGAGCATAAATTTATGTTATATATTCACTTTCTCCATTCAAAGGTGAGAATTTTAGATCTATTTACATAATTTTTTTAAAAAAACAGCAGATTTTTCGAATTTTTATAATTTTACTTTCAAATATGTTCACTTTTTTGCTTTTTTGACAGGGAAGCGTTGGTGTGACAAACAAATGTTAATGATACTTTTTATAGGAAATTAAATTATCTACAACTTTGTAATTGAACTTTTTTCCCTAAATGCCATTGTTCATGAGATATTCACGAAAAACCGATTTTCAAGCTCTTTAGCGCCCTCTGGCGGCGAAAGCTCGCATCGGATCGATGGGGACTTTTAGTATGTTAAACTATATACCCTAACTAGCTCCTATGCAAAAATCCAGCTTTGTTCTAATTTTTTCCCCTATTTTTGCTAAAATGACTGGGCTATTAAAGAAATAAATATAAATTTTATCTGGTTATTACCGTTACTTTATCCACTTACCCGATTATTATTGTTTTTTTTTTTAAATTTTTATGTGAAAATTTATAGTCGCCCTGTGACGAGGAGTATTCGATTTTCATTTTTCAGAACTATGACAGATGAAAGTACTCTTTTAAAGCTACATATTCCCAAATTATCTCATTTTTTTTTTTTCAAAAATGTGCCTTACCTGGTTATTACCTTGGTTATTTCAAGCAAAAGTACGTTACGTATGTCATAGAGTGAAAAAGGTAAATATAGAAATCTCACATTCATGAACAGATCGTTTTATTTTATTTATTTATTTATTTTTAACATTTTGAATTTCTTCTGATTTCTGTGAAAACATTCTTCCGATTTCTGTCCCTCTCTTTTATTTTCGAGTTATTGCGATTTATATAATTTCCCATCTGATTTTGCTACGATGGAATATTTCTTAAAAATTGGTTTCTGTAATTCTTTCCATATAGTTTAAAGCTACATTTGTAGTAATTGCTCTGGCGTATCAAAAACACCAGTTATTTTGCAAGAGTATGCTACACTTGTAATTTCACTTGCGAAGTTGACCCAGCATCTTGATTTGCAAATATGTTTTTATTTTAACCATCCGTGGTTTAAAATCAAATCCACTATTAATAAGAAATCTATGAAAAAAATCTTTAGTTTTGTGAAAAAATAGGCAAAATTGTTCATTTTATAAGTGATTTTAGCTGTTCAAACTTTAATCTGATTTAGTTGAGATTTTCCATAATAATTAAATATTGTAATATGCAACGTTTTCAGATACAAGCTTTTTAATTTCCTAATGTTATTTTTTCTCTGTACACTAGAGTACAGACTGTACACTATATTTTAGTCAAATTCAGGAAGAATGTAGAAATGTTATAAAAAAAAAACTCTAAAGAGAGAAGGAAAAAATTGTTTACTTCATTTTAAAATAGCTTTTCGATATTACCGAAAGATTTTTAATTTTTTCGGTTCTTCAATAAATATACAGATTTTCAATTTATGCTGCCATTTGTTATTAAAAATTAAATTAAATTGCATTCCTATCATGAAAGTTGAATTTTTTAGACATAGCACTTAAACTAAAAGTTAGTGATAAAAAGCTTTCAAAGTAATTTTGTCTATGATGTAAGAATAAATACTTCTAAAAAACAAAATTAAAAAGATGTTTACATGTGAATAAAACTTGAATAAAATTTTAAAGAAAGTGGCTTTTTTAAGATAGAGGTATCTTTCGTATGTACTCCAAAAATCTAGAAGATAAGCTGAGTATCACTTTTCTTATAACATTAAAAAAAAACTTTACTGACTGGATTACATTACCTTCAGCGTTTCAATGGGATTCATATTTTATTACTTAAAGAAAAACTTATTACCTATTGGCATTTTTTCTCAAAAAAAGATAGTTTGAGATTACAAAGAAATCGAATTGTGTTTGTCAAAAAAAAAAAAAAAAAAAAAATGTAGAAGAAATAACGCTCTATATCAGCAAAAGTAATATGTTTCGTGTTTTTTCACAAGGGATTAGTGATTCTTTTGCTGAATTCTATTTTTAGTTTCAAAAAGTTTGATTTAAAAGCATTTAGATTTATAAATATAAATTTTAGAAGAAGTAAGTTACATAACGTTATTTGAAATCCAACTTAATTGTTCTATAAAATTAATTATATGAAAAAAGAAATAGTTTATTAAAATAGTTTATATATATATATAAATAAAATATTGAAATAGTTTATTAAGAAATATTAAATTAAAAAGCTTATTTAACTTTAAGTAGATTTTGCTTTAAAATACAATAAAAGTTGAAATATCTTGAAATTAAATTCTTAATTTTAAAGAAAAAAAAGGTGGAAATTTAATTTTTGTTTAAAATGGTTAGATTAATATATAGATTTAAGTTATGTTTAAAAAATGTCTAAATTAAATTTGCATTGTTTAATTGCAAAGTTTTTTTTTTTTTTTTTTTTTTTTTTTTTTTTTTTTTTTGCAATAACTTAGGGGAAAGTTGGATAAAACCGGGATCCTAATGCTTTTCTTTTTATTATTCTGCTCTATGTGAACAAAACAATCAAAATTTGTATTAAAACGATAAATTGATTCCTTGCGAAAGAAATAAGAATTCATTCACTCTCGAACTATTGCAATTGAGACCATAAAAACACTTATTTTAGAAATATGCAATACCCCAGTTTTGTCCGACCTTGTCGGACAAAGTCGGGTACTGGAAAAAATGATTAAAAGCACGTTGCAATTTTACAATAATACAATTTATTAAAGGAAAATTGACATATAGTACTTATAGAGTGTGAATCTATGTGAAATCTGCATAAAATAAAAATGAGTTAAGTTATGCTTTAAGAATTGAAACTGTTAGGCATAAAAATCAAAAATAAAAGTTTGATTTTATTCATTTGCACTGCTGCACGCTTTATATGCCCACCCTCTGCTATGAAGTTACTGTATTCAACTCTCCTTAAGTTTGGATGGTTCATGTAAGCCGTTGTAAAAGATGCATTATTCACTTTCATCTTCCTTCTTATTTGATGTCAAATGTTTTTTTTTTTTTTTATCTTCGGACTCTTCTTTTTCACATCAGTTTTTTTATTTTGCTTTTCTGTTATTATGGAAAGTTTTCGCTTCAGGGTTAAGTTCTTCTTTAAGCTCTTCTTCTCTGTTTTTTCACCCTTTCTTTTTCTTCTTTTTCGAGTTCTAATTTGTAGAGGGTTCAAATAAAGATAGATGTTGAATACAAATGATTAAAAACAATCTTCTATATAACAACTTAATTTAAATCAATTTTTTTGTAAAGTTTTTAAATATTTGTATACCGTCAAACAATGCATAAACAAGCTAATCCTATTTCAATCACGCAAATAAAAGAGTTGTCTAAAACGGAAAATTCTCGGCTATGTCCGACCATCTGTATCCCGGTTTTGTCGAATCGTACCATTTCGATGGAATGTTACCCTAGCGCAGTTCAGATAACTCGTAGACACATATCTAAATGTTTAAATAACTAGTATGCTATACTTACTTAAAGTACTCTATTATTACTTAAACTACTTATTTAAATACTCATATGCTATACTTACTTAAACTAAATCTTTAGTTATTTAGGATTTGTAAACGTAATATTGCAGACGTCGAATTTTTTACTTTCAACATAAAATCTTTTAAAAATCCCCACTGCGAAATGAGTTCGTTTACACAACTTGTGCTTGCTGGGAACTGGCATGAGGCTCGCCTAGAAGTAATTATAAATGTTTCGGCTCTATACCACCTTAAATAAAGCTATAACGCCTAGTTCTCGGTTTTATCAAACTTTCCTTTACATACATTCCAAACTTCAGATATTATTATATTGTTTTTCGAAAATGTTAAGAATTTCAAAAATCTTATGATTTAAATAATGATTTATGATTTAATTAAATAGGCATTTTGTGAAATTAAAGAAAGTATAGTGTTTGGTAGATGGTCTGCAAATTCTTTTTCAAAATTTCGTAAATGTTAAATTATCTGGTGATTTTTATGAAAAAATCAATTTTAAAATTGGCTACAATCAAAATTTAAAAATCATAAAAATTCTTTACTTTCTATTGAAAGAAATGCTTATTAATGTCAAATTTTGCATTCGGAATTTCGCAAGAAATCGTTAGAATACATTTTTTTTTCGATCGCCGAATTTCTAGAATTTTTATTTAGAAAAATATGGTACAGTATTAAAATATTTTATTTATTTATTTATTTTGCAAAAATGAAGTAGAATAAAATTAGAATATCTTTCTAAATCAAATTTTAGTTAATTGTCTTCGTAGAAAACGTCTTTTCAAAACATAATTCTTTTATTAACTGATGGAAAATGAATACCGTGTTTAAAATGATCATTGCTTTACAAAAATGCGACGCATTTATAAATTTAAAGCTCAAAGGTTAAAAATGAACGCAAAATTTTCCCTATGTGTTTGAAACAATTTCTGGAAGTAATGCACATTTATTCCCCATTTCATTGTCTCCATAGATTAATATAGAAAACAGACAGACAAGTGCCTTTTGTACCATGTCTTGAAAAGATCGAAATCGCTCTTTTGTAAAAAGGACTGAAGAAAGAATTTTTATTTTTATGTTAATATTTTCTGTTTCAGTAGAGAGGTATCCAGAACGAAAATTCGGATGTTTCATGTGTTACAATACCCTGCCATAAAATTTTATTTAGATAAACTGAACTCAAAGTTTTAGTTTAAATTTCTGTGCTTACTGTTACTAAAACTAGATTACATAATGCGGAAGAAGTCATTTTTAAAAAACAAAATAGTTATCTCGATTTTGAACATGTTAGTAACGAACAATTCCATCTCAGCTTAGGGCATGTCAATTCACCATCCCAGTTTTTTTTCAAAAAAATTCAGTAATTAGAACTAAGTGATTTATAAAATTTCCTAAAAAGATTTTTCCCTAAAAAACTTATTTCTCTGATTACATCACTTTAAAGTTCATGATAAAATGACAGTTTTCAGAAAAACTGAAAAACGCTTCATTTTGAAATGAACACAATACCAAACATATTCAACATATTCAGTCAATTTATTTTTTATGAACAGTTATTAAACTGAATTTTACTTTAGTATAGCTTTAAAAAATATAGTGACATTTTTACTTAATTAAAAAATTAGTTTTTAAGCACAAAAAATATAATTATTCCTGAATTAAAGATTTTTTTCAGAATGAAAAAAAAATAATTTAAAGCTAAACATTGATGGCAATTCAAAGACCTTTAATGGGAGTTTTACAGCAAATTTCATTTTAACTCTACGGTGCTTAGAACCTTTGTAATAAAATTTTAAATTATGCAAAATTTTGTAAAATCATTACTTTTGAAATGCAATTTCTCAAAAACACAATTTTTTAAAAATCTGATAATATGCTCAATTGATACCTTGTTAGTCTCTAATAAATACCTTACAACAAATCGTGTGTTTTTGCTTAGAAAATGTTATATGATTTTTTGAAAATAACATGTTATGTGCATTTTTCAACAGACCACAAAGTCAAGCTCTTCCTTATTTAACCGAACTTGTAATGTAATTAATATTTCAAACTAAAAAATACAACACTAGTACATAATTATTACTGTTAAGTTATAGCTAATCATTTGCTTAAGTTTAAAATTGCATAAAATACAGCCACTAATAGAATTAGTATTGATCATATGTCATTTCATTCCATACTTATAAATGTGCTAAATTCATCTAAAGTGTGTTAAATATTTTGCTATATAGTATGGATATAATATATTAATATGCAAATACGTACATTATAGCTGAATTAGATTTTTTTTCAAGTTTAGGTTTTTTTTTTTAATTAGTTATTTTTTCTTCAGAAAACAAGAAGATCAAGCTTTTTCTTATTTCTCTGAATTTATAATATTTTTTTAAAGAAAAAATAACAATATGCACATAATTATGGCAGATAAATATAAACTAATCTTCAAAAATTCTTATTCATAAAAGTAAATAAGCCAAACCCCTTAAGAAAATTGCGTTTATGATGCATTTTGACTTTGCTGAAAATTAGTCACTAATATTGTCAAATGAAGTACAAAGCTACCACTGGCAAAATACTGAGATATCGTTATTTACCTGCACAGCATATTTTAGAGAAGAAAAAAAGAGTTTTATCATAGTTTCTGATGATTAACTCATGATGCAGCTCATGCTGTTTGTGACATAGAAAAAGTAAAAAAAAAGAATTATTTAAGTTGTACCAATTACAAACATTGGAATTAACTGTGTATATGTCAGATGGAGCTGGAGCACATTTTAAAAACAAGTATCAGTTTTATGTATTGCACAAAAATAAAATTGTACTGAAGTAGTGGATATTTTCGGGTACTAGCCATGTTAAAAATGCATGTGATGCTACTGGGGAGTGACGCAAGCACTATGCAACAAATTTTAATCTCCAAAAGGAGCCAATAAAAGCTAGCCGAGATTCTGTCTCATTTGTTGCTGAACTATCGTCTCTGTTAAAAAACATCCTTCTAGTCCATCCAGACAGAAATATTATTCAATCCTATTGAACTAATAATGAGAAAGAATATGCTAATGTAAAATCTATTGCTTGTATAAGATCTAAACATTATAGGGTGATTGTAAATAATGAAGCTTATATGGGACGATCAAGTAAAAAAGAATTGACAAAAGTTGAAACCTTCAACCAAATGAAAAGACAATATTCAATACATGGTTTCCAAATCGGTGATTTCATTGGATGCATTTATGAAAATGATTGATGGATAAGACAAATCAATGGTATATCAATCACAAGAACTAAATGACATTAAAAGTACCATTCATGTACCCAAGATGGTCCACAGCTAAAGCATTCTAGTGGCCAAAAGAATCTGGAAAGAAAAAATATGAATGTGCATTACCATTGGAAAATGCGCTTGTAGAAACAGAAGAACCATTTACAATAGGACAATCTGAGCGACTTCATACTTTCAATGATAAGGAGTTTAAGTTAATTTAAGAAATTTTCAATACCTAATTCAGCTGTAATGTATGTATTTGCATATTCTCATCCTTCTGCTTGACCTTGGAATAACATATTTTGAGCTTATTCCATCGACGATAATTTTCAGAGTTTTCAAGCTACGTTTTGAGACTTTCAAAAATGTTTCTTTATACATTATGATAACACGTCATGCACATTATAGTTTGATTGTGTTCCCGCGTGCATAAGCGAAACTTCATTTACTAAACCTGTTAATTTCTTATACAATTATTATTATTTTATTATTCTGGTTACAGGGTATTGTGTAGAATATTGTTTGTCATATTTTCTAAAAAGAACATTTTTTTAAATTTAGAGCTCTGCAAATTACAAGCAAAAATAGCATCTCAAAATTTGAGACTGATTTTCTTAAAACATTAGTTTATCTACGTGTATATATTCTATCCTGATACAAATGAACACAGTTTATTACAATAATCCACTTAATCATAACACTAGTTTACAAAATTAAACTTTCTGTCTCTTGCCGCGAATTCTGTGGTTGAGAATGTTCACTTATGACATGTTTTTGTCAAATCTAACCAGAAAATATTTTGAGCAGCTCGTGTTACTTTGTCTTTGATTTTTTTCATTTAAGCATGCATATTAATCGATAACAGGCGTATTTTACTGTGTTGAAATTAGTTTCTCAAGTTTTTGCGTCATGAGTAGTTCAAGGAGACATTGTTTAAACAATCCAGATCATTTTTGCTACAGATGCGGAGAATATGTGTTTAAGAATTGCAGAAAAGTTACATCAGAGTTGGCGAAAAATATTTATTTTGAGTATTTTGGGATGTTCTTGGATAAACATGAGAAGTCTTGGGCTCTCATTTGTGTTTGTAAATCGTGTGTGGAATATTTAAGGTTACGGAAAAGCGATAAAAGAAGTGCCTTTAAATTTGGACCACTGAGTAATGTGCAAGAACCACAAAATTATCTCGAAGACCATTTTTTAGTAGAGTGAACGTAAACGGTTTAAGCACTAAGCATCGAGCTAAATGGCAGAACCCAAGTACTAGTTGTGTTCAACGTCCAGTGCAGCGTTCACCTCATCACAAAATGATGCTGATTTTGAACGTATGTCATATGAGCCAAAACGCTTTTACCAAAATGTGTTAGATAATTTTGTAAGAGATTTATATCTCTCTAAACAAGCTTCAGAATTGTTAGCATTAAGACTAAAAGAAAAAAAATTGCTTTCATACTAAAATAAGTTTTTATCGTGAAAGAGATACATAATTACGGTTGTATTATAGGTGGCTGATGACTTTCCCCAACTTGTTTTATTAGTGAGAAATTGCAGACCTAATAATCGTTGAGCTATTCTTGTGGTTTCATGTCGGCAGACTTGGTAAACTATATATTTTTGGATTCACCACAACAACAGAATCTCATTTTTACATGATATTTTTAAAACGAGGGTCGCTTATGGACGCTATATTGGAAAATGGCCGCCGTCGTTGAGCTAGTGAGTCGTGTGACTTCGTATCAGCCGACTAGGTAAACCTTACATTTTTGGATTTATCAGATCAACAAGCCATTTATCCATGATACATTCGAAACAATGATAATTTATGGGCGCCATTTTAGAAAATGGCCGCCGTCATTGAGAAAAAAAGCTCTTGTGATTTTATGTTTGCGATCTTGTTAAATGATACACTTTTCGATTCACCAAAACATCAAAATGACACGTAACTATGATATTTTCAAACCCAGGGACACTTATGGACGCCGTATTGGAAAATGGCCGCCATCGTTGCCAGGGGCTTTTGTGGTTGAGCCAGAGGCTCTTGCGATTTCATGTCAGTGGTCTTGTTAAATTATATGCATTCATTTTTGGATTCACCACGACATGAGAATGACATTCATCCATATTTTTAACCGACTTCCAAAAAGGAGAGGAGGTTATCAATTCAACGCGTATGTATTTTTTTTATGTATGTTCACCGATTACTCCGAAACTAACCAACCAATTAACTTGATTTTGGTGTTAAATGAAAGAGCTTGCTCTCGAATTGGTACCACTTCCGTTTCATAGAAATTGGTTCAGTACTTTTTTAGTAATTAGGCAAAAACTAATAAAATTAGTGATTTCTCGCAAATCAGTAGTAATATGGATGTCGAATAAATTTACCGATGCCAGGATGGCCGAGCAGTCTAAGGCGCTAGATTTAAGGTCTGGTTTTCGAAAGGCAGCGTGGGTTCGAACCCCACTCCTGACGTACGTGTATACAATAATCTTTTCCGTGTTATAATTTTTAAATATATATTTAACAAGTTAAATACTAATTATTCCATTAGGAATATTTTGTATTTAACCGTTACCACAGAGTATCAGAGATTTTTTATTAACTCAATACTTTATCAGCGAAAGAGTACTCAAAAATAGAACAGACTTGCGAAAAGTAACATGATATTGAATAAGTTGTCTGAAGAGAATGAAGTCCGGACAGCCGAGCGGTCTAAGGCAACAGATTTAATCTCTGGTTTTGAAAGAGAGTGTCGGTTCGAATCTCACTCCTGACATATGTGTATAGCATACAAAACAATTTTCCGGGGTGTATATTTTTTTAAGTGACATCAAAAAAGGTGAGGATGTTATGAATTCGGCGCGAATGTATTTTTTTTCTATGTATATTCACCGTTTACTCCGAAACTATCCAACCGATTAATTTGTTTTTTGTGTTAAATGAAAGAGGCTACTTCTTCCATTCCATTGAAATTGGTTCAGTACTTTTTTAGTAATTAAGTAAAAACTAATAAAATTAGTGATTTCTCGCAAAGTAAAAGTAACATGGACGATGACTAAGCTCGCCAAATGGAGTGCAGTCAGGTGGCTGAGCGGTGTAAGACAGCAGATTTGATTTCTGGTTCTTGAAAGAGATGGTGGGTTCGAACCCCACTCCTGACATATGTGTATGGTTTACAGTGATTTTTCCCGTATTATATTTTTTATTAACTGACTTCAAAAAATCGTTAACTTTTAACTAAAAAGAGAAAAATAAACTTTTCTACCAAAAATTGAACCGACTTCAAAAGCTACTGCAAAGTGAAAAATAATTTTTTTACAGAATAGTATTAAGAAATTAAATTAAGGTGTGGTGTATTTTTGTCGGCCGATTATCTACGCTATGGGATATAGGCCCTATGGGGTGGGTTGCCCTCCGTGGGGGTCTTTCTAAGGGAACCTAACCCGTATTTACGCAAGGTTCGAAGAAAACCACGGAAAACTTCGAACGGTTAGGCCGACGGTCGCGATTGGGTTCGAACCCAGCACCTACCGTCTACCAGTTTGGAGGTCAGAACCTCGCGGCCACCGGTGGGGCCGAAATTAAATTAAGAGCGTAGTATTTATCATGCGTATTATTATATTTATGTAGATTAATTTGATTTTTTGAAGTCGGTGCCAGCCAAGCCAAGTTCAAAATTAAAATTAATTATCCAATGCAATTCGTAAAAGAATAAAGTTAAATTTTTAAACTAAATATTAAATCATAAAAAAACTTGTAGATACTTGGATATGTGTCAATTGGAAAATTACATGTAACTTGGCTTGGCTGGCACCGACTTTAAAAAATCAAATTAATCTACATAAATATAATAATACGCATGATAAATACTACGCTCTTAATTTAATTTCTTAATACTATTCTGTAAAAAAATTATTAAAACCAGAGTAACTTATGGGCCCCATATTAAAAAATGGCCACCGTCGTTGCCAAGGGCTTTTGTGGTTTCATGTCGGCAGGCTTGTTAAACAATACATTTTTTAGACTTGTGGCAAGTTTCGAACCCGGGACCTTTTAGCCTGAAGTCCGTTACTATAACCACTATGCTATCAAGGCCACACCAACTGAGTTTTAGTAAGAGCTATTAAAAATATAAAACTATTAACTCTATTCGTTGCTAACTTTTTTCTAGTGATTCTTACAGATTTTCTAGTAACCGACTAAGATTACTAAAAATTTTTTAGTAATTACAAGGATCACTAAAGTTTATTTAGTAGATCGACCTTTTTTTTTTACAGTGTATATCTGTGGATCAGGAGCCTCAACGTCAGCTTTGCAGATATTTTTTTAAACACACTTTGGGTAATATTCAACTTCCTGGAAACTGTAATTTAAAATTTTCAAATTACGTAATTATTTATAAGAATAAAATAAGAATTAGAAGTTTTAAGCCATCAAAAGCGCTAAATTAAAAATTTAGTTATGTTAGGATATTATTTTTGTTATTATTTTTGTTTTTTATTATGACATAATAGATTTCTTCATGGGGCTCCGCCCCACTGAACCCCCCGTGGCCTCACTTAATTTAAATTTGTCTCTTTCTAATAATCGTGCTGATGATTATTGTATATCTTGCATTTCTTTATACATTTTGATTTATAAGGATAAGTAACAGTTTGGACAAATATTTTTCCTTATCCTCATACTTCTACTTATCTGCCAACCACAAACATCTAAATCTGATGTATCACGAACTTTTGTAAGTGTAAACTCAGTAATCTAGAGTTTTACAATTTTGTTTCCGAAAAAAAGAAAGTTTTGATTGCATTTTGCGGCAGTTATAGCGGGACAGACAGACATACAGAAGAACAGACTGACAGATGAAAAACAATAAATTTCGTGTCTCCAAAGTAAGCCTTCACGGAAGTTTCGGCAATGACGTCATTATTCATGAGTTATTGATATCCATGTTTCTTGTATTTTTAACGACTACTATAAAGTACCTGTTTTTGTTCAATTATGACGTCATATTTTACTAAGTGGAATATATATTAAAAATATAATTCTTTTTTATTTCTTTTACTTCTAATTATGTCCCCATTGCTGTCAGAAACATTCTTATTAACGAAACAAATATACGTGTTTAATATTTAACAAAAAGTACTATATCTATTTTTTTTAATTCTGACGTCATATTTTTTTTCTTAGTTAAATTTTTCGAATGGAAATTGCTCAATTGAAACTTATTGCTGTTGAAAATTTATTATTCCAAATTTTGCTTTTTTTGGCAACGATAAAGGAAATTGGTTGATTTTATTTTAAAAATTTCTATTAATTCTGTATGAAAAAGGAGGAAATTTTAAATTATTAAGGAAAATATTTGAATAAAATTACTAAAACACAGCCTATGTTTTTTTCTGGGCTATGTTATATTTATACGTAAAGATACAAAGACATTAATTAATTCATCAGTTTTGATGTTGACTTCATTTAAATTTTTGTACTCGCTTTCAAGTTTATAACATTATAAGGATAAGGATTAAGATGAATGGTTGTTAGCAACCATTAAGAGAAAATAAAGTAAATGAAATAAATACATTTGAAATAAGTAAATCTCTAAAACAAATTAGTTTATATTATTGGAACACATTTATAAAAAATCTCTAAAATTTACAATAATAATTTTAAAAATCTGACAAACGCGTAGACAAAATTTCAAAACAATACGAATAATTTAACTGATAAATTTTAGTATCCATTTATCATTGAATCCCAGTAATCAAATGTGTCATTTTCTCTCAGGGGAAAAAATTAAAAATCATTGGATTTGCCATAAAAAAGCATTATTGCGCAAAATAAAATATTCTATATTTTCCGAATGAATGAATCAAATCTAACAAAAAACTATACAGCTTAATCCTAGTGTCTCACTAACATACCCACTTAATTTCAAGCCAATCGAATGCTTTTTGCGTCAGTTATCGCGGATTAGACAGACAGAATCCAAAAAAAATTTGTGTCTCCAAAGTAAGCCTTCACTGACGTTTCGGCAATAAACTCAGACGTACAAGCCTATGCAGAATATAGAACTGTCATAAGACGATGTAAATTAATTAAGCGCATGAATGTGAACCTATGATGATAGCCATGCAGAAGACTAAGATTTCTCTTATTTATTAACCCATTCGAGTCCAGCATCTTTTACATGAATTTTTTTTGGTTGACAATCCTTTTTGTTTTTGTCCATTTAAAATCAGTTTAGCAAACAAGAGAATATTTTAAATAAATAAGAAAATTTTTGTTATTATTTTTAGTGGTATCATAAACAGTCCATAGAAGCGCGTTTTAATGGTGCATGTATGCACCTGTGTCCTCGGAGGGATTAATTCGTAACAGACTAAGTGCAATAGAGTCTTCATTACCACTTTTTTTGATTGCTGTGTCTTATCCATATGAAAATAGCATGCATTAAAATGCAAAATAAGATTTCAGCTTTCTGTCACGCAAATGTGTTTTGAACTGTTTATCCAATTGAAAATGTTAATAATTATATTAAAATTAAATCTAAACAAATATATAATTTACACAATGTTATATGTTCAACAATATTGTTCTTTCCATTTTTTCATTAAAGTTTAGCTATGTAATAATACTAAAAATAAAAACTCTTTTGTTTCTATGTGCGATCGATGGCGCTCTTTTTTTCAATATGGCGTCTATAAGCTACCACAAATTTCATAGTATCATCGAAAAATGAAATCCTTGGACCCTTGTGAATCCAAAAATGTATATATCACCAAGTCCCCGGAGATGAAACCAAAAGCCCTAATTTTGGCTTCTGCGTCAACGACTATAAGTATCAGATGAAGTAGCTCAGTGGATTGAGCAACAGCCTGGAATGCCATGGGCCGAGTTCGATTTCTTGCTCTGTCTAATTTTTCACTCTAGTTGGATTTATTATATGTATTCTATTGTATAATATTTGTATGTACCTTTTATGATTTCAATTCAGGCATTATTTGTTGTGCATATATGTTTTATTTTAATGTATTTCTCTGAACAATGTAATTGATAAAGCTAAACATTTTACTATGATTCTACATCAATAGCAAAATCGATGCGACTTATTTAATTACTAAAAGGTATATTAAAAAACAAATAAACAAACTTAATGGACGAAGTCTATTTTTTAAATAAAAAAAATGAACTCAAAAGATCATCTTACATCTGACAAGTATATAAAGTTTTAAATCATTTCAAAAAATTCAGTCATTTAATGTACCATTGAAATATAAATAAGAACTTCAGATTCTTAAATTTACGATCTAAGTTTTGACACTGTTTTTTAATCAGTGTTAGTACGGTTACCGTTATTTTGCATGTGCAATACCAGAGTATTTTTATTAAAAAATTAATCTACCTCAAACTAGCGATGGTTCGCCTTATTTAAGGAGAAATTTTCTATAAGAAAATACTGGTACCAAAGAATTTCTAGATCTTTAAATTCCAGGACACGTACGAGCCCTGTATATCAGTTTGAGAAATTCAAGAAATTATTATTTTACAAATAAGTTTTGTGGGTAAATATTTTAATAATAATTTATTTTTCTTATGTTTTTCCAAAACCGGGTATTAATTTCATAATTGCAGCTCATGAATCTTTTCGATTTTAATCTTATGCTGTTAAAAAATCGTTGAAACTGTCAGAAAGGTCAATAAAAAATGGAATAATTGCTCTTAGAATTATACTTGAATATTTTAAAGAGATTTGTCATGTTTTTCAATAAATGTAAAAACTATGTATAAACTTAAAATATCTATACATAAATCTGTAAAACTATATTAATTGATGCATAAAAACTTCATATTTAAATATCATACTTTTAATATCTTAATATTTTCTTTTGTCATTTTAAAGGCATTTTCTAAAACATAAATTTTCTATCCAAATTGAAAATAAATAAATAAAGTTTTCATTGCGAAATCAACATCCAAACAAATTCAATTTAAAGTATCGATTCAGCGCTTTTTAAATGTGTTAGAATGAAACTTTCACTTAAATCAGCAGATAAAACTAATAGATGCGTTAGTGAATTCACTGTTCAAAACAACACTTGCGTCGCATACTGCGAGCTATAATAACACGGGAAGTTAAGTTTAATGTCATTGAGTTACATTTTATGTGAAAAGTTCTGATCGTCAGCTCTACAGAAATGCACAAGCAGCGTAATTGTTGAAGATTATACAGTTTATATACACTAAATAAGGCTTTTGATAGAGTTTAGAAAATTCTTGTACTTATGAATTTGTTATAATCTTATACGTATATTAGATAAATATTTTTCTCTCGACAGTGTGACAAAAAGTCGTTAAATAAAAAACAGTTAATCATACAAGTGCATGAAAAAATGAAGACATTAAGTATTCTACTCTCGTCTTTCTAACCTCTGTTAAGTATTTTTTTAAGAAATATTATTTATTAATTTTTCCTCAATGTTGGAATGTTAAAAAGAAAATATTTGCAGATATACATCGATCATGACCCCTAGAACCCCAAAACATACATTTCAAATATTTATATCTATATTTTTATATATTATTTCAAATTAATAAATAAATATGTATATATATTTAGCATATATATAAAAAAACCAGTTGTACCTTAAGTTTTTTTTACTGTAGAGACTATATAGTCTCTAAGTCTCTTTCGTAAGTTGTCTACTATATAGTCTGTAGACTATATAGTCTGTAGGCTATATAGTCTATAGATTATATATACTACTTTTAAGTTATATGTAATTTTTCATGGACACGATAACTTCTATATTTCCATACAAGTTTCCTCCAAACTGATACAAATGCAAGAGACAAAATATCTCGGACAATATCGTTATTGTACAAAGTCCGTAGAAAGGGGTAGAAAGAGGCCTTGCGGAAACAAGAACAACCTATAAGTTCATAATTATGAAACATATCATATCCGATTAAACGTATTATTGTTTTTAGGAAAATAGCCAAAAGTTTGGGTATAACATATTTTAGAAATCATTAAAAATGGGCTCATCGGGCGAAAAAAATCAAAATATTAGCAATTCACAAGATATCAAGAGCATTAAACTTTGTTACAAATATTCTTAATCTTATCTGAAATTTTTATATTGACAAATTTTTGATAAGAACAAACCTTACAGTTGAAATTTAAAATGAAAAAATTAAAATTTAATTAATAAAAACAACAAATGAGAGGGGAAAGAAAATAAATCCTAATTCTTCATTTCATAAAATATCAAATCCATTTAAATTTATTATTAGCCTTAATATTTTTTAAGAACATTAATATCATCTGCAACTTTCATGCTGACAAGATTGATAAAACCAACTTCATCCAGGAAAAAAAAAAAGAGTTGAAGAAAATATTACCGTATTAACGCTATTATTTTTGCTCGGAAATGCACAATAGTGGAAGATATCATTATACAGAAACCATGTAAGGTGGTCTGTTGTAATAACGCCAGGCGGGGTATTAACGCCAAGTGCTAATATTATGCATAATTATGAAATAATCTGGTAAATGACACTTATGTGCTCTGCGTAGAAGGGTTTTGAATCATATAAATCGCAAAAAACAACTTCAAGTTAATTTGTTTCATTTTTAGGACTTATTGTTTTTACAAGCAACTAAAATTAATGCTTGATCTAAAATTTGCGAGATACGTTTTGTGATGTGAAGACTATTTTTTTTTATCCGGAAATACTTTGTTAATTACATAAATTTGTAGTATATTTCATGGACTTTCAAAATGTTGTTGAAGATTTTGGATATCTTCTCGAGATAATTTGTAATTTAAAATGCAGAGCGCAATAACTATAACGAGGTAATAACGCCAATCCTTGGCATTAATACCCCGGTTGATTCCCTACAGTGGCCGAGCTACATCCTAAATATTGATTCAAATAAACACAGTTAAAACTGTGCAATGTTTCTAATAATTCTATTTAAGCGGTCCTTTTTAAGCAAAAAGAATCTCCCGGTCTGATATTCTTTTGCATCATCCTCCCCCCCCACACACACACACACACATACCACATCTTTATTTTTCTTACACTTTCACAAAAAATTGAACATTTTCAATAGCTTAGAATGCATTTTGTCAATTTCTAAGTTTGTAGAGTTTGTATTTTTAGAATTGGGCAATCTACATGCAATTATTCCATCTTATTTCATAGTTTTGTATGCATCGCGTTATTACCTATATATGTGGATAATAACGCCAAATAGTACTGGTCAAGAAATCACGCCATTACATTTTATGAATACATATCTGTTAATTTTTTTTATATAGATAGATAATGAGTTGCTGTATCAAATCATATATTTGTTTGAAAAATACATTCTAAAACTGAGCCGTGAAAATTGGTAGAACCTTAACGTGGCGTTATTATCTCAGGGTACCTTAGTTGAAAGACATTTTAAACTTTTTTAAACACAATAGATGTTTCAGAGAATGCTGTAAAATGTTTTTGAACTGAATTTTTCGTCGCTAGCAGAAAAAAAAATGAGCGAAGTGAGAAAACGCTTTGTGATAGGTCTGTATCTTTTAAATTTGCAGGTTTAAAAATGTGTACGTCATTTTGTCATTTAGCAGTGCAATTGAAGACAGCCTTAACATGATTTTGATAGTACGAGCTCATAAACTAAAGTTAAATACTTGTGAAAGTCAGAGAAAACTCTTAAACTGGGTTTATCTGTAAAATTGATTTAATTTTTGTTGGTATAATCTTCACTTAATTTCAAAACCTACCTGTACCTGTAGGTTGAATTGATATGGATTTTTTATGTACTACAAATAGTCTGAGTGGGTTAGGGGAAAAGGCACAATCCTTCGAAGTAGTATATGGTACCTACTATGGAACACTTTTTATATTCCACTAAACGCAAATATTTAACGATTTTTGTAAGATTTTCATCAAAAAGTTTGTCTGTCTAAATATAGAGGATGTAACTATTTTAGTACGATTTATCGAGTAAATGATGATAAAAAATGCATGATTTGCATTGGTTGGATATTTTATATTTTCTACTAAATTATGTAAAGACGAAGTTTTAAGAAAGGGTTATGGAATAAAGAATCATGATTATAAATAATAACGTAATCAATTGAGATGAAATATTTATCAATTTTAAATGCTAATATTTAATTATTGTAGTGATGAAAAAATTTTGCCTGACGCCCTTAGTTTACGAAATGCTAATAAACAATCTTCCTCTAGGATAGTCTTGATAGGAAAAGCAAAGAGCTGCATTGTATAATATTATTATCAATTGCATTACATTGAAGTCTGAAATAAAAGTTAAATGCTTTTTATCCTATGTTTTAATAGATAACCAATTCTTTTTACTTATAGTTATAAATACTAATCTGGTAGTTTGATATTTTCATAGTTCGATAAAATTAAAAAAAATAGTTTGTGTCGAAATGAACACATCTTTGACAGCAAGAAATTTATTTTGAATTTCAGTAAATTTTATTTAGGGGTTTGAAATTTTCATAGATCGATAAATGGCCCATTCGATTATTGTAAGATTTATCGGGCAAAAGGTTATAGAATAATTGCATGATTAGCATTAGTTGGATATTTTTTTGAAAATTAAATAAATATTTTATCCTCTGTAATTCCCACCGCGGTTGAGTCGCGATAGGAATTACCAGTCCATTTTCTAGAAATCTAGTCCATATTCAAGTCAAGTCCGTGATCTATTTAAAATAATATTTCCAGAAATCGAGTCCATTGTCAAGTCCATGATTTTAAATCATCTTTACATTAATCGAATTGTATTTCCATTTTTCTTTTTCATGAGGATACAGTTCGAAGGCTGCTAATATCTTAGGAAGGAGCCTTCTTAATTCTGTATAAGATTCTCCAGTGAATAATAATTTCTGATATTCACCAACATCTTTACAAAACTTTCTTAAATTTTGTTCGCAAGTGCTTTTCATCTTTTTTATATTGTTTTGTTCCAAAAACTTCTCAAGAAAAATCTGCCAGTTTTCTCTTTTTTTTAACTTTCTGTGTTTTTCTTTTAGATCGCATAATATATATCCCATTTCAAAGCATTTCCAAACGGTAATTTGCTTAGAAAAATAATAATTCAAGAAAGCATTTTTGGCATTTTCTAAAGTATCATTCCATGACAAATTATCAGGTAGATCAAACTTCACATTATAATTAAAACGATTATAATTCTCTTCAAGTTTTCGTAATAATTCTTTCAATTCATCTGGATCAAAACTTGATCCAATTTTTTTTCTTTCTTTCATCAATTGATTATAAATCAAAACAACTTTACCTTCAGTTAGGAAATATGATTCTTCGTAGACGGGTATATCCTCTCTGCATCTTACACATTCTTCTATGTAATTTTTAATTATACTATTGAAATCTCTTATTAAAGCGGACATCTTTCTTCGGCAGTGGTCAGCTCGCAAATAACGAAAAACATGATGAAAACAGGAAACGACTAATCCGCAAATAACGAAAAACATGATGAAAACAGGAAACGACTAATCCGCCTACGCTTTACTCTAGAATGTTCTTCAGAAACAAAATGGCAGCGGTTTGACATTTCCTAGAAAAGAAATGAGGGCGATCTCAGACAGGAAATGCGCTGCCGACATTGACCTTCGCCAGTGATTGTCATAAAACCAGAGCGCTGAATAGAGAAAGAAAACGGAAATTTGAAAGATACTTGCAAACAATAATAGCATTCGGAGATTTTAAATTTATCATAAGTATTTTAATACTCTTAAAGTATGTTTGAAAAAGGAAGGCTATTTAAGAAATGGTTAGAGTAATTGAAAGATTTATAAACCTTTTTATTTTTCGTCTTTATTCAAAAGTACTCTCAATTCATTAATAAATCGTATTAAAATATTTTTTAATTCGAAAATTTCTTCCATTAATTTTTCTCTGTTCGGTAGTTCTTCTTCATAATAATGACCAAATTTTTTATTTAATTCACCCAGTTGAACGGAAAGAATTTTTTTCCATTTATCGTTGTAAAAATTATCTGGTAATTGATCAAACTTATATTCAATGAGATTACAAAAATCTAGTTTATGCATATACTTTTCTAAAAATCTTTCACCAAATGTTTGAAAACGGGTTATTAATAGCCAATTAAGTCCTTCTTCCAATGTGCACATAGTATTTTCTGCCAACTGTTGAAATTGAGATACTTTATGTAAATCTAATTTTTCATGATAGGTTTAAATAAATTCGTCACTTAAGGTTTGATATTGAGATATAACAACCCAATTTATATAATTCGAATGTTTTAATATAAATTCCTCAGACAGCTTCTGATTTTTACAAACTAAATTCCAGTCTAATTCTTCTTTATATTTTTCTATAAATTTTTCCGAAAGTTTTTGAAAAATGCATATAACATTCCATTCGATATAATCTATGAGTTCTTCCATAAAACATTCGGATAATACGGAATATCTACAAACTAACTTCCAATTGAGTTTATCCTTCAAATTTCGAAGGACATCTTCGGATAAATTTTTCGTCTTAGAAAATTCGTCCCAGTTGATATCCATTTAATAATGAAATATTTTCAGGGCTCGCACCGTTCCTAAAATTTTCTTACTTTCCTACCACAATTTTAAAACGCTAATATTTTTTGTATAATTCTACTGTAGATGTTAAAGGAAACTTTCATGAAAATCTTTGAATTAAAATATTGGTAGCAACGTGTGAAAATTTTAGGAACGGTGCGAGCCCTGTATTTTTAAAAAGGAATTTTTTCAATATGCATCCAAGGTTTTAAGGTAACTGGAAAATTACTTTTGGATTTTATCAAAAATGTAATCATGTCACCACTTTTTCCATAATCAAAACGAGTTAAGGAATAATCATCAAACATTTCTCCGCTTAAAATTATTTTATCTTCGATTTTTAGTTCTAACTCTGTAGCCCTATTTTTGCCGATTAAACTATTATATATTAAATATATAGTAATTTTCATATGCATATCTGTAGATAATCGCATATCTTGATCCAGTAATTTAGAACTCATCATATCGAAATTTACTTTGGTAAATTCTTTTCCTGTAAAAGTCTGAAAATCCTTCACTGTAACCCAGATATCTTTACTGTCTACATATATTTTATTGACTATGTCTTTATCGTTTTCGGGTTCTGGAATGTTGGTAATTATTTTATTTTTTGCATCAAATTTATCATTCTTTAATACTAATGCATTTTTTTCTAAATATCGTTTATTCACAACATTTTTATCATCTTTTGGATCTGCGACGTTTCCTATTCTTTTTCCTTTGGCGTCGTAAGCTTTTCCTTCGATAAGATGTAAAGTGTTTTCATCCAATTCTTTAATTCTCTTACCCGTTTCTTCGGTGAAGGTTAAAAAATTACTATCGTAATTAATATTATTTTTCTCTATAAAATCTTTTAGTTCAAAATGATTGTTTTCTATTTTATTCAAAACAAAACTTTTAGTGGTTAAATCTAAATCATCGATTGGATTTGAAGCATTTTTTAATATCTTATTATCCATATCGAAATTTCCATCCGGCGTTAATTTAAAACCGATACCTGGAGGTCCTACAGCGCCTTTTTGTACAGGATTATCATACGGTGGATAATAAACAGCCATTTATAAAGACTAAAAAATGTTATTCTCCTAACGTTTTAATCATAGTAATTTCTTTTTTATTCATATTTAATATACATTTCTTCCTTACTTCTAAAATATAGTAAAATACATATTCTTTGGTTGTTTCATTTTCTAATTTCCAATTGAATTCTATTCTCAAATTTTCAAGAGTGGTATAGTTGACATGATTTGACAAATCAAAATGAATTATGGGATATAATTTACCAAAATCTGAGTAGTTTACCATACAACCGGTTTCTGTGTTTAGATTATTGAGACCTGATTCCAGAAAAGATTCATATAATCTATTATATTCTTTTTTACCAAAATCCATAGTATATCGCTCTGCTGGTAATGGCGATCTGTTAATCATCAACCAACATTCGATCATATTCAAATTATCAAATATCATATTATTTTTTTAGGATTTTCATTTCTTTCGAAATATTGCGGTATGACGAATAATCTTAAAACTTCATCGGATGTAGCCGATATAGAATCGGAACCGCTTTTATATTTATTAATAGGACTAGATCTGTTAATTTCATACTGATTCCAGTTTATTTCTATATCCGTATTAGATAATTTTAATTCATTATAGAGAATCTCCGCTCCATTTTTAAAGTCGACGTATCTCACCCACAGAGCTATGTCTTCAATTTCTACTTTATAATCTGGATTTGCAACGTCTGTGTAAATCATATTTCTACTATCGTCTCTTTGGAATTCCAGTCTTATTATGAAACCAGAAATGGCTTTTTTATATTCTGCGACGAAATCAAAAATTTCCTTTAAAGGCGTCCATGTTGTAACTGAATTACTATTTTTCGACAATTCCCATCTTTTTTTAAATCCTTTATTGTAGTTTTCATTTTTTACAATTTTTAATTTATTGACGATATCTGTTACAGGGGTGGTAGCCGTTATCGTACCATCGCTTTCAAGTAAACTTTTATTTCTATCAGCACTATCACTGGTATCTGGATAAAAACCTATATTGGTGGCTTCTGATGTTGAATAATCTCTGGTATAATCCTTCAGTCTCTTAACCTGCAGAATGTAAGAGTGATAGTCTCCAACTGATTCGATTATTTGTTTACCTATCTGAAGTTTTACGCCTTTCATAGAACATACAGCTGCGACATTATCGTCGTTTATAGAATCGCCATTGGATTTTATAATTTTCCACTTTGTCTCCAGATAACTCTCCGATAGTGAAATAGGATCATTGGTGTCAGTAATTTCGAAATAAAACGTCGTATTTTCTTTTTTGTCATTATGGCTTGTACTAGGCAATCTTATTTTTTTTAATTCGCTACTTTTTATATCGTTATTATAATAATAATGAGTATCTCTCAGATCATAAATTTTTTCCATTTATTTAGGAAGAATTTTTAGACCTGTTCCTTTCATCTTTTTTGAAAATATTTCTTTCAATATGTCAGCATCAGTCAATTTGTCTACAACTGCTTTTTCATTCAAATCTACTTTTTTAGATTTAAAAAATACTTTTCCTTGAATTCTTTTACTTTTCCTATATAATCTGTGTTGATTCATTTATTTATTGTGAAAATTTAGTTAATATCAATTGATATATTTTTTCAACATAGTCTTCTTTTTCCTCTACGACTCTAAAATTATACTCAATTAAACCTTTATTTAAATCAATTAATTCGCCATTTTGATTCGTAACTGTCATCCTTATTCTACGAATTGAATCCCTATTTTTCACAGGATAATATATTAAATTATTGAATTCTTTCGAAATGATAACACCCGGTACATCCCTCGGTGTAAAAGAATAAATAACTTCTGAATTATTCTGGTTGATTAAAGATCCATTCACTACATCACAATGGATATATATAATGTCGTTTCCGTTTGTTATATCCGCTATATTTTCACCTTCTATTACAGTCTCTTCATCTAGACTTTTATAAACTTTTTTTTCAAAGCCTATTAACTTATGAAAATCGCTTTTTGTTAAGTCGATATTCCAACCTTTAGTTAATTTAATAAGCATTTTTAGTCTAGATTGTATTCTACCAAATTTTACCGGAGGATCGTCTGAAGCAAACGCTTTCATTACATCTATATTTAAATCTTCAACATTTTTATTACCATAAGGAATAGTGATAGATTTAACATTATTCTCATCTGTGTACACGTCAAACGTATTAGTTTTATCTGTTATGTTAAACCATGAAACTGTCATAGTAAAAGATTGCAATGCTAATTTTTTTAATTTAAGAGGTTTAGGAAATTCAACAGTGAAATCCTCTGATTTTTCATGACTTTTTGGTTTCAATTTGATCATTTATTAGACAGAAAAAAAGCTGGCGATTTAAAGATGAAAAACAAGCTCTTCGTTATAATCGCTAGGCTGTTGAGTAAATGAATTAAGTACACATTCTGGGCATTTACCTTTATTTCTTTCCTTTATATATTTCATACAAAATAATCCACAGTTTACAGATGTAGGTTTTTGTAAAAAGCTGTCATTGTGAGCTATATTAATTTTTTTATTGGAATGTTTAAGAAATTTCATAATATTTTCAGGAATATATTTTTCTTTGAATTTAATATTTTTATATATATATTCCCCAAAAGGATCGAAATATTCTACATAATTATATTTCGGGTCATTATAGTAACAAACCCAATGTGTTCCAGGACCCGTCGAAATATCTAAATTAATAATCCCACTTTCAAAATTTCCAATCTTTTTAGGAAGTAAATCGGAAGAGAAAACACCTCTGAATCCTTTTTCATCTTTCATATTTTCTTTAATCGTTTTATCCGATATACCCAATTTTGTTATCGGGATTTTTTTTTTAGACAGGAAAGCTGGCCTTTTTTTAAGACCAGATCCTTTGTTTTCCCAAGGTTGAAAAACTCCAGATCCTGAAATTTTATCCAGGATTTTTTTACTTCCCCAACCCGCCGCACCACTCGCAGCACCGAGTCCTAGTGATGTTAATATAGGAATTAAAAAGGGTAAAAATCCACCGTTTTTATCTAATTGAGTTTTGCTTATATTTATTCTTTTACCTTTACGAATCTGATTAATCTGTGTTTTAGTTAAATACATCTCATAATTAGGAGTTTTAGAATTGTCTATCTGCAGTGTCAGTTCTTCTTTTTTTCTGAGAGCTGATTTCAATTTACTAATCTGCCCGTCACTCAAATGAATCTTCTTTTTTACATAACTCATTTATTAGGCAGCAAAAAGCTGACGCTTTCAAAGAAGAAATTGGTTGTGTAATCGTTCTTTATCTCCGTTAGTTATTTTTTTAGCTTTAATGAGTTTGTCTATTAGTAGTTTGATTTCATTTCTTAATTTTTTCGACTTGCTACCTTGACAAACTTTATCCAATAATTCAGACAGTAAACCTAATCCTTTCCCCACTTTCATTACTTCGCTACCTCGAATTGTAGTTAATCTAGCCATATATTTTTGTAGCTCCCCTTCGTTTAATTTAACAGCGTTTAATTCATCCTTTTTCTGACTTAATTCCTCCTCTGAAAGATTTCTAGCCCTATTAATTGTACTTTGTAAGTTGCCTTTTTTCCTCGATAATTCTTCTTTTAACTGCTTTGCCTTTGTATACATTTCATCTAATTTTTCTTGATTGTCTAGGAGTTTCGAAGGTCTGTATAATTGTACAGATTTTAAATAATCTGTATCTAAATATTGATCAACATTATAAGTAAATAGCGGTTCTTTATATAATCCTTGGACATCTTCGATCGCTTCAGGAATAATTCTAGAAGATTCTGCAATGGGCTGTAAAGATATATTTAATTCGTCCAATTTATCATTGATAGCTTTAATATTTTCTTTTCTACTTTTATCCTGTTCTTCTAATTTTTTAGTGACAGGTTTATGAAATTCAGTTAAACTTTTGTCTATGCCTAGCTTTCTGTCACGCTGTGCTTCATTATTTTTTCTAATATCTGCTTGTAATTTGACCAGTTTTATTGCATTTTTTAATTCTTCTTTTTGTTTCTTATTTCGATCTTTTTCTAAATCGTTTATTTTATCCATTTATAGACAGCGAAAAGCTGTCGCTTTCTAGTTTAAATTTTTTACTGACAGCTAATTAGAAGCGATAGCTTAGACGCCTATTTTTACTGTCAGCTAATATGTTTTTACTGGTAGCAATTTTATTTTTTACTAGCTGTAAATTTTAACAGTAAATAAATGATAAAAATTAAAAATTATACAGAACCGGAAGAATTGCCGGATCCCAAACAAAACTGTTTTTTACCCAGACATCCTTTTAGATTATTAATAATCGGCCCATCAGGTTGTGGAAAGACAAATTTACTAATAAATTTATTAAACGGTTTTGAGAATCCAAGTAATTTAAGATTAGATTTCGATGCTTTATATTTATGCGCAAAAGACATTTTCGAGCCAAAGTATTCTAAATTACAAGAAAATTACACACTGTTTGAAGGCTTTGAAAGAGACGATATTTTAAAATGTAAAAAAATAAATAAAAATAAAAAAACGGAATTATTAAAATTGTATGATAAATATAAAAAGAAAGTATTATTTTCTTCAGATTTGAGTGAATTTATTACTGTCGATGATTTAGATTCCTCAGAAAAAAACCTCGTTGTGTTCGACGATTGTGTTACAGAAAAAGATCAGAAAGTTATAGAGGATTTGTTTATAAGAGGTCGAAAGAAAAATGCATCCATTATTTATTTAACGCAGTCTTATTACTCAACTCCTAAAGACATTAGAAAAAATTGCAATTATTTCATATTTTTTAAGCTACAGCCTAGAGAAATCAGTCAGATAATCAGAGAAATAGACGGAAATCTAACGAAAAAGGAATTTCTAGAAAAATATAAATCTTGTACGGGTAATTTCTTTATGTTAGACTTAGTAAATTCTGAAATGAGATACAGAAGAAATTTTGAACCTCTATAAATGGAAGAATATTTAGAAAAGAGATTATATGTTTATCGGAAAAGTTACAATTTGTATCAAAAGATAAGTGTTTCCTTATCTGTTAGCAAATTTATGCTGAGTGCCTCGAGTCTAACAGCATTTGCTTTCATACCACTGGCTGCTTTGAGTTTGAGTGCTGGAATTGTAGAAGTTATTGAGAAATCTTTAAATATTTTAGAACGAAAAGAAGAATACAAGCAATGTTATAATTTTTATAAACAACAATTAAATTTGTTGAAAGCTAAAAAAATTTCAGAAGAAGAAGTGTATGTTAGAGAACAAGATTTTATAAATAATTTAGTATACTTCCCAATCGAAAAGTATGTGAAAAAAGTACAGTTGAATGGATATAAATATTCTTCTTAGAAAGCTTCAACTTTTTGCTGTCTAATAAATGAGTTGTAAATGTAAAAAATTTGTTATTACGTCTTTAACTAAAAAGGGTAATTTTAAAGGCGGTTGTTTAAAATGCGGACAAACGGGATCGGGTTTTCTGAATAAAGTCATTAGTAATTTACCTTTCGAAATGCATTTACCAGGCTATAATTTTACAGGCCCAGGAACCCAATTATTATGGGGGAAAACACGATTAAATCCAGATTTAACGTATAAAAATTCGTCTAAACCTGTTAACAGAGTGGATGAAATTGCATATAAACATGACAAATGTTATTTAGAAAATAAAGATACAAAAAGTAGAAATGAAGTATGCGATAAGAATATGATTGATGAACTAGATAATCTTGAAAATCCTACTCTTAGAGAAAGAATTGAAAGAGGAATTGTAAAACCGATTATTAAAGCTAAAAAATCTTTTGGTATGGGAAATACACAGATCTATTGTTTAAAATGTAAAAACCATACAGAAACAAAAGATATTAAAAATACAATGTCTAAAAATAACAGGCCAATGATGAAAGGTATTTGTCTAGACTGTGGTTCTAAAAAGAGTGTTTTTTTAGGAAAACCTTAGGGATGAAAGATCCTAAAAATATCTTAGAAAAAATATATTATCATCCTGAAAGTGGTTACTGTGGGATCAATGAATTAAAACGGAAAACAGGTTTCAGTCAAAAGCAAATTACAGATTTTTTACACAGTCAAGATGTTTATACCAGACATAAGCCTTTAATTCGTAAATTTAAAAGAAGACGCATTTATGTCAGTCATATCGATGACCAATGGCAAGCAGATTTATTGTTTATCAGACCTTTTAGTAAATATAATAACGGAACTAATTACTTATTGACAGTGATAGATGTATTTAGTAAATATGCTTGGGCTATTCCGATAAAAAGAAAAACTGGACAAGAAGTAACGGAAGCATTTAAAAAGATATTTAAAGAAAGAATTCCTGAAAGATTACAATGTGACAAAGGAACAGAATTTTTAAATAAATGGACTTTAAAATTATTTAAAGATCATGATATTCAATGGTTTACAACTGAAAATGTTGAAATAAAATGTTCTGTAGTCGAACGATTTAACAGGACAATTAATAAAAAAATTAGAACCTATCTAGCGGCCAACAATACTAAAAGATATATAGATGTTTTGGATCAATTAGTTAAAAATTATAATAATACCAGGCATAGGTCTATCAAAATGACACCTACCGAGGCGAGTAGAGAAGAAAACGAATCTGAAGTTTATAAAAATTTATACGAAGAAAAAATAATAAGAAAACCGAAATTCAAGGTTGGCGATAGAATAAGAATTTCGAAATACCAGACTGCTTTCACCCGCGGATACCAGCCTACTTTTACTGAAGAAATTTTCATCGTTTCAGAAATATTAAACACTGACCCAATTACTTACAGAATAAAGGATTTGAATGGAAACGAAATAAAAGGAACTTATTATGAACCAGAATTAGTTAAATATAATAAGGAAGATAAGATGTTTAAAATTGAAAAAATAATAAAAAAGAAAGGAAAGAAATGTCTAGTTAAATGGTTAAATTATTCCGACGAATTTAACTCTTGGGTTGACGAAAAAGATATCAAGTCAATTTAATTTTTCCGCTATAATATCAATACTCCCGCCTAGACGGGACTTTTTCAAATATTAAAATATAAACAAGCTATAATGTCAAAACTCCCGTCTAGATGGGACTTTCAAATATTATTATGTTATTAAAATAATTCATCAAAACTCCCGTCTAGATGGGTGTTTTTTCAAATATTAAAATATAAACAAGCTATAATGTCAAAACTCCCGTCTAGATGGGACTTTCAAATATTATTATGTTATTAAAATAATTCATCAAAACTCCCGTCTAGATGGGACTTTCAAATATTATTATGTTATTAAAATAATTCATCAAAACTCCCGTCTAGACGGGACTTTTTCAAATATTATTATGTTATTAAAATAATTCATCAAAACACCCGTCTAGATGGGTCTTTTTTCAAATATTAAAATATAAACAAGCTATAATGTCAAAACTCCCGTCTAGACGGGACTTTTTCAAATATTATTATGTTATTAAAATAATTCATCAAAACTCCCGTCTAGATGGGACTTTTTTTCAAATATTATTATGTTATTAAAATAACTCATCAAAACTCCCGTCTAGACGGGACTTTTTCAAATATTATTATGTTATTAAAATAATTCATCAAAACTCCCGTCTAGATGGGACTTTTTTCAAATATTATTATGTTATTAAAATAACTCATCAAAACTCCCGTCTAGACGGGACTTTTTCAAATATTAAAATCCGTCTAGATGGGACTTTTTTCAAGAAAGCAATGTCAAAACTCCCGTCTAGACGGGACTTTTTCAAATATTATTATGTTATTAAAATAACTCATCAAAACTCAAAATAAGTTTAAATAAATGAATTGTGACTTTTTTATCGACATTTTAATAGATGATTCTGATTCTAACTTAATGGATTCTTTTAAAAAAGAAAACAAATGTCAAATACCCGAAAAATATCTCAAAATTTATGACCAGATGAAAAAATGTGAAATAATGTACGATTCGGATGGTGAATATTTTACATATAAAAATATAGATGGTTTTTTAAGCGAAAGACGCAAATCCCGAATAAGTCGTTTTAAAGCATTGAAATGGAAATTGAAGTTAAATATTCCATATAAAGCTGAAGAAATGTTTATTCAGTTTTTAGAATTAGTGTACTATAAAAAGTCGATAAATTACCTATATTTCATAAAGAAAATATTAGATTATTATAATATTGATAATAATTTGAAAGTAAAATCTAATAAGAAAAACGAAGACATTTGGAATAGCTTTCTAAAAATTATTTCTTAATAAATGGAGCTGTCTAAAGTTTGCAAGCATTGTCAGATGACTAAACCTTTAGACCAATTTTATACTCGATTTCGTTACGGCAAAACAGAACATTACGCTAATTGCAAAAGTTGTCATTTAGCTATGAAAAATAAAAAAATTGATTGCGAATGTGGCAAAACATACACTCTAGCTCATAAAAAACGACATTTAAAAAGCAATTATCATATCAAACGAACATCAAAATAAATTTATGATATTGTACTCGTTTCAAAAATAGAACACGATGTAGTTTTTTTACTCGTTTCAAAAATAGAACACGATGTAGTTTTTTTACTCGTTTCAAAAATAGAACACGATGTAGTTTTTTTACTCGTTTCAAAAATAGAACACGATGTAGTTTTTTTACTCGTTTCAAAAATAGAACACGATGTAGTTTTTTTACTCGTTTCAAAAATAGAACACGATGTAGTTTTTTTACTCGTTTCAAAAATAGAACACGATATAGTTTTTTCTTGTTTAAAATATTATATTGAATGTTGCATTTTCAGAAATATTATTCAATTGGACCTTGATAGTTTCAAAATTAGAATTGTGGGGGGAAAAGTGCTCATAAAATTGCTATCAGAACCATTTATAGAAAAGTTCAAAGACAGAGTAGATTGGCATTTTATATTCAAATCTATCAGAAAAATTTTATTTAGAATTTAAAGGTAAAATAGAAGTGCCTGATTATGACAGTGATTTTTAGGCTAAATAAATGGGTAATTCAAAAAGTACAAAGATTTTGACAGGTAACTGTACAACTGAAAGAATAAATGTTGATTGGAATCATACCTTTAATGTTCATCCCAATGTTCATATAACACCTGTATGTAAATACAGCGAACCATTTTTCGTTAGAATAACAGAAATAGATAAAAACGGATTTCGATTTGAATGTTTAAAATTGAATGGCGAACCTGTAGAAAAAAATTTAGATTTCTTTCAATGGACTGCAATTAGTCCTTTTGAGTAAACGATCTTATTTTTGAAATATATTTTTTAATAGTCGTTTTCAGAAATTCTTCAATTCATTTTAAATCGCTTAATCTAAAATTACCTGCTACCGAATTTGGATTTATAGATAGCTATTAAAAATGTGTAGCAAAAAGTATTCATAAAATTTCTTCTATATAAATGGAGGAAACTCTAAGATTGATATCTGTTTCAAAATTGAGACACACTGCAAAAGTTTTAAATATAAAACAACCCAAAGGTTGTAAAAAAGATGAATTAATTAGATTGATAATGAGATACATAAAAAGAACAGGCGAATATAAATATGTTTTGGTAGATTTATTAAATTTAGACGTCACAGATTATTTAAATGAAATGAAGAGATAATTTATCAAAAATCCTAAGAAAAGAAATAAGTTGAAAAAAATATTCGATTCTTTTGATTTAAAATTTAACAATAACACAGCAGAATTTAATCCAAAAAATAACGAAGAAAAAAAGATAAAAACAGTGGTAAACCTTAAAAAATTATTTCCTGATTTGAATGAAAAATTGAAACAATTTATAAATGAACCGAAAAACCGTCCAAAACTTAAAAAACTCTTTGATTATTACGGCTTGAAATATAAAGATGAAAAATTGATCAAAAAGACAGAAAAAAAGTCAAATTACAAGCAAATTTGGAAAATCTGTTTAGACCCGATTATGAAATTGTTGAGAAAGATAAAAAATTTGTAAAAAAATTTAATACTTATAGATATGTTTATAAAATAAGACAAATAAACAAACTCTCACCTGGCCAGTATTATAGTATCTTAAAAGATTTATTCAGGAGAGCAATTGGAAAAATCGAAGGAAAGGTAGATATAATTGTATTCAATCCCTATTTGACACAGCCCTTTCACCCTAAAATGATGTCAACAAAAGAAGCCTATGAGACCTATTTAGATGTTTTAACGCATAAAATTGAATACAAAGAGTTGGATATTAAAGACTGTGAATTTATTTTTACAGTCGTTGATTTGCCTAAAGGTGGTAAACATTTGAAATTACTGAACGATAACGATGTTGTCGATAAAAGAAGTATAATTCAAATTAAAAATGACGATATTATCTGTTTGGCTAGATCCATCGTTACAGCCCTGGCTATTCAAAATCGTAAAATTTTATGCGAAAAATTGAATCTAGAAAAACTTACAGATTTAGATGTTAAATACATAAGAATGGGTAGGAAATTACAAAAAAGTTTAGCGATAAAATTGCATGAAATGTGTGATATTCCGTTAGAAATGTGTAATTTAGAGCATGTTAAACAATTCGAAATTTTTTTAGATATTCAAATAACTATATTTTGCAGAGAAAATTTTAACGAAAGAATATACAGCGGAGCCTATAAATCTAACTGTGTTTACATTTTAAAAAATAGAAATCATTTTGATGTCATTACAACGGTAACAGGATTTTTAGGAAAAAAACATTTTTGTGAATATTGTAAAGTAAGTTATAGTAGAAGTGATCAACATAAATGTTCTTTAAAATGCAATAGATGTTTTAGGAAAGAGAGTAATTGCGAAGGCGATGATATTCAGTGTAATGATTGTTTTAGATCTTTTAAAGGAAAAAACTGCTTCGAAAATCATAAAAATAAAGCAGTCTGTGAAACACTGTGGAAATGTTTAAAATGTAAGAGAAATATCAGTAGAAGCCAAAGAGAACCGAAAGATCATAAATGCGGAGAAAAACAATGTAAAAACTGCAGAAAGTGGGTTTTGGAAGATCATAAATGTTTTATACGTAGGAAAGAATCTAAGGGGGGAACTTGTAAAAATATCTGTCCCAAAAATATAAAAGATAGAAAGGAATGGTGTGAGAAATGTAAAAGATCAGAATTTACAGAAAAATATATGTTTTTTGACGTTGAAACGAATCAAGAGACAGGAAATCACCAAGTCAATCTAGTTATAAATCATGATTTTAACGGAAATGAAAAAATATTTCAGAATGAAAATGAATATTGTAAATGGTTATTCCAAAAGAAACATTGCGGTTATACTGCATTAGCGCATTATGGAAAAGGATTCGATTTTCAATTTCTAGCTAAATACTGCTTTAAAAATAAAATTAAAGTGTTTACAATATATCAAGGAAATAAACTCATATATATGCAAGCAACCGCATTTAATATAAGGTTTATCGATTCTATAAATTTTACATTGATTCCGTTAAGAAAATTTCCTAAAACGTTTGGACTAACGGAATTAGCAAAAGGGTATTTTCCTCATTTGTTTAACACTATGGAAAATCAAAATTATGTAGGAAAATATCCTGAAAAATACCATTATGGTTAAGATACTATGACTTTAGATCAAAGAAAAACGTTTGATAAATGGTATAAATCGGTAAAAAACGAAACATTTGATTTTCAAAAAGAAATTATAAAATATTGCAGATCTGATGTTGATATTTTAAGAAAAGGATGTTTAGAATTGCGAAGATTATTTCTAAATATTGCTGATATTGATCCTTTTAAATATATCACTTTATCTGGCGTTTGTATGGCTATATACAGAGATAAATTCATTCCAGTGAATACAATAGCGATAGATGAGGAGTGTATTCAAAAGGATCAATACAGTAAGAAATCGATCATTTGGTTAGACTATCTGTCCAAAAAACACAATATCAAAATACAGCATGCTTTAAACGGTGGTGAGAAAAAACTGAAATTAGGTGATAAAACTTATAAAGTAGACGGTTTTTATAAAAATACCGTTTATCAGTTTCAAGGATGTCATTGGCACGGTTGTCCTCGCTGTTTTACAGAATCCACTGTCAATCTTCAAAATCAGATATGTATGAAAGATTTGTATGAAAGAACTCAAAAAATAAATAAAAAAATAAAAGATAAAGGATTTGAATTGATTGAAATATGGGAATGTGATTTTGATAGTGACAAAGAAATTAAAAAATATATGAAAAATGAATGGAAAAGAGATTTTGTAGAACCATTAAATCCTAGAAACGCATTCAGCGGAGGTAGGTGTGAACCTACCAAATTAATATACGAAATGAAAGAAAACGAAAAGGGTAGATATATCGATGTTTGTTCACTTTATCCAACAGTGAATTACTTTGATTACTATCCTGTTGGTCATCCGATAAAAATTTATAATCCGGAAAAATATGATAAGAATTGGTATGGTTTGATACAATGCAAAGTACTTCCACCTAGAAAGCTCTATCATCCTGTTTTACCTTATAAAGGAGAAAAATTAATATTTAGTTTGTGTAAATTATGTTCAAAACCTATAAAATGCGAAAAGAAACAATGTTATGAAATACAGAATAAAGAATGTAATCATACGGATGAGGAGAGAAGTCTTACAGGTACGTGGACAACTACCGAAGTTGAACTGGCTATTGAAAAAGGTTATAAGATTTTAAATATCTATGAAGTTTGGCATTTTGAAAAAAAATCTAATACATTATTTAAGGATTATGTTAAAATGTTTTTGAAAATCAAATTAGAAACAGATGATAAATGGTCTGAAAATTTCAAAACTGAAAAAGAATATAAAAGTTGCGTAGAAAAGAAATTGGGTATAAAGTTAGGAGAAATCAAAGAAAACCCAGGAATGAGATTTATATCCAAAATTTGTTTAAACTCTTTATGGGGTAAGTTCGGACAGAGAAAAAATATGAAACAAACAGAGAATGTAACAGAATTGGCAGATTTTTATAGAATTATACTGAACGACCGCATTAAAGACTTGAATATGATATTTTTAAATGATGAGTGTGTGCAAATGGATTATAAGATGAAAGATGAATATGCCAAGAATAACTTTAATACGAATATTTATATAGCGGCTTTTACTACCAGTTCGGCTAGAATAAGATTATATAAAATGCTAGATAAATTAGGAGATAAAGTAATGTATTACGATACAGATAGTATTGTTTATATCGATGATGGATCTAATAAAGTAAAAACAGGTTGTATGTTAGGGGAATGGACTGATGAATTAGGAGAAGATAAATATATGAAATCATGGATATCTGGAGCAAGTAAAGATTATGGTTATATTCTGAACGACGGTTCTGTAAAAGGAAAAGTAAAAGGATTTAAAATGAGTTATGAGAGTGAAACTAAGCTGAATTTTGACGAGAGAATGAAAATAATAACTGGGGAAATTGACCATATACATGTAGAAATAAATCAATTTCAGATACAAAAAGACAGAAATATTAAGGTGAATAAAATGAATAAAAGATATATGTTTGGATATGATAAAAGAAGAATTTTAGATAACTTTGATACTGTACCATTTGGATTTTAAGCCGAATTTTTTAGTTTATAAAAATTGTTTTCTAATAAAATGGACGATGTCACCCTTATCATAAATGTTCAAGGTTTTATACTTCCGTTCAAATCTATAGCGAGAGAAATAAGCTGGGTTTATTTAAAAGAAGGAATAGGTGAAACTATTTCTGTATTTACACCTAACTATGAATTAAGTGATCAAGACCATGTAATAGTTCGTAGATGTACTAACGATATCCATGGTTTAAGATTTAAAAGATATTCAGATAATACAGGCTTATGGATTAGTAGTGACAATGTAAAATATTATCTCTTACAATTGCATCAGATATACGGCGGCACATTTGCTTTTAAAGGAGGAGTTTTTCCGAAAAGTACCTTTGAAGAATGGGGAATTCCTATAAAAATATTAGAAGTACCGAGATGCGTAAGAATCCTAGGACCTGGCTGCTCTATGTACAGATGTCTGTACTATAAAAATTGTCTTTCAAAAATTCTTTCTTAATAAATGGAAGAATTCAACAGTCTCAGATCATTCCCTGTAACTCATAAGCTAAAAGATTTAGAGACAGGGAAATACAAGCTGATTTCGTTGAAGAAAATTCAAACTAAATTTGGAAATACGACTATTGCAAGATTAGAAGTTAATGATGTAGAAAAAGATTATTTTCTTAAAAAGAGTCATGGAAAAATATCTGAAAATGCAATAACAAAACTGAATGAAGGTGGTTATATCTTTCATTTTAAAGGAAAAAATAATGATGGCTTTTATGATTATGAATTAGAAAAAGCTTAATCCTAAAATTTGTTTTAAATCTTACAATAATCGAATGGGCCATTTATCGATCTATGAAAATTTCAAACCCCTAAATAAAATTTACTGAAATTCAAAATAAATTTCTTGCTGTCAAAGATGTGTTCATTTCGACACAAACTATTTTTTTTAATTTTATCGAACTATGAAAATATCAAACTACCAGATTAGTATTTATAACTATAAGTAAAAAGAATTGGTTATCTATTAAAACATAGGATAAAAAGCATTTAACTTTTATTTCAGACTTCAATGTAATGCAATTGATAATAATATTATACAATGCAGCTCTTTGCTTTTCCTATCAAGACTATCCTAGAGGAAGATTGTTTATTAGCATTTCGTAAACTAAGGGCGTCAGGCAAAATTTTTTCATCACTACAATAATTAAATATTAGCATTTAAAATTGATAAATATTTCATCTCAATTGATTACGTTATTATTTATAATCATGATTCTTTATTCCATAACCCTTTCTTAAAACTTCGTCTTTACATAATTTAGTAGAAAAAATAAAATATCCAACCAATGCAAATCATGCATTTTTTATCATCATTTACTCGATAAATCGTACTAAAATAGTTACATCCTCTATATTTAGACAGACAAACTTTTTGATGAAAATCTTACAAAAATCGTTAAATATTTGCGTTTAGTGGAATATAAAAAGTGTTCCATAGTAGGTACCATATACTACTCTTCGAATTTCATAAAGTACAATAAATTTAAAAAGTCGCATCAATTTTACTTTATTGCGTTGAATTTGACTTGACTAGATTTAACACATTCGCTAAGCACTAAATATGAAAAGCACTTAATATTATTTAAAACTGCTTAATAATATATTTCTGAGTCTGGATAGAAAACTTTACTATATTTCCAATTCATTCATGGTTAAAATTCTATTAAATCTGTACAGTTCTACGCAATTTTCTAAAACGAATCACGTGTTACAATAAGTTGAAGGCATATTATCTTATAGTAAATAGCTGATATCAAAGTTAGATTTCTCTTATTTTATCAGTTTGTCAATATTACAATAGTCATGGCATAAAAGTTATCATCACCTATGCTGCTAATGACACATGACAGTACAAAGAATTCATTTGATTGAAAATATTAAAAGCTATTTATAAATGTTGATTTGAGTATTTTATGTAGATTAAAAATTCATGAATGTTACCTTTTATTTGGTAACATCCATATTTGACGACCCATTTGAATTCCATGATACACAATATCCTATCTGCATACATCTAGGTAGACCCTACACTGCGTTGAGAAGAATAGCATTAAAGAACTTCACAAGTGGATTTCAATATATCTAAATTTATTTTTCATACGAGAAGTCACCTCGAAGCTATCGTGAGAGAATCTCTAGAATTAATATACAATAAGGAAGAAATATTATAATGATGTATTTTCATATGATATTCACGTAATCTGGAAGGAATTAATGCATGATAGATAAACCTGTTCTATTTTTATGTTTTTAATAGCTTTTACTTTTCTATCTTACACTCCGTGCCCTCTTGAAATAAAGTAGTCTGTACTGGATAGAGTTGAGGATACAAAGTGACAACAATAGGTTTTGAATAGATTTTCACTGATGAGGACCGCGTAAGTGCCGGTCGAAAACATTTCGTATTTTAAAAGGACTTGAATGTATTATTAAGTGTTTTCTATATATTTTTACGCACCTTTTAAGCAACATATATACATTAACATGTATTTTTATGAATCTAATTAATAATCAAAATGAATTTTGTGATGGATTTTAAACTCTTGTTTTATAAGCTGTGTAACATATTACACATTTAAAACTTTATGTAAGAATTTTATGTTAAAAATTTTAAAGTACAAATAAAGATCGTATTGTATTTTTTAAATCTAAGTGTTACAGCCTCTTAAGCAATTCAAGACATATAAAATATATATACACCAATTAAGGATTAAACATTTTTTCAAATATCCTTTTAGTATCTTAACTAAATAAAATAAAATAAAAATTTGTTGAATGTAATTTACAGTCATTTATTATGACACACAAATTATTTTCAATCATTTATGAATTTTACAATAAATTTTGTAAATAGAAGATACTTAAAAGAATGTAATTTTACTGTTAATCAAAATTGCTAAATTTGTAGCGTAGGCACATTTATTTATTTAAAACAACGAATATTTGTCAAGTTAATCCCATCTTTAAAATATACAATAAATTAAACAGCTAATGGTAACAGTAAACTGCTTTAGTGCATGTTTTATATCAAAGTAACTTTTAATACTTTCGGAACGCGAAAAGAGTGGTAGTATAATGTAATAGTGGCATAATTAAGAAATGAAAATGCTTTCAAATACTTTTCTGTGTAATCACAAAATCTGTTGCCTGATCATAAGTAAAGTAATATATTTACGCAAACCATAAAGTTGTTAATAAAGATAGGAAAACTGCTTGGGCGTTTATAATATCCCAATACGATTAGAACATTTATCTCTCTACTTTTATAAACATTCTCATTAAACTAAAATTTAATCCTTGGGAAAGCAGCTTATAATAAGCACATTTTAGGCATTTCTGAAATTAGAAAATAATAAAGTAAATAATTATCCAGTAAAATGAAAATATAAACAAATCTATTTTATATTATAAGGTATTTTACATGATGTTCAGCTAATATGTACAAACAAAAAATATTAACTACTCAAAAGCATAAAATATGAACCTCTAGATTTGTCCGTTTCTGTCTTTCTTTTCTTTATTTCTATTTTTTAACAAGGTCAAAATGCATTTTATGAAAACTGCAATATACCGGAGGTTCCATGAATCTTGTAACATTTAGAAAAAAATAATTTTAATAATGTAAGCATCGCCACAACTGATTTTAACTATGACAAAATCTTAATTAAACAATAAAGAATTTCGTCCATTTAGATGAAATGTTTAATTTAGTTTTTTTAGCAATAGCGCACAAAAGGAATGCGTTTAGGAAAAGTGAGCTAAAATACATAGGGTTACATTTGTATGTGTAACACGAAGCATTTATATATCGATATAACATGACCTTTTTCAGGATATCAGTAGCATTCCAAGCCGAATATTTCTCATACACAGAATAAATCACCATAGCTTTAGAATTTTGTTGAGTAAAGCGATCACGTGGTTATAAAATATTTCGTGTCTCTCATTTTGTACCTTTACTATTTCAGCTATCGGAAATATTTTAGTTTATATTAAGTTTTTTTTTTTCGCAGGTTTTGATTAATTAATTCATAAATCTTACAACATATAAAAATAAACACACAATTTGAACACCCAATATTTTTAATTAAATGGCTGCAAACTACTCTAAAATGACTGGTAAAATCTCTATTAGTCATTAATGCGCAATATTTTGGAGAAAAAAAACTCTTGAAACGATTTACTTGCTAAGAAGATTGTTAATACCCATGACATATATATTTTTAAGATATCATGAGAATTAAGTTGTATAAAAGGCAGGAATATGTTATTTAAAAAAAATTAAATAATCTTAATATATTTTCAGACATAATTTAGTAGTTTCCTTCATTTCATTTAATTTTAAGCAATGAAAAATTTTTAATCCCGCAACTGATATATTAAGACCAGACATCATCATTCTGAATAGAAACTTCTAACAGTTGTTCCTGTACTCCAGATATGAAAAGTATTTATGCTTTTACTCCTTCAAAAATGATTTATTCCGTTTATGAAGTTTTGTTGCAGAAAAAATAAAGTTTGTTTTTAACAAAAAAAAAAAAAAAAAAAAAAAAAAAAAGAAAGAAGAAAAAGAAAAAGAAAAAAGAAAAAGAAACATGGTTGATTTTTTACAATCCTAAAATAGACGATAAAAACAAACGATAATATTATTTATCAACAAAAGTATTTTGTACAGTGTTTCTTTTCATATGGGATTAGTCATTTTTTGCTTAATTTTTCTTTGAATATCAAATATTTACTTCATGAAGAATTTTAATTCTTTAAGATAATCTTCAATAAAGAAAATCAATGTATGAAAGTATATCCAAGTGTATGAAAAACATACCTTTTAAATAAACTCAATCCTCAGGAAGGATATCATAGAGAGAGAATATTCCTCAGTGGAATATATTGTAAATAGAATAAAATTAAATATCTTCATAATGAATTAAAAGAGTTCTTAAACCGTAAGTTTATTTAAAATTGAGTGTATAGTTAATGCTGTACAATAGGGTGGGCCGAAAAAAACTTTTTTTCGATTTTCGATAATGGCGGGTGCGGAAAAGTGGCCACTGGTGGCACTCAGTTCACACAAAAAATTTGAGATTTTTTGGACAATTCCTTACCCTGCCGCAAATGGCTTGAAGTTTTGCCAAAATGCTGATTTTTGAACTTTTTTATTAAAAACTTTTAAAATATTAAATTAAGTTTATTTTGGCTATATTTACTTGGAAAGGCATATTTAACGTATCTAATGTTTAAATAAGTTCTGATAATGTATTATTTAATTGCTATGTGTATTTTAAATCAGCCGATTTTTATAGGCGAGTAAAACTCGGCGTGCAGCTACGACATCCACGCGAGGAGTTCTCGGTTGTTTCGCGTTGGTACGGAACGCAAAACAAGTTAAAATCTGTACATTTTTAAAGAACATAGCACTAAACTAATGCATAATTAGAGGTTTTTTAATTATTTGGCACATTAAATACATCTTTTAAACTAAATACCACCAAAAAAAAAGCTTAATTTAATATTTTAAAAGTTTTTAATAAAAAAGTTCAAAAATCAGCATTTTGGCAAAACTTCAAGCCATTTGCGGCAGGGTAAGGAATTGTCCAAAAAATCTCAAATTTTTTGTGTGAACTGAGTGCCACCAGTGGCCACTTTTCCGCACCCGCCATTATCGAAAATCCAAAAAAAGTTTTTTTCGGCGCACCCTACTGTACAATAATATGTATGTAAATATCCATAACAGTATAGGGTTTTTTTTTTTGCTCGTTAACGCAAGAATACAGAAATTTTGATGAAAACCGCGGAAAACTTAGAACTTTTTGCACAACGGACTCGATTGGGTCGGAACCCAGCATCACCAATTTATCAGTCGAGAGCAGAACCTCATACCCATTGATAAAGCTTCGCTTTATCCGTAATGATTAAAAATTAGAAAAAAGTCTTTTGTTTTAAATAACATTTACCACAATGTTTATATTTGTTGTACATTCACAGTAATGTATCGCAAAACATTATAATATCTCTTAAAATTGAAAAATATATATCAAAACGATAACGATCCCTTTAATCGTTCTTATCCAATGAAAAAAATACTGTTCATAAATACAAGTTCACGTTTAGAGAAAAGTAAGAAGGTTTTCAAAAATTAGAAGTCTATCGTGAGTTTCCATTTTCTAAATGTCTCCGAAGATGGAAGAGATTACCAGAAAATCATTATTATTCTTTATCTCGGAATATAAAATAAAAAATGTAATTCAATATTACAGTTTAAATTTCGCACAGCAAGGGATTTATGCTTTCAATTCATCAAAAAAACTTCCTATTTGACATTTTGTTGCAGAAAGGAAAAAAAAAGTTTGGTTAAAAAAAATACAGTTGCTTTTTTTAATCCTACGAAAGAAGATACAAACAAAGAATACTATTACTCATAACGAAATATAATTTGTGCAGTTATGACGGATATTTGAAGAATCGTAGACTTCTTGACATCACAAAAAACATTTATTACACGAAAACTTCACAAGTAACACATTATACATTTACAGGATGAGGTTCGAAGATATTAGCTGTACGTACATGAGAATTATTCACCTTGGATAAGGCGTACACTATTTTAAGTGTCAACGGCATGACACCTTTTCTGCTGGTCTAATTCACAACTACACAGCTCCCATGAGGGATTAAAAAATGTTCCGTGCAAGGAACCAATGACAAACAGCGCCCTCTGGGCTCTGAAAAACATAGCAGAGTGGGAGGTTCGTTACACAGTATTTTTTTGTATGGAATTAGTTATCTCTTAACCGTACTTTCCTTTAAACATCACAACCGTTTATTTCATGAAGGATTCCAATTGTTCAAGATAATATTCAATGAAGAAAATCAAAGTAAGTGTAATTTTAGTGTATAAAAGTCTGTGGGAATGCATATCCAAGTGCAAGAAAATCATGTCTGTCAAAAATAAATGTCAAACCTAAATATATAAAGATCTTTTAATCGATATGCACTATCCAATGAAAAAAGTACTCATCATAAATACATGTTCACGTTTAGAGAAAAGTAAGAAGGTTTTCAAAAAACAGAAGTTTATTGTGAGTTTCATTTTCTAAATGTCTCAGAAGATGGAAGAGATTGCAGGAAAATCAATATTATTCTTATCTCAGAATATAAAATAGAAAATGCAACTGTTCATTTTACATTTCGTGAAGCAAGGGATTTATAATCTTTCATATTCAACAATATAAACTATTTGGAGAGTCTCACACCTTATAAAATACAGTCAGTTCTTTTCAAACATAATATTTTTTGTTATTTAGAGTCACACAAATTGATGCGAAACGTCTGTTTATGCTTTTGACATCTGATTTCAAAGATTTAAAATTCCAATATAACATGAACAAGTGTTTTATTTTCTCTATTTTTTTTAACGTACTACGTACTTCCAATTTTATTTCCATGCATGGTTTGCTTCCCCCTTTTTTTAAAAAACAGTTTATATGAATTTATATATAATATTTTGTAAATATAAGATTCAATTCGCTTATTTTCATCATTTCAGTTTATTGTAGTATATGGCTAATTAATGTTAGCATCTCATTTTCTTTACTTATTGCAAGTTATTGAATCTTTTCTGTCTCGGCAATTTCGGTCAGACTAATCCCTCTGAGGAAAATCCTAAAAAAAATTTTAAAACTATAAAAAAAAAAAAAAAAAATTAATCGATATGCACTATCTAATGAAAAAAAAACTGATCATAAATACATGTTAAGTTTAGAGAAAGGTAAGAAGGTTTTCGAAAACTAAAAGTTTATTGTGAGTTTCATTTTCTAAATATCTCGGAAGATTGAATAGATTGCCAGAAAATGATTATTATTCTTTATCTCGGAATATAAAATAAAAAATGCAACTGTTCATTTTCCATTCCGTGAAGCAAGTGATTTATACTTTCACTCCTTTAAAGATAAATTGTTTCAGTTTTGTTGCAGAAAAAATAAAATTTGGTTTTCAGAAACAAAAACACAATTGATTTTTTACAATCCGAAGAAAGAAGATGCAAACAAAGGATTCTATTACTTATCAGCAAAAGTAATTTCTGAAGCTTTTTTTCATATAGGATTAGTTACCTTTTACCGTATTTTCTTTTAAATATCAAAAACGTTTACTTCATGAAGAATTTCAATTCTTTAAGGTAATCTCAATAAAGAAAATTAAAATAAGTATAATTTTAGTTAAGATTATATTGTTCAATTTTCGTCGACGACCCCTACCTACAACCCAAACAGACCTAGGCTCTTGCGCGACAGCGCTGTCGCCGGGAGCCGACCACGGATAGCGCCAAAATACTACACTTACGACCCGATTAGCCTTGGACTCTTAATAGAAAAGAAAAAACATATAAGACAAATTGAAACTGGACAAATTTAAAAGAAAAAGTAGACAAATTAAAGATATTGAGAGACGGTTAGTGGGCGAGCGGGGCTCTGAAGCTATCGACTTTCTCTGCCTTCATCCCGAACATATATGTTTGTAAGTAAAAAATCTTATTAACCTAATCTTTTATTTATTAAACTATAAGTAAATAAAAGTACAAGTTTCATAAAGTTAATTTGTAGACATCTATTTTTTTAATAAGCTAATATTTTCTATTCAAATTATACTACTTTTAAATGCATCGATGAAAGCATCTTAGACAGTGCTTTTATAAGCATTTTAGAAAATTTTTACACGTAGATTAATTAAGTTGTTTTTATTTTATTATTATTATTTTTTTTTGTATTTGTATTTGTTGAAAAAAATTATACGCGTGTAAGGTATTTCCAAGCTTAAAAATTAACATTGGCATTATAATGCTGAATTTTTGTTTTCATATACACATTTATTCAATATATGTATAAATAATCTATTTTATTTAATGTTGTTTTAAATTCGATTCAAAGAAAGTTTTCATGATAATTTTTTATTTCAACTTGTTTTTTCAAACATATTTTGCATTCAGATGAAATTGCGAATATTCATATGGCTGTCTTATTTCAAGAAATAATATATTTTTTAAGCTAAACAATTTACGATTTTTTCATATATGATACACTTTTTGCATGTTTTATCAAAGAGTGCGAAATTGAATGCCTTAAAAACTATGATTTTTCTTAATTAATCGAACCGAAGTTCAATAAACGGCTACATACAAAAATGAAAGACACATTCAAAAAATTGAAATTCAATATTAATATTTTGGTTCGAGATTCTAATAAATTAATTTCTTCAAAAAACAATTAAAAGTTGTACTATTATGTAAACACAAGTCCTCAAATCTCGCATCCTCTCACAGGAGGAAGCCCGTTACACTAATTTGATTACTTATGACAAAATTAATTTTCAATACTCATTTTCAATGCTCAATTTCAATGGAGATAGTTAAATTTTGCCCCATCGAGTATGAAAAAAAAATGTAGTTTGAAGTACAATTGGTTTCAAAACATTTTTTTATTTCACTCTTTTTAAGTGTTTTATAGAAATTTCAAGCATGCATTTTAGATATTCTGATAAAATGTAGCTGGATTGAGGAAAATAATCTGATTGTCTTTAGAAAAAAAAAACAGTTTAGCGTTTATTTCCGACTAATAAACTCGGTAACAAAATTCATATTTAATTAATAAATGCATGTAAAAATAAAACAATATTGATAAAAAAGAAATTTAATAAATGTCTAACCGAAGTACTTGCATAAACAATGAAATATTTAGAATAATATAGGCCGCTATAAAATGCAGTGTTTATAAATGCAGTTTCCGCATTAACCTTTGTAATGAAACAAATACCCCAGTCTAATACTTATTAAATTTGAAAACCTTATTAGAATACATAACTCTTCATATTAATTGTTTTGTTTTTTAATGTTTGTACTGTTTATAATGTAAAATGGTTTGTTTTGTAAAAAAATATATTTGAGTAATCAATTAAAAATAAATCATTTTCAAATATGTCTGCCTATAGTACAGTATGTTCTTATCCCAAAAAAGTCTGGCGTGTTTTTCTCTTCTCAGTATTCTAAAAATAAGTTAATCTCTAAATAAAGCAGGCCATATAGACAGTAGAATTGACTTAACCAGTAATATTTGTATTTACTGCTCTTTAAAAAAAGTAATAATAACATTGTGTATATTTAATTTTTACATGATCTGGTATAAAAGAATGCTCTTTTAAATTTAATTTTTTTCAACGTCCCCTGTTTACTGATTTTATAGGCTATATTTATAAACAATTTACAAGTATGATTTTAAGCCAAATCTATACCTATGCTATCCAATTATGATGTCGTGATATTACAAACGATTAACTTGCTTCTATTCAATCAACATTTATAATTGAAATTTTTTTTCGATTGATGTTTCATTATGAAGTTAATTGGTTTTCTTAAAAAACTGCATGAAAAATATTATTAACAACAGTTATGTTATCAAGATAGGCACCAAAATCGAAAAATAACTGAATCAAAGAAAACTACTGTAATTTTCGAAATCGATGGCTAGTCTTCCATCTATTAACTTTCCTCGTTCGGTATATACGAAATTATTGATTTAAAAAATCATAAAACGTAATGCATAATCAATATTTTATATATGTATTAAAATGCCTTCTCATTTTGTTAGTGGGTAAACATAAAAAAATACATTAAATGTTTAAAGAAGGTTTTTTGTAGTTTTCTGAATTTTTAACCTATTTTCTGTTTACCAAACAGTATTTACTGGAATTCAGAAAATTATATCGCTGGCATTTTAAATTATAAGTCAAGACTTCTTGAGCACATAAAATTACAGTGCAAAGTTTAAAAAGCAATTTAAAATTAGATATTTTTCTAACCAATAAAAATAAAAAAGTTTTGATCTCTAAAAAATATAAATAATGAAACAATTTACTTATACAATATAGTACATAACCCTTTACAATCATGGGTAAAAAATTTATATTAAGATATAACACAAAATAGAGACATATTTACTTATAACTTCTTCGTTACTGTGTATTAATGTAGTGTTATTCATTATTACTGAATTATTTCTTTTCCACTTTGACTTCTGACCAAGAATTTTAATCTATTTTGATTATATTAAATGTTAGATATCGAAATATATCTTTCTATGATTGAAATTGCACTTAGGTATGAGTAAGGAAAAATTGTAAAGAGTGAAGGTCCAAATATGTGGAACCAAGGAACGAAGAGGATAATGTATGGACGTAACTCTAATAATGAAGCAATAGTGTTACAGCTTTTATTTTGTAAAAAACGAACCCAATTATAATATAAATTCTACAAATGACTACTTTTTTAAATTTGTGCTTTGTAATATTTTCTTCAATCAGAAATAAGTGTTCTTCCTTATCCAACGATTGTTTACATAAAAAAGCAGCGCCAAACTATTTGCCAGACTGTGATGCAAAATAAACAGATGTGAGCAATTCGCCATTGAAATCTTTAAAAAAAAAATCAAGAAACTTGCAAAAATGCTAATCACTAAAGAAACTATCGTCAATTTTAAACAGTACATTTTACCATATAATAATGTACACATAAACAATAAAATACAGAAAACAAAACAAAAACAAAAGCTTCCACATTTATATATTTACATTATTTTTTTTAATTGACCCCTGCTGGTGAATGAATCTAATTTGTTGCACGCAACTGTGCAAAAAAATATTGTTCGAGTTTTTTTCTCTCTTAATATCCCAGCGTCGCCGTCTAAATACATGCACTGAAAAAAATGAAGTACTCAAAAATGAGTAAGTCGATGTACTCATATTGAATTAAGTATGTTTGGATAAAAAATGATCGCATTGCTTTCTAAATTCGGAAACAGCTCATGTTATCAAATCTAAACAAATGATAATTTTGTACCCAATATTGGTTTAATCTCATGTATCGTGGCATAAAAGATGCTTTTTAATGTAAATATTAAGTTATGCACAGTATTTTAAAATAATTTCAAAGTATACTTGCAAATAATGCTCTTGTCATAAAAATATTCGATTGGGGTATTTTACTTATAATTTTGCAATTTCTCATAAAAAATAATCAATTAAATGTTTATTATTCATAATTTTGAGCAAGAAATAAATACCAGCATATTTTTACTTTAATTTGTTTGTTCCAAGGCAGATAATATTGATTTATCTTTGAACACAACCATGGAATCAAAAATGAGTAAATGTGTTTCTCAGTTTTGAGAAATTTTGGATCGGAGCTATTTTGAGTATGTGAAATACTTAAAACTGAGTACTTTTTACTTAATTTTGAGAACCCATTTTTTTTTCAGTGCGATTGTTATTTTAATTAGTTACTATATTAATAAATAAATAAATTGCAATAATAATAATAATAACCATAGAAATGTCGAATCAAAAATTACTTGATTTTATTTAAAAAAAAACACGTGTAATGCATATGCCATCAACAATGTGGCTAAAATGATGCATTTTTTTAACATTCAGTTCTCTCTCTATATATTTTTTTTTACTTTTGTTTATATGGAAAATGATTGACTGAATAATGAAGACCCAAACATAAAGATAAAAAAAAATTCAACAAAAAATAATTTATGTTAAGAATGAAAATTTACGTTAAAATTACGCACACTTTAATGACTGTGTGTTATACAGTCAAACACTGAAATGTATAACAATTTATTGAAAATTAATTCTCTTCTTGAAACTTTAACATATTTTTGGAGCAATTTCTATAACTACGAAAATCGTTCTTAATTATCATTCGAAATAATCTATGTAGTGGACTGCTTTAAAATTTATACCTGAGTTTTGGCATTGTTAGCGGATGGTTGTCTGTCACAAACCACCAACGTTGCCGCATGTGGCAGATTCATTTATTTATTTATTTATTGAATTTTGAATTCATCCAAACGATTAATAGATAATTTTTTTACATTAATTATAGAAAGTCAATTATATTTTAAAGTAAAAATAACAGTAAAAACATTCTAGTGAGAATTCGGAATGTCTAATATCGAAATTAGACGCATATTACGACATACACTGCGTCCATCGTTATCTTAAATGAACAAAGTAGCATGACGTACGCTACGTATGTCATAGAGTGGAAAAGGTTAATATAAAATCTCACATTCGTGAACAGTTTGTTTTATTTATTTATTTATGAAATTTTAACATTTTAAAAATCTTCCTATTTCTACAAAAAGCATTGACTTTCTCATTTATTTTCAAATTATTGTGATTTTTTTAATTTTCCATCTGATTTTGCTACAGTGGAATATTTCTTAAAAATTGTTTTCTGTAATTATTCTTATATCGTTTAAAGCGATATTTATAATAATTACTGTGCCGTATCAGAAACATCAGTTATTTTGTATGACTATGCTACATTTGGGTCTAGTTATCATTTGCAAAATTAAAGCAGCATCTTGACTTGCAAATATGTTTTTATTTTAACCATCCGTGGTTTTAAATCAAATCCACTATAAATAAGAAATCTATGAAAAAAAATCGTTAGTTTTGTAAAAAATTAGGGGAAATTGTTCAATTTTTAAGTTATTTTCGTTGTTAAAATTTTAAATTGATTTAGTTGAGATTTTCTATAATAATTAAATATTGTAATGTGCAATGTTTTCATTTGTAAGCTTTTTAATTTTATAATTTTATTATTATTTTTGCTGTACACTACAGTTTATTTTGGTCAAATTCAGGAAGAATGTCGAAATGGTGAACACACAAAAACTTTAAAAAGCAAAGAAAATTTTACTTTCTTTATTTTAAAATGCCTTATGGATATTAGCAAATGATTTTTATTTTTTTTTCTTTTCTTCAATATATATACAGATTTTAAACTTGTTATTAAATGCAGTCTTTTAAATGCTATTACATGCTATTAAATTACTTCTTATTAAAAGTTAAATAAAATTTCATTCCTCACATGAAAGTTGATTTTTTTAGACATAACTAAAAGTTACAGATAAAAAGGTTTCAAAGTGATTTTGCTATGACGTAAGAATAAATTCTTCTAAAAAACAAATATAAAGAGATGTTTACATCTGAATTAAATTTTAAATAAAATTTTAAAGAAAGAGACTTATTAAGATAGAGGTATCTTCTGTATATAGTCCAAAAATCTACAAGATAAGTCTTCTCTTATAACATTATATAAAATAAAAAAAAAACTTTATTGAGATTACAATTCCTTCACCGTTTCAATGGGATTTATACTTTTATTACTTAAAGAATAACTTATTACCTGTTCGCATTTTTTCTCTAAAAAGATAGTTATAGTTTACAAAGAAATGGAATTGTGTTTGTCAAGAAGAAAAAAAAATGTAGAAAGAATAACGCTCCATATCAGCAAAAGTAATTTGTTTCGTGTTTTTTTAAGGGATTAGTGCTTCTTTTGTTAAATTTTATTTTTGGATTCAAAAAGTTTAGTTTAAAAGTATTTGGATTTATAAATAAAATTTTAGACGAAGTAAATTACATAAGATTACTAAAAATTTAACTTAATTGTTTATGAGAAAGGAAAGGAAGTTTACGAGGAGGACTACTAAAAACAATCTATATTAAATTTAAAAGAACTTATTTAAAATACAATTAAAATACAATTAAAATGCTTTAAAATACAATAAAAACTGAAATAGCTTTAAATTAAATTCTTAGATTTAAAGCGAAAACGGTTAAAATCTAATTTTTGTTTAGTATGGTTAGATTAATATATAGATCGATGTTATGTTTAAAAAATGTCTCAATTAAACTTGCATTTTTTTAATGGCAAATTTTGTTGTATTTGCTTTTAATTTTTCTGCAACAATTTACAAAACGTTCCAAACATGAGATATTACTACATTGCATTTTAGAAAATATTAAGGATGTCAGAAATCGTACGATTTAAATAATACCCAAACCACTTAACTGTGTATAATAACATAAATTGTTACTATTATTAACTATTTTTATGCTTAGACCCTTTATTTCTAGCTAATTAATGATAATATTAATGATGATAAGAAAGTCCTGTAAAATGAAATGGAAAAAACAATGTACTGATCAGAAACTAATCAGCATCAATATTAAGGACCTGTAAAATATTGCTGCAGTAATTTTACTGCTGCAGAGATTCCAGACATTGCACCTTAAAAAAACTTACTTTATTCCTACACCGACGGACTTTGCCATTACATTAATGAGTTTTGCCAGTAAAACACCAAAAAATTACAAAAGTTGACCGTTTAAGTAAGAAAAGTGACTTTTTCCGTAAATTTACTGGATAATTCATGGTAAAGTACAGTAAGTTACATTTTTTTAAGTATGCATGTAAGGCATTCAACTAAATCCATTTGCAGATAAAAGTTTTACATCTTTTGCTATTTTTAATATATATATTATATTTTTTGTGATTTTTAATGAAGTAGTTTTGATGAAGTTCGGCCATTTAAAAATACATCCATTAATAAATACAGAACTAAGAACAACAACCCAAATCAATATATTTTTAAAATTCTGAAATGAACGTATAAATAAGCATTATTACTCGTATTGCAAGCATGCATTGTAATCTAGTATTCAGAAAGATATTGCATCATATATATTTTTCATAATTTTTTTAAAAAGGTGACATTGAGAAAATGATTTTTGAAGCTATAATTAAATTATGTAAATAAAGTCATATTTTTTTCCTCTATTCCCTAACGCAAAAACAAAAGAAGACACTTCAGAAGAATAAATATGTCAAATAATTTTTTTTTAAATATCAATCATGCATTTTGCTACATAGAAATAATAGTAAAACACTTATTTATATTTTTACACTGTAAAAAGAAAATTATAATATTTGAGATTTTTTTATTGTTTTTATCAACCCAAGTTTAATTGTAAATTAAAAGTTGTCAAAAAATTTCATTGTATCATCAACATTTTGCAAAGTAAGAATGTAAAAACTGGTTACAGATTGTGAAACTATACGGTACAAAACGGTACTGGCGGTCTCTTTTCGATTCATTTTTCCTATTTTTTAGTAAAAATTAAAATGTATTTGTTATTTTAGCAACATTTACCTTAACGATATATTTCATTGCCCGTTTTTGAAATATTCACAAAATCACATGCCGGAAAATAAATCGAAAAAACACAATAACTGTAATGACATCCTGATTCCAGTCACACCTTCTACATTTTTATGAACTTTTTACTAATGCAATTTTAAACATTTCAATAAACTTTCGGATACAATGTAGCAAAAATAATATTTACTTTTAATTAGCAAATATGTGAAATAGCTTGTACGTGCATGGTCAAACTTATTTACAGAAGACGATGTGTCTTCAAATGTCAAATTTTCAGCTTATTCTTGCAAGATAATAATAATAAAAAAAAGTTTAACAGTAATCTGATAATTATGCAACGCATATTTTTACTTTACTCTGTGTCTTTGAAAAGAAAATATTGGATTGGTGAAAATTTTCGACTTTCAGTTTTCGATAGATTTAAACATTTTAAAAAATCCCGATCGGTTTTTAGAAAATATCTGTCAGTGAGTCTGACACACTGTATTTGACCAATATGTTATGGGAGCTCTATCTCAAACAATAAAGAATGAAATTTAACAAAACTTCAGTTTTTATTTTGCATTGATAGAAACTGGACCTGATTATCTTTTGGTGTATATTGCTGAACGGGTGGCATTGAAATGCTGAATTATTACTACAATAACGAAATTAATGTGTCAACAAATGCGCAATTTTTATAATCGAAATATAATGGTGTGGGGAAATTGTCTTTTGTAACAAAAAAATGTAAAATATTACACTAATTGGTTTATATTTTTTTAATGCCGCAAAAGGATTAAATATCTGAAAAATTGAAAAAAAAAAAAACTTATTTTGTTCATTACTTTTTTTATTTTTAAAATGTAGTAATAAAACTTTAAATAGAACACAATATCTGTATAAAATTATTATAAATGTTGAGCTAAAAGTTAATTATGATGAAATCATATCTCTAACTGTCACCAACGGAGCATAAAAAATGCAGTAAATATATTTTTTTGAATTTTTTATAACTTTTATAATAGGTTAAGAATTAAGTAAAACTATTTTATATCTATTAATCTGTAATAAACTCTAGTATTTTTTATAACTATTTCTGTTAAACCAAAAAATAATGAAAAATAATTATTCATTTTTCTTGATTATTGTTTCCTGTGATTGTGTTTTACTAGATGCCAGCAAATAGCGGGAGTTCATGCACTTCTAATAACAAGAAAAAAAAAATGAATGAAAAATTTTATTGTCTGAAATTCAAAGATGTTTAGTCTAAATGGGTTAAATAATCTTAAAATTAAAAGATCCTCAATATAAATAAATGTTATTATGTGACTTGCTTTCAAACGAAGCCACTATTCCCCGAAAAAATAAAGTTTATATGATGTAACTCGTCTTGTGTTCCAGTACACAAACTTTAGCAGATGCTTTAGTGACTTTATTTAACATACTTTTTTGCTGATTCAGTGAGGCAATCACGATAACAGCAGTTTATTTCTTTAAATGGAATTTCAACGCCCCCCCCCCCCCCCACGGTTGTGAGATCTTTGGTCAATAAGACAGTCCCCTAATTTATAATAAGACAACAACTGTATAGTCTTTCACTGATGCTTTAGTCTTTCGCGTAAGTCGGAAACGTTTCGATTTTTAAAAGGACTTGAATATATTATTAAATGTTTTTTATATGTTGTTACGTACCTTTTCAGCAATACAGGGTGGTCATAAAAAAGCTTTGCCGATATACGGAGCTCTAGCGGCCAGTCCTCTCAACCGATCGAAATGATATTTCAGATATAGCTATTCAGAGGTATGAGCTCGAGATTCTGTGAACAACAACAAAATGGCGCTCACGGTTACGGTTATAGTTACAGAAACTCGAAAATTTACAATGGCAACACCCATTTTTTTCATCGCAAATTGCTCAACGCATGCCAAAACCCTATAGAGCGTTGGAACCGTACGTGTATCGCAAGAAACGGACATGTTATGCACGGACAAAAAACCGTTCTGCGAATCCTCCCCCCCATAGAAAAAACTTGATTGGGGCGCAATGAGGAAATTTGCATATGACACAGAGTCAGTACACTAATCTCTGATTACAATACAGATCAGAGAAACTAAAACTTTTATTTTGATTACACAATTTCCACATGGGTGCCACATGTGGTGTAATTGCCTGTGATGGTACCCATGTAGAAAATGTGTAATCAAAATAAAAGTTTTAGTTTCTCCGATCTGTATTGTAATCAGAGATTAGTGTACTGACTCTGTGTCATATGCAAATTTCCTCCTTGCGCCCCAATCGAGTTTTTTCTATGGGGGGGGGAGGATTTCCAGAACGGTTTTTTGTGCGTGCATAACGTGTCCGTTTCTTGCGATACACGTACGGTTCCAACGCTCTCTAGGGTTTTCGCATGCGCTGAGCATTTTGCGATAAAAAAAAATGAGTGTTGCTATTGGAAATTTTTGAGTTTCTGTAACTATAACCGTAACCGTGAGCGCCAGTTTGTTGCCGTTCACAGAATCTCGAGCTCATACCTCTGAATAGCTATATCTGAAATTTCACCTCGATAGGTTGAGCGGACTGGCCGCTAGAACTCCATATATCGGCAAAGTTTTTTTATGACCACCCTGTATAAATACATTAACATGTATTATTATAAATTTAATTAGTAATCAAAGTAAATTTTGTACTGGATTTTAAGCTCGTTTTTTATAAACTGTGTAATACATTACACAGTTTAAAGTTTATGTAAGAATTTTGTGTTGAGAACTTTAAAGCACGAAGAAAATCGTTTTGTACTTTTAGAATCTAAGTGTTATAGCATATTAATCAATTCAAGATATATGAAATATATATACACCAATTAACACGTTCGCTGCCACTTACGTAAAAATGTGATGATAGTAAAGCCGCACTGTAGAAATGGGTTTTTACCAGAAGCCGATTTACTTTTTATAACAAAGAATCTGTGAAAGATTTTCCCGCGCCAGCGTGTGACCGGCTATTGGACAATACCCCACATCACGCGCTGGAGCGTGAATGTCTCCTTAATGTTGGCGCCATTTCATGTGATCGGCAGCTAATATGTTAAGGGAAAATTATTTTTTCCAATATCCTTTTAATATCATAATTAAATAAACTTAAATTAAAATTTATTGCATGTAATTAACAGCCATACATTATGACATACAAAAAAAATATTGAAATTATTTTATATCAATTATAATGTTCATAATACATTTGTAAATACAATATATGAAGAATAATATTATTTTGCTGTTATTCAAAATTGTTGAATTTGCATCATAAATACATTTAATCATTTAAAACAATGAATATGCGTCCAGGTAATCATATCTTTAAAATATCCAATAAATTAAACAGCTAATGGTAGCAGTAAAATGCTCTAGTGCATGTTTAACATCAAAGTAACGTTTAATACTTTCGAAACGCGAAAAGAGTGGCAGTATAATGTAACGGCGGCATAATTATGAAATGAAAATGCTTTCAAACACTTTTCTGTGTAATCACAAAATCTGTTGCTTGATCATAAGTAAAGTAATATATTTTCGGAAACCATAAAGTTGCTAATAAAGATAGGGATAGTGCATGGGCATTTAAAATATCCGAATACGATTTATCTCTCTACTTTTCTAAACATTCTCATTAAACTAAAATTTAATCCTTACGAAAGCATCTTATAATGAGCACATTTTAGGCATTTCTGAAATTTGAAAATAATGAAGTAAATAATTATGCAGTGAAAAGAAAATTCAAACAAATCTATTTTATACATTACATGATGTTCTGCATATTTGTACAAACAAAATATATCAATTACTTAAAAGCGTAAAATATGAATCTCTAGATATATCCGCTTCTGTTTTCTTTTCTTTATTACTTAATTTTTTAAGAGAATAAAAATACATTTCATGGAACCTGCAATATACCGGAGGTTCTATAAATCTTGTAACATTTGGAAAAATATAATTTCAATAATGTAGTAATCGCTTCAACTGATTGTAATTATGGCAAAATATAAAAAAAAAGAATTTTGTCCACTTAGATGAAATGTTTAATTTAAATTTTTTAACAGTAGAGCACAAAAGGAGCGCGTTCAGGAAACTCAAGCTATAATACATAGGGTTACATATGTATGTGTAACCCGAAGCATTCATATACCGATATAACATGACTTTTTGCAGGATACTAGTAGCAATAAAAGTCAAAAAGCTCTCAGGCACAGAATAAATCATCATAGCTACAGAATTTTGATGGGTAAAGACATCACGTGATTGCAGAATCTTGCTTGTCTTTCCTTTTGTACCTTTACTATGATAGCTATCGGGAATATTTTAGTTTCTATTAAGTTTTTTTCGCAAGTTTGATTAATTAATTCATAAATCTTACAACATATAAAAATAAACACACAAATGGAAAACCCAATATTTCTCATCATATGGCTGCAAACTAGTTTAAAATGTCTGGTAAAATCCTTATCAGTCATTGATGGACAACATTTTGAAATAATTCAACTTTTGAAATAATTTCCCTGCTAAGGAAGTCGTTAATACTCAGAACATATAGATATTTAAGATATCATGAGAATTAAATTGTAAAAAGGCACAAATATGTTATTTCAAAAAAAAATTAAATATTCTTAATAATTTAATATATAAGATATCTATATATAAAGGCCTAACGTATCTGTGCGTACCGCATACGTCATTTTGCGCATCGCAACACTTTCAAATTTTAAATGAATTTCGGTATTTCAATTTTTGCTACTAAAAGTTTTGAAAATTCTTAATGTCGCATATTTTAAATTTTTACACCATCGTGTAGGGAAAAAATGCCCTTTTAAATGAAATTTGTTTCAAAGTTGTATCTTAATTTGTTTTTGAAATATTTTTTTTGTAGCTTTTAATACCTTTTTTCTAATCGTGGCAACACGAGTACTCCATTTCTATTTAAAGCAAAGGAAAAAAGGAAAAAAAAAATTGAGTGCTTTATCTTTATATTGCCAGTTTCTCATTAAAAGGAAAAAAAAATAGAAAATTAAATATCTGCTGTTATAAAACTCGGGGAATTTTGATTTCACTTACAAAATTTGATTTACACGTAAAAGAATATCAATAGTGTAATATCTATTTCAGCTACTAGCATTGAGATTTCAAGTTTTGAATCAAAATTTTCAAATTAAAATGCCAATTTTTTTAAACATGAAAGCAGATGTGAAATGTACATTTGTAAATTTTGATATGGTGAAAATGATTCCGGGTTTAGATTTCACGGGAAAAAAATTCTATGATTGAATCAAAGTGGAATAAATTTTGCTTTTTTACATTTTGGAATACAAGCATAAGAACCTTAATTGATAACTTTATCATAATAACACATCTTTATTATTTTTTACTGCTTACATATACGATTAGTTTAATCTTAACAATTTTTACAACTACGTTTTATAGAAATAGTATTTTGTTAACTTTAAGTTAAATATCGTTTGTTTAAGAGTTAGATGTACCAATATAAAATAAATTTTTTACTATAACTAATTTTAGTACTACTAGGTTATCCCGTCGGCCAATTTTGCCAAATTATACAAATCGCCAAACTCATTGCCAAACTATACACATTCACATAATTTTTATTTTAAATAATGAAAAAGACAAATAATTAGTAGAATATTAATAAAAAATTCAAATACAAAATTCGAAATAAAAATCACTTAATGGCATTTTTAAACCGTGTATCGTATTTAATGTCATTGAATGTGACATTCACGATCATCCATAATTGGCATTTAATCTTATAGCTTGGCGATAGGTTTTTGGTTGACGGGATAACCTATAATTACCCTAATTTTGTAGGTTTAATATAAGTTAATGAAACAGTTCCTTCTTAAACATTTTCTTTTGTCAAAATTTGACGGGTTCTACCTTGTAATAGTAATAAACATAATTTAATAGTTTACTTCATTTTATTTAATTTTAAATAATGGAAAAACTTTTATCTTGTAACTGATATATTACTCCCAGACATCATCATTCTGCAAACTTTAATAGAAACTTCAAACAATTGTTCCTATACTCCAAACATGCATACATAGATGTTTACGAGCAATATCATTCTGCAAATATTTATAAAACTTTAACACAAATATTTAATTTTCAAAAATATGCTTATATGATTATATGCAATTATTTTCTTAGATATTACTCCAAGACCATTATTAAAATTGCAATATTTCATTAAAAAGTGGCAAAAATATGAATACAAAAGTTGCAACTCCATGAGGGGGAGGGGTGTCATCCATTCCTGGATTAAATAGAATAAAAATATTTTGATATCTACAAACCTATTGAAGATATAAAATTCAAAATTCATTTCTTACCCCACTCAACCATGCCTCTCAGCAACCAGTTATTGACACATTGTGAATGCAAGATAAGGGTCATCCACAAATTGTGCTTTAATAAATGTCGATTTTAGATAGTGTCTATTATTTTTTAATGTAAAATAGTAGCCTATAGTTAAACTTGCTTTTAAAATATGCTAGAATCCTGTATTTTAAGTGTATTGTAAGCAGAGATACCCAGACCCAGACCGACGCATGAGAAATAAAAGTCGGTCTGGCCTGGAGAAAAATTAAAATATTGACATGATCCTAGCCTGCCAGACACAATTTTTCCCAAACTCAGGTTTTATGGCAATAGGCACAAAAAAATTGTACAAAGTATTTAGGAAAAAAAAACTTATTTTAGGCTGTTTATTTTACATTTATTATCTTCATTTTAAAGACGTGAGCAGGTTGTGGTGGGTTTTTTTTAAATGAATCTGTATTTGTATGTAAATTATAACTTATTTAAATGAAAATTTAATTAAAATAAAGTTTAAATGAAATATGTGCAGATTATGAGAATTAGGGAAACAGGGTGTTTATTGTTTAAATTATTCTAGGAATTTATGACAGTTTTAAGTGTTTGTATATTTAGAACTGTAAATGAATTAGATTTTCGAAAAACTTCTTCTATTAAACTACGTTTTTCTATTTTATCATGGATAAATACCTACATTAAATATATACATATATAAATAAATAGGGAAAATAATGATGTACATTGATTTGACTTACAATAGAAACTAGGAAGGAAAAAAAACATTTGATGGTGGATATGAGGAACTGAATATGCAAGGAATTGCATATTCATCGGAAATTCTTTATGTTTTTAATTTTTTTCGACGGATTTCAAATCTTTAATCTGACATTTTTATTTAACAAAATTTACTAATTTTGTAGACAATGTGAATGATTTTAAATAACTCATTAGAATTATTTAACATATTTTAAGCTATTTACTGATGTTTATAACTTGGACATAAATATTCTCCACCCAATTTATCGAATACAACCATTTATACTTTAGCCGCTTCACTGATTTGCGCGTACGTCATACGGGCAACGTGATTTTACCAATCATGATTTTCCCATAAAACGTTCGGGCATCCGTATTCCAACCATGGTTTGTTATTAACATCAGTAATTTTTATTGTATTTTTTATTTTTCTGTTTCAGTTAGGCAAAATTTTCTGTTTTGAAAAACCGGTGTTAAAAGATTAAAAATTCTGCAAAGGACATGAAAAAAAACATTTTTTGAAAGTTTTTTTTTTCAAAAATAATTATTAGTCAAGTGATTAAAATGTCTTAGGTAAATAAATTTTAGGTATGTGAAAATGTGGATGATCAGATTTGTCGTATAATCGAAAATATTTTACTCGGAAATCTTAATTATCTATAACATGCTCCACAAAATTCAATATATTTTTCAATGAATAATTATATTCCTCAAAAAGATATTTATGAACATTATTTTGATAATAGAAAATCAATATATTCTTACACTAACATTATAATATACCGGGTGTCCCAAAAAAGACTGATGGATTTTAAAATTCAGTAACTTGCAAACGGTGACAGCTGTTTAAAAAAATTTTGCAGGAGGGTTATGTATAATGTCAGGAGTTTTTTTTTAGTTCGAATTTCAAACAATAGGTGGCTCTGATTGTGATTGAAGGCCAGGTGATCAGTGCTGAGTGAAGCGTCTACCTGGACTTCAATCGTCGTCAGCGCCACCTATTGTTTGAAATTCGAACTAAAATAAAAAATTCCTGTAAAAAATCTCCTGACATTATACATAACAATCCAGCAAAATTTTTTTAAATAGCTGTCACCATTCGCAAGTTATTGAATTTTAAAATCCATCAGTCATTTTTGGGACACCTGGTATTATACAATACAATATCCCATATAAAATAATCCATTATAATATAGTGTATATTCTATTATATAACATGGTGTATTAAAATATGATATTACAAAGAAGTAATTTACCGCATTTTGAATTTTTTCATTAATCTTGGTTAAAAAGATACGAATAAGATATATTTTAAAGATTTTTGGTCATGTTTTAACATAATTGAAATCCAATTTGCATTATCATTAATAATGTGATAGAATCAAGCAGAAAATTTTCTGGTGTTATTAGAATTAAGCTATCCATATTAATATCGATTTCATAACGAGTATATTCATCTATCATACAAAAGAACTAATTTTATGGTTTGTACTTTTCAGACATCAAGCATTGTTTTTGCTAAAATCAATCTTGAGTGATTGATGAATATGAAGTTTGATATTTTTTTTTTGTCATGTTGATACACTTTTAGAGATCTAAAAGCAAACGTTATAATTGCGTTTTAGTTTAGGAATTTGTGTGTTTTTCGATTTTTTATGCATTTGCTAATTTCTACAATATTCTTTGTCGTGGAAAAAAAAAAATAGAAAACACATTTCCAGTTATGGTTTTGATATTTTTAAAGAAATTGTTATTTCAAAACGACTGTATACACTGTATTATTGTTATTTTTTCCTCAAGAACTCAAGGTATTTTTTTATTGGTTATTAGTTATAATTATAAATAACCTATTTTTACATATAGTTTCAGTGACATTTATTTGAGGCAATTATGAATGCAAAATGGCTGTATAAGTATATTTAATTTGTCTGCATTCACAAAGAAAAAAAAATATCTATGACAAAATTTATTTTTTCCGCCAAAATTAACCTTATTCTATATTAGTTTTCTATTAAGAATATTCCGTATTTATTTCGGCTTATTAAATTAAAATCCTCTTATTAGATCTAATTTATTAATCTTTATAGAAACGTTATAAATTCTTAATTCGCCTTAAAAAACATTTATTCCAACATGTGTAAATCTAGAAAATGGCTCTAAATTAAAAATATTCTTAATTAAAATTTATTTCTTAAAATTCATAATAATACTCCTTTTGTAACTGGTTTTTTTTCAACCTTTCTTAAGAAAGTTTTATTACATATATTCAAAAAACATAGTTGTTCAAAAATATAATTATTAATTTTTCTTCGCGTTTTATATTTATTGCTTATCAATAAATTTGTTTCTTTTCTTTTTTCTCTTTTTTTGTGTGTGAAATTATTGTCTGTGAAACACATTCGAAATTTGATTACTTTCGGTTATAAATTAGTTAAATAATAATGATTTTTTTAAATTATCGCTTGCAGAAGACTGAGTCTACTACTTTTAGGCTCGACACTTAATATTATTTTCTATTTACATAAAGGAATCGTGTTTAGAGATTACAAAAATTTCTAGATTTTTTTTTTTTTTTTTTTTTTTTTTTGTTAAAATGTCTGGAGATGGATGGACTTTTATTCGATGAATCGAGTTTAAACGACTTGCGAGAATGTACATTATGTTTTCGATGGAATATTTTCTTCGGAAGGAGAGTATTTCCCGCTGCATATTATTTCATTTAAATAAACTTTTTTGGAGCTGCCAATGTGTAATTTAATGAAGCTTCTACATTTATTTTTTTTTTCTAGCTTGCGTTAACTTATGTTCTATAAAACGGGGAAACCGGTGTTGATACTTCTGTCATCCAATCTTAAAATGTCACATATGTATAACTTTTTCAAGTGATATATTTTCCTCATTAACGTTTCAATTGTATGTACTACTTTTTATAAATTTTTCACATTATTTTCATCAGTGAAATTAGGCTTGAAATTCCTGAGTATATTCATAATAATTCATTGTGATTTTCATAAATGAATTATCACATTACTAGCTAAGCTGTAAACCAACAGATGTTACTAGATGTGACAAATATCCAAGCCGGGTATCGAATCCGGAGCTCATGAAATATTCCAAGAAATCCGTACTACTCGATTTCCAATCTCATGTAAATGTTACTCATTCATGAAATCTACCATACCATTCCTTTTTACAATATGGAATGTAAAGCATTTATCATTAACTACCTGACCCTTCTGACATTGCTTGTCAATAAAATTGAATAAAATTCTCATTATCTACAGATCTTATACTCGATGTTGTCTCCGTCTTTTCTTTTAAATGACGAAGGTATTTTAATTTTTAGTGGTAAAAGTCTTCATAAGAAAATTTTCCATTTGAGTAACAGTATTTAGCAATACTATCTTGTCAATAAATGAACTAATTTACAAAAAAATCCTGTAAAATGATGTAGTTCAATGTTTACAATACTACATATTATTATAAAATTTTAGTATTAATTGAAAATGAATTTCTGATCGAGTTTATAATAGTGACAATCTCCAAAAAATCAGTTATTCACATTGCATTTAAAAAATTTAGTTTTTGCTCATTGTTTAATTTAAAACACGCGCGATTCTCTAAGTCTTCCAAATTTTCGAAATTGTTTTTACTTAATTATGACATTAATAAATTATTCATTTAAATAAAATACTTATAATTACTGCAAATAATTTTAATGTCTTAAAGAAGTCAAATGTCAGTAAAAAAATAAATTATAGCACGTTTCGATTAACTCACTCAATCGTCATCTGGATATACAATAATCATACATAAATTGCACATAAAACCCTGAAATGCGATATCTACATCTCTTATAAATGAAGATATTATATTCTGCATAATTTTAACATTGTTCTTTGCTTCACCTGTAGCCCGTCCTCAAAGTTGTTCAGCAGTTCTATAAGCAGCAGCATATTCAGCAGTGCAAAATATTTTGTATACGAAATGACAACTTATCATAACAAACTTCTCAAACATCCTAAATATTGATATATGTATGTGTGTGCATGAGAACTAGGCTTTTTTTTACAAAAACTTTTGTATGAGACAACTTTTAGGTAAAGCAATATACAGAAATTTCATTATTAAAAAATTATAAAATCTGAAAATGTACTTTTTTTTTTCAAAATTTATGATTGGAAATACTGATTAGAGGCTACAATAATCATACATAAATTGCACATAAAACCCTGAAATGCGATATCTACATCTCTTATAAATGAAGATATTATATTCTGCATAATTTTAACATTGTCCTTTGCTTCACCTGTAGCCCGTCCTCAAAGTTGTTCAGCAGTTCTATAAGCAGCAGCATATTCAGCAGTGCAAAATATTTTGTATACGAAACGACAACTTATCATAAGAAACTTCTCGAACATCCTAAATATTGATATATGTACGTTTGTGCATGAGAACTAGGCTTTTTTTTTACAAAATCTTTTGTATGAGACAACTTTTAGGTAAAGCAATATACAGAAATTTCATTATTAAAAAATTATAAAATCTGAAAATGTACTTTTTTTTTTCAAAATTTATGATTGGAAATACTGATTAGAGGCTACAATAATCATACATAAATTGCACATAAAACCCTGAAATGCGATATCTACATCTCTTATAAATGAAGATATTATATTCTGCATAATTTTAACATTGTTCTTTGCTTCACCTGTAGCCCGTCCTCAAAGTTGTTCAGCAGTTCTATAAGCAGCAGCATATTCAGCAGTGCAAAATATTTTGTATACGAAACGACAACTTATCATAACAAACTTCTCAAACATCCTAAATATTGATATATGTACGTGTGTGCATGAGAACTAGGCTTTTTTTTACAAAAACTTTTGTATGAGACAACTTTTAGGTAAAGCAATATACAGAAATTTCATTATTAAAAAATTAAAAAATCTGAAAATGTACTTTTTTTTTCAAAATTTATGATTGGAAATACTGATTAGAGGCTACAATAATCATACATAAATTGCACATAAAACCCTGAAATGCGATATCTACATCTCTTATAAATGAAGATATTATATTCTGCATAATTTTAACATTGTCCTTTGCTTCACCTGTAGCCCGTCCTCAAAGTTGTTCAGCAGTTCTATAAGCAGCAGCATATTCAGCAGTGCAAAATATTTTGTATACGAAACGACAACTTATCATAAGAAACTTCTCAAACATCCTAAATATTGATATATGTACGTTTGTGCATGAGAACTAGGCTTTTTTTTACAAAATCTTTTGTATGAGACAACTTTAAGGTAAAGCAATATACAGAAATTTCATTATTAAAAAATTATAAAATCTGAAAATGTACTTTTTTTTTCAACATTTATGATTGGAAATACTGATTAGAGGCTACAATAATCATACATAAATTGCACATAAAACCCTGAAATGCGATATCTACATCTCTTATAAATGAAGATATTATATTCTGCATAATTTTAACATTGTTCTTTGCTTCACCTGTAGCCCGTCCTCAAAGTTGTTCAGCAGTTCTATAAGCAGCAGCATATTCAGCAGTGCAAAATATTTTGTATATGAAACGACAACTTATCATAACAGACTTCTTGAACATCCTAAATATGTATATGTACATGTGTGCATGAGAACAAGGCTTTTTTTTCACAAACCTTTTGTATGAGACAAGTTTTAGATAAAGCAATATACAGAAATTTCATTATTAAAAAATTACAAAATCTGAAAATGTACTTTTTTTTCAAAATTTATGATTGGAAATACTGATTCGAGGCTCCTTCTCAGTATCCTTGAACTTTCCTTTAATATTAATATTATATTATGAAAATAATAAGAAATAAAGAAGTATGAATTTTTTTTTATCCTTGAAGTTCACAAGTGTATACTCGGCCTCTGGTAAAAATATCCAGTTTCCTTTTTTTCACGTGCACTACAAGTGTCGTTGAAGTTCTGGACTCAATGCTGGAAAATGGCAGGTTCTGTGTTCGACCACAATCGTGGCCGTCTGCCTAACATTTTCGAGTTTTTCATGGTTTTCTTCGAACCTTGTGTTTCCTTGTGTAAATGGGAAGGTTACCTTAGAAAGATCTCACGGAGGTTAGTCGACCCCCCCTTATAACCTATACCCCTCATGTTGATAATTGGTCATCATAAACACAATGAACCAACCAAACTTATTTTCACTTTTCAATTGTTTTTAATCACTTTGAAAGATAAAAATGTATTTGTTAATAAAACATCACGTGACAAAAGAAAATGTACACAATATTTTAAATTCAGGGGAGGGGCTATATATTTTCCCTACATTGTCGGTTATCATGTATAAGTACATTTTCAATGATGAAACGTGTGTGTATGCGACAAAATAAATGTAAGGAATAAAATTCTGCTATCTGTACAAAATATGTCGGGATGTTCCTGTCTTGCTTGTCACGGCGAGAATGATGAATGGATATGTGTTCAAATAGGCGGATCATGTATTCTTAGTGCGATATTTAGCGGACGGAAAATCTTTGACAGATTCTGATTATGACATTTTTCCAACGTATGAATTTTCAAAGGAATTGCGTTTATAAAGCTATTATATATATATCCCGTGATTTGAAATTGATATGGCGGTTGTATATTAAACCAACGATAGTGGAAAGATAGTTCTATTCACAAAAAGACCCAAATGAAATACAATTTTTAGAAATATTATCTGTAAATATGTACTCTAAAGAATTAAAATTAATGTCTTTATGTAGCCCTTTTTTATATAATTTATGGTTTAAGAAAATATAATCCTAAAAAAAGCCGGATAATTGCATGTCTCAACGATGAAAATTAAAATAGTAATACTATGATTAATCAAATCATTCATAATGTTTTTCTGGTACTTAAAATACGCATTTTTGTGTTTCAAGTCTTGAGTTGTTAAAGAAATATATAGTAAATATCAAGATCCAAAAGTATGTATATTTTCATATACTTTGAAATTAGGATGCTCTAAATGATGCATATTTTTTAATCTACAAAAATATGCTGTAATCAAAACAAAAATATACAGTAACATATTTAAATTCAGAGAAAATTCCTAAAAAAGTCCTTTTGCCTTTAAAAACCCCAGAAAAAATATGTATTTTTCAAAATTTAAAGAATTTATAAAGCATATATTTATCAGCTGACCTTCACTTTTGAAAGCGTTTCTGAGTAACATTTACTGTACAGAAATCTGTCTTCTTAAATTAGATTATTATATTATCGGAAACTGTCTGTTCTCAGGTACATAAGTCTACTCCCTCAAATCTGCTATTCTAAACTCCACAAATGCCTAAAATACGCACATCATCACAAATATGAACAGAGAAATTTTCAATTCAGATGGTAAGACAAAATTACACAATTTTTAAGCTTTATATCATTCTGTAGTATTTTAACACTTTCCGGTGCAGACAAATTCTGTTCGTAAAATGAGAAATTGTTGACTGACACCGGAATTTACAAAAGACCTTTTTAGAAATTAAGAATTCCCTGGTTTAAGCTGTCATTGTAAAAGTAAAATTTTATTAAAATATTATTGGTGCCGTTTGTAAGTTTGGAATTAAAATTAGGTGTTGCCTGAGTGGTAACACTGCGCCGGAAAGGGTTAATGTGTATTTATTCTTAATGTGACTGAATGTAAGCTTATCTATGAAAGAAGTATAAATTTATTTCTGAAGAAAATTAGGATATTACTTATATTACTGATCAAAATCCTTTTACCAAATATATCTATGTATTAATCAAGCTTTTCTGATTATTATGACTGGTTGAATCTCGAATAAAATTTCCTTTTTTTATGATTTGTTGAGAATTAATTTGAAATACCTTTATCAAGAAAGTTTAATTGAATAATTCAAGGAAAATGTATATAATCTTTATTATGCATATTTAATTATACATTATCAAGTTTTATTTGACAGTCACTTTTAATAATTAAATCATTTTAAAAATTCTCTGTATTACTTTACTATGTAGTATTACTTTATAATTCGTATTACTTTACCAAATTATTTTTATATTTTACTATATTCTAAGCCTTCATTATAATTTCAATTGCATTAAAATGACTGTTTTTACTAATGTAAACAAAGCAGTGAGTAGATTAAAATAGCAAATAAAGCCTTTGTGCACAAATGTTTAAAGATAGAAAACCAACGATTATAAATGCACAAATAAAGTATGAGAAGGTAGCAAATAGCTATTTCGAATCTACTAACGAGATTCTTCACCAGTGCAAAACTCAGCGAGCTAAAAAATAGCAAAACTGAGCAAAGACAGCGAGGCGCAGGCTTATATACCCGCTATGGGAACAATCCCGCCTGAAGAAAGCAACCAATGGTAAGAAAGCAGTCAAAACAACCGGGTGGAGAAGTAGCGATATCTATCGTAAAACAAGCAAAACAAAAACTAAAAAGCGAGTGAAAAAAAATATTAAATTAAAGATTTCCAAATACTTGGAAAATAAGGAGTACTACAAAGTCATTGACTAAGGAGTCAGAATTTTTTATGATGTGGTAAGCTTCCCAAAAATCAAGATCAAGAATGGAAGGACATTTATGGATGATGGTGGCTGAAGAAAAGTTAAACTTATGCAAAAAAATAGTTGTACGTTAATCCAAAGTCTAAAGCGCCCTCTATCGACATTTTTTTAAATTTATCTCTATAATTTATTTTCAAGACAATGCTGACATAAAGAATAATTTTAGTGAAAACCGCAAATCAATTGACGAATTTTTCTGTTTTTTATAATCATTTGAAATTTGAACATACCCACTCCCATTGAACACAGTTCAGTTTGCGCTACTTAACCACAGATTTTGAGTTCAAAATTTAAGTTTATGGCTAAACTTCTAAAAAAAATTAATGAGATGCGAAAAATAACGGTAAAAAATAGTTGTTCGTTACTCCAAAGTCTAAAGCGCCCTCTTTCGGCATTTTTTAAATTTATCTTTATAATTTATTTTCAAGACAATACTGACATAAAGAATAGTTTTCGGGAAAACCGCAAGCGAATCGACTAATTTTTCCGTTTTTTATAATCATTTCAAATTTTGGAACCTAAACTTTGATGGCGCCTATCTCCTTCCGAAGACGTATGGGAGTCTTAGTTTCCCATTTAATATTATTTGTCTTGATGTGTATTTTCACCCCTTAAAATTTTGCCCCGTAGTTTAGATACACCCTGTATATATATACTAAATTTATATGAAACAGGGATGTTTGACTATTACAGAAATGTATAAGAAATTCATAACATTCTGCAAATAATCATGAAACGTACGTTGTAATCCGAATAGCTCAGGGAAGAAATAAATAGTAATATTAAAGCAATTTTAGATCATGCTCATTTGTATAAAAAAAAAGAAAAAAAACCTTGGATTTCTCACGTCAAAAAATCTAAATTTTGAAAACAATTGCAGAAAAAAATAATATAATTTGAAAATAACATTGATATTTCTTTTCGAAATCAATATAATTTCTCATTTAAAAAATGTGGTTAGTTTTATTACTTAAGGCTCAATACAGAAAACGGTCAATTAAAGAACATATAGCAATATTAAAGGTATATCCTTAGTAATAAAAACAATGAACTGTTATAGTATTTTTTGGGTTAATACCAATACATTGATTCAACTATAAATAGAAATGTAACATTTAAATGCTTTATTTTTCACGGTATAGGTACATACATTTGCAGCACTGCGTCTATATTAACAATAATTTTTTTTTTTTAAATAAGGTTTATTATTTATATAACCTTCCTACGTTGAATGAGTCTAATCGACCCATAATTATAATTTCTTTTATACGATTCGAACTAGAACTGTTTTCATAAGGAAAGTTAAATAATAGCTTCAGAGAAATAAGTAAAATAAATATATTAAAATATTTTAAATAACAATTCTGGTGTGAAACATTTTTATCAATATTGAGTAAAATTTGAACAGGGTAGGAAGGTTAATACATGTAATTATTCTTTTTCAAGATGTGGATACAAGATGAATCACATAGATTGATCATTACACTTCAGAAATTGTACGCGAGATGTGGTAAATGAGGTGTATTTGTATTATTAGTTTCCTAAAAACGTATAACATTGAATTCGCATAACAAATTTTCCAATCAATATGATTGCGTTAAAATGTTAGTATTTTCTAAACGTTTTTTTCAAACAATTATTTATATTCTGGTGAAATTCTTCTTCATAGAAATAATAATGATGAATTTCATTTATTTTTTTAATCAAGATCTTGCATTTCAGAAATGGCGAATTCTCTTCTTTATTCTTAGACTCCTGCAAACTTAAGAATATAGAGTTTAATGAAAAAAAGTAACGAAATAACTTATCTATTATCTTTATTAAGCAAAGCATAATGCTAAAAGATGCGCAATACGGCTGACTTCTGAAATAATACACAAAGATATCATGAACGCAGCTCATTAGGAATTTCATTGATTCATTCATTACATCATTCTTTATCGAAATTTTATCTCAAAATAATATTGAATTAAACTGTTCGTTAATGATCACTCATTATTCCAAATTGCTTCATTACAAGATTCCAATAATTTGTTACATGGCCGCTTTTCCTTCAGTTTCGTATTTCAGTAGGAATCCATTAGGATTTTCCATTAAGTAATTCTGGAATAAGGAACAAAATCAGTAACGTAACATAAATATATACCATTTAAATTTTTTGTGCGTAGATTTTATCATATATTAGACCAATGTTTGACTGTTTTAATGTACGTTGGGATTTTTTTATATGCTTCTTACGCAATGATCTAATTAATTTTCTTGACGTCAAAATTCGCTTAATTAAAGTTGTGCCTTATTGCAAGGGAAAGTAAATGTGATTTATTCAGATGGATTGAGGTTCACTTTTAAAGATAATTTTGTTTATTATCACACTTTCCGAACAGTAACGTTTATTAACTAAATTGTCATCTATATGAAGTTGTAAGTTACTGTTTTATATTTATTTTAAACGCTATAAAATTAAAATATGTAATATTATTCTAAATATATTCTAAACTTAAAATTTTAAATCTCGAATATTTGAATACAGATTTATCTAGCACTAAAATTAGATAAATAAAATATTTACAATTTATGGTTATTTTGAATTATAGTATATTTCAGATAAAAATAATTAGGCGAACTGCAATATTCCACATGATTGCGGTATTGCAGTTCGAGAGTACTTCAAATTTTAAATGAGATGTATATATTAAGTTTCCAATAGGTGAATTATTGTTGACGACTATTTTTTAAATAATCACAAAACTAGTACATTTTAATTTCTGCCGACTTTATACCCAGCTTTTAAATAGTAAATTAAGGATAAACTAATATAACACCACGCAAAATATCTGCTTTTTATAATATTAAAGATAAATACGTATATATCTATCATTTAAATACTTATTCTACCTTCTATTGCATCTTTGTGAATATATATAGGGTTTAGTTAGATTTTTTTTACTTAATTATTAATGCGATTTTCAGAGTATTTACACGTTCCATAGCAATTTATCAACATAATTAAAAGAAATCTAATTTCTGTCTTTAAGCCGAGTGTTAAAATTTTGTACCCTTTTAAACAAAGTTTATTGAGAAATTTTACGACAATTGATAATTTTAACAATTTTTTCCCATTCATAATAATTTTTTCCGAAATTATAAAACAAGAACCGCTTCAAATTTTCAGCCCCGGATAAAAGAAACGTTTGCTCTCTGAGATTTTTCAACTTTTAGCCATTTATATACAATTTTCAGGATTTTTTCCCTTTTTATATAATTTTAGAAAATCCGATTTTTAATATTTTATCTTCTGAAATGTTTTAGTTATTTTCGATTTTTTTTTCAATTTTTTAGCGTGATTTGTTACATGCATGGAAGTTTTTAAAGAAACATAAAATAAATTCAGTTTTAGTCATTTTATCGAATGTAATAAAAAAAAATGTAGCATGTTTTTGTGTTCTGTGTGGATTTTTCTTACATTTTTCTATAATATCAATAATGCTTCCAAAATTTCATTTACTTCATTTTCTAAATCCAATTTGGAAGAATGTCAAATTGGTTTGTATGCAACGTGAACGAAGATGTGTAAAATTTGATTACGATGTAGATCGAAATTAAAGTATAGCAAAAATTCATGTTTTGATTCACTTTAAAAAAGAGAGGATGTATTCCTCATTAGGGCACACGTCCAAAAACTGTGAAGTTCTTGATCGCTTATTTGTTTAATTTGATGTTCATCATCAAGAAAACAAACCAGTGAAATTCCGCTAGTCCAAAGACGACCTCGATTACCCAAGCTTTGATTAAACAACATTTCTGCCAATATTAAAGTTTTTTTTTTTTTTTTTTTTTTTTTTTTTCTAAATGAGTCTTGAAAAATACCCCACTTTTTAGATCACTCTCGTACTATAAGGTATTTTTGAAGTTTATACGGGCTCAAGTTTGGTATAAGGCCTATACCCGACGCAGCAGAATATGGACAAATCTTTTAACGGGCGAATAAAAAACTGAACGCACCTACCGGGTCGGTATAAAAATATAAACGAACGCGATAAAATATGAGCCATTTTCAATAAATTGGATTTTCATAGGATTAAATATAAATGTGCGTCCCAAGCAATGTTAGTTTGACAACATCATAGAGATCGGTATAGGACAGTCACATGGTGTCTGAGCCCAGTTTTAGTATTTTTTCAGCAGATTCGTCCCGGGCCTATTCTACATAGCCACTTAGAGCCGAACCTGAATTAACCGTTTTTAGGATGTGCAGGGCAGGTAATATGCTGTGTAAAATTTTATAGCGTGATAAAATCCTAAAAAAAGAATCTTTGATATTTTTAAAGCTGTAAAACATAACTTTATATAGTTTTATATTTTTCATTTTAAAAGTTACTGTTTTCTTTATTCTAAAAAATATTAAATTCGTAAACACGGCAGTTTTTTATACACAGTTTCTATTAACCGATATTTTCGATATCCGAGGTACTAGCGGTCCCAATTAGCTTGGATAATCTAGGTTGCTCTTTACTTCAAAAAAAAAAAAAAAAAAAAAAAAAAAAAAAAAAAAAAAAAAAAAAAAGGAAAAGAGATTAATTTATTGGGAAAGTCAAAGGGGTCTGTTCATTTAAAATCGGAAATATATTTCTAAGTATTACTGAAGTAAACTGTTAGTTTAGTATTATTTACGTTAGACAGATACAATGTAACAAAAGCTATGAGTTTTTTTTAGCAGATTCTCAGATATACTTTTTTAGATTAACACCCTATGTAAACATATACATAGAATAAACATTATAAGTATTCACAGCATTGAAAACAGTACTAAAATTTTTCACTTTTTTTTAAACTACTGATTAAATTTGATTTAAATTATTACTATATCAATAAATAAAAACTTTGTTAAATCACCATAAAAAGATAAAATAAACAGGACGCGTTTCGAGCTGCAAAATTACTTCTCGTCATCAGCTGATCCAAACACGTGTCACAACGGACAGAGTGGAAATAACAGTGAAATAAAGAGGGAGGAGATTACACAGAGTGCGACAGGTGGCGCTGCTTGTCAGAGCCAAGGAGAAAGAGAAAAGTAAAGATAAACTCAAAGAAGGAGGGAGGAGATTACAAAGAGTGCCCCAGGTGGCGCTGGCTAAAAGAACACAGGTGGCAGAGAAAAACTAATAAAAGATAAAGAAAACAAATAAAATAAAAATAAATAAATTAATTAAAATAAATAAATTAAAATCGAAATAAAATAAAATTAATTAATTAAAAATGAAATAATAATAATAATAAAAAAAGAAGTAATAATAATAATTAATTAAATAAAAAATTAAAAATAATTATAGTAATAATAATAAACTACAAAAGTAATTTCCATGCAGGAGAAAGGGAGGGGGATGAAGAGAGATCGTTGACAAGAGTATTACAATTTTTATAAATAAAATAAGCTTCGTGAGTATCTAAATGAGAAGGAGAGGCAGGATTAGAAATAATTCTGGCCATGGAAAAATTGAAATAATGACCGGAAGACCAACAGTGAGAAGCAATGGAAGACCTAGATAATTCCTGATTTTTAATGTACCTCTGATGTTCATCCAATCTTTTCTTCAACGCTCTTCTGGTCTGACCAAAATAACCCAAATTGCAAGAGCAAGGAATAAAATAAACACCCCACCGGTTCTCAACAGGAATAGGATCTTTCAAAGACGAGAATTTAATTTTATTCAAAGGTTTGAAGATAACTTTAAAATTGAAACGAGAAAGGATTTTAGCTATTTTGAAACAAAGAGGAGAATAAAAAGGTAGAACTATAGAATTAATATTAGACGAATTATTAGAATCAGTAAGAAGACGTTTAGGCTTATTAAATTTATACAGAGCTTTGTCAATCAAAGAGGGATTATAACCACGAGTGAGAGCAAGAGATTTGAGGTAACTAATTTCCTTATTTAGAGCAGAAGAGTCAGAAGAAATCCGAAGTGCTCTGTAAACAAAAGTATAAAAGGAAGCCACTTTATGCTGTGGAGGATGGTTAGAAAAAGCATGCGGCGGTAGAGATACAGCGAAAGGTTTTCTATTAACAGAGGTAGAGAACCGATCAGGGTGTTTAGTGACCAAGACATCGAGGAAAGGAAGAGAATCATTCTCTTCGACTTCAAGAGTAAACTGGATGCAAGGATCAACAGAGTTGACAAGAGAAAAGAGATTTTGGAGATCCAGCTCAAAAGGAATTAAGATAAAAGTATCATCAACATACCTACACCAGAAGGGAAAATCAAATAAACTGAAGAGTCTTTCTTCCACAAAATGCATATAAATGTCACATAACAGAGGAGATAAAGGATTGCCCATGGCTAAACACATGGCAATTTATTGATATATTTTATTTATTGATATATATTTATCGCCAGTATTTTCGGTGTTTCTCAATATTAAATTATTACTATTAAGCTTTGGAATAGCAACACATCTTTCTAATGCTCTTTATATATTATTATATTATTAGATAATTCTCTTTATTTTCTGACAAGTCTTATTCCAAAATGAAACATATGTAAACTGTATAAATGAAATTCTATCAATAATATATTTTATGACAAAAAAAAGTATATGTTATTACATAGATATATTATTTACAATGTACATAAATATATTTTGATAGAAAGAATTAACAGGGCGAATTTAGGATCACTTTGTCTCTTTATCATAATAGTGTAAGATATTTCTGCGAGAAAATAGGAAGATGACTGCTAAAGTTTTATCTACTAAATAACAATGTCCAGACAAATAATTAATAGAAACTATAACAAAACGAAACAAAGTATTATCTTGCGTCGTTTGATTAATGATTTCATAGAAAACGATATGATAGTTCTAATAAGAAAATATTAAAAATCGAAAATAATAAGATTAACTCGATTATATTATATTATCACGGTCATGTCCAATCCATAAGAAATATATAACACTACCGCGATACCAGATTCATTTTTATGCATTGCAGTTGTAGAAGAAAATTGTTTCTCTTTTTGTCAAAGAAAAGGTTAAAATTCTTAGATTCTTTTAAAAGAATCTTTAATTCTTTATAAAAGAGTACATTATAGAAACAAAATAGAACATTTAGAGAAAACGACTATTACCCTGACAATGAAAAAACAAGAAAGAAAAATCATGTATCAAGCATTGATTATGAAGCACTTTCCAGCACATTCAAAATAATATAACAAAATTGCACCGCTTAAAAAATTAAGATTTTGCGCCTCATATCACCATTTGAATACATATAATGCATTTCTAAACCTAATTTCTGTTGTTCTGATATGCAGTCGGAAAATTACCCGAATTTTTATACAGCCCTGTATATGGTATAGATAATTGTATCTATTAACAAAATGCATTTCAAAATTTATTTTATTTAAGAGATACCTACATTTTGTTGATTTAAAATCAGTTGTTGAATTTTGAGCCCCGTATAAACAGTAATCAGTATTAAAAACATGATAAATAAGTGAAATAAGGAACTTACCTTATTCCCCTCTGTCCGTTTGGCAAGCACAACGTATATTCCAACGTCTCCAGTTCTTCTTTCGATATCACTCCTCCATGCAGGCTATGAAAACTTAAGGGGGAAAAAGAAGAGATGAAGCACGAAGTGTTGTGTTGACGTGAAGAAATTCAAACCATTTATAATTGACTACTGTATTTTATAAAGTATGTTGATATATATTTTTACATTAGACTTTAATTAGCTTTAAGTTAATAGGCAATTTAATTTTAATCTGAACATGAAAATATAGAGCTTCGCGCTAACAACATGGTATCCGCTCTAGTACAGACATTACATTGAACAAGAAAAAACAGAGAAGAAAGTAAAGAAAAAAAAGTAAGACATCAAGCAGATGTTTACAGCAGGAATGTTTATCATTTCGTAAATAAGGAAAGTGTCCTTGACATGTGGCGTCACCTGCTGGTGTTCATGATGATGAAAATCGTACGAGATTTAATGTTCTTTAACACCCCCACTTACGATTTTCAAAGTGCGGGGCTATCAACTGCAATTGCGACCTCAGTTTTTCGAACTGAGGTTTGGGCAGAGGCTTCGTAAGTGCGTCTGCCACCATTTCCGTTGAAGCACAATATTCAAGAGTCATAGTCCCTCTCAGTTTGAGGTCCCTGAGATGGTGAAATTTCACGGTGATGTGTTTGGATTTCCCCTGATGTTTATCAGAGTCACTTAATTTGATGCATGGGATGTTGTCTTCATATATGGCGATGGGTGGTTTTTGGTGTAAGTTCAGATCCTCGAGCACCTCAAGTATCCATTCGAGTTCTTGTGCGGCATTCGATGCGGGATGAACTCTGCTTCGGTTGAAGACAGAGCCACGCAGCCTTGTTTTCTGGTGGTCCACGAAACAATGTTGTTCCCGAGTTTGAACACATGTCCACTTGTGGACTTTCTGTCCGTTTTGTCCCCCGCCCAGTCACTGTCAGAGTATCCTGTTAATATCGGGGGCTTACCGTTATCAATTTTGAATTTGAACTCTTTCGTGGTTTTAAGGTATCTTATTACCTTTTCCACCGCGAGCCAATCGGCTTCTCGTGGGTTTTCGTTCCTGCGCCCGAGTATGTTTACATATACCGAAATGTCGGGGCGAGTAATAGTTGATACATATAGGATAGCCCCCACTGCTTTGCGGTAATTCTTATTGTCCTCAAGCAGGTTTAGATTTGAGTCGACATTGTAGTAGTCGGGACTCATTGGAGTGTATGTGGGCTTTGAGTTGCCCAAGTTGAATTTGTTAACTATTTCGTTTATCTTTGCTTCTTGATCTAATAGGATACTGCCATTTTCTAAGTGGGTAAAGTTTATTCCTAGGTATTGTCGCACTTTTCCTAAGTTTTTTATTTCGATTGATTTACACAAATTTTCGTATAAGTTGTTAGTATTCGTTGTGCTTGCCGCTACTAAAATATCGTCTACATAAACTATCACGTAGGAATCATTTGAGTTATCTTCTTTTTTGAAGAGGCATGGATCTGATTTGCATTGATTGAATTGGAGTTCCTTTAATATATGTGTGATTTTAACGTTCCATGCTCTGGCAGCCTGTTTGAGCCCGTATAGGGCTTTGTTTAGTTTGCACACTTTGTTTTCACTTCCTTTTTCGACGTACCCCTGGGGCTGGTACATAAGTACCTCTTCGTCGAGATCTCCATGCAGAAACGCCGTTTTTACATCGAAGTGTGTAACATCTAGATTTTTATATACAGCTGCGTTCAAAAATGATCTAATGGTAGTGTGGGCTACAACCGGGGCAAAGGTTTCATCGTAGTCACAACCGAACTTTTGTGTATACCCCTTCGCTACGAGTCTAGCCTTGTAGCGCTCTACTTCACCTTCAGCGTTACATTTTTTCTTAAATGTCCATTTACATCCAATTATGCGTTTTCCGAGGGTTGGTTTCACTAGTACCCATGTTTTATTTTGTTTTAGTGATTTTATTTCTTCATTGGTTGCGGCTAACCACTTGTTTTTTATTTCGGGATCTCGTATGCTTTGCATTTCCTCCCTAGTTTTGGGTTCTTCGATTTGGCAAATATTTGCGCTAATTCCGAATCGTTCGGGGGGCACTCCCCTGTTTTCCCTTAGTGACCTTCGGGGTTGCGTATGTGTGTCTGGTTCATCAGTTTCCTCATTGTGTCCATTAAGGTTCAAATCGATTTTAATTTCTCCGGAAGGGTTTTCATTTTCTTCCGAACTTTGTTTCGTGCTATTTGCTTCATTTTCCAAGAATTTAACGGTTCTAGATATGATCACTCTGTTATCGCCAGTGTGAATTCTATACCCTTTGCTCCTGTTATCGTACCCTAAAAGGATTCCCTCTACGGCTTTCTCGTCAAATTTTGACCTTTTTATTTTCTCTACGTAGGCGTATGCTTTACATCCGAAAATTCTTATGTGGGATAAATTTGGTTTTCTGTTGTTCCACAATTCGAACGGAGTTTTGTTGTTATCGTTGGCCGTCGTGGGTAGACGGTTCGTCAGGTATGTAGCGGTGAGAATTGCTTCGCCCCAGAACCGCTTAGGCAAATTGGCGTCGGAGAGCATGGTCCGTGCCATTTCGACGAGCGTACGATTTTTACGTTCCGCCACGCCGTTTTGGGGCGAGCAGTACGGCACGCTAAGCTGGTGTTCTATACCGTTAGATGTTAGGTAATCTTCAAATTCGTCACCTAGGTACTCTCCCGCGTTATCTGTCCTGACTGCTTTAATTTGTTTCCCAAATTTATTTTTGACAAGTGCCGCATATTCCTTTAATTTGACTATCGCTTCACCCTTGTGTGAGAGTAAGAAAGTCGTAGTGAATCTGCTATAGTCGTCGGTGAATGTAATGAAGTACTTTTTTCCTGTAAAAGTTTCGGTGCTCATTGGCTCACAAATATCGCTGTGGATTAACGACAAAATTTCTTTTGACCTTTTCGAAGCCCTTTTGGGGTAGGGTAGTGTCGTTAGCTTTCCCTCGATGCATTTTTCGCATGTTGTATTATGTTTACAATTGCTAAGATTTATACCTTCCGCGAGGTTTTGGTTCGTTATAGATTTGATTGATTCGAAATTTTTATGTCCGAGTCGTCTGTGCCAAGTGGTTATGCAATCTCATCGTCACAGGGCGCCTGTGTCCGAATGGTGTATCCATATTCGTCCTTCGGTTCGATTTCGTACAGGTTATTATTTAATTCTGCCGTTAAAACTGTTTCATTATCCTTAATGAAACTGCAGTTGTTTTTCTCAAAGATAACCTTAAAATCATTTTCGGTAGCTTTCTTTACAGACAGCAGGTTACTCTGTAGTTCCGGGCAGTATAAAACGTTCCTCAGTGTAACCTTATGAGGCGAATTGGTGTTTATCGTTATGTCCCCTATTCCGCGTGAATTCAATCTTTTCCCGTCGGCTATCACTATACTTCCGTAATCTCCGGGTTTGAAATTTGTAAATTTTTCCTATAAGAGTGTGGAAGCGAGCATAACAGTAGTGCACATATGTGCCAATCATATATATCTTCTCCGATAGCAGTGAGCTTATCTCTTAGTGACAGTATATTATTTATGTGTCCGATCATATCGCCGCCCTCATTTAATTTTTGTGAGTATAATTTGCGTAACAAAAATAATTTGCTTGATAAATTAGCACATTGGTGTACTTTCTTTAATGCGTCCCAGACGGCTTTCGCGGTTTTGAGGTGTTTTACATGTATTATTTGGGTATCGTCTATACACAGGTTTATCAAAGCTCTAGCTTTTGCATCATTTTTAACCCATTGGGCAGTTTCTGGGTTTGGAGGTTCGGATGTGACCATGGTGAATAAATCCTCCCTTAGCAATAAATTTTCAACCTTAAAGGCCCAGTTGCTATAATTTTGATCGGTTAATTTTTCGATTAGCGCGATTTCCTTTCCAGCAGCCATATTTGTAATTGCTAAATTTTGTTGTTTTATTCAGATCAATTATTATTTTATGACTGTTTTGTTTATTTTATGATTTATCTTAATCACGAATCTAATTCAACTGTGATTCGTATTTTTCAGTTTATTTATTACGCTCTCTAAGTAAATAAGTAAGTAAAATAAGATAATAAGATAATATGTTACACACTGTGATGCAGTTGGCAGTTGTTTTGCATTTTAATATTATATTGTTATTTTTATATAATATTTTATTTTTTATGTGTGCATATATTGCGCTCTTTTATTTATTTATTTTTTATCTTCAATATTTTGCTCAAATGTTAATTGGGGCTTTCGCGTCATACTCATAATCTGTTGATTTAAAATCAGTTGTTGAATTTTGAGCCCCGTATAAACAGTAATCAGTATTTAAAACATGATAAATAAGTGAAATAAGGAACTTACCTTATTCCCCTCTGTCCGTTTGGCAAGCACAACGTATATTCCAACGTCTCCAGTTCTTCTTTCGATATCACTCCTCCATGCAGGCTATGAAAACTTAAGGGGGAAAAAGAAGAGATGAAGCACGAAGTGTTGTGTTGACGTGAAGAAATTCAAACCATTTATAATTGACTACTGTATTTTATAAAGTATGTTGATGTATATTTTTACATTAGACTTTAATTAGCTTTAAGTTAATAGGCAATTTAATTTTAATCTGAACATGAAAATATAGAGCTTCGCGCTAACAACATGGTATCTGCTCTAGTACAGACATTACACTGAACAAGAAAAAACAGAGAAGAAAGTAAAGAAAAAAAAAGTAAGACATCAAGCAGATGTTTACAGCAGGAATGTTTATCATTTCGTAAATAAGGAAAGTGTCCTTGACATGTGGCGTCACCTGCTGGTGTTCATGATGATGAAAATCGTACGAGATTTAATGTTCTTTAACACATTTCAGTTAAAAAGTCTCTTTAGCAATTTCCTCCAATAAGGAGAATTGTAAGCAAATATCTTTGTGCAGCCCTGTATATGAGGCATAGAACTTATATATAAAGAATAATATGCAAAAAAATTATCAAATTAAAAATTTTATTCAAAAGTATTAAATAAAAAGTAGTAAATTTAACAGTATTCATAATCATCTACTGATTATTTTATAAGTTAACTACTCATTTTTACAACAGTTTCTAGAAAAACCAAGAAAAAAAGTTCAAAAGATCGGAGTAGACGCTACAACACATTAAGAAAAATAATGTATAAAACACGATAGCTTGAATGACACAGAATAGTAGATAACAATATATTTATGTCATGAGTACCTGATATACTGCAGATGTCAACACCATTTGTCTGAAATTTTCATTTAAGTAAAGTTCTTGAAACACTGTTATAATCTGCCAGATAGTTTGTTATACGGCTCTCTGCATTAGTTCTAATATTCACAATGATCCGAAAAGAGGCGAAATATAAGTTTTTGATTTGCACAGCATTTATAAAATTTAGTAGAAATTAATGAATGCAAAACGATATCCATAAAATTTAATGATCATTCTGTTATCTGAGCTGTAAATCTCAATATCAACAAATTGTGAGTTATACGTATGTGGGATTACGATGGTCTTGTTAGAATTGTTCGGATAATTGCAAATTTTATTTATTACAAGTATAATTGTTCTAATAACAATCATATCTGTTTACTTTAGAAATAGAGTGTCTTTTAATATCTGTTTAATGAAATTTTACCTACATTTTAGAGTCTCTATGAGTATCCTAAATTAGGCTATGCTCAGCTAAATTCCTGATATTAAGCAGCCCCTTCTGCACAGATTGAAATACTATTTTACTTGATACCTGTACCCATGGGCTTTGTTTAAAAAGGTTTTGGAATCGAAAACAGAAATAAATATTTTGAAGGAAAAATGTTTTTAGAAACTTCAATTTGCCTTCTTTACCGTAGTACCAGGGATGAGAGTGCTTCGACACAAATGATCGATTAATATCACTAAATTTTAATAGTACTTCTAATTAATACTTCTAATTAGATTAATCATTCTAGAGTTATTACTCCTAATAGTAATTTAATTTTGTGACATTTAATAATCAAAGAATACTATTAAAAGTTATTGATGAAAATCAACCATTTGGCTAGGAGCATTCATATCCCTGTAGTTCAAAACATTCAACTTATGAAACACTTGATAATAGAATAGATGAATATATTTGAACGAATTTTTATTGTCTATTTCATTGAATTTATTTTCTATCACTTATTCGAAAAAAGTGTTATTTATTGAATACATGAAAATATGCTTCGAAATTTATAAAGATTTTTTATTAAGGTGATTTATTAAGTACAATGTCCATGCAATGATTAAAATGGATTTCAGGGTGAGCGTGTATTTCATAAACATTTTTTTTATTTTTCACGTTGAAGTTATGAAAGCAATATAACTTTCAATAATATATGAAATAAAGTAGACATTAAAGCTATGTTGTTGAAATAATCCTACTGTTATTAATGTTTTTTTTTAAATTCATGTTTTGAAATTCTTATATATTCCTTCAGCTATGCTGAGGCTGTTATAATCGTGTAATTGATCTGGCTAGTAAAACAATAAAAATTCTTTACTTTCACAAGCAAGAATTACTGTAGAATGTTACTATGAATTTGATTTATTTCTATGAAAATTTCACGTTCTAGTTAACGGATTCTGTCGAACAAAACCTACTGATTTTCATTTTTGTCACGCGTCTTAACAGTGTATCACATAAAACTCTAACATAAGAGAAATTGTATTTAATTTAGACTCCTTTTGTTTTTTTATGGAACTTCGCCAGCATCTCAAATAAGTTTTCCCATATATTTTAGTATCTGAATAATATTCTAGGCGTTTTTTTTCTCTATGCCGAAATCATAAAAATAGAGATTTTTTTCAGAGTTCGTTAACTTCACATATTCTTTCTCAAGATAGGAATATTTAAGTGTAATTCGACATAATAACATGATATGTACATGAGTATTTTTATAAAAATAGGTTCCAGATTTACACCTAAAGTTTTTCTCAAAAATATGGCAATATATACTGCATTTAAAAATATTTCATATTGGTATAGATATTTTTCAACGCATATCATGAATTACATATAGTGGCAATATGAAATGAGCTACTAAATATCATGATATGAATACAAGCTATTAAATAGTATCGAATAATCACCATTAAAAATTCTTCACACATAAAAATGTAATTATTTTTGGCACTTTAACTATTATGATACATAATGTCCGGGTATGTCTGTCTTTTTACTTTCTGGATCATTTTACAGATGACTTATCACTTTGAAATGCTTTTGCGTGTAAATTTTTATTATTTCTTTTTTGTTTTTGTATTTTTGTATTTTCAAAAATTTACATATTTTTTTTTTCAATTTTTCTTGAATAAAATATTTTAATAACAATAATGTTTCATTAGCGATTGAAATAAAAGATAATTTAATTTTTAAAGTGACGAAAAAGAAGAAATCTAATAATAACCGCTATACTTTTCCCCTACTCTCAGATTTGTACCACAAAAATGAAGAATGTGTTTGTCATTAGAATACAAATACATAAAATTACAAAAAAAAATAACAATATCTGGAAAACCAATACGAATTAAAAAAAAGTTATAACCCTTTTGACATTAGCGGATTTATAGAGTTACATTCTGGTAATTTCACCATTAATGGTTCTATATTTTATTCGAAGTAACTACCATACTAATCAGTCTCTTAATGAGTCATTTCTTAAAATCATTTCATAAAGTTGTTTTATAAATTCGTTTTCTTAGTATTTTATATAAATTAGGGTAGGAATATATGCTTTTCTTCTGCCCGTTCTTCTTTAAATGAAACAAAAATGGGCAGAATGCCACATAATCAGAATGTATTTTTCAATTATGCTGTACAAACAAACATAATTATGAAATCGCAAAAATTACATTAATTGTATTGAGGGAATGCTTCAAAACATTTATGTGTATTCTTTCCGGAAACTGAATATTTTATTTAAATGTATTTGTCAAAATGTAGCTGCATATTTTTAAATGAAGAAAAAAATCGTGATAAATAAATTGCACACCAACAATTTAAGGAAAAATATTGTCTGACCAATAATGTTACGTCATAAATCTAAAAGAAAAAGAATTAATCCAAGAAAACACCTTCGGCATTTCGCAGAATGAAATTATTTGAGTCTAAATAAAAATCAAATGAACTGCTCTGAACCTCCCTTTTTACATAATTTACAGCTTCAATACGAATAGAGGTACATACATATCAGTACAATGTACATACATTTTACAGTGATAAAATAAGTGATACAATTTTTATGATAAAAGAAATGGCACTGAAATATATAAAATCAATCATAATGTAGAAAAAGGTAAATGACATAGTGCCTTTTTTATAAGTAATTGCAAGTTCATTGACAATAAGCATTATTTTCTTATCAGTATGATCATTAAACAATAATTGCATTAGGGTCATTGAGAAAAAAGCAGAAAGAAAAGGCAATAAAAGTAGTATAATGTCAGTTTCTATCTTTATTTAAAAAATTAGGAGTATGTATGCTTCACAAAACATTCTTTTGCCATTTTACTATTTCATTCAAAATTTTTACCGAAAAAAAAGCTACATTTACGATAAAAACTGCTGACAACGATGTTGCCAGCAGCTTTTGCTCTAAAAATGGCAGTAAAATCAGATGTAAATTTATTTATTACATCTAATTTTGCTGCAAATTTTACGGCAAAACTGCAGGCAACATTGCTGACAGCAGTTTTTAACGAAAATTTAATGCATTATTTTTGTACAGTATGTCTTATGTATTATAAGATATGCTTCTTAAAAAATTATCATAATAGGTTTTACGACTAATATTTGAAGAAACAGCAGTACAAATAATATAATACAATGGACCACTTTTGTTAACTTAGATTGTTTACTCTTAAAATATTCATTTAAAAAAACTTACATGCATGCATGTCATCTGTACATTATAGTTTAGATTACATGTACTCAAAAATAACAATTATGTGTCTTTTTTAAATGTATAATTTTAAATAGCAAGTGATAAAATGGACCATTTTACCCCATGGCCGGGGTACAATGGTCCACAGCTTGGGGCTCTATGGACCACATGTAATTCTGAAAAAAATATATAAGTATAGTATATTATTTAATAAGAAGAAGCATAGGATATATCATAATTTGTTTATTCTTGTCTTAAACTCATAGATATAATGTAAGTTTAACGATTACTAAAGATAGAAATGATGCATAAAAACATATTTGTGTCACTGAAAGCCTGCTGCTTTTTAGTGGAACATTACAGTCTGGAAGAATCACTACAATATCGAAAACATTTATAAGAGATTCTTCAACAATATTGAAAATACATAAATACTATTTGGTTTGATTTTCAGCACATGAATCTACGTTTTGGGGGGGAGAGGGGGGGGTCAAAAATTAAGATGTGGTTTGTAAAAGTGCAAGAATTTAGAATTAACTGAATGTTTATAAAAGGCAAATAAGGCGAAAAAAATGAAATAAATAAAATATTTAGTTTACAAGCTTTTGATGTTTGACTTGATTTTGAAATTTGAAAACATATAGATAATATTTCAAAAATGCACTACACAGCATGAATCATTAGTTTACATGCAAGAGATAAAATTATTTATTAATTCTTAATTCCACACATAATTTTTAATTTTAGAAAGCACAGAATACAGGATTGGGGTACAATGGACCATGGTCCATTGTACCCCGTTTTCTGGTGGTCCATTGTACCCCATATATGACTTTGACTAAAAATTGATTAAAAAAGAAATGTGTTTTATATTCAATTATTTTATTTACAATAAATATTTTATATATTATTTTACCTTTTTATTGTGCTCAGCTATGTCTTCCAAATTACAAATCTTTAACGTAAAAATACCATATGTTCAACTGAAAATATTTAGTTTTACTTGTCTCAAATCAACTATCAAGAATAAAATGACTAAAATGGCAGCTATGCACATGGTTTTAATTTTCTATTCACTACTGCAGGGCTGCCGTGTATGTACCAAAATATGAAGCATTCAAAAACAGAAATAATATAAAAAAATAAAGGGTGGGCCACTGTTCCCCGTGGTCCATTGTATCCCAGGTCTCCCCTATCACATTTCATTCATAACGGGAAATAAAAATACCACAAAAAATTTGGGGGGTCTTTTACAATTTGAGTGACATTCTATTATGTATGTTTTCTTTAAGTTTTAAATTAATTTTTATCCATTATCATCAGATAAGGGACCAGTTATTAAGATTGAATTTTAAGGAAAGTTTAATAAAATAATATAAATATTTCATTAATATAAATATTTCATTCACCTTAAAAATGCAGAAATTTAATGCATCATTTTATTTATTTGTTTATTTTGGTGGGGGATTTATCATTTGTAATTTCATTAAAAATAACATTTTTCTCATAAAGTATATCCATTAAAAATAATCGTAATAGAGGTCTAATAATTAAGAGTACAGTTCAGTGAAATTGCAATAAAAACAATATGTTAATTCCATTCCATAATTCCCTTATGCAAACAAAAAATAATTGCACCCAGTGATTGTTTGAATCAAAACAGTAAAAAGTAATAATACTAATAATAATAACATATATAGCTAGGATAAGAAAAGAAAAAAATCATAAATTAAATTAAGTTATTTTCATCTAATAAACTGTGTTATAAACTTTATACATTAAGATACATCAGAATTATAAAAACTTTAATTGAAATTTTTTAATTGAAAACGTTAGACATTTTGTTAAGATAGTTTAAGTTTCTGCAAAAATCTGCACCAGAATATTCACTCCAAATATTGTTAGATTATTTAAAGAAAAAAATATTTTTTGTTTTAATATGGTCACACATCAGTGATAACAAAAATGTAAAATTGTAGTCAATTTTAACGACATTTTAAAATACAGTACGAACCCATTTAAAATAAAATAACGCAAGCATTTTTATTAAATTTTTAATATCCTACAGTCTTTCTAAGATAAATGCTTACGATTTCAACAAACTTCCTTTAAAATATCCGATTGCTTTAGTACTTTTTGAAAAGGTGTCGCTAGTATTTATTCTAAATTGTGTAGAAAGCTGTTTTTAATTTTTTTTAAATTGTTATTTTAAATTATGTTATTTTAAGTTATTTAAATGGTATCTTTATTAAATTTTTCGACGTAGTTTATGGAATAATACTACAGTTACTGAAATATAACTCAAAACGCAATAAAATAGATTTTTTAATCTTTTTTTTTCTTTTAGGAAGGCAAACGTTTGAAATTTAATTTAAATTCAATTTAATTATAGCATCGTTACAAACGCACTTAATTTTATATAAACATGACGAAACAAACCCAAGAAAGAGCGCAAACATTTCTGTTCTTTTAATTTAATTCAGTGAATAATGTTATTTACGAAAAGAAATATATTTTTAGTTATCAGAAATCTAAATTTCGTGCAAAGGTGCAATGTGATCTCTGGAATTTTTATTTTCGTTGAAGATATTGCTAAACTGTCCTAATGGGGACAAAATTCAAAAGTAAAAGATTAATCTCTTAAATATATATTTAGATGTTGATTTTACTTAAATCTATACAGATACTTCTCAAGGTGGCTTATTTCATAACATGACTAGTTGCAATACTTGGGATTGCTCAAGTCAGAATATATCACACGCTTGATGCAATGGGGGACAATTTGTGTATGTGATCTTTTTCAGAAATTCATCGCAATTTATTGCTTCAGCTTTGAACAGTTACATCACTAAGGCTATATCTTTTATCGACAAATACTACTGAAACTTCATTGACTTCAGGAGTATTAAACATTTGTTAAAGATCATTAGTTGAAGTTTTGTCGACCCAAATGATGATCTTCAGCTGTTCGTTCTAGAGAAGTCTTGAAAACTTTGATAAGTTAATGTGTTAGATCTATTTTTAAAACTTTTATAATTGGTATGTAAAACCTAAGTGTAAATTTCCAAATGAGTTGAAAAAGTTTGGGCAAGGTTTCAGTCCAGGGATATCTTGCCTGCATCTGCAAATGCTATACCTACGAGACATCCTCGATGACTCTGGATGAATTATTCACCCAGACAAATTTTAACGATTACGTTATCTGATCTAGCTATCTAGATGTTTGATATCGAGATTAGCTCAACGGAATAATTCGAATGTTATTTTAGGAAGAGCAGTTAACTCTTCATGCGTATTTGCAATAGAATATTTTTTTAACTGGTAAATTTATCATAAGCGTTGTAAATTTCTAAGTCGATGATATAAAGTCCGGGCTAAGATTTGAATCAGGAATATCTTGGCTGAATTTGCCAAGGCTCTACAGACAGTTCCATCCTAGTATTTTTTCACGAAAACATAATGGAATACATGAAGTTCTAAATTGTAGTTTCTACCGACTGAAACTCGTTGGCGTACAAACAAAGTAGCCATTGTTTTCCTATTATGCTTTTTTCGCATTCGATGTTGATTCACAGTTTGAAATTGAATTTTCTATAATTCGCGTCTCTTCATTATTTTTTTTGTTTGATTCCCATCTTGACTTCCAATTATTTCTTGTGCTCATTCTCAAAATTTCGTAGGTCGTGTTTATCTGTCTTCTTCTGTTATTGACTGCTTTTCTTCTTCGTGAACTCACATAGCAGTGTTTGAACACCATCTTACTTTTGCCATAATATTAGTAACAAAGAATATAAAAATAATTAAATTTGAAAAAGTAAATCCTCAGCATTGAATAATTAAAACAAAAAACAAAGTTTCGTATTTATTTGGATAAAATTTTAATGAAAACTATAAAATAGAAAGTATGGAGAAAATAATATTTTAATTATATAATAATATATAATAATAATTTACATTATACAAATTATTGTATTATATTATATAAATATTTTATAAAATTTTGTAATAATAATTTAATGTTTGAATAGATATTTTTGGTTTTTGACACCTTTTTCTCATCCAGTCTTGATCAATAGTAATACGTGACTGATGAAAACGTGAAGAGTTTCGACGTATTTATATACCATTGACGATCAAGCTGTTGCATATTCTAAATACCTTTATATTACTTCAGATCTTTGAAAAAATTTTAGATTATTGTCGAACATCTACATTACTCTTAAGCATTGTAGAGCCTAACAGATTATTCTGAAACTTTATAAATTACTCATCGTTTTAGGACATTTTAATTTATTATCAATCATCCTGAAATATTCTAGGTTATTTCAGAACACTTTAGATTATTCTGGAACATTTTACGTTACTTTTAACTATTGAAGAGGCGTCTCAGAACATTCTGGAACGTTAAAGTTCATAATAGGTCATTTTATAACGTATTTGATTACTATAGAATATTTATAACTTTCTAGATTATTTTAAAGAACTTTTGAATATTTTGAAGCATTTCAGCTTAAAATATTTTTGATTTTTCTTGAACATTTGCAAATTTTATGAAAAAATATAATCATTCTAAAATATTACGTAACATTTTAATAATTTCTGGAACGATCTGAACCCTTCTAAAAAATTTTTAAATTACAAATACATCTCTGACACCTAAAACACTAAACAAAGTAATAAAAATTCTTTCATAAATGGAATGTCTAAGAAAAACAGAGAGATATTCTATTTATCATTTATGCTGTCATCCACTTCCAGCCACTATGGCCAAACCAGTAATCAATCTATTTATCTGTCAATCTATCTACCTATCTATCTATGTATATATATATATATATATATATATATATATATATATACCTTTTACAAGTGTATAAGTTAAAATAACTCCATGAAACAGGCGCTAAACAGCTCAATTTTGCAATTATATACACATATATATGTATATATATATTTATATATGTATATATAATTTTTTATTTTAGTTCGAAATAACAATAGGTGGCGCTGACGGCGATTGAAGGCCAGTTGATCAGTGCTGAGTGAAGCGTCGACCTGGCCTTCAATCGCCGTCAGCGTCATCTATTGTTTGAAATTTGAAATAAAATAAAAACATTACGGTAAAAAAACTCTTGACATTATACATAACCCTCCTGCAAAAATTTTTTAAATAGCTGTCACCGTTTGCAAGTTATTGAATTTTAAAATCCATCAGTCATTTTTGGGACACCCGGTATATACATACTACACAAATAATATATAAATGTTGCATTCCTTAAAAAAGACAGTTTTTTGACAGTTGAAAAAGACAGTTGTTTGATAAAGTTGTTGAAATAAACTCTATCGTTATTTGTAATTACTATTGTTTATTAAAAATTTATAAAATATTATAACGTGGAATAAAATGTAGTATATAAATACAAAATATTGCTGATGTATTTTCATAGAACATGAGCGCAGTTTTCTTGTTCTATTTCAAATTAACTGACTTGTTTTAAGTATTCGTCCTTTCATCTTGTCTTTAAAACTTGAAACGAAAGTTATATACAGTATTTACGTAGGCCTACAGATTTTTACAAAATTATAGAAATGATCGCCAATGAATTTCAAATGTCATATGGAAGACAGTAAGATATAGATGTTATCCAAAAAAAATCAAAGTAGTACAAAAACACTTACATTTTAATCCTTCACTGAGGTTTTGTACTGGCTCTTGCTCACGAACGGTCTTCCAGTCTGGCACGAAAGTAACCATCTCTTTCGATCATGCCACACACCCGCTTTGAAGCTTCTGTGACTTCTTTCACAATTCGTTCAACAGGTTGAGTGTGAGAAGGAATTGTAAATTCAATCCTTCCCCGTTTTCTCGTTTCCGCAATTAACTGTAACTCCTCTAGACTCATATCGGTAACAAGAGGGTATTCGGTTACTGAAGTGGTTTGCAGTCAATCATATCTATATCGCCTTTCATATTAAAATTGATCTGAGGGGGTTTAAATATCCTTACCCCTTTCTGTTATGTTTCACGAGCTTTCTGGATTCTCTTGGCTCTAATATGTTTTCGTTTATCAAACAACATAGCTATTAAAACATGCTCTGGACGAGTCATGAAAGCGTTTCTCTGTAACGTTGTATGGACGACATGTTTTAGCTCGTCTTCCAAGTAATTACACAAATGAATCATTTAAAAAAATTATGGAACCCTCAGGTATTTTGGGATTGCACTTAATTGAGAACCATGATGGTATATAGACATTCATTTTGAACTCTGCAAGCTTTCTCAGCTTAGGGGTCGGATCATCCATGGCTACATACAAACGAAGAATTCGATTTGCCAGGGTAATCCACCTGGAGTGCAAGAAGTTTCTGGGCTTTCGTCTGGCCAACTCTTCTGTACATGTACCTGTTGATACTGCTTTGGATATTTCGTACATATACTTTTGGTCTGTGCTTAACTCTTTAAGATTATTTATTTCTGGTATATCGCTTACAATTGCAATAAAATTGACAATATCCATGATAATACATTTTGCCAGCTTAGAATTTGTTTACTAATAGGCCTGCTAAATGTCTTTGGTCCAGAAGTTGGCCCATCAAGAGCAACCATAATTTTTCTAAATGGTTATTCATTCAACACACATCTGCTTGCAGTGGTTGTTGTATTTTATTTTCAAATAAGGTGATAACTCCATTTAAAGTGCCTGTGTTTTCTGCCACACCAATACTTCCAATAGCTTTTAGTTTTTTAAGATCGACAGTTTTTTCTTCACAATACTTTACAAGTGATGTAACTATTTTTTTTTCCTTTTCCATTAATGGGAGTTACATGACCGAAATACTTGGATCCAGGTTCTTCAACAATAGATACGTGTTCTTCCATTAAAGATTTTCGGACACTTTTACCAGCTACAAATTCTTTTGTTATGGTTTCATTTTTACGACCATCAAAGTAAATGGCCAACAGATCGGAGGTTCGAGTTGAGCTTATTTCTTTACGAGACTTAAGTCTTTCAAGAGCTACTTTTTATTTGTCGATTACTGCATGTTGGTTCTCCGCAGTAATGACATTAAGTCTCGCAAAAGTGCAGTTGCTAACTGAGCTTCAGCTCGATTAGAAATGCCCCTGCGGTCACAAGCTCGTTAAAACAAAGACAAGCGTTGTGGCAGTTCTTGTTTTACGTCTACACTTGAAACACCTTTTTGATTCGTATCAAGTACATTTATTTCAAAATCACTATCTTGACATGATGAATGAGACATTGAATTACCTGTACTATCACCAGAATCAATGCTATCAACAGATTTTAAGTTTACCGGCATTAAAGCTTGTGACCTAGTAGATTGTCTTTCTATTCGCTTTTTAATCTTTTTAGTCTCGTTTTTTTGTCCCACTCTGAAATTGACATCAATCTAAGACCACATTGATCGAGTAAAAACTCGTGTTCTAGTGCCGGAAGTTTTTTGTCAATAGAGCAAATACAGTTGCTGAAGTCACATTTGCAAGTACAAATATCAAACAATGCAGTTTCTGTTTTTGACTGAAAGCTAGTTACTGCATCTTTGTAGGAGTGAAAACTTTTTAGGCCCTGAACACTTTTTTAAATTTCTCAAGCTGCTCATGCAGTTTTGAAACCATAAATATTGTGTTTTTGTTGCCACAAACAAGAATTGAAGCTCTTTCCCATATTTCCTCAAGTTTTAAAGCAACTCTTAACGCAATTACCTTTGCAGGCTGATGTATTCCCTCTTGTTTTATTTCAATGCGTAACCCCTGAAAATACTTCAAAACATCCATCTTGGTTGGCAGAACATTAAACTCATTCACATCAATAGGTTGCCCGATAACCGATCTGTCGGTAGTTTGTCTAGTTATATGCGATTTTTTACTCATAATGAACAACAACAACACTCACTCAATTGATTCTTGCAACAAGACTATCGCACTAAAACACAACCGTTATGCTCGTCGCGGGCAGACGAATACTGACAAGTCTGTGCGGTGATTCATAGGTGACGCGCCACCGCGGTGCGACGGTCTGGTCTTACCCCACCCCATCGCTTCAAGTTGATGCTTGATGTATTGAAATGCTATTTATTATTTTACTTATTTCAACAATTCCAATCAAGCCTAACGAAACTTTAGTTACATTTAATTTGTAAACCAGCAACAACACAAATATCAAAGCCCTGAAAATGTTAAAAAATTGGCTGAAATTTAAGACTTTTAGGCTTTGTGTGGGAGGCCTAAATGTCGTGCTAAGTTTTCGAAATATATTTTCTATCGTTTTTTGTGCTTATTGTTAGTGGAATTTTAACTTGCAATTTAGAAAAAAAAAGTGTTTTAAGTTTTTTTTTTTTTTTTTTTTTTTTTTTTTTTTTTTTTTTTTTTTGTAAAAATTTAGTTTTTAAATAAAATTTGTAAACTTTAGGCGTTGTGCGTGAGACCTAAACATGTATTTTTTAATCCAAAATTTTTGTGTAAGTTATGGTGTCTAGTAGCAACTTTTTATCAACTTGGAATTAGAAAAAAATAAAATTTCATGCACCCTAATATACAATAATATACTCTAAATAGTCTATTACATTTACTAATGAACAAGTCATTAATGTAAAAAAGGTCTTTAATTCTTTTCATTATACAATTGCAAGCTTTGCAGATAACCAGATTTTTTTCAATTAGAGATTGGTCTACCACTGCTGTGTACAGATAAAATTTTGAGATTGATACTTAAAGAGAAAAAGTACTGCACCATTCCTCCTGCAGCCCTATTCCACCCCACTCTCCCCTATATATTGATATAAGGAGAGGCATACAATGATAAGGAATGAACTCTCATCTTAATTTATATGAAATAAACAATAACAAATCCTTCATTCTAAGAAAAACTGAGGTTACATTAAGAACATTATTCGAATAATTACTGTATTTATAAAGTTTTCATAACAAAATATTCGCAAACAGAGCTTTGTAAGGATTAATTTTTTATAAATATACTATATAGGACAGTTGCACAATAAAATTTAACTAATAAGAATGTACTTATTAAAATACAACATATTGCTCAGTGGTGCACAAAACAGGAATTTTAATATACATTTGTACAATTAAAATAAAATAAAACTTTCAACGTTTCGACGAACGTTCTGAAGACGCCCACAGAAGACGGCGCGAAACGTTCAAAGTTTTATTTTATTTTAATTGTACAAATGTATATTAAAATTCCTGTTTTGTGCACCACTGAGCAATATGTTGTATTTTAATAAATACATTCTTATTAGTTAATTTTTTATATTTCATTTTTTATGTATTCATTTGAACAAATAAGATTTCACAAGAAGTAGTTTTAATATTTTTGAGAAATTTAACTGTTTAATTTTTTTAAATATTATTTTGAGAATAATTTGCATAATTTTCTAACCGATTTTTTAACTGACAATTATATGTATTAAAAATACTACACACAAAAAAGTCTTAAATAAGGATGTTCACTAAAGAAAACTGTCGAATAAATTTATTGAATAAAACTGCCTTGAATGTATGTGTTTACATATTTCATATTTTAGAGTTAATTCGCTTAAAGAAAATATATTTTATTGGAGAAACATTATTTATTTCCAGGTTATCGGAAATCGATGGTTCATTCTTCAAGTGTAAACTTAATATTCAATAAATTTCTATGTTAATCCTTTGAGGCCTGGTGGATAAATTTCTTTAAAATTCCAAATGTCACATTGGCATCAGTATTTTGCAAAGGAAAAAGCCGGTTAAGGATATACACGATAAATGCATTAAATATTTCTCAAATAAATTTGGTCGAATTTTGTGTCGAAGTTACATTTCGGATTTAAAATTATGTTTTAGAAAATTCTACCATCAGAGCTCAAAGGTTTAACAGAGGATTAAGTTGTACTTAAACAGAAATATTTAAAATATGTAACGTGAGTTCATAATTTCAAAGAGAATTTATGTTAGATTTCATTTTAAAGGAACTATCAAATTAAAAGGGGAAAAAATATTCGTATCAAACCTTTTTCACATAAATCGTAATTTGAAGTTCGCCAAATTGTTTGGAGTAAGTATTAGCTTTCGCGACACAAATTTAAGTCTGAATTTTAATTTCTGAAAACCGTTTCAAATATTTACCATTGAACATAAATATATTGAGAAAATTGTCTTAAATATATGTGTTTACGTATTTTTGAGTTGTTTCACTTAAATAATATACATGTTATTGGAAATTTTTTTTTTTTACTGTACAGTTCAAAAATCGGAATCGATCGGAAATCGATGGTTCAGGCTTCAAGTGTAAACTTAATAATGAACGAATTTCTATGTTAAGAGAGAATTAAATTGTAGTTAAACATAAATACAAACACAAAAACAAAAAAAAACATGTAACATGAGTTCATAATTTCAACTTCAGATAATTTATTCTATTGTTAGATTTCATTTCAAAGAAAATGTCAAATTAAATGTTGAAAAAGTATTCATGTCAAATATTTTTCACATAAATCGCTCTAATTTGACATTTGCCAAATAGTATGGATTAATTATTAGCTTTGGTGATATCAGCTAAAATCTGAATTTTATTTTGTGAAATATATCGGCATTCTATCGCTAACTTTCATTATTTTTATATACGTATGTATATTTTATGATATATATAAATATATATTTGTGAAATAAATAGCCCTTTCTTATGATACAGTGATACAGATAATATTAGAGAATTTCTTAAAAAATAATTTACATATATTTAAATTATATACATATATATATGTATATAATTTATGCTATATAAATACATATTATGTGGTATAAATATATTTTCTCCAACCCCAGTATTCATGTTTTTCTATATTTAAGAGGAAAACATATTGTTTCATTTAAATTATTTTTTTAAGGAACTCTGTAATATTATCTATTACAGATGCAATTTAGCCATGTTAATTTGTAGGAGATGTAATTTTTAAAAATTACATATTTAATATGTTTTAAATAGATAACTTTTCTCTGAAAATACGCAAACAATGATACAATCCACCTGAGAATATATTTTTTTACAGGATATGAAATCTTCACTCCACGCAATGTATGACAAAATGATAAATTTTATCCTATTTTACTCTAATAAAATGCAACTAATAAGAAAACGAAATTCAGTTTAAACTAATCATGTAGCGCATTTTTTTTCAGAAATATACTATGTTTACAGAAATTTAATATCATTTAATTCAGTTTACATTTCTGAGTTTTTATATATATTATTGATTTTCTAACATATTAAATTAATTTTTAAGAGACGATCTAGTGATAAAACAATTAAGTATTCCGAAAATGGAAACAGTATTTAAAACAATGTGTTTTTTAAAGTAATTTAAATAACATTATTGAGAAGTTGTAATTTATATTCCTTTTAATATCGACATTTCCGTACATACCATGTAATTAAAAATTCATATTTATTTACCTAAAATCAGTTATTTCAAAATATATACTTAAATATCGAATTTATGTACATTTTTATACGAATTCTGTTCCATACTTGTTCAATTAAAAAAAAAAAAATCATTCATAAACATTGCTTAGAATGCACGTATTTAAATAATTTCAAGGATCTTACACAGTAGAAAAATATTTCTCCGAAGCAAATCTATTTATTTTCTAAGCTATCAGTAATCTATACTTAGCACAACCAATGTAAAAATATTTTTAACATAGTTTCATTGTAAATCAGGCTTAAACATTTGTTAAGCATTGTGATTGACAGTTAGGATTGTTATTTTACTTGAAGGTCTTCCGAAACCTAAAAAATAAAGAGGAATTCAAAACGAAAATAAATATTTGTAAGTAAATGTAGCTCGTATCCAGAAATTAATACATCAAAAGAAAGAAAAACACTTTCATGAAAAAAAAATTCTTTTAAACGCGCAGTTTAGGTTGTGTCATTTTCATATATATATATATATATATATATATATTAAACACAATTTGAAAAGAAACATTTAAGTTTTAATAAATCAGTTTGATAATTATCATTAAGAATCAACTGTCAAATTTTGAAATAAACTCATCGCAAGAATCAGCATTTTGAAGGATTTTTTGCCTTAAGTTGACCAGGATGCTTGCATTGTGACGTTGATTTGTGTATACCTTGCAATATGCATTTTTTAGATATCGAAGGTATTCCAAAAACATTGTGATTTGAGAAAGCTTATTACTACACACGCACATACAAACAATCGAGAAAAATTTTGAAAACGATTTCGAATATCAGCAACGGCAAAAGACTTTGTTTATATGCATGTTTGAGTGTAATTTCGAAAATCTATTTGTTTTTAGTCTATTTAAATTCCAAAACACTTTTCGTTATCTAAACATTGCTGCATATTTTTTATTCGTCTTCTTATTGTATTATCGTAAATTAAGAAAACCTTTGTACGTTTTGTTATTATGATTATTATTAGATTAGATTGATTTAATCATAAATGCGAATCATATTATGCAATCGGCTTATTATTTAAAGAAATGGTGATGTATAACATATTTTCTTTATGTATAAACAAGTATGCATATGTAATATACGAGATGAACCGCCTGGCGAAATTGAGATACGTCTCTCTTTAACCCTTTTTCTACTGCATTATGAATTCATGAAAATTTTACATTCTAAATCCTTTTATATAAATTGTTGAAACTAAATTAAAAGTATTACGTAATAATTAAAATTTTTTCGAAGGATTAAGGGGAATTTCGAAGGATTTCGAAGGATTAATTAAATTTGAATTTACATGGATTTTGTGCAATATTTATAACTCCACTCAAATCCTTTATTTTAAATTGTTTTCTTAGTGTTTTGTAGAATTTTAAAACGTACAAATATGATGTTCTTACAATGTAAGTAAAAAAATATTTCCCAATTGAAATATCCCCATCCATCTCCCTCAGCGCCAAGAAAGCTCAAAAGATATAAAGGCAAAAGCAATCATCCTTTTAAAAATATTTTTTTTTTTGGTGTAACCAATAATACTTTTGGAACAAGATAAATTAATGTATCTGTAACTCATTCTAAACAGTATTACAACTAATTGACGTATTAAAATAATTTTATAATAACTGACTTTAATGATACTTATAGGTACCGTCGGTAAATAAAAAGTTAAAAAGGTCAAGTACATTTATGGCTTTTAGCCAATTCTTCATTCCAACAAAACTTATCCCTTTATCTCTTTTTTCGCGTTGTTCAAATATATTTTTAGCGGTTGAACAAAAAACCATGCTTTAGTTTGGCGCAGAATGTCCCAAAAAGGAATTTGCGCCGTAAAATGCCATTCAACAAACCATGTTTTAATTGAACTATGGATACATTTCACAACTTTACATCGTGGTTTTAATTTATAGTTAAACTAATCACCAGAAATAAAATATGTGCAAGTCTTGAAGGTTTCATGATACACATTGAATTAACCACACACACACACAAACTTAGGTTTGCGGTACCTATTAGGTAAGCTATTTTGCGAACCATTGTATACACACAGAACGAAAATTGCTTTTTTTAGAACAGATTAAATACATAAATTGTATACAACATACGTATAGCGGTTGCTCCAACTTCTATATATTTTTCATAGTATAATTTTTTAGGTATTTCCTTTAAAACATTTTTGAAAAAACATTTCTGAGAATAAATATTTTTATGTACTATTATTTAAAAAAAAATCGATGATTAAAATGATTTTTGTATTTAAAAAATATATATCGTCATACAATATATTACAGATGCAGCATAGAGACTGTTTACCATAAGAGTAAAATATTTAACTTTTAATATTTAATTTAAATTTAAATGTTTGTCTGAAAATGCATTCCCTATGAATGCAATATTTGTAAAATATTTAATATCCTGCATTTAAGGAAAAACATTTTTAGGTTTCTACATTCATATTCACCTACAAAGTTTAACAAATAACGAAGCACATTTTTTAAAAGTTTAATAAAATAGGAAATGAAAAAAAAAAAAAAAAGAAAAGAAAAAAAAGCAAAAAGTAAAGAAAAAGCACAATTTTGAATCAAGAATTTTTTGCTTCTCATTTTAACAATTTTTCAATATTACCCTATTAAGCGCATATTAAATCACACAAACCATTGTTTTTCCTTCAAATATTTAAAGAAAATGACAACAGAGTTCTTAATATATTTTTTTAGCGAGGGAAAAGCAAGAATGAAACATATATTTTATAAACGATTCCAGCAAAAGTAATTAAAAAAATTAACAGTTTTATTCTTGCTCATTTTTTTAAAGTTACTATTTTTTAGACATATAAGTCAAAGCATTGTCTGACTAGGGAACTACAAGAAGTGTAAGTCGCCGATTTTGACAAAAGTGGTATCGTTGGAAAGATCTCATGGAGAGCAGTAAAAATCTCAATGGGTCAACCCGTCGCAAATCATCCGTTTAGGAGATATCCGACAATGTATGTCAAGTAACTAGTGAATAGTTCTTTGAACAATCAAAAACTACCCACCAGAGGGGGAATTTGAAGGGCAAAAAGAAAGGTTATCCATATGAAAGAATGCTCCGTCGGCTTTCCGATTATCTGTCACATTACGAGTCCAATTAGTGTGGAATTTTTTTTCTCCTACTTTAACACCTTAACTCTTTATGTCCCAGAGCAGAGAAATTTTTATCTCCCTTAGAATCCCAGAAAAACGCCCGACATTTCACCCCCCAAGAAAGGTGAGGCGGCTCGCTTTAGCTATTCATACGAACGTGTATGGTTCAACCCTTTTTGTGTAGTACCTGCCCAAAGAAGAACCTATTGTTATATCTTTTGTCGATTTCCCCCTTAATCCCAATAACCATAAATCCAATAGCTTTGCTTTTTCGTTATCTTCGGCTAAGTGAAATGACATTTTATTTTTAGATTTAAGAGAATGTTTATGACATCTGTGCTGAATAATCATAAGATAAAGGATTTTTTTTTAGTTCTTTGTTTCAAAAACAAAACTTATACTTGTAAATGAAACATATATATTTGTATTAATACTTAAAAGTTATTTGTTTATTTAATGAAAAAAAGAAATATATATATATATATATTAAATTTAAAATTTATCCTTACTACATTTTTTGGAAAAATAAAAGTATTTAATGCATTATTAAATCATTTATACAACATATTCTTACAGAATATTTTTTTTAATAAATTTATATGCTGAATTTTTTTTAATAATGAAACATTTTTACATTAATTTAATTTGTGAGATAAATTATTGTATAAATATTCATACGTTTGAATTTTTTCCCTTTATTGATGCAATTATTTCTAGGTAACTTTCCTTCCTATAACAATGGATACACTAAATTTAATATTTTTTTCACTCAATTAAATAAGTAAATTTAAAAAAAAAGCAATGTAAAAAAACAATCATTATTTTAAAATATTCGTCTGCTTGTTATTTTTATTAGTGGAGGTAATTTAAAAGGTCGTTCTTCAGTTGGGAACCGTTGAAGTATTATGTAGGGAATATGAAAAACGGGAGGGGGGGGGGGGTTCATGATCTGCTTGTTTCCGAAATGGGGGAGGGAGAGTTACAATAATTATTATTTAAGCTTTTGATAATGTAGCAACTATAATGCAACAATCGTAAACAAACAAATCTTGTTGGGGAAAACAGCGTTTTAATTACATTGATTAATCTTTATTTACCATACATTAAAACTTTATTTTAGTATCACAATCTAAGATATGGCTATTCATAAAACTTTTTAGAATTAATAATGTAATTTATTGGTAATTGATATTTTCTTGGAAAAAATGTTATGTACAAATATTATTAAAATCTTACATAATCAAAAGAAGAAAAAGGCAAAAATTTGTTTGTTTTTCTTTTCTTCTTTTAAGGAGGAGAGATACAAAATGAATAAAAAGGACAATGACTGAAAATGCTTATGCAATACTTGAAAAGCCGTTTGACTAATTCATAAATTTAAGAATTTAGATAATTTCTATTTCAAAATATAATAAGATATAATCATCAAAATATATAAAAATTAAAAGGGGTTTTCTAATGATTATAGATGGTTGTATTAAAACAGATTATCAAAGTTTTATGTGTCCATAACAACATTTATGATTTAATCGCTGCATTTAATAAATTTCTGTGGAAAAAAAAGGAATGTTAAAAATTTAAATAATAAAAAACTGTAAGAATTAAACTGCTAAATGTTTTTTTCCTTCCTGAGATTCGATGTTATTAATTGATTTGATTATAAGACTTTAATAATTTTACGCTTTCTTACTTGAATATTAAAAAGTGGGGGGGGATTATATAAGAAGCACAGCATGGAAGAAAATATTTTCACTACTTAGAAGTGAATACTTTAGTAATTAGAAATGAATACTTTCATATTTGGAGCCGATTAATAAAAATCGAACTATACTTTTACATAAAAAAAAACATAATCATAATGATTATTAAAACTTTTATCTCTCAATAGCTAACACCTCCGAATAGCGGTCAAATTCACCGCTCCTGAGGTATCCGCTATTCAGAGATTTTACTGTACATGACTTACATCTTGATGATACTAATTAAATAAATTCTTGGAATTTAATCGCGATATTTAAAAATATCATTTTATCAAAGCAAAAAACGTTATTTTTTTGTAAAATAAAAAACATTATTATGCTTTTTTATATTTTATTGTAAATTTTTCATTATTTAGTTTTTTATAAAAAAATAAAATAAGGACAAAATAAAAGCTAATCACTAAAAACAAATGGGAAAGAATTGACAAATATCAAAGTAATGACTTTCGAAATCATGTTTTGACTACTCGTCTGGCAGTCTTCCTACCTAAAGTAAACCTGTTGTATTTGTATATGTTGAGCGGCTCCTATTCCCATTGTGTTCCTATCTACTGTCCATTAAGCGGAATAAGCAGTCACGCCCAATCCATGTTCAACAACTTACTCTTCACAAAAGAGAGGGGAGAAATAGTCAGGCCGTTTCCCGGGCGTTATGGGATCTTAGCGACTCAGGCGTTGCCGGCCGTTATGGGATCTAAAGGTTTAACGCGCAGTGTTGCCGGGTCGGCAACACCTAAAGTTACCCCTGTTCAGAGACACAAAAACTCCGTGAATATTCTAAAAGCTACTCTAATGGTTACTTTAAATCTTTTTTATGAATTCTAGATGGCAGCACTACAGAGACTAAAATCTACTGTTTTTAAATAATAGGTAAAATGTTTTACTGTAATACGCGCTTCACAGCAATGCTCTTCTCACTGCACTTATCAATGCTTTACTTATGGGAGGTTACCACTTCGGCAACAGCTGTGTAATTAAAATGGTTAGTGCAATCTGTACAAAACAATACCTGTGTACTCCTCTCGGCCTAAATAGATTGCCTATTTTTTCCCCTTTAAATTTCAACTTTAAAGAGTAGTGCGCCGGAAAGGGTTAATCCCCTCAGGAGTGGGAATTTTAAAATTGTTGAAGCATTTGTTTTATTATTTTTTTTTCAGAAAATTTATTTTATGAAGTTGCATGTTTCTACTTAACAAGTAAGAAAAATCATGTGTTAAGCATAGATTATGAAACACGTTCCAACCCTTTTACAAAACCTATACCAAATTTTTTTGGGGGAATGGGGGACCGCAAAAAATTTTAGTCTCGATTTAAACGAAAGTGGTATCGTTAAAAAGATATCATCATGAGGGAGAAAAAACGCAATAGAACTACCTGACTTAAAAGAGCCGTTTTCGAGATATCCGATAATTTACGTCACGTAGCTAGTGCATACTGTTCTAGTGCACACTTAATGGGACACTGCAAAAAAATTGTTTTCTCGATTTTGATGAAAATGGCTTCGTTGCAAAGATATCATTGTGAGAAGAAAAAACTCAATGGAACTAACTATCCGAAATGAGCCGTTTTCCAAATATCCGAAAATTTATGTCACATAATGCAGTTTCCCAGCAGTGTGCATTAGCAATGTGACACAAATTGTCGGATATCTCGAAAACGTCTCATTTCCGACGGGTGATTCCATTGAGATTTTTAATCCTCACGATGATATCTTTTCAGCGATAACACTTTCGTTAAAATCGAGACAAAAAATGTTTGCGGTCTCCCATTAAGTGTGCACTAGCTACGTGACACAAATTATCGGATATCTCGAAAACAGCTGATTTGCGACGGGTAGTTCCATTGAGTTTTTACTGCTCACGAAGACATCTTTCCGATGATACCACTTTCGTTTAAATAGGTGACTTACACTTCTTGCAGTTCCCTAGCTAGAGAAATGCTCTCTCAAAGCAAAAGGTGTTTAAAAATTAATTTAATTTAATTTCTTTTCTGAATGTCGTTTCAGATAATTCAATTTTAAATTTATTTATATAGACAATCATTCCCACAAAAGCACATTATTTTTATATTTTGGAGATAATTCACAGTAAGAATATGTTTTCCTAAAGCAAATCGATTTATTTGGAAAGTTATTGGAAATCCCTGGTTCGGACTGCAGGTATAAAAGTAACGCTGAACATGCTTTTATAACAAAACAGGATTACACGCTGGTTAAACATTGTGATTGACAGTTAGGATAGTTATTTTTTTTCTTGAAAATTTTCGGAAACTTAAGAAAAAAAGCGCAAATGTATGATAGTAACAGTTTTATTCACAGAAGTATGAATGCAACTCTGATTCTACTATCAATACATAAGTGAAAACTGCAATTTTTTTCATCAAAAAGAATTTTATTTCATAAACACTAAAATATGTAAAGCATACTGAGATATATAAAGTCCTACAAAAGTCGCAAAAAATAATAATAAATGTTTAGAAAAGAATAAAAGTTAAAATGTTTTTTATAAAAGTACAATTCTTGACAGAAAAAAATTGTACTTTCAAATCTTATTTCAATTACTACGTTTGTTAAATAATAATAATAATAATAATAATAATAATAATAATAATAATAATCAGCTCTGTTAAATAAATTAATGAAATCTTCAAATCTTATTTCATTTTTTTACTTTGAAATATTTTGCTTTTGCACTGTTAAAAAAATTCCGTGAAATTATAGAGAATTTACGGGTAACCCATTATTTAAATCTTATGCAAAATTACAAATATATAAACGTTGTTAAAAATGAACCAAATCTATGTAAATTTATTTTTAATAATAACTAAATTTTGGTTTTCAAAATTTGTGAATCCCTTGAACGTTAGTCAGATTCATAGAATTCGAATTTTTAAGTAAATTTTAATTGTTCTATCATTTAATTTTTACACAATTTGTTTCTAGGAGTCCTCGTGTTTGAACCCGAGACCTCTGATCATTAGAAATATACCTTACTGATTGAGCTATATGAGAGGATGACTTTGAGCATAAAGTGTATTTTTATGATTCAACGGAGAAAAATCTATTGCACTTGTACTTTTCAGAGATTTTGCTTTATATATATAATCCTCAAAAATTTTTGTAAACGATTTATTTTAGTTTATTTTAAACGAATAAATAATATATCTGATTTCTAAAAAAATAATTTAAAAAACCTACATAGTTTAAATAACTTTTTTTATGAAGGAATGGGCGAATGAATAAAAAAAAACTAAATCTAATTTTTTTTTTCTTTTTGATGAAGGAATAGGCGAATAAATGAAAAAATTAAATCTAATTCTTCTTTCCCAACAATAATTTTTTAGAGAATTTTTCGAAATTGTTCGGCATTATTTATTTTTTAATTCGCCAAGATTTGGTTTCCTAATTTTAGTAAGAAATAAGAGAAAAATGAACAGAAAAAATAAAATTTATGTTTTAAAAGTGATTTTTAACCTTTTCATTATTTTGTGGATTTTACTTAATACGTTTTTAGAAGAATAATGCATTTTATAACACATTAACCAATGAAATAATAATAATTACACAATAACAATAATAACAGCTTTGAAATAATACTATGCACTTTGTTTTTAATATTACAAAGCTTGTGGCATGTGAAAAAATAACAACTATAAAGTGATTGTCGATAAAAATTCCCACTAATTCCAAAGACATGATTTCTCTCTTTCTAAATTAATATAAATTAAAAAAATTAATTATAAAAAATAAAAAATAGATAAAATAATAATAAATTTTCTTCGTTATTATTTCTAATATATTGCAAAAGAACTTTAAAAGTGTGCATTTAAAATTACAAGCTTTAACATTGTCAAAAATACCTTTAAATAAAGACATGGAATTCCCTACATGGAATTAAATTTAAGGTAAGGGTAAGTAAAATGAAATCTGTAAAATGATGTCTCAACTAAATGCATGTAACTATGATCTAGTGTAAATATCCAGAGAGTTTTTTTTTCTGTTTTTAATTTTAAATGTATACTACACCTGTCAATACTCTAAAGTTCCAATTTTATATCAATGAAAATGAAAGAATTGTGTTATTATCTTTAATCAATCTGAAAATATTTTTATGACAATTTTTTGATGCGAATCCAATGATTATTTTATGAATTTTTCTTTGTAGATCTCTTTGAAACAGAATTCTCTACAGGCATTTTAAATGTTTTATTTTTAAGCTAACACAATTTCAGTTTCCACTTTCTATTCAGAAACTCCTCTTGTACTAATTCTTTAAAGTGATATATCTAGCAGTTTTTCTGGCCTTATAAAAGATTTTTTTCCCATGAAAACAAATCGCTAGACTTAAAGACTGTTATGACATGCAGATACACAAGAAAAGAACCGAGAATATTATTTTATTTAAAATGCGATCATTATGGAACTAAAATTTTGTTATTTTGATAAAATTATCACTCTCTGTACTATTCTTTGAAAATGCTTTGTGAATATCTATGATTTAATATACATAAAAATATTCATTTATTCTGATACTATTAAAAACATGATACCATTTATAGTTAACAATCCTTTTTAACGAAAGCTTTATTATTTCAAATAACTTGAAGTTATATGCTAGAAATCAGGCTTTCCCCTTTTTCAGAAATCAGTATTGCCTCGGATGAAATATATATATATATATATAAATATATATATATATATATATATATATCGTACAAAAAATATTTAAGTTTAAAAACTTGAAATAAACGCTTTGATTTTATATAAACTGGCGTCATATCCGGTGAATAATTCCACATTTACGGTCTAGTCTTAAAGACCACCAGTAGAAAAGTTTCGCATGATGTTCCTGTCATGTAATAATGCACAAATATAGAATAATGCAAAGGCTATATTCAAGAAATTTGTCCCTCCCCCCAATCCCCCCCCCAAAAAAAAACGGAAACTTATGACACTTATGCTTTCATTTGTTTCTAACGTTAATATAGATATTTAAAATTAGTTTACAAAAGCTCCATGTTACATCAGAAATCATTCATTGAGAAATTTTCAAAATAACACGGATTTTAATTACATTATTTTATTACATTATACCTATATATATGACAAAAAAAGGTAATGTACTATTTTCCAATCTGAAGGAAAGAGATAGATTGAGATGCAGTCTGCCGTAGAAATGATTTGCCATATGAAGGTGATTATTACTCAAATTTAAAGGCCTTAATTCTATTCAAAATAAACAAGCACTTATAACAGAAAACAGGCTTCCTATAATGACACATATTCATGTTTTTAACCGAAATTTAAATCATACCTACAGTGAAGGCGTTGATAATATGATGGCAATTTGATTCGGCAATAGAAAAAAAAGAAATATAATTTCCAAATGGAGGCTCTTTATAGCACGTAGATTTTGACAAAAAATAATAGATTTTAGGGTTACATTTTCAGCGTCACGTCCAGACACCATGTTTCATCTCTATTCTATCATTTTATTCTATGATTTTCTATTTATTATTTTTTTTGTTTCTACTGAAAAAGAGTACTTCGGTTTGCAACATAAAATATAGTGTTAAAAAATATAAAAAAGTAATATCTGAAAAATAAATTGAGAAACAGTTTTCAAATAAAATTAATTTAAAAGTACTTTCTTATTTTACTATACGATGACATAAAAATTGAAAAAGTAACATGCTTCGTAGCTACAGTGTCTCACAAAAGTGATGGGACACTTGTGCTTTATAAAAAGAAACTGCAATAAAATAAATAAACAAACATGTGCAAAAATTTTTTGGGTGTGTTTCATATTTAAAGTTAGTAACAATTATTACATAACATACATTTTGTCAAAATATTAAAATATTAATTTAGTAAAAATACAATTGTTCAGAACGGAGCAAAAAATGGCTCACATAAGTGATGGGACACTTACTTTTCCATCAAATATTTATCCAAAAATTTTACTTTTTAAAAGGTTTTAATATTTTGTTGGATTTCCTTTTACCTATAAAACATGATTTAATCATTTTATGATAGATTCGACTAATTGTTTTGTGATTTCTGGAGTGATTTTACCCCATTCTTCTTGAAGCACCGATTTTAGTTGTTGTTTTGAAGAAATGGTGTGTTTGCGAATTCTTGATTCCAATTCTTGCCAAATATTCTCTATGGGATTTAAGTCTGGAGATTGTGGTGGTGGTTTTATTATTTCAGGACAGTTATATAGCAGCCAGAGTCTAACGTTCAGAGCAGTGTGCTTGGGGTCATTGTCCTGGTAGAATTTAAAATTGTTATAAAGGTTCAATTTTCGTGCTGAAGATTTCAAATTTTGCTTTAAAATATCAATATACTTGTACTGATCCATTATACTGTCAATAAAAACAAGATTACCTACTCGAGCGGATGACATACACCCCCATACCACAACTCCTCCTCCACCATGTTTTACTGTTGGTACCAAGTTCTGTTTGCGAAATTCTTCCCTGGGTTTTCTCCACACCAAGATTCTACCGTCAGAACCAAATATATTAAATTTACTCTCATCCGCAAATATAGCTTTATTCCAGTAATCAGATTTCTTATTTATGTTGAATTTTTCGAAAGCTAGTCTGAGTTTTCTATTCTTTTCACTTACGAAGAATTTTTTCCTGGCTACTCTACCCTGATATCCAACAAATCGAATTACTCTTCTAATAGTCTCAGGATTAACAATTATTCCATATAATGCTTGTAAATCAGCAGCAACTTTTGAAGCACGATTTCTAGGATTTTTTTTTAATATTTCGAACGATAATTCGCTTTATTCCATTATATAGCTTTGATAATCGGCCAGGTCTTATTTTATCCTGAATCATATGATTCTTTTTATATCCTTTAATGATATTAAAAACTGTTGAACGACTCAAGTTAACTGTTTCAGCAGTTTTTCTAATAGATTTTCCACGTTCAATATGCAAATTAATAACTAATTTTCGAATTTCAGGCGAAGTTTCTTTTCGTTTAGCATTCATAGCTACACAGAGCTACAAAACACAAAAAATCCAAAACCAACTGGAGAGAAATACTGCAGACAATTTTATAAATTATTGCCAATTGCTTTTAAGTAAAAGTAAAACCCCAAAAAATATTTTTATTGCTTATTTCAGACGATTTTTGTTGCATATATACTGATGTCCCATTACTTATGTGAGCTATTTTTTACTCCGTTCTAAACATTTGTATTTTTATTAAATTAATATTTTAATATTTTGACAAAATGTATGTTATGTAATAATCTTTACTAAATTTAAGTATGAAACACACCCACAAAAAATGTGTACATGTTTTTTAATTTATTTGATTAGTTTCCTTTTGTAAAGCACAAGTGTCCCATCTCTTATGTCAGACACTGTAGGAAATTGCAATTTATATTATCGGTGTTTAACTGTACAATTATAGAATCTGCCGGATGGTTTATAACGTAATTTTTTAGAGACAACACTTTAAATGCTGCATGAATGCAATAGCATATCGTGGATTAATAATGCAATAAACTACATTAAATATAGCTTTTGGGATAAATAAAGATTTGCGTCATAAAAACCCATTTACCAGCTAAATAAACATATTTTTTAATACAGATAATTATTTAAAATTAAAAAAGTTGTACAATAATTGTAAAAAAGTTATCTTAATTTAGAACCAAATGATATTTTACATTGGACATGAATTTCTGAAAGGTTATCATGAATTTCTGAAAAGGTTATCATGAATTCTGAAAAGGAATCATGAATTATAATAAAATACTAAGATAGATGAATTACTTAAAGGTAAAAACAGACGCTGAGAAACTTCTATTACTAAATAAAAATATTAGTTACAAAATATTGATAAACGTTTGAAGATTATATAATAGATGAATGTGCTTATACGAGATTTCTAGATTTCCTTTTGTAATTGTTCTAAAATACGTTCTCTCTAATGCATATTTCATTCAATACAAATTAATATTATCAGTATAGATGCATCTATTGATATTTGTCTTTAAGATCTCTACGAATCCACACTTACATCCTTTTATTACTTGCTCATATCAAATATCTGAAGTCTATGATTTCACATTCACATACACCTAGAAAGATAAATAAGTAATGCAAGTCAAAATGAAATCTAAGTTATTTATTATTAAACAAAATGTTTTGGAAACATTCAAATTCAAAGATACGGTGCATTAAAATATTTTAATTATCCATATAAGAAAAAATGCATTCAAAATCAAATAATAATAATGATAATTTTAATATTTGTGTATAAAGAAATATTTTTAAATATGTTTTGAGTTACTTTAACATGTATTCAATAAATATTCCAAACTTTCTTCACATTAATGACATAAATGAAATACGATAACATAAATGAAAAACGATAAAACGGTGGATACTTAAATACATTTTATTTCTTTTTAAATCAATCATACAGACTGCCAAAAATATAATATAATAATTTGTATTGAATGAAATATGCATTAGAGAGAACGTATTTCAGAACAATTAATGTTTTAGATATGGATTATTTTTTTCAGCTGTTTCTAATAACAATTCAACAGTTTTGCGTAGAGGTTATCAGAGTCAATTCTATTGGAAGATTGTCGATCGAGACGGCTACAATCACGACATTAAATATTAAGACCCCACACTAGTCACTGAAAAGACCCGTAAGATAGTGTTAAGTCTGTGAAGGATGTTCTTTTCAAATATCGCGCTAAAATTTTAATATTTTAATATTTTTTAATGATTTTTTTCATAGGATAACTGAAGACGATCTACAACTTGGATAGTTTATACTTTTTCAATTTTGACTTCAGACTAAAAAAAATAAATAAAAAATTTAGTTTTTGAAACCGGTTAGAAATGGTTCTCAAATTGAAACTGTCATAATATAAAAAATATACAACCAAAATCGAAAAAGTAAAAACTAGCCCGGTTGTAAATCATCCTAAGCCATCCTATGCAAAAAAATTATGCAAAAATATTAAAATTTCAGCGAGATATTTGAAAACAACACCTCCATAGACTTAACATTATCATCCAGGTCCTTTTCGATGACTAGTGTTGCGTCTTAAAGTAAAAGTTTTTGGATTCCATGTCCTGGTTAGATACTTATTTGGCACTCAGCCAGGAAAATGTCAGTTAATTAAGATACTCTTTCTACCGATTCCGCTCTTTCATCAAAATATTACTTATATTAAAACTTCTTTAACACTAGAACAGCCGGATTTTAGACATACCTAAAACCGCCGTTTGGTGTCAATTTGACCCCCGTGAGAAATTCAAGCCATATTAAAATAAATATATTTTTTAAATGATAAATGAGGTTTAAATTGAAAAATATAAAAGTTTTTAAAGGTTTTATAACTTTTTCTTTTTATTTATTTAGTTTTTAGAGATCATTTTTCCCAATGATTACATTCTTTTGAAATGACAGTATATAAATGATAATATATAATTCAAACTATTTTACTACACAATAGTACACAAATACAATAGATTTTATAATATATATAAATATATATATATATATATATATATAATATTACACAATAAAATTGATAAGAAAATAAACAAAAAATACAAATACAAATAATAGAAATTAACGCACAACATGTTTCAAAGAGTAAAAATAAAAAACATGATTCCTGAATAAGCATATAAATGTGTTCCAAAGTTATTTAGACATTAGCACAAGTAATACAATATGCGTGCTTGATGTTGACATCAACACACTTACCACAAATTGGTTTCTGACTTCCCTCATAGCTAGCAGAAGTTTTATTTCGTCCCTTGCAATGTTGAAAAGCACATTTCTTTCGCTTCAGGGTCTGTGGTCGATCAATTGAGGGGCATCTGTTGCGCAACGCGCTACTTCTCAATTGTTCCACAAGGGCAAGAATAAATTCCCGACGTGAAATTGAGGTTTTTGAGCATTCCTTGAAAATTATCCAAGCATTTAGTGCAGCAATATCAAGGACGTTATAAAAGACGTGAAGAGGCCATCTGCGAGTTCCACATCTTGTAGAATATTTTCGTAGCATCTGATCTGCTACATCTACACCACATTTAGTTTTATTGCAGTAAACAACAGTGTTCGGCTTCTTCTTTGCACTACTTTCTGCAAACACATTCGTGTGCATAGTGCTCAGAATCACGACATTCTTTCGGTTCTTGCATCTGTATATCGTGAGTATTTTATTTCCATTTTTCAGTGCAGAAAATGAGTATCGTGAGGAAGATATGTCGCGGGCAATAGGAGGTAATTCTTTCTTGTTTAGACGCATCGTCCCAACGATTGTGGTTTTCTTTGCCGAAAGTTCATTCAAAGCAAGCTTTGCAGACGTGAAAAAATTGTCAGTAGTGACATTGAGACCGGAGTTTAGATATGGTTGTAGTAATTTCAGCACTACACTTTCTCCAAGTTGTAAATCAGTTGGCCGCTCTTCATCCTTACTTAAATAAGGATAGCCATTTAACACATATTTCGAATTTACATCAGTTGCTAGCCAGAACTTGATACCGAATTTGTCTGGTTTATTTGCCATGTATTGGATGAATCTGCACCTTGACTTACAAGGCAACAACTGTTCATCAACGGTTATTTCTTCACTAGGATTATAACATAAATAACAATTTTCAATCAGCTTCTTCCAAGTTTCTGAAGCGAGAGCAAATTTGTCCGTGGCCAGGCGTTCCGATCTGCTACTTCGCAGATCGAATCTGAGATATCGCATGATTTCACGGAAACGATTGCGTGGCATTGTCTCTTTGAACACAGGTGGTCCACAACTTTTATTCCATAAGTCATCTGCACAAAGCTTTGAATGACCTAGTGCCCCACGGGCGTATTAGAGGTCGAAAAAAGCATCCAGTTCTACCAGAGTAACATACCAGTTGCTGTCATCTCCTAGCTGACGTTGTGCTTCAGCAACTGTACATGTTTGAATGTGTTTCACCATTGTTTCAGTCACCATCAAACGCCAGGCTGAAGCTGGATTAGCCCCAATGTTGCGACGAGCATAAGGGTTTGGTCCACTAGCATTTTTTATAATATTTCGAGCTGGTGTGCGACCTGTAGTAGAAGTAGGGGTGCTAAGGTTCATCGGAGTCCAAAGAATACCGCTGGATGACGTGTACTTTTCGTTACTGCTGACAACAGAAAGATTAGATATCTTATTACCCCTTTTTAGCACACGTCCACGTCCACGTGAGGTTCCTGATCCTCGAGAAACAGGGGAAATCACATTGGTAATATATTCTACAGCATCACTGTCACTGCTTTCAGAAGACGACGCATTCTGTAAATTCACAATATCTATGTGAAAATCTTACTGTCATTACCATTACTTTCATCACCACTCATATCTGAATCTAACTGCTCCAGAAGCGCAAGGCATTCCTGTGTACTCAATCCTCTCCGCATTTTTTTATAAAGGAAAAAGGCTACACTTTTGTCGCAATCGAAATCTTTGAGAAAAACATTGCTGTGGAAAATGGTTTCAAATGTCGTTTTCGACCGTAGCTCTAGAAGAACGATTTTACCTCCAAAAATTCTGTAGTACGCCAGCGTTGCTAGGATGGGTGCGCATTTCAGAGAAGAGTCAGTATGCTTAGAAGAACGCCCCCCCCCCCTAATTGAAGGCGCGCGCGCAATAGAGAGAAGATTACACCCAACCCCCCCCCCTCTCCGCGTCGCTATGCGTCATCGAAACAAAGTAAAACTGGATTTTACTTTTCTGTTTTTTGTCATCGCGAAAAGAAATGTGTGTTTCCCCATGCGCTGTAATCAAAACCGAGATATAGCGAATTCAAACACAGACTTTGTCTTGAAAATTTATCATTTTTCTTATGGGGGGTCAAAATGACACCTGTTGGCTGTTTTAGGTATATCTTTGATTATTTTTTTTAATAATTAATATAGAAAGATGAAACTTTGTCACAGTACGCTTAATATAATTTTAGAAAAAGTAAAAAAATATGAGCTGCGGTGTTCGCTTACATGTTGAAATAAAGCATTGGAAATTGAAAAAAAATGCGAAATGACCCCAACGGCGCTTCTAGTGTTAAGCACAATCTACGCTTTAGCAATAAATGGGTTAGTAGGTGGGCTTTAGCAATGTAATATCATAAGTGGGGAAAAATTCACATTTCAGTTATTTAAAATACTACCTCTGACAATAAAGTTCGGTTAATGAATTCAGAACGACTGATCTGGCAACGCTGGGAAAAACAAAACGCTGCACCTACATAGAGGCAAGTGTAAACCATTTTCCCCCACCGTTGTTCAGTTGAGCGTCGTTTATGTTCTGTGTAAGACGTGCTTTACTAAGTGCTTGTTCAGTGTGTTGGTACTTAACTGAGAACAGGAAAATGAAAAAAAATAAAAGATCAGTTTAAAGTTTGGTTTTAAGCTTTGCAAGATACCGAAAGAAATTCATGAAGGATGGCGCATCCTGAACACCGACCATACTCACCAGATATCAATCCTCTAAACTTCTTCCTGTTTTCACGACTCAATTTCTCTGTGAAAGAGATTTGACTATATTTCTGACATCCAACGAAACGTGACGAAGCTTTTGAACTATATCCCAAAAGAAAACTTCTTTCGAATTTCCCAGGACATGTATAGCAGATCTTAGCGGTGCATAATTATAGGAGATGACTATTTTGAAGGATGGTATGGTAACTTTCGTTAACATTTCATCTGCTACAGGACTATATTGCTACAGGACTATTCACCGAACTTTATTGTCAGAGGTGGTATATATATAAGTATTATTGGGCATAAAATGGTCTTTTAAACAAAACAATATAACCCTGGTTAGCATACCTGAAATCTAACAAACTGTTGTATAAAATATGATAAATAAATAAAAATAAAACAAATTATGCAAAGAGAGTAAATTAAAATTGTATGCAACATTTATTTGTGTTCTTACCATTTTTATCCAGCATGATTAATCCTTTGACTGTGTGTTGTGACTATTGAATATTTATAAAATAATATATTTTTTATAATTTAAAAATTAATATATATTTTATAATTTAAAAAATAATATATATATATATATTTATAATTTAAAAATATATATATTATGAAAAAAAAAATTATTGACTTAGAGATATGTATGACTGCTGTAGACTAATAGTTTACTTTTTTTTACAGGAAGATAATAAAAAGTTTTTATTTTACAAAACACATATAATCATTATTTAATTAATGTTTAAAATTAATAAATAGCTAACGTAATACATCAACTGCGACATGAATTTCTTTTTATCTTTATTTTAGATTAATATACTCTTACTATTGATCTTAAGACCATATCAAGCACAAATCTAGTTCTGAAAGCAATGCTTATTAGCAAATATGAAACTTCATTTACTATTCTAGAAGTATTGTAAATCAAACTTTTAAGTATTAAATAAAAACAATTATTAGTTTTTTGTGACAGACAAAAAATCACTGACCTATAAACATGTGTTGTTACATTATTGATTAATTATAAAGATGAAAATTTAATTCAACATCGCAGTTCAATTTTAGGTTTAAACTTTTACGAAGCTTATAATATTCATAAAAATACTTCTTTTTTAGTAAATGACATGACTAGCACCTCTTTTCTTTCAGGATTGTGGAGAGATCCTGCGTAGTGGCTCTGACTTCTAGATATTTCCGGACAGTTACGATGCTTCTTTTTATTGTATTTAAATCTTTTTCTGGCACTTTTTCAATCATTCCACAGCCAGTACTTGGGGCTATAACCGAGCCGGGTTTTTTGAACCCATTTCATTTTTTATTTCTCTCTCTCACTGATGAAGGGGATCAAGGCATCCTTGAAACATCGTATGCAATTTGTTGGGGGGGGGTGAGTTTTTAGGAAATTTTTGCATTATAATGTTGTAGTTTTTAAACTTTTGTATTGAAAATCGCACAAAGTGTTACAATTGTTCTTAGCTTCGCTTTATTTATTTTTTAACAGAAAGCATTCCAAGCAACTTTTGACTTCATTTTATTGCAAATAGCTTGATATAGTTACGAAGGTAACGATATGACTTTGGATAAAATAGTTCGTCTGTAAAACATACGTCAAATCCTTTGAGTATATCAAAATTTAAAATGAATATTATAAAGAAAAGGAAATACATGTCGCCGTTCATCTATTTCTCTAGATATTTACTGATAATAAATGTTTATCAATTAATTATGAAGTATATTTGTAAAAACCAATTTTTTTTAGCTTTCTGTAATGGATTCTGTAATGTTTGTTTTCCTCTCTCTCTCAATGAAGAAAGGGGATCATCGCATCCTTGAAACGTCGCACAGTGGGGCAGGAAGCCTCCAAAGTTTGCAAAAAATAAAATTTACTTTGAACAAAAAAAGCACATCACGGATTCTTTTGGAGAAGAAAAGTAGTAAAATTTTAAACTTTTACATAAGCTAAATAGTAATTTATTAATTTACAAACCTTTTTCAATATTTTTTGTAAAAAAATGAGTTAAAAACAAGAATTTAAGATAGTTTTATACTAATTAGATATTTATAAATCATCCATAATATCGCATTAAAAAATGTAAACATAATTAGTAATTTTAATTATTCTCAAGCAAACCTTATAATGAATATTAGCGACTCGTTTTGAAGGATTGGATCAACCTTTCTCAGGCAAAATGTACGTATTACTATAAAGACAGCAGAAGAAAAACTGTTTCTGTTGTTTTAATGCTAACACACACTTTTTGTTTTCCTGTTTTTCAGATCTTAAACTCATACATGTCACGTATACTAACGAATATGTAGAACTAGAATTGTATAACCGTTTTACTCTTCATATTTTTGATTGTCCAGAACAAATTCAGACGGAATATGAAGATGGGCACGTTTGCTTTTCATTGACGCTTCTGTTTGTTTTTCAAATCGAGGAAATGAAAGCGATTTGCCAAGCCACTCATTGTTAATTCTAAAGCATTTCCCTTGTTTCGACAGGCTTTTGCTCATCGGAATTTATATTAAACTTTAAAACATTTAATCTTCTTTTCATTTAAACTACTTGTTCGTAGTTTCTCTGATTATGGAGCTCTTATACCATAAAATCACATTACTTTTCAAAAGTTTTTTGTTAAAACGTTCCATGATAGTTACTTTCATTTAAATACATTGTTTTGTGATAAACAATGCATTAAAATTAGTATTTAAGAAAGAAAATATTTATAATCATGTTTGGCACACCCGCACACTAACAAAAATTTAAGGATAATTAGCTATAAAAATGACCATACAATTAAAAAGTGGCAAAAAGGAGCAAGATTTTCTGGCATATTTGTCCTTTTAAAACTCATACTTAGTAGAAAAAATTATAATTAACACTTAACTCGCCTTAACTCATAACTAAAACCTACAATGTTTGTAGACACATATAATTTTTTTTTATAAATTTCACCACTGTATATTCTAAGCGTCTGTATATCTATAAAAATCGTATTAAAACAAATTGAAAGTTAATGAATTATTGTTACATACTTGTAGTTAAAGGTTCCATAGTCAAAAAAATTATTTTTTAATTATTATAGCGAAATTAACAAACGAATGTTGAAACAAAATTATTGATTTTTTCTTCACTTATTATCAAAGCACAATATGCAGTTTAACTTCTTTCTCTAGTGACGATCAAAATAACTTTGCGCAAATTTTAATACTAGGAAGATGTGTACTGACATCTGCTCTATTAAAGTGACGTATGTCGGTAGTTCAAAATAAAATTTTATTTTTTCGATTTTTTGCCAGTTTTGAAGGCTTTTTGCCCCACTGTGCGTCTTATGAAATTGTTTGGGGGTTTGTGTTTTTATGAAATTTGTGCGTTATAACGTTGTAGTTTTTAAACTTTTGTATTAAAGCGAAGCTAATTATACAAAAGACAGCAAATTAAACATATATGCAATATTTGTTTTTATTCTTATAATTTTTATCCAGAATGATTAATCGTTTGGCTTTATGTTGTATTATTTATGGGCAAAAAAAGTTTACATTTTACTTACCTACGTGTTGCATAAAATATATCAGTGAAACTTTCGTATAGATTAGGAAATAATGACTCTACACTCGACTTTTTTAGAAACGTGAGATGCAAAAGAACTGTCTTTTAAATTAAGTCGTAAATTTCCTCTTAAGTTTAAGAAATATCTTTTTAGATACTTGAAAGAAAAATAATATTAATATTCGGTGCATGAAATATAAATTACATGAGATTTCTATTAAAATATGATAAGAAATTTTACTTATTTTTTATTGTATTTTCAGTATAGTTTGTTCGTTATGCTTCCTAGTTAAGATTAATGAATATGAAATTTCATTTACTATTCTAGAAAATATTGTAAATGAAACTTTTAAGCATTAAATAATAATTGACATTCATATTTGGTGCTAAAAGAATCACTAACATATAATCATGTATTCATCTCCATGATCTATTCTTTTTTATCTTCATTTCAGATTTGATACACTCAAAATGTTTCACGGATATTTTACAAACAAATTACTTTATGCGAAATCATATCATTAATTTGTCTTACTATTTCAAAGTGTTTTCATTAAAATAAAGTCAAAACGTTACTTTAGAATTCTTTGTGTTAAAAAATAAATAAATAAAAATAATGCAAAGCAAATTATACAAAAGAGAGCTAAATAAAATTGCATGCAATTTTTTTTTAATTCTTATAATTTTTATCCAGCCGGATTAATCGTTTGTCTTTATGCTGCATTATTCATGTTAAAAAATAATTCCTTATAATTTACTTATCTGTATATTGCATAAAAGATATCGTTGAAACTTTTGTATAAGGTACCCTGGGGTAATAACGCCACGTTAAGGTTTTACCAATTTTCACGGCTTAGTTTTAGATTGTATTTTTCAAACAAATATAGGATCTGATACAGCAACTCATTGACTATCTATATAAAATAAAATAATTTAACAGATATGTATTCATAAAATGTAATGACGTTTTTTCTTGACCAATGCTATTTGGCGTTATTACCCACCTATATGAGTAATAACGCCATGCAAGCAAAACTATAAAATAAGATGGAATAATTGCATGTAGATAGCCCAATTCTAAAAATACAAACTTTACAAACTTAGAAATTGACAAATTGCATTCTAAGCTATTGAAAATGTTCATTTTTTGTAAAAGTTTAAGAAAAATAAAGGTGTGGTGTGGGAGGGGGGTATGAGGCAAAAGAATATCAGACCGTGAGCTTCTTTTTGCTCAAAAAGGACCGCTTAAACATAAATATGAGAAATATTGCACAATTTTAACTGTGTTTATTTGAATCAGTATTTAGGATGTAGCTCGGCCACTGTAGGGAATCAACCGGGGTATTAATGCCAAGGATTGGCGTTATTACCCCGGTATAGTTATTGCGCAGTACATTTTAAATTACAAATTATCTCGAGAAGATATCCAAAATCTTCAACAACATTTTAAAAGTTCATGAAATGCACTACAAATTTATGTAATTAACAAAGTATTTCCGGATAAAAAGATAGTCTTCACATCACAAAACGTATCTCGCAAATTTTAGATCAAGCGTTAATTTTAGTTGTTTGTAAAAACAATAAGACCTAAAAATGAAACAAATTAACTTGAAGCTGTTTTTTGCGATTTATATGACTCAAAACCCTTCTGCGCAGAGCACATGGGTGTCATTTACCTGATTATTTCATAATTATGCAAAATATAAGCACTTGGCGTTAATACCCCGCCTGGCGTTATTACCCCAGGGTACCTTAGATTAGAAAATAATGACCTTATACTCGATTTTTCCTTGAAACGTGCGATGCAGTATAATTATCTTTTAGATTCGGTGGCAAATTTTCTCTTTAGTTTTTAAAATATCGTTTTAGATACTAGAAAGAAAAATAATATTACTATTCGATGTATGAAATTTAAATTATATGAGCTCCGTTAAAATAATGTAAGCCATTATAATTTTCTTTGTTTTATTGGTTATGCTTCCTAGTTAAGAATAGTGAATATGAAATTCCATTTACTATTCTAGAAAATATGGTAAATCAAACTCTTAAGCATCAAATAAATATAATCATTCATATTTTTCGTTACAAAAACGCTGACCTATAAATAATGTACTGATTTCCGTGGTCTATTACAGAAATATAGCAAAAAATGTTTTTTACAGATATGCTTTATAATTAATATATAAATATCTATTATGACAATATATCAACAATATATAAAAACGGCGACATGTATTTCGTTCTTCTTTTTTTATCTTCATTTTAGATTCTGATACGAACAAAATATTTGACGAATGTTTTACAAATAAATTACATTATGCAAAATCATGTGATTAATTACCTCATTTATTTAAAATTGTTTACATTAAAATGAAGTCAAAATGGAAACTTTGAACACTTTGTATTAAAAATAAGTAAATACAAACGAGGCGTAGCAAACTGCATAAAAGAGAACAAATTAAAATTGTATGCAACATTTCTCATTATTCTTACAATTTTTATCCAGCATGGTTAATCGTTTGCTCTTATGTTGTATTATTCATGTACAGTAATAATACTTTATAATTTTACTTACCTCTATGTTGCATGAAATATATCGTTAAAACTTTCGAAAAAATTAGAATGCGATACAAAATAATTTTCTTTTAGTTTAAGATGTAAATTTCCTCTTAAGTTTTTGAAATATCGTTTTCGATACTTGAAAGAAAAATAATATTACTATCCGATGTATGAAATTTAAATTATATCGGCTTCAGTTAAAATATGGTAAGTCATTATAATTTTTTGGTTGTACTTTTAATGTAGTTTGTTAATTATGCTTCCTAGTTAAGAATTTTGAATGTGAAAATCCCTTTACTATTCAAGAAAACATTGTAAATCAAACTTCTAAGCATTATAAGATAACAGTAATTCATATTTAGTGCAAAAAGAATCACTATCACATAATCATCTTCAACAGAATCATCTTGAATTTTGAACGAAAACTGATAATTGTGCATGAAGAACACATTCATATAAATTAAGGGGAGGTGCAATAGCCTCCCGTTCTCCTTTTTTATACTTATCCAAGGAATGCCTAATACTTATCTCGTAAGAGCCTCATCAGAATGGTCCTATATCTAAATTTTGAACGAAAACTTATAGTTCTAGATGAAAAACACATTTATATAAATTAAAGGGAGGGATTTAGTCCCCATTCCTTCTTTTATACAGATCGAATGAACTCCAAAAACTAATCAGGGTAGCGCCTTAACAGAACATACGCATATACAAAATTTCAAGTGAATCGGATTTTTTTTATCACGTGTTATCACGTTATGCACATACGAACGTACATACATACAAAACGGGCGGGCGCATAAGTTCTCTGTCTTTGATAGTCTAGGAGCTAAAAAAATGTTGTAAAAAACAAGCTTTTTTTTTCATTTCTCTGAAAATGAACAGAAAAGCGCAAAATCTTATAACCTTACTAAAATGAATGTATTATTGTCTCTTCTTTGCATCATGTGATAATTCTCAATATTCTATGTTGATATTTTAACTGTTAGTTTCTTAAAATATTCATTTTTGAATATGTGGGCACTAGCGGTATTTAGTAATTATATTATTCACTGAAACACAGAGATTCAAGGAACGTTTACATATAAAATAAAATGGTAAGTTTGCATTTAAATAAAATGGTAAGTTTGCCTTTGCAAAAACACTTATTTTTTTTTTATAAGCTCGGCATCTAGGAAACCTTCTTTATTCTTTATTTATTTTGTCGTTTTTTTAAATAAACAGTATTATAAAAAATAGAAGATGTATATTTTTATAAATGTTTTAACGACCTCTGCATCCAGTCTTGAAATTTTGAGCCCTTGTGAGTGTGTGTGTGTTTTTATAAATAACAATTTATGTATTTCTAAACACTAGAAATAAAAACAAATCATTTTATTGCTTGGTTTTCCCTGACAATCTCTTGATTATTATATTTTTATGATGCTTATTTTTTACTTTTCTAATTTAAACGGGATTTCCGTTTGAATATAAGCCTCTTTTCGAGTACAAGATACAAAAAAAATCTTATTTTAACAAGTGATATACCGGCATTTTTCCGAAACAAAAATTTTAGATATTTTTTTCTGTGCACCATCAAATAACATTCTACCACAGACTTAATCTTATTATTGGTTGTAGGAATGACTTTATAGCCACATCAATATCCCCGGCTTCTACTCTAATCATATGTAAATATTGTATATCATACGAAAATATTTAAAATTGAACATCATACACAAATACATAAAAATTAATACTGCCTAAAACAATTTCCCTTTAAACTGGGTCACTAATGTCAATTGCAGTTGCATGCAGTTTTAAGCGGTATCGGATAACGTAAAATTGTGCAGTTTTACAATAGAATGTTCTATAAAAATTAGATTATTTTCTTTAAAAAAGCGAAATAATTTTCGATAATATTGCGAGCAATAAACAGAAAACTACTAAGCTTCAAATATAAAGATTAATTTAGAAATAATCAGAATTATTTTCAGTAGCCTAAAAGTAATGTATATCTCGATGAAGAAATAAAAATTCCTAAGGTTTTTTAAATGGAATATGCATTTCACTTTAAATGATTTTCTAGAGTGTAAGCTGAACATCGAAACATTATTTCTTTCAACATAGAAAAATGCTGGTTTAAAGATAATTTTTAAAGAAATTTTAAAAATACGTTTCACTGAAAGTAATGTTAATCTTTAAAATCGAAAGCTAATTTTGTTTACTATGTTTAAATTTCTTTTCTAAAAAAAGTTTTATTTATTTTTATTTTTTTAATATTTTTAGCCTTCAAATTATGAGAGCATATTCTAGCAAACATAATCTACTATTATTCTACAAATAATGACAGAATTATGGTTACTAATAACTAGATTCATAATTTGAAAAATAGCAGGGCGATCTCAGAAAATACTAAATTGCATGCAAAAATGTATCTGAATATATTTTGATCTTCTACTTTTTAAATCGATAAGTATCATGACACATTCAATAAGTCTAAAATTGTACGTCAAGCATAGCAAATGTGGAGCAATTGTACAATAATGAAATTTTTAAAATATTCAGAACTTGGTGCAATAGTATACAGTACATCGGATGTAGCATAGTATTCAAAATTTTTTGTTTGTTCCTATAAATACTGTCTGCTTTTTATGTGCGTGAAGTAACCCATAGTAAACCACAGCAACGTATAACAATTTCTTAAAATGTGAAATAGTTTAATATTATTAAAACGCGCCTGAAACAATGTTTCTATATGTAATGTAGTACTTTTGTGTGCCCTGTTAATTCAATGACAAGCATTCTTCGCACCAAGAATCCTACAGAATATCTTTTTTAGTATGTACTTTATACATACATAGGAATTGTATTATGTTCGAAAGAGTATAACACCATTAAAAAGTATTTGTAACTATTTTTTTCCATTGACCGTAATTTCGAGAATGATTTCGACTTACCCTGTAATTAAACTATCCATCCGATTTTCATAAAATTTAAAATGATACAAAGATCCTCAACATTACGCAACAATGATATTCTTCAAATTTCAAATTATTCAGTTAAGTAGTTTTTACTCTGTTATATGCGGGCGGACAAACAGAAAGGCAGACGGAGAGACGTTCGGACTGAACGACGACTGTTGGTGCTACGTATTTATATAATTACGGACGCCCTTAATATAGCATAGTAAATACGTCAAAGGAAATTAATAGTAATTATGTGTGCTTAAATAGCTCATTAGTTACCGATGATGCAGTTTAACTCTTGACAGCTCCGTGTGTTACATCTTGCACATAGCGAAAAACGCTATAATTCTTCTTATGTGTCATTAGTTTGGTCAATATGAACGACGTAACATATCAAGATCAATCCGAAGAATAATATAACTCTTATTTTATCCATGTTAGCTGGCTTTATTCCATAAAAAATTAGAAATTATTCTTGGGGGAAAAAGTGATAAAGCTGTTAAGAGAAAATTTACTTTTATTATTTCTATTGATTAATAAAAAAATTTAATATAAAATTGCGGAATGTTCTGCAGATAAAACTTATTAGTTTAAGCCCATTTAAGTGCAACATATAGCAATACAATGTTTAAAATTTTTCATTGTGCACATAGGCCCATAAAATGTCATATTTTAGCTGAAAGTTTGGAATTTTTTTTATTTATTAATTTTTTACTTTTTTCCCCTGTTATTAGACAGATATATCGATTTAAAATATTTCTTTTCCAGAAAAATAAAGGAAATCGTGCAGTGAAGGATTATTCTGACATAACAAAGAGTATTTGCCAACAAAGTCATTATTAACAAGAAAAAATATGTAGACAATCTAATTAAGATATTTCTCATGATCATATTTATAAGAAAAGAAGGTGAAAAAATGTAAAAAACCTACATGCAGAGACTCGCATTTTCTGTAAGAATCTGAGTCACTACCAAAATACTCTAATACACCGCCTTGTGTATTTATCCGTTATATATGTAGTGGAAAAACTTAGGCTACATAAATAAATGTTTCTCTTATTTTCTCTTATTTCAAACGTATTTTTTTTTATAAAGAACAAGTTAGAAACTGCACTTCAGTGGCAAATGATGTGCGCTCGTACTAAAACTATTTTTAGAAATATTCAAATTTTGATGCAATAGCTGCTAAGCCCTTATGCAAAAATGAATGAATATAAAACATAATACGATTATACATCCTAAATTCAGAAATACGAAAATAATAAGACTCCATCTTTAATACAATGTAATGATTATAGAAAACATAGAAACATGTTTCCTTTTAAGGGATAGTACTGATTTCATTACGCATGATATGATTTAGAAGACCGAATAAGTCATTGTTATTATTTTTTTAAGTACTTATCTATTTCCATAAAATTTTAAATGGCTACAAAATTCTCCTGTGGTTATAAAAATTAAATTTCAAAACATTTATTTGTAGATTTCAGCTGTTTGATACAAACAGACGAACAGATCAGATTAAGATTATGGCATCATATTTGCATAAAAATAACATGTCCCCGTAGATCATAATATAAGGGAATACTTTTGAGTGGCTCAGTAAATAAACTATGAACGTTACTTATGTTCAATACCACTCATGGCATAGTCTATCTCAAGAACATATATGAATTAGAGAGCAATTCAACTATATTATTGTAAGTTAAAGTACGGACGGACAAACCGAATTCACCTTAAACTTTATTATATAGGGTTAACATGCCTATTAAGTTGAAATTTGACTTTCAGAAATGTATACACAATAGACGGTAGCATATTTCATTTTTTTGTACAGATATGTATTTTACCTAATTAACTTTATATACGTTTATGCCACTATTCCGTTAAAATTTAACAAAGAAATCCTTGAAATCACACTTCTAGAGATTGCCTTCCTTAGACAGTCATGTATCTAATACTTTGTGTGGCCATGGATATCAATTGTTCATATTTTAAAAACATATATTTCTTTATTATATGTAGTTCAGTGTAAATATGTGAAATTCATTTAAGACAAACCTTTAATCTACTTTCTTTCATGTTCTGTAACCCTTGCAGTTTCTGTTGCGTTATCCTCTACATGATCTGAACCATTTATACATACAACATAACATGCAAAAATTTAGTTAAACTTAAAAACTCAAATCACAACTAAGAATTCACTTCTAGCAATCATGTCCAATATGCAGTATTTTGGGTGCAGTATAGTATGGGAAATCTTTTGTGTTTCCCCGTAAATATGCATACACTTTCTATCATACTGAAAATAACTCGTAATAAGCATTGGCAACATATATTAATTTCATTATATATGAAATAATTTAACGTGCTAAAATACGCCGAAAACAATGTTTTACTCTATGCATTATGTAACGGATTTTTTTCGTCTGGCTCTGTAAATGTATAATAGACATCTTTTGCACCACAAATTCCGCAGAATGTATATTTTAGTACACTTAAGTAAACACATAATAATTCCATTCTGTTCGAAAATCTGTCAAATGCACTTAAGATATAATTTTCCATTGGTCGTAATGTAACGGAAAACTTTTGACTGCCCCTGCAAGTAAACTATACACCCGATTTTCATAAAATGTAAAATTACTCAACAAAAATTTATAACAATTATCTATTTTAAATATCAAAGCATTAGGTTGGGTAGTTTTTGTTCTGTTATGTATGGACAGACAGATGGACTGAATGACGACTATAGGTGCTATGTGTTTATATAATTACGAACGCACTTTAAAGGGAAATTACAAGATAATTACTTTTTTAGCTAATTAGGTTTAATTTTGTTCATTTCATAAATATGCTTAGTTATATGCATTATGTTTGAAAATTATATTTAAAACATTCGAGTTTAAGGGCTTTTTTATATTTTGTTAAAATTGTTTGAAACGCATTATGCACAAAAACTAAAATTAAATTAAATAGAACGCTAATGAAAACACAGTTTTAAAAAAAATCTCATATTTTCTTTTACACTGTTAAAAATATTCCCTCAAAATTTCAGGTAGATATTAGCAGCAATAATTCCTGTCATACCCCGTTAAAAAAGAAAAAAAACAACAACTGTGCTTATCATTTTGGGCAGCCTGTATTTTGCAGGATAAAAACAAAATACAATGTACTTTAACATAGAATAACACTTTACTTACTATTTCGTGGCGCGTTAGATAATCATCCCATAATCGCTTTTTTGGCGGTTTAAAAAATATGTTATGGTCCAGTTTAGTGATATTATTTTTCGAAAAACGGTTAAAATGAAGAGTTCCAGCTTAGCGGAAGAAAATGTATGATTATTTTTGCTAACACGTGAGCTAGAACTGTAAAAATATGTCGATTGCATTAATTTCTTAAGTATCTAAGAGATAAGGCCATTCATTTAGTGAATCTGACTGTTTTCAAGAAATGAAGCTGTTGCCCGTGAAAATTGAAGGTTACATTCTTCTATGTTTACATTTTTTTTCTGAATATATATGCCAGAAAAAACATCTTTAATAGCTTATACCTTGTTATATATTTTGAAATATCAAGCTTTTCTTTTAGAAGATTTATCACCTGATGTCTATTTATCTTTTGGCACACATAATTCTATATAAATAAAAATAAATAAAAAGGATTGTACTATAATTATAGCTCAAAAGTTTTAACTTGCATTTCTCAAAAGCACATTTTTGTAGCTGGTGACTATTTTTACTATAAAAATAGAATCATTTTGTTATATTTTTGCTTATTATATCTGTGGCTTCCGGTAATAACCAGGTAAGGTACATTTTTAATATTTTGAGTAATTAACGTTCAAAATTTTCAAAAGTCTTTGTATCATTACTTTTATAAAATAGATCAGAACTTAATAGTTTTCACTATATTCAATGACGATATAAGAACCTCTTGTTTTGCAAAATAGTTATATAAAAATGGTTTTTATTAATTGAAATCGATTAGTACTGTTTTTTAAATTTTTAAATGAAAATTTATAGTGTCCCTATGACGGGAAGTATTCGATTTTCATTTTTCAGTACTATGGCAGATGAAAATACCCTTTTAAAGTTACATTTTCCCAAATAATCTCAATTTTTTTTAAATGTGCCTTATCTGGTTATTACCGGAAACCATAGATGTAATGAAGCGTGTTTTTTTTCCTGCATTAAATATTATAATCAAAATGGAACAAATATGAAAAAATAAATAAACTAAGCATTCTTTCAATCTTTAGCATATACTTATATCAATAACCACTAATTTGTTAATATACAGATATACCAACTTAAGGAACACCTACCTTCAGACACACACTCATACAAAACAGTAAAAACCAGAAGGGAAATATGAAATTAAAATATCTGCATACATTTTCTTTCAAAAGTTACAAAGTTAAGTTTAACTATTGTATTATAAATAAGTAACTGCTTAATGAAAATAAAAACATTTCTTTTCTATCGCATGTCTAACGAAGAATTTAATAATTAAATGTTAACTTTAGAAATAATTAAACAGCAACAAGTGGATTTGGAGCTGAAAAAAATTGTAAATAGAGTATTTTGATATTATAAATCATTTGAACAGACAAACAAATAAAAAATATCCGCTGGGAATACATCCTGGAATATTTGTGTATACATTACGTTTATGTATACATTACTTATGAAATATTTTTCACGACGTTCAATCTAATATTTTTAGATTTATATGGGTTTAAATTACTACTGCGGAGGTAAATGTTTTAAAATGGGTTGGTTTACTAACGTGAGAATTACCACTTTTGTATTTTTAAGGATGAATATCGCTTTGTGATTCTTTGTTATGATTTCTTTTGCTTGGCAGGAAAAAGCAAATCCTTTAGTTTAGTATTTTCTTTTCTTAACTTCTTTTTGTTGTTTTTGTTTTACTTTTAAAGATAATGTTTTTTGCAGCAGAAAATGTTAGATTTTGAATTATTTATCTTATATAGAATTTAAATTGTTTTTAAATTGTCTTATTTACAATTCATTCTTTGTCAAGTTAAATGAAGCTTTTGATATCTTGTGTCCGATTTTCAAAGCTAAAAATCTCCAACTGAAAAGTGAAGCTTCCAATAAACACTGAAAACCAGTCAATGAAACAAATAATAAAATGAATTAATTTCTTAATTTTGTTAATGTAAAAATTATAAAAGATTTCAACTGATACGTATATATATAATATAAATATATATAAATAAATCTTGCAAAGAGTTTTAAATAAATAGATTAATAGTATATAGTAGAATAATAGTAATATAAATAGAATAATAAAAATTTAAATAAGAATAACGATAAGAGGCAGAAAAGTATTATTTATGTTTTAAAATTAACAAATAGCTCTTCGACTTTTTTGAGCTATTCGAATGAAATAAAACTGTAATACAATGAATAGAATAATATTCAATGTATTAAAAAAGTTCTGTGAACTATGCCAATATCTTGCAGCTCCTACGAAATAATCTTTTTAAATAAAAAATAGAGTGGGTGTGTGAGAGAGAAGATAAATAGATGGTAAATTTAAATTATCTTGGTTATTTTTATAAAATTTAATAATAGCAATTCATTTTTAAAAATTACAAAGTAATGTTCTAAATTACAATAATTTGAAATATTAAAATGCGATGAGTTTTAATCCCGAAAAAGTCTTTAAAAAAAAAATAGAATATACTGAAAAAAAAATACAAAAAAGTACAGAAATAAGTATAATAGTAATATAGTAGTTAGTTTCTTCCTATTTCTTCCTATTATTTCTATTTTCAGTTTGTAACTCTGGTATAGTTCTTTAAATCAAAATTCATGATTGTATAAATTTTAATATAGATATGTTCAAACAGTCAGCATATCTTATAAAGTGCCACCATTATTGATTATATGAATGTGAACTATCTTCTAATCTAACCTTTACGTAATATGAAACAAGCTTCTGCCAGTGGAACTATTTTCTGTTTTGAATGTCTTGTGTTACTTTTCTGCCTGGAACATTTTACCTTAAGAGTGTAATTACTTTTCAAACTGAATATACATTAAATTTTCTCCCTTTCATGTATTGCAAGACTTCGAGTATCTCATAAATCTAAATGTTTTGTTTGATTAATATATATTTTACAGAAATGTGTGTTTCCATATCTCGTATTCTAAATTATATGTTTGTGTGTAGCAAACTGTTGTATATTTAAAATAAATTATACTTCAAAAGCTGTGCAAAGTTTGTATTTCAGTTTAATGATTAAAAAAATGACTAGTAATTTATAACTAATATTTAAGAATAAAATTTTGCTTTTGAATCATAGCATATTAAAAATATAGTTTTTAATTATTAAAACAATATCCATATTTTTTAAAGAAATCATAATATAATATTATGGGTAATATTTTTCCTGGGCTTCCGAAACAACAAATACAAAAATCGTGGTGACGCACTCTAAGGTTATTGGTATAATCATCTAAAAACTGAAAGTATGTAAGTGTATAAATGTTCACTTTGTGGTATTATGTATTTCTTAATATTAATCGAATGACACAAAACGCATGTCAGTAGGATCCTTTTTTATAGAATTAGGAGAGATTTTATTAATGCAAATTCGAAAATTATACATTACGAAAGATATATAATTAATTACACCAAACTATATTAAAACGACTTTTCATTTTGGAGACTCATTTATTCATTTCTATTACCAAAACGTTGTTCTTTCGAAAATTTCGCGAAGGTCCCTAAATTTTAGTTACAAAAACTTTTTTTTCCTGCACTAAAGTCTAATTTTTGTCTTTGTTTTCGCACAACCTCTAGTTACATTGTAAGAAATAACTGCATCTACCGGCGAATTCTGTCAATGGAATTAGATCTAAATCATACAAAATAAATAAAACCCCTAACAGATGTAAATTTTCCATTAACCCCTCTTCACCAATTTATGAAAATCCCCCCTTTCCTGAGTTAAATGTCCTCCTTTTTCCCCAAGAAAAATATGGTACGACACCTTTTAAGGAGGGAGTCGTTGGATCTTAGTATTCAGTGCCTGGACGACATTTTCTGCATATGACTGTCGCATATGACTCATTTTTTGTCATTTTTATATGTTTTAGAAAGACTACTTCATCTGATTAAGGATATACAATCAAACAAGATGAACGTAACCAAATTTCAATACGTTGTAGCCAATTTTTCCTTTAACAATATACGTGTACACAAAATCTAATATGAAAAAATATGTAACATTATACAAAGACGTAAAATCAAATAAATGCAAAACTTTTTTTATACGAACGCTGACAATGCAGGTTCAACTGGTCGTTTAATATTTTATATTACTTTAAATATAATATTTTCAATAACATTATACAAATAATGTACACAAATAATATAATATAACAAATATACCATATAACAAATAATATATATACATAATAAAAGCAAACTTACACACAAACATTAACATAACCCAAAACAAACTCAAAAAGTGTCAAATCCTTGTTTTTACTTTATTTATTTTTTTATTTTTATTTAAGATTCATGTACCTACAAATATATATATATATATATATATATATATATATATATATGTAGAAAAATTTAATAATTTATTAAATACAAATAAAAATTTTTTAATAATGCATTTCATAGGATAAAGTCAAAACATGTGGTGTATTTTTTTAAAGTTTTTAGTTTTTTGGGGATTTTTTTTTTTTGGTAATTTTATAAATCTTTTCTATAATATTTTACTCTAAAAAACTTGAATAATGATGTGACATTTTAGTTATAGTAATAGTTCACTTTAACGAACCCTCATACATCACTCTAATGACACTTCTCATATATGTTTCATGAGAACTCCTCCTTTAGACTTATTAATGACATCCTTGTTATGAATTTTCATTTGCATGAAAAGACATGTCATTTTATTCTCTGCTTTTACTCGGCATTTTGATATGAAGATTTAAAAGCTTTATTTAGCAAATGACGTTAAAAAATGAAAATATACTAATTTTTAAAAAATTCTTTATACATTAAACATCTCTAATTAGCGTTATACGGAGAATGAAGAATTTATGGAAATAATACTCTTTAAAGATGTAAAAAATATATATACTTTTTTTTATGAATACGGGCAACACGAAGTTTGCCTGGTTCCTGTCATTTAACATGTCTTATTATTTTAAATATATTTTCAACAACAGTGCAATTTCTACATATATTTATTTTTCATCATTGCTAATATATATATTAGAATGTTTTCATATACACAAACAAACACCTAGGTATTAACAGACACACGCACAAAAAAACTTTTCTTTGTTAAAAAATTTTCATTTAACTATATATATATATATATATATATATATATATATATATATATATATATATATATACATATTAAAATGCAATTTCAATCATATATTAATAACTTTTTTTAGTTTATTTTTAGTTTTTAATAGAATTTCTTTGGTAATTTTATAAAATATTTGTTTAATATTTTAAAATTTTACTTTAAAAATTTGAATATTCATGCAACATTTTAGTTATAGTAATATTTCATTTTAATGACGTTTCATACATCTTACTAATGACACTTCACATCTAATTTTTATGTGAGCTTTTCCCTTTAGACTTATTAATGATGTTTTTGTTATGGAGTTTTGTCACCACAAAAAGGGAACTATTTTTATTCCTCGCCTCATAAGTACTCAATTTTTTGACATGAAGATTTAGAAGTTTCATTTAGGAAATGACATTAAAAAAATGAAAGTATACGTTCAGTTATACGTTAAACGCCTTTAATTTGCATTATAATCTAAATGAAAATTTTATGAAAATACTACAAGTTTAAAGATTCTTAATGAAACAATAGGAGACTTTTTTTATTCTAACGAACACGGGTTAGCCGATCATTTAACACTTCTTATTATTTTAAATACAATATTTTCCATATTACTGCAATTTCTACATGCACTAGAACCCCGCAAATTCGGACCCCGTTAATCTGGATCTCCGTATAATCCGGATCAGTTTGGTGAAGTTTTTTTTTTTTTTCAGTTTGGTGAAGTTTTTTTTTTTTTTTTTCCTTCTTCTTTCTTTTTTTAAGTTTGAGGAGCGATCTTCAAAATTTCTATAACTTTAATTCATTTCATTTTCGTATTCTGAATAAAAAGTATTTTTTGAAATAGTTTTTGAAGAATACCTTAATCGTGGAAGATTTTATGGTCTACAAAATGTGATTTCTTGAATAAGAAGCAAGCTTAAAACAGAAGGAGAGATAAGCAAAAATGAAAGAGAAATTACACCTGAAGATTTTGTGAGCTTGTTAAAAAATAATTCCTGAGATGTTGATATCACCGACATTAGCAATTGAATATAGCAAAAAATATTAAAGTTTACGTCTCAATTACAGATGAGGAAATAATCACTTTATGTACAACTGAAGAAGTGGAAAATGATATGATTCAGACGAAAACTTTATTATCAATGATGATCAACCAAAAGTCCTAAGCCATTATGAAGCAACAAATTATTTATAGCGAAAAATGGTATATACTGAACATCAGGTGGAGACTATACCTAACAAACTTACTATGCTCAAGTGGATGCCTGACCGTGTGGTCCGAAAAAGTTATACAAGATTGGTACAGCAGCCGATTTTATAATCACAAAATAAACATTTTGTCTGAAAATTTCAGTATGTTTAATATAAAGGCGATTTTCTGTAGGTATGTTTTATTTCATTTTTTTTTTTTTCATTCTCCGGATAATACAGATTTTCGATAATGCGGATTGGGTCTGGTCCCAATTAATCCGAATTATAGTAGGTTCTACTGTACATTTATTTTTTATCATTGCTTATATATACATGTATACATATTGTTCCGTGTAGGCAGACGATACCGTGCTACCTATAATTAAAATATCAGTGTCCTGAAAGTGAAAAGAAGTGAAGTGTTTTTTATATTATTATTCCAAAGTTGTGTTTCTGAAATCTGCAGACGATAATGGAGCAGTGAGCTGCTAGTAAGTGTTATTCTTTTAATAAAGTGTTTTTTAATATAATCAGTACCTATGGATTAATTTGTGTAGTGTGTGCATTATTTAACATGGTCTGTCTCGCAAGGAGGTAAAAATAATTGTTAATGTGAGTAAATAATCTTCGAATTAACTATGTGCTGATGTGATATTAAGAGTTCTATAAAGGTGTTTTCTGAAACTTTCATTGTGAGATTCGTCTAATAATATTCTGCTTAAATTAGTGAAGTGTTGTGCTCAAATATTTTAAGTGTTGTGTTTAAGAAGATATTGTTTAAAGAGTTAATGAATATTTTGACAAAAATTTTTTTTGATACCGATCGCTGGAAATTTTTTTTGAAACTATACTTTTTGGAAGCAGTCAGAAGTTTAGATGCTGCTCTTCGTATTTCGTGAAAATTTTGTTGGAAACGACTTTGACAATTAAAATTGAAGAAATCATATGTTGGTTAAATCTGAAGATGAACTATTTAAATTAGTGTGTGATTAAGATATGGACAAATAAGTTGACTTTTTGTATATTCAGTGGAGTTTTTGCATATTGAGAGAATAAAGTTTTCAGTCTGTTTTCGTGGGATATGATAAGAGGAACTGTGCTGATTTTTTAAAAAATGTATCGCCTCTAGAGAGACAGTGCTGATTTTATTTTATTAGTGTGAAGAACGACGATAAGACCTGAGTATGGTCTGCGTCCCAAACATTGGAGTTTATGCATTTTTGTCGTGAGTGTCATGGTGGAGCAAGTGAAATATGTGGGTAGTATGACAGTTTGATTGCCCTGAATGCTCACAAGAACCTTTCAGCTTTGTTTTTCTTGAACTGTGCTCTACATAGCCTATGAGGACTTTGCCCAGTTGGACTTTTTGCTGTGATGCCTTATGGTGCCTAAAAGGAGTTCATCCTGATGAGTTTTTTTTCGATCATGGACTTCTGCAGTAAAAGTGAAAATTTTAAAATTATTTTTATTGAAAATGAAATGATTTTCTTTAGTTTAATAGAAAATAATTAAATAAATAAATTTTTAAATAGTTTATGTGAAAAATATTATATAGAGATATTTATTAAAAATGAAGTGTTAAAACCTTAATAGTTTTTCTATATTTTTAAATTTAAACTGTTAAATTTAATTTTGAAGTTTTAAGTATAACGAAGTTAAAAATTGTTACATCTATCTATATATATATATATATATTAATTAACAAGTCTGCATTTGAGGTTTTTTGAAAAATATAAGATTTGAGAGTATATTTGAACTTTGAATAAATTGTGTAATGTTTTAATAGACTCTTTATATATTTAAAGTTTTTAATAAATTTAAAGTTTTTAAAAAAACTTATAAGGTGCTTAAATGGTAGGAAATCAGTTTTTGGTGCTGTCTACGGGCGGAGATTTATGAATTATTAATGAAAGTTTATTGATATTTTTGAGTAATTTAATATTTTAAATTTTGTTTTGTGACATGGCTCCAGAAGTTTACTTGATCTTGCTGATTTCCTGTAGTTCATGTCCTATTCTTTTTAGTTTAAAAGTTTGGTATTATATATATATATATAATCTTAAAGTTTAGCATATTATGTTTTGAAAAATCAAGTATATTTTTTTCCGTATGGGAGGTTTCTTGATTATTAGTGTTAGATTTAGGGAAACATGATCTCACAAAAATTTTGGCATAGTAAGTACAGAATATTCTAAATAAATTTGAATTTTTATTTACTGGATGAATTTTATTATTTACTTTACACCAGTCATTGATTTAGTGGATATAATATATAATCGGAGATAAATATTTCTTTTCTTTTTCTGAGTTCTTATAAAAATATTAATTTTTGCAATGTGTTTTACAGATTCTTCTTTTTAGAGTTTTAGAGTTTATTTAGAGTTTTAGAGTTGATTTAGAGTTTTAGAGTTGACTTAGAATTTAAGAGTTGATTTAGAGTTTTAGAGTTGATTTAGAGTTTTAGAGTTGATTAAGAGTTTTAGAGTTGATTTAGAGTTTTAGAGCCATGGAAGAGATCCACCATTTTAAGTGTTAGGATTTTCGAGTTTGGTCTGGTACATTTATTTTTGTCCTGCTAAATGTGTATGCAAATGTTCAATGAAATATATATTAAATATGATTTATTTTTACAGATAAAATGAATAATTAATGCTTGTTTATTTCTGTTTTAAGTATAGTTGATTTAGTATGTAGTTTTTCTGTAATTGTGCAATATTTTTTAATATAAATCACAAAAATAGCAATAGATACTTTCTATTTGGGAAATGTGAAAGGCATGATCCCGAAACTTGGTGCTACACAGATACCCAAATTGGAAATATTAAATTAGAATAAGTATTGAATATATACATTAAGTTCTCTGTGGTTAGCTTGCTGTTGTTGTTATAAGTTGTCCGTTGTGTACAATTGTCATGTCTTTTGAGAATAGCATATTCTAGGGATCAGTATATTTAAAGATTTAAATTGTTTACTTACCCTCTCTGGTGAACAGAAATGTATAATCATCTGCGTTGGATATCTTAAGTGAATAGTGTATGACCACCCCACGAAAGCTTGAAGATCCGCTGAAGTTTTTCTGTTGGACGAGAGGTAGTTGTCATAGTGGAGTATGGTTTAAGCAAGTTGGTGTAATCAGAATTTGGAAACTTTTGTTACGGAGTTTTGGTTAAAGGATTGTTTGCAGTTGTTTAGCGTCATGCCTGCTCAGTGCTAATTTGAGAAATAATTTCTAAAGTTGACTTTTGTTAATTAGAAGTTGAAAGATGATCACGTGTAAGGCTAAATATTCAACTCTTTTGATGAAGGAGACTTTGAAGATCTGATCCATATTTTGATTGAGTTGATGGATTTTTTTGCGGAATTTTTTTTTCTTGTTTTTTTTTGTATTGAGTTTAAGCAATTGTGAAATGTTGAAATAGATATCGAAATAAATTAATAAAGCTTTTGTTATATTAATGTAAAATAGAACATATTTAAATATTTTGTGTTAGATTCAACTGTAGGATTGCATATTTTTTTAAGTTGTTAGAATTGTCTCCTGAATGTGGAAGGAACATCTTTCAGCTGGCTTGTCAAGTTTTCTAAATGTGTTAGACTTGGTCAGATAAAATTCAATCTCCAGTGAATATAAGAGCAATAGTTTGGGGGAACCATGTTGTAGTGTAAGAGCGAATGAACCCTATTGGCTAAACTTGGTTTAGTTGGAGGTGTTTAGTATGTGATGGACTCTCATGGAATTTCTTGTTTTCAATTCTTGGGCTGAATTTTTGGATATTTAATGGAGATTTTTCGGAATGAAAATTTTTGTTTTGAAAACTGAATGTTAAATTTGCTAAATGTTTCTGTGTTTAGTGGAGGGGGATTGATTTTCAGATGTTAACTTTGCTTCTCTCTGAGTGACAGAAACAATCATGTGATAGTATATTCAGTCAGCTGTGTAAGTTTTAGGGATTGTGAGGAGAGTCTAATTTTTGTGAAAGTGTTTTTGTACTGGTGGACTATTTCTCGGCAATAAGGAGTTTCTATGGTCTTGGTGTCAACATTGGTTGATCTGTCCTAATATGTTAAGTATGGAAACAATAGTTTATTATTTGAGGTTTATTTGTGATTGTCTGAATTCAAGTAATCTGTATCTGTGCTACAACTCTTGCCTATGTGATTTTGTGTTTTTCGAGAGCGTGAGGTATGAAGACCTAGGCCCCCAGGCAAATTGGGAGAGAGTGAAAGGGTAGCAGGGTGTACACGGCGCTGAAAGTTGTATGAATGTTATGTACCAATTTAATTATATGTGTCCTCCGGATTCTTAGGAGATGTTGTAACTGAAACTTTGTTTTTATTGGAAATTGGCTGTTGTGAAGGATAGGATTATTTTTGAGAATGGAGTCATGTGTTGATGCCAGACCGGGAAGTTTGTATGTTGTAAAAATGAGATTTGGTTACCTTTGAATTTAATCATGGGGTTTCACTATTCTTAAATTTTATAATTGAATATTAAAGATTTTTTATCTATTTATTCAATATGTGAAAATAATATTTTTATATTGTTTAAAACAGTTAATTGTGTAAGATATATTATTAATGTATATGATAATTGAAATTTCTTCTTATTATGGACTTTGAATATTGTTTAATGAATATTACAATATCGAAATAGTGTAATAAGCGTAAGGTAATGACATGCTGTGTTCTTGTTGAAATATGTGTAGTGTTTTTTTCAAATGTGTGTAAAGTATATAAAAGCAGTATATAGCAATATTTTTCAATATGTTTTAAAACCTAGGAGCCTGATCTAGTGGATCTTGTTGGTATGAGAGTAATTTTAAGTGACTACCTACCTGGTAAAAGTTGTTTTTTGATGTGTGTAAATATTATATAAAAGTTTTTATTTTGTGTATAAATATGTTTGAATATTTTGGGTGTTGGGCTGAGCTGGAACTTTGGCTACTTTTTATTGTTTATTCCCGGTTATTGCGTCTTCTTTAAAGATTTATTAATATATTTGGAGTTAGTGTACAGGTGATTAAGTGCTGTAGAGATAATGGTCCTTTTTAAGATGTTATCCGTTTTTGTTCTAAATATGGACCTCGTCAGGATGCACTAGTTTGTTAGGCTATCCTTAAGAGGATTAAAACTATAGTGGTGTATTTTAATATTCTTGTAGTCGCCTCTCCTTTTTTGATAAAAGTGTTAAGAGGGGGGGGGTTGATAGGATTTAACATCAGTAGGATACTAGCAGTTCTTATCACTTTTATCTCCTTTCTAATATTTCTGTTTAGCACTAAAGTTTAAATGATATTTAAAGCAAAGGCTAAAAAGTTTATTTATCAATTGTTAAAAAATTAAATTTAAAGTTAAAGTTCTATTTATTTTAATCAATAATTGAAATTAATTGTAAGATTTGGTAAGTGAAAGGATAATGTTAAAATAGGAGATCTAGTGTTGTTAGTCGAGGAAAATACACAAAACAATAAGTGGCCATTAAGCAGAATTATTTAAGTATATTACGGTAACGATGAGAAATTTCGCGTAGTTCAAGTAAAAACTCAGAATGAAATTTTTAAAAGATCGATTAGTAAATTATGTATTTTCCTATGCCTGAAAACCATAGTACTTAAAAAAAGATAAAAGATAAATATATATATATATGTGTGTGTGTGAGTGTTATATTGTTTTTTCTTTCAATTTTTATATTTGAGTAAGCATATATAGTGACCTTTTGTATTTATTTGTATAATTAGTGTACTTTGCAAAAAAGAGTAATTATTGAATGTGAACCATGTCAATGGGGGTCGGAATGTTCCCTGTAGGAAGACGATACCATGCTACCTATAATTAAAATCTCAGTGTCCAGAAACTGAAAAGAAGTGAAGTGTTTTTTATATTATTATTCCAATTGTGTTTGAGAAATGTGCAGACGATAATGCAGCAGTGAGCTGCTAGTGAGTGTTATTCTTTTAATAATTTTTTTTTAATAATATAATCAGTGCCTATGGAATATTTTGTGTAGTGTGTGCATTATTTAACACATATATACATATATATGTATATCACCATTAACTGCCTGTGATGACACCCATGTGGAAAATGTGCAATCAAAATAAAAGTTTTAGTTTCTCCGATCTGTACTGTAATCAGAGATTAGTGTACTGACTCTGTGTCATATGCAACTTTCCTCCTTGCGCCCCATTCGAGTTTTTTTTATGGGGGGGGAAGGATTCGCAGAACGGTTTTTTATGCGTGAGTAACATGTCTGTTTCTTGCGATACACGTACGGTTACAACGCTCTTTAGTGTTTTCGCATGCGCTGAGCATTTTGCGATAAAAAAAAATGGATGTTGCCATTGGAAATTTTCGAGTTTCTGTAACTATAACCGTAACTGTGAGCACCATTTTGTTGTCGTTCGCAGAATCTCGAGCTCACACCTCTGAATAGCTATATCTGAAATTTCATTTAGATCGGTTGAGCGGACCGGTCACTAGAGCTCCGTATATCGGCAAAGTTTTTTTATGACCACCCTGTATATATATAATATTTTAATGCATACATATAGACGCCCCGGTATTAACATACACACGTACAATAAAAAGTCTAACCTTTAGAAAAATAATAATAAAATTTACATAACTGTACATATGTATGCATAATAAAACACAATTTCAATAATTTATTAATGACATAGGAAAATGTGTTATAATAAAGCTGCTAATTAGACGGAATCAAAATTTGCGGCGTTTTTTTATTTATTACTTTTTTTAATTTAATTTATTTATTTATTTAATTATCTTAGTTTTTATTAGATTTTTTGTGGAAGTTGTATAAAAAATTTCTTTAACATTTTACTTTTAAAAACTTGAATATTGATGTGACATTTTAGGTATTGTAATATTTCATTTTAATGATCGTTCATGCATCAACCAAATGACACTTCACATTTACTATTAATGCGTGCATTTTAGACATATTAATGACATCTTTGTTATGGTATTTTGTGCCTGTAAATGACGACCTCTATTTCTTGATTTCATAAGTAAAATAAATCGACGTTTTGGCATGACGATTTAAAATTTCAATTAGGAAATAATATAAAAAATATAAATCTACTTTTTGCATTATACTTTGTACATTAAACGCCTTTAATTTGCATTACAAGCTAAATAGAAATTTTATGGAAATACTATTACTTTAAAATTGTATATTAATTAATTTACAATATATCATGAATTAATTAAATTATAATAAATCAGTATTTTACTTCAAATGAAATTTTGAAAAAAATCAGCCTCATTGAATTGACAAGAGTAATTGATCGAACTTATAACTAGTCTCCTGAAATGTGTGAAGGTATTTCTCTGATATTTTTGAACGTATGTAGTCGTTTAGAAAATTAAATATATGTTATGATGGTGTTTTTCACAAGCCATGTTAAGTATATAATTATTCTAATAAAAAAGGTAAACCTAATTTATCCTAATATGCTCCTAGTAGCAGTTGTTGATATCTTGTTCTCAACATGTCTAAGTCAGCTTGCAGTTCAATTTCCATCTTTAAATTTTTCTGCACTATCATAAAATGCTAGCAGCTGCCATATTTTTGCATCTTGACCAACTAGAAATATCAAAGCCTTAAATGCGTGATTTAAAACTTTGTTGTTGTTGTTTATTTTAGCAAAGAAAAAGAAAGTCTTAGATCAACATTAACAAGTTTTCTCTTCTGTTATTTCTTTTCTGTTTTTGACCAATATCTTGCATAAAATTATTCTCTTTTATGTAAAATTACAGAGGTTTCTTTTTGTTACTCAAATTACTTAAAACAAAATTTAGTGAAGCCACAAAAAATGTCGGTCTTAGACATAGTTTTTAAAGAATTAATTACTTATTAAACGGTTTAATTTCCGAAACGATTATTTAAACAATAATATATAAAACTTTAGTAGCACTCTGAGAAAAAATATTTATCTGTGACTACAATAAAACAATGGTTTGGCAGTATTTTTCCGATATATTGTACTTGCCATATCTCATTTTTTAGACAAATCTCCATCTTAAAAATTTTTTAACATTACACTACAATAAAGTACTATCAAAAACCAGAAGTTTAGATTCTTATCTTTTGAACCACTATACATATTCAATATATTAAAATTGTAATTTTCAAAATTTTTAAAGATTTTGAGATTAGCAGTTTTGTTGCGTTCGAGAGAGTATAGCACCATTAAAATGCACCTAAGACAATTTTTCCCATTGTCCGTAATTTCATTGAACACTTTTTATCGTCCTTGTAATTAAACTAATCATCCAATTTTATTAAAAACTGAAATGACTTGATAAAATTATGCAATATTTTTTATATTTCAAATGATTCAGTTGGGTAGTTTTTTCTTTGTTATATGCGGACAGAAGGACGGTTTAAACGATGTAAGGGTTGTGTGGGTGCATCGTTTTTAAATAATTACGAACACACCTAAAAAGACATTTACACAACTATATTTTTGATAAGAATGGTATTTTGTTATTTCATATAAAATATATTATTTAGTATTATAATTTAATGATGTTTAGATAAGATACATTCAAAATACCTCATTGCTCCACTGATTAAGCAAGATAAATTATCTCTAGTTTCGCTTTCGAAAATAACTAACTTTTTTTTTGTAAAACGTTTCACCAACAGCCTTTATTTTCTTTTTTTTTTTCTTTTTAAATTTTGATTTCCACGCTCATATTAATAAATATCGTACGGCTCAGTTTAAAATATAAGTATATCATAATGTAGGTTTTGCGTGCATTCTTCAGAAAAAACATCTTTCTTTTGAGAAATAGGACCAAATTACATATTTAAATATGGTATTATAATTGTAAATTTCAGGATTTATGTATGATTAACTTTCTTGAGGTCTTTAAGTTTTGTATCAGTTATCCAAAATTAATCTTCCTATAATTTTCAACTAATGTTTATATTAGAAAACAACCAACACTAAGGCAACGCCTTTTAAATTTAATATATCCGGTTTTACACATTCTCAGTTTGACCACAGCTTAGCGTATAAAGCCACATATATTTTACGGTGATGTTTCATGTCGTACTTAACTTTAATTTCAGATATGTTTTCTTATACATTAATGCCACTAAAATTTACTTAAAACACTAAATTAAGCATATCGAATACATATCCGTAAATGTTTTTAGATCTTATATTTTCTTTAATTTAAGTACAATTAATTATTATCAAACACAGTTTTAAAAATAAAACATTTTTTTCATTTCTATGAAAATTGAAAAGAAAACCGCAAAAACTTATAAACCTCACTACAATCACTATCTTAATAAACTGCTTCTATAAGACTCTTATTTGCTTTCTGTGATAACTCTCAATATTTTACGTGAATATTTTAAATGTTATTTTCTTAAAATTTTAATTTCTGAATTGGTGGGCATTAGCGAAATTTAGTAATCAAGTTATTAACTTAAAAGATAGAATTTCAAAGAGTATTTATATATATAATAAAACAGCACAAACAGTTCGTATTTATAATTTCGATTATATTTATAAACACAGCAATTTTTTCGTTTCTAAATAAATAGTTTAACGAAGGAAAATAGAAGATAATATTTTACGAATGACTTTAAAAACATCTGCATTCAGTCCTGAATTTTTCAGCCCTTGTGTGTTTGTTTCAGAAATGCCGATTTATGTATGAGTGCACACTAGAAATAAAATAAATAATTTTATTGCTTAGTTTTTATGATAATCTCCAGATTATTATATTATTTATGATTTTTATTTTAAATTTATTTCAAATTTAAAAGGGATTTTCATTTGAACATAAGCCCTTTTTCCGAAAAATGCAAAAATAATCTTATTTTAACAAGTGATAAACCACAATTTTTCCTTAAGAAAAATTTTAAGTAAAGTTTTCCATACACCTTCAAATATTATTCTATCACAAAAGTAATCAAACAATGGTTTAACGAACAACTTTACAGCCACCTTATTATTCCCAGTTTCTATTCTTATCATATATAAATATGCAGGAAAAATGTTTAAAACAAAACATGATGCACAAATACAAAAATTGATACTGCCCAAAACGCCTTCTCTTTAAATAGGGTCATTAATGTCGATTGCAGCTTTAATCCGCAACGGTATTACGTAAAACAGTGAAGTTTTACGATAGAATGTTCTATAGATAATAGATTTTTGGCTCAAAAGTGTGAAATAAATTTTCATAAATATTCCTCACAATAAACAAAAATCTACTAAGCTTCATATAAATACATTTATTTAAAAGTAATCAAAATTATTTTAGTAGCCTAAGACGAATAAATATCTCGGTGAAGAATATCTAAGGTTTATTAAATGAAATATGCATTTTACTTAAAATGATTCTTTAATTTCAGTTTTGAAGCTCTGAGAGCCTTTTTGGGAAGCATAATCTATTGTTGTTATTCCACAGATAAAGACAGAATTATAGTTTCTAACAATTAGATACAGAATTTGAAAAATTTCAAGATTATCTCAAAAAATATCATAATGTATTAAAAATGTGTCAGCGCGCAGCGACAAATTTATTTTTAAATTAATAAGTATCGTGATATATTCAACAAGACAGAATTTGTACGTCAAGAGTAGCAAATGAAGTGCGTTCTTATTTTAAGGATTTTTTTTTAATATTCTGATCATGGCGTAATAGCATACAGTACGTCGTATAAAGTGTAGGCGAAATCTTCTGTATGTTCCTCTATATATTACCTGCTTCTTATTGTACAAGATAAAATTTTTAATGAGTTTAGGCAACGTACATAAATTTCGTAGCATCTGAAGTAGTAATGGGAAATATAGTTATTTTTGATTAGCAGGTTACATCGTTCCATTCTTTTACAGGTAACAGGTTCCAACAACATGTTATTTTTATAACATATAACTAACGGATGTTTTAATTAGAAGGCCTTTCAAACAAAACGTTTTAAATAACTTTTAGACGTAATTATAAATGATATATTTATCTAAGATTAATCAAAATCAGTTTGTGATTAAAAACTTAATTTTTCAAGTCAAGACTAAGCTTCATTAATTCTGATACTTTGAATTTAATGCATTTTTGTCGTTTTCGGACACTAAAAAAAAGTTTTTCCAGTTATGGTGATTAACCCTTTCTGGCGCAACGTGTCTGGTCAGGACACACCTAATTTTAATTCCAAACTTGCAATTGGAACCAATAATATTTTAATAAAATCTTGCTTTTACAACAAAAGCTTAAATTAAGAAGTTTTTTATTTCTTAAAAAGTTGTTTGTAAATTCCGGTGTCAGTCGATAAATTCCCATTTTACTAACAGAATTTGTGCGCCGGAAAGTGTTAAAACATTAGAAATTCATAAAATTCTAAGTATCATAACTTAGTAAGTTTTGAGAATACAAGAATAAATTTTTACTGTTTTACTTGTTAGAACATGAAAAAACTTTTCAAAATAAAGCTTATAAAAATCACACATTTAATAAAATTTGTAATTTCTTGTCTATTTAAGAAGTAATGTAAAATTATTTTTATGTGATGCAGAGAAAAACAAAATTTGAAACATTTGTACAATTGGATCTATAACTCTAAAACTTGCATTTTAGAAATTGGTTATTGATATATTGATTTTTTCAGCACTGTATACAATCTACAGACATGTGTGCTTACTAGATATAGTATGTTAAAAGTTATTTCAGTTAAACGCATAGCACAGTTGAAAATTTCCATACAGCAATTTCAGCCAACAGATGGATGTTGTTTAGAACATTTGTTCGACCTTGCATATGATCTGAAATTTGCACAAACCAAGTAACATTTAAAAAGTAGTTAAACTTTAAAACGCATACAATTATTGAAAACACATTTCCAGCAATTATTGCTTGTAGGTTTCAACAGTTCAATTAATTTTAATTTTCTTCTATACGTAAATACTTTTGTATGTTCTTATAAATAATCGATAAGTTGTATGTACACCATATTCTTTAGTAAGAACCTTGTAGTACACCACAGTGATGTATATAAATTTCAGTATGTTTTAAATACTGTAACATCATTAAAATACGTAGCGAGTGATTTTTCAATATAGACCATAAACTAATGGAATTCTTCTGAGTGGCCCTGCAAATGAACCAAAAAAAAAAATTGAAATTCTAATAATATATATATGTATATCAATTTCATGACAATCGGACTACTTTACACAAGTTAGAACAAGGACAGACAAACCGAATTCATAAACATTTTTCAACTACATCGTAAAATATTATACAGGAAAAATTGATCCGCAATTTAACAGCGGCCACACACATCTATCCACACCTATTCAAAGTCACTTTCACAACACAAAAATATTATTTACATAATTTTATTGAATGCAGTTCATTCAAACAAATTTCGTTCATACAAATATGCTTTTCAAATTAATTGCAACTGTACTAAAATTAAGTTATTTTACATATTATAGGAAACTATTTTCTTTTTTTTTTCTTTTCCTTTTTTTTCAGTGAAATAAAATCACAGAAATAAAATCTTTTAACGCAAATGCAAAACAAAAATAATAAAAATATTTGGCTGAAAAATAAAATTTATAGTGCCAAAATCCCCCCCCCCTTCCTAAAAAAATTCCATGAGCATGTAGTAATAACCCTTTTAAACATTCAAAAACGAGTAAACCTATCTTCCGTCACCCTTGCAACATCAACACAGATTCTTTCCCTATTGAAAAACATTTAATACTATCTCTTTTATTACTTCCGAAAACCATAAAGACACATTTAATCAGATGTCATTCACTCAGACAAAATTGTTAATTCTGTTATATTTACTATCAACATATTTTTTCGATTTGAAACGCTTTTGTATCAAATGTTACATTGACCGCAGAAAATATTTATAGACATATAATTGCAAAGATGTTAAATAATCTCTTTTTATTCAAAGTTAGTCAAACGATAAATGATCAGTATCTATTTTAAGAACTAGATTTACTGCACGACAAAAAGTAACTCAGAATGAATTAAGCAATATTTAGGAATTATCTGTGGTTGGTTTTCATTGTGCTTTTCAATTCAACTTAATTTGAAGTTTTAATGTGCACGTTTTGGGCGATTTAACCAATTACAAAAATATATATTCGTGCATTTTATTTGAATGTAGTAAAATAATGTTCAGTTTTTTTAATAGCTTTTCCATCTAAAATTGAGAATTAATTTTTAAGGCATAGAATTTTAAATAAATTCATTTTACTTAAATATTGCAAAAATGTACTTTTTATAAATTTAATGATTCTGAGCTCGAATTTCGTTGCTTTTTCTTGGTGTGTGCTTGTGTGTGTGTGTGGGGGGGGGGGGTTAGAAATCAATGCTTTCCTCATTTAGGTGACACAAATGGCAAATATATTGCAAAATTCAAAGATTAAACTCAATTTAAAATGCATTTGTAATATAAGTACAGAAAGGGAAAATATTTAGATCTAATAATCGAGCGTGTTCACTTTGGGGCTGTGCAAATATAACGTTAACATTTTAGGGGGTGTGTGGGGGGTCCGGAACATGATATTCTAAGATATCTCGAGAGGAAGGGAGACCTAACAGAGTTGCCTATGACTAGAGAGTGAAAATAGGAATAATTAGGTGCGCTCGTCTCAAAAGAAACGGTCCAGGACATTTTTAGTGAATATTGTTCTATTTTAGAGATGCGAAATTCAGTTCTTGATTAAGGCCAATAAAGGAATACGCTGCCATTTTAAACCATATGTTACTTAATTAACAGAGACATTTCGGTAACATATTAACAGAATATTAGTTCCAGCATAGTAATAGTGTTTTTTATCCTAATACGTTAAATAATGCCCATCCCTAATGTGAAGTAACAATTTGCTACGCGTATAATACAAATAAAACGCGTCATAAGGAATCTTTCCCCAATAACATTATGCAATGGAATACACTTGGGTGATAATGTAAATTAATGATAAATATTCTTTGCACTACAGATTCTACAGATTGTATGTTTTAGTATATATTTCACAGATGCATATAAATTTTACTATATTCGAAAGAGCGTTATTCCTTTAAAATGCATTTAAAACTTTTTTTTTCCAGTTCGTCGTAATGTAGCAGAATGATTTTGATTCACCCTGTAATTAAACTATACATCACACTTTCATAAAATTGAAAATAACTCGAAATAATTATGCAATAATGTTATGTATTAAATTTCGAACGATTCGGTTGGGTATTTTTGCTATACTACATGCGTACACACAGACAGACGGACGGACTGAACGACGAATATAGGTGCTACGTACTTATATATTTACGTACGGACATAAATATGCAAGGTGAAAATTTCAAAAAAAATATACTAATTACACCTGTTTAGATAGCTCATTTGTTGCCCATGAAACATTTTAACCCTTGATTGCCCATGTGCTACATTAGGCACATACTTAAAAACACAATAATTATCATTATGTGCGATGAATTTGGTAATATGAGCTCCTTAACCGATTCAGGTCAGTCCAATGAATGGTATAACTCTTATTTTGTTCATGTCAGATGGCTTTATTTGACAAAAAATTGGAACCTCTTCGTCGAAAACAAAAAAAATTTTCATGATGGCATTAAGGGAAAATTTACATTTACTATTTTTACTGAATATTCAAAAATATTAATATAAAGTTGTAGAATGTTAGACATATTTATTTATTTATTTATTTATTTATTTAAGCCCATTTAATTACAAAATATACCAATACACTATTAAAAATCCTAATTGTGTATATACTTCATAATATATCCAATTTTAGCTGAAAATCTGATTTTTTTCTTCTTTATTTCCTGTTATTAGACCGATTAATGATTACAATTTTTTTATGTATAAAAAATATAGAAAATCGTGCAGTGAAGGGTTAAATCTAGAACTGAATTAGAGTAATTGTTATCAAAATCACTATTAAAATGAAAATATATGTAGAGAGACGGTGAAAATAAGATATATTTGATAATCACCTTTAGAAAAAAAGATAATAAGACACATAAAAATCTTTAGAATTTCGCATTTTCTGTGGGAGTCCGAGTCAAAATCACTCCCAAAACACATTTAGTTACCGCCTTGTTTATTTATCCGTTATATATGCAATGGAAAAACACCAAAAAATGTTTGTTTCGTCATCTCTCGTTTGAAAGATACAAACTTTTCATGAAGAAAGAGGAAATTAGAAGATAATAATAATTATTTTTATATAACTAGGTTTAATTTTACTCATTTTTTAAATATGGTTATTTGTAAGCATTTTACTTGGAATTATATTTTGTTTAATTAGTTTGATACACATTATGCACAAAAAAACTAAAACAATATTAAAGAGAACACCGATGAAAGCATGTGTATTTTTTTAAAACTAAATCTCATCATTTCTTTTGCGCAGTTAAAACTATTCCTTAAAAATTCCGGGCAGAAACCGGCAGCGGAAATTCCGGGCACATTCTGTAAAAAAAATGTGCTTTTCCTTTTGTGCAGTCCGTTATTTACAAAATATAATGCACTTTAAAACACAATAATACTTTACTTACTATTCCGTAGCACATCATCCCAGAATTGCTTTTTTTACGGTTTAAATGTTGTGTTACCGTGGCGGTTAAGTGACATTATTTTTCGAAACACGTCTAAAATGATTGTTTACACCCTAGCAAAGGAAAATGTATGGGGCCGTACAGTATTTTGTTAACAGATGGGCTAGAACTCTAAGAATATGTAGATTGACTTAATTTTCTGAGTATCTATTGAATAAGGCCGCTTAATCGAACAACGCTATTGTCCATGAAAATAGGCGGTCAAACTCTTATAAATTTACTGTTTTTTCTCAGAATGTATGTCAGAAAAAATATCTTTAAGAGATTTTACCGTGTTACACATTTCGAATCATCGAGCATTTCTTTTAGCAGAATTATCAACTGATAGCTATTTCTATTGTTTGCACAAATAATTTTATATCAACAAAAATAAATGATAAGAATCATTTTGTAATTTTATCGAAAAGTTTAAACTTGCATTACTGAAAAGCTCATTTTTGAAGTTGGTGACTATGCTTGCTGAAAACAATTGAATCGATTGATTATTTCTTTGCTTATATAATATAATGAAGAAAATTTTTCATGAAAAGGATTTTTTGAATCTAAACATTGAATATTAATATCAAAGAAACACAATTATTAAACAAAAATTGGTTTTTAAACAGATTATTCTTTCAATCTCTAGCATATAATTTTATCAATAACCTCAAGTTGTTTATATACAGATACGCCATCTTAAGTGACACCTTACCTTCAAACATACACACACACAGACATTAATAATCAGAAAGGAAATGTAAAATTGAAACATTATCGATATATATATATTTTTTTCAAAAGTAACATACATTAAGATTGACTTATGCACTATAAATAAGTAAATAAATAAATAACTGATTAGTAGAAAAAATATCGCATTTTTATGTGTAAGAACTTAAAACGATATGTTAAATTAAAATATATTTAAACAACAATCTGTGGATTTTCAAGCTGAAAACATATAGAGCATTTTAACTATATAAAATAATTTTCGAAGGAAAAAACCTTTATCCAAGCTTAATCAAGCTTTCGATATTATCCGTTGAAAATAGATCCTAGAATATTAATGAATAGAATTGAGTTCGGATAATTAAAATATTCTTTCCATACTGCTTATCAAATATTTTGCGCAAAGTTCGGTCTAATATTTTTTAAACTTATGTGAGTTTAAATTGCTAGAGTGAAGATAAATATTTTAAAATGGTTTGGCTTACCAACGTGGAGAATTCCGATCTTTATTTTTTTTTAGGTTGAAATAGCTTTCTGATTATTTCATTTACTTGGCGGGAAAAATTCTCCTTCAATTTATAATTTTCTTTTCATTTTTTAAGTTAATGATTTTGTGGAGCAAAAACTTTTGTATTTTGAATTACTTATATCGTTTTAGAATTAAATTGTCCCTGAGGAATTCATTCTTTCTCAAGTTTAATGAAGCTTTCGATATTTTGTGTTTGGTATCCAAAGCTAAAGAAATTCCTCTGAAAAGTAAAATAAACACTGAAAATCAGTCGATGAAACAAACCATAAAATGAGCTAATTTCTAGATTTCGTTAATGTAAAAATGATAAAAAAATCTCACATTTCTAGATAAATGAAATAAAAAATGAATTACTCTTAAAAGGCATTTTAAATAAGTAGCATTTTAGAAAAACGATATCAGACATCCAAATAATGTTTAACTATTAAAATTAAAAAATAGAACTTCGACATTCTTTCGACTTTTCTTCTTAAATAGAATAAAACTGTAATAAAAGGAACGAAAAACTATAAAATTATTTTCACTGTATTAAAAAAAGCTTGGTAAACTATGCCAATACATTGAAGCTCCCACGAAAAATAAAAAAAATACATGTAAATAGAGAGATAGAGAGAAAGAGATGAAACATGAACGGTAAATTTAAATTATTTTCGTTATTTTTATAAATTCTTATAATAAAAATTATTTTTTCAAAGTTACAAAGTAATGTTCTAAATTATAGTAATTTGAAATATCAAAATTCGATGAAGTTTAATCCAGAAAAAGTTACGTTTTTAAATAATTTTTAAAATAAGAGAATGTGTTATATCAATAATTTCAAAATAAATAATTTCAAAAAAAAAATAATTTCAGAATAATTCTTCCTTTATTTCAGTTTATAATTGTGGAATAGTTCTCAGCATCAATATTTCTGATCCAATAAATTATAATATTAATATATCAATGACCATATCTTGTAAAGTGCCGACCTTGTTGATTTTTAGAATGAGAACTATCTTCTCTAACTTTTACGTAACTTGAAACAAACTTCTGCCAGTGGAACTATTCTCTGTATTGAATGTTTTGTGTTACTTTGAGCCTGGAATATTTCACCTTAAAAGTGTAATTACTTTTCAAACTGAGTATACATTCAGTGGAGCAATTTTCTCTATTTCGTATATTGCAAGAATTTGAGATTCTCATAACTCTAAAAGTTTTGTTTGATTAATATATATTTTACTGAAACGTTTGTTTCCGAATCTTGTAATGTAAATTATATGTTTGTTTATTGCAAACTTCTGTTTAAAATAAATTGTACTTCTAAAGCTCTCCAAAGTTTATATTTCGGTTTAATGGTTAAATAAATAACTAGTAAGTTATAAAGAATATTTTAAAATATCATTATGCTTTTGCATCATTGGCATATTAAGAATATAGTTTATGATTATTAAAACAACATCAAAAAGTTTTAAAGAAATCATAATACAGTAATGATTTTTCTGTTCTTTGGATTTAGCAGTGTACAAAAATTGACCTACGCTAAGGCTACTAGCATGATCATATAAAACTGGGAATATGTAAGTATATAGTTGTTTTCTTTCAAAAGAAAATAATGTTATATTATTCGTTTTTAATTCTCGGATTTTTTATTTCATGTTCAAATTTAGCCTACATATAATGGATTTCCCTGCATAAATATTACATAATAGTGTATATTTTACAATCCAATGTATACGTAATCTTACTATAAACTTTACTGAAAGTGAATAACTGAATGTACAAAATTTACAGTCTCATACCATTTTATAAAATACTATGCGAAAACAACATGAGAATTACTTGCATTTTCAAACAGTTTTCAACATAATTTAATTCTCATGAGAAAACCGCTTGTATACATGTCACATTTAACTGTCTATAATTTTCAAAATCTTTTCTGAATTCTTAAAATTTATACCTGAACAATGATTCTTGTTTCAAAAGAATTCGTGAATATGTTATTTTGTTTAGAAATAATTTCAGCATTTAAAGATTATAAAAGTTCAGTAACCTAAATTGAGTACATTACAGCAATATTTTTCTTAATATCAAAATATTTCAAATATCTTTTTTTTTGTACAGTAATCTTATTTGAAATAGCAATTTGAGAAATGATAAAAGTGTTTAGATTTTGTTTCGGGAATTCGCAAAAGAAGAAATAAAAACGTTTCAATAATTTTCTTTGACAAACTAAAAAGTGAAGATAAATTAATCCAAGTTCAATTTGGATTGGATTTTTGTTAACTTAAAATATATTTTAACATTGCTATTTTAACTCAAAATTCGTATTTGTGATAAAATACTGCTAAAATGGCAAGTTTATAATTATTCAATAAATAGTATTAACAAAAAGTAATAAAAATATGTGAGTGTAGAACTTTTACTGATTACCAATTCTTCGCTACATAATCATTAATTCACGTTTTACCTTTCTTTTTGATTCATTAACATTTTCCGTTATCAAATATTAAATGACAAAAAGGTAAGCAAAAGATATTTATTTGCTAGATAAAATATTCACCATTTAAAAAAAGTTTTCTATTTTTTGTATTGTCACTAATTTATTAAAAGAATAAAAATGATTCGGATTTGAGAGATTTTAGGTCATTTTTATAAGTTAAATATTGATCCAAGCAATTAATAAAGCAATAATAAGAGTACAAACGTGTCGCCATAAGACAAATATATAATTTTGCAAAATGTTACGATGCTAAAAATTTTTGTAAAAACACAGAAAAAATCTAGAATCTCTGTAAATTTACACCAGTTCTCAGTTAAATGTATTTAGTGGGTTTCTAATTCATTATTTAACAGATGTTTTCCTTATCTTATATATAATTTCTTATATATAATTTCTCGTAGAGATTTCCATATCTTTATCTTAAAATATTTTTATCCTTATTAAAATTTGTAATTCAAAATGCAATTTAAAATTATTTTGAAAATCCATTCGATACATTAAGGAGAACCATTCAGTTATTTTTTATTAGAATAATTTAGAAAAAAATCATCTAATAAGAGTTAAAGAGATTTTATCGACAATTCAATCATAACATCATTATTAATAACTTATATTAATATATATTAAAAACAAACAAACAAAAAATTGCGATATAAACTTATATTAACGCAGATTAAATTCATCATTTTTTTTAGAAATTCTTTTTTTAAGTAATTTTACAAATTATTTATTTAACATTTTACTCTTAAAAACTTGAATATTGATGTAACGTTTTAGTTATAATAATATAATTCATTTTAATGGCCGTTCATAGATCACCCTAATGACACATAAAACCTACTTTTAACGTGAATTAGACTTATTAATGACTTTTTTGCTGTGGAGCTTTATCACTGTAAAAAGAGAAACTCATGTTATTCAGCGCTATCATAAGTAAAATTACTCCACATTTTGACATGAAGATTTAAAAGTTTCATTCAGGAATTGACATTAAAAAATTAAAATATATTAATTTTCGAAAATGTATTTGTACATTAAGCGCGTTTAATCTGCATTAAAAGTTAAATGAAAATTTTATGGAAATACTACTACTTTAAAGGTGTAAAATCAAACAAATGTGAGAGTTTTTTTCCAACGAACACGGGTAACGCAAAGTTAGCCGGTCATTTAACAATTTTTATTGTTTTAAATACAACATTTTCAATAACACTGCAATTTCTACGTACATTTATTTTTCATTATTGCTCATATATATATATAATATTATAATATTTCAATGTACGCAAATTGACACTCAGTTATTAACATTCACACATACAAAAAAAAATCTAACCTTTAAAAAATAATAAGAAGATTTATGTAACTGTACATAGTATGTAGAGTAAAACACAATTTCAGTAATTTATTCATGACATAGGAAAATGTGTTATAATAAAACTGTTAATTAGACGGAATCCAAATTTACGGTTTTTTTATTTATTATTTAAAAAAAAAATATATTTTTATTTTTATTTATCTTAGTTTTTAGTAGATTTTTTTGTAGAAGTTTTGTAAAACATTTCTTTAACATTTTACTCCTAAAAACTTGAATATTGATGTGACATTTTAGGTATTGTAATATTTCATTTCAATGATCGTTCATACATCACCCAAATGACACTTCACATTTACTCTTAATGCGTGCATTTTACACACATTAATGACATCTTTCTTATGGTATTTCGTGCCTTTAAAAGAAGACCTCTTTTTATTCCTTGGTCTCATAAGTAAAGTCAGTGGAGATTTGGACATGAAGATTTAAAAATTCATTAAGGAAATAATATTAAAAGAAGTGAAAATATCCTTTTTAAAAACCTTTGTACATTAAACCTTTTTAATTTGCATTACAAGCTAAATGGAAATTTCATGGAAATACTATTACTTTAAAGTTATGAATTAATTAAATTACAATATATCAGGAATTAATTAAATTGGAATCTATCATGAATTAATTAAATTACAATGTATCGTATTTTACTTCAAATAAAATTTTGAAAAAAAATTAGCGCCATGGAACTGACAAGAGTAACTGGCCAAACTTATAACTAGTCTCCTGAAATGTGTGAAGGTATTTCTCAGATATCTTTTGAACATATATAGTCGCTTAGAAAATTAAATATTTGTTATTGTATTGTTTTCCACAAGTCATGTTAAGTGTATAAATATTCTAGTGAAAAGCGGTAAACCTAGTTTATCTTAATGCGCTCCTAGTAGCAGTTGTTTATATCTTGCCCTCAATATGTCTTGCTGTCCAATTTTCATCTTTAAATTTTTCTGCACAATATTATCATAAAATGCTAGCAGCCGCCAGATTTTTGTATCGGGTCCAATTAGAAATGTCAAACTTTAAGCGTACAATATTAAAATTTCGAAAAATTGATTTTTTTTTCTTTTTGTAAGCGAATAAAATGCAAGCTTTAGATCAGTATTAACAAAATTCTCTTTTGCTATTACTTTTCTGATTTTGTCCCATGTGTTGTATATATATATATATTTTTTTTTACGTAAAATTATTGAAATTTCTATTAGTTGTTAAAATTGCTTAGAGCAAAATTTACTGAAACTACACAAAATTTAGGTCTTAGGCATAGTTTTTTTGAAAATTAATTACATTGCAAACGGTTTATTTTCCAAAACTGTTATTTAAAGATAATACTAATAAAACTTAAGAGACACTCTGAGAAAAATATTTATTTTTGATTACAATAAAACAATAGTTTGGCAGTATTTCGATATATTGTGCTTGCCATATGTCAACTTTTAGATAAGTCTTTAGACAAATCTTTAAAAAATGTATGTAGAGCACTAACATAAAATACTACCAGAAACCAGAACTTTAGATTTTTATCTTGTGCGCCACAATAGATAATCAATACTATAAAAATGTAATTTTTACGAATTTTAAAGATTTTGAGAATACTTTTAACGAAGAGAAATCAAGTCGCAGGTCTGAAACGTGCCTTGTGATGACAGAAAATTTCGCTCTAATTATTAAAAAAAAAGATAAGCCATAGTAACAGTTTTACTTTCTAGAAAATATTCCGCTTATAAACGGATAGATTCTGGAAAAAACCCTCCAACTTTATACTGAAATTTATCAATATTTAATATAAGAATATATTCTGTTACCAAACTTTAAACTCACTGCATTCTAAATAAATTACTGTAAAGCCTATTTGAATTATAGAAATAAAAGAAAGAATATTTACAATCCCATAAATCTTTCAATATTAGAAAATTGCTACATAAAATGAAAATAAGGGGATTATTTTGTGCAAATAAAAAATAGGAAAATTAAAATAATAGTCATTTTGAGATTGTTGAGCAAAAAAATTCAGATTTTTAAAAAATGGTCAAGCAATCCTATCAAAAATTTTTTGGAGCACTTTAAATATATTTATCTTAATGTAATTAAGTATAATTATTTGAATAGAGACATCATTTGGGAGACGTGCCCCATTTTACGCTGAATTATAGTATGTCATCACCCCCTTTTAGCGTCTTTATTTTTTTCTTTTTTAAAAGGATTTGCGCTTTATTCGTATATTATCTTTTTATTCATAAAAGATTTATTGGCGAGTTTGCAGAATATAAAGAATATTAACAATAAATAACGACGTTGAATTCAAAGTCTCAGTGGTTTCTTACTTTTGATATTATGCTAAAGTACATTACATGCTTGAAAAGCTGACGTTATAATTATTGTTATAATGGGGAAACGGAACGAAATCCATGAAATATAAAATTACGTTTCCATGTACACTGTAAAAAAAAAGGGTCGATATACTAAAAAAAATTTCTAATCCTTGTAATTACTAAAAAATTTTTAGTAATCTTACTTGGTTACAAGGAATCTGTAAGAATTGCTAGAAAAAAACTAGCAACGAATAGAGTTAATAGTTTTACATTTTTAATAGTTATTACTAAAACTAACTTGGTGTGGCCGGATAGTCTAGAGGTCATAGCACCGAACTCCAGGCTGAAAGTACCTGGGTTCGATGCTGGCCGGCGCCAAATATGCACTGAATGTAAATAAAGGTGTTATGAATATCCTGTCGTTGCAGTTACCATGGGTAATGATATCTGAACTTTCCCTCCTCTTTAGAAGCATGTCAAAATAGAGTAGGTAGCAATGTTTGGTGCTGCCATCTATTGCGGGTTTGCCGAAAATCTTCCGTTCCAGAAGTCTATCTTTTTACCCGCTGGATGCAGCTCGAAGGGAGCTCCTGCCCTTTGGGCACACGTAATGGTTGCTAAAAATAATTTTGGAGCTATTACTAAAATTTGCTTGGTGGCTCATACTAAAAAGTTTTAAGTTAGTTATACAAAAAATTCTTTTGTTCAGTCCTTACAAAAGAAATGTTTGTTTCACTTGCAAAAAAAAAGTCTGTAATGGTTACTAAAAAATTCTGTGGAATACAAATTTACTAAGAAATTTTTAGTAACCCCTTGATTTTTTTTTACAGTGTATACTTGTCCATAATAATACTTTGGTTTATGTTCTTACATATACGCATGAACATGTTCACAGAATTTATACCAAAAAAAAAAAAAAAAAAAAAAAAAAAAAAAAAAAAAAAAAAAAAAGCTACACGACGATTTATCGCTTTTTTTACTACGAAGTGAGAAAAAAAAACAATTAAATTGCAATTCTTCAACTTAGTGAAAATCAGATTTTAACATTCCCAATGAATCATTTCTTTCTATTATAGCACAAGTTTAAACACATTTTCTTATTGTGTTAATTCAGCGAGTCTAGATAAATAAAGTATTGCTTAAAAATTATTAAAGTAATGTTTAGATACTACTTACAGAAAAAAATAATTAACTATTTTTTTATGCTTTATTATGCCAACTAATGTAGCTTATTATCAATCATGTATAAGAACAATTGTTTGTTTGTTTAGAAAAGCTTTATCAGGTAAAAAATAAAACAAAAAAAAACTTATTGGAAATCAATAAATTGCTTTCAGAATAAAGAGTAATTAAGGAATGATAGAAAATACATCTATGAACAAACTATTAGAGTAAACATGTATTTTTACGTGTACGAGTACGTATCGAAGTGAATTCGATCAGTACAACTTGACTTTTAAATATTCAATGAAAAAAAACTATTTCCAGACGATAGGTGGATTATTACGGCCGAAGAATGTGACGATACATGTTACTGTTATATTTATCGGAAATTTTACCACACATATTTTCTCATTGTTTGTGTTCTATGTGTTCTAGAAACAGCAGCTGCAAAGAAAAAAAAAATACTCTAATCATTTTTGTATCGCTTACTCTTTTCTCAAAGAGCAACAAAGAGGGAAAGGTAAATGTTTATTTTAACGATCAATATAATATTTTATTAAACAAACATTTGAAAAAAAAATAATTTTATAAGTTTGAAAAATCTTATATGATACTTGATTAAGGAAAATACGTTAGTTTTTATTTTTTTTCTAGGACATTCTAATATATAATATGATTTTAGAAATTTCAAAAGTAAATTGAAAATGTTGATATTTAAACGTATATAATCTTTTCTCGAATCTTATGAGAACTATTTTTCAGATTGGCATACAAAAGTTTCTTATTCTCTTTTTACAGAACTTCTTACGCTTTATGCTATTTGTGTTAGTACACTCGCTTTTTAAATAAGAGACGACCTTTTTTAAAATTACTAAAAAAAAAAAAAAAAGATTTTTATCTTTTTTACAAGAGATGATTTCAAATTTTTATGATTTAATTTATGAATGTATGCATATAAAAACTAATCAATAACTTTTTGAAGTTGGTGCTAAACTACTTTTGTGATTTTTTAAAATTAGTACCAGTAAAAATCTGTGATCGAAAATATGATACAAAATCGAATAAAAAATGTTTTACTTCTTCAGTGAATTAGTTTTTTAAACATTATCGACTGGAAGTATTTGGCACCAACTTCAAAAATTAATTGATTACTGAGTGTAAATTCGTATATTAAATTACAAATACTTTAATTCATCTCTTGTAAAAAAAAAAAAAAAAAAAAAAAAAAAAAAAAAAAAAAAAAAAAAAGGAAAAAAAAAACTTATGTTTGATAGGTAATGAGTTTTATATAACAAATTTAAGGATTTTATGTCGATACATCAGATCCGTTGTGTGGTTATTGTATATTTTTTGTTATTAGAGAATTTTGAAAAATATGTGGTTCTTTTTGCTGTGTTTTTTAAAGTTCGTTACTTTTTTTTAGGTTAGTTATTTTCCTATATATATTGAGATTTAAAAAATATATTCTTACAGTAATTAAATATGTAGGTCTATTTTATCTATATTTTTATAATATATTTTTTTTTTTTATTATTATTGGCGATCTCACAAAATATAACATTGGGGAAAAAACAAATACTCGTTACTTTCGATTTCTCACTACCAACGGCAAGAGATTCCTTTTACTTTCAAAGCGTATGATTAAAACACTTATCTAATGAAATTCTCGAATATTTGATAAATTTCAAAGAGTTCAAGATTTTACGCATTTAATAATTCATAAAGATATAATCCAAGCATTTAAATCAATAGCTTTTTTTTTGAATAAGTAATACATTTCATTTGTAGTCGTAAGTAGGTATTTGTAGACATAAATGTAGTTGAAATGTTACTCGAAGAAAGCAGATTTATTGAAAAATGGAACATTTCAGGATGTTACAAACAATTCTTGTAATTTTTGAAAATCACGAGCAATAATTATTATATATATATATATATATAAACATGAAAAGAATATTTCAAACTACTAACAATTGTCATTTTATAAACTCTTTGGAAAGACATTCATTTTGAGAATAATTTTATTTTGTCCTTTTTTATTATCACATTTCTTATCATCATATGTACAAAATTGCTACAGAATTCCTACTGTCCTTTAGAAAAGTATCGTAAAATTGATAAGTTAGATTGTTTTTAACGTATCAGCGTACGCATACCTTTAAATGTTTTAATTGAGAATTTTAAATAAGTTAACATGCCTTCACTTCTAAACAGTGTTTGATGCTTGCTCTTATATATAATCAGTTTTATGTGAAATTTACCCTTTTGAAAATTTTGTTTTATCTGCTCAATTCGGGTTTCTTTTTTCTCCTCTACAAGTAATAATTTTTGTGGAAATTTTTCGAAATTTTAAGGTAAAACCACATCAGATTTTTTTTCCTGTGGTGCCTTAAAGATTTTATTGTGACGTTTTATATCCTTCCAAAAAATATTTATTCATTGAAATTGTAACTTGCTAATTTTTGAAATCAAAAATGGATTTTTTTTCAATTTTATTTACTATTTGTTTTATGCAATAAGGTATGGAATGTTCAAAATAAAAACAACGCAACAACAGTTTTTAAAATCAGACATGGTTCGACTATGAATGTCTTTTATAATCTGTACTTATAGCGATTGGGTCCCTTTTTTTCTTGAAAAAATGTTTGTTTGTGAAAGAAGAATTAGTTATTTATGAATTTCATTCTGTTAATTATTGAATATGAGTGCAGTATATTTCAATTTACGTAGACATTTTTCCCTATATAACCTAATGCTTGGGAAACGCATGTGAACCAAGCACAAAAAAATAAGAGATTTTATGCGCAAATCTTTATTTAAATTTACGCCATGAAAAAGGAATTGAAAAAATAATTGAATTTTGAAATTATCACTATGATTACATTTGATCTTGAACATTTCAGATATTCCACTTGTTAAATATTGTTGTGTTACAAGCCCTATGTTCTAAGTACTACATAGGTCAAAGCAATACATTTCCTGCTTTTTTTAGGCTGGGAGAGGGACAAACAAAGATATACTATGTTGTATTTCATAAAAGTTTAAACATTCATTTCAATAACGTTTAAAACGTTACATAAAAAAAATAATAATGGTTCTGTTTAATGCAAGAATAAATAAACACGGCTGTTTTAATTTCTATAAATATTTTTACTATATATATGGTTCATTTTATTCTCATGTGCATTTTTTAAAAAACATAATTTGTTTTCAATACATGAATTTCAAACTTAACATAAACACTCATTTTTTACTCTTTATTTGTGTTCTTTCAATAAAAGCAGCTTGGAAACGTATGAAGTTTATATATTCTTTCTAAAACCTTCTTAAGATGGAATGTCGATTAGAGTATACGAAATTTTATTCCACCAAAATTCGTGTTTCTTTTTTCTCCTCTACAAATAATAATTTTTGTGGAAATTTTTCGAAATTTTAAGGTAAAACCACATCAGATTTTTTTTCCTGTGGTGCCTTAAAGATTTTATTGTGACGTTTTATATCCTTCCAAAAAATATTTATTCATTGAAATTGTAACTTGGTAATTTTTGAAATCAAAAATGGATTTTTTTTCAATTTTATTTACTATGTGTTTTATGCAATAAGCTATGGAATGTTCAAAATAAAAACAACGCAACAACAATTTTTAAAATCAGACATGGTTCGACTATGAATGTCTTTTATAATCTTTACTTATAGCGATTGGGTTCCTTTTTTTCTTGAAAAAATGTTTGTTTGTGAAAGAAGAATTAGTAATTTATGAATTTCATTCTGTTAATTATTGAATATGAGTGCAGTATATTTCAATTTACGTAGACATTTTTCCCTATATAACCTAATGCTTGGGAAACGCATGTGAACCAAGCACAAAAAAATGAGAGATTTTATGCGCAAATCTTTATTTAAATTTACGCCATGAAAAAGGAATTGAAAAAATAATTGAATTTTGAAATTATCACTATGATTACATTTGATCTTGAACATTTCAGATATTCCACTTGTTAAATATTGTCGTGTTACAAGCCCTATGTTCAAAGTACTACATAGGTCAAAGCAATACATTTCCTGCTTTTTTTAGGCTGGGAGAGGGACAAACAAAGATATACTATGTTGTATTTCATAAAAGTTTAAACATTCATCTCAATAACGTATAAAACGTTACATAAAAAAGTAATAATGGTTCTGTTTAATGCAAGAATAAATAAACACGGCTGTTTTAATTTCTATAAATATTTTTATTATATATATGGTTCATTTTATTCTCATGTGCATTTTTTAAAAAACATAATTTGTTTTCAATACATGAATTTCAAACTTAACATAAACACTCATTTTTTACTCTTTATTTGTGTTCTTTCAATAAAAGCAGCTTGGAAACGTATGAAGTTTATATATTCTTTCTAAAACCTTCTTAAGATGGAATGCCGATTACAGTATACGAAATTTTATTCCACCAGAAGAACTTATGCTTTATATTTTCTCAAAAAATCATACTGTCGAAATATGTTATTTTATCATGAAAAATATTTAAGGAACACAAGCCAGATACTATGGTATACATAAATATAAGTCAGATCGATTTCTAAGAAAACCTGGTATGTGTTTGTGCATTGCATGCTCATTAAGTATTAAATATTATCATTATGTCGAGTATAATATTATTTTAAATTTTTGCAATAATTAAAATAACTATAACTATATAACAATACCGGTCATAAAATCATGTCTATATTATTTTTTCTATAAAAAATCTTACTCATTTTTTACTCTTTATTTGTGTTCTTTCAATAAAAGCAGCTTGGAAACTTATGAAGTTTATATATTCTTTCTAAAACCTTCTTAAGATGGAATGCCGATTACAGTATACGAAATTTTATTCCACCAGAAGTACTTATGCTTTATATTTTCTCAAAAAATCATACTGTCGAAATATGTTATTTTATCATGAAAAATATTTAAGGAACACAAGCCAGATACTATGGTATACATAAATATAAGTCAGATCGATTTCTAAGAAAACCTGGTATGTGTTTGTGCATTGCATGCTCATTAAGTATTAAATATTATCATTAAGTCGAGTATAATATTATTTTAAATTTTTGCAATAATTAAAATAACTATAACTATATAACAATACCGGTCATAAAATCATGTCTATATTATTTTTTCTATAAAAAATCTTAAATTAATTTACAATGAGAATAGTTTTACATTTTTTCAACCTTTTTTGGTGAAGGGTATTAGCTTTATTTTCTTAACTATGTGAATAAATATTTGCACGTTTCTTTTGAGTTTGGGAAGATATAAGAATATATAGAGAATCTATGTATGTTTAAGGTCTGCATTTATGCAAGAACCCCCAAAAAGTTATACAAATACAATAGTTTGTTCACTTTTACAAAATAATTTTTGTGGAATTTCTACCTTGTAAACGACTCATTGATACAAAATAAAATACATACTATGATAAAGAACAATATCAAAACTAAAATGGTACTTGCATTTTATTTATTCTTCTAATTCGAATTGCAATTGAAACTCGTCTTAATTTTCTCGAGTAATGTTCAACACTAGAAAAAAAATTCCGTGGAATATATACATAAAATATAAAATTTCTGAAAGGTTAATATAATTAATACATCAAAAGTTTCATATTTTTATTAAAAATCGTTTGTGTATTCGTATCTCTATTGGTTATTTTATACTCTACAAAATTAATTATATTTTCAATTTTCAGATAATATTTCTTTGAAAAACAATATTAAAATTTTAATCAGTGTTTTGTTTTAATACTACATAAGAATGTTTTATAATTAACCAATGTTTTCATTTCTATATATCGAAAAAATATTTTTCACCGAGTTTAAGAGAATTTTTGGATTTTTGGAAAGATTGGTCTTCCAAGTAATTTAATTCTTTTTAAAGCTTTATGAAAATATGTATTTTATTGCAAATTTCCTTAAATAATTAGTAATTATAATGCAGAACTACATGCCTAAATAATACAAGATTTATTTTTCTTTAAAAAAACTTATTGTTTAATTCATGAAAATATTTTTTTATGAATGATACCAAAAAGAAATATGATTATTCCACGTATAAACTTGTTAAAGATAAATAAAATATATAGAATTTATTATATTTATAACAGATGAAAATGTTTATTTGTTTTATTACTGAAGATTTTCTTTTATGAAAATAAAATTACATCAAAATAAAATATTATCCATGAAATTATAATTTTTACTATAAAACTAGGAAAATGTAGCTTTTATTCAAGACATTTTGAAAATGTTCATGATAAAATTATTTATATGACAAAAACAATTTAAATTTTAGGATGTTTAATGCTGATATTGTTTAGTGGAAAATTAAATTCGAAAAAAATGAATCCTAATATAAAAAATCTTTTATTCCCTTTGCGCATTTTTTTAAGTGAATAGTTTTGTTTTGATGTGTGTTAGAACAAAATTTAGAATGAAATTCGAAATTAAATATGGATTTGTTTATGTATCAAATAAGGAAATGTATTGGAGCTTGCAAGAGGAAATAAACTACAGAATAAATAAATAAATAGATAGATAGATAGATAAATAACAGTACATTTCAAACACTTAGAAAACATTATTATTGTTAAATGTAAGATAAAGATTCTTTTGAAATTTGTTTAAATCGCCTGTTATTTTCTCCGTATTATATGGAAAAAATTATGCTAAAATTTTCAGTTTGGAAAAATGTAGTATTCTTCCTATTCTTTATGAAGAGAATAGATGGAATGGGGAAGAGAATTTTATCTAAACTAATAAAACCAAGTTTAGCTCAGCGTGCGTGTGTGTGTGTCTGTCTGTGTACGATAGCTAGTACAATCCACGGCACATACGAGGCTGAAAAATTTTGTGAAGTTAGTCCAAAGAGTCTTACGACACATCTGAGACTCAGAATTTTTCAATTCTTATAATTAATTGAGTTGTTGATTAACAACAAACTCACTGTCACTAAAAACTTACCTCGGTCGTTGCGACAAAGAAAAGGCTATGGCGCATGGTCTGAAGTCTTATTTACAAGATGATTGAAAATGGAGAACAGAAAATGAAAATTTTGAATGAGTTTTGGCATCATTTATCAACTTACATCGTCCAAAACGTGTAGTAAATTTTAAAACGAAAGACTTTCTAACAAATCGTCTTATTGCATCTCAAATGCCGTAATGAATTAAAAAAAATTATCACAGTTAACTTCTTGAATTTTTTTTCACCGTCTATCCATGATACATTTTTATAGGTAGTAAAAAAGAATATGTTCTTAAAGCTGAAGACTTTTTCTAAAGGATGGCGTAATTGACTTAAAAAAATTTATTTGAACTATTTTTAATATAACAATAAATAGGTCACTTCGCGAATCAGAGAGACACAATATTTTTTCTACAGTACAAGTGACTAAATGCTCATATTTTAACGCAGAAATTTTAAAGCATTTTAATAGATCAGATTTACATCACCTAAAAAATTTTTAAACCTTCTGACGATAAAAATATTTTTTACAAAATAAAATGTGTGAAAATTTTGATGAAATCTGCAAATAAATTGAACGTTTCGTCAAAATTTCCCCGCAATTTTAGGGATTCCGACAAACCAAAAATATACTCTAACAGCTGAAATCTTCTAATCAGGCGGGCAATCATTTTTAAAATGTATGATTTTTTATCTTTTCAATACACCGACGAACGTAAGTCTCTTCGCACCTAAAGGAGACGATATTTTCTATGCTAAAAATAATTAAAAGACCGGATTTTAACACAATCTTTTTAGAGTATCTCAATATATCAGATTTACTTCAATTCAGACGGGTAGAAATTTTTTCTAGAAAATAAAATACAGGAAGTGTCGATGAAATCGGTAAATACTCGAGGATTTCGACGCGATTTTGGTTCGCAAGGACTCCAGAAATCACATTATGCAGAAACTAAAATAAAAAATAGCATACTTTCCATTCAACATTTTTTCATGCAAAAAAAGAAATTCAGATAAAACGGAGACTTTAGCTGTAAAATCATGCAAATTCGAGGTTGATGTAAAAGTCATTCATCATGGGCACGGGCAGTTCTGGACAGGTCAGCTAGTATCCACATAAAAACTGGTGAAATGTAAAGACAACATCAATTTTTTTGCGGCCCTAAAATTTTTGCGGCCCTGGCCAAATGTCGGGTCCGCACCCCTTTAAGCACGTCCCTGACAACATTTACTTACTTGTTTATGTCTGGCCACCCAATGGTTGACACCATGGAAGAACAAGCAACCTGTATTTTCTTCAATTCCTTGGGGATATTCTCTCATGTGTTGTTCGACTTTCACAAATAAAAATGGGGAAAGTTTATCAACAAGGTTTAATTAAACGTTTTATTTTTTAACATTATCGGCTCGTCATTTAGCTAGGTTGTATCATCATCTAGCATATATTCTTTATTATGATTAAAAAACAAATGAGGGTACATATTTCTATTAGTCCGGGAGCCGACCGTCGATTTACCTATGTATCGAGTAAAAGGACCGGACATACATCAAAATGTAGGTCTCAATGTGCACATTAAGAATATCACTGTCTGCCAGGTCCTATCCTGCCGGAACGCAAGGCAGCCGCACTTTTATGACGTCAATTTTGAGTCTTTACCTATGTATCGAGTACAGGGACATTTTGATGTTTGCGGCAGCCAGTGATATCCTTAATGTGCACATTGAAACCTACATTTTGATGTATGCCTGGTCCTTTTACTCGATACATAGGTAAACACTCAAACTTGACGTCCTAAAAGTGCGGCTGCCACCGGGCTCCGGCAGGATAGGACCTGGCAGCCAGTGATATTCTTAATGTGCACATTGAAACCTACATTTTGATGTTTGTGGCAGCCAGTGATATTCTTAATGTGCACATTGAAACCTACAGTTTGATGTATGTCTAGTCCTTTTACTCGATACATAGGTAAACACTCAAACTTGACGTCATGAAAGTGCGGCTGCCACCGGGCTTCGGCAGGATAGGACCTGGCAGCGAGTGATATTCTTAATGTGCACATTGAAATCTACATTTTGATGTATGTGGCAGCCAGTTATATTCTTAATGTGCACATTGAGACCTACGTTTTGATGTATGTCTGGTCCTTGTACTCGATACATAGGTAAACACTCAAAATTGACGTCATAAAAGTGCGGTTGCCTTGCGTTCCGGCAGGATAGGACCTGGCAGACAGTGATATTCTTAATGTGTACATTGAGACCTACATTTTGATGTATGTCCGGTCCTTTTACTCTATACATAGGTAAATCGACGGTCGGCTCCCGGACTATATTGCCGGATCTCATACTATAATATTTACAATTTTTAATAATAATTCTTAATTTTGACAAAATTATTGAATTATTTGGTAGATTTTATTTTGAATACAAAATTTAATGTTCTCTCGTAAAGAATTTATGGAATTATGCACGTTCATATTATGAAACGCAGTGTTGAATTCGTTTTTAATTACTGCAAATCTGATTGTAATGCGATTTTTTTTTTATGTACAACTTTAAAAGCATTTGGTAAAATGATATGCGATTTTAGATTTGCGTATTTCAGTCTTCTAAAAATGACTTCTGATAAAAAAATATCCGTTTCGATTGATTAAAAAAATAATCAGTATATATATATTTGAAATGAATTTTTGAAACAAATATGAATAGAAATCTATAATTTTTTTTAAAGAAATTGATCCAAAAAAGCTGCTTCAAACAATCAAATCGAAAGTTATAAGTCATCTTATGAAGATTTAATTCGTTATGCTTAAAAAATATTCTTGTTACATTTTATTTTGCAACAGTTAAAAGTAAAATTAAACTTATGGGAAAAAAAATTAAAAATCTAACGCTATTCTAAGTTAAAGTTTAGAGAAAAATTTCACATATGATTTCAAGACTAGGTGTAAGTGTTGAAAATTTTAAATTTAACACATTTCTTAAGTGGAGGCAGCTCTCTGAGCAATGTTCAGGCAGAGGAGTAGATCTACTACCCGTGATATGTTGATATTGTGATTTATACACGAGTTAGAATAGATTAATATTACCTTGCACTTTTATACAAAAATTCAATAATAATTAAAATTACTGTACTTAAAATTAACAGCCACTATCATTAAAAAACTAGTCGTTGGGGATCACCAAAATATAGGCCATTCATGGATAGCATAATATAAAATATGGAATTAAAACCTATGTAAACTATTTATAAAACACATTACAATTCAAAAATAAAATTTTAGCTTAATTTATGTTACATTCATTCTTTAAAAGAAATAATTCTGAAAATTTTTATATACGTTTCCACAGAACAAATGTTTCGAAAGGCTGAAAAAAAATTTAGGGCCGAATGAAGTTAGTTAGTTAGTTATTGCCTCCATTATATAATAATTAAAATTACTGTACATAAAATTAATAGGCACTATCGTCAAGTAAAACTAGTCGTTAGGGATCACCAAACTATACACCCATTATTGATAGCGTTCCCAATCATCTAACATATGTTGTTTGCATTCGACAGGCATGCGCCTTTTCATCTGATCCGCTATGATCAGATCCTGAAAAGCTTCAAAAGACGTTACATTTAACTCTTTAAGCCAGTTTTCAAAGTAAGCACGTAACTCGAAGTAATAATCTCTGCAAGTAATTTCTTTATCTTTGCAATGCGTGAAAAACAGCTGCCTAAACCTTTCAGCGCTAATTTTAAACCTTTTTAGAAGTAGACCTTTAACATGTGAAAAATCTGAAGCGTTTTCTTCTTTTTCACGAGCAATAAGCGTAGACATAGAAGAGGGTACAACACTTAGTAAATAAGAAACCCAGAGGTGTTCTGGTACCTTCGAAAGCTTTAACTGTCGTTCCAGGAGCACCAGAAACAATTTTACATCATCTGTCTCTGGTTTAAATGTAGGTAACAGCTTCTGGATATCTATTTTACTCTCTGGATGAGACATTATCCCTGCCGCATTACCACCTACCGCTCCACTGGAAACACTTTGGCTCTGAGCCTGTAACTTAAGCTTCTCAAGCTCAAAATTCTTCTCAAACTCTTTTAATTCCAATTCTTCCGAACGACGCTTCTCTTCTAATTTACGCTGTTCTAATTCAGCTGCTTTTTGTTTTTCCTCTAAGTCTTGTCTACGCTGTTCTTCCTCGCGAGTCGCAATTTGGTTTCTGACTAACAAATTTACGAAATCAACTTCGTACGAGGGAGACGATTTAATCTTATCACGCAATGTGACAACAGTCATAGAGGGTTGTACATCTAAATTCTTTTCTAAAGCGACCTGAAACAGGGCTTCTTTTCGTGCTTTATTGAGTTCGGACATTTGTAAATTTAGCAAACAACAAGATATATACCCACAAATGCTAAAAATTTGTTTAAATAAATTATTCCCCAGACGTGAGCTTTGCTTTACAACTCATAAAACAAGACATCAATAAAACAAAACTGTGAACTTTAACGTTTGCAAAATATACTTTTAAAATAATTAAACTTCATTAAACTTCATAAAACTTCATTGAAGTATCTTTAAAATTTAAACTTTATTTTTTTTAAGAAAATATACTTTAATTTATTGCTGATATAAATAAACTAGTTTGGCATTACGTGTCATTTACTCAAAACATTATTTTAATTGATATAAAACTAGTACTGAATTGTTGACAACATTCATAAACAATGTTCTAAATAAGTCAAAACATATCTGAATAATTAAAATGTCAATCAATATTATTATCATATTATCAAGACAAGACTACGTAATGTAGATTTTTCAATATAACTTTAAAAGAAAAGAAAATCTTATTTCATAAAAAAAAAAAAAAAAAAAAAAAAAAAATCAATGCAAAACTTACTCAATCTGTTTTGAAAATCATATTCAAAGCTATGTCACAATATATCAGGAACTCTAAATTAAATGCTTAAAAATAACTAACAAGAGAACACTCAAATAGAATTTCTAATTAAATTCTGTTATCTTGCGAAACCAACAACAAAACAAACAAAAAATAATAAACACATACCATATGACACTTGACCTAAAAGGTATAAATACTTTTTAATATATTTTTCCTTTTTTTTTACTCTAAATTCATTTCCCTGTTTGTAAAAAAAATAATAATAACATCAACGTAAATAAATGCTTATTTTATTATTTATCAACCCCCTTTTTTTTTGTTTTTCTTTTTTATTCGAAGTAAGAAAAGTTGTTATTTAATCAAGATAAAAATTAAACATGCATGCAGAGAATGAAAATAAAAAAAAGAATAAAAAATATAAGCATGGGGAAGGAAGGGGAATTACACAATATATAAATGAACTGTAAAATAAATCAATAAATTAAAACTAAAAATATGAAAAATTTTACAAATAGAAAACAAAATATAGACACCTGTGGAAAGAATGCATTCTTTTGATAAAAATATGGATCCATTTTCAGAACTTCGACCACTTTAAGAAAGTAACTTGAAGATTAAATAAATATTGTCGAGCTTCACCTGCAGGCACAAGAACTGAAAGTTTTTAAAAGCACAGAAAATGTAGAATTCGCCATAATTTACAAGCAAATATAAATGGCGTTATTGAAGCAATATTTTTCCGAGAACACTTTTTCCATTTCACAATCGAACGATTTCACATCAACAAAACAAACTTACTATATTAATCATTTAAAATATACTTCATAAACAGACGAGCACGACCGCTCGAGCCATTTTTTTTTCATTTTTATTAATCATATTTTATTATCAAAAATATCGAACTTTTCTGGAACTAAGATAGCTGAATACTTTGAAATTGATTCGTAGCCCCACGTTGGGCGCCATTTTGTAAGAAGTCGTCTTACAAATGTACAAGAGAAAAAAGAAAGAGCATAACTTAACTTAGATATAGATATCTCGGGGGCTCCATTCTTCTTTATAAACTTTTTATTACTTGAAAAGAACGACACTCACATATAGTAGAATAACACACACACATTACATACAAATAAAACTTTTTACATAATTCTGTCGCACGCCAATATGAACCAACTTTTTTAACATCACCAAGAATAGAACATTTTTTAATAGAACTAGTGTTGCCAGTTTTTTTAACGAAAAATATTACAGCTACATTTTTTTTTTTTTTAATTAGCAAAACTCAGGTCACGTGACGCGTGACAGTCTTATTTTTTTTCTTTCTTTTTTTTTCCCTTTGGAATACGCGTGTTACAAGCATAATATAAAATATAGAGTTAAAACTTATGAAAAACTATTTATAAAACACATTGCAATTCCAAAACAATATTTAAGCATAGTTTATGTTACGTTCATTATTTAAAAGAAATAATTCTGAAAATTTTATATGCGTTTCCTCAGAACGAATATTTCGAAAGACTGAAAAAAAAGCTTGGGACAACTAGCAATACTGAAACTTAATAGGCTTTGTCGCACTATTACAAATTTCAAGATTTCGTTTCGATTTGTTCAGTAGATAGAGTGTTTAACATCGTACCTTGGTGACATCATAAAATTTAAATGCTCTAACATGTCGGAATAATAGTCTCATCCCCAATTAAAATAAATCTTTGAACTCAAATTATAATGAAATACAGTGTCATGAAAATTTGGAGAGTTTTGAAAATATGATTGGAAATATCTTGGCAACTAAAAATCCAAACAGATTCATTCTTTATGCAAACTTTTGTTTTTTATTTTTAAGTAATTCTTTAGATTTTTTACAAAGTTTTAAACAATATAAAAATTTGTATGATTTAAAAATAATTATTTTTCTTTCAAGTTATTGGAATACAACCATGTATACGTAAAATTATGTCAGCGTAAATTGAATTTTAGGTATGTGAGAATATCGGTTGACTGGATTTGTAGTATAATCGAGTGTCCTTTTGCCAGAATTCTGTTGTAAATAATTACTTTATACAATACGAAGTAAATGCTCTACGACAGTTTAATGCATTTTTAAATGTATAATCATTTTCGAAGGAAAATATTTGTAAACTTTCTTATAGATAACAAAAATTTGGTTTACTTAACACTGAGGTTTAAAAAAAAGCAATTAACCACAATTTCAAAATTACTATAACTCATGGGTAAAAAAATACGGATAAGATAGATATATTTTTATGATTGGTGGTCCTGTTTAAACATAACTGAAATTTAACTTGCATAACCATTAATAATTTAACCCAATCAATTCCAAAAATTTCTGATGTTATTAGAATGAAAGTCGGCTATATGAAAAACGATTTCATAATAAACATATTCATCTGCTATACAAAAGAACTAATTTTATGATTTGTACTTTTTAGACTTCAAATAATGTGTTTTGTTATATCGATCTTGAATGATCGATGGACACGAAGCTCAGTTTTATACCTTTTGTAACTTTGAAAAACTTTTGGAGGTATATAAGCAAATTTTGTAATTCCGTTTCAATTTATGTATTTTAGATTATTATTTTTTTACAACTTTTTTCAAATTATTTTCAACAACAACAACAAAAAAAAAAATAATAATAATAACCTCCTTTCTAGATAAGATTTATCTGTGAATTGTTTCAAGCAATTCTGATTTCAAAAAATGTGTACATAAATAAAATTGTCTTTATTTGTTTTCAGTTGAAAATTCTAAATAAAGTGAGATAATGCCTTTTTGATTGAATGTTTGTTATAATAATCTAAATAGAAAAAGTATTTATAGATATTCTTTCCGCGTTATTCATTTGATGAAATTATGTTTCCAAAATTATTGTATAGATATTTTTCTTGTTCTTTTTCATAACTATAAATAAAAAGTATATTTATTTTACAATTGGTATGTTTTACAAATTGGCGTTTTTTTATTTTGTACAGTCTTTGCGGAAAATCGCTAGCCTTTAAACTTTTGTTTTTAATTTTACCACTTTATGGTGCATTTTGGGCTTAATAATAGAGGAAAATTAATGAATGAAGGAAATTAAATTATTCAATTCACCAGGTAAAACTTGATTTAAAAAAAGACACAATTTAAAGTGTATCTTGTAATTTTTTTACACTATTGTTAGAAGTTTGTTCTTAAACTTTAAGTATTGGATTTATCATAATTTAAATAAGTTAGGTGTCAAAAATGTATACATTCGTGCAAAAGTACAATAAAATTTTATTTCCTGATGTGTAAAAAATAAGTAAATAAATAAATGAAATAATAAAATATTATAATGTAAATGCGATATTTAGTTTTATCAAATGAACCATAAGGAACAATCAATAAGTAGAATTCTAGTCCGTTGAAAAAAGTATATCAAAGCTTTATCTCGTTAAAAATGTACATTAATAATAATAATAAAAAAAACAGCAAATAAAATATGTTTGAAGCAATTAACTTACACCACAATTAATTAGAAAATTAAAACTTGCTTATTTTTCAGTATGTTATGGAAATAAAATTTTATTTAAATATTTGAATATTCTGATATACCCAGTGCTAGTATTTATTAAAAAGTTTTTTTTTTAAGGTATTGCCCTCAAACGGTTAAAAAGATTTTTATTTACAATTGAAAAGAAAGTACGATAAATAAAACATTTACAATAATTTTAATTGTGTTTAATTGTTTTAGATTTTTTGCACTCTTTGCTGATACTAATATGTTCCAGCGTATCATTAAAATATTTACAATGTAAAATTATTGTAATAGTTGCAGTTCATTGCAACTTTTCAAACTTAAAACCAGTATTGGGGCTTCTTATAAAACTATTAGCATTTTAAAAAGTTAAAAAGGATCTTTAGACACATAATATATGTGTCTAAAGCATTTTCCTTGAGTTTTATTTTAATGAAATGGCATATTTTTAGAAAAATATCGCAATTATGGAAGCGCCAAATAGCAAATTCTAAAGAAAAAAAATAGCAAAAACAAGTGATAAAATATAAGAATATCATGTGGTGATTCATACCTGTTTTATATTATTATTAACAAAAATGTGGCACTTATGTGTAGTAATGTTTCTTTTAAAAACGAAAGTGACCGCACAACTTTTTTTCGATTACAGAGTTTTTAATTAATATTAAAGTCATCCAGTTCCTAAATTGGTTGTTTTATTACAGAATTTTTAGGACTTTTCGATTATTAAAAATGCAAAAGTATTCCTGTACGCACCAATACAACATACTCATAAGATATTCTGAATCCGTAAAAGCAAACTGTATGTGCAAACCGCTATTAGCGTATTTTGGGAACAGGAGATATAACTGATAAACTCTCCAATATAACCAAAAAGTGACCTTATGAAAAGCTATGTACTAAAAGTATTAAACGCAATAACACATTTAATAGTTTAGGATGTATTAGATTAACTTACTACAGCTGAATACATATATTTCACTGTAAAATAAATTAAGGTTTGAGAAATAGTTTCTGGAATTAAAGAAAATTCACATTTATCATTAATTCCCTATTTGTTAACATGGCATTTATCCATAACATAAATAATTTTTCGATGATGCAATGTGTTTCAATAAGCTATCGTACGATATTATTAATAATCTAAATGAATATTCCTCAAGATATCATAATTTTCTATGAATTTTCTTGTGGATTTTAAAACATCGTTTTTTCAACGATGCTGTACTACACATGTGATAAAATTATATAAACTCTTCTCTATTATATAATTAATTTAAATAGCTTTTCACACATAATCACTTATACATATATTATTTATAAACGTGTTTAAAAATACATTATTTTTATTAAATTTACAATGAAAATTATTGTTTAATTTTTTGCCCGGCATATTAAAAAGTATATGATAATAAAAGTCTCTATTAATATATTTTTTTAATATTGTCTTTTTTGGCATAAAAGAAAATTATTAAATTAAAAATGTATATATATATATATATATATATATATATATATATATATGTTTTACTAAATATATTTTTAAGGTATGCATCAGGCTCTTTGACTCACCATAATCGTCAATAATTTAGATTTCTATGACAGTGCTTGATATAAAATTTACACCTCTTTTGAAATGTTAATTCATTAGACATCCGGAAATCAATAGATAAATATTTCCTTTTTACTTTACAGTTTTCAATAAAGTTGAATGAATAAACAGCTTTTTGGAATTCTAAATCTCATTATATATTCATAATGTTTATTGATGCAAAGGTTCAATTAAATGTAATATTTGAAATGCAAAGATTTATTTTTTGCAAAATTTTAATAAAATTGAAAACTTTTCTTACATTTCTAAGAAAAAGCGATATATTTTTGCTTTTGTTTTGCAGACATTATATACGTGTAAGTCTCTGATTACGTCCTACGTACGATCCTCCACTTTAATTTTCGTTTATTATTATTATTATTATTATTACAGGAAAAGTAAAAAATATTACGTTATATTACGATCAGCAATAAAAAAAATATTTTCAATTGATTGTTGTGGATTTTAATCATTTATGAAGTGTAAAAATTCTTTTTTCTTTCTTTCTTTTTCTTTTAGTAAAATATTATGTGTAAAGAATGTTTTATTAACTAACGAACTTTCCCGGTGTTGTCTGGTACCGTCATAATAACACTAAATGAATCTCAAATAATTAATTTGGTTTTGTTTGAATTTATCTTTAAAAAAAAGAAATAAAAATCATGCGTCACGCATAGATTATGAAGCACTTTCCAACACATTCAGAATAATGTAATATAACTGCATCGTTAAAAAAAATTAGAGAATTACGTCTTATTTCACTATATTGAATCATTACAAAACAGAATTTAAACTGTTCCTATCTACAATTATAAAATTATCCGAATTTTTTAGAACACCTGCATATTACACAGATATTTGTATCTAATATTAAAAGCATCACAAAATTTAGTTTTTTTGAATACATATATTTCAATGGAATTTCCCCTTTCAGCAATTTCCCCTATTAACGATAGCGGTATGCCAATACTTTTGTACAGCCCTGTATATGAGGTATAGAATCTATATATGAAGAGTTATATACAAAAAACTAATTAAATTTAAAAGCCCATACGGAATTTTAAAACGTATTCTCCAGCAATTATTAGACAAAGGCAGTACTGTAACCGAAATCTTTTGTGTGTCCCTGTAAAATCCCAAAATATGCTATAAATGCTCTGTTTAAATGTTACGTTAGTGAAAGCCAGTGATTTATATCAATTTACATATATTTGAAACGCGCAATTTCATTAAAATACTCTTTAAAAATATTTTCGCTATATACTGTAATGTGATCGTATTGTTTGAGTATCCCTGTAAATGAACCATTAATCGTACATACATCATATGTAATACCAAACATGCTTTATTGACGCTTAATAAGTGTTATGAATTGCATGAAAATCCGAGTACATTTACTGGAGTTAGAGTGCGGACAAATGGTCAGCCAGCCAGACGAACAGATTTGCAGACGGACAGACAAACGGAATGCATAAAAACCTTTTAACTTTGTTCGAAATTTCTAAAAAACAGCGACAAAACACATTTTGTGTGGTAATAACACTCTTATTATGATTTTCCATTTCATTAATAGTATTTAGAAATGCTACATTACAAATAAATGAATTTATTTAAAAAATATATTCATTTCGAATTTTCAAATCCAATGTTTTAAATAAGATATTATATTCTAAAAAAAAAATTCTAAGTTAAAATGTCCTTCAATGTAAAGGATATTGTGATACAATTCCTCCAAACAATCAGTTTCTCATGTTAGGCATAAAAGTTCAATCCCTTTTCCAACGCTGCTATGCTCATTGCTCAACTCAAGACATTCTTCCTTCAATAAACCGATGTTTACATTGAAAGAGGCAGCCGTCGAACCTTCAACGCATCTTTCGAATTTTAAGATGTTTTTCAATAATTTAAGACATTATTAAAATGTTTAGTTCAAAACATGTATTTAAAAGGACTCTATTGCTTAAAAGACATCAAATATCAATAAAAAAATAAACTAAAATATATTTCGATTCACACAATCATCATCAAATTATATATAAATCACAGATAAAGTCTGCATAAAATACTAGAATAATGAAATCTACAAATACAATGACATCTGTATTTTCAACATTAAAATTTGCTGGACTTATAACCAGTTTCCCAAAGATTTTCAGACATATTAAGCAAATGTTCGGAATACGAATTGAAAACATTTTACAAAGGTTGCGAACTAAATGTTAAATAGAAATATTTAAATCAGAAATAGCAATTTCAGGATCAATAGAAACACAAGGAATGTATATACCATATAAATCACTTTATTTACGATAAAGTGAGCCTAAGCATAATATTTTATTTTATCAAATGCATTTTATAGCATCATTGGTAATTATGTAAAGAAATAAAATTACCCATGTTTTATTTTTCTTTTCTTTTCATTTTTATTCTAATTCTGAAATTTGTTATACATATTTTCAATTGTGTTACCAAATGTATGCAGAAAACAAAGCAACCATTTGCACAAGTTTATAAAACACGATCTATTTTACCAAAACAATAAGTTCGCCCCTTCAATTTTAAACAGAAATGTTCTAATTTCTTACAATTTACTATTGAAGCTGTTCATTCGTTGAGTTCTACTGAAAATATAAATTCGGCTGAAAATACATATAGTAAGTATAGTTTGTACATAAACAGAAAAGGATACTTAATAGAATAACAAGTTAAATTATTAAACGAACGAATACTTTAATTTCAATTTAAAAAAGTCATCAATGCCCAATGTATGCAAAATGCTTTTTCGATCTTTTTGTTATTAAAAATAAGCTCTCTAAATAGAACAATTATATAATTAAAATATTGAATTCGGATATTATCGTAAAAATGAAAGCATTTTGCGTATATTTGTCTTTATCACCAGAAATCAGATTCATTTAAGTAGAGAGTATTTTTTTTTACCTTATGAAGGGAATATTTATATTTACTAACACATTAGCCGTAAAGTAATTGTGCATTACGGAAAAGTGAAATGAAGATAAAATAAAGTCTTAAGTATCAGTTATCCGATAGAAATCTTAGAGATTTCTTGTCTGACACAGAAGCAATTCATATGAATTAATATACCTTTAAAAAAGTCCTAGTAATGACCTTTTTTATTTGGTAAATTCCTTACCTTCTTCTTATTATTATGTTTTTATTTTTTGATAATTATTGAAATTAATAAGCATCAACTACCAATCCTTAAGGAAACAAGAAACATGCGTTACAATCCAATAAGTTCAGAACAAAAATAAATAGTTGTATTTAATTAATTTTGTGTTATTTTTATGTGCATCAGAGTAAACTGCAACGAACTATAACATGTTAACAATTACAAAGTTTGAAAATAAATTAATAATAATAAGAATATCATTTGAAAATACCCTTTTATTTTCTAATTGCATGTGATTTATAGTTTTCAACCTCTTTCGGAGCGGTGGTATTTTATTTTATTTTATTTAAAGTGGTATATCTATTAAACCACTTAATTCCCAAACATCACAACGCAGGTTTAGCAAAAAAAAAAAAAAAAAAAAAAAAACGGAATTTATGGAATTTTTGTAAAATAACTTAAAAAAACGGTTTATTCAATTTTCGTAAAATAGCTTTTTCTTAATTACAGATAAAATTGTTTTCAAATTCCGGTGCCAGTCATCAATTTCAAGACTTAAGCAATGAATTTGCTCTGCGCCGCAAAGAGTTATAATATATATAAAATAATTTTAATGCTTAAGGCTGAATACTATAAATAATGAATGAAAAATCACGTACATTAAATTAGAGTCACAATTTTTGTAACAAACTTTGTGCAATGTTTATGTTACTGATGATTTGTAATACCAACATACAAGTATAAATACTAATAAAAACATTTTAATGTTATATTTATTGTGGAATAGAGATACATACATTTCTATCACTGCCTCTTTATATTAAATGTAAAAATTTTAAAGTCTGCTTTATTGCTTATTTAATGTATAATTATTATTCTTTAGACTTTAATTAGAAGATCATTAAACATTAATCATAAAAAAGACCGAATGTTATGATCATTGTTTAGAAGTAGAACTAGTTAATTTTAATATATGAAACGTTAAGCTTTTTTTATAGAGTGGAAAATGAAACAATATTTAAAAAGGCAAAGTTATAAATTAAAAAAGAAATGCTTTATTATTATTATCATTATTTTATTATTGTTATTTGCCTGAACAATTATCATAACACTGTTAATCCTATTTATAAAATATATAAAAGACAATTTCTATCTTAATTCGAATAGGAAAATAAAATAAAATGAATGTAAAATATAAGGTTGAGTATAAATCATTACATTTTGTTATCTTAAAATTTTTGAAATGGCACTTGCAGTTATTGCATTGGATATCCTATTTTGCATAAATGCACTTTCTCACAAAAAATTGAAATTCACTTAAAAAATAATTCTAGAACAAGAAATATTAAAATAACATTAAAAATCCTCAAAGTTTAAATCCACTAATAATAATAAATATATTGCTAAATAATAGAATGTAATATTTTAACGAATATTTTGAAACCAGTCCATTTTAGACGTTTTATTTTTATTCAGTTGCGAATGTTTTAGAGACAATTAATCTTAATAATTTTGAGAATATGATATAAGATTTAAAAAAAATAATAATAATGTTCGTAAAAAGTTTCAAAAATTATATTTCTTACGAAATACATTTCATGCTTTCTTTGGGCTATTTTTGTATTTTACTAAAACAACAACAAAAAATTACTGTAATTCATTTTAAAACTATATATAGCAAGAAAGGTTTTTTTTTTTTTTTTTTTTTTTTTTTTTTTTTTTTTTTACTGAATTTAACTAAACAAATTTGCACAGAATGCTTAATTTTCGTGAAGCAAGGACCTGACCATGATATTGATGAATCAGAGGGAGGGGCAGGACTATGTGATAAGTCTGTCTCATGGGCAAAAATTATTTCTACATTAACTAATTTTCATATTAAAGTTATTAAAAATGCTTCTTGTTAGGAATAAAAGAGTAAAAGATGGATGTGACAACCTCTATTAATTATAATTTATTAAGTCCTGTCTTTGTTAATGCCAGTGAATAATGAGAGTAGGGGAGGTAAATCACTTGTAGTAGCATTAAACATAATAATTATTTATTTGGCTATTGAGGTAGGTTCTTGCGGCGAATTAAGCGTTCTACTTGCAGTAAATTTTGCATTCACCAAGGTCAAATACATTGGTAAATTTTACCGAACGAATTTTTGTTCTTTGAAACATCTACATTTTAAATTTCTTCACTGTTCCTTATCATATACATTATTTAAATAAATAAATCGAAAACTATTTGTCAGAAAATGGGCTAGGTACATAAAATGGAAAAAAAATACCCAATATGGCAAATCTGTCATTGATCTCTGCTGAAAGATTCTACGAGTATTCCGTTTGGACAAAACGAAATTAGTATTTATTATTATCATTATTATTATTATTATTACTGATGCTGTTGTTGTTTTTATTGTTTGCAGTATATAATTATGAAAAATTCATTTTTGAGTTCCAAATTTTATGCTCCAAATTTTACGTTAGTTAAAGAAAAAAGTTCAAAGTAAGAAAATAACAAAATAACTTTTTTCAATGGACTTTATGTTAAATGTATTTAATTTAATTTGCTTATAGTTCATGAAAACGAATATTAAAAAATTCTTCATGTTTAATGCTACACATTTAAAAGGAATTAGTGATTAAAATATACATCTAAACTTATAGAAATTTCGCTTTTAATATTCTGTAAACTTGTTACTCGTCGTGCATTAAAACATATATATAGCATTTTTTTTTTTTTTTTTTTTTTTTTTTTAACCACGAAAGTCTCTTTGCGTCATATAATATGGTTAGAAAAAGTAATAAATTAAAAATAGAAAAAAAATGTGTGCATTTTTGTATCATCAAAGTACTTATTTATTACTTTTCAATGCTGAAACATTTTACATTAATAACTAGAGAAAAAATACTCATAGAACTTTTGTAGACATGCATATTTCCGTAACGTTTTTAGATATCAATATTTTTATCATTTAAATCAGTATTTTTTTAAATATCAGTATATAGTTGTATGTGAAAAGATCAATCAACATTGCTTAACTTTATTATTATTATTATTATTTGAAACAGCATTTAAATTCGCACGGCATTTTGCAAGAGAAATAATAATGCGTTTTATTTTATTTTTTAAACATCATTTTATATTCCTGAAACTGTGATCTTTTTTCCTCTTTTTGGATTTATTATTACAAAGTAGAACCCGTCGAATTTTTGTTAGAAATTGTTTAAGAAGGAACTGTTTCATTGATTTATAAGAAACCTACAAAATTAGTTACAATAAAATGTAACTTTTTTGGGAAAATCTAACTCTCACACAAATGATATTTATCCAAAAGTAAACAAAATACTATTTCTATGAAACTCAGGTGTAGAAATTGTTAAAATTAAGCATTAATTGTACATTTAAGAAGTAAAAAATAATATAGGTCTGTTATTACGATTAAGTTATCAATTAAGGCTGTTATGCTAGTATTCACAAATAAAAAAAATTATTACTCTTTGACTCAATCATAGATTTTCTCCCCGTAAAATCTAAATCCGACATCATTTCACCTTTAAAATTAACATATACACTAGGGTGGATCGAAATTTTTTTTTTCACAGTGTCAAAACCTACCTATGCGGAAAAGATATTCTCTTGGATGGAGATTCAAGGAAAAATAATTAAAAAAATTAATTTTAAATTTTACTACTGCCACAATGAGGTTGAATTTCGAAAAAAAAAGTGAAAAAAGACCTAATTTTGGCTAGATGATTATTGATTCAAAATAAAAATTTAAAAAATTATCCCAAACCTACCTATGCGTAAAAGATGTTATATTATATGCTGATTATGAGAAAAATAATTAAAAAAAATAATTCCAAAATTTAAATCTGACGCAGTGTGGCTCAGATTTATGTATTTGAACGTTTTTACGGCAACAAAACAATGTTTTTTTGTAAAATAAAATATGAATTTTAGAATTTTTAACGTTTATTGCAATAAGGGGATATTTATTTGATTACAAGATTAAAACTTTAGTTTCTTATTTAAGAGCTTATTTATTATTAAATCAAGAAAAATCGACATTAAAATTGGGGATAGTGTTGTTAAAATCAACATGAGATTTTGTAATTCAATTAGATTTTTATTTTTGATTTTTATAAAACCGCCTCTTATATATTGTCCATACACAACAGAAAATGCTTTCGTGACTATTTTGATTATTAGTTTTGTAAAATGAGCGTTGCGTGAATAGATATTATTGATAGTAGATGTTATTGCAACTTGCATGATTGCTGGATTTACCTATTGCTTCTGAAATCATGTCGTTACTAAATCCCTGAGTTAGTGGAGGTTCAACACATTTTCCTATATAATTAAATCTATGTAATCCGTCGCAAAACGTCAAAAGCTGGTAAATGGAAAATATAGATATTATTTAATGTAATGATTAGGTGCGCGTCATGATCACTCGTGCGCTTTTAAAATTCAACTACTGACATAAATGAAAATACAAAAAGCTTCTCACATGCAGGGAATGTTTTTTTTTTTCACCAGTGAAACATTTGTGCCCAGCCGCAGTTCTATCCACGGTGCGAAAAGATGACGTTGTGTAACCTCATTGATGTATAACTGGCACAAAAACCGTTGTAGTGAACGCTTTAAGACCAGTTCCATATTTCGAATAACACATTCTTTAACATCTATATTAACAGATATTCTATCACAACCGATCGAAACCAACTTTGTTACATGTATATTAATGTTAATTCGTGTCAAAAAAAATGTGCGTCGTGTTTTCAAAGTCTTTGGCACTCTCCCAGAATTTACACAGATGTGGCCCATATATTCGGAACCAAGTTCTTTTTTCAAGCTCAAGTCTGCTTCTGTTATGATTTTTCTTCTGTCGTCTTCTAGTGATGTAGTCTTGTCTTTACACCCATCAAAGTTTAAAGAAAACGGCCATGATCATAACCTTTTACAAATGAATAAAGCGAATGACTAAAACGATAGAGTGGCCTTTGGTTTGTTTTGTCATGCTGATTTTTTTTTTCTGTCAATAGCATTCAATTGATAGTTTTGTGAGATAATGACCACATATTGAAGTGCACCTGACATGATGGCAGCATCTGCTCGGTCGAAAATGCCCAAACTGTCCAATATTCTGGCTGATGCCAATTATCGTCACTACAGGTGGTGTGACACCTAGCTCGTCAGCATTTTGGCTTTTCAATGATAGCTGATGACGCAGAAAATTGAGTTTGCTCACACTACGTCGTTTTAGTTTACACGCAATATTCATATTCATATTCAAATCTATGAACTGAATAAAATAGACAGTGTTTTTGAAAATGGTCCACAAGACTGTAATAGCTTTCAACATCTTATTTTGTTTTATAAGAATTAAGAAGAGGGCAATATTTATTGAGACAATTTAGTGAGACAATTTAATTTTTCTTAAAATACTGCACTGGTAAATTATTGAGATTGAATCTCATTTACAAATCACTTCTAACTTATTAGCAACTCCTTCTCACTGGCAGGAAATAAATAGATGTAGAGCGATTCCTTGCTTCGGTTATTTTTTAAATACCAATATATAAATTTTAAAATGTTTTTGTAATAGAAAGCATATTTACTGACATATCAAAGCCAGACCCAAATATAGGGGGTAATTCATATGTATATATATATATATATATATATATATATATATATATATATATATATATATATATATATATATATATATATATATATGTATATATATATTAATCTTGGTACACTCATATTTACAGTACACTAAAGCTACACAATACTCACACAGACAAATCTTTCACTGAAAAAACTGGAACTGCCAGCTTTTTAAACTTTAAACCACTTGCAGCAGTATTAAATTTCGAAATTAGTTTATTTTACTTAATTTCCATGAAATATAATATCTCTTATGCAAAGGTAGGTTTAGATTGATAATAAAACGATTATTTTGCGTCAAAAAAAATCTAACCAAAATTAGATCTTTTTCCATTTTTTCCAAATTTCATCGAATTTTCAACTTTTTGTGGCAGTATTAAATTTCGAATTTATTGTTTATTATTATTTTGTACTTAACCTCCATACGATATAACATCTTTTCTGCACTGTTGGATTTTAAAAATTATTAAAATAATTACTTTTTGACAAAAATCATCTAACCAAAATTCGGTCTTTTTTCAATTTTTTTTCGAAAATTCAACCCTTTTGTGGCAGTATTAAATTTTAAAATTAATTTTTTTATTATTATTTTTCCCTTAATCTCCATACATTAGAACATCTTTTCCGCATAGGTAGGTTTTGATGAATGGTAATTTTTTTTTCGCCATAGACAATCGATCCACCTTAATATACACTTTTCATATTTGTATTCAACTTTTTCATAAAAATTGGTATCGATATCGTTAACTGTAACAGATGCTAAATTACTTATATTCTTATAAGTATAATTAAAATTTTATAAATAAAACAAACGAAAATTCACAGTGGTTCATAACGGATATATTCTTGACACAGCACATATTTAAATTAAAAAAAAACTCTTTTAATGAGAAAATGGCAATGTAAAGATACCGAAAATTTTTTTGATTACCTTTTTACATTTGCGTTTAATAGAAATAGATATTGCCACAATAATCAAAACAGTACTTAAAACAACAAAAAAATAATATTTCAAAAATAAATAAAGATACAGTTCTCAAATAAATTACATTTAAAAATACATTTTTCCCCATACGACGGTATAAAAATTGAAAATTTGCGATATTTAGAAGTTTAAAAATTTGCAGTAGCAAAAATTGCAAAATCGAAATCGCATTTATAATTTCAAAGTATTACCATTCCCAAAACGACGCATGAGTCACGCACATTTGGCCTTTATAATAGAGATAATAGCATTGTAAAAGTTTAAAATGTATATTTTAATAATTTAAAAAATGTAAAGAAAGAAGCTATTGATCTTGATTAAACACAGAATTATGTCAAAAGAACCACAATATATAATTTCTGAAATAATACAAAATGATCTTATGAACTTCGCTCATTAGTAACTTCACTGATACGTTCATTAGTTCATTCTTTATCGAAATTTTATCTCAAAATAATATTGGATTAAGCTGTTCATTAATGATGGCTTAATTCTCCAAATGGCCTCATTACAGCAATCTAATAATTCATTACATGGCCGCTTTTCATTCAATTTCGAATTTCTGTTAATTTTTCTTAAGATTTTTCATTATATACTTCAAGAATATCGAACAAAATCAGAGACAAACCTTAATATGAGTAATGTAAATATCAGTCATGCGTAGATTGTGCTATAAGTCTGATTATTGTTTGATTGTTGCAATATATTCCGTCTGATATTAATCCATATACATAATATGCAATAATCTAATTAACCTTTCCTGAAGTCAGAATCCTTTTAATTAAAACAGCGTTTTATGCTAACAGAATATAAATGGTTTATCTAGATGGATGAAAGTTTACTTCTATTGACACTTTTTGTAATCATCGAAGATATGGATAGCATTGCAAAAGTTTAAAATATTGATTTTAATAATAAAAAAAGGTAAAGAAAGAAACTATTGATCTTTTGCCTTGATTAAAGATAGCATTATGTCAAAAGAACCACAATATATGATTTCTGAAATAATAGAAAATAATCTTATGAACGCAGCTCATCAGTAACTTCACTGATTCGTTCATTAGTTCATTCTTTATCAAAATTTTATCTCAAAATAATATTAGATTAAACTGTACATTAATGATGACTTATTACTCCAAATGGCCTCATTACATCAATCTAATAATTTATTACATGGCCGCATTTACTTCAATTCCGAATTTTAGTTGTTTTTTCTTAAGATTTTTCATTAAATAATTCATGATTATGAAACAAAATCAGAGACGGTATCTGAATATAAATAATGTAAATTCCAGTCATGCTTAGATTTTATTATATATGAGATTAAAGGCTTGATTACTGCAGTATATTGCGTCAGTTATTAATGAATATAGCTAATCAGGGCTGCCACAGGCGAGTATTTTATATTCTGTTCGCACCAATATTTTTCTAATTAAAAACTTTGGAACAAATTTTTTTGCAAACGTTGCCAATGTGTTTCTTAACAATTTCTGTTTAGAGAAACTAGTGCCAGTATGAATTAAAAAAATAGTCACCTGTGGAAGCCCTGAATACTCTAATTAACTTTTCACAAATCTAGAATCCCCTTAATAAATACTGTTTTATTTTAACTTAAAATATAAATGGTTTGTCGAGATGGATGAAAGTTTACTTCTATGGGCATTTTCGTAGTCATCGCAGATTTATGAAAAACGATATTAAATTACTAGATAAATTAAAATACATATGAAGTTGAAAGTTTCAAAATTTTTTTACAATCTGAAAATCTAAAATATATAATGTTATTCTAATTATTCATACAAAAGTTTTAAATATTTAATGCTCGCATATTTAAATTTAGATCTGACTAGTTCTAAACAAGATTAAATTAAAGAGTAGCAATCGTTAGTTATTAAAAATAGCATAACTTAAATAAAATTGTAAGATGAAATGTAATATTTCACATTGATTCAACCACTTTTTCAATGTGTCGTAATAAAATGAATTAATAGGAAGTGAATATGTTTCGCCAATAATATTTTCCAAAGCCCCACTTCTATTTCCACTTACATTAAGAATAATAGACCCCCCCCCCCATTTCAAATAGAAGCGACGTATTTCAAATGAATAGGACGGAAATTAATAAAAATATCCCCTGACTGTAGCTTCAAGATTGCAGCCCGAAATTACTAGGAAATATAGATTAAAATGTGTGTCTAAAAATTTAATTTCTGTATAATTGTAATGTATCATCTTTAAAGTAACTAGAAAACAAATATATTTAGTATTTTTTCCCATTTATATTTATCCTAAAATAATACGATTATTAAAATAAAAAATAAATAAAGGTAATAAAATACAATGTTCTTTTTTAATAAAGAATTATAAATAAGGCTAATAAAATATGACAAAAAACATTGTGCATATTAAGAATCATTAATGGCTATATAGCGAACAATATAATTTTCTTTAAAAAGCTAAATAAAACAGACGTACATGTAACTCATCGAGTTTTTCTTATGGAATATCATTATTGTCCTCCTTGAATATTTGCTCTTGTTCTGGTTTTAGACATAACAATTTTATATGAAGTAATTCCTCTAGTTCTGATCAGTTTTCACCAGAATGCTCAATTAACAATTTGTCGACAACCTTAAGGTTCTCATGAAATCGATTGCTTTTTTTTCTTTCAAAACTAATTAATCTTACATTCGACAAAATTTCTCAAATAAATAAATAAATAAAATAGTATTAATAACTTGCCAGTGATAATATTTTCATGGAATGATACTTCGTTTACATCTGATTTGTGAATTTCGTATTTTTGTTTCACTTAAAATAATTTGTTGCGAATATATATGTATATATATATACCGGGTGTCCCAAAAATGGCTGGTGGATTTTAAAATTCAATAACTCGCAAACGGTTACAGCTATTTAAAAAATTTTTGCAGGAGAGTTATGTATACTGTCTTGAGTTTTTTTACCGTAATTTTTTTTTTTAGTTCGAATTTCAAACAATAGGTGGTGCTGACGGCGATTGAAGGCTAGGTCGACGCCTCACTCAGCACTGAAAACCTGGCCTTCAATCACCGTCAGCGCTACCTATTGTATGAAATTCAAACTAAAATAAAAAAATACGGTAAAAAAACTCAAGACATTATACATAACCCTCCTGCAAAATTTTTTTAAATAGCTGTCACCGTTTGCAAGTTATTGAATTTTAAAATGCATCAGTCGTTTTTGGGACTCCCGGTATGTATGATATATAATAAAAAAATAATTATAAATAATTATTTTACTCTAAATGATAGTTATAATTATAAGCAATGGCCACGTTTGGTCTTTTTTTAGGAGAAAAGAGTAGAGATTTTAAATATTAATTATGAAAAAACTATTGCACAACAATTCATAGATTATTACGCACATCTATTTTAATAGTCTAAGAAATAATAGTAAATAAATGTTTTTATACATATATATACATACTTATTGACGAAATATATAATTACAGACAAAAATTACAACATATTAAATGAATATTAAACACAAAATTAAATTTTAATATAAAATATTTGAATATTTATTTAAATAATAAATTGAGTAAGAAACTAGAATTATTCACCATTACCCATTTACTTGGATTTTAGCCTTGGCCATTAACCTTGAACAGACAGCGCTAGCCGCCCCTACATTATTTCACTTTAACGCAAATCTGTGATAGTGGAAACTAATCTTTCGGGTCGAGTGTACTGCTGTTTCTTTGTTCTGTAAGACTTCTTACTTAAATTTTGATTTTAATTTTCCCATTTTCCTCTAAAGTATGTGAAAAAGCTTTAAAGCATGCGTTAATGAACCCGATTATTTTTTCTATGTATGCGGGGGGGGGGGTTAACTTTGAAAAAGCATCGATGCGCTTTCAGACTTCATACCGCAAGTGCTTTGGATATAAAGTAGGTGAACAAGATGTGAAATGGACACCTCATTCTTGTTATACATGAAGTGTTACAATTTCCAGGCGTAGATGAAAGATACGAGAAAGAGTATGCCTTTGCTATACCAATGATGTGGCGCGAGCCTAAGGATCATATATCTGACTGCTACTTTTGTATTGCAAAAATTAAAGGATACTCTGCAAGAAGTAAACCTTAATTAGAGTACCCGAACTTAGATTCAGGAATGCGACCAGTATTACATAATGATGATTTACCAATACCGAAACTTCCAGAGAATTTTACATATGACGGTGCAGCATTAGTTCATTGAAATCAGAACTGAAATTCCCTCTACATCTGACATAAACTATTCTCCTTGCATAAATGAAGAACCACACCTAATTATTAAAAAAGTACTAAACGATCTTGTGTGAAACTTAAATTTATAAAAGAAAAATTCAGAATTACTTAGATCAAGATTGCAAGGATAGAATCTCCTTATAAACAATAAAAAGATATCTATTTAACGCAATCGACATAAGAAATATTTGACATTTTTTTAAAGAAAAAGTGATTTATGTTATTGTAATTATATAAGTGGTTTAATGTCCTCTTTAAACTGTCAATATAACTCGGAATAATGGCGATTGTTCGTCAATGGTTCGAAAACCAGCTTGAACGCTGCGCTTCTTCTTAATGGAAAAGCTTTGCCGTCTTTTCCAATAGCATATTCTTGCATAATAAAAGAGTCATGATATTATGAAAATACTCCTTCATGAAAGTCATTTCTCACATCATGATTGGAATATATGTGCGGACTTTAAAGAAATCGCCATTCTTATTGGTATGCAGCAAGGTCATACAAAATATTGCTCTTTGTATTGCAGAACAAAGCATGAGCATTACACCAAAAAGAAGTGGCCAGAGCGCAAACAATATATTGGAGATGACCAAAAATATCCAAAACGTTCCTCTAATCGATAAAAAGAAAGTTATTCTTCCACCTTTATACATAAAGTTGGGACTGATGAAGAATTTCGCTAAAGCTATGAATAAAGAAGGTCGTGGATTTCAGTATCTGCAAGAACAATTTCTATCGATATGCTGTGCAAAAATTTAGGTGGGTATTTCTATTGGCCCACAAATTAGACACGTTATGAAAGACACAAATTTTGAGGATACATTAAGTGATGCAGAAAAAAAGCATGGATCGTTTTTTAAAATGTTGTGACACATTTCTTAGCAAATCGTCGAATTCCTACCTGTGAAACATTAATTAAAGACATATTAAAAATTTATAAAGATTTAGGATGTTAATTGTCATTGAAAATTCACTTTTTAGCATATCATATAAATTTTTCCCTCGCAAATACAGGAACTGTGAGCGACGAGCATGGAGAGCGCTTCCACCAGGATATTTCTGCAATGAAAATCTGATATCAAGGTAGGTGGACCCTTAATATGCTCGGAGATTAATGTCGGGATTTTATTAGAGAAGCTAGTGATTGATCCTATAATATAGCATCCACAGATATGACATTTACCGCTGCATAAATTATGAAATTTCTTATTAATATCATATCTTTTTACAAAAATTCTTTAACATTTTTCTGAAACTTTCTAAACAACGCATATTTTCATGTTTTAATATTAAATTCAAGTTTATAAGTGTTTAATTAAAAGCTTGTCATTGCTAAAATACCAAATGATTAATTTCATAAGGTATATGTATTGACACTAAAAAAAATCAGATTTTCAAGATTATAATTTTTTTTAAATCTGTGGGTGATGGAAACTTTTTCATTTCATTATCTTTTACAGCACCACCGAAAATATAAAAGTCACCGAATACTTAGTTAGAAACAGAAACATTGTTTATCAGTATTATTGACTAAAATATAATGTTTTGACATCTACGACAAGCAGAGATTGACACACGCGTCATAAATATTGTCCATTTCCCAAAACAAAAATTTCAAGTATTCAAAATTGACTTTAAAAAATCTGCTTTTGCATTTCTCCGGTTTTTTAATTTTACAAAATTTACTAAGTTAAATTTTGAATTACCGTGCTGAAGCTTCTCAAATGATAAACAAAACTTTGGTATGCGAAATTAACTCAACATCATCGCCTGTTGAGAATCCCAATGATCAATTTATATAAAATAGTAAGTTGGGAAATATGGACAACAAATAAAATCGTGTCTTAAACCTTACTATGTAAGTAATTGACTTTTGGGTATATTGCAGATTTGCAACCAGTTGTTAAAAATGATTAACCTCACCATGTCTTTTTTTTACTTTATTTTTTCTCATACTATGTCCTTTTAAATTATTGGAAATTAATAAATTTCGAAAATGAAATATTAATTTACTTATTATTCTTAAAAAAATTAACATGTTGTTCACTTCCGTAAAATAATAATCTTTAGTTTATTTTTTTATTTAATATTTAAATACGACGGTTATTAAGCCATTGATGTTTAATTTTTAATTGCTTCATAATGCTATTACATTTTTCACTATGGATTTTTTTTTACTATACTAATTTTTGGTTAAATTTACACATATGTAAGCCTTGTAATGACCGACAACAAAAAGTTGAAGGGAAATTTAATCTGTTTTATAATTTTCAAATATGCATTAAAAATTCAAATTATAACGGGAATAGAAGAAGAAATATTAATCATGCTAAAATTTTCATTTTCATATAATTTATATGCCAAGTTTTCGATAAAAAAATAAAATGTTCATTTTTATCATCTTGTCTTTTATTATGCTTGAATGAATATTTTTATATTACAAAATAAAGACAAAATAAATGTATTTTTTACGATCATAAAAATTAATCATTCCAGAATGTCAAACTTTTCTTTTACAATATTTTGTTAACTTTCCGTTCACCTAAAACGCAGGTTTATTGCATTTTTAATATTTTTTACTTTCCTCTATCTTTATAAGAAGAAATTATTTGATTGGTGAAAATTTTCGAATTTCGGTTTTTGACGAATTTGTATATTTTCGTTGTCAGAAATTCCAAAAAACTTACAAACTTACACATACAAACATACGTTTAAACTGGCCAACATTTTTTCAAAATGTCTATCTGGTGTCTGTCAGTCCGTCCGTGTGTCTGTCTGTATGTGACATATAATTTATGAGCACTCTATCTCAAGAACTAATGCACGATATTTAATAGTAATTTATATTCAGGTATTTCCAGATGTAAATTGATAGCGATTAGTTTTTGATATAAATCGATGAAAAAGTGGTGCTGCTATGCTGCCTTTTTTTTACGATTTCCACAACAACTCTATCTCAAGGACTACTGCATAGATTTGCCGCAAACTTCATATTCGGTTAGTCCTCAACATAAATGGTAGCGATTTACGTTTTCATGCAAATCGCTCAACAGTTGAGCTTCTATGCTGTGTTCTTTACACAAATTAATGCAAAAGTTTTTAGCAAACTTCAGATTCACCAAATTATTCATATAAAGTGTTTTTATTTTTATTTTTTAGCTTCTGTAAGCCCAATACGTAGCTTTGCTATGCTTATTTTTCCTAATTTCCGCAAAAGCTCTATTTCAAGAAATGATGAACAAATTTGTCTATGGATTCGGGTGTACCTTGATAAATATTATTGCTGATTATGTTTTATGTAAATCGCACAATGGGTGGCCCTTTTAATCTGCATTTATCCCAATATCTGCAATAGTCCTATTACAAGAATTAATGCACGGAATTTCATACCATTAGAATCCTCACGATGGAGATAGATTCTCAATAAATTTTAGCAATGTGATAAGGAGTTTTCAAGTAATAAACATGAAAACAATAAAATAAATCCATATTGTCCTATCTAAATAGTTTTATTTATACTTTTAAGGACGCATGAAAAGTAAAACGGTTGAAATTTCTGTGTATTTAATTACTGGCCTAAAAATTGTAGCTAAAAGTTGATGGCGCTAAATGTTTACGCACCTAAAAGATTAAGTCCTGGAAGGTTTTAAAATTACATTTTTTATGCTTTTCTGTGTGTATACATATATTTTTCTTTTTTTGCCTATTATTGTCAAATAATATGTTTTCGATTCCACAAAAAGTTTTAAGGTGATATATTCTACAGTTTTTTAGAAAAGTGTTCCGAATAGACACATTATTAAAAGAAAAATATGTTAAAAGTTAATTAAATCTTCTTAAAAACTAATTTTTGCATGAAATTAATTTATTTTTATATTTATGTATATTAAAATGCGTATATTTACTGTAAAAAAAAAGAAAATACATTTCTGTCTTTATTTTTAAGTAAAATACATGTCGGTAAATATTTTGCAAAATCATCATCGCTTAATTTATTGAGTTGTTCCATGTGCACTTAAGAAAGCAATTTAAGCTAGAAATAGCAAAAATAAGATGAAAAAGCTCGAAGTACAGAGTACAACACATTAATAAAATAAAAAGTATAAAGAGCGATCATAAGACTCTGAATAGTAGATAACAAACTATTTATTTCATGAGTTAATGCATTTTGGGCTGTGCATATAAAAGTTATCATTTTAGGGTAGAGAAAGGGTCTGGCATATAATATAGCAAGATATGTTTACATGGAGAGAGAGGGGCGTTACTCTTGGTATCAAGTTCTTTTTTTTGATAGAATCAAATACCTCTTTTTATTTTTACTTTCTTCTATCTTTACAAGAAGAAAGTATTGGATTCATGAAAATTTTCGACTTCCGGTTTTCGACGTATTTATACGTTTTAGAAGGTCCTGAACACGTTTTGACTATTTTTAGAAAATGCCTGTCTGTGAGTCTGTCCGTCTGTCTGTCTGTCTGTCTGTATGTGACAAAAAATTTGTGGGCGTTCTATCTCAAGAACTAATGCTCGAAATTTAATAAAATTTTATATTCAGTTAGACCTTGATATGAATTAGTGCCTATTGGTTTTTGGTGAATATTGGCCAGCAGGTGGTGCTGCTATACTACGTTTTTCATGATTTTCAAGATTGCTATATCTCAAGAACTAATGCACAGAATTTCACGAAACTTCAGATTCTGTGACCCCTTGATATACATAGATGCTGATTAGGTTTTGGTGTAAATTGGCCAGCAGGTGGCGCTGCTATGCCACGTTTTTCATGATTTTCATGATAGCTATATCTCGAGAACTAATGCACAGAATTTTACCAATCTTCAGATTCCGCGATACCTTGAGATACATAGGCGCTGATAAGGTTTTGGTGTGAACTGCCCTATATGTGGCGCTGCTATGCTACATTTTGCACGATTTTTGCGATAGCTATATCTCAAGAACTAATGCAGAGAACTTCATCAAATTTTAGATTCTGTTACACGGGAATATATAACATAATTAGACGCTGATTACATTTTGGTATTAACCTTGCAACAGGTGGTGCAGCTATGCTGCATTTTGCACGATTTTTCCGATAGTTATATCTCAAAAACCAACGCACAGAGTTTCATCAAACTTCAGATTTTGTTACAAAATGACATATAACATAATTACACGATGATTACGTTTTGTTATAAATCCTTCAACTGATGGTGCTGCTGTGCTATATTTTACACGTTTTTTTTAAACTAGCTATATCTCAAGAACTAATGCACAGAATTTCATCAAACTTCAGATTCTTTTACACCATAACGTAATTAGACGCTTTTTTACGTTTTGGCATAAATTGTCCAAGATATGGTGTTGCTGTGCTAAGTTTTGCAGTTTTTTTTGTTATAACTATATCTCAAGAACTAATGGACGATATTCCATCAAATTTCAGATTCTGTTAGATCTTGACTTAAATAGATGCTTATTAGGTTTTAGTATAAATTACCCAACATGAGGTACTTCTAAGCTCATTTTCTCAGAATATTAATTAAATTTTGCGTTTTAGCCTTTTCGGATACCAGAATCTCATTAGGCTAGGTCAAATGTTCGAGGAAATTCAATAGTGGGTAACTTTAAAGTCACCACGTTTTTTTTTTTTTTTTTTTTTTTTTTTTTTTTTTTTTTTTTTTTTTTTAATATATATATATATATATTAAAATATACTTATGAGATAGAAGAAAGTTTTGGGTTTGACACATCCAACTAGTTGACATGGTCTTTGGTTTGAAATAGTATTAGTCTCTTATATATTTTTATGAACATACAAAGTTATTAAAAAGACAAAATTATTGTAGAATTATCTAATTATAAAATTTTGGAATACTAAAAACAGTTAGACATTCCTATTCGTCTTCATATATGATCACGGTTCGAGAAACCATTTACGCAATATATTTGAAATACACCTTGTATTTACTGATAAATAAAAGAGAAAGACCGTTGTCCACTTGTTTGTTGATAAGAATTACTATCTGCCCCTCCCACCCCTCTTCAGTTCGGGCCAAGTGCAACAAAACTTTATTACTGTTAAAATACATGAAGTAAAAAAAGTATAAAATGCTTAGTAACTATTTTTGTTTAGTTTTATTCGGTATAAAGTGATATTTTATTGACTTGTCTTCATTTGAATCAATAAAGAATACAAAACAAATGTAACCAGTTATATATATATATATGTATATAGATATATATATATACATATATATATATATATATATATATATATATATATATATATATATATATATATATATATATATATATATATATATATATGTAATAAAATAAAAAAAATTGCGCCATTTTGTTCTGTCTTAACTTCAATTCTAAAATTTGTGGAACATATTTCAATCTTAGTTTCGTAATGTATTAACTTGTAACAGCTAAAATTCTTTTTCTTATTTTATTTATTAATACATTTTTGCTTGCTTCTCAAAAAGGCGGGAAGTATTTCGTAACCTTTTTACTTTCTGAAATATTCCCGGGATTTTAATTTAATTTTTTTTATTTAACATCGCGCGATCGATGTTATTGCGCGTTGTTAAAGGGCTTGTTATTTGCGAGGTAAAAAATAGACCCTGCCCGAGAACACGCCTCCATATCCCAATCAGAGCTGATCATCTTTCGACGTTTAGACTCGAGTTAATCCTAATTGGATTTTTAAATTGATTGAAGCGGAGTAGGAGGGAAGTTTGTCATGAAAATGTTCAACATTCATTTGGCTTTTTAGGAGCGTTAGAATGCATATTTCCTTTAAACTGCTCGGAAGCCATGTCATTTTTTTCGAGAATGTAGAACGCCGGAATGTTGCAGCTTAGTGAGCGAAGACCGTAGAGATGGATGTGTGGAACGGTAATCTGTGGAGTAACTTAACTTCGTGCTCTAAATAATAAAGAAATAAAACTCACTTTCTTGCATTGTTATAGGAGAAACTTCTACGAGAACAAATCCTTGGCTTATCCACTTACCAGAACGACTGCTCTGCTCATCCTGTTATTGATTCTTTGTGAATAGTAGTATTCTACAGCCAACATGGTATTCTACTAGAGCTTATACACTATTATAAAGTATTGTCGTCGTACCATGACATTGATTAGCCGGCAGGATGAAAAATGAACCGGCGTACTACTTTTGAGAAAAGTAAATTAACGTGGCTTAACAACTACCAACTGCTTTACGTCTGAGAATTGCTTCACCGCGCTGATTATGCATGCGCCATTTCGCCGAGCTCGTAACTAATTGCTGGAACTTCTGCCTTTTTTTTATTTTCATCTTAAACAATCCTGAGTTTGGCTAAATGTACAACAGGAATTTAGAGGAAGAAAATTGAAGGTGCACCTTCTCTTCCATACGTACGGGTGATCTTTTTATTGTGAAATATGCGTCGCATTTGAACGAGAAAAATTGCAGTTGTAAGATATGCTAGAAATTTTTTTTTCTTATAAAAGTAACTTGAAACAACATCTTCATGTGCATACAATGATAAACCTTTCAGCCGTGAAAAGGGATCGTCTTATAAAGTTTTCTTTGTGATATTATTTGACATCGACAGGTGAGAAATCCATCGTTTGTGAAATATGTCTCCAGCAATTTAGATCCATCGTTTGTGAAATATGTCTCCAGTATTTTAGATCCATCGTTTGTGAAATATGTCTCCAGTATTTTAGATCCATCGTCTGTGAAATATGTCTCCAGTATTTTTTTTATATATAATTAACCTCTACGAAACTATCTGATGATTATCAAGATAAAGAACATCTGAGCAGTGAATCATTTTGATAAAGAATTTTCTTCATCGATGTTGTTCAAAAGCCGCGAAGACTAAATTAATACCACAATTTTTTTTCTTTTTCCTTCCAAATAAAGTCTAGGTTCCGTTATTCTTTTTTAGAGATCAAGATTGTAAGTTATTATTTATTATTTATCCTATTTTGTTAGTGTTATTGTTTAAGAAATTTTAATAATAATTTCTTTATTTAATTTTTTTATTTTTTATATTTATTACAGATATTAAAAAATAAATTTGTTCTTAATTTATATTAATTGAAATTTTCTGCGGATAGAAAATTTACTTAAGTTTAAAAAATGTTCAGAGTACTAAAGAGAGAAAATTATTTTTGTTCTTAAAATTATTAGTTGTGTATTTCCTATGTATTGAAACCGTGATATTTATTTCTTATTTACTTATTTATTCCTTATTTATTATTTTCACATGAATTCAAACACAGAATTAATTAATTTATTATTTATTATTCATTATTTTTATTTTTATTTATTGAAATATTTGAAGTATAGTAATTGAATTACAGTAATTGAAGTGTAGCATTTAAATATTTTCCGTATGAATTATCCCTCTTTTATGTTACTAAGATCAGGATTAGTAAAAGAAGAAAAAATGTCAGAAAATAAACTTGATATTGTCCCTTTTGACTTTGGGTCGGGCATAGATATTTTTAAATGGTTTAAACATTTTGATCGAGAATGTTCGGGAGAAAAAAAATGAGTGGAAAAAACGCAATATTTCAAAATATTTAAAGGGGGAAGCGCTAAAAGATTATATAAATGATTGTTTGGATTGTGCTACTTATAAGGAAATTGTCGAGATTTTAACAGAAAAATTCATTCACGTTAGAGATCAAAAATATTCTGAGTTTACTTCCTTAAAGTTAAATGATCTAAGTGATTTGGATTCTTATTTTAGAAAGAAAGTTGAGATTGGAAGACAACTTCAGCTTGGGAAAAATTTAATTATACAGGGATTAACTGATGGGCTTAAGCCGGAGTATCAAAATTGTTTAATGATAAACCCTCCTTCCAATACTCGTGAATGGTTTCGCATTGCGAAACAATTAGCAGCGATTCCAACTCACAACTCTAATAACAACAACAGAAATTTTCAACAAACTAGATCTATGCACAATCCCAATCCTCAGCCCAGACATTGGACTCGACCCACTCCAAACAACCCAACCCAAAATTTTAATCCTAGATTTTTCACTCCTAGAATACCTACGACTCATTATCAAAATAACTACCCAAGTCGTCCATGCAGAATATGTTTAAACGGAGGTATACAAAATGCGTATCATTGGGTGAGGAGTTGTATATTTAACACAAATTCATTGCAATCTCAAACTCCTGCTCATATACAACCACCCCCTACTAATAATATTTGACAATTATTTATTCCTGGATATGTGGACAATAAAAAAGTGTATTGTGTGGTTGGATCAAGTGTCTCAATTTTACCTCTAAAATTTGTTCGATATTTAAATGGTAATTTACATAATGTTTCCCCTATTACAATTAGACAGGCACAAGGAACTCTTACAATTAATAAATATTGTCGGTTATGTATTAAATTTGGTAATATAAAGAGGTATGTTAATTTTTTAGTAAGTGAGATAGATTTGGACTACGCTGTTTTAGGTTTACTTGATTGTGCCAAATTTAAATTGAAAATTGATTGTGCAAAAAGCCAGGTGCTACAAGGCAACATTACGTTAAACCAACATGTCAACATATCCAGTGATAATTTAGCATTGCTTCATTTTGATATTATAAAAAATGATACTACTGTGCAACCCGATTATGGAAATATCATAACTCCTGAATCCTTGCCGCGAACTAATAAAGATGATTATAATCTATTGGGGGATCTGAATGCTATTCAAAATGAAAATGTAAGGGGACTTTTAAGGGATTATTTAGATATTTTTGCCAAAAATAAATATGATGTAGGGAGAATTAATATTGAACCTCAGCGTATTTATCTTAAATCTGACCTACCAATATCTTTGAGGCATTATCGTACATCCACTGCTGATGAAAAAGAAATCTCTCAGCAAATTCAATCCTTATTAGCGGCTGGATTAATTAAAGAAAGTTATAGCCCATATTCTTCCCCAGTTGCGTTAGTAAATAAACGAGATGAAGGCAAAAAACCCAAATGTGTGTTGATTACCGAAAAATAAATTCTATTATAAAAAATGACGTTGAACCTTTGCCCCGAATAGATGAAATTTTAGACAAATTAAGTGGTGCCCAATATTTCTCTACACTAGATTTAGCCTCAGGCTATTGGCACATACCTATTCACCCAGCAGATTACGAAAAGTTAGCCTTTACTACTAATTGTGGGCTCTGGGGATGGAATGTTCTCCCCTTTGGTGTAAAGGTAGGCCCCCAATTTTCAATAGGACAATTAAAAGAATTCTTACAAAATATAAAATAGACTTTGCTTGTTATTATTTTGATGATATAAATATTTTTTCTAAATCAATAGATGAACATATACAGCATCTCATCCAAATTTTTGATTTATGTCGAAAAGAAAATATTAAATTAAAATTATTTAAATGTACTTTTGCTCAAAAGCAAATGAATTTTCTAGGGTATGAAATCCAAAATGGAACTTTAACTCCAGCTAATACTAATATAGAAACAATTAAAAAACTAAAACCTCCTACTAATACTAAAGAATTACAAAGATTTCTTGATTCTATAAATGTGTATCATAAATTTATTGACAAATATGCTGAAATAAGACACCCCTAAATAAATTAATTAAGAAACATACTTTTTGGGAATGGAATTCTGAATGTCAAAACTCTTTCCAAAAATTAAAAGATGCCCTCATTGCTGAACCAATTTTAAAGATTTATGACCCAAAATTACCCCATACACATGTTTGTTGACGCTTTTCAGGTGGCGATAGGTGCAGTTCTTAAACAACCCGACCATAATAACTTTTTACGTCCTATTGCTTATTTTTCTAGAGAATTGGGAAGTTATGAGAAAAATTATTTCATTACCGAATTAGAGTGTCTTGCTATCATTGATACTTTAGATAAATTTATCATTACTTTCACGGTGTACAATTTACCATCCATACTGATCATGCATTTCTTGTTTGGTTAAAAAATGTCAAATATTTAATAGGTCGATTATTTAGGTGGTCATTGAAGTTAAGTATGTTCGATTACAAAATAAAGTACTTAAAGGGATCTACAAAAGTCGAAGCCGACATGTTATCCAGAAACCCTATTTCTCATTTTTTTAGACCCCTTACTTTTCTTCTTGACGTCAAAGAGATTATTGAGATGCAAGAAATAGAAAAAGTGTTTGGATAAAATTATATTAATGACAATGGACTTATTATAGTTAAAAGAATAGGTTTTCGTAAAGTGGTAGTTCCCATGTCCCTAAGAAAAAAACTGCTTGAACTTCTGCTCATGAACAGTTTGGTCACCCTGGTGTTCAAAAAATGCAAAATTTAATTTCTCCTAACTATTATTGGCCAGATATGACCCAAAACATTACCAACTTTTTTAAATAATGTGATATTTGCCAGAAAAATTAAAAACCTAGACAGAAAAAATTTGGCTTATTACAAGCTATGCCCACTACAGATCAACCTTTTGACTGTCTGTCTGTTGATACTGTAGGAGTATTCAATTATTACAATTCTACAAAAAAATATCTCCATATTATTATAATAGACCATGCAACAAGATATGTTTGGGCATTTCTTTCCAAAAGTGTCACTACAAAAACTTATACAAATTGTCTGAAACAAATCTTCAATATCAAAATCACTCAACAATTATTCTGTTTTAGTAAGATTTCCAGTTTACAGCCCCCTTAAAAAAATACTAAGTGACAGGAATGCTGCTTTTACTTCTTCAAGATTCAAAAAATTCCTGCGAAATCATAATATTAAACAACGTTTGACCACTGCCCATCATCCACAAACGAATGGGAAATGTGAAAGAGTAAATTAGACAATAGTAACTAAATTAAAATGTAAAGTAAACTCCACTACCTCTAAAATTCCTGGACTAGGCTTTTAACAGAGGTAATTAATGAATATAATAATACATCCCACTCTATTACTAAATTTCCATCTGCTTACTTGCTTTTTGGCCAATTGCTCAATGACTCCCCCTTACCACAAAAATATTATCCCTCTGTTCATGAAGCACTTAAAATTGCTAAAGCAAGAACTGATGAATTTCATTTAAAAAATAAAAGATATTATGATAAAGATTATATCGAACCAAAATTTAAAATAGGAGATCTAGTTATCTATGAAGAATTTCAGTACCCTAATACTAGAAAGTTGTCACAAGTAATTAGTGGCCCTTATAAAATTCTTAACAAACTTTCCGAAGTAAATTTTGAAATTGATAGGCAAACCCAGTTCAAAAGTTCAGAAATAGTACATGTGTCTAAATTAAGGCCTTATTATTCTCCTGATACATTTAAATTAAGTCATGAGCAACAACCCCCTATTCAACAACAACAAACTCAAGTAAAAGCTGTAGCTTAGACTCTATCTCTAGTTTATTATCATTTTATAATTTTTCTTTCTTTCTCTTAAAAAGTAAATTTCTTTCCATATTTTAATTCAGATAATATCCTGTAATTCTTACAGAATGGCAATGATATCTCTTGACTGCAGCGAGAATGTCACTTGTATGGAAATTTTTATGTTTGTTTGTTTATGCCGGCGTAGACGGACAAAGTAAAATTTTCTTATATTGTATTGAATTACTCTAGTTATAACTTAGAATAATATAATAACAAGTAAATATTAAGTCAATTTTTTTTTCAACTGAACCTATTTGTAATACTAAAATTAATCTATCAATTATTAAATTCATTATTTGCCAAGTGACAAAATTTTTATCACTTTAATTTAATTTTTTTTCTCTTTTTCTTTGCTGCTACATTCCAGTCCAAGTACATGTCAATTAGAATTTAATTTTGTTTCTTTTTCTCTTTCCTTCTTTCATCTTGCAATGTTTTATCACACCGAGAAAATATTTATTGCGTAATTATTTGACATTAATAAATCTCGCCTTTTTTTATTTATAATTATTTCTGTTTAAGAATCTTAGTAGTTGGAAAGTCACTTGCATTCTCAAACATGAACAATTTTTTTTTTTTTTTTTTTTTTTTTTTTTTTTTTTTTTTTTTTTTAATCGTATTATATTTAATTTTTTTTTTGTACATATGCCTACTTAATCCTGCATTCGAATTACAAGATTAAGTAAATGATTACATAATTGATTTATTCTTTTAATTCTCGAATTACAAGATTAAGTAAATGATTACATAATTGATTATATTCTTTATTCTATTCCACTTCTCTCTCTATTTCATCCCAAAAATACCTGAGATAAGATAAACGAGATTGAGTATATAATTTAGAATTAAAAGAATGTCTTTTGAAATATTTACTATTACTTATTGAAAGATTTATTTATACCCATTATGAGAGTAACTTATATTTACTTATGATATTTATTATCAGTGATATATTTTTTTTATTATGTTTCTTTATTATACTGTTTGTGTATTACATTGTTAAAAATTATTATTACTATATTAATAACTATAAAATGTGTTACTATATTGAATTACAAGTATAAAGTATTTTCACAAAGATACACAAATATGGAACTGTTATAAAGGTGCAAGGACTCAATCACATGAAAACTGAACTGTTGTTATAATATTAGCTGATGAAAATTAATAATGATATAATTAGGCTCCTTGAAAAAAGAGGTATGCACTATACCACTCTAATTCTGAGCCTTTGAGGATTTTTTGAAATGAACTCTCAAAATTTATGTCTAGAACTTTCCAGTGAATTTCTTCATATTTAGATTTGTCATTATCATGAATGCATTCAACGTTATTTTATTTTTTTCATGTAAGCATATTAAGATTAGTTGTTTATATTTTCAACTTACTTCCTGGTGTGTACTGCTAAACAAAATCATATCTTGTATTTTTATTGATGCCTATTTCATTGTATGTAAATATAAAGTCATTCCACGCATCACCTTAGTATTCCTAAATTTAAATTCTATATTTATATATATATAAATATTTAATTTACTTTTTCTTTTATTTAGTATCTAATTATTATTACTTATATCAAAAACTTCGTGATCTAAGTCTGCATCATCTCCCTTTCTGTGAAATTGCAGATCTCAGACCTACATTTTCACCCGTCTTTCTGGGATGGGGGATTTGTAATAAAAAAAAAATTGCGCTTTTTGTTCTCTCTTAACTTTAATTCTAAAATTTGTGGAACATATTTCACTCTTAGTTTTGTAATGCATTAACTTGTAACAGCTAAAATTCTTTTTCTTATTTTATTTATTAATAAATTATTGCTTGCTTCTAAAAAAGGCGGGAAGTATTTCGTAATCTTTTTACTTTCTGGAATATTCCCAGGATTTTAATTTTATTTTTTTATTTAACATCGCGTGATCGTGGTTATTGCGCGTTATTAAAGGGCTTGTTATTTGCGAGGTAAAAAATAGATCCTGCCCGAGGACACGCTTGCATAGACCAATCAGAGCTGATCATCTTTTGACGTTTAGACGCGAATTAATCCTAACTGGATTTTTAAATTGATTGACGCGGAGTAGGAGGGAGTTAGTTTGTCATGAAAATGTTCCACATTCATTTGACTTTTTAGGAGCGTTAGAATGAATCTTTCCTTTAAACTGATCGGAAGCCATGTCATTTTTTCCGAGAATGTAAAACGCCGGAATGTTGCAGCTTAGTGAGCGAAGGCCGTAGTGATAGATATGTGGAACGGTTATCTGTGGAGTAACTTAAGTTCGTGCTCTAAATAATAAAGAACTAAAACTGATTTTCTTGCATTATTATTGGAAAAACTCCTACGAGAACAAATCCATGGCTTATCCACTTACCAGAACGACTGCTCTTCTCATCCCGCTATTGATTCTTAGTGAATAACAGTATTCTACAGCCAACATGGTATTCTACTAGAGCTTATACACTATTATAGAACATCGTCGTCGTACCATGACATATATATATATATATATATATATATATATATACATTATATATATAGAAAAAATACATTTTGATAACGATATCCTTACCAGGGTGGGGTGATGATAATTTATGATTTCGGAAGATGGGTTAGAAGTCCGAAATTATCTAAAAGTTTATAACGTTATATTTGTACAGCCCCTTGGTCTAAAGATGTCAGCAGCAAACCATTGTCTTAAAATTTACATTCAGTGGGTATTATCGAAATTGAGTTATGCCGCAATGTATGTAAAACTGCTCTCTGCATTAGCGCTGACATCAACAATTATCCCAATCGAAGCAAAATTAGAAGACCCTATATTTTGTTTTACATTGCGGACATTAAATTTAACATAAAATGCAGAATGCAAGATGAAATCTACACGACTTCAAGATATTACTGCTTTCAGATTGGGAAATCGTAGCATCAATAATTTGTAAATAAATCATACGTGGGATTAAGATGTCTAACTTAAAAGCTGCTCGAGTAACTTCACAACTTTATTTATTACAAATGGGTCAATCCATTTCAAGTGGTCCAGCACTGGTCGCTCGACTATTTTTAAAAAATCTGAAAATTTTCGAACAACAACTCTAACACGACGGAAGTTCAAAATGACCGTTATTTTAATTTTACTATTTTTTGTTTATTCATAGCGGCCATCTTTGTTTCATCGTGTGCAGCGATTTTCTCAGATACTAGGATACACAAAATTGTAAATATCTCGTCTTTTATTGTCCCAATTGAAATGGGATTTTCAGCATTTTGTTCACAATAAAATAGGCTAAATGTAAGGGGGTAGAATAATTTTGGAAAATAAAATTTTACAGGTGAAATTTTAGCACAAAATTTAAGATTTTTCCCAAAATCTATCCGTTTGCAAGAGGAAATTTTTCATTCAAGGAAAACTGTCACACTTACAAAATTTTTCCTACAAATAGGTCAAAAGTGCGTGTACCCATACACCAAGTCCCAGATCTGAGAGTTGTTTTCTCTTTGTAAAAAAATTTCCGAAATTCGTCAATAATTTCGAAAATCGCACTTTTTATTCTTTGATATCTCTGGTGGAACACGAGATAAAAATCTGAAATTTTGGCCTTTGATAGTATTGTGTAGTAATGTTATGTATAAAAAATTTCAAGAAGGAGATTTCACTATAAGCTGAGATACGGTGATTAAAAAATTTTAAGAAATGCTATTATGAGTACATTAGGAGAAATAAGATTAGTTTCATTTGTTACAATATTTACACTGAAAATATCGTTTGTTGAAAACAGTTTAATAATAAATGTTTAATTTACAAAGATACTACATATGCTCATCAAAGAGCTTAACACTATTTACGAGCGATGTTATGAGTTTGACCAGTTACTGTTGTCAGTCCATCAGGCTGTTCTTTCTCAAAATTTTATTTGAAGCCACCCAAGTCTTGTTATCCCTTGTTACCTTGAATGAAATTCTCTAGGTTTAATCATTGCAACAATGTCAACTCGATCAGTTGCAACACATTGTCTGAAATTTACTTTTCCTGAAATGTGTACCGAGTAAAATTGTTGCAATAGCATTTCTAGTAGGTTTGTTCCTCTGGACAAATAGTGTATTGGCTTAGCATACATTCTGAATTGTTTAAATCACACAGAAGTATTTGAAGATGATCTTTGTAATTAACATTTAACTTTGCATCCTCAACCATTAGTTTAACATTTTGCAGGTATGAACAATTACATAGTAGATTACAAAAATTTGGCAGTATTGTTTTCACATATTGTCATGTCATATCTCAGCTTGTAGTCAAATCTCCTTCTTGAAATTTTTTGTACATAACACTACTACAGAATACTATCAAAGGCCAGAATTTCAGATTTTTATCTCGTGCTCTACTAGAGATATCAAAGCCTAAAAAGTGCGATTTTTTTAATTTTTGACGAATTTCGGAATTTTTTTATCAAAGAGAAATTAACTCCCAGGTCTGGGACTTGGTGTATGAGTACACGCATTTTTGACCTATTTGTAGAAAAAATTGCGTAAGGTTGACAGTCTTGTGGAACAATTACATAGTAGGTTACAATAGTTTGACAATATTGTTTTCACATATTGTCCATGTCATATCTCAGCTTGTAGTCAAATCCCCTTCTTGAAATTTTTTGTACATAACACTATTACACAATACTATCAAAGGCCGTAATTTCAGATTTTTATCTCGTGCTTCACCAGAGATATCAAAGTCTAAGAAGTGCGATTTTTAAATTTTTTGACGAATTTAAGAATATTTTTCGCAAACAGAAATTAACTCCCAGATCTGGGACTTGGTGTATGCGTGCACGCACTTTTGACCTATTCGTAGAAAAAAATTGTGTAAGGTTGACAGTCTTGTGGAACAATTACATAGTAGGTTACAATAGTTTGACAATATTGTTTTCACATATTGTCCATGTCATATCTCAGTTTGTTGTCAAATCTCCTTCTTGAAATTTTTTGTACATAACACTACTACAGAATACTATCAAAGGCCAGAATTTCAAATTTTTATCTCGTGTCCCACCAGAGATATCAAAGCCTAAAAAGTGCGATTTTTGAAATTTTTGAAGAATTTCGGAATATTTTTCACAAACAGAAATTAACTCCCAGATCTGGGACTTGGTGTACGAGTACACGCAATTTTGATCTATTAGTAGAAAAAATAGTGTAAGGTTGACAGTTTTCCTTGCATGAAAAATTACCTCTTGCAAATGGATAGATTTTGGAAAAAATCTTAAATTTTGTGCTAAAATTTCACCTGTAAAAATTTATTTTTCAAAATTATTCTACCACTGTACATTTAGCCTATTTTATTCTGAACAAAATGCTGCAAACCCCATTTAAATTGGGAAAATAAAAGACGAGATATTTACAATTCTGTGTATTCTAGTATCTGAGAAAATCGCTGAACACGATGAAACAAAGATGGCCGCCATGCACAAACAAAAATTAGTAAAATTAAAATAACGTTCATTTTGAACTTCCGTTATGTTAGGGTTGTTGTACAAAAAATTTCAGATTTTTAAAAAATGGTCGAGCGACCAAAAAAAATATTTTCTGGACCACTTGAAATGGATTGACCCAAATATAAAATTTTTAAAATAGAAAATAGACCGTTTGTATTTGATAAAGATAGTTCTAGTAGCAAATGATTAAGGAAATTAAATTTGCATTAAACGCCAGCCTTTTTATATCAATTTATAGGCGAATTTAGAGAACTTTCTAAAGTAAAATTGAACAAAAAGTCCTTATATCATACTATACTCAGCCAAATTCCGAAAATTAATCATTTCCTGCCTACATAGATTGAAATAATATTTAAAATTAAGAGTACTCTTTAAAAATAAAGCTTTTTCTAGTGTGTATATTCATCGGCTCTGTTAAAAAACATTTTGGAAATGAGAACAAGAAAAAATTATTTGAAAAAAAAAATAAGGATTATTGATGTCCTTTTTTAAATGCAGTGTATACTTGCAAAAGATTTGATAATAAAAAAAATAGGAATTTATTAAAAAATTGGTTGTCTTTTTTATTGTTTTCTAGCATTTATTAGAAAATATATATTATATGTAAACTAAATGAAAATTTTTCTTCAAAAAAATTGTAAAGATAAGATTTTTTTAATAGTGATATATTAAGTGCAATGTCCATGTTCTTTTTAAAAAAAGATTTCAAGTGGCGTTCGCGCTCTGAGTATTCTGTATATTAAATATATTCCGCATATTAAATTTCCGTATATTAAATACAGCATTTATTAGAAAATATGTATTTTATGTAAATTAAATGAATTTTTTTGAAAAATTGTAAAGATAAGATTTTTTTAATAATGATATATTAAGTGCAATGCCCATGCTCTTTTTTTAAAAAAAGGTTTCAAGTGTTGCTCGTACTCAGAGTGTTCTGTATATTAAATAATGTAACCTTATCTGTATTATTTAAAAAATATCGTGCTAAAAAATTAGACATTGTAAAAATATATACAACGCCCAATAGGTTATAACTGTTCATATACTGTAGAAATATAGGAATGCGTATATCATAAAAGTTGAAAGAAAAGTGAAGCCTATATAATATCATATATTGCAATTCTGTACTCATTTTTTAATCGTATCTTAATCTTGTTTTAATTCTATCCTAATTGTTTTCTTTTAATGATGAACTTAATTCAGTGATGACAAAGTGTTTAATTAAATTTCATTCACAAATCACATAGTATTTATGAGATTGATTCTAATTAATTTATTCTCCTATTGGACATTGCATTACACTAATAGTTCCTAGAGTGGGGTGGACGCGCCACTTTGGAACAATTCGACATTTAAAAGTGGGAGGGAGACAACTTTAAATCTGTAAATCGTAAACTTTCCATGGGTTTTTTTGGAAAAATATTATTTCAGACTTTAAAAAAATAATTTTTTTAAATTAAAGTTTAAAAAGTTTAAAATAAGTTTAACACGAATATAAATATGTTAGCTGCATTTAAAGATATTTTAACAACATATTTTTATATTCAGAAATATTTTTAATTTTTCAAGGTTATTTTTGTATTTTACAATATTTTTTCAATCTTTTCGATTATTTATTAACCTTTTAATCGGATACTCTGTCTTAAATTTGTTCACACTAATATCCCATACAATATATAAAAAAGATACTTTTTTTAAATAACTTAATTAGTTCTTCATTATTTTTACTAAATATACTTGTGGGTGTTTATTAATCTGTAAATATGAGACTCAATAGTCGTAGTTGTTACCAGAAAAATGCCCCCCCCCCAAAAAAAAAAAGAACTTTCTGTGTTCTATAGTTTAAGATTAAAATAGTTGTGGGAAAAACTGAAGTGATCTTATAATGATTCCGTTTTTATTTGCTAAGTATGGAACAGTAAAAAATGTTTTCAGTATTATTTATGGCTCATTAAATTTAGCAAGACGTATTCAATATAAAGAGAAACTTTTGATAAACTTAGACTGCATTACTTTTTTACCTGTTGAAGATACGAAAGCAATGTAAATTCTAAAAGAATGCGAAATAAGATAGATCATAAAGTAGTGTTTAAATATTAATGAAATAATTCTGTTATTAATTTTCAAAAAAGAATTTTTTTTCATTTTATTCATTTATTTGTTCAATTATTTATTTATTTAGTTTTGCTTCTAAACTATCTTTCTATCAAGAAAAGCACTTACATGATCTAAAATGTGAACCAGTAAAATTTCTACAGTTCCTCGGGCAAGACTCACTTTCTAAATATACTGTGAATTTTATATATTTCTATAAAACTTTCAACTTCTAGATAACGATTCCTGTTGAACAAAAACCACTGAATTCAATTTGCGACACGTGTCTTAACAACATATCACGTAAAATACTATGATAAAAGAAATTGTATTTAATTTAGAAACCTTTTCTTTCTCCGTGGTCAAACTCCCCTGGCATTTCAAATATGTTCATCTATAAATCCTACTACCTAAATAATATTCTATGTATTTCTACCTTTTTATGTTGAAAAAAATACAACATACAGATTTTTTCACGGTTCGTTAAATTCACATATTGTTTATCATGAAAGGAATATTTAAATATAATTCAACATAGTACAGTAACGTGTATAAGTGTGATTGTGTAAAAATATGTTTATATTTACACGTCATTCCTCACCCTCTCCCCCGCAAAAAAACAAAGATATATCAATATATATTACGTTTTAGAAAATGCATACAAATACAGTTACCTTTTTCAACGTATATTATAATTTACACATAAAGACAAACTGTATGATACGTATTCGATTATATATCAATATAAATAAAAATATTTTTGTTATTCATCCGTTCTTTTTTAAATGCTACGAAAATAAGTAAAGTATCACACAATTTAAATAAATATTTTTTAACTAGGACTTCCCTCAGAGGGATTAGTCTGAGCGATATTGCTTAGAACAGAGTTTTAATAATAATATGCTTAAAAAAAGATTCTATCTTTAATTAATTATGTATTGTCACAAATTGAAAAGGCAAAAAATAGCAAAGTGAATAGTACAATTGCAAAGTAGTACATAAAAATTCCTATACATGGGGAAAAATGGGAAATCAAACTATACAAAACAGTCATACATGGGTATAAAATTCGAAACACGCAGTACATTAAAAATAATACGTATAATATATTAAAATATCTTGTATCGGAATTTGAACTCTTTGAAATGATGTCAAGAATATACACACCAATTTTAGTACCTAAAAGTTGCGCAAATCATGATGGTTCATGATTCATGAATTCCCTCATTAGAATGAGGGAATTTTTTACATGGTGTGTGTGTCCTTAAACAGTTAGAACAAAATAGTTAATAAACATAATAATTTAATGTCTACATCTGTTTTATATGCATGTGATGAGGCTTTCGATAAAAATTTAGGGTATTCTCTCTTTAAAAAATGATATATAAAAATCTCGAAAACGCCTACAAAGGAATAGAATGTGTCCTTTCGAACATTTGTTTCAGATATGCTCAATCTGATTTAAATGGGTCGTGCATGTTGGCCACTATATACGCTGTTTTGTTTTCTTTTCAAACTCATTCTCATGAAATTGAGCTGTATTTCGCTTTAGAATGCATAAAATAAAACGAATTGGCAATCATGAATGTGGTAGAGAGTTTACAAAGGTATACACCGTATACTTTCTGGATTTTTTAAGAACCACTGTATACCTCCTCTTTCTCAAAAAGCTGTAGTATATACATTCTAGGGTATATTCTCTAACTTGAGCGTATACTCTCTGATTAGGGCGTATATTCTGTTTTTTACGATTATTTCACTGTTGACAATGTTTATACTATAAGGTACGGACGAAATCTGAATATCTCGCCTGCATAAGCTTTGAGCCGTCAAGTGACATTACAAGGGATTTACAAATCTGAACATATTTTTTCATTATAACATGCAAGCTCAAATACGCCAACGTGAACTCGATTATGCAGTTTTACCCGAAAAAGTTATTATTTAAAAGATCTTCTAGTGAAATTGAGAAAATGACTCTAATTTAAATCTCTAGATTAGTAAAGCTGAAAAGTTAATATTTCTCCCCCCCCCATACTAATTTGTAATGGTATTCTTTTGTGGTGACGTGTAAATGAAAATAAATATTTTTTGCGCGGCATGTTTGGCAATATATATATTCCAATGCTCTTCATAAATGCATATTGATTTCATTATGTTTTTACGGGTTTATCATCAATAAAAAGTACTTGGAACTCATTCATCCCATCAGCCGTAATGTAGCGGAATGCTTTTGACTGTCCCTGTATTCGAACTATTTATCTGATTTTATTAAAATTCGCAATGACTCAACAAAATTCGGCAACAAATAGATATTAAATATTTCAAAGTATTCGGTTGGATAGTTTTTGCGCTGTTATATGTGGACAGACAGACGGACGGATCAGACGACTATTATAGGTATTAAATATTTATATTAATTAGGGACACACCTAAAAAACAGTTAAAATTAAAAGCATATGCAAAAATTGAAAACGCATTTCCAGAAATTACAGCTCAAAGACAGTATTGTAACCGATTTCTTTTTTGTATCCCTGTAATTGGATTAAATGCTATAAATGTCTTGTTATAACGTAATCGTAATGAAATTCAATGTTTTATATATGTTTCACACATTTCTAATAGCGTAAAAGGATTTCTCCCAATGGACCATACTGTAATGAAATTCTTCTGGGTACCCCTGTAGATACACTATTAATCTCACATACTTCATATACATTACCAAACATGCCTAGAGGACCCTAAATAATGTTTACCGATTGCGTAATAAATCGGTGTATAATTATGGATGCTAAGGCGTGAACAGACGGATAGAAAAACTGAATGCATAAATACTGTTCAGCTTTGTTGGAAAGTGTAAAAAAAAAAGCAATTTCACAAGCTGAAGATCGCAACCACATCAATTCATTTAATGCCAAAAAGAAAAAAGAAGCTCGCCAAAAAATTTAGAATAGGATATGATACACATTTTTATATAATTAGCGCCCAAATATCGTTATTTACATTGCATGGTAACCCGTTTTTTGTTGCTTGTTTATTAATAAATTGTTTATTTATTTTTTCTATATGCCTTTAATCTAGATTTAATCGTGTTTTTTTAATTGTTACTTCCTTTTTAAAATAATAGAAATTAATTTAAAAGTGATTTTCGCCAAAATTGCGCCAAACCCGATACGTATATGATATCTCTGAATTAATTTCATAATACTTTTCCATTACCTTCACCTTGGCGTTTTTATAAATCATGGTCTAGTTTGGGCTTCAGAAATTAAGATTTCAAACCTGATGATCGTTTATGTTTATTTTTACTCATAAATACGGCACAGATAAAATATTTATGAGTAAAAATATAAGCTACACGTTAGCGCGATTTTTTTACCCCCCAAATTGGTGAAAACGTTATTTTTGAATATTGCTATAAGTATTTTACGATTTGCGATTTATTGTGATATTTATATTTTTTATTACATTTATTATTATGCTTATTATTTATAACTACTTATTCATCGCTTCAACTATTGGTCCTTTTTTTTCTTTTTTTTTTTTGTATTATTTGATTATTGCATCGACCAAAAAGTATCGCCAAACAATAAGATAAAAGGCCAATAATAAATGATCGTGAATATCGCATTAAATACGATACATGTGTTTAAAACATCAACAAGAGATATTTTATCACACTTTTTATTTGTACGTTTATAAATATTTCACTAACTTATTTCTTTTTTCGGTATTAAAAAAAAAAAAAAAAGAAAGAAAAAGAAAAAAAAATATGCCAATATGTATAATTTGGCGAAATTGATCAACGAGATAACCAAGTTGCAGCAATATTTTATTTTAGCACGTATTTTATTTAAACACGGAAGAATTGTTTCCAAATTGCATGTGCGAAATTTAAAAGATTCTAATTGCGGTTATAAAGTGCTATTATAAAGAATGTCGCAAAATCTCGAGTATAACTTACTGAGAATTAAGGCTTTTTTTTTAAATTAACAACAACAGCAAATTTTTTTTCCTGTTTGTTTCTTGAGTTTAAGTATAATTTATTGTTCGTAAAAATTGTTTGAGTATTTTCCTTGCTCCATGTGCTTAAATTTGAGAATCTCACGAAAACATCCAGCTGGTGAAAAGTGACGCACACCAAATTTCTGTGACGTATGCAAATAAATTGTGCTTTTTTATCAGTTTTTTTTAATATAAATTTTAAACTATTTGGAACTATTTTTCGAAAGTAGGTGCGTTCAGTAGGTTACTCTCATAGGTACCGTTTGGTACAATGAGAATCGCAATCCGACAAGCATTTTTTCAAATTTGCTTAACGAAAGAAATTTTTTGACTTTTAATATTGTTACGTACTATGTGTATAAGACTTCGCTTCGCTCAGACAATTACTATTTACTCCATGTACTGATTCTGTTATCTATGAAAATATCCAGCCGGTGGAAAATGACGCACACCAAGTTTCTGTGACGTATGCAAATAAATTGTGCTTTTTTATCAGTTTTTTAAATATAACTTTTAAACTATTTGGAACTAATTTTTCGTAGATAGTGCATTCACCAGATTATCTTCATAGGTGCCTATTGGTACAAACAGAATCAAAATCCGACAAGTACTTTTTGAGATTTCCTTGACGAAAGAATTTTTTTGACTTTTAATATCGTTACGTACTCTGAGTATAAGACTTCGCTACACTCAGACAATTATGCAGTACAGTTACAATATACCTGTGATATCACAATTTTTCACGAGGACTTCCCTCAGAGGGATTAGTCTGAGCGATATTGCTGAGAATACAAATTTAATAACTTGCGATAAGTAAAGAAAATGAGATGTTACCTTTAATTGCTCATTCATAGTGATAAAATATGATGAAAATAAGCATATTGAATCATAGAATTACAAAATCTTATATATAAAGTTGCATATACTATTTTTTATACAAGAAAAGCAAACCATGCATGGATATAAAATTGGAAATATGCAAAATGTCAAAAATAATACAGAAAATAAAACACCAAATTTTCCTATAGTGAAAATAAACCTCTTTGAAATGATGTCATGAGCATAAACAGAAGCTTCGCACCGATTTGAGAAACTATAAATAACATAAGCTATTATGTTTGGAGTGTATTTTATATGGTGTGAAATCCGACCGAATAGTGTATAATGTTGAATATCTGTTTGCCACGGATGCAATGAGGTTGTCGATAAGAGTTAAGGAATCCTTTTTTAAAAATTTGTCCTAAACGAGCACTTACATCTTATAAGTTACTGTGATGCCAAAGTTATAGTTTCTGACCCCAACAGTATCCTAGAAATTGCAATATTCTCAATAAATTGGGTTTAAAACTTTTTCTAGAAAAAAAAAATGTTTAATTTGTGAAATTAAATCGTCGAATGTTTTAGAAATCGTTCATAACGAGAATATTATATCTTAAAAGTTGCCACAAAAAAAAAAAAAAGATTTTAAATTTTTAGTCATATCAACATCAAAGAATTCTCAATTTTAGAACTTTTTTTGCTCGTGCATTGATGGTGATTATTGTTCCTCCGCAAAATATAGTATATTTTGCAGCAAAGATGGTTACAAACATTTTTTGCCCACATTATGTTTTAAATTGGCTAGGTACTCCCAGTGATAACGAAAACCACACAAACGTTAATGCTTTATAGCATAATAAATACAGAATCAAAAGTTATTTATCTCTTATTATATACACATAAATTATCTAATTAGTACTAGCAGATGCATTTTTAAATATACATAGATCAATATAATGCTTCATTTTTTAAAAATTAGTATTTCTTAGTATTCATTTTTTACTTATTTGTATTTTTCAGTAAAAAAACACACTTTCTTAAGCCCGAATTACGTCTAACTTTTTATAAAAGCGCCTAAGTCCATATAACAGCGAACGAAGTATTGTGAAGAGTATTAAATACATGGTAGTAATACACTTAGCCAAACTCAGGTAATAAATCGCCAAATATTGTTCTTTTCGCCCTCACTCGAAATGCATTTTTTCCGTGCATTTAAAAAACATGATTTTGAATCATCTTATTTAAAATTCAAATAAATAAATAAGAGGAAACAATAATAGCATAAGTCAAAACATTTTATTTCAGCATCAAGGAATTTTATCGTAGTTACACATGCTGAAAAAAGCTGCTTTTGGCCAAAAAACGTAGTCTTCATTAAATTTGAATCCGATTAAAAAAAGTACCGTGATTAATTAAAATGTTATAGACAGAGCTGCTAAGTCTCCGGCATTTTGGATACTGGTATTTTAATATAGAAAATGTTTTATTAAATTGGAACATTCTGTGGATTTAAAAAATAACTTTTCCTATAAGAAAAGTCTGCTGTGCAATAAGCGGGGGCTTGGCATCTCTGTATAGGAATACTTCGTAATCTACTTTTTAATCTTAAAAAAAGCAACGACCATTTTTCGGGTACAAAAAGTATTGGTAATTGTTCCATTTTGCATACAAAGTACTTACTGATTGTAATATTGATACATCTATGGTGATAAATTTCCAATAATTTTTCAAATCCCATTTATTTCTTTAAAAATATAAATTTTCTATTCATTTAATTTAAAATAAAATAAATGTTTTTAACTAATTTCATAATACTTTTGAAATATCAGTTTTCATTGGCCATTTTTTTAAAGCATTTAGAAAATGATTGTTGTTTTCAGTCAAACATAGACTTTGGTCTATCCGCATTTTATTTTATTATTATTATTATTTATAAATCGTGGAGAAATATTCATACTTAATCCATAACGTACATAATATATGACTATGTCATTACATATGTCACCTTTTTATTATCAAAAAAATTATGTTTTTACTGATTTTTATTAACTTAATAGGAAAAATTTTGTGCTTTGATCAATAGATGTCCGCATTTCATTTATTTATTTATTTTAACAAAATTCTTTGTATTTAGAAGAATTTTTATTTAAAGACGAAATCCAAATGTCACTGTTAATAAAGAAGAAATTTACAAAAAAAGTTACAAAACGAGTAGACGCATACTATCAAATATGGAAAAACGACGAATCCAAAAAAGACGTCGTATGAAATATCTTCTTTTAAAGCAAAAACACGAGGTCTGATTATCGAGCCTACTGATTACAAAATGTGCATTACATTTAAAAAAAAAGTGCAGTTTTGGTTTTGAAAGGTGCGCTATGTTGCAAAAAGATATAAGCGACTATGAAAACACACTTGGTAAACGTTCATGCTCAGTTTTACAAAAAAATATGGCACATATATGCCCTATACACACCGAGGTACCTAATTGGTGTCAAAATGGCGTTCAGTTGCCTAACATGCTGGTTATCATATAAATGTTGTAATAAATTGTTTGTTCTAAAAATATTATCATTTATTGATTGTTATTTCTTTTTTTTTTTTAATAACAGAAAATGTTTCGTTTATTCCTTTTTAATCATTTTGAAATAAATAAATAACGTGTTATTATAGCATGCTATATGTATCTGGTAATCAAAACGATGTTTTCGCCTAGTTCGCATAAAAAATCTCGCCAAACCCGGTGCGTATATCTCTAGTATATTATCTCAAGTATTTTATTTATGTATACTATAATTGTTTTTACATACCACTAACTTCTTCTTGTATATGGGTGATTCTTAAAATAGGGGACAATTTATGTCTTTCGGCATACAAAAAAAAATTGAGAGGTTTTCTGTCATGTTTTTATATTTAGATATGTTTGTCTTAATATTATTCATTATTTGCACTCAAGAATTACTCACTTTTTAGTTAAAAACACCTTAAAAAAACAGAATAAATGTTCAAAATGTCATTAGCATGGATGTCCACAGCAGCTGTGCCTTGTATATACTAGCTTTTTCAAGAGTTAATATCATGTTTATAAAATAAAACAAATGTTATTCTTTCTTTAAATTAATCAAGGAGAGGATTTATCCAATAAATTTCTTTTTAAAAATAAAATTATAGTATATAAAATAAGAATTAAAGTTTGTCCTCCATATTCTACTTTCAAAACAAGGTCATACTATAATAGCTGGTTATTAATCAAAATTTCATTTTCACATAAGACAATAGTTTGAAAATATAAAGTTTCTCCATGGCAACAAGTAGCCATTTTATCCCAACCTGAAAATAGAAGCATGTATTTTATTTTAAGAAGAGAAGTTGAATATTAGGGGCGTACATCAATTGTATGTCATTAGAATGGATAATAATTTTTATGTTTATTTTATAATTAAAATTTTTATTTTACTTATTTGCATAGAACTTTTGTGTTTTAAAAAGCCCCAGAAAGGACTATTGCATTGTGATTATATTATGGTTTATAATCTTATTTAAATTAAAATTTGTCATTAGCATGGACAAATATCAGTGTCATTAGCATGTTTTTTCTGTCCATGCTAAAGACTCCTATGTGCATAAATGTAACTATTGCTTATATTGTACCTTTTATAAAGTTTAATTTTACATATAAATTTAGGTTTTCCATTTATTATCCCTAAAATATGCATTAAATCTGTCAGAAAATCACTAAGAAAGCTTCTTACATTGTTAGTGTCAGAATGTTGCTGATGTAAACAAAGTTTGCTTTTTGGTAATGTTTTTATTCTCCTTATATGTATATATGTAAAAATATAAATCATTTGCTGAAAAGGAAGGCTAATAAATATAGAAAAAAAAACCATTTAAACAGGAAGAAAATAAAAATTTCTTAATATATTTCTTCCATGCAATTTGTTTTGTCATTAGCATGGTTCAAAAAATACTAATTATTTTTTTTAAAGTTAATTTTTAAATATTTAGCTCTGATGACCACATGTGAAGTATACCTAATACTATATTAACAACACCTATTTTTTTTTTCAGAAATTTTGCTAACAGTAATTTTTTAAGATTTCACTTTTGAAATTGTCCCCTATTTTGAGAATCACCCATACATATTCCAAATTTCAAAGTTGTATGCCGCCCAATCCACGAAAAAATGGTCATGAGGATGAAAATTTAAATTTCTTTAAATATGATTGAAATTTTGCATATTAACTGTTAAGAGTGTACTATTTCATATTTTATCAAAAAAGTATTAATTTTTTGTCATTAACATACTTATTTTAATTAATAAAATGACACTATGACTTTGTAAAATAGACTGCGGCAAAAATCTTTACATTTCATAGTCTCGTACAGCTGAACAAACATTCTGAAAATCTCCAAACTTGGATACATATGATCTGACAGCTATTATTGAGAGTTTTTGTCTGCAGAGAAGTGTTCACTAATCTTCATTACAAAAGGTAAGCATATTTAATTACTCTTAATTATTGTGTCACACCCGCAACAAAAAGTTACATTTATATCTCTGCAGAAAAATATTTTTGATTTAAAGTTATTAAACTTTATATTCAAAAATAGTTTATTAAGATACTTTGAATTACAGACACAAAAGAAATTAATTAATATTTTAATTATAATTATTGTGCGTTGCGGGCGTGACATGTCCCTGTTGCGGGTGTGACATTTAATTAAAGTCACACCCGCAACGTCTTTTAAAATTGATTACAAATGCATATTTGAACAAATTATATGTAAATTTATAAAAGAATAATACGCTGGAAAACATGTACTTGGCAACTTTAACAATACCCTTTGATTTAATAGAGGGAATTCCAGTTAATAAGTAAAAATTTGCATCATCTGAGCATGTGACACTGTGTGCAGTTGATTTATTCAGTTTGGATTGATAAAATTGTTGCTTTACTGCAAGAAAATATTTTTATTAGTGATATATGATTAAAAAATTAATTTAAAAGGTAAGATTTTTATAGAAAATTTTTATGGATTTAAAAAAAAGAAAATTACGAAACAATATTTTAGCAATTTTCTTTAAATTTGTTAAATTTGTTTTTTTCATATACAATTTTTTAATTTTGTTATTTGATAGTATTTGTCTAACATATATTTTTTTAGTTTTTTAAAATAAGTAAATCAATGTTAGGGGAAGATTTTTTTTCTCTTTTAATTCAAATTAAATAAAAAGTAGAAGTAAGAATAATAGAAACTATTAACAGTTGTAAAGTTACTGCCAGGTCTTTTATATTCTTTGGAGGTCTTTATTAAAATCTATTAATTTACACAAATATCTTAACAACAACAACAACAACAACAACAATAATAATAATAATAATAATAATAATAATAATAATCGATTAAGTATATATGCAGCTGCTTCTCTTTAATCTGTAGTACATAAATAAAAATAACGGAAAGGTTTTCTTCTTCTTCTTTTTATCTTTATTTTTTCTATCATTAGAAGAAACAAGTATCGGATTTATAAAAATTTTCGACTTCTCGTTTTCGATGGAAGCTTCAAAGATCAGATGTACCAAACAACATGTTTCTACAAAATGCCTGCTTCTGAGTCTGTGATTCTGTTTGTCTGACCGAATGTATGGATGTATGTGATAGAAATTTTATGGGCGCTCTATCTCAAGAACTAATGCATAGAATTTATTAAATTTAGTATACTGCAATAACTTTCATGAATTAACGCCCAAACTTTCATCAAATTTTAGATTAAGATATTCCTTAATATCGTGTTGTTTACATTTTGATGTAAATTGCACAACAGGTAGTGCTGGAGTGCTAGATTTTTTACGATCACCGTTATAGCTCTATCTTTTTAATTCATTGTTTAAAAATACTTAATATATGTTATTTAAATGCATAAAGATGCTCACAGACGAAAACCTATATTTAAACATCACATGTATCTATATTTTGTAAAAAAAAAAAAAAAAAAAAAAAAAAAAATAAAAAAAATAGCAATTTACAGTTTAATTTAAATATATTGAACGGATTTTATGCTGATTGCATGTATTTACATATGTTCGAAATTAATTTGAATTTATAGGAATAATAAGTTTGAAATATATGCATGTAAAATAGGAGAAATTTTATTTATTTTACTTGTTATCGGAATTCGATGGTTTAGTCTGAAGGTGTAAACATAATATTCAACACATTTGATACGATAACAAGAATTAAGTTGTAGTCGAAGATATATATATATGCATAACATGCCTTTCTAATTCATGTTTCACATCAATTATGCTGTTAGTAAGATTTCATTAAATAAAAAGCTATAAAATTATAAGGTTAAAAAAAACGTTCATTTCACGCCTTTAGCCCATTCATCGTGTTATGACTTTTGCCAAATCGTACAGAATAGTTATTGGATTTGGTCCATAAAATTCAAAGTTTTAATATATTTTTACAAAATTTATGAACATTGATCTGCTAAATTTCATTCTTTTATGCATACATATGTACATTTTACACTCTACACTCACACACACATATATATATATTACAAATTTAATTTTTTTTCACCAAAAATAACTTTTATACTTTATTAATTTCTTTTTAACAATATACCGTACTTAGTACAACTTATTAAATTAGAATCTTGTTTCTAGATCTAATCTAGTAATCTTTGTGGAAACGATATTAATTTTTAATACGACTCAAAAAACATGCATTCCAACATGCGTAAATTAAAAAAGATGGCTCTAAATTAAATATATTCTTAATTAAACTTTATTTCTTAATATTTCAAATAAAACTCATTTTTCCCTAGTTTTATCAACCCTTTTTAAGAAAGACTTATTAAATTTATTCCAAAAAAGTTGTGATTTTGAATTGACAGTACTTTGAGGCCTATAGCTGCTATGGCTGTCGCCTCGATTGATCCAATATACACAGAAACAGAGATAATATAGAAAAAAAATTATTGCACATATCCATTGCATATATTTTATTACACTTCAAAAAGATAACACACCATCCATGTCCGTACCCGGATTCGAACCAGGTAGCAGCAGCCGCCGCTACCAACCACGCCACTGGGTCGACTTCCAAAACCATACCTTAAAAAAAATATCATTACTTTTATTAATTTAATTATACCCCCCCCCCTCTTCAACGTTCGATATTTGTGCGTATCAATAAATTCATTTCTTATATTTTTGTTTCAAAATAGCGTTTGCAGGATATCGAATTTAGTGTTCGATTATAAAAAAATTAACTAGGATTTCCCTCAGAGGGATTAGTCTGAGCGATATTGCAAACACATATGTTTAATAATAATTTGCAAAAAGTGTAAGAAAAGAAAGAACGAAAAAATACCATATTTAAAAAATGTAATTTTAGAAATTACAACGAATTTTTGGAAAATAATATTTTCAAAGGCTATAAATTTTGGCTTATAAATTAATTCTAAATTTAAAAAAAAAACAATAATAACATTTTTAAAATTATCAAAACGTAGTTTACGTAATAACAGAGTTATATTAATATGCCTGGACATTTAGATACAAGTTAATATTCCTGAGTCAATCATAAACAAATATTAAATGAAATTTCAGTTTAACAATTTTCGGTACTCTAAATTTTAAAATTTCTAAACATTGCACAGCGTCGTATAAAGAAAAAAAATTACCTTTAAATGCAACTTGTCTGAAACCTGTACCACAATTTGCTATTGAGTTATTAATTTTTTGTTAGTTTTTAATTCTTTTTTTTTTTTTGGTCATCGGGGCAAAAACATTCAGATATATTTCAGATTTCCCAATTCTCTACCGAATATTTTCCAAATAGAAAGTCTATATTCCAAAAAGTTAATAAAAAATGATATGTTATTTTGGTACTTTTAGGTTATCCCGTCGATCAAAAAATTATCGCCAAACTATAAGATTAAATGACAATAATGGATGATCGTGAATGTCACATTCAATGACATTAAATGCGATTCACGTGTTTAAAATGTCATTAAGTGATTTTTATTTCGACTTTTTATTAATATTTTTATTAATATTCTTCTAATTATTTGTTTTTTCGTTATTTAAAATAAAAATTATGTCAACATGTATAATTTGGCTATTAGTTTGGCGATTTGTATAATTTGGCGAAATTGGTCGACTAGATAATCTAGAAGTACCGTTATTTTTAATTGAATATATAGTGCCACAAATTTAAATGTCAAAAATGAAAAAAGTAAATGGTAGAAATGCAAAATATTATGTAAAAATTCCTATACACGGTTAAAAAATGAGAAAGCAAACTATGCAAATCAGCCATGTATGGGTATAAAATTGAAAGTAACTAATGCATTAAAAGTAATGCAAATGATAAAACACTAAAATATCTTGAATCGGAATTTGAACTCCTTGAAGTGACGTAAAAAATATAAACAGCACAAAAAATTGCATAAATCATGATGGTTGAGTAGAATGAGAGAATTTGTTTACATGGTGTGTAGATAATACAGAATAGTTGATAATATAATATCGACATCTGTTTTCTATAGATACGATGAGGTTCTCGATGGGAATTTAGGGTATTCTCTATTTAAAAAATGACATATAAAAATCCCGAAGACGCCAACAAAGAAATAAATTACATCGTTCGAGTGTGTCCCAGATATGCTCAATCGGATTTAAATGGATTGTGCTGCTGGCCACTACGTACACTGTTTTTCTTTCTTTTCAAACTTGTTCTCATGAAGTTAAGAAGTATTTCACTGTAGCATACATTAAATAAAAGGAATATGCAATGCCTATAGTATAAGGTACGAACGAGATCTGAATATCTCGTCTCCATAAGCTTTGAGCTGTAAAAATGTCACCACAAATGTCTTATAAATCTGCGCATACTTTTACGCTAGACATGCTCGCTCAAATACGCCAACATGAACTCGAGTTTTACCCCAAAAAGTAATTATTTAAAAAGCTTGCTAGTGACAATTGAGCAAATGAGAAAATCCCCAGATTGGTAAAGTTGAAAATCTAATGTCCCTTCCCCCGTACCTTTTTGTTATTTAATTCTTTTGTGATACGCTGCAAATGAATAATAAATATTCTTTGCACGGCATGCTCTGCAAAATATATATTCTAGTGCTCCTCATAAATGCATATCAATTTCATTAGGTTTCGATGTGCGCGTAGCATCATTAAAATGTTCTTGGAATTATTTCATCCCATCGGCCATAATGTAACAGAATATTTTTGACTGTCTCTGTATTTGAACTATTTATCCAATTTTACTAAAATTTAAAATAACTCAACAAAATTCAGAAACAAATATATATTTAAAATTTAAAACGATTCGGTTCCATAGTTTTCGTGCTGTTCTATGCGGACAGAGATACGGACGGTTCAGACGACGACTATAGGTACAACGTATTTATACAATTGCGAATGCATCTAAAAAACAGTTAAATTTCAAAGCACATGCCGAAATTGAAAACACATGACCAGCAATTATTGCTCAAAGACAGTATTGTAATCGATTTCTTTTGAGTGTCGATGTAAACGGATTAAAAATTATATGAATGTCTTGTTCAAACGTAATCGTAATAAAGTTCATCGATTTATATAAGTTTCAATACTTTGCAATAGTGTAGTTTCATGAAAATACTCTGTTATCGATTTTTCTTAGAGACCAAAATGTAATGGAAAACTTTTGGGTGTCCCTGTAAATAAACTATTAATCTCACATACTTCATATATAATACCAAACATGCCTAGGGGACCCTAAATAAGGTTTACCGATTGCATAAAAAATCCGAGTATATTTACGGATGTTAGAGCGTGGACAGACAGACAGACAAACCGAATGCATAAACACTTTTCAAATTTCTTGGAAAATAAAAAAAGGAACCGATTCATTTAATGCAAAAAAATAAAATAAAATAAAATAAAAAAATAAAAAATAAAATTTCCCCAAAGATGCCAGAACAAGATTTGGAACTCTTCCACATAATTGGCATCGAATTATCGTTATTTTGCATGACATGGTAACCCGGCATTTGTTTTTTCCTATATTAAATTAATCTGTATTTAATCGTGTTTTTATTTATTGTTACTTCCTTTTTAATACACTGCTGGCCATCGTAAATGCAACACCCTGAAGGAAGTATGCAAATAATATGAAATTTACAACATGCATTAGCTGAGGTGAGATATGCAAATGATTAGAATTTCAGTGCAGACGCATATCAAGCGCGCCTGTGGCGCCACCTCAAAGCGCTATTTAAGGCTTGGAGATTTCGACGGTTTCAGGGACAGCAATTGTGTTTTTCTTGCTTTTTTTTCAAAAAAAAAACGATAAATTATGCCTCGTAGGAAACAACGATCATCTTTTGATCAAGTATCCGAGTTTGACAGAGGAAGGATAGTGGCATACCGAGATTGTGGGTTATCTTTCAGGGAAATCGGTCGTCGTGTTGGACGAAACCAAACAACTGTGATGCGGATATGTGATCGTTGGGTGCAACAGGGTACGACGGACAGACGTGATCGACCGCATCGACCTCAGTGCACCACGTCACGTGATGACAGGCAGATTGTACGCATGGCAGTGACGGACCGCTCAGTCACATCACGAACCATATCACAGCAGATTCAGTCTGTAACGCATCATTCAGTGTCTGCGCGTACCATTCGACGTCGTTTACAGCAGAATGGTCTGTCCGCAAGACGTCCGTTGCTTTGTCTACCTCTGACGCTGAACCACAGACGTCTCCGCCGCCAATGGTGCGATGAAAGAAGGATGTGGACGACAGAATGGAATGAAATTCTCTTTACTGACGAGTCACGCTTCTGTATGCAAAACCACGACGGTCGGATTCGAGTCTGGAGACACCGTGGAGAGAGGATGCTGAACAGCTGCATTATGCACCGTCACACTGGTCCTGCACCAGGTATTATGGTATGAGGCGGTATCGGATATCTCTCTCGCACTCCTCTAGTACGCATTGCCAGTACTTTAACCAGCCAGCGCTACATCTCCGAAGTGTTGGAGCCAGTTGTCCTTCCTTACCTTCAGGGCTTGCCAACAGCCATATTTCAGCAGGATAATGCACGGCCACACGTGGCACGCATTGTCCAAGAGTTCTTCGTCAATCACCAGATTGAATTGCTTCCCTGGCCGGCGCGCTCTCCGGATCTTTCGCCGATAGAAAACATGTGGTCCATGGTTGCTCAACGACTGACCCAGAGTTCATCCCCAGCTGTCACACCAGATCAACTTTGGCAACGTGTGGAAGCTGCTTGGTCTGCTGTACCCCAAGAACACATTCAAAGTCTCTTTGAATCAATGCCGAGGCGTGTGGCAGCTGTGATCTCCAACAACGGCGGCTACTCTGGGTACTGATTTTGGCAGAAACCACGCTTCATAGAATGCTGTAAATTTAATCATTTGTTACTTGGTCAACATGTTATCTACACAATAAATTTTGTTGTGATATCTCTTGTTTTTCTTGGTGTTGCAATTTGGGTGGCCAGCAGTGTATAATAGAAAGTACTTAAAAAAAGGTTTTAGCCAAATTTGCGCCAAACTTAATACGGTACTACTTAGTTATCCCGTCGACCAATTTCGCCAAATGATACAAATCGCCAAACTAATAGCCAACTTATACATGTTGACGAAATTTTTAGTTTAAACAACAGAAGAACAATTAAATTAGCAAAACATTCATAAAAAGTTGAAATAAAAATCACTTTATGATGTTTTAAACACGTGTATCTTGTTTAATTTCATTGCATGGGACATTCAAGGTCATCTATTGTTAGAATTTAATCTTATAATTTGGCGATATTTTTTTTTTGTTCGACGGCATAACAAAGTAGTACCCCAAATACGTATATGATATTTCCGTCCCGTTCTCATGGTACTTTTACTTTAATATCTTCACTTCGGCATTTTTATAAATCTTGGTTCAATTTGGGCTTCAGAAAGTCAGATTTCATATCTGATGAACGTTTATACTTATTTTTACACATAAATATGGCGTAGATGTCATATACGTTCCAAGTTGGCGCGGTTTTTTCTGTCACCAAATTGGTGAAAACTGGTGACTGAAAATTGGTGATTTTGAATATTGCTGTAAGTATTAACATTTTCGATTTATTGTTTTATGTATATTTTTTATTATGTTTATTATTTATAACTTTTATTTATTGCTTCAACTATTGTTTCTTTTTTTTTTTGGTACTACTTGATTACACTGACGACCAAAAAAGTATCGCCAAACTATAAGATTAAATGCCAGTAATGGATGATCGGGAATGTCTCATTCAATCTCATTAAACACGAAACATTGCTTAAAACTTTCAGGGGCAAATCATTTCTGCTTCAAAAATGATCAAGTAATTAATTCCCGCCGATATTTACGAACAAATTTAATTGAAAATGATCTAAACCGTTTTGTCACGTATATTATGAGATCAAAATTGTACTCAAAAATTACTGGTATCAGTTGGCAATTTAAGTATTAAAATTAAACGTCTGCAGACTGCAAATGGCGCCCCTGAAGAGGTTGAAACGCTTTTAATCCAACTTAAACTCGTATATATCTATATTATTATAATCTCATTAAACACGAAACATTGCTTAAAACTTTCAGGGGCAAATCATTTCTGCTTCAAAAATGATCAAGTAATTAATTCCCGCCGATATTTACGAACAAATTTAATTGAAAATGATCTAAACAGTTTTGTCACGTATATTATGAGATCAAAATTGTACTCAAAAATTACTGGTATCAGTTGGCAATTTAAGTATTAAAATTAAACGTCTGCAGACTGCAAATGGCGCCCCTGAAGAGGTTGAAACGCTTTTAATCCAACTTAAACTCGTATATATCTATATTATAAAGGCCAAACGTATCTGTGCGTAACGCATACGTCATTTTGTGAATGGCAACACTTTTCCATTTAATTCCGGTTTTGCAATATTTGTTACTGCAAATTTTGCACTTTTAGACATAGCACATTTAAAATTTTTACACCATCGTATAGAAAAAAAAATTACTATTAAATGCAATTTATTTGGAAGCTGTATCTTATTTTGTTTTTGAGATATTAATCTTTATATATATAAATCTTCTGTGCATGTGTATGTAACTGAACTCCTCTTAAACGACTGTAAACGGACATAATCGATTTTAATGAAATTTTGTGTGTGTGTGTTCCAGTGGATTCGAGAGTGGTTTAGATTCACATTTCATCGAAATTGATTCAGTACTTTTTTAGTAATTAGGCAAAAACTAATAGTTAGGGATTTTTCGTTAATTAAAAATGCTATATATAAAAAAGAAAGTCGGGATTTCATATTAATCATAGCGCAAAAACATCTACCGAACCAAAAATCTTGAAAATTTCGGCAAAAATACTTCTCATAACATCGAGTGCCGCTAAAAAGGGATTTTCGAAAATTCCACCTCTAAGATGAGTAGAAAAAAGAACGAACTTTTAAAAATTTCCTTAAAAATCCTCTTTTGTAGTTATATTTCAACTTATAACAATATATAACAACTTATTTTTCATCTGATAACATCTTTTAGTGCTTTTTTTTCATTCTGAATCGAACGGTACTAAGCAAATCCGTTTAAATCCAGTAGTTCGTGAGATAATTCACATTTTCCTAATTTGGTGATGTCTTCGGCGCAAAAACCTGAAATTTTGAATAGTTATCTATATATATATATATATATATATAAAGTCTGGACTTCGTATTAGTCACAGCACGAAAAAATCTACCGAAACAAAAATCTTGATAATTGCGGGTAAAAATGCTCCTTATAACATCGAGTGCCGCTAAGAAGGGATTTTCGAAAATCCCTCCCCCCTAAGGAGAGTAAAAAAAAGAACGAACTTTTAAAAAATTCCTTTAAAATAGGCTTTTGTAGATATTTTTCATCTGATAACATCTTTTAGTGCATTTTTTTTTCATTCTGAATCGAACGGTACTAAGCAAATCCGTTTAAATCCAGTAGTTCGTGAGATATTTCACATTTTTCTAATTTAACGATGTCTTCGGCACAAAAACCTGAAATTTTCAGAAATTGCTCATCTTTCTATATAAAAAATCTTCTGTGCGTGTGTATGTCACTGAACTCCTCCTAAACGACTGGGCCGATTTTAATGAGATTTTGTATGTGCGCTCCAGTGGATTCAAGAATGGTTTAGATTAACATTTCGTCGAAATCGATTCAGTACTTTTTTAGTAATTAGGCAAAAACTAATAGTTAGTGATTTTTTGCTAATTAAAAGTGTTGAATAAGTTCAATGAATAGAGTGCGGACGCAATGTCCGAGTGGTCTAAGATGCCAGATTTAAGCTCAGCATCTTGAAGAAAGAGAACGTGTGTTCGAATCCCACTCCTGACAAACGTGTATGCTTTACAATAATATTTTCTGTATTATAATTTTGATTAACCGACTTCGGACAATCGTTAACTAACTAAAAAGAGAAAAATAAACTTTTCTATCAAAAATTGAACCGACTTCAAAAATTACTGAAGAGTGGAAAATAATTTTCTTACATAATTATAATAAGAAATTAAATTAAGAGCGTAGTGTTTATCCTGCGTATTACCATATTTACGTACATTTATTATTTTCTGGAGTCGGTGCCAAGAAGGACAACGTCTGTCGGTGACAGGACAACGCCGGTCGGGTCTGCTAGTTTTTTATAGTTTTTAGTACCAGTTTTGTAATTGTGGCAACAGAATCACTCCATTTTCTCTTGGAATTGAGAAAAAAAAATTGGAGAGATTAAAAATGGAAGAATTTAAAATCGTTTACATAGTCCAAACATATCGTCTGTTATAAATTTCGATTTTATTTCGTTTTGATTCACCAATTAAATGGCTTCAAGTTTTGAGTTAAAGTGATTTTAAAATGATCAAATTAAAATATCATTTTCTTTAAACGTGGCGAATATTCGAGAAGTGCGTGTGTAAATTTTGAGACGATGCAAATGATGAAGGGTTTTAATTTCACGTGAAACTCTATGATTGTATCAATTTGCAATATTTTTTTTCCTTCGGATTTATACCAAACATACAAGCCTCTATTGATAACTTCATAATAATTTATCTTTATTATATTTTACTGATTGCATATGCAATTAAAGTTTAATTTAAAAAATTTTGACAACGAAGTTTTATAGTATTTTGTTAATTTTAGACTAAAATAATATTTGTTGGAGAGTTAGATTGATCAATATGAGATGTATTTTTTTAAATATTTGTTTGAGTGTTAGATAGATCAATATAAGATGCATTTTTTACTGTAATAATTTTGTAGATTTATTATAAATCAATGAAATAGTTCCTTATTATACATTTTCTTTCGTCGAATTTCGGCGGGTTCCACCTCGTTTTATTTAAACACGAAAGAATTGTTTCCAATTTGCACGCGCGAAATATAAAAGATGTTAATGCCGATTATAAAACGCAATTATAAAAAGTATCGCATCTAAGAATTATGGCCTCTTTTTTTTTCAATTAACGAAAAAAAAAAAAAAAAAAGATTTTTTTCAGTTTGCTTTTTAAGTTCTAATATGTTTTGTTGCACTTAAATGAAAATCGTTTGCATATTTTCTTTGCTCCATGTGCTTCAATTTGGAAATCTAATAAAAACACCCAGCTCGTGAAAATTACGCACATTAAATTTTCGTGACGTATGTAGCCAAATTGTGTGTTTTTATCAGTTTTTTAAATATAATTTAAAAACTATTTTGAACTTATTTTTCGTAAGTAAGTGCATTCTGTAGGTTACCTTCATAGGTACCTTCTGGTACAACCAGAATCAAAGTCCGTCAAGTATTTTTTGAGATTTCCTTGACGGAAGAATATTTTTTACTTTTAATATCGTTACGTACTATGTGTATAAGACTTCGCTTCGCTCAGACAATTACTATTTACTCCATGTGTCTTGGTTCGGCTGTCTATGAAAATATCCAGCCGGTGAAAAATGACGCACACCAAGTTTCTGTGACGTATGCAAATAAATTGTGCTTTTTTATCAGTTTTTTAAATATAACTTTTAAACTATTTGGAACTAATTTTTCGTAGATGGTGCATTCACCAGATTATCTTCATAGGTACCTACTGGTACAAACAGAATCAAACTCCGACAAATACTTTTTGAGATTTGCTTGACGAAAGAATTTTTGTGACTTTTAATATCGTTACGTACTCTGAGTATAAGACTTCGCTTCGCTCAGACAAATAATAATTTTTTTAATTAAAAATATCGTCTGAATGAAATTAATCTCGACGATGGAGATGAATTCTGTTTACATGTGAAAATCAAGGTTAGAGATTAGAGAAAGTTCTGGAAGCTTTTTATTATTAACTTGAGTGAAGAGATGGATGGAATCTTTTATTCGATGTTACGGGATTGAACGATTTAAAAGCTAGACGAATTTTTTTATGGAATAATGCTTCGGAAGGAAAGAGCACTTTCCCTCTACATATGATTGCATTTAAATAATCTTTTGTATAAGCAGCATTTGTGTAATTTAATGAAGTTTCTGCGTTTATTATTTTACTTAATTTTTATCTCGCCTCGACTCCTGTGACATAACATGGGGAAACTTGAAAATAACATTAATGGCTCCTATCTGAAAATGTCACAATAAATCAAAGAATTCGCACAAGATTTAGGGTGTAACCGGAGCGAAGTAGAACATGCTATCGCCGAAGTTCGAATGAATTCTATGGTCTGAGGGGCATTCTATATGGTATTTTCGGCCTGCTAATGGAGTCTGCTGTGGAGCGAAGTGATTATAGGTTTACGGTTCGCCGGAAAACGACTTGTCGTGAATTTTCTTGTTCAAAAATCGCCGTAATATTCTTACTTAACTAAAGTAAAATAAATGTTCTTTCTAAAGTGCTTCAAATCTATGCTTGGAAAGACACTACTGTGAGAGATTTTGTTAGCTTTGTAAAAAAAGTTCCAAGATGGAAAAAAAAATCTTACAGGTACAACTGAACACTGCCACTGATTGCTGATTACTTGGATAATTTTAGGAGTTCTTGTCCCCCCTAGGATCATCTTGAGAATTTCTTTTTAACAGTGAGTTATTTTCAGAATTAATTGAGTATTATTTGTATCCTTTTTATGTATTTGTGTAGATTATTTATTCTCTGTTTGTGAGGTTTATTCATTTATTTTTCTGTGAATCTTATTTACATATCTATTTATGAGTATTATTATTATTATTATTATTATTATTACTACTGATACTTGTTGAAGAGAAAACATGTTATTTTTTAAGGATTTAACTAACGAGTATGATTTTCTTAATACACTTACTGTTGGTTATTAAAGGCTATTAAGGATATTTTATGCACGATTAAAGGTAAATTTGTAAGAATAATGAAGTATAAAAGAAATTAGAACCTCAAATTTTTTTCAAAAATTTTCTAATTTATTTATATTTGTTAGAATTTCTGGTGGTAGTGAGCTTTAGTTCTTATAATTTATATAAATCCAGTGAGGAAGATGGTACAATACAAAGCTGCTGCTAAAGTTTTGACTTATAAATAAAATTGATTTTCCGTAAATTTTGTGATTTTAAGTAAGAAATTACCCATCATTAAAATTTTGTATCTGTTTATGATTTATAAAATAATACAATAAAAAAGTCGATTCCAATTTAAGTATAACTATGATATTTACAATTTCTATTTTTATTAGATAACATTTCTGGTTCAGGTTAACAGCAAAATATATCTACAATTTTCACGATAATTCTGATTAATATTTTTTAAAAATGGTGGATAATTATTTTGTGCGAGACAACCAGAATGTAAACTTAACCAGTGGACAAAGCCCTCAAAATTGCAAAAGCCCGAACTCGTGAATTTCACCTTAAAAGTAAAGACTCTATGATCGTTATTTTGTCGAATTCCCATTAAGCATATAAGATTCTGTAATTTATGAAGTGTTTAAATACCCTAACGCTTAAAAAATTAGAACCAACTTTCTCTGGACTGTACAAAATTATAAATAAACTTTCTGATGTAACTTATGAAATAGATAAATTTAATTATGAGACAGGGCAGAATTCAGTTATTGTGCATGTTTCTAAAGTAAGACCCTATTTTTCGCCATAAGATTTTAAATTGTTTAATGAGCAACCCAAAAAACAAACAAAACCTCAAATATAATCACAATCACCAGATTAAACTACACTGTTAAAAATCTTGTTCTAGTTTGAACCAAAAAAGTTTGTTTTTTGGTGCTCAATATCTGCCACCGTAAGATGGTGAAATCTTGAACCAAATTTTGGAGCTCCCATTGAAGCATAGTTCCAATACTTGGAACGAGGTTGAACTAGGAAGCTCCAAATGTTGGTACGACATTTCACCATCTTATGGTGGCAGCTATTGAGCACCAAAAAACAAACTTTTTTGGTTCAAACTAGAACAAGATTTTTAACAGTGTAAAGTCAAGACAATAGATTAAATTTTAATTCTTATACTTTAAATATTTTATCACCATAATTTTCAAAATTAGCAGGTATGTTCTTGCTGCGCAACAAGAATATTACTTGTTTTTGGGAGTTTTTGGGGTTAAATTGGACTCCTTATGCAGGCATATGGTGTAAACTTTGATTGTAGATACTTTCAAATTGATGTTGATAAATTAATTTTAAGTGTATTTAATTCTAACTATATTTACTCAATTATTTTACATTAGTATTATGCTTTTCATTCTACAGATATATATATGGTAACAGTTAAAAAATTTGATGATTCTGCACAAACTTGATATGTGATTTTCAATGATTGTAAAACCTACAGAAATTACAGTTTTTCAAATGTAAATTATCTTTATTTCCATTTCTCAATAAAGAATGACACCTTTTATTCCTACTTGTTTTATTATTAAAGTTTATCAACCATGTGTAGAAAAAACATTATTCTACATTTGATGTATGAAAAATTATAACCAAACTTGACAATTTTGTAAAAGATTATTAGAGAGGAATTATTGTAAAGAAATACTTGTTGAGAGTCCATTTTCTAAATAGATTTAATTTAATTTGGATTTTGGAATTATTATGATTTTTTTGTGTATGCTTTCGGCTAGCAAAAAATTCTTTCTTATACTATTAAAAGATAAGAAAATTATTTAATTGCTATGTAATTATTTTTATCCTCAACCAATATTTTCCCTATCAATAATAAACAAACTGTGATATTTTCTTTTGATTATACTCGTTTTATTATTATTATCATTATGGTTTCTATAATGAAATATAGCATAAATTACACTCTTATTGAGAATATTAGGATATGTAAAATTATTATTGTTGCTATAAACTTTGTGTTTTATTATACTACTTATTATTATTGTTATTATTATTATTATTGGAATTTTTCTATATTGTTTATTATTAATGTTGAAGAGTGATACTATTTATTATTGCAAATTGAGCACATCATTTATTAAAAAATGTTGGATCCAACCAAAGATTAATAATAGATTTACAACAATTATACAATTTACTAGTGAACTACACTGAAGAATTGCACTTTTAAAAATATTTAAAGACTTTTGATTTGAAGGACTGTATTTAGTCAACTAAATTTGAGAAGAACATTTATTGTAGCCTTTAAAGACTTTATTTACTATAAGGACTGTATCTAATTAATTTAATTTTTCAACTGAAATAACTACAAATTAAGTCATTGAAATTCTATAAACTTCCATGCAAGAAATTTTTCATTGCTTTTAATATATTTTTTAATAATTCTTGCTTATTAATATTTATAACTTATTTACTGTTATTGTATATATTATCTCTTATGCACTTACAAATGGTAAGTGATATTGAAATATTATTGTATTTCTTTCAGGGGAATACTCTTACCTAATTTTAACTCTATTTAATTTACTCTTAAATATTTTTTTAACCGCTGTTATTTTTTACATTGCGTTAATTTTCTTATTCTTCCATCTCTTATCTTCCTGGGTTTGACAGTTTTATTCTAAAATCTAACTTTTTTAAGTTATTAGATTTCTTTTGTCTAAACTTGTTGTTTTATTTGACAATCAATTCTATACAAAGTTTTGGGGAAATTGGATAATATTACAAACATATTTTCTTCGCCAAAATTAACTTTTATACTATATTAATATCCTTTTAACCATACCCCTTACTTAGTTCAATTTATTAATTTAAAATCTTCTTTCTAGATCTAATCCATAAATCTTTAAGGAAACGATATAAATACTTGATTTACCTTAAAAACATTTATTCCAATTTGCGTAAATTTAAAAAGATGGCTCTACATTAAAAACGTTCTTAATTAAACTTTATTTCTTAATATTCCAAATAAAACTCATTTTTCCCTGTTTTTATCAACCCTTTTTAAGAAAGTCTTATTAAATTTATTCCAAAACCATACTTTTCAAAATATATGATTATTTTTACTTAATTTTTTATCCCCCCCCTTCAAAGTTTGATATTTGTACGTATCAATAAATTCATTTCTTATCTTTTTTTGCTTCAAAATAACGTCTGCAGGGTATCGAATTCAGTGTTCGATTATAAATTAGTTAAATAATATTTTTTTAATTAAAGATTACCGTCTAAATGAAATTAATCTCAACGATGGACATGTATTCTGTTTACATGTGAAAATCATGGTTAGAAATTAGAGAAAGTTCTAGAAGCTTTTTATTATTAACTTGAGTGAAGAGGCCCAGAGATGGATGGAATCAGCAGCAATCAGCAGCTTTTGCAGCAGCAACTATTTTATTATGTAGATTAAATAAATTCATATTTTAAAAAAGATCTTTGAAAACGTGTGTTATTATATTTTTATGCATTTAAGATTATTCATAATATTGACAAGTTCATTGATATTCTTTGTACAATGTGTATTTTTGATGGGTTTTTTTAAGTGTTATTATTTGATTAAGGATTTTGGTTGAAGTCGATTAGCTGTATTATTATATGTATTGCAGCCATTTGTAACAGTTCTAAATTTAGTTGGATTCTCAAAAATTTGGATACAAGAGCTAGATAAGGGTAATGAACCCATTAACCGCCGGTGTTGCAGAGATGTAGTACAGTATGTCAAATTTTATTAAATTTAAAATTTAAATATTGCATGTTTAATATTTGTTATTTATAGACAAGTTTCCTCTACAAATACACATACAATAGTATATAAATCGAAGAATATAAAATTTTGGGATATGAGAACATCAGTCAGTGCAATATGTGCAAAATGATAAACATTTATCACATAACATTTTTCTGTAAAAAATGCAACGAATAACCATTTCGCTCCATATCCCATATACGTGGACCTTTTTTACTAATGGATATTCCAACATAACTGCAATTTATAACTTAAAAATTACTTGATTTGATATCTAAAGATTCGAAATAATGCAAATAGTTTGAAACACGTGCTCTGGAAATAAAGTGGGAAAGTAATAATTTATTATTAATCAATAATATTACATTAATACACAGTAGCGAAGAGGTTAAACAATAGATATTATACAAAAAAAAACCTTATTATTTCATAACTCTACAAAATTTATCGAAAAAATAAAATATTTTCAAATCAGCTCATAAATCTGATATATTATTTATTTCATTGATATATTTAACACATAAAAGTATTTTTAATTAAAAATCTTGCAACATTTTGTTAAAGGTTTCGGAAACTAGTATAAAAAAAAGTAAAAAAAAAAAACATTGTTTAAAAATATTTTAAAAAAGTAATTTAAAAATAAATCGTCAGGAGTTTCAATTTATATTTCTCTAAAAAAAATGTCTCATCTACAGAAAAGGAATACTTCCAAATTGATATTTATGCATCAAGAATCCCTTTGTAAATGCAAAATAGATCATAAAACTCCAAATTTGTCTAGAATTCTATCAAAATACCGTTTCGTACTCATTCCATTTTAAATAAATTTATATTCATAAGCATTGCTCAAAATGCACCAATTTCCATATTTTTGATGTTATTTCTTCGTAAGAAAATATTTCGCTGAAGCAAATTTATTTATTTTGTAAGACATCGGAAATCTATACTTGGCACAGCAAATGTAAAAATATTTTTTAACATAGTTTCATGGTAAATCTGGCTTAAATATTTGTTAAGCATTGTAATTGACAGTTTGTATTCTTATTTTTCTTGAAGGTCTTCCGAAACCTAAAAAAATCAAATAAAGTTCAAAACAAATATCGTTTTCATTTGAGTATAAATAATATTCTGATACTGAAATTGATACAGCAATAGGATGTAAAGAAGATTTTTTTTAAGCACGAAGTTTCTGTTGTGTTATATTTACTTTTTTGCATATTTTATTTTACCTATTATTTGAAAACCATTTGATATTGATTAAATCACTTCGAGAATTATCAATAAAAATACATTCACTCTTCAATTTTTGTAATTAATCATATGAAAATAGGTTTTAAAAGGAATTTGTTTTTTGTTTTCGCAGAATATACTACATGCATCAAGACAATGATGTATGCGTAATTTCCAACAGTTTGTTTGGATAAATATGGATCAAATGCCGTTTAAGAATCGTGATTGCCAGTTATTGTTGTAATGTTTCTTAAATGTATTCCCAACACTTCAGGCTTGACGATGGGCTGTTTAATACCTTATTAAAAAAAAATTCAAGTAACTACTAAAAAAGTTTTCGGAATAAAGAGAAACTCAAAAGAAGTCATTGCATATTGTTATTCGTTTTCCTATTATATTTTCGTAGATTAAAAAAAATGTAACTTTGTTTTAATGAAGGTGGAAGGGGTGTGTAGAATAACATACACATAAATGCAACGCAGATACCGAAATCGGTATATCAATAATTAAGAAAAAAAACACTGGCATAGGGTTTGCACGGGTATTAAAATGTCAAGCCCAGAAAGTTCTACAATACTAATATTTTCTTACATATTATTATTATTATTGTTATTATTATTATTATTATTATTATTATTATTATTATTATTATTATTATTATTATTATTATTATTATTATTATTATTATTATTATTATTATTATTGAATAGGATAAAAAAGGCTTTACCATCATTCGGGTTTCCAAGCATTTGATCGGCTGCTAGTGGAGACTCGCTTCTTTTCAGGTGTCAAAGACGCTCGGACACAAAATAGATGCCTGCTTTCTGAGGGACTCCCTTGGAGCCAACATAGAATATCAATGAGACAAATGGAATTTGAAGTGACTTTGACCCCTTGTATAATAGCGCTTTTAGATACTCTTATTAATATAATTTAAGATACATTTCATTTAAAATAGTGATTGAAGACACATTTCTAAAACTGGAAGTTTATATAAATTAAAAAATAATAATAATAAAGTAAATAAACAAAATCACTTTGGGATTTTTTTAAAATGTTTTTATTAAAACATTTTTTTTCAAAATATATATTGTCATATAGATTAATATAGGTTCAGTACAGAAGCTGCTTACCATAAGCGTAAAACATTAAATTTCCAATATTTAATTAAAATTTTTAGACTTGCATTGAAATTCATTCCTGAAATTCATTATAATTTCTCGCTTTGTAGGAAGCAAACTTTAAATCTTCCATATTCATTTTCAAAATACAGCAAATAACGAAACGCAATTTTAAAATATTTATAAAAAATAACAGTAAAAAAAGAAACAATTTCAATCAGTAGAACTGTTACCCATTTTAACACATTTTTAATATTACATTAGAATCTACATATAAAATCCAAATGCCATATTTTTCATTAAATTTCTTTAACAAATTTCTGACACACAAAAGTTTTTAATACAATTTTTAGCGAAAGAAATTTTAAAGTTTCAATCAAAAGGAAAAATGAAACATATTCCACAAAATTAATCAAAAAAGGGTATTTTAAAAGCTATTGGTGCACATTTTTTTTTTCAAAGTTACCGTTTCTTTAAACATATAAGTCGTAGCGCATACAAAACTGATAATGTTAGAGAAAAATGCAATCTCTTAAAGTAAAATATACTTACAAATTAAATTATTCTATTTTTTTGTAAGAATATCATTTCACATATATTTGATTTTAAATAGATTTATATGGATAATCATTGCTACGAAAACGCGTAAATCTATATTTTCTCAGTTCATTCACCTTAAGAATATGTTTTCCCAAAGCAAATTTATTTATTTCGAAGGTTATCGGAAATCTATGCTTCTCGCCGCAGGTGTAAAAGTAATTTTGAGGAAGCTTTTATGTTAAAAGAGGTTTACTCGTTGGTTAAACTTTGGGATAGTTTATTTTCTCGGAGTTTTGCCAGAACGTAAACAATGAAAAATGAACTGCAAACGGAAAATCGCTGTATCTAAAGTGTGAATCGAACTCTGGTATCAATACAGTACCATTTATAATAAATCAGTAAAACTGCTAATTTTATCATTGAAAAGAAGTTTATGTGATAAACACTATTACATGTAAAACATTCTGAGATATAGAGAGTCATGTAAAATTTTCAGTATAGAAATAAATAATTTGATAGATTTGATTTGATTTAATCGATTTGAATAATTTGATTTTATACTGATAGCACAAATGTTTTAAAGAAAATTTCCCTAATCACCAGTCAAATAGATTTCTCGTTGCTTTATCTAATGAAACTTCTATAACAACTAAGTTAATCTAATTTTTCGTAAATATAGGGGGAACTGGGGTACATTGATACAGTTTTTTTCTAAGATTTTTTTTGGTGTCAAGAAAGTAGAAAATTCAAGTTTTTTTTCCACGAGGTGACAGCAAAACTTGTGTAGTATGTTATAAAAATGCACAATCATTGTTTTATATAGTATTTTTGCATGTAATTTTAAAAAAATCAAAAAAAGTCATTTGTATCAATGTGCCCCATCCCCGGGGCAGATTGATACGTTTGAGAAAAATGACGACAAAATAAACCAATGCATATTTTTCATAGAAAATGAATTAGAAAACCATTTTATATTTATTTATAAAAATTCAAATCACCCACAATTTATTTTTAAGCAATATTAAAGCAATAAAAATTAAATATATTATGACCTGATGTTCTGGCTGTTTCTTGTCTGATTGTTGGCTGTGGTAACTTTGTCATATCTAGCACTTCAACCCCAGCATTATCTTCTTTCTTATGAAAGATGAAAAAATTACCAGTTTTTCTGTTTATAAATAGGTTCATAAACAGAAAATAAAGGATAATTATTTTAAAATTCTGTTTATAATATAAGTATCATTTTCTGTTCTGCAGTTTGTTTCTCTTACTTAACATTTCGCATGTCGAAAATACTTTTTTCTCTGGAGAATCGATATAAATTCGAGATTTGCCAGAATGGCGTTCTTTTCTTTTATTAGTTCTACTAGCACTAGATGCTGGGTAAGTTCCTACGTCTTCTGTTTTCAAAAATACTATAAAATGTTCTAATACAAAGAAATTAGAGCTATTTCACTTCAATAAAAACTAATATTAGAAATTTTTCGTGAAAAAAAAGGTTGGATTAAGGAGTGTATGGTAAAAAAAATAATAAAAGATAATGAAAATATGAACTATTAAAGGATTTAGGCTGTATCAATGTGCCCCGTCATAGACTGTATCAATGTGCCCCATACAGCGATTTTGAATAAAATGAGTCTCAAATCCAACACTTCACAATATATCTAACAATAAATAATGAAGAATTGATAAAGAGTAGCTGTACTTACCAGGGAGAGTATTCATTTTGGTTGAAAATACTGGAACAGTTGTATAATAGCATTTCAATTGTACAACTCATATTTACTTTTGAACAACAAAAACAATAAATCACCCGTCCCATTTCATCAAACTACTGAATCATTCCAAGATTTTCTGTATGTAGTTGAATATACTAGCATCATCTTTTGGAGCTGTTGTGAAACTTCCTGTAATGACCCTGTGAGCGGTAGAGGGGGTGTATCAATGTGCCCCATGTATCAATGTACCCCAGTTCCCCCTATCTATCAAGGCATATTTAATTTTAAATATATTTATACAGATAATGATTGCTAAAAAGACTCGCATCTCTATACTTCGAAATTAATTCACCTTAAGAATATGTTTTCCGAAAGCAAATTTATTTATTTCGGAAGTTTTCGGAAATCTATGCTTCGTGCGTCGCAGGTGTAAAAGCAACTATGAGCATGCTTTTATGTTAAAAGGGGATTACAGATTGGTTAAACATTAGGATAGTTATTTTTCGCCATGCTTTGTCTGAATGTCTCATTATATAACTTAAACATTTTTTAAATTGGATAAGAGTCATTTAGATTGAAAAGTGGTTTTATTAACAGTATTGGTTTTTTACTTATCTTTTTAAATTGTTACCGCAATAAAATTATAACAAAATGAGCTGCAAACGGAAAATCACAATCACTAAAGTATGAATCCAACCGAGTTATTAATATCGATAAATCAATAAAACTGTTAAATTTATCAATAAAATGAAGTTAGATGATAAACACTATTTTATGAGGCATAGTAAATATGGAGAGTCATTGAAAGTTTCAGTATAGTTATAAGTTAAATAAAAAACATAAATTGGAAAAGGTATAATCCATTGTATTAGATTTTTTTAATATAAAACAATAGTGGTATTTGAGAATGAAAACTAACGGTATCTGTAAGAATTCTGTATAAGACTTATATAAGCAGTATATTACATTAAATATAATATACACTATTGTGCAAAATTTAAGAACGAGTCTCAAAATATCAATTTTAAAGAGATTTTCAAGTGATAATATTCACGCTAATAATCAAAAGGAAGTAATATAATTCGAATAATTACTATTCCTGCATAACAGCTAGTCCATTTAATGTCTCATTCAGGTCACACATGGTCACAAGTGTCACAGTCACTACGGCAAAATAAAAAAGGGGAAATTCCATAAGTCTCTTTTATGAGGCTCAAATGACTACTATATGTGACTCGACTGACAGGTCATTGTGATTGCTGTCACCAGGTGACATTACAATGTTGTTTCATTGAGATTATCGTGTGACCTCTCATCTGGAAACTTAATTTCAAAGTCGTTGTGAACGTTACATTATGATAAATTACTAAATAATGCCCCATTAAAGTCACATGGTGTTTTTTCACCACTTTTCACAGTGGTTACTTCAAAGTAGGGTCTCTGTCACAAGTTGGCAAAGTCTTGTGACAGAAAGTCACTATGTGACTTTAGTGTCACATCATTTGGTGATCTATCATAATGCAATGTTCACAGTGACTTTGAAATTGAGTCTCCATATGAGAAGTCATACAAGAGTCTCGATGGAACGACGTTGTAAAGTCACCTGGTGACACGCCAAAAAACAGCAGTCACAATGAACTGTCAGTGGAGTCACATATAATAGTCATTTCAGACTCATAAAAGAGACGTGTGGAATTTCTTATTTTTTATTTCGCCGTAGTGACTGTGACTCTTGTGACCATGTGTGACTTGAATGAGATGTTATATGGACTAGCTGTTGTGCAGGGATAGTATTTTTTATGAAACTCGGATGTAAAGTTTAATTTTAGGGAGAATTGAAAGTATTCCTTTACATTACGGGTAATGGCAAATAACAAACTCAAGTGCATTTTAATGGTTTTCCGATTTATTATTATCTGATTTATGGTATATTTTAAATTTTAATTGACAACATTTTTGTTTAGTTGAAAAGAGTTACTTTAATTGTGTAAAAATCAAAGTGCCAATTACTTGTGATTACAGCAACTTTTTATAAATATTATATTCGAATTATATTATTTCCTTTTGAATATTCGTGTGAAAAAGTATCGCTTGAATATCCCTTAAAATTTCACATTTGGGACTCGTTTTTTAATTTTGCACACCAGTGTATACATATATATATATATATACACAGGGTGTTTCGCTACCAGACCGACAAACTTTGAGGGGTGATAGTAGACATAAAGACAAACATTATTAAATAGGAAACCATGGGGCGCAAACGTCTTCTGTAGGAGCTAGGGGCCATTAAAGTTTAGGGTCCAAAAATTCAAACGCTCTTAAAAATTAGAAAAAAGGGTCGATTTGTTTTCGGTTTTCTCTAAAATCATTCTTTATATCACGATTTTTAATTTTTTTAATTTTAAAGTTTAAGTTCAAAAATTGTCGCTAGAGGGCGCTTTAGACTTTAGAAGTAACGAACAAATACTTTTTGCCGTTTTTTTGTGCATAGGGTTGAAAGTATTCTAAAGTTTAGACTTTAAAATGACAACTAAAATTTAACTAAAATTTTAAGCCCAAAATCGGAAACATGGGGATCGGTTAACTGGCGAAAATTTAACTGTGAACCAAAGGGCAGATTTTAAACGTTCATAAACATTCGACAAACTAATCGATTTTTTTGCGGTTTGCGTGTAGGTCATTCTCTTGGTAATTATTTTATTCAAAATGACGTACAGCTTTACTGTCCTCATTTTTTGATAGAGGGCGCTCCCGAAACATGTCCGACATTTCAATGGTATTACTCCTGGGTTTTTCCCTACCAGACCACCATACTTCCAGGAAGTGTAAGGGATACAAAGATGATCAGAACCACACAGGAATGTAACGTTGAAAATTGCTTTTTTGCATATTACGTTTAAAAAACAGCAGAAACAAACAGAGAAACAGCAACATGTTAAAGTGACAGAACAAAGTTTATTTAAAGGTTTTACTGCAAAAAGTGTTCGAAATTACGACCAGGAAAAGTCAAGCAAGCTTGACACCGACAACAGATGTCGCTGCGATTTTTTTGCGGTAGATGGAGCTGAACGGTAATGCGTGTGAAAGTTTCTCTCTCGTTGCGCAGCTCTATGTGATTCCAGCATGATCGGGCTCTTCCACATTTTACCAATGATGTTCACCTATACCTCAACGTAACATATGATCAGCGGTGAATAGGTCGGGATGGCCCGGTTTATTGGCCTGCCAGATCACCGGATCTATCAAGTATGAGCTTCGTCTGCTGGAGTCACATGAAAAGTTGGGTGTATGAGAATCCCGTACCATCAATTAAAGACTTAGCAGCTCGTATTTCTGTAGCTTCCGGAAATCTATAAAAGATTCCAGCAATCTTTCAAAGCGTGAGGAGTTACATGCGATGCCACTGTCAAGCATGTCGAATTACTTCTGGTCGTAATTTCGAACATCTTTTCTAGTAAAACCTTAAAACAAACTGTTTTATGTCATATTAACGTGTTTCTGTTTCTCCTCTTATTTCTGTTATTATTTTCTCTGCTTCCTTTAACCATAACTCGCAAAACAGACATTTTCAACGTTACATTCCTATGTGATTCCGAGTCGCTTTTCCATCACTAACACTTCCTGGAAGTATGACAGTCTGGTAGTAAAACACCCAGGAGTAATGCGATTGAAATATCGGAGATATGTCGGAAGCGCCCTCTATGAAAAAATGAGGACACCACAGCTGTGCGCCATTTTGAATAAAATAATTACCAAGGGAATGACCTACATGCAAACCGCAACAAAATCGATTAGTTTGTCCAATGTTTATGAGCGTTTAAAATCTCCCCTTCGGTTCACAGTTAAAATTTCGCTTGCTAACCGATCCCCATGTTTCCGAATTTGGGCTTAAAATTTAAGTTAAAGTCTAAACTTTTGAATAATTTCAACCCCATGCACAAAAGAACTGCAAAAAGTATTTGTTCATTACTCTAAAATCTAAAGCGCCCTCTGCCGACATTTTTCGAACTTAACCTTTAAAATTAAAAAAATATAAAATCGTGATATAAAGAATGATTTTAGAGAAAACCGCGAACAATCGACCCTTTTTTCTCATTTACATCGGTGTTTCAATTTTTGGATCTTAAACCTTAACGGCCCCTAGCTCCTACAGAAGACGTTTGCGCCCCATGGTTTCCTATTTAATAATATTTGTCTTTATGTCTACTATCACCCCTAGAAGTTTGTCGGTCTGGTAGCGAAACACCCTGTATATATATATATACATATATATGTGTGTGTGTATGTGTGTGTAACATACAAATGCCAATTACTCCAACTTATAATATCATTTGAGATGCATTTCACTGAAACTAATTATTTAAGAAATATTTCTGAGACTGTTTATATCAGATATACTATGTCATACACTATGTTATGGATGCGGCATAGATGATGCTTGCCATAAACGTAAAATATTAAACATACAATATTTTAATAAAACTTTTAGATTTTAATGGAAATGCATTCCACATGAATGTAGAATTTGTATGATACAATAATTTACGGCATTAATAGAACAAAATGTCAAAAATTTTTTATTCGTATTAAAATAATAAGAAATAACGATACAATTTAAAAAAGATAAGTAAAAAACCAATACTGTTAATAAAACCACTTTTCAATCTAAAAAACTCTTATCCAATTTAAGAAATGTTTAAGTTATATGCATACATAATGCAAAAGCCATTTTTTTTCTTTAAATTTCTTTCACAAATTTCTGACAGTAAAGTTTTTAATATAACATTAAGTGAAAGAAATTTTAAAGTTTCAAACAAAACAAAAATTAAACAATTTTCTTAAACATAATAAGCGAAATTGGTTTAAAAAATATTTGGAAGTCTTTTAAGTATTTCTTTCAAAGTTACCTTTAATTTAAACATATATGTCATACCGCATTAAAATTTGATAATGTCTGAGAAAAATGCTCAATCTTACAGCAAAATTTGTTTACAAATTAAGTTAATCTAATTTTTCGTAAGATTATCGTTTCTGACATATTTAATTTTGAATACATTTATATGTATAATCATTGTTATGAAAATTCATGTTTCTATATTTTCGGAGTTAATTCATCTAACAATAAGTTTTCTAAAAGGAAATTTCTTTATTTCGCATTTTATTGTAAATCTATGCTTTATGCACCTCAAGTGTAAAAATATGTTATATGAATTTACGTTAAACAAGGATTACACGATGATTAAACATTGGTATAGTTATTTTCCTCGAAGATTTTCCTGAACGTAAACAATAAAAATGAACAACAAAGGAAAATCGCAATCACTGTAGTATGAATCCAACTCAATTATTAATATCGATAGCTCAGTAAAACAGTTAATTTTATCATTAAGAAGAAATTTATGTGATAAACTCTATTATATATGAAGCATTCTGAGATAAAGATAAGTAAAATTTTCAATATAATAATAAATAATTTGAAAAGTAACAATAGTTAAAGTAAAATAGATGTACAGGAAAGTGTGTATTTTTTTCCCAGAAAAAAATCCTAATTGTGGCATTTGTTTAAAAAAAAATCTATTTTTTTATACACATAGCACAAAAGTTTCGAAGAAAATATCTCCAACCACCAGCCAAAAACAGTTTCTCTTACAGGCTTAATCTAATAAAATATCTTACAAAATCTAAGCAAATCCAATTTTTCGTAAGAATATAATTCCGGACATACTTAATTTGAAATACATTTATATAGATAATCATTATTACGAAAGAAAGTCTTTCTATATTTTAGGAGTTGATTCACCTGAAGAATATGTTTTTCAACAGCAATTTATTTATTTCGCAAGTTATCGGAAATCTTTGCTTCGTGCGCCGCAGGTGTAAAAGTAACTTTCAGCAGGCTTTTATGTTAAAAGGGGAATCACGTTGGCTAAACATTAAGATTTTTCACGATGTTTTGCCTGAACGTAAATAATGAAAAATGAATGCCCATATAAATCCATACATCAATAGATCTCTCAATGGTTCCATAGGGACAAATTCTTTTAACAGAATGTCATAGATTTTGTAACACTTGCATATAATCTGTCATTTAATTTTTAAAAAAATTACAAGAGAATTTAAATGCACAGGAATTAGATTATTTAAACAAAGCGTTTTCCTCATGTGGATTTTACTGCTACTGACGTTTCAGAAACAACAAAGTCAATCCTGACAATCTAAGGGGTGATTGTAGTCAAAATTCAGGATTTGACAACTATCGAAATACTAAATATTTACTGAGCAATTGTGTTTTGTCCCTCTCCAAAGTATTCAACTCTATTCATACTCTCATTAGCAATATTTTTGTTACTGCATCAAAACATGAAAGACATTTTGTTTCTCCAGTCACTACAAAATGCCCTATCCAAAGGCCTTCCTCAGAAAAATAAAACACTAAAGAAGAGGAAAATGTTGTACACTAACAGAAGAAAATGAAATCAACTGCAATTAACTAAAAGTAAATTATAAACTACATAATTTAAAATACCTAAAGTAAATATCCACTTTTCAATGATTCCGATTTTAGTTATTTAAAAAACAGCCATTTTGATTCTGAACTTGACATTAAGTAAATTATAATGAGAATTATTTGAATCTGTAACTGATTAATTAGATTTTTTTGCTCTTATTACATTTTGGGGGAATGTCAGTGCTTGTTCTAAGTTTCTGTGTTATGTAAGCTCCAAGGTGGCCATAATTGTACTGGTGGTACTCAGAATATTCAGTAGCGTGATCTAATTGCGAGAATGGCTCCAAATTTTGTAGGAAGATTTAAAAAGACGGGGAACGAAGCATTACGAGGAAAAAAGTAGTTCCAAAAATCACCTCCAGGGGAATATGTAGCGCGGTGTATTCCAAAAAGAGAGTTTCAAAAAATGAAGAATCAATACTGAAATGGAATTACTGTTTACTTAAACAATTTAGCAATTTAATCCAAGCTCAAAATGGTAACAGTTTATAAAAAGCTAAAAACTTGCATAAGCTCTGCTAAAGTTTCTATATCTGCAACTTCACTCACAGAGCCCCAAAGAATGCGTTAGCAGAAGAAGTTCTTTATTCAAATTTCATGTTACATCTTTTTCCCCAGTGCCAACTTGTTCGTTCTTTAAAATAGTAATGTGCTAATGTTAGAAGTAATTTCATTGAATGTTATCTTCATAATGTCTCCTTCATTAATCGAACGAGCTCCACTAATCAAATTCTTTTACCTCAATCAGTGCAATACACGCCACCTGCTCTTCATGCTTTTAGAAACCAAAAAAAATACGTAAAAGTAACAGTTCTTTGTCAGTTAATGGTTTAGTTTGAGAAAACATGTTCGCTAAATGTTCAGTCAGGCAGAGGGCGAAAACACGCATCACAAGTTGCAATGAAAGAAGTGGTAACGGCGATTGTCCACAGAGCACTAGACAATCTTGCTTCCACTTACAGCGCTCGTCGGATAGCTCTGAATCTGAATATGCTTTATTGTCGTTGTATGGAAAATACAACGGCAGATTATTCACTTCAATGCATATAAGATCAGCCGTGTACAAGAGTTACGTCGCACCGACCATGATAAGCGATTGACTTTTGCTATAATTTTTCTTGCCAGAACGGTGTTGGATCATGCTTGAAAGTGGAATATCTTATGGGGAGACGAGGCTCACTTTTATCTGAATGGAAGTGTAAATACCCAAAAAGCCGAATTTGGAATAAGAGTCACCAAAAGCATTCATGGAAATTCTTTTGCATTCACCAAAGATAAATGTTTGGTGTGGTTTCATAGCAAATACGATCATAAGTCCACTCCTCTATAAGAACATTTATCTGACAGGAAATGTATCTTGTTCTGTTATCGAAGACAAATATCGCCAAATGCTAAACAATGTTTTAAGGCACTTCAGCAAAGGCATTGCCTGGAGAAAATCATTTTCCAGCAAAATGAAGCCCCTCCACACAATGGTTTGGCGGGTACAGCAGCTTCTACGACAGACATTCACAGCAGAAAGAGTCATTAGCCGATATTATCCATTTCCGTGGCCACCTCGGTCCCCTGATCTTACAACCTTTGAATTTTGTTATGGGGGTACCTACAATTAAAGGTGTATCTCGGAGGTGTCCAGGAACAGGCTACGTCGAAGGAGCAAACTGCACGGGAGATTCTTGCAGACATGTGATTTTGCTGTTGTAAATGCCGTGCACAGAATGCAAAATGTGGACTACGAAAACGGCGGCCACATCGAACCTGAGTTGGGTGTGCTAAATAAACGGCAATTATATTTCAGTATTGATTCTTCTTTTTTTAAAACTATCCTTTTCGAACACGCAGCACCACATATTCCCCTGGCGCTGACTTTTGGATTTAATTTTTTTCGCGAAATCCTTCGTCCTGCGTCTTGTTCAATCATCAAACAAAATTTGCGCCATTCTCGTAATTAGATCGCGCTACAAAACTTTCCAATTTGTTTCCAGATTTTAATGTATACTAAGTCTGTAAGCTACATAATAATGATATTAATTATTTGAAGTAAGTCATAAGAGCATAAATATATGAGAAAAATTAAAAAGTGTCCCAATGTGTCCTCTTCTCCTTAACTTGACAATTCTGATGAATAATTAATATTAGTATTAATAAATAGCAAACGGGATTCAAAAACTGCGACTTGCATTTTTTTTTAAATTCATTTTAGAATTTATACAATGAAGATCATTGACAGATGTTTCACGTACAAAATATTTTATATTTACTAAAATCATTTATTTCCTTACCTATTTCAGACTATTTGCATTAAAATGAAATTCATTGTTATCTTGGCAATCTTTGCGTTCAAAGAAAAATAAAGCAAATAAATTATACAAAAGAGAGCAAGTTAAACATGTGTGTATGATTTTTTTAATTCTTATAATTTTTATTCGGAATAATTAATCGTTTACTTTTATGTTGTATTATTCATGGGCGAAAGCCTTATAATTTTACCTTATAATTTTACTTATTATCGTATTGCATAAAATATATCGTTGAAACTTTCGTATAAATTAGAAAATGATGACTTTATATTCTACTTTTTTTAGAAACGTGAGATGCAAAAGAATTATTTTTTAGATTAAGTCATAAATTTAATTTCAAGTTTTTGAAATATTCTACTGCATGATTTTCAAGAAAAGTAATATTGATATTTAATTTATGGCATTCGAAATGTATTAGTTTCTGTTAAGATATGGTAAGACATTATTAATATTCCTTGTATTTTTAAAGTGTTTTCTTTGTTAGGCTACCCAGTTAAGATAACATTGTAAATTTGAAGCCATTATGAAAGCTGTCGGATGTGGCAATCCCAACACTTTTTTTCTACTATATACAGTGAAATGTACCGGGACCGAATACTTTTGGGTCCACCGAATTGTTTTAAATGATCAAAAATTTAAAGTAAGAGAGATAGCTGATATTGTAAAGATATCACAGAATGACTGAAACGTATTTTACATGAGTATTTTAATATGAAAAAGGTTTGTGCAAAATGGGCTCGCATTTTCTGACTATCGACCAAAATAGAAACGTGTGAATAACTCATAGCACGCTTCGGAAATATTAAAGTAAATCCAAACAAGTTTTTCAGCCGATTCGTAACAATGATTAAACACATATCCATTTCTATATGCCTGAGTCAAAAGGACAGTCTGCGGATCTTATGTAACCCTAATAAAATACTCAACAATTGGCTGGAAAGATCTGGGTCAGTGCTTTTTGGTATGCACTTACAATAATATTCATTTATTATCTTGAGAAAAGTAGAACAATCACAGGAGTGTATTATTCAACATTATTGGACCGTTTCAACAACGATATAAATAAGAAAAAGCCGCCCATAGTGAAAAAAAAATGTTCTATTTCACCAAGACTATACACCTGTTCAAAATTAAATGAATTAAAATATGAATTATCCCCCATGTTATCCAGATCTGGAGACCAGCGAGTAATATTTGTTTCCTAACTTGAAAATAGGGCTCCAAGGGAGACGACATCAAATGCGGATTTCATATGCAAAATTAAGTCTACTTTGATGGCCTTGACAAACCTTAGTATATGAAAGGCATTCAAATATTTTAGGATCTTTGGATAAAATGTATCATTATGAAGGAAAATATTAAGAAAAATGAAATAAATTTTTGACCAATAAAATGTTTTTTTTTCATTTTTCGTCCCGTAATAATATTTTACCTCATATAGTATATCTTATATTTTAATGCATTAAAATGTGTTACTACAGTACGAGAATTAGAAGATAATATATTTCCACCATCATGGGGATTCTAATAATACAAAATTCCGTGTATACATTTTTGTGATATCACTGTGCATAAATCATGCAAATCATGCAAAAAGCAGTATATAGCAACCCTCGTTGGATGATTTACACTATAAAATCATCTGCAACAACATATATTAGTATATAACTGAATTTGAAGTTTGATGGAAATCCATGAATAAGTAACTGAGATAGAGCTATTGTGAAAAACATGAAAAACGCATTACAGCAATGAGCTATCGCGGGAATCTCAAGAAAATTGAGCATAGCAGCGCCAACTGAAGCGCAATTTACTTCAGAATGTGAGAAGTACCTAGTCACATCAAAGACTAACTGAATCTTAAATTTGATCAAAATATGTGCTGCATTAGTTCTGAATATTAAACTATTGGGGAAAACTTATAAAAACGTTTCACACCAGCGACACCTGCTGTGCAACTTTCACCCAAAACTAATCAGTACCAATTTTTATCAGGAAATTTCTGAATACATTTTTAAAAGTTAAATCTCGTGGATTAATTCTTCAGATAGAGTGCCCACAATATTTTGCTCACATGCATATTGACAGATAGACTCACAGACATCCATTTTGTAAAAACATGTTTTCAGGGACTTCTGATCTCTAAAATGTGTAAATACAGCAAAAACCGTAATTTAAAAAGATTTATAAACCTAATACGTTCTTCTTGGAAAGATAGAAAAATGTAATAAAAAATCTAGGAATTTAAAAATGAAATTTTCATGAAACATAAAACAAGTCACTCCAGTCTTCAGTTTCATTTAAATAGACTACCTGGCTAAAGATCACCGTCCACTTGCGATTTTAGACGTTTTTTTAAATATCTAGAAAAATACATGAGGAATAATCTTGAAACTCTAAAAGTTTAAATATAATAGTAAAAGTCATAAATGTCCATGAAGATTTTTCCCCAAAACTCCAAAGGGGACCGTCAACAAATTAAAAAATAATGAATATCGTTTGGACAACCCTGTCAAAACTAGTGTAACAAAAGCGTTCAAACTGTAGATTATGATTATGTGGCTTATTGTATTAAACTGTGTTCATTTTTATGTCGTCGGCTTGTATATTTGTAGAGAAATTAAGATTTTTATTAAAACAGTCCCAAATTTTTCCAAGTTCTTAATATAAAATAATTTTCTTTTCAGAAAATATGACACATAATATTGCACACAATACTCTGTTAGCAGAATTAAAAAAATATTAAAAATTGTATGAAAAATGAATAGTTTTACTGAATAAATTTTCACTGCGCATGCGTCAACTATATCAAAATTTTATTTGCATATTATGTTAGCTAAATATGTTAGCAACTTTTGTGAAAGTCTCAAAATCATAGCTACAAAATTCTAAAATTAATTGTCCCTAGAATAAGCAAAAAATCCGTTGTTCACAAAATGAAGCAAACAAATGAAGGATTTTATCCAAATGTAGCAGTACGTCTCATATTGTGTCTTCTATATTGACACTAATTAATGAATATATGGATACAACCTCACTTCTTTTTGCTTCATTTTGGGAATAACGGATTTTCAACTTATTCTAATCACGATTATTTTGAGAATTTTCAAGCTATGATTTTGAGACTTTGACAAACGTTGCTCTATACATTTTTCTAACATAATATTCAAATGGAAATTTTGATATCGTTGACGCATGCGCAGTGAAAAATTATTTTGTAAACCTACTTGTTTTACACACAATTTTTATTATTTTTAAATTCTGATAATAGGGTATTGTGTGCATTATTATGTGTCATATTTTCAGAAAAGAATATCATTTTATACTGAGAACTCTTCCACTTATAAGCAAAATTCTTGAAAAAAATTGGGATCGTTTTCATAAAAATTTTAATTTTTCTACAAGTATACATTAGGGTGGAACGAAAGTATAATGAAAAAAATATTTCTTCAGCAAAAAATTTTCTAATAGTAATTAAAAGTTTCCTATGTATGTTAACAATAAAACTACGAAGTTTTTTCGTTCTAAATTTATATCTTGAGGTGCCGCAAGAGCCTTAAAAATGAGGATTTTTTTTAAATCCAAATTTAACGTAAAATTATGAGTTTTTTACTGTTTTTTTTTACATTTTAAAAATAAAATATTGTTTTAATAGCAATATGTAGATGCTTCTTTACAGTAACAATAATAATATTAATTTCAAATGAGGTAAATATATGCTTAATTTTTTGCAAATATTATATAAATGAGCTTTTTTTTAAAAAAAAAAAAAAAAGTCAAGGTGTAATAGGAGTTTGAATTTAATTGTTGTAATTACTTTTCTGCTTACAAATGGTTGTTCAAACACAGTTTTTAAAAATAATACGTAAAACTTTTAAAAATAACTAATTATTAATAAAAATAAACTTATCAGTTTTTTTTTTTTTTTTTTTTTTTTTTTTTTTTTGCCTTTTTAAGATTTTTTCGAAAGGAAATGAAACACAAACATGCAACATAAACAGTAACAAATCCCTCACTATACTTGAATAAAATAGAACAAATGTCATGACATAATTAACAACCAGTGAATAAGTGACCAGTAATTGAAACAAAGCAAGCAATAAAGAATAATTAGAATATTCCATTACATTATTTGTTTCACATTTATTTGTTTTTTAAATTCGCTTGATTATTAGATAAAATGTTTTTTCGACTCAAATTTAGGCATCATAAAGGGGCATCAATATGCAAAGCATTTTTTTCTGCCTTCTCTTGCTCCCAGACCACAGACACTTATTGACGACTCTGTCACAAGCTTTATAACTCTTTCTACTGCTTGTGTATTACAGAGTAACCCGCCAAATTCATTAAAGCCAATCACACCGGTATTAACTGCAGTGTTTTTGGCTGTCCCATCGTACCCAATAGCAGTTACAGTTGATATGTTCAAATGATTGTTACCATTAAAATACTCTATTAAGCTATTTTTTATAGCTTCGCATGTTCCAAAAGCAGAGATTACATGTCGTAGAAAGGGTGAATTGTTCTCTTTTACTAAAGAAATATGTTCTTCGATGACCGTCTTTTTCTAAAATCTATTGCCATTTTTATCTTGCACAATTGTTTTATCTTTTTTTCCATCGGAAAACAAACTTATATTTTCTCCAACTTGGTTAAGGCTTTTTACTATCTCTTTTGTCCGATTCTTGGCTCTCTCTCTTCAAATGTTCATCCCATCAATTACCGCACCTTTGTTCTCCTCTGAAATCATTCCATCATCTTTAACCCTTTAATTCCCATGCTAGAACACGTTCTAGAAATTATGCAGTTCATTTCACACCAGAAAAATTCATTGGCTAATTTCGTTTTATTTAAATTGGGAATGTTCTGTTATTGATTAAAGCAAATATTGTGGTTTTAATTTTCTGGTGGGAACTGAAATATACGAATTAAAATAACTCGGGCGGTTTGGGATCCAGAGGGTTAAGAGCAGCACTTGCAATAGTTGCAGCAACTGTGTATGATACCCCAGTTCGGTCACAGGCACTTGCTACTGTTGGAATTACTACTCGTTTTGCTCGCTTGCAGTTGTATCTAAAAAAGAAGTAGAGTAATTTTTGTGATTGTATGTTAAGTTTCCTTTAGATGTTTGCTCAGGATCTCATTGAAGAGCAGCATTTTCAGCTTTTCTAGCAGCCTTAACTATTTTTTTTTATTGTATTTTGTAAGTTTTGTTGTAGTATGTATTTCTGATGTACTTTAATTGTTTCTGTACTACCTGTTGCTTCTTCTGTTCTCTTTGTGTTAAAATCTTGGAAATAACATTATCGACTTCACTTATACTCGTTTTTCTCCCAGTTCTTTGGTCAATTAAAAAATCTTGTTCAAGTTTAGGTATTTTTTTTTCTTTTTTCGCACTTACAGACAGAAATTTCTTTGCTCTTACAGCCTGCTACATCAAAAAGACGTTTCTTTTCATTTAAAAACTTTGCTGCAATTAAATCTTATTTTTCTGTACCTTTTCTATTTTGTTTTAAATCTTAAAATACTTCTTTATTTATCGTGATAGTTTTTTTCCCATTTGTAACATGCGGGTGTGAGGTACTACAGAGATAGTTGCTTTCGACCAAATAGATTCAAATTTCTTAATAAGAATATCAAGTAATTCATTCACTGTTGGCTCTTTTGATGTTTTTATTGGTTTCAGCTCATGTCAAATATAAAGATAATGTTTTATAATATCATAATAAGAGGGAAGATTTAAATCGCTTAATTCGTTAGGATACCCAAAAATTATGCATTCTGACTTTTGTCTCACCTGAACTGATTCTGCCATCACACAAAAGTTAAAGTATTAAATAATAAATTATTACACTAATATTCAAGCTGACATATTCATTAACAAAACAAAATCCAACAAAGAACAGCATAAAAACATTTGTTACGCAAACGGTTCATTTGATTGCACGGTCTAACGACAGAAACATGTGACCAGACCATTGCTACAGCTACATGCATCCCTTAACCCTTTGCCACCCTACACCAGCCAATAATATGCCGCTTGAATCAAGGTCACTTCAAACCATGTACTATTCTCCATTTGACTATTAATTTTCAGAACTTAAAAATGTTTTTCCGCGTTTTTAAATTAAAAGTAAGGTTAATCGTTTCTATTACGAAATACTATTAAAATCTAAAGAAATGGAAGTTAAAAAGTGCAAGATTTAGTAGCATAAATAATAAAGGCATGCAGTATAAAACTATAAACATCTACTGAAAAGTAGTTTATGTGTATTATTTAAAAATTGAAAAAAGGCGTTTGATATTTGAAATATTTTATCTTTACTAAACCAAGTGTATAAAAATTCGTAAAATCCGCTTAAAAATCATATATTCAAGTCTTTTGCGGCACCTCTAAATGTATTATGTTTGTTAAAATATTTTAATATTGTCTTAACAAAGGCATTAGGCAAATTTTTATCTCTATAATACATAGAAAATAAAAAATATTTTTTCTTTCGTTCCACCCTAGTATACATATCACCCACATAAAAATGTGCACAGTTTATTACAGTAAGCCACTTAATCATAATCTACAATTTGAATGCTTTTGCTACATTAGTTTTGACAGGATTATCCCAAAGATATTCATTATTTTTTAATTTGTTGACGGTCTCCTATGAAGTTTCGGGAAAAAATCTTCACGGAAGTGTGTGACTTGCACTATTATATTTATACATTTAGAGTTTCAGCATAAATCCTCATGTATTTTTCTAGATATTTAAAAAAATAACTAAAATCGCAAGTAGACGGCCATCTTTGACCAGGTAGGTATTTTATCTTATTATTAACAGTTAAATAACAAAACATATGGGATACACTTTAAAAGCGATTTAATGTTAGTAATTGAAATACTATTAAAAATTATAATTAATGATATTTGAATTTTTAAAGTCTGAGTAAAATTGCTATGCGTTCGTTAAAATTATATCTATCATTAATTATAACCTTAATAGAGATAAATAATTCAGCAATGTGAAAAGATACAAACGACCATTTTGAATAGCAAATTGCGTCATCGCATTATAAATATAGCTGATTTAGTTTACCTTCGAAAAAATCTATTTTCTTCACAATGTGTTATGATATTTATACTTAACGAGCTTTTTTACCCTAACATTAAATACGATTTTCTGAAGCAATAATTACCCGAAATACTCTCTGAGTTTAAGTAAGGGCTTAATAGAGGCATAAATGAGATTGGAATTGTTTAAATGATAATGATTTATAAAATAAAAAAAATGAAAAGCCATGAATATACATTTTTGAATAACATTAAAATATCGTTGTATTTTGTTACATTTACATTCAACTAAACAATAGAATGTTATTCCAGTAATAGAGTTTCTTAAAGTAATTTCCTTTGTTTTAGAAATAGAAATGACTGTTTATTGTTATTTCATCGATACATTTCTATGAATGCAGGGTTATTGGAAAACACAGTTGTTAAATATTTCTATTTAATATCTTTCCATTCAGAAATGTATATTGTGTTACAGTATGAGTTACTTAATGATGTTTTTAAAAGAGATTTCTCATATATTCCATGAAATTATAAAAAACAAATGTTTACTAATGAAAATGGTGACTTAAATTATTACATAGGCATGACTGGGAGAAAGTTTGGAATTAGAAAAGGGGAGCACATACCTGATATTAAATTTGGACGTACTAACACTGCCTTATCAAGAACATATTTAAATGAGGAGAAAAAAATATTGTTTAGTCAAAGTAAATTATGTTTCATATCAAATTGTAATAGTAAATCTATTATAAGGGAGTCCATTGAAATTTATACGCGCAAAAATCTGGTTTGCAATGATACCGTTTCTTTTATTATTCCTAAGTTATGGTTAGAATTAATGAAAAAATTCTTCGTGAGAGCTTGAATGGGATGAACTATGTTGGAATTTCTTTTAGATCATGGTCTTTTTTTTTTTTTTTTTTTTTTTTTACAATAGCGCGCGTGTTTTTTGGTGTTTTTATATCTCATTGTCATGTGTCATTTGTATTGGCCGTGAAATATTTTGAAATTTTATTTTTATTTATATTCTAGATCATGGTCTATATTTTAATTTATTTTTTTGCAATAGAGCGCGTGTTTTTTGTTATTTATATCTCATTGTCGCGTGTCATTTCTATTGACCGAGAAATATTTTAAAATTTTTTTATTTATATTATGATTATGGAACTTATTTGGCGGTTCCGAAACATATCAATGTATTTTATTTTTATTATAACACCTTTCTTAAGTAAAGTTAAAATTTTTATTAAAAATCAAATGATTAAGAAATTGTTGCAAAAAAATATCTTACTTCGTTTTCCCTTTAATAGCAATTATACTGGGTACCCATAATTAAACTACCTTAATTTAAACATTAATTGTCTACAGTCATAAAGAGGTGAAATTTTGTGAAACAGTTAATAAAAGGAAGGGAATTTCCTTAACCAAATAAATAAATAAATATAAAAATATATAAATAAATATAAAAATAAAATAAAATAAAACAAAAAAAGGTCCAAATTTCGCCAACAGAAGGTGATTTTTAAAAAAATTACATATTTAGCATTACGACTGTTTTAAAATTTTATTTACAGGTTGCGCATAGTTAAATGACCCTATTTCAAAGTTGTCTTCAGACGAAACTATTATTCAGAATTTTGTGAAATCTTTAGGATGTCATAATAAAAAAATGGAGATTTATTTGAGCAAGGGAAAAAATAATAATATGAGGCCATCTTTCAAAAATTTTTGACAGTTCAACAAATTTTTTACAACCATAACCATACATGACATTCATAATATCCAGATACCATCTGGTATCGTGAGATCGCATGTTCCACAGTTGACACCCATGCTTTCTACTGACACCCACCCTCTAAACTATCGTAATGCTGAATTGGAACTTTTATTAAAAATTGCCCTCAAGTGGCGAAATGTTAAACATTCTTTTTTTATTATTATTATCATTATTTATATATTATTATTATTATTATTTTGTAAAACAAATTCCCATCCCATTATTATGTCTTTCCCAAATTTTCTCAAGTTTTTGAACAGCAGTTTCGTCTCTAGACAACTTTAAAGTAAGGTTGTTCACTTATGAACACAATGTATGTTTCTGCAATTATGTGTTTGAAAATTTGTAAAACAATATTAAAATTTTTCTAAAAGTTTCTCCGAATTTAAAAAAAAATAGTAATTTTTTTAACTGTAAACTAGAAACGTACCATCATAGCGGCATGTTTCGGTTATTTGATTTTTAATCTATGATATTAAAATGGCAGCGTGTTAACGCTGGCACGCTATGGTGAAGAAAACTTTTAAGAAACTTTTTTTCAAATATCAAATATTAATTTTCAATGGTCTGACGATAGAAAGTAGAAAGTGATATAAACCATCCTGAAAGTATTTCAGCTGATGAATATATAAATTTTGAATCGGAAAATGGCTCAATACTGTCAAAAAATTCTGAAAAAATGCAGATATTTAGAACATGCTGCAATATTTATCAAAAACTGTTTTCTTAATTTTACTGATTAATATTTTTTCAAACTCTCAGTGTACAGAAATATATAAAAAATATTACGTTTATTTAATTATTATCGTGAAAGTGTAATATTTCGAACAATAATGTCTAATTTAAAAACATTTTCTCCCCCTGTCTTTCAAAACTTTCTTTATGATGTTATGTTAAAAAAATGGTTCTGTTAATCCTAATATTTTGCCAAACATAAAGTGAAGCGAAGAAATTTGGTGCTGTTTAAGTAGACTTGTGATGTGTTTTTGGAATGTGTCTCACCCAGAGACGTTTTTATGTGTTATAACAAGACTTAGAAACCTTCAATTTATTATATTACGTGCTTTACGAAAAATGTATATAGTATTGTTTAAAATGTGTTATAATTTATATTTGAGTGCTTAACGTGTGTTTAATATTCGAAGCAACGAATGCCCCCATAATATTATTTTTATGAACATTACACTTCAGATAACATTTTGTTTTGATATTATATTTTTTCGAAGCTTTATTTTAAATAAATTGTACTAAGGAAGAAAGAAGATTTTTTTTAATTGATGAATTCACAAACACTTACATTTTTCGATTAACTTTTGAACTTTGTTTATTAAAAAAAAAAAAAAACGATTTTTTGCTTGCTATAAATACAACAATCCAGTATATTGTTTTATTTAAGTTTTATTATTGTTTTATTGTTGTCTTGATGATCTGATGAATATATATATATTTAAAATTTTTTGTCTATTATTATTATCATTATTTTCAATTTCAAGGGAATTTCCGATTGAATATAAGCTTTATTTTTTTGAATAAAGTACAAAATAATCTTATTTTAACAAGTGATAAACAAACATCTATCCGTAAGGAACAAATTTAAGTACATTTTCCAATTCATCTTCAAATAACATTCTACCACAAAAGTAATCTTATCAGTTGAACGGATAAATTTATAGGCATATCAATATCTCTCGCTTAGAATCTTATCAGATATAAAAATGCAGGAAAAATATTTAAAACACAACATGATGCAGAATTACCAAAATTTTAATGCTATCTAAAACGCCTTCTCTTAAAACAGGATTATTGATGTCGATTGGAATCGCATGTATTTTGAATTCGTGTGTTGCAATGCACTGCAGTTTTACGATGGAACATTCTATAAAAATTAGTTTATTTTATTAAAAGTGGGAAATAATTTTTCATCAATATTCGTAGAATAAAGAAATGGAAAATTTCATTAGATTTTTTTTGTAGGCATAAATTTAGAAAATTTATTTAGATTTATTTAGAAAAATGCATACTTTTTTTAAATAACATATGAAAAAATGTAATATAGTGAAACCTTCAAAAAAGGGACACTCCGAATAAGGGAGCACCTCTATTTAAGGGACAAAAATTGTGGTCCCATAGATGTCCCTTATTTGGAGGTTTCACTGTGTAAGGAATTCTGAATAAGGGACACCTCTATTTAAGGGACGAAAGTTGCGGTCCCATAGGTGTCCCTTATTTGGAGATTTCACTATATCTTGATGAATTATATTTAAGGAGAAAAATGTGATTTTTATTAAAAGAAATATACATTTCATTTCAAATTATTTTTGTTAGTGTTAGGACAAACATTGAACATTGTTTCTTTCAAGTCAGACAAATTTCTTTTTAAAGGTAGTTTTTAACGGGATGTTAAAATCACATTACTACTTCAAAACTTTTTTTTGCATTTATTTAAGTAAAGAAAGTTTTTTTTCTTTTTGACACTTGAGGTTATAAGAGTTCTTTTTAGAAAACTTGATCTTGTGTTGCTCTCTAAATAATGACAGAAGTGTGGTTTTTAACAGTTATTGGATCTTTTGAAAAATATCAAAGTGAAGTATAACGATATTATGATCAACTTTAAAATGTCTCAGAGTGGTGCAATAATTTTAATTTGTGTATTTGGATGATATCACGACCCATTTGAAAATGCATGATTAATACGATAAAAATATATTTCTGTTTTTATTAAGTAAAGTGTTTTGAGATTTAAAATAAAACAGAAAACTTTTAGCTACATTGTTTAATGATTGTAAAAAAAAATTTATAGGTAATTCAAAGCACAAAATAAAACGTCCGTTCTAATTATTCACCTTTTGCGATACTTGACTTGGCAACAATAGTTGCCACATTGTTTGTCTGCATTTAATTGTGTTCAGTGACTAGTCATTTGACCAACATTAGTAATTTAGCTAATTAAAAATAAAATGCATTCGCCAAATGTAAAAAGTATTAGCAAAATAAATTCGCCGTGTAGCACAAAAGAATTTATCTTTAGTCCTTTAATGTATCCCCTTTTTTTCAACATGTTCTAAAATAACCTAAGTTTTTATAAGTGCGACAAAGATTGTTATTAATCTAATTTCAACTATCCGCTAAAAATATATTAAAAAATGTATATATTAAAAATATGTGTTTGGAGAAATATATCTGCATATTTTCTAAAATATTTTGTTCAATGTTATGTTTTTTTGCAGAGTTATAAACACTTAACATTTCTTAAAGCTGCTACTTTCATGCTTTTTAGTCATTTCCATTCATTCAGTTTATATACAATGGGTGCTATTTATTTGAAATAAAATTCCTCTCGACTCTCCAATTTATATTACTTGATTTTCTTCGCTTAATGTGGCAATTTTTTATATTTTTCTTTAATGAATTTTAAACATTTTCATTTGTACTTAACATTTCATTATAGCCTCATAGAATAAATTTACATTATTTTAGAAATGTAATCATTAAACGTTCATGTTCCTTCCTATCCTGAATGTGTCTAATCGACCCATTTCTATCATTTATTCCATGATAGCACCATTAGATTTTAAGTAAATGCTCTTATATTTTAAGCATTGTTGATACAGATAAATATCTTCAGTTTATAATTTTTTCAGACTTAAGGAATTATTTTTCTAGCCAAAGTTAAAATTCACATTTTTCCTAAATGGGTAATATACCCATATTACTAATCGTATATAAATGCAGGAAAAAACAGTTAGATCGTATGTATTTCGAATAATGATTAGCAGATGACATTACCATACTGTATACTCAAGTAAAATTCTTCTCATTGTGAAGTGTTGCGTCATTTTGTATGCCACGTAATAAGCACGGTCTTACTGAAGATGAAATCAGAAAGATTTAGCTAAAGCTCCCTAGTGATAAAATTGATAAAAGCATTGATAATAATTTCCTTAAAGTAGATAAATCTCATCATTTTTCCATGGAAGAGGATGATGAGATAACAGATATTCCCAATACAGAAGTTAAAACTGTGGAGTCTCCAGCATTTCTTTATCATTCGCAACTAAAGTGAATGGTGTAAATCCCCTCTACCTACATCGAAAGAACAGTATGTACTACATTGTTTATATTTATTGTATTGGATATTTATTTTACATAATTTGTTCATATTCAGGGATTGCGCCCGCTTTTTACTATCCGGGCAAAAAGAAAAATATTTTCAAAGAAATTTATAGAGATTTGTTCAGAATTTATATGCTAAACAAGAAATAAATGCCCTTGAGAGGAATCTTATCCCCCCCTTGTACTTTATCATTTCTGTTGTTCTTATATAGTTTATATTCATTTGTATTTTCCAATTTTTATTATTATTTTACAAATAACATAATATCATGAAGTTGACCCCTGATCCTACACGTTTTGCAATTTAGTAACACCTCCCCTTGACAATGAAGCTTTCTTTCGGTAATCCTCCTCTCAACTGTGCATTTTGAGGCCAAATAAAAAAGAGAAACCAGATGTAATTTTATTTTTAATAAAACTGAGTAAGAATTAGATATTACTGATAAATTAGCTGCTGCATATATATGCAAATCGACACTAGACGATGACCTATGTTTTTATTCTGCAATTAAAAGGACCTATCTTCAATAAATGCATATGCTGTTTATATGCATGTAAATCCTTCTTATAATTAAAAGAAACTTTAAAAAATGCACCTTTTCTGAAAGAAGCTAACAAACAGCTGATCAAACATCACATATAAAAAGGAAGATGGAGAGAATTTGATCCAAAAAGAAATCGAAAAATGTATACGAGATGTACTTCACGCTTTTCCTTTCTTTTCCGGGACCATGTAAATGTGTACTGTAAATCTCGTTTATCATAATAAATGTATTAGTAATAAATGAATTAGGTAAAATTGTATTATATATATATATATATATATATATGAAAGAAATATTTTTATCAACTGGCTAAATTATATAGATAAATTAAGTTCAAATACAGAAAAAAAAAAGACTGACGAATTTTTTAATTGATATGACCAGGCTGTAAGTTACAGTTATCCTTCGAGGTTTTTGAACAGGTTACTGAAGAACTTCACAAAAAAGCAAAAATTTTCGCATCACCGTTGAAAATAGGCTGAGTCAAAGGGAAGTTTAAACTGTATGTTAAACTGGTTTAAAATACCGTTCACTTTCATTAGATCTTTGAGATCTAGCAGTTGAGTTTCGCTGATCTCTGCTTCTTGATTTTTTCTTGTTTTTCAACCAGGTTTGTGGGCAGTGTTGTCGACGTGAAACTAGTTTAACCCGCACCGTATGTCACAAGTCATACATTTTTCCTATTTATCTTTCCTATTTAATTTCCATGCTTTTATGATTTAAATTAAAACATTTTTTTCGTGTTTGTCGTTCTACCATTGTTAGTTTTCAAGATTGTTCATCAGGTATGTTGACTTTTCCTTATTTAGTTTAACAAATTTTATATATGTGTATAAAGTTCTGAAAATTTGTATATTATAGTGCAGTTTTTTGATATATATATACCGGGTTTTTCAAAAATGACTGATGGATTTTAAAATTCAATAACTTGCAAATGGTGACAGCTATTTGAAAAGAAATTTTGCAGGAGAGTTATGTATCATTTCAGGAATTTTTTTACCGAAATTTTTTATTTAGTTCGAATTTCAAACAATAGGTGGAACTGATAGCGATTGAAAGCCAGGTCGACGCTTCACTCAGCACTGATCACCTGATGTTTGAAACTCGAACTAAAATAAAAAAAAATTACGGTAAAAAACTCCTGGCATTATACATAACCCTCCTGCAAAAAAATTTTAAATAGCTGTCATCGTTTGCAAGTTATTGAATTTGAAAATTCATCAATCATTTTTTTGACACCCAGTGTATATATATATATATATATATATGTACATATATTTTATTATTTTCCAAGTTTTTTCTCATACAAGCAAGACATTGTATGGAAGAGGCGGAGGGGAATTATAAAATCCATTATAAAATTTGTTGTCAAATAGTGAAAACGAAAATAATATAAGAAAAGAGGCTAGATAAAAATATCTGTTTTGAGGTAGAATAAATATGTTCTATTCTGGGCGTAATCGGCTCATTCTGGTAATTGGCTCATTCAAATTCGCTTTTTTTGACAGGGTAGAAAAGTTATGTACAACGTGAAAAAAAAGTCTAAAACTTTTTATTAAGGAAGCTTTGACCATCTTTGACATTTCATGCAATAATTTGATTTAGTTTTCTCACATAATCACTTTTAAAACTGTGAAATTACTAGGCCTAATATAGTTATGCTTAGCTTAATTTATTGTGGTTTCTTTACACCAGGAATAAGATCTCGATATTACTGCATTTTTTAAAACTTATTTGCTTAAATTTGTATGATATATTTTATCTCATAAATTCGTACGAAATGTTTCTGAAACATTGTGAAAACTTTTCTGAATTGTTTGTTCCGCCTTGTGCCTCAAAGAAAGTAAATTTTTATAGCATTTCAGTAGTTTTAGCTATCACATATTGACATTCTTTTAAATATGAGAACAGAAATGTGAGTCAAGCCTTTCATAGGATCAACAATCTATACTCTCCAATTACACACTGTAAAAAAATTGTGGTAACGTTACTCCATAAAATTGGTGGCAGCTACGATTTACACTTCATTGAATAACTTTTCACTTACATAATGGTGTAATAAAAACATGCATTACTAGTGTAACATTGCAATGTTACACTGATTATAACGGTTAAAAAACTCCACCAAATTGGAGGCAGCAAGGCTGCCACCAGTTTTATGGAGTAACGTTAGGCAAAGGTTTTAAAGTGCAGAACAGTCTGTAGGTAGAAGCTCGCATTTTACGTATGCGCAGAAGCCATATTAAGCAACAAAATCCACTAACATTAATTTTGAAAAAAAATCTTCCGCTAGTTGATTAAATTTGTTATTAATGTAAAAGAAAAACCTAAGTCTACATAAAAAAAGTTTGTTTTATTACCACTTTTATAAAAAGTAATATTTTTTCAATCTAGGTAAAGGATATTAGAAGAATATATATGTATATATATATATATATTACTAAGCTTACTTTTACTCATTTTATAAATGAGATTATTGCATGCACTTTAGTTGAATATTATATATATATTTATATATAATTTGATATCACATCTGTTTCAAACGCATTGTACACAAAAAACTACGATAATATTAAAAAAAATGTTGACAAAAACACAGTTTTTTTTTTCACATGAACTAAATCCCATAACTTCATTTATGTCTGAAAAAATGTCTTTAGTAAATCATACCTTGTAATAAGTTTTGAGAAAAAAACATTTTTTTAAAGCTTTTTCAACTTAAATGGGATTATTTATGCTGCTGGCAGAAGTATTTCTATGTAAGTAAAAATAAATAAAAAAGATTGTATTGCAATTATAACGCAAAATTTTTAATTTGCTTTACACAAAAGTGAATTTTTCAAACTGATAACTATGTTTACTAAAAAACAATTCAATTGATTTGTTAGCTTTTTGCATCTATATTATGTAGAATAATGTGATTTATTTCGGCAAAATGATTATTTTTATCATAGAAAACAGTCATGTTTTTAAGATAAAAATGGACATTTTTCTTTAATCAATCTTCATTTTGAAAAAAAAAAAAGATTTTAAATAATTCATTTGATTAGTTTCTAGAATAAACCTTAATAGATAGCACTAATTTGTTTAATTACAGTTCAGTCTTCTCGAGTATATACATAAAAAAGAAAAATCAGCAGAACATCAATATATTCAAGATCATAAATTTATAATAAAGTTTAAAAAATTGTTTAATAATTAAATAATTATCAAACAATCCATAATTTAGACACGTATATCAATTCTAATTCAATTCTACATCATAATCACATATTCCACATTTTTTTAAAAAGTATTATGCAAGCATTGAGAAATATAACATAATTCTTATCGCTAAATCATCGGCAAAGTTAAAAAATTTGGTACACAGAAAAATTGATCCTGTTTACTTATATATATATATAATACAAACGAAAATTTCGGGTTTTCCGCTTACTCACCCAGTTCTACTGAAGTGATTTTGATTGAACATGCACCATTAAATAGGTATTATTCCAAGGAAGGTTTTCGTACATAGTACATTATTTTAAGTAAATTAGTTATAAAATTATGAGGAAAAATTCATTTATTTTGGATATTAGGGTTACTTTTTCATATATATTTTTCATTTGGCGCAGCGTATTAAACTATCTTTGTTAAAGAATTGAAATTTTTAAATTAATTAGAAATGAAAAAAAAAATACAAATATATCTAAAATTAGAATAAAATAAACTATTGCTGGTTTTATTAAAAATACAAAAAAAAAATCCTTTAGAAATATTATAAAATAAAACTATTTAACTTAAATATGAAGGCAATTTTTATACGGCTTTAAGGAAATATTCATTACCAAAGTCGATACGTTGAATCAATATCTGGTAATTTATCACTATTTTGCCTACATATTTGGCTCCGGAATAACAACAACCACAAAAATACCTTAAATTAAAATTACATAAAATATTAATTACGCCATTTTTTTAAACAGAAAGTTTTTTAGAATGTCAGGGTTAATTACAAGAACTCCTATATAAAATTTTAAAAATTACTTACATGAATGAATAGATTTGTGGTGTTTTCAAAATGTAGCGATACATCTTTTTTTTTTCTTTTTAACAAATTGGGATTTTTTCATCTTTGTTTTCGGTCGCAAAGGTTGTTCTTTCTGAATGTTTATTAGCTGCGCAACTACATATTATGCTGTTGTTGAATAAACAATTTAAACATCTGTATTAATTGGGGGAAAATATGAACTTAGAGAAAAAAATTTAGCCATTTTATCTAAACAAATATACAAAAATAATAATAATAAGGAAACTTACTACTATTCATATGGAGATTTATGGGAACAGATATCATATGCACACTGGGTACCTAATTGGCACAAAAATGGCATTATTTTACTTGACATGATAACCTGGATATTGTTGTTAATTTATTAAAAAATTGTCTCTTTATTTTCATTTTCATTTTTAATAAAATAAAAATATAACGTTTATGTTATGAAAATGTATGTATAGAAAAATTAAATTATTTTTTACGACAACTCGAAAGGACTGAGAAGATGCTAAAATAGAATTTTGTCCGTATCTTGGATTCCTTCGCCAATCGTGCCAAGCCGGACGGGATATGGAACTGTTTCCTTATTCTTTTGTACTTTTAATAAAATGTGTGAAAAGAGTTTATTTTAAATGTATGTAATATGGCAATTTTACATGTATATATTCTATATTAAATGAGAAATTATATTTTAAATGCACTGAATCCATTCGGAATAACAAATATGTAAATAATATTTAGCAATTTATTTCATATGCCTAACTAAAATGTTGCTTTTCGTTGATATTTTTTTAGCAACCCGTATAAAGAATGATGAAAAAAATTTATTGGGAGCCAAAATTGACAGCTACGTGGTCTGTTTACAATGTCAGAAATATTTCCAGCATCGAATATGTTGATATTACTATTTTTCAAGTTAAACAAATTTACCATTAAAACGACAGACAGATTTACGTCGAGAAACGTGAAGTTGTATGTCTTTACGTCTAGCTGTAACAACTGTATGTAAAATCAGCATAATGTTGAGTGGCACAAGTTGATTGGCGTGGTTTAGCGCATAATAAACTTTAAAACGGAAGGTTAAATTGATCGGAGCTCTTTCATAATTGAGTTTGCAAAAAAATGGCGTAATTTGAAAAGGTCCTTTTTTTCGGATTTATTTTGATAATTTTCCGTTATAACAACATCGTGTCAAAATGTATATTAACCACTATTTATTTCAATTCAAACATGAAAATATTGTTTATTGCAAACATTGTTAACTTGCTAAATACCGAAAGCGCTTTTTTTATTGTTATTAAACCGTAAGCATGTGAATTTACTATTATTTAAATCAAAAATACTATTTCATTGAGTTATAACTTACATTTTTCCCCGATTCAAAGATGAAAATGCTTAGTGCAGTGCTAAGAAACAGTTACAATTTCATGACTGCAGTTTAGATATATATATATAAGGAAAACTATTTGGTACTACTTGGTTATCCCGTCGACTGGAAAACTATCCCCAAAGTATAGGATTAAATATCAATAATGGATGATAGTAGATGTCACTTTCGGTGACATTGAACATAATACACATATTTAAAACGTCATCATTTGATTTTTAATGCTACCTTTTATTTGTATTTTTATTAATATGTTAAAATTTATTTGTTCTTTCGTTGTTTAAACTAAAATTTATGTCAACATTAATAATTTAGTTATTAGTTTGGCGATTTTTATAAACGATTTTTATAGGGTTCGACGGAATAACGCAGTAGTACTGAATATTTTATTGTAAGTTGTATTTTATTTATTTTATTTATTATTTTATTGTATTGTCTGTTCTTTTATTTTCTGTATATTATTTTCTTAATGAAATAGTACTCGAAATTATGCAAGTTTGAAATTCTATATTTTAAAAATGATTGCTTTCGCACAAATAATGTTAAAAATTTGAAACGTTTCAGTAGGCGCAAACTTTTATGATTAGCGACAATGGAGTGATATAACGTAAACATAAAGAACTTTTTAACTGCAGCATGTATAATATTATTTATAGCTGTGACACGGATAATACACAATAGAGCAACTGGTAAATAGCTTGATATAGCAGGGATGTCTTATGCGCACAACATTGACGCGATTTTCTTCTAACGCCAATGTCATATGTGCATCTGGTACTTAACTGGCGCCAAAGTGTTATTATTTTGCTTGATATGGTAACCCAATGTTATTGTTTAGTTATTTATAAATTGCTTATTTGCTTTTACTTTCTTTTTTAAAATTATATAAATTGTTTTGTTCTATAGGGTAACATCCCCAGTAATTGGCACATTAAGAATTTGTCTTTAAACTTACTTCAATTTTCATTACCAAGAAATAAAATATTTATTTGCAAATATTTTTAAATTAAGGAATGCATATCTGTATATCTATTTTGCTCACTAACAGCAAAAGTTTTTGAAGGTGCATTTTTATAAAAATATATTTATAAAAAGTTGCTGTAGTCACAAGTAATTGACACCTAGAGCACCAATGTATGACACCTGGTGATCCAGTAATTAACACATGTTTATATTTTTAAAAAAACTTCATATTTTGCATTGTGTTAAATCGCTTTAAATGAATTTACTGCAGATGAAGAAGCCATATTTCAGGCTTTTGAGAGTAAGAAATCAGCATATTAGTCTGAAATGTGAACACTTTAAAACAATACAATATATTTATATTAATACCCAGTAATTGCCATGCTATCCCCAGTAATTGTCATACGAAGATTTAATGGATTCCAATTACTAAAAATATTTCATATTTTCAAATAAAAACAACTGATAAACAAAATTAGTCTATAACTTTAAAAGTAATGCCAAAATAAGTGATTTAATCTCGAATCTTGCGATTCCCTTGTAATTGGAATAGGCGCCAATTACTTGGAACTAGAAAAATTGAAGCACCATTAATTGGCATCTATTATTAATTCAGAAATCCAAATATTGTGTCAAAAATACTTTTACAAAATTAAAATAACCCTTTTCAACTAAACAAAACTTTTGTAAATTAAAATTTAAAATACATTATAAATCAGATAATAATGAATTGAAAAGCATGCCTTTCTTAAGCCAGAGAAGAAGCATTTGCAACAAAAATGGTTAATTTGATACAAACCATTATTGTTTCTCTTCCCTAGGCACTATTGTCATCTTGTAGTGTAAATCAAAGTTATAATCTGAAAGAAAATGAGCATATAACTGGTATACAGTCTTGCATTTAAAAAATAAAAAAAAAAAACTGGATATAATTCTTATTTTAGGACATGTTTGTAGGATGTGCCAATCATTGGTGCATGCCAATTACTGGGGATGTTACCCTGGTTATTAATTAAACTTTATTTTATTTATTGTTAGTTTTCCTTTTTAAAAAATATATACATGTAACTGGTATTAGAAAATGAGTTTTTCGCCAAATTGCCTTTAGAAAATAAATGCACCAATGCGGTGCTTATATGTATTATATATATTATGATATTTGTGCCCTTGAACCTAGCACTGAGACGGTAAATTTCTTTTGGTTAAGTAATTTAAAAATTAAGGTGAGAAAAATTCTATAATTGGAATACATATCCAATTAGTTCAGTTTTGCGAGACTGCTTTGGTACAAATTAAGTACAGTTGTTGTAACCGTCACCGTAAATCACAATATTCGTGCATTGAAACATCTTTATATCATTGTGGCGCAATTACGGCATTTATTCAGCAGCGATAACGAAAAATAACATACTATTTCAGTAATTTTAATGGTCAATATTGTTATGATGTCAAATCTATATACTTTATACATAAAATGAAAATCAGCATTTCGTTCCAGTTGTTGATAACCTGAGTCCTGCTAAAAACATTTTCATGGATTTTTTTTTTTTCTTTTAAGCATTTAGCATGTTTTACGTCTTTTTATGTACTTATTTATTGAACCATGGATTAAAGTTCTGTGATAAAAAAAATCCATTTGTGAAATAATATTTTCATTAAAAAAAATCTACGAGATGCATTTTGATAAAACTTTCATTGTAAGTCAGATAAATTTTTAGGCATGGTTTTAGTATAATGCATATTGCTCTACAATAGTAAGTTATAGTGTTAGTCAGTTATTTTGGACTAAATTTCTTTGATCAAGTAAACCCGATTATACAATATTAGTCTTAATAAAAACAACTGATAGACGAATTTGGATGAGACTTACATTGTTAGATAAATTTCCAATGGGAAACTGCATTGAGTTATGTCGTTTACCAACAAAAACTACAGTAAAAATATCAATGATTCTTCTGGAAAAATGGATCAGCGTAGAGGGCGACGCTAATAAACAAGTATGATAAATCTGGTATTTATATTGTCATTTATAAATTCAATAGCAATAGGAAAACATAAACAAATGTAGGCATGACCACTCGCAAATTATTTAAAAGAATTAAAGAGCATAAAACAGATATTGCATACGGTAGATTATCCACAACTCTATTCCGTTTATATTATAATACAGATACTAACATCCTATTTGTATAATTAAACTTATCACACAAGCTTCACAATATAGTATTTGCATAATCATAAAATCCTTAGAGATATTGTCAAGAGACAAGAAAGTTTTTAATTATGTGTTGTCGTACATTATACCGCGTATATGTTTTAGCATACTAGGGATAGCTGGAGAATTTGGTTTTGAATAATTCTCTTGAATAAAACTTTTCATATTTAGCACCTTTTAAATAATAACATTTAGTAGGAATTACGATTCATAATGTTTTTTTTTTAAATTCATAATTATTTAATTATTTAATAATTAAAAAAAAATTGAAAAAAAAGTCTACTTCACGTCTATGCGTATCTCCTTAATAACAAAAAAATTAGAAATATTTAAATAACATTCGGTGTTCTTTGAAGTTGAAAATAAAAAGACAAATAACGCTTTTTCATCATAAAAAAGGAATTCGTGGAATAAAAGTCTTCTGTAATCCTTGAGAATTGCATGCGGGGTATAAGTGTACATTTCATGCGGAAAATTAGTTTTTCATCACAGCTTATCAAAAGCTTTGCACGAGGTTGATTCTGAAACACAAAACACTTGTGAGACTTACGTCTGCTTAAATTTATTTTTAGAAGTTAAATGTTTTATAAGCATGGTTTTTGTTTATTAACTTTGAAAATTCTGATCTTTTTCTTTGTGAACATTAAAATCACTTTATTATTCTGTATCTTTCTCTCTTTATTTATTTATTATTTATTTTTTATTTTTATTTATTTATTTTTTTGAAGGAAAATTTTATTTTTTTATTTTTCAGTTTATTATTTTTTTAATTAATTCTTCTGCACAGCAGGACATATTTTACATTTTCAATTTAGAATTTTAAATTCAACAAAGAACAGTTCATTCTTCATCTAAGTTTAAGCACGCTTTAGGTAAAACAATTTCAAATGTTCAAATACAAACGAAACTCATCAAATTAGTTCATTAACAAACTAATTACCTGAATTAGCTCTAAAAGCTAGAGAATGAACTAAATTTTTATTTTAGTTACTATAAAATTTATAGAAGTTCAAATCTGTTTAGATTTATAAAATGCAATTAATTTTAAAAACCAGTTCAAATAATTACCATTAAACAAAAGTGATATCAGGCATGAAAATAATGTTAAACTTATGGTTAATATTAGTGAATTACTTTTGAGTTTTCTTGAATATTTCAAATAGAATAATACTGTTGTAAAACATACAGAAAAATTGTAAAAATATTGACTGATTTAAAAATATTTTGAAACATATACTAAAATTTTGGAGTTTCCATGAAAACAAAATAGTTTTATTACCTGAAAAAAGAATAAAAGAGATTGAAAAAATGAACAGTAAAATTTAAATTATCTCAAATATTTTTGTAAAATTTTCTAATAACGGTGCATGCTTATAAAATGAAGATATATTACATATTAAATTATGTTAATAATGAAATTTCATTAAAATTTGAATCTATGAGATTGTAGCATGCATATTGCATGAAGAATTTTGCATGTAGAGTAATCAGTTTATAACCATATTAGTAATAACAACTTCATCCTCTATTTTCATCTTCTATTTTTTTTATTATATATCATAATCAATGTTTATGTTTCAATATATTACATAACATTAATATATTCGAAATCTCAAGCATACCTTATAAAGTGCCGCCACTGTTGATTTTAAGAATCAAAATAATATTCTATTCTAACTTCTATGTAACTTGAAAAACTTCTACAGGTGAAAATATTCACTGTTGTGAATGCCTTGTGCTCCTTCGTTACTTGGAAGATATCACCTTTAAAGAGTAATTATTTACAAACTGAGGATACATTCAGAGCAACCTTTATTCTATGGCAAGTCTTTGAGTTTCTCATATATCTGGAAGTTTTGTTTGATTAATATATATTTTACAGAAATTCGTGTTTTCGTAGATCGTAATTTAAATTATATGCTTGTCTATTGCAAATTTTTGCTTATAATAAAGTATACTTCTAAAGCTGTTTAAAGCCTAAGGTTTAAATAGTATGAAATTTAGAGTAAAACTAGTAATTAGTAAATTAAATCTAATGGTTTGAAATAGCGTGCTGCTTTTGAGTCATTGACTTATTGAAAATGTAATTCTTAATTATTAAAGCAATATTAATTTTTTTTAAAGAAATCTTGATAGATTTTTTACGACTTTCAATTAATTAGAATAGAAAATCATCCTCGCGCGATGGCCGCTAATACGATCATATTAAAACATGATTATATAATTACATAATTATTTTATTTTTTATATATTTACATATATAAATATATTACTGATTTATTTATTGATAAAGTAAAGTACTTTTACTTTACTTCTGGAAGATTTTATTTATATCTAATTTTAGCCCTCATTTACACATAAAACTGCATAAATATTACTTACTTGCGTTCGTTTTAAAAAAAAATCATATATTTTAATCTGACAAAAAAGCTTTACTGATTCTGAATAATCAAATTATAAATTCACTCATAACAGTAATAATGACAGAAAACAAGTTACAAATTTCTTTTTTTTTAACTTTTTTCAAATCAATTAATTTTGATGGATAAGCAGGTTATTTTTTATGTCATACGTATTTTTCGAAAAAACTAAAAGTATTTTCTTCCTACTTCAAAATTATTCGTCAACAACAATTGTTCTTTAAATTAAGGCTGTTCTCAATGGCTCTGCTCAACAAACACAAAATGTTTTGACACATTTACAAAATTCATTTTTAACGGAAATATATAAAATTGGTAAGCCTTTCTATGCACACTGTAAAAAAAAAAATCAAGAGGTTACTAAAAATATTATAGTAAATTTGTATTCCACAGAATTTTTTAGTAACCATTACAAACTTTTTTTTTGCAAGCGAAACGAGCATTTCTTTTGTAAACTAAACAAAAGAATTTTTTGTATAACTAACTTAAAAATTTTTAGTATGAGCCACCAAGCAAATTTTAGTAATAGCTCCAAAATTATTTTAAATAATCATTACGTGAGCTCGAAGGACAGTAGCTTCCTTCAAGCTGCATCCAGACTTCTGGAGCGGAAGATTTTCGGCAAAACCGCTATAGATGGCAGCACCAAACATTGCTACTGCTCCGTCAGGATATTCATAATCCCTTTATTAACGAGTACTTACACTGCATACATTCGGAGCGTATTTGGCAGTGGCCAGTATCGAACCTGGGACCTTTTAGCCTGGAGTCCGTTGCTATACCACTATGCTATCAAGGCCACATCAAGTGAGTTTTAATAATAGCTATTAAAAATATAAAATTATTAACTCTATTTGTTGCTAACATTTTTCTAGTAATTCTTACAGATTTTCTTGTAACCGACTAAGATTACGAAAATTTTTTTAGTAATTACAAGGATCACTAAAGTTTTTTTAGTAGATCGACACTTTTTTTACAGTGCACGTGTGTTAGACTTGAACTGTGTTTTTCATCTTTCGATAAGATAATTACACTCGTTTACAAATATGAAAATTTTCTATATACTTTTGATGTAACATGAAATACTTTACAATATTTTTTTTCTTAATATATTACCTGTTATAACTTAGTATTCTACCGAATAATGTACTTTCTTAATATACTCTTTTTACTAATGAATGGCGACATTTGAAAGCTGTTCTCATGCTCATGCAATACAAGAAGTTTTGGCATATTTACAAAATTAATTTTATAACGGAAAGATATAAAATTGGCACGCCTGTCCGTAGATATGTTTTAGAATCAATCAGTGCTTTCCATTCTTCGATAAGAAAATCTCACTGGTTTACAAATGTTAATATTTTTTATATATTTTTGATGTAACATTAAATACTTTAAACTAACGTATTTTCTTATATACTGTCTGTTATAATTTAAAATACTACTTTTTAATACACTTCCGAGTAATGTATTTTCTTTTTGTACTACCTCTTACTAATGAAAGGCGGTATTTGAAAAACATCTGTCAGGTGACATTTTTTCTTTCCTCTATATAATAAGAAAATTTACATAAATATCACCAATAAAAGAAAAACAAGAAAAAAATCATGATTCAAGCATAGATTATGAAGAACTTTCAAACACATTCAGAATAATGTAACAAAACAGTATCGTTTAAAAATCAAAATATTACATCTCATTTCACTAAATGGGAAAGCATAACACATTTCTGAACCAAATTTCAGCTGTTCCCATCTACAATCGGAAAATTATCAGAAATTTTTAACAGCCCTGTATCTAATATATACATTTGTATCAATTAACAACATACATTCCAAATTTTAGTTCATTTAAGAGATACATATATTTAAGTTGAAAATTCCCATTCAGCAATTTCCTCTTGTTAGAAGAATGGTATGCGAATATTTTTGTGCAACACTGTATGTGAGATATAGAATGTAAATATATAAAGCGTATTATATACAAAAAAACTAATTAAATTTAAAAGTGCATACCTAATTTTAAAACGTAATATCCAGCAATTATTAAAAGAAGACTGTACTACAATCAATTTCTTTTGTGTGTCCCTATAAATTAATAAAAGATGCTGTGAATGCTCTGCTTTATTTTGATCGTAGTGAAATTTAGTAATTTATGTCAGTTTCAATGAATTTGAAAATTTATGTCATTTAAACGATATTTATATAATTTAAATGCACTTTTTATATAATTTAAATGATCTCCAAACGATTTTTCCCGTATACCATGATGTAATCGATTTCTTTTCAGCGTCCTGTAAATGAATCATTAATCGTACGTACTTCATATGGAAAACCAAATATGCTTTCATGATTCTAACTAAATTTTATCAATTGCATGAAAATCCAAGTATATTTACCGGACTTACAGGGTGAACAGACAGACAGACGGACAAGCGGACAAGCGGACAGACGAACCAAATGCGTAAGCACTTTTCACCTTTTCTGGAAAGCTCTAAAAACAAATAGGCAATAATAGCACATTTTTGAAAAAAATCTAGCATGAATAAGCGACTAAAATAAAACGAAATTTACTATTCAAAATTTATTGGTGTAAATTTGCATCGGCGCTAATCGAAAACTTTTGATCCGACATTCTCAGTTATTTCACACGCAAATGGCACACTCTACATGTCTACACTTCTTTATTCATAGCTGTTTTGAATAATTGAATCCAACTCATCGATTCTTTATGATCCCCGGAGAAACTATAAAGAAATAAAATATGAAGAATTATGAAAGTTATACAACATATTATTATTATCTATAAAGTATTCTGAAACGAACTTATTTGTTGGAGATATTAATTCTCGTTGTATATTTTACAATATGTCCACTGTTATGTTCTGAATGCTGTAATAGTACAGATTTATAGGCATTTAATACTGACGAATGACAAGCGAACCTCAGGTCAAATTTGTCACATTGCGGTATCTGATGAAGAGATATTGCGTTGCAATTATGCATTTTGAAGTATCAAATATTACCGTTTATTTATTTTTTAGCAATCCACAATAATCTGGACTGCGTCAGTTATTGTGGACTATATTTTTAATAATTAGATCTGATATAACTCCATTCATCCAATTTCTCTACTGAAAGACTTTTTTAGGTGCGTTCGTAATTATGAAAATATATAATATCTAGAGTCGCCCTTTCGTCCGTACGTTTGTTAGCATAAAACAGAGCAAAAACTACCCAAATGAATCTTTTGAAATTTAAAATAGTTTATTGATGCATAATTTTTTCGAATCATTAAAAATTTTATGAAAAACGGATGTATTACAGTGACAATCAAAAGTATTGTGATACATTAATGTCAAAGAGAAAAAACAGTTTCAAGTGCATCGTAATGATGTTACACGCTTTCGAACATAATAAAATTGATATACATGTATGAAATATATAATAAAATATACATTCTGTAAATATGTTGTGCAAAAACTATTTGTTATTAACTTACAGGGCTACATAACTATATTCCATTGCATAATGATATAGGGTGAATTTGATATACGTTGTTGAGGTTTATAATTAGGTATTTCCTGTATAATATAATGAAGATAGTATTTACAGGGATGCACAAAACTTTTTGGATTACTGTATCCGAAGTACCGAATACTATTACACCGAGATCTGTATATATTTTTATAAATTCCTTGCAGTTCGAACTCACTCCATTTGCTACGCTAGACGTGCAATTTCCAATTTGTTTTATTTTTAGAAGGCGTGACATTTTTCTAGATGATGCATCTAGGAGCTTTTTATTTTACGTGCTACAATTCCTTCAAATTGTTTCGAAGGTAAATTTTTTTTAAATACATTAAATTTTGAAATGTCAATAGTAATAATGTTTTTTTCTTATGGTCAAATCGCAAGGTAATTCAGAGTGTCAAATTGAAACATTTATGCAATAATTATCTATTGGATCGAATTGCCGTGTTCTCTTTTGGAGTAAATATTTTAGCTGTGTCACAACTTTTTTTTTTACAATGAGATCACTTATTTCCAATTCATACATATCTTACCATATTTATAAACTTCATTCGACTAAAAACATTCAATGAATTAGAGATAAACATGTTTTATTTATCTCTACATTTGTTCTATTCAAAAGTTATTCTAGCAGAAAAGTTTTTTTTTTTTAAATCATTCTCAAATACTTCTAAACAATATTAAACGAACGTCCCTTAAATATACACATATAGAATAAGTCGACTTAACTATATTTCTTAAAATTAATTCTTTAATTTTCTAAACTTAAAAAATTAGCATTTCCAATTTCTAAATTACAGTAACTATGAAATTATACTATATCAAACGCTGGAATGTACATGAAAATAAAGCTGCAATTGATCGTTTCTTAAAGAACGTTAGTGTAAGTAACTTATGAGAATGTTTATTATGTTTTATCTTAGTTAATAATAATCATTTTAATAATTGATTACTGTAAATTGTTTATTGCATTAGATTGATTGGAAAAAGGTTCAATTCGTCATTTCTTGCATTCATTATTAGTATGCTTAGATTTCCAATATGCTCATTATTTTTATCATAAAATATATTTTGTTCATAGATATTTTATTTTATTAAAGAAATGTATATTTAGAACATAATAGCAAATTCAACATTTAAAAATATATAAATAAATTTTTCATTGTGTTTTTTATTTGTAGTTTCAGATGTTTAAAATTTAATGCTAAAATAAATAATTTTCTTACGACAACTTACTTTAGACGACTTATGTTTTCTGCAAACGCACTTGGATGATTAATCATGCCACGGATTAAAACAATAAATTTTCTAAGCAACAAAGGAAGACAAAAGTAAACAAGTAGAACAGAACTATGTTTCAAACATGATAATGTTCATTATGCTTCATTTTGTTACTGAAAAGGTGGAAACTAATATTTTTTAATGTTTTCATTGTCTATATTTTAAAATCATTTCACTACATGTAACACTATTTGAAAGGGTAATGTCCTTATTAAATCAGCTTTATCTGGCTATTATTTAGGTAATTTCAACTTATTTAAAATCGCCGGCGTACCTACTTAGCCTTGCTTTATTTTTTGTAAACATAGAAGCTGAACCGCGATTGATCCTGTTTGGTATGACTCTATTCTTTTCGTATATGCATCTAAACGTGCGTCTAGGCATGCAATTTGCATTAATTTCAGTGTTTTGGTGATGTTTTTATTGATTGTAAGTGTTTTTTACAGTCAGCAGCCAATTAAAAAGAAGGCCAGGAACTTAATCGAGTTGAAGAAAGAAATTAGTCAAAAATACAGCCGTGGTATTAAGATTGGTGAAATTGACCGCTTGTATGGGGAATTCTAGAACCACAATAAGCTGCATTATCGGAAAAAGGGAAGCAGTAAAGGAATTCAATACAGTAAGAGCCGTGAAGGGTTCTACGAAATCGAGATAGCAAACAATTAAAGATATAAAACCGTCGTTATTTTGGATCAATGAAAAGCGTTAGATAGTGATTCTATTTCGGTGGCAATTACATATGAAAAGGGAAGACTGTCGTATTCTTGTCTCATTCAGAAAATCCCTTGGATGAGTGCTGCCTTATTCACTTTAAGACCAGCAAAGACTTGTTCGATAAATTCAAAAAGCGAACTTGAATAGACAGAGTTACTAGGAACGGTTAAATTGCGATTTCGGAAAAGTCTAAGGGCAAAAAAATTGTGTAAGTATCTAAAGATTACCTGGAGGCAGAAAAATACAGTCCTCAAAAATGTCTAAACATAATGAAACTGGCCTACATTGGGAATATAATACTGAAGATCACATTTGTTGCGCAGGAGAAAACGGCACTGTCAGGACATAAGGCTATGAAAGATAGAATTACTCTCTTGTTGTATGGTAATGCTAGTAATGACTTTGAAGGAATGTACTTAATTGTGCACCATTAAGAAACTTTTATAATTTTAGTGCAAGAATGCGTTTAAAAGTAAACTATGTACAATGTGTAAAACAAACTATAAAGTGAGAGTCGCGAGACAATTATTAGTGAGCAGATAAGTGAAGTGTTTCGCCTGAGTGTAAAAAAAAGGATAGGGGATAATCAGTTGCATTGAAGTATCTCCTATTAATATAGATTCCTGCACATCCTCCATATTTGGGAAACGCATTGTTGGAAGTGATAAATTTTAGCAGTGACGTTTGTCCCCACCAGCACTACAACACTCATCCACACATGTTCCAGAATGTCACCTCAAGTATAAAAGACCGTACACAAAAAAAGTTTCAAAAATGTTTTTTGATGACTTAGGATACAGAATTTTCTTTAAGAGTTCTGGAGAGATTTCTAAAGGTTTTTTTGCCCTGCTGGGCAAAAAAACCCTTGCTGGGATGATCCTACACATGTGGTACAGTCAGTTATTTATTTCGGGAAGACCATAGTTTTAAAGTATGTAGTGAGAATTTGGAAGGGTTGGCGGATGAACACAACCACAGATCTACCTCTGAAAAACTGCACGATTTTCACATTGAAGTAAAACAGATGGAAGAAGAACAAAATTGCTTCAGATAAGAAGGAAGAGATATGCATTTTTCAGAGGATAGGTGGAGTAAGTAACAGGAGTTGGAAGAGAAAAATCCATCAGACAAAGCTGTTGCAATCTTTCTCTTCAACTTGTTGAGTTGCAGTATCTTGCTTCGTTTTTTACAAATCTAAAATAGTCTGCAGAATCAGACCACCTAGCCAGCGTTTATAAGGAATATAGGTTGTTTGAAGCTTGTCCTACTACGAAATAAACAAAAAGGGATGTAACCCCGAATATCGTGCCTTGATAGCATATTCCAAGAAATATATATTAGATTCTTATATATTTTAATATGAGACCCTATGCTTATATCTAGAAAAAATGTTTTGGTACATATTTTAGCGTGCTTAGCGCAAATTAATTGCATTTACATGAATTCATATAGAAATAACTTCGTTGGTTTTCGATTTCACTGATTGTTTTCAGACAAGGTATCATTTCGAGGTATCATTCAAAAAAATCGAGAATGGTTATTTTTGTCTTTTAATATAACATACATTTTGATTATGAAACAAAAAAATGTAGCACAAAATGATGGCTTATTATGCAGTCCCGCAGACAAGCATAACATTATGAGCAATCGTGTGATGGGAAAGTTTTAAATGAGTGCTTGCTAAATGTAGTGTTAGATTAGATAATCCTAAAATAACTCAATAATTTACATGATGATGTAGAATATCACGAAATATAGAAATGTAGCACAAATAAAATTTTTAATAGGTTCCAAGTTTTTGAAAGAATTTATTAAATAAGAAGAAATAACTCATTAGATGGTACTTCTGTACATATGTAGAATTACTATGGAAAATTTTGGCATTAATGTTTTGATAATTTGATGTAGAGATATTTCTACACGTTATATAATATATCTTAATCTTAACAGAGACTATGGTTAAAAAATCCTTGAATTTTATCCTGTAAATAGAAACTTTTTTAATATATTTACTTGCGATTCGGCTTGCGATTCTGTGCAAAAACTATCGTTGTTGAAAAGTTTATGGTTGTAAAGTTGTTCCTATAATGGCCGATTATCTACTCGAAGGATATAGGTCATTGCGATTAGGTTTGAAGCCTGCCCATCACACCTACCAACTTCGAGAGATAAACCTCTCGATCACTGGTGGAGATCATCGTTTAAAAAATTGACAACACAAAGATTCACATATTACCAAAACACATATGAAACAAATATTTTATTATGTACATATTTGTCTCTGTGAATACAGTTAGCTATACATAAGAGTAATTGCAAAACACATTCAAAACATTCTATACAAATATGAATGATCAATTAGCTCGCAATAGCTAAAGCATTAAAGAACGTGCTTTATGCTTTTTGATATGTACAAATATATGTAAATCCTGAATTGATATTTTTGCAGGGATAGTTAAACAATAAACCGTAACTAGATGATCATTTACTGACAGTTCAGTGATGACTATTTAAATATAAATATTTCATTTTTTTCATATATCTTAAAATTCATATAGATCGTATTTTTCCCAACGTGTGTAACAGCTGATAAATTGCATGATGTAATAAATTTATGTAATAAATTTATTGCGATGATGCAATAAATTTATTTATTTATTGCATTAAGAAATTGATATGAATGTCATTTTATTTAACATATCTCAATTAAAATGATATGATTATTTTTACTATTACGGTAATATAATAATTTTATAACATGATATTGCGCTTTTATAATTTGAGCTTAGAAAAGATACAGTGTTTTTCTGCAAAGATATAAAAAATGCAACTAAAAACATTATTTAATTTAAACGATTTTGAAAATTATCTTGTCAGTTATCTTCTGTTTTAAATAAAAAAATCCTTCCTTATTTTTTTTAAACAAAAGTTTAGAAAGCTTAAGTGGTTTTCAAAAATTAAGATGTTGAATAACAAATATATAAATTATAAATGCATTTATTTATTGCATTCTGGAACAATTGCCTTATAGTCGTTGAATAATGTATAACACTCTAAAATAAATCCTTTTGTATGTAATATTGAAAATGTATTTTTTAATATAGCAAATCTGTAAAAGCAAATTTATTAAAGTTTACAAAAAAAAGTGAAAAAATGTTTTTTAATATATTAATATTTAAAACATTCTATTAAAACAAATTTCAAAAAGTTTATAAAATAAAAGTGGAACAAGTACATTTGTTTAAATGAATGTAATTAATTACCTTAGGCATATGTGTGTTATTTTATTTACATGAATGCACTTAAAAATTTTTTTAAATTTTAAAAATATATCGTTAACTATCATATTTTTCGTACAATTACATCAAGTATGATTTCCCTAAAAATTAAAACCTTTTTCATTTTTTTCTGCAGAAAGGAAACCATAACATTAAATGATATTTTTTAGTAGAAAAACAATTGTATTTTTGTCAGTTTACACATAGGATTTTTTAGATAAAAAAAAATTTATAAAGATAACACTGAATGTGGACAAGAACTTGTTTTCCCTTGAAGTTTTTGTAATTTTTTTTCACCTGTCACTAATTACAGAAAATAAAAATAGAAACCATGAAATGCACTCACTGATATTTAAAGTAGAATAATTCATTTATATTTTAATATTTTATTTAAAAAATCAAACGTCAAGTAGAAATTACACTTGTTATATGATATATTTATATAAAAAATAAGATACTAGATCATGCATGTATTTGCAATCGAGTTAAACATGATACTTCATAGAAAATACTATTTTTCTTGATTTTGTTGCAATAAATCAGATTTGTAAAAGTACCTTTTGCAGATCAGAATTATTTTCGATTTAATTTATTAAGGAATTAAACAGTTTTCCTTTGATTAAAAAAATTGTTTAGATCTATCATCACAAAAATGTATTAGTCATAGAAACCCTTTAGTTAAAAAAAAATTATACGGAATTTCGATTTAGTAAGTGCTAAAGCTCATGCTAAAAAAACACGAGAATGTTCTGCGACAGTTCATATCATTATGTATTTTTCTTCCACAAATGCATACACACTGAAAAATGTCTTATTTATGTCCATTTTCAAACTATATAGAAATAAGTATTTCTTATAAAAATGTTCTCCCATTTCAAACGTCAGAAGGGTTTAGAATAACTTGATTTCAATAAAGAATAAAGTAACTTTATGAAAACTCACTAAGAAATTTACTAAGGCTTTAGAAAATACATATTTATATAAATGTCCTACAAAGTATCAAAAACAATTACATTTTTTCAAATCGAAATTTTATACTATATATGACCAAAACATTAACAACAATAATATAGAAATGATACAAATTTTGGAAGATAAACTAGACGATATTGAAGCAAATTTCTAATTTGAATATAATGACTTTTTCAAAAGCATACTAATCATAATGTTGAATTTTGAATTAATATCATTTCATGTAATTTCATATAATTTTATAACATAGTAACAGATTTAAGGTAAAGTTGTATATCGAATGATGTATATAGTATTTGATTAATATTCCATTTTTATAATAGTGAGAATTATTTACATAATTTTTATAGAGTTATATTTATATTTTATAATTATAACATGTGTGCAGTGTATTCATATAATCGATATCTATAACATTATAAATCAACATATTTTTGCATGTTTATACATACAATATAAAGATTAAAAAAAAGTTAAGTAGTATAGTCCAAAAATTTGATTGTTTTAAACAGTATTTTAATATTTTGATTCTAGAAATTTTTCTAGATCTTTTCTAGATCTTTATTCTAGAACTTTTCGCAAAAAAATTTCATAAACCAAAAAATAAATTCTTATATTTTTTGATTGCAATATTACAGAATTTTTGATAAAGAAAATTAAATCATTGAAAATAAAATAATTGCTTAAAAAAATTAAGGCATTTTAAATCGATTTTTGTACAAGTTTAAATGCCTTATGTTAGAATAACTGCACTTAGTATCTTTTTTGAAATCAAGCTACCCTAACAATTTATAAAGTACCTCTTGGTAAAGCTTTGTTTACGATATATTATAATGGACGGCGTATTGTAACTCGTTATAAAGAAGAGGCATAAGCTTTTGCCGATATTAGCAAATTTCTGTGCAGTTACATTTTATAATCCAAAGTACATCTTTCTGCATTATGTTAGTCCCTTCGTCGTCAATGCACTGAAACTGAATTTTCTTGCTTGTTGTAACTTTTGGGTGGCAACAGTGATGTGTGGTACATGTTCCACAATATTTGGGTTGATAAAGGTCCACACTCGTGCAATTACCACCATCTGTCAACCGCAGTGGGTGTGTGCTGCGGACGGTTGCTCGACATTGGTGATTTTTCTGAAAAGAAAAGAAAGAAATTATATTGTTCTTTTTATTCGTAAATTCTTAAATAATTTAAAAGTAGACTATAAATAATATTAAAATAGAAAATCTTCCTGAACAGGCCAGATTGTACAATTGTCACTAAAGTGAATTGTAAGCGCACAGAAAAAAATTGTCATAGTAAATTGATTCAATAATAATAAAAAAAATTTACTAAGTTATTTTTTATGGTCTTTTATACTCACACCTTGAAATAAACAATTTTGAAAATTTTTATCAACGAATATTTTAAGAGTTAAGAGAGAAAAAAATAGTTTCGCATAATCGAGATTACTGATATGCAATAGGCTTATTTACATAGTTAAATACTAAATAGACACCGAATTTCATGTCTCTATCTCAATTTGTTTGGGAGATAGAGCCTTTGCAGATATACATACGGACGGCAATTCATTATTTTCTGCAAATACGTTTTACGATAACTCCAGTGTCCAAAACTCTTATATTTGTCAACGAAATTTATTTTCAAAAGGATTACAAGACATCCTATTCTACGTATGATGAATAAGAAAAGCATGCCTATTTCGAAGTACAATGTCGCATTATTTTCATGAAGTAGTTTTTCGTTCAGTCCAAAAATGCTCAGTTCAACTTTAGTTAGGTTCTAAATGTTAGTTTTGCGTTATTTTTAGAAATATGTGACGATACTAGCAGCTGTACATGCTTTTATTTTTGTTATTATTGATTCTAGACGTTTTCGAAATATCACATAATTTCAGTTTATAGGGAAAAATTGGAAAAAAAATGTGTTCTTAAATTTTTATATAAATTTGACTCCAATGTATCGAGCTTTAATGCTATTTTCAAATGATAAATAACCATATATTTTTTTAACTATCTTAAACTTCATTTTAAGCATATTTTTTCTTCAATACTGATTAGTTATAATTGTTATACTGAATTTAACAATTCACCCCAAGAAAAAAATAAGAATAGAAAAACAATTTAACCATGAAATCACAATTAACAAGTGGAGCAAAACTTAACTCAAATAAAGTGAATAATTAATGTCTAGTGCTTAGTACAAAACGCTAATAACAAATGCTGCTTTGTATCATTACATGATCGAAAGCCTATTTTAATTTTTTTGTCATAAATCCAGAGCTTACTGAGAAATCTTCAATAATTGTTCTTTAAATTAAGTTTCATAAGGACAGATTCTGAGCTGGACCTATCACGCAGACTGTAGTCTTACCAGCAATCGAATATATATATAATGTAGAAAATAGGTATAAAAGAGAACACATAATCGTAAATGGAATGACATATAAAAGGCACTAAATAATCGAATAGATAACTGCTTGAGCAATCGGATACTGGTGAAGTCAATATTTCCGACTTTATGCAGTGAGTTGTCGTGTCACTTAAGTGTTTTCATTTCTTTAATTTAACGCACTCTGCGTTTTGAAAAATGATTATTAAATCACGATTGGAAGTATTTATTTCTATTTTTTTTTACATGTTAGTTTATTTGCTATACACGAAAAAATTAACACATTACCTTTATAATTTAAAAGTTTATGCCATATATGCTTTAATGAATGACTATTATACCGTTCTTATAAAACTATGCGAACTTTCTCTGAAAGTTAACTTCATCCAGAATTATAATTAATAATACACAATAAAATTTAGTAACAAAAATCCGTCGATAATAAAATCAATAATTAAAATGTGCATATCATAATATGCGCATCTAGATGTTAAGAGATATTTTGCTGCTTCATTTATGCGAATTCGTACGAAGGAAGATTTATAAAGTTGTAAAATTTCGTACATAAACAATATTGTAAAAATAAATTGCATTTTCATTACAATATTTTGTTTTAAGATAACACCTTGGAATTCAATTCCAAAATAAAATGCACTAGTGCTAAAAAATAAAGAAAGATAAAATGTAGTAATGCAAAACTAATATCATATACATTTTAATCTCTAAATTTTGACAAAAATTAAGAAAAGATATATTCAAAATTCATCCAATCTTTATTGAATCTATGATGGAAGGAATAAGTTAAGCGGCCAACTTCCTACTTGAATTTTACCAAATCCTAAACATTACATTTGGGATTGTATTTAGAATTTTGAGTATATTGAACACAACTAGATGAAAGTGAAAATAAAGTAGTTTGCACAATATGGGTGTAATATGAAATTCTTTTGTATTTCTTACAAAAATTGAGTGAATTGAAGCAGTTTTTTAAGCATAACTTATACTAATTGGCAGATCTACAACACATCGGTTTTTTAAATGTCTGAAACGCCATTTTACTTTAGATATAGTAATTTTCAGCGCTTGAAACATTCCATGTTTTAAAATACTTTTCCGTTTTAGAATAATATTTTAACATCAAAATTAACCAGAACAAGAATCTTCATGGTGAACGCTTAGAAAATGCACCAATTCATTGATTCTTCTAATATACTGCAATAATTAATTTTTGCTCATATTAAAAAATTAAATAAAATTCAAAACTTTATATACTAAAATGTCTATAATATCGAAAAAATAACCTGAATAGCAGAAGTGCCTATCCTAAAGGTATCCTATGTTTACATATATAAAAATTTGCATCATTCACAATATCATTAAACATAATTACCTATCTTATCACGTCGACTACAGTAATTAAAAAACGTGCACGTTTCTCCGTATGTCATTTCTTACATTGCAAAAGTTGTCCAGATAAATAAATTTTATATCTGTACTACTTTCCTGCTAGTTCAAATATGCAATAATTAGATGCATTAAAATTTAGATCCATGTATTGAAAGTACACTTAATGTAATCATACTTGTAAGCTTTTTGTTTCAAAAGGTATGTTACGGAAAAAAAATACAAATGAAGTCTCGAAATTTAACGTAAGAGTAAAAATGATAATTATAATAACATACAGATATTAATAAAATGCAATAGTTCCTTTTTAAACACAATGTTTATAGGAAAAAAAACCTTGCATTTCGTAAATAAATTCGAATATATATCAATAGTTGTGTACTGATTTTTTTTATTATGAAGGTCTAAAAAATTTAATAAATCACACCCCGTAAAGCATGGTGACGTCACTGCAACACCGTTGTGAAGTCACATTGTGACTTTGTGACCATCGATTTTCGATTTGACGTCACGTGACGTCGATGTGAAGTCACAGTGACTAAAATGTGAAGTCGTTATGGCCGTTTTAGAGCTCTTTTGTGACGTTTCACAAAGTGGTCATAATGTGACAAATTTGTGAAAAATGTGTCATTTGTGATTAATTTGACATTAACATTGTGACGAAACTGTGACAAAAGCGACCATATTTAAATTGCCAGAAACATGTTTTTTAAAGTAATTAACATGTTTTAAAGGATATTCATAAATTTCTAAAGATTTTTAAGAAATTCACATCTCAGTGACAATGTGACGTCACTGAATGGTAACATTTTCGTAATAGATGTGATGTAACCAAAATGACTCATAGTGACGTCACTGTGACCATGTATGCTATTAGGGATTTTATAGAGGAATAGACGATTCTCTGCATAGTTTTTGTATAAAGAAAAAATATTTTGATTTAATAATGACAGTACGTGTACGAGATCTATGAGTTTGAATATTCAAATTTGAATAATGGAGTTTGAACATTTAATTATTAAAAAAAGTATGGTTCTTTTCCTAAGACTTCCGATATGCGCATTTTTATTTCACTACACCAAAAATTGGTTCCACTAATTAAAATTTTGGAAAGAAAAATAAATAAAATAAATAAATAAAAATAGTTGATGAAATTCCTTGCACAGTTAGATTCCTACGCATATAATATGAACATTCTTTACCAAATGTCTGTAAATATTGATAAGAGAATTTTAAAAAATTCTTTAGATTGCAAAGTGTAAAAATTTGAACTATTATATGAAATTAAAGAGACAAAAATGTTTAACCTACTCTTACATGATGTCCATGTGTAGAGGTGCGAAGTTCTTCTAACAAGGTAGGGCAAGGTCTGAGAATGCATAATCTTGTTTCATTCTTCAACTGGCACTCAGGGTTATTATTCGATATACGTGAAGAAATCCCAACACCGCAACTTGTTGAACATGGTGTCCAATCACTTGTGTATGACTGGCAGTTTTGCTTTCGATCTACATTACAAAATATATATATATATATTATTTTATGCAATTTTATGCATACACAAACTGTTTTTTTTTACATTACAAATATTGGTTCAAAAATTGCTATGATCAAAATGTAATAAATCTTTTGAATTTTTGTGACATAATGTTTCTAAAATCGGTTTTCTGGTATCTCACATTTTAGTACCATTCACAAAGAAAAGTAGTACGCTCCAGAGATTATTAGTTAAATGACGTATTTAAAGTTCTATAAAGTCAGAAGGATAAAATAAGCCTATTAAATAAATGTAATTATTGCAAATACTTCAGATTATAATTTTAATAAAACGTACAGAACTTATTATACAAATACGAGACTGTCTTTTTTTTATGAAAGACATTGAAAAGGTTTTCTAAAATAGTAAAACATATAGATATATTGAATTTAATTCTTATACACTTAAGGTACAGGAGTCAGGTGTGACACCGTCTGTTTTATTCGACTAACTTCATCAGACAAAAATGTTGTCAAAAATATGAATAGTAAACTGCTAAACAGTCATGAAAATTATTCTAGAAAAAAAATAATGACCATTTCAATAATGTATTATGTACTCTCAAATAAATCTTAAAAAAAAGCAATGACTTACGAATATATTCATTATTATTAATAACTGTTAAATATGAAATATTTTTATACTATATCTTAAAATTGGCTGAAAGTGACTACAAAACAAAGATTCATAAAAGACAAAATTGGCCAAACACAAAAGTATATGTGATATGGAGACTTTTGGTTCAACAAAAGAATAAATAATAAAGCAAATTTTTTTTTTTTTTTTTTTTTTTTTTTTTTTTTTTTTTTGTAAGAAGACAGTAAAGTTTAAAAGCTCGAACTTAAACTAAAAAATCCATACTTTTTTAATGATTGAATTATGAAACTAGATGCTCAGTATTATTTGATACAAAACTAATTTTTCAGTACTGAGTTTCTTCATGCAGAAATGAACTTTTATATTTGTAAAAATTGTATTTTTGTAAAGTTTTTTTGTTGACGTTATTCTTAAAATTATGTGTGCTCCAAGTTGAAAATTTTGTACATTTGTAAATTTTGAAACCTTACATGCACATTCCTAATTATCTGTTCGCCAAGAGCCTCCGCTCTCAACGCTGATAGATGGGTAGAAATGGATTTGGACTATCACGCACCCGCCAGCCAAATCGTTCGGTGTTTTCATTATTTTTTAAACCTTGCATTAATTATTGCATTATTGCATAAATATGTTTTTGTTCACTTAGAAATGTCCCCCACGGAGGGAAATGCTCTTTTTGGGGCCAATATACTGTTACGAATTCGTAAATAGTTAGTGTTTGTACTGTAAAATAATGTAAATAATCTTATTAAGCTCCATTTCTTTACTAATATTAGTTTTTGTTACATTGTCTCTGTTATCAAGCAAACTTGTCTATTATTTTCAGTGAATGTCTATGGCAGCTTTGCGAAATATTACAGATATCGCCAAGTTGGCGTCACTTTTGGCGACTAATTGTGGTCGCCAAATTTGGCGATATATCGCCAAGTTGGCGACAAACTTGGCGATTGTTAACGATGGTAACCCTTCCCTGCTCTATGGTAACCCCCTTTTGATATACCTATACATTGAATGTTGTTCCGTGGATTTTTCGAGATGGTTCTAGAAATTTCCAGCACCTGCTGCGAGCCTATATAAGGAGAGCGATACGAGCTGTTGTTGTTATTATTTACCAGTCAGTCATTGAGTGAACAAGGCATTTGTTAAGCAAGTTTGCTTGAGTTTCATTTATGTTGTTTTGAATGTTATTAAGTGTTGAGACGTTGTATAAAGAGTCTCTGGGATCTAAAGCTGTACTTTTACGATAGATTTGAGCAGTTATTTTAGAATATCTAGTAACATTTGTGAGTTTTGAAGACTCTGTTGTTCTGAAGATCTGTAAATAAATTATTTTCTACTTTTATAAGAAACAAGAGTTTGAAGTTGTTTAACCATAAGATCAAAAGAACCCCATATACGCTGTAACATTTGGTGTCAGGAGTCGTGATCTTATGGAGAAAACAAGAACAATGGATGGATAACTGAAAGAACTGTTAGATGCTATCAATTGCATAAAGACAGAAATGAATAAAGGCCAAGAAGAATTGGCGGAAAAAATTAATAAAGGCCAAGAAGAATTGGCGAAAAAATAAATAAAGGCCAAGAAGAATTGGCGGAAAAAATAAATAAAGGCCAAGAAGAGTTGGCGGATAAAATGAATAAATGCCAAGAAGAAGTGACCGAAAAGATTAATATAGGCCAAGAAGAAATGAAGAAAACTTTAGAAGAAAAGTTCTCGTCGGTAGAGAGACGAATAGAGGAAGTAGAAGAGAAAATTCAGAATGAAGTTAGTAATGTAGAAGAGAAAATGGAAAGGAAAATAGAGGAAGTAGAAGAGAAAATTCAGAATGATTTTAGAAATGTTGAAGAGAAAATGGAAGGGAAAATAGTTGAAGTAGATGAAAAGCTAAATAAAAGAGTACAAGATCTTGAGAAGAAGCTTTCAGCGTCCAGTGGTAATTATGAATAATTTAGGAATCCGCCTGCTTCTCCCGTGCACATCAAACTGTCGACATACGACGGAAAGAGTTCATGGCAAGTTTACAAGACCCAATTCCCCATTGTAGCCGAAGCGAACAAATGGAGTGACGAGGTGAAAGCTTGTCAACTGGCAGCGTCTTTGAGAGGAGAAGCCGCCGACGTGCTGCAAACATTGCCCGATATGACGCAACTCAATTTTGACACTCTAAGTTGTGCACTTGAAATGAGATTCGGAGAAAAATTCTTCAAGGTTTATACGAGAATACAAATGAAGAGCCGCCATCAAAAATCGAGTGAAACCCTTCAAGAGTTTGCCTCGGAAATTGAACGGCTTGCAAATTTAGCATTCATTGACTGCCCAACAAATGTACGGGAAATGCTCTCACTGCAATATTTTGTAGACGGAATAAAAGATCCAGAAGTGCAGAGAGCGGTACGAATGGCAGATGTGCAGGATTTAAAGGCTGCATTACTATATGCCTTAAAGTTGGAAGCAGCTACACAAGCCAGCCGAAGAGATCGTCATTCAGTCCGAGGGGCAACGGTGAACAAAAGCTCAGACACTGAGAGCGACGTCTTGAAAGAAATTAGGAAATTAAATCAAGAGATTGAAGCTTTAAAATATGGGAGAACAAGCTCAAGAAGACAGAATCTCACGTGCTGGGGATGCGGTGATACAGGACATCTCCGAAGAAATTGCCCCAAAATCCACGAACGTGAGATAAATTCAAACAGTCAGCAGGGAAACTAAATTTTGGCCGTCTCGCGGGGCGGAGGTTGCCAGAGAATGAAAAGCCCCATCTGAAGATCCTCCAGATATCAAAAATAAGTGGCGGTGATAATGAATTATATATGTGATAGGCTTTATTAACGGAATTCAGTGCCATATGATTGACGATACAGGAGCCAGTGTTACAATAATAAGAGAAGATTTGGCTCGAAAATTGAAATGTAAACTCATCTGGACTCCACCCTGCGTTACCCTGCAAACTGTGACGGGCGACAAGATAGGCATATATGGAAAGGCCAATTTAACCATAAACTTTGGAGGAAGCAAATATTATCATACGGCATATGTGGCTGACATAACAGATCCTTGCTTAATCGGGCTAGATTTTCTGAAGAAATTTGGCTTTAAACGTGATTTCAAAAATAACAAAATGCTCTCAAAATTTGAAGAAATAAGTCTTTTTGGATTAAATAACGAAATTGAATGTAAACAAACAGTAATAGCCAAAGAAGACATCAATCTTGATCCAAGAACAGAATTTTTAGTTCCAGCTGTAATTAACAATGAAACTAATTATCGATTTGGCCATATAGATTATCCCGAGGACAATAGTAAACAAGCAGGAGTATTGGTGGCTTCATCTGTGGTGGACCTCTCGAAGAAGACCATTCCAGTCAGAATTGCTAACATCAGTGATAAGACGAGGACTACCAAGAAAGGAGAGGTGATAACGTCATGTGCTCCTGTGACGTGCATAAGTCAAAATTCCAGTCACTCTGAGAAATCTTCAGATAATTTAGTCACGGATTTGTTACAAAATACAGACTTAGATCCAAAACAGATGGAAGCTGCGGTAAATTTAATTAGAGAATTCCAAAGTTTATTTTCCCAAACATCTGAAGACTTTGGACGAACTAAAACGGCACAACACCGAATTGACACGGGAGATCACTCTCCTATTAAACAGCACCCTAGGCGATTACCTTTTGCCAAGCAAGGAGAGGTGCAGAATTTAATTAAGGATATGGAAGAAAATGACGTCATCGAACCATCGACAAGTCCATGGGCGTCACCCATTGTATTAGTAAGAAATAAAGATGGTCCTACAAGATTTTTGTGTAGACTACCGCCGACTGAATGACGTCACCAAAAAGGATAGTTACCCTCTGCCAAGGATTGACGACACTCTTGACACACTTGCGGGCAACACTTGGTTCTCGACTTTAGACTTGAAGAGTGGTTACTGGCAGGTAGAGATCCATCCGGACGACCGCGAGAAGACTGCCTTTACAACGGGACAAGGATAATGGCAGTTCAAGGTAATGCCTTTTGGTCTATGTAACGCACCTGCAACTTTCGAACGGCTTATGGAAACGGTTCTCCGGGGACTGTCATATGAAGCATGTTTTGTTTATTTAGATGATATCATAATCGTACGAAAATATTTTGATGAACATCTGAACAACCTCAGGCGGGTGCTACAAAAGTTAAAGGAAGCTAATTTGAAGTTAAGCCCTTCGAAGTGCAATTTGTTTCGTAATGAAGTCGCCTACCTTGGACACATCATTTCGTCGGAAGGAGTTAGGACTGATCCGGAGAAGAGATCGGCCGTGAAAAATTGGAATCGTCCAGCAGATGTTCACCAGATTCGAAGCTTTCTAGGATTATGCACCTATTTTAGAAAATTTGTCAAAGGCTTCTCGATGATTGCAAGACCACTTCATAAATTAACAGAAGCCAATCAAAAGTTTATGTGGACACAGGAATGCGATGCTGCTTTCGAAAAGCTCAAGGAGGCATTAACATCCACTCCAATTCTGTCATATCCTCAAATCGATAAACAGTTTATACTTGATACGGATGCAAGTAACGAAAGCATTGTCGTTGTACTGTCCCAGGAAATCGACGGCCAGGAGCGTGTTATCGCCTATTTCAGCAAGTGCTTATCAAAGGCAGAGTGAAACTACTGCGTAACAAGAAAAGAGCTTCTTGCTGTAGTGAAAGCCATACACCATTTTCATCATTATCTTTACGGTCGAAAATTCCTGATCCGAACTGATCATGCTTCTCTAACTTGGCTATTGAATTTTAAGAACCCTGAAGGCCAGATAGCCAGGTGGATACAAAAGCTTCAAGAGTATGATATGGAGATACGCCATCGAAAAGGCTCATCACATGGAAATGCAGATGCTCTCTCAAGAAGACCCTGCTCAGAGAATTGTAGATACTGCGACCGGGTTGAGAAGAAATTTAATGTCAAAGGTCCTATAGTAAGACAAGTTACAACTGGGTCTAGATCATCGCAAGATCCATGGAATGACGAGAGCCTGCGTAAAGATCAGCTTGCTGATCCTGAAATTAAGCCATTTCTAGAGCTGAAAGAGGATTCCAACAGGAAGCCCAGCTGGCAAGACATGGCCCATTACCATCCTACAACTAAACGTTATTGGGCTCTCTGGGATTCCTTACATTTGAAGAACGGCATCTTGTACCGAAAATGGGAGTCTGACGATGGAAAGACATGTAGATGGCAATTACTACTCCCTAAGTCGAGAATTTCTATGGTCCTTCAAGAACTGCATGGTAGTCCCACAGGAGGTCATTTTGGTGTAATGAAGACCCTGCAAAAGGTTCGAGAGCGTTTCTACTGGAATAATGTTCGCAGTGACGTGGAGAAGTGGTGTCGAACTTGTGACGCCTGTGTAGCACGTAAAGGTCCAAAGAGGCGCACCCGTGGACGATTGCAACGTTATAATGTAGGAGCTCCTTTCGAACGAATTGCTCTAGACATCCTGGGTCCACTTCCTAGATCATCTGATGGCAATAAGTACATCCTCGTTGTCATGGACTATATCACTAAGTGGCCTGAAGCCTACGCCATTCCTAATCAAGGGGCGGTAACCGTAGCAGACATACTGATTCAACACTGGGTTTCCAGATACTTAGTTCCTCTTCAAATCCATTCTGATCAAGGAAGAAATTTTGATTTGGCTGTGTTCAAGGAAATGTGTGGACTACTCGGCATGGACAAAACTCGAACAACACCTCTACACCCTCAATCGGACGGCATGGTGGAACGGTTCAATCGTACCATCCTAAATAGCCTCTCTCTCCTGGTGTCTAGAGACCAACAGGACTGGGACAAGAAATTGCCTCTTTTCCTGCTTGTCTACAGGAGTGCCACTCATGAGGTCACTGGTTACCCCCCTTCTCAAATGCTCTTTGGTCGTGATCTTCGTCTGCCTGCGGATCTTTTGTTTGGCCGTCCTCCTGATGCTCCTTCATCGCCTGAGGAATATGTCGATGAACTCCAGGCGCGGATTGAGGCGATTCATTGTCTAGCGAGGAACCGAATTGGACTGGCAACGGAAAAGATGAAGACACGGTACGACACAAAGGCAACAGGACATGAGTTTAACGAAGGTGACAAAGTTTGGTTATGGAATCCGATACGTCGTAAGGGACTGTCGCCAAAATTACAAAGAAACTGGGACGGTCCTTACACAGTCGTCAACAGGCTGAATGACGTCATTGTACGCATACAAAAATCGCCACACGCCAAACGCAAGGTCGTACACTATAACCGGCTAGCCCCTTATTTTGGCCAAAGTGATTAGAAATTCGAAACTTGATTTTCAGACCATGGTCATGAAAGTCACTTTTTGTAAATATGTGAATAGTAATTAGTTCTTATTTATGTAAATTTTATTATTATTGTTATTATTATTTATTTATTTATTTATTTATTTGTTTATTTTAAGTGTTTTCCTCTAACTCAGGGATTGCACTTCCCGGGACGTGCAGTCTTTGAGGAGGGGGTAGTGTTACGAATTTGTAAATAGTTAGTGTTTGTACTGTAAAATAATGTAAATAATCTTATTAAGCTCCATTTCTTTACTAATATTAGTTTTTGTTACATTGTCTCTGTTATCAAGCAAACTTGTCTATTATTTTCAGTGAATGTCTATGGCAGCTTTGTGAAATATTAGAGATATCGCCAAGTTGGCGTCACTTTTGGCGACTAATTTTGGTCGCTAAATCTGGCGATATATCGCCAAGCTGACGACAAACTTGGCGATTGTTGGCGATGGTAACCCTTCCCAACTCTATGGTAACCCCCCTATTGATATACTGATACATTGAATGTTGTTCCGTGGATTTTTCGAGATGGTTCTAGAAATTTCCAGCACCTGCTGCGAGCCTATATAAGGAGAGCGATACGAGCTGTTGTTGTTATTATTTACCAGTCAGTCATTGAGTAAACAAGGCATTTGTTATGCAAGTTTGCTTGAGTTTCATTTATGTTGTTTTGAATGTTATTAAGTGTTGAGACGTTGTATAAAGTGTCTCTGGGATCTAAAGCTGTACTTTTACGATAGATTTGAGCAGTTGTTTTAGAATATCTAGTAACATTTGTGAGTTTTGAAGACTCTGTTGTTCTGAAGATCTGTAAATAAATTATTTTCTACTTTTCTGAGAAACAGGAGTTTGAAGTTGTCTAACCATAAGATCAAAAGAACCCCATATACGCTGTAACAATACGCTCGTTAGATAAATGACAATCATAAACACTAACAAACACCTATCTATCCGACTCTTAAAATTTATTCTGTATACAATACTCTAAACTGTATACATTAAAACATGGATGTTAGCATAAAAACTTTCATTTTAGAATATTCTAATCTCAAAATTTAAGCTTACGAAAATATTTAGCTACTTTTTTAGTAAAAACAAAGCATAGTTAAGAAAATGAATGTTTTCTGCTTTCACATTTTTGCGAATTTTTACAATTTATATCAATTATTTTTATAATCTTTATACAATATCTGATAAATTAATACATTCAGCTTTTATGAAAAAAACCACACATGAGGCCTTTTAAAATTAATACAATTATTCTTTTTTAATTTAAAATGTATAATAAAAAAAATATTAACATCAAATTTGGAATATAATTATTTGCGCTCATTATAAACCAGTCGGGTATTTTTCAAATGAATGTATTGAAAATTTACGGATTTATTATTAATGTTCATTGTTTCCCTAAAGGTGAACCTCGCAAAAAACTTGATAGCCTTTATTCACTGGACTTAAGCTTAGTTTAAAAATGTTTTTCTATCCGTATTTAAATATGAATATTTAACAAATAACAATAAAACCTATGATGTATTGGAATTTAAAATTTTTCTCCTATTTTGGATGAGGACTATGATCGTATGTGTTTTGACAACATAATATATAAACAGTATCTGATAAATCAATATTTTCAACGTTTATACAAAAAAGGAAAAAAAAATGCACATGAGACGTTTTAAAATATTCGTTGGCCAATAATTCGTTTCTTTCTCCAAAAATTCAAAAATTAAATAATTTTGAAAATTTTTTTCTTTATTTAAAATCAAATTTTGAATCCACCTTCTTTAGTTCACCTTCAAAAAGTCGGACCTTTTTCAAATGAATTTAATGAAAGTCAATGATTATGGTGTTAACGTCCGCTTTATCTTTTTAAGGAAGACATCGTAAAAGATTTGGATACACCACACTCTATACACCAGAATGGATGACTTAAGCTTTATTTAAAAATATATTTGTATTTGAAACAAAATATATGTACTTAAAACTAAATACGTCGTAATATAATAATAAATCTTATTATTTATCTTATTAATATTCTTACTATTAATAAATAAAGTTTTAATCTTATTGTTAATGAATCTTATTATGGGATTTTAAATTTATAAATAATTTATTTTGGATTATGCTTAAGTTTTTACATGTTTTTGATTATTTTTGTCCCCACTATGTTAAAAACTACCCTGCTAGTGGGACTCGTAAAAAATGTAATAACAATTTCTAAATAATCGCAATTTTTTTTTTAATTTTTAATAGGTAGGCAAAATATAAGCTCTGAAGTGAAAATAAATTATAAAAAATAATGTAAATCTAGGCTTGATTGAATTATTTAAAAAAGCACGTAAAACTATCAGATAATAAATAATAAAAATAAAAATAAAAATAATAATAATAATAATAATATATTGCACGAGGTCCCTTCTACCGTATGCTTTAATTACTGTCAAAAAAATTTACGTAACTTCACATTTATGCAATGCATAAGAACTCATTTTTTAAATATTAAAATAGACGTATAACATTAGTAAGTACTCTAGCAAAAATATATTGTACTTAAAGTAATCTATACAAATTTATTTCAAAGACTCTCGTAATTTTACTATGCTATTTTCATTTAAATGAAGTCAGAACATTATCCTGGCACTCTTTATGTTCAAAAGAAATAAAAAGTGAAGTTAATTTTATAAAAGAGAACAAAAATATACATGTATGGAGCACTTTTTCTTTGTTTTCATTACTTTTATCAAGCATGATTAATCGTCTGTCTTTATGTTGTATTATTCAAGGACAAAAACAATTCGATAAAATTTCGCTTATCTTCATGGTGCACAAAATATAACGTTGAAACTTTGTACAGACAATAAAATAATGACTTTATGTTGTACTTTTTTTTACGAAACATGAGGTGGAAAATAAATATCTTTTGGATTAAGTCGTAAATTTTCTTTGGAGGTTTTAAAATATCGTTCTACAAACTTTTCAGTAAAATAATAATGATATTCATTTCAGGGAATTTACATTGTATGAGCTTTGGTTCAAAATGTTCTAACCCATTATAAGTTTCTTGTAATATTTTTCAATACTTTTATTTGGTATGTTGTCGTTCTTGCGAGAGAATGTTAATTTCATTCTAATAAAAGTAAACTATAATGTATTTCGAGAATGCTGTTTGCATTAAATAGCATTTTTAAGTCTACTATTTTTAAAATAAGCTATTTGAAATGAATGACTATCAATGTTACATGTTTAACATAATATGTAATAATAATTCAAGCATTTTCTAATTCCATATAATTAATAAATATTATTTTATATTACTTAAATATATAACTTACATTAACAGATTAGGGGAAGGCGGTGTACCTCGGAGGTAATTTCAAACTTTGATTTTTTACGAAAAAAAAATTGAAAATTCTCGAAAAACATTTTTAATATCATTTATCGAGTAGAGTTTTATTCTAACTATTTGGCTGTGCAAAAAATTAGTTTCATTTAAAAGTTTCTAACCCCAATTGGTATAAAACACAGATTATGTAGCAAACGCTTAAAAAATAAATTATATTTTTTAAGGTAAGCAGATTTATTGATGTATGGTATACATTCTGAATATACATTGTGAGTCATAAATATCGAAACAATAGGCTATCTCCTTAAATATTGCCCCTAAACCCATACTTCTAATTGCAAAAATTCATAAAAAGGTGAAATTTTTGATAAGATAAGCTGCAACTTCTTGGGGGGGTCTACTTAAAAAAATACGAAAATTAAATTTTTATATGGCCCCCGTAGGATAAAAATTCAAATTAGGAAAAGATTCCTTATCCAGTCTTGAATAAAACACAAAAAATTGCATCTTCATACATTAAAAACTCGTAGAATTATAGCTGTTTAAATAATTCATCAGGTTTTAAAGGATTAGACACAAATTGAAATGCGCGTAATTAAAAAAAAACAATGTTACTTTAACAGTTCTAGAAAACGTGTAAAAAACTTTTGAGTTAGAATTTTGATTTTTTTCTTTTTTGTGATAGTTAGCCGTATAATTTGCTAGGAAAATCACATTCTAAAATTTCTCATAAAATGTACAAAAATTGCATATGGTTAATACTGGTTTAAATGGGATAATTAAAAATCGTTATAACTCGAAATATTATTTACCGCATTTCAATTTCTTTCCATATAATTAAAGATGAAAATCTGATTTTATTTTTGTTCCAGGGTTTTTGTTTTTCAATATTAATTTTAAAACTATTAAAAATATTTATTGAAAAAATAATAGAACTTAAAAAAAATCATTTAAATTTTTTTTTCAAATTTGCCGAAACAAAACTAATGTAAAATAATCAAAAATGATATCTTTCAAGTTGGTATTTTTTTTTTCTATAGCAATTCTTAGCTTTTAATAATTTAAGTACAAAATACATTTACAGTGGGAAAAAAACAGAAAAAACCAAAATGCAGAAAAACAAAGTCTACTGTTTAAATGTCCGTCAGTTTTTCAAAAGAATGCTTTTTCTAAGATGCAGATTAAGTCTTTTTTTTTAAATTTTAGATCTCACAACTAGGCTTTTTATCGTCCTGGAGAGGCTATTAAAAAATCTGTATTCTGGACCTATGTCGGGCCAGGACTGAGAATTCACTTTTTTCTTAAGATTCACCTGAACGTATTTTTCATACCAGAGGGGACTGCATCCTTCTTCATAGGCTTGCACTGGACGAAATTTTCAATCCCGGTCAAGATTTATCCGTATTAAAATCACTGTCCCTGACTGACCTAATACGTGAAAAAAATAAATAACATTTCGGTCAACCAAAATTTTTATGAAAACCACATAGATTTTTAAAACGCTTTTATTTTACAATTAAAAAAAATACAATTTATTTTTTAAAAGAATAGTATATTTAATATGGTTTATTTTTTGTTGGCCGATTATCTACAAGACGGATATAGGCCCAGGGTGGGAATGCCCTTCGTGGGGGGGCTTTAGAAGGGAGCCTAACCCGTATTTACGCAAGATTCGAAGAAAATCACGAAAACTCCGAACGCAACGGTTAGGCTGACAGCCGCGATTGGGTTCGAACCATGCACCTGCCGTTTACGAGTTGAGAGGTCAGAACCTCTCGGCCACTGGTGGGGCAATATAGTATATTTAAAGGCTAAAAAATTAAATACAATAAAACCAGTGAAAAAAACTGCCTAAGACGGAATTCTGTCTTATATGCAAAATGTGTTGATCCATGCAAAATAAATACAACAATACCTGAGAAAAGAACTCCATTTACACCTCCAATGAAGGGCATTTGTCTATAACGCATCTTTTCTTCCCTATGTGATTCCGTCTTAAAAGATTTTATTGTTCAACATTTTTCAGCATCGAACGCAACGAATATGGATTAACGATATTAAAATATAAGTGAAACATTTACATATAAATAGAGATTCATTAATAAAATAAATGTATCACAGCCTTTGGCGATTCTTTAATAATAAAAAATATTAATATGAAAAACGAAAAGCTATAATAAGTATTTTTGGTCAGAACTCCTTCATACGAAACAATTTTTAACCACACCATAGTAAAAAACTATGTAGAAATTCACGGCTGAGCCAGATCATGATTTAAACTTTTTTTTCAGACAGGTCCGGGGTATGATTTTAACATTTTTCCAAGTCGGGCCGAATTTTTTTTCCTATGGGTCGGTTTGGGACCGGACCTAGATATTACGATCCATGCAGACCTCCAGTGCAGAGTACCAACATATTTTTAAAACACATTTAGATTTAAAACAATAAGCTGCTTTATTATGTCCAAATAAGAGGCACTGTCTTATACCGAGATTTAATAACAGACAATTTGTGGAGGATCCTTTATTTGGATTCAAATTGACTCAAAAAGTCTTCGTTTACAGGCATGGTAAAGTGGTGTAAGTCACGAATTTTGGAGAATAATGGATTTTAATATCTCTGTAAGATTTTTAGATAGGGAGATGATTTTTTTTTTTTTTTGGTTTAAATTAGGAAGAGATAAGAAATAATTTCTTAATTAAGAAATTTGCCCTACGGGGGTCGTATAAAAATTTAATTTTCGTATTTTTTTTGAATTAGACCCTCCCCCCCCCCCATGGAGTTGCAACTTATCTTATCAGAAATTTCAACTTTTTTTATGAATTTTTGCAATTGGAAGTATGAGTCTAGGAGCAATATTTAAGGAGATAGCATATTGTTTCGATATTTATGACTCACACTGTATGCATGCTAAAGTGAAATTAATAATAAAATTTCGTATATTCATCTGCATTGTACTGCATTGTAAAAGATATTTTTGGCTGATAGCGTAACATGCTTAAATACATTTACATACACTTCCATCTAGAAATCTTTTATCATTCATCTGAAGTTACATTGATTTTATTAAGTATTAAAATACACACGTAACATTAGTAAGTTCTTTAGCATTAATATATTGTATATAAAATAATATATACAAACACATTTCACAGACCCAAGTACCCTTTCCATGCTATTTTCATTGAAATGAGGTCAAAACATTAACTTGGCACTCTTTGTGCTCAAAAGAAATAAAATGTGAATTTTATTTTATAAAAGAGAACAAAATAGACATGTATGGAGCGTTTATTTTCATTTTCGTTACTCTTATCAGGCATGATTAATCGTTTGTCTTTATGTTGTATTATTCATGGACAAAAATAATTCCCTAAAATTTCGTTTGTTCTCATGTTGTAAGGTACCCTGGGGTAATAACGCCACGTTAAGGTTCTACCAATTTTCACGGCTTAGTTTTAGATTGTATTTTTCAAACAAATATAGGATCTGATACAGCAACTCATTGACTATCTATATAAAATAAAATAATTTAACAGATATGTATTCATAAAATGTAATGGCGTTTTTTCTTGACCAATGCTATTTGGCGTTATTACCCACCTATATGGGTAATAACGCCATGCAAACAACACTATGAAATAAGATGGAATAATTGCATGTAAATAGCCCAATTCTAAAAATACAAACTCTACAAACTTAGAAATTGACAAATTGCATTCTAATCTATTGAAAATTTTCAATTTTTTGTGAAAGTGTAAGAAAAATAAAGGTGTGGTGTGGGAGGGGGGATGAGGCAAAAGAATATCAGACCGTGAGCTTTTTTTTTGCTTAAAAAGGACCACTTAAATAGAAATATGAGAAACATTGGACAGTTTTAACTGTGTTTATTTGAATCAGTATTTAGGATGTAGCTCGGCCACTGTAGGGAATCAACCGGGGTACTAAAGTCAAGGAATGGCGTTATTACCCCGGTATAATTATTGCGCAGTACATTTTAAATTACAAATTATCTCGAGAAGATATCCAAAATCTTCAACAACATTTTAAAAGTACATGAAATGCACTACAAATTTATGTAATTAACAAAGTATTTTCGGATAAAAAAAATAGTCTTCACATCACAAAACGTATCTCGCAAATTTTAGATCAAGCGTTAATTTTAGTTGCTTGTAAAAACAATAAGACCTAAAAATGAAACAAATTAACTTGAAGCTGTTTTTTTGCGATTTATATGACTCAAAACCCTTCTGCGGAGAGCACATGGGTGTCATTTACCTGATTATTTCAAAATTATGCAAAATATAAGCACTTGGCGTTATTACCCCGCTTGGCGTTATTACCCCAGGGTACCTTATTATTCATGGACAAAAATAATTTCCCGTAATTTCGCTTATCTACATGATGCATAAAATATATCGTTGAAACTTTTGTATAGATTACAAAATAATGACCTTATGCTGTACTTTTTTGAAAAACGTGACGTGTAAAATAAATTTTTTTCGGATTAAGTCGTAAATTTTCTTTAGCTGTTTTAAAATATCTTTCAACAAACGTTTCAGTAATATAATAATGATATTCAATGCATTTATTTTTATGAGCTTTGACTCAAAATATTCTATCGCATTATAAGTTTCTTGCAGTATTTTTTAATCGTTGTATTTGGTATGTTTTCGTGTTTGTGAGAAAATGTAAATTTCATTCAAATAACAAGAAACAATAATGTGTATCGAAAATACTGTTTGCTTTAAATCGCATTTTTAGATCTACTATTTTTAAACTTACCCATTTAAAATGAATGACTATCAATATTGTATTGAAAACATATTATGTAACAATGGTCCATTCATTTTCCATTTACAATTAATTAATAAATTTTAATTTTTGTCACCTACCACTATGACTTAGATTAATAGATTAGTGAAAGGTGGTGCACCTCGAAGGTAATTTTAAACTGTGATTTTTACAAAAAATGTGTTTGGAAAATATCGGTAAAACATTTTTATTAATTAAGCGATAGAACTGGACTATTTATCGAGAAGTGTTTTAATCTAACTTTGCGGCTGTAGGAAAAATTGTTTTTATTTAAAAATTTCTAACTCCAGTTGATTTATAATCATGATTTTGTTGCAAACGCTTTGAAAAAAAATATTACATATTTTCAAGGTGATCAGACTTATAGATGTATGATATAGATAATAAACATAAACATGCTAAGGAGAAAATTATAATAAGATTTCGTATTTTTCTATGCACTACTCTCTGTAGTTTAGGCAAAAAATATTTTTGATTGATAACGTAAAAAGCTTAAATACATTTATTTACACTTTCATCTACAAATCTTTTATCATTAATGTGAAGCTATAGAGAGTATGTAACTTTAAAAAATTGCTTAAGAATTTATTTCACTAAGTATTTACATGTACGCATCTATAGTAAGTATTGTAGCTGAATTAACTTGCACGTTAAATAATCTATACAAACTCATTTCAATGACTCTCGTATCTTTACCATGCCAGGATATTATTCTGGCTTTTTTGTGCTAAAAAAATAAAAAGTGAAGTTAATTTTATAAAAGCGAACAAAATAAACACGTATGGCATACATATTTTTGTTTTCATTACTTTTGTCAGGCATGATTAATTCAGTTATGATAATTGTATTTTCGTATTTTTTATCAGTAATATACAATTCTTTGTACCTTAGCCAAAAAAAAAAAAAAATAACTGATATTTTAACACGCATTAAAACATTTATTACGTCACAACTTACAAATCTTTTGTCAGTCATGTGAAGCTATAGAGAATATGTAACGTCACGTATATACATAAGAATTAATTTAATAAAATATTAAAATATACGCTTAACATTAGAAAGTACTTTAGCAGAAATATACTGTACGTAAAATAATACATACAAACTCATTTCACAGACCCTTGTAATACCATTTCCATTGAAATGAGTTTAGAACATGATCTTGGCACTTCTTCTCAAAAGAAATAAAAGGTGAAGTTAATTTTATAAAAGAGAACAAAATAAACTTGTATGGAGCATTTCTTTTTTTTTTTCATTATTTTAATCAGGCATGATTAATCGTATGTCTTTATGTTGTATTATTCCAGGACAAAAATAATTCGATAAAATTTCACCTATCTTCATGCTGCATAAAATATATCGTTGAACCTTTTGTATAGATTACAAAATAATGACTTTAAGCTGTACTTTTTTAAAAAACATGAAGTGAATATTCAATATGTTTTGGATTAAGTCGTAAATTTTCTTTGGTGATTTTAAAATATCATTCTACAAACTTTTCAGTAAAATAATAATGGTATTCGTTTCAGAGCATTTACATTGTATGAGCTTCGGTTCAAAATATTCGAGCCCATTATCCGTTTCCTGTAGTAATTTTAAATCGTTTTATTTGGTATGTTATCGTGTTTGTGAGAGAATGTAAATTTCTTTCTAATAAGAGTAAACAATAATGTATTTAGAAAACTCTGTTCGCATTAAATAGACTTTTTCAGTCTACTATTTTTAAAGTAACTCATTTAAGATGAATAAATGTTGGATAGATAGCATAATATGTAATAATAATTCCTGCATTTTCTATTTCCATGTAATTAATAAATATTATCATTCGTCACCTAAATATATGACTTAAATTAATAGATAAGGGGAAGGTGTTGCACCTCGCGGGTATTTTCAAACTTGGATTTTTTACAAAAAAGGCAAAAAAAAAAAAAAAAAAAAAAAAAAAAAAAATACGAAAAACATTTTTAATATCATTTATCAAGTACAGTTTTATTCTAACTGTGTGGCTGTAGGAAAAATTAGTTTCTACTTCCAATTTTTTAAAACATTGATTATATGGCAAACGCTTAAAAAATATGTTACTTTTTCCAAGCTAAGCAGATTTATAGATGTATAGTATACATTATAAATATATGCATGCTAAAGCGAAAATAATAATAAATTTTTTTTATGTTCGTCTACATTGTACTCTGTACTTTATCCAAAAATATTTTTGGTTAATAACGTAATAAGCTTAAATATATTTACATACACTTCCATCTACAAATATTTTATCATTCATGTGAAGTTACATAGAGTATGTAACTTCGCAAATATGCATAATAATCAATTGTATTAAACATTAAAATATACACATAACATTAATGAATTCTTTTGCAGAAATATATTATATATAAAATAATATATACAAATTCATTGCACAGACACACGTACAATCGACGCGCTATTTTCATTGAAATGTGGTCAGATTATTATTTTGGCACTTTTTGTGCTCAAAAGAAATAAAAGGTGAAATTAATTTTATAAAAGGGAACAAAATAAACATGTATGCAGCCTTTCTTTTCATTTTCATCACTGTTATCAGACATGATTAATCGTCTGTCTTTATGTTGTATTATTCGTGGACAAAAATAATTCAGTAAAATTTCGTTTGTCCTCATGTTGTATTATTCATGGAGAAAAATAATTCCCTGTAATTTCGCTTATCTACATGATACATAAAATATATCGTTGAAACTTTTGTGTAGATTACAAAATAATGACCTTATGCTGTCCTTTTTTAAGAAACGTGAGGTATACTATAAATAGTTTTGGAATAAGTCATAAATTTCGTTTAGCGGTTTTACATTATCGTTCGACAAATTTTCAGTAAGATAATAACGATATTCAATGCATCTACTTCTATGAGTTTCAGTTCAAAATTTAAAATTCAAATTTCAGTTCAAAGGTTCAGTTCATTCTAACCCATTATAATTTTCTTGCAGTATTTTTAAATGATTGTATTTGGTATGCTTTCGTGTTTGTAAGACAATGTAAATTTTACTCAAATAAGATGAAATGATAATGTGTTTTGAAACTACTGTATGCTTTAAATCGCATGTTTAGGTCTACTGTTTTTAAAGTTACTCATTTAAACTGAATGACTATCAATATTGCATAGATAACATAATATCTAATAATAGTCCATTTATTTTCCATTTCCCTATAATTAATAAATTTTAATTTTAATCACCTACCAATATGAGTTAGATTAATAGATTAGTGAAAGGAGGTGTACCTCAGAGGTAATTTCAAACTGTGATTTTTTAGAAAAAATGTGTTTGAAAAATATCTGTAAAACATTTATTTTGATTAGACGATCTCTCTAGACTATTTACCGAGAAGTTTTTTAATCTAACTTTACGGCGGTAGGAAAATTGAGTTTCATTTAAAAATTTCTAATTCCAATTGATTTACAACCGTGATTTAGTGGCAAAAGCTTTAAAAAATTTTACATATTTTAAAGGTGAACAGATTTATAGATGTATGATATATATTCTAAGGATATCATTCGAAAGAGAAAACGATAATAAGATTTCGCTTTTTCCTATGCATTACTCTCTGTCGTTTTGCCAAAAATATTTTTCGTTGATAACGTAACAAGCTTAAATACATTTTTTACCCTACCATGTACTAATCTTTTATCATTAATATGAAGCTATAGAGAGTATGTAACTTCACAAATATGCATAAGAATTTATTTCATTAAGTATTAAAATGTACGCATAAATATAGTAGGTATTATAGCAGAATTAATTTTCGCGTTAAATAATCTATAAAAACTCATTTCAATGACTCTTGTATCTTTAGCATGCTATTTTGTTTGAAACGAAGCCAAAACATTATCCTGGCATGTTTTTGCGCTGAAAAAATAAAAAGGTGAAGTTAAATTTATAAAAGAGAACAAAATAAATATTATAAAACACTTTTTTTTTGTTTTCATTGCTTTTATCGGGCATGATTAATTCAGGTATGATAATTTGATTTTCGTATTTTCATATGTAATGTATAATATAACAATTATTTGTACCTAAGCCAAAATATATTTTTAACTGATATTTTAACAAGCTTTAAAACATTTATTAAATAGCAACTTACAAATCTTTTGTCAGTCATGTGAAGCTAATAATAATAAATTTTATTAAATATTTAAATATACGCATAACATTAGAAAGTACTTTAGCAGAAATATACTGTACGCAAAATAATATATACAACCTCAATTCACAGACCCTTGTAATATTATTTCCATTGAAATGAGGCCAGAACATTATCTTGGCACTCTTTGTTCTCAAAAGAAATAAAAGGTGAAGTTAATTTTATAAACGAGAACAAAATAAACTTGTATGGAGCACTTCTTTTTGTTTTCATTATTTTTAGCAGGCATGATTAATCGTTTGTCTTTATGTTGTATTATTCATGAACACAAATAATTCCCTGTAATTTCGCTTATCTACAAGATGCATAAAATATATCGTTGAAACTTTTGTATAGATTACTAAACAATGAAATTAAGCTGTACTTTTTTGGAGAAACGTGCGGTGGAAAATAAATATCTTTTGGATTACGTCGCAAACTTTCTTTGGAGGTTTTAAAATATCGTTTTGCAAACTTTTCAGTAATGTAATAACGATATTCATTTAAGGCCATTTAAATTGTATGAACTTCCGTTCAAAATATTGTAAATCATTACAAGTTTCTCGCAGTATTTTTAAATTGTTTTATTCGGTATGTTATTGTGTTTGTGACAGAATGTAAATTTCATTCTAATAAGAGGAAACTATAAAGTATTTCGAGAAAACTGTTCGCTTTAAATCCCATTTTCATGTCTACTATCTTTAACCCTTTCGGGTCTGGTGTACTATTAATAATACATGTTTTTTAAAAAGATATTTTTTTGTTTAAAGAAATATTTTTTGTGCTATTTACTTGTAGTAATGTTAGTATATGTCTTTGCATTTACTATATAATTTCATTTATGTTTGTCATTTCTTAATAATAATTATTATTATTATTTCTTAAATCTCTTTGCGCCATTTGCGATTCTTTTATTTAAAGCATATATTTCACTTTTTAAATTTAAAATAAAAGTTACTTTCCAGAAAGTGTCATGTGTAATAAAGGGCAAAAAAGTATTAGAAAATTATAATGGGAGTTTAATTTTATTGTATTACAATATTTTTTAAACATCTCTAAAATTTCTTCCTTAGCCTTTTGTCATATGAATAATAATCGAATAATACGCAAAGCAACAACATTCATTGTCTTTCAAACAATTAAATATTCATTAAACACTAATTAATCTATTGCGAATTTATCTATACTGCTAGTGTTAATGTTATTAACGTAAAGGTATTTTTTTTTTCTTAAAATCGAAAAAAAATTCATACCCGAAAGTGTTAAAGTAAGCCATTTAAATTGAATAACTATCAGTGTTGTATAGATAACATAATGTATAATAATAGTCCATTCAATATCCAAATCTATATAATTGATAAGTTTTAACATTTATCACCTACTAATATGACTTTGATTGGAATAGATTACTGTTTGTAGATGGACGTGATTACAAACGGAAGTATGTTTATCTGTGACGATTTCTATGACGTTTTGAATGAATTTATTCAATGCTACTTTTAAGATAAAAAAATATTTTTTTTATTTTATTTAATCATGTTATGTTCGTAATTAAATAAAATAAAAATTACTATACAGAAATTGTGGTAGGATATTTTTTGTAATCAATTGTTTTAAGTTTGTAAAATTGATGGCATTCATTGAAATTAACTTTTGATTAAATTGATTATATATATATGTTATGAATTTTAAACTTTATATATATATATATATATACATATATATGTACAGGGTGTTTCTAAATTCATGGTACAAACTTTAAGGGGTGATAGTACACATCAAGACAAACAATATTAAATAGGAAATTAATGGTCCCAAACAACTTCCGAAAGAGTTAGACGCCATTAAAGTTTAGAGTCCAAAAATTCAAATGATTATAAAAAACAGAAAAATTGGTCGATTCGTTTGCGGTTTCCACTAAAAATATTCTTTATGTCAGTATTGTCTTGAAAATAAATTATAAAGATAAATTTTAAAAATTTCCGATAGAGGGCGCTTTAGACTTTGGAATGACAAACAACTACTTTTTAAAGTTATTTTTTCCATCTCATTAATTTTTTCAGAAGCTTAGACAAAAAACTTAAATTTTAAGATTAAAATCTTAATCGTTGGGAGTGGTTAATTAGCTGAAACGGACCTGTGGAGGGAGGTTCAAATTTCAAATGATTATAAAAAATGGAAAAACTGGGCAATTGATTTGCGATTTTCACTAAAATTATTCTTTATTTCAGTATTATCTTGAAAATAAATTATAAAGATAAAATTTTAAAAAATGCCGATAGAGAGCGTTTTAGACTTTGGAATGACAAACAACTACTTTTTAAAGTTATTGTTTCCCTCTCATTAATTTTTTCAGAAGCTTAGACAAAAAACTTAAATTTTGAGATGAAAATCTTAATCGTTGGGAGTGGTAATTAGCTGAAACGGACCTGTGGAGGGAGGTTCAAATTTCAAATGATTATAAAAAACGGAAAAACTGGTCAATTGATTTGCGATTTTCACTAAAATTATTCTTTATTTCAGTATTATCTTGAAAAGAAATTATAAAGATAAAATTTTAAAAAAATGCCGATAGAGGGCACTTTAGACTTTGGAGTAACGAACAACTTTTTTTACAGTTATTTTTTGAATCTCATAAATTATTTTAGAAGCTTAGACATAAACTTAAATTTTGAGATGAAAATCTTAATCGTTGGGAGTGGTTAAGTAGCGCAAACTGAACTGTGTTCAAAGGGAGTGGGAAGATTCAAATTTCAAATGATTATAAAAAACGGAAAAAATTGGTCGATTCGTTCGCGGTTTTCGCTAAACCTATTCTTTATGTCAATATTTACTTGAAAAATTTTTTTAAAGATATCTTTCAAAAACATCCGCCAGAGGGCGCCTTAAACTTTAGAGTAACCAATAATTATTTTTAACCGTTATTTTTTTTTATCTAATTAAATGCTTGTAAAAGTTCAAAGTTATATTTTGAGCTCAAAATCTGCACCGTTGTGAGTAATTAAGTGGCGAAAAATTGAACTGTGTTCGAGGGGTGGGGAAAGTAACATTTCAACTACTGAACACAGTTAGTTTGCGATTTTTAACCCTCAAATCGATTTAGAATTTGAGCTCAAAATTTAAGTCTAAGCTTTTACAAGAATTTAATTAGATGCAAAAAATAACGGTTAAAAATAGTTGTTGGTTACACTGAAGTTTAAGGCGCCCTCTGACGGAAATTTTTGAAATTTATGTTTAAAATTTCATTTAAACGAAATATTGATATAAAGAATAGTTTTAGCGAAAACCGCAAACGAATCGATCATTTTTTTCGTTTTTTATAATCATTTGAAATTTGAACCTCCCCACCCCCATTGAACCCAGCTCAGTTTGCGCTACTTAACCACTCCCAACGATTTAGGTTTTCAGCTCAAAATTTAAGTCTATGTCTAAGCTTTCAAAAAAATTTTATGAGATGCAAAAAATAACGGTAAAAAATAATTGTACATTACTCCAAAGTCTAAAGCGCCCTCTATCGGCATTTTTTTGTATTTCATCTTTATAATTTATTTTCAAGATAATACAGACATAAAGAATAATTTTAGTGAAAATCGCAAATCAATTGACCAATTTTTCCGTTTTTTATAATCATTTGAAATTCGAGCCTCCCCCAGAGTTCAGTTTGCGCTACTTAACCACTCACAACGATTTAGATTTTGAGCTCAAAATTTAAGTTTATGTCTAAGCTTCTAAAAAAACTAATGAGATGCAAAAAATAATGGCAAAAAATAGTTGGTCGTTACTCCAAAGTCTAAAGCGCCCTCTATCGGCATTTTTTGAAATTTATATTTATGATTTATTTTCAAGAAAATACTGATATTAAGAATAGTTTTAGTGAAAACCGCAAACGAATCGACCAATTTTTCTGTTTTTTATAATCATTTGATATTTTGGACCCTAAACTTTAATGGCGCCTATCTCCTTTGGAAAACGTTTGGGACCCTTAATGTCCTATTTAATATTGTTTGTCTTGATGTGTACTATCACCTCTTAAAGTTTGTACCATGAATTTAGAAACACCCTGTATACATTATGGGTTTAAAGTAATAGAGTTCATATTAATCTGTGTTAACTTATGTTTTTTTGTTTCAGAAATATCTTATACTTCAAAACAGAAATTACAATTTTTACTTCATAAATATCACCATATTTATAGTTTTAATTTAAAAAAAATGGTTTATATTCTGTTAGACTAGTACTTTAAATCTATCTATTGTCAAATTTCCGTTCCATTAAAAGCCCTAGTTTAAAATAAACCTGGATGAAGTATAAAATTTCAAGTTTGAAATATTACACGAAACTATGATTTCTGTTGCAATCTTTGTTATTTAAAGGAACACAAATTGGCAAAATTTGAGACTATTATATTACATCATTGCTTATCAGTATTTCAATATTATAGACTAAAAAATTTTGCAATTTTGACTGTATCGAGTTCAGGCAAAACTTACTATGTCTAAAAATAAATCAATTTATATAATTGCTCTAGAAATTTGTGCCACGGAAATTCATAGTTCTTTATGAACATGCTATATAAGGTGGTCTGGTGTAATAACGCCAGGCGGGGTAATAACGCTAAGTGCTAATATTATGCATAATTATGAAATAATCTGGTAAATGACACCCATGTGTTCTGCGCAGAAGGGTTTTGAGTCATATAAATCGCAAAAAACAGCTTCAAGTTAATTTGTTCCATTTGTAGGTCTTATTGTTTTTACAAGCAACTAAAATTAACGCTTAATCTAAAATTTGCGAGATACGTTTGTGATGTGAAGACTATTTTTTTTTATCCGGAAATTCTTTGTTAATTACATAAATTTGTAGTACATTTTATGGACTTTCAAAATGTTGTTGAAGATTTTGGATTTTTTCTCGCGATAATTTGTAATTTAAAATGTAAAGCGCAATAACTGTAACGGGGTAATAACGCCAATCCTTGGCATTAATACCCCGGTTGATTCCCTACAGTGGCCGAGCTACATCCTAAATACTGATTCAAATAAACACAGTTAAAACTGTGCAATGTTTCTAATAATTCTATTTAAGCGGCCTCTTTTAAGGAAAAAAGAAGCTCACGGTCTGATATTCTATTGCCTCATCCCCCCCACACCACACCTTTATTTTTATTACACTTTCACAAAAAATTGAACATTTTCAATAGCTTAGAATGCAAATGTCAATTTCTAAGTTTGTAGAGTTTATATTTTTAGAATTGGGCAATCTACATGCAATTATTCTATCTTATTTCATAGTTTTGTTTGCATGGCGTTATTACCCATATAGGTGGGTGATAACGCCAAATAGGATTGGTCAAGAAATCACGCCATTATATTTCATGAATACATATCTGTTAAATTTTTTTTTATATATAGATAGTCAATGAGTTGTTGTATCAAATTATATATTTGTTTGAAAAATATAAGCTAAAACTGAGCCGTGAAAATTGGTAGAATTTAACGTAGCGTTATTACCCTCAGGGTACCTTAGTATATTATACAGTGTGTTTATTCTCAACGGTTTCCAATGGCTCATTTCTAAATCGTTAGTCACATATACATATAGTTCCAATTGCAAAAATGTTTTTAAAAATGTAATGAATTATTTTTAAACGATTTAGGTCAAAAACATTTTTATTAAAAAATTATTTTTTTTATACAGTTCCCTGTTTCTATAAGTGATATTTAGCTAATTTTTACCATTACTCTGACAAGTAAAGAAAAAAAGTCTCATTCCTCTGCGATGAAAAAAGACTGAGTAATAGCTGTTTAAGGTTGAAGTATCTTTTATGCTGTAAAATACGGGGCAGTCGCAAATTATATGATTAGTCACAATTTACCGTAACACTTATATGGTGGGAGTCCTTTCAGTTAAATCACTTTACAAATATTTCGTTATCTCATTTAAAACATTTTTGTAATTGGAACTATATGTCTGTGATAAATGGTTTAGGAATTAGCTGTTGGGCGCTATTGGAAATGAACGCTCTTTATAAAACCTTAAGCACTTAGTGTGCATTCCTTTTAAGCTTAGTTCAACTCATTTGTTTTCAGTTATAGAAAATTGATTTAAGTCATGAAACTCAAAATTTCATAACTCAATCAATTTTAATGTTGGATGAATGTGAACTTTTTTGTATTGCTTTTTAGATTGATGGAAAATTTTTACTAAATATCATATATAGAACCGGGGGACGCATACAAATTTAATTTTCGTATTTTTTTTTTTTTTTTTTTTGAATTAAATCGCTTCAAAAACAATTCTTTACCTTTTTATAGCATTTTTGCAATTTTTAGATCTATATGCATATGTCTAACGGTTTTAAAATTAGCCACCATTGAGAGTGGATAATTTAAATCATTAGATATGAAAAAAATTTGAATTAAAAAAAGTAATACGATATTTAAAAGCTAATGAATTATTTAGGAAAAATATGTTAAGGAGCGTAGCAGTATTTCTTGTGCAAATAATTAAGTATTTTTCTTTTAATACTTCTATTTATAATCAAAACAAAGTTTGTGCAAAGCATATTTTGTGAAGAATACACCATTAAATACAAAATAGCACAGTTTTATTTTGCTTAAAGGTTGAGTTTTAGTATTTATAAATATTTGGCAATAACATGGTGTTACCTTCTAATATTGTTGAATCACATAACCATTCTCTGCAACAGGACCCATGCATCTTTACCAGTTGAGGGTGATGACATCTGGATGATGGGCGTACATTCTCATGAGGGCAGAGCGATACGCAGCCGTACGTACCGTTCTGACATGTACATTGTGTGCGGCAGTCCAGCTTGAATGTTTCTCCGTCCCGATATAATTGCTGACCAACGTGACAGCTTTGCCCTCGCCTAACTGTAAGAAAAAGAAAAACGAAATTAACAATTAAAATTCTGATTAATCTTTAATCAGAAAATATAATATTGAATATTCTATACAACCGGAGTTATAAACTCGTTAATAAAAGTTTAGAAATTATACAAATTAAATCCTTAGTTTAGAAATTTCGCGTAATTATAAACATTGTAGATCACAATTTAAAGAATTTGACATCGTACTAAATATGGTAAAAAAAAAAATGAATTGACTAAATTAATCATCGTACTATGTTTTGAATAAAATAAACCGTGATACCAATTTTAATATATGAAAACAGATATAAAAATCAGCAACTGCATAATGCCATTAATATTCAAAGGAATTGTTATCTAAATCACTATGATTATAGGTGACTTAACTATCGTAATCATTTTTCATAGAAGTCTAAGATAAATTAAATTTTAATGTAATTATTTTATGCAACTTATAAAATGTTCATTAAAATTAGCATATTTTCTTTTTTTTTTAATTAAAAAAATTGTTACGTTAACCTACAGCAATTAAATGGTTGAAAGTTCTTTACAGCACCTACACATTTTATTTTTATAGACAAATGCTTTTCATTAAATGCGCTTCTTAACTTTTATAATTATGCTTGCAGAAAAAGGGGGGGATATCATGAGTAAAATTTATTATTGGATATTGTTTTTTTTTTAAATCTATACTTTGTACACTGTTATCCAGATTGCATTAATTGAAATATTAACTAACTAACGTCAAGAATAGATTAGTCATTAAATTTCTTTATACTATTTAATTAAAATATTTCTTATTATGAAAGTAATCGTGTGAGATATAACGAAAGGGAACTCGTCAAAACTTGACGGCACCAAAGAAAAAAAAAGTATTTTACAACTATTGATGAAAATTTTAAAGAATAACCTTTAGCAAAAATTTCAGTAAACGAAAGAAAAGCCTGCATTTTATATTCAGGCAAGTGACCCGAAATTAGAAGAGTTAAATATACGCATGGAGTCATAGAATTTCTCTTATCTGCTATATTTCAATTTATTAACATAGCACCAGTAAATTGTACATGATGTAGATTATGTGTAAATTACTGTCATTATCCATTACAACTTTCATACAAAATTTATATATATTTCTTTTAAGTGGTGGGAAAATTAGGCAGAATTTATATTATAATATTTTATTATAATATTAAATAATTTTAATTTTAATTAATAATATTAATTAATTTATAATATTAATATAATAATTTTATGAAACTATACAAAATTTAAAAAAATTAACATATTTTCTTTTAACTTTGATAAATTTTTAGAATATTCCTGGAAGTTTACAAACTCACTGCAGCTTCCGTAAATTCAAAAACTCATTCGCATAAATCATTGTTTCCCCTACGCCATTCTATTATTTTATTTTCAGTTTCAAACATCACATTTAGCAGCAGAAAGACGTAAACTGTCAATGATTAGGCAATGTTTCAGACGTTTCTCGTAAATTTTACTTCTATATAATAGAACATATAATAACCTGTATCTTAAAAATGAACTGATGTTTCAGACGTTCAAAGTTCTATATTTCAAATACCAAAATTTACTCAAATAAAAATGTTTTAACAAAATTCGTTCTTTTTATAATATTTTACGTCCAGTATAAAAAAAATATTAAAATAGTTACTGCCTTATGCACAATTCTTCAAATGAAATTAAATTTATGTACAATAATTACTTTTGATGTTTTCATGGTATTTAAACAGATGTTTTTTCCAACGTATGATTTATGCAAATGAAATATAAATAATAATCCAATATCAAAAAGATAAAAATTTGTCTCTGTATAATATAGCATATGTCTAAAGACTTCTCAAGATAAATCTAATAAAATCCCAGTCCAAACATCTAAAATTCAAATGTTTAAAGTATATACTGGTGCTTTTCTACTTATAATTAGAAACGATTCAGTTTTTTTGGGTGGGTCGAAAAAAAACCGAACAAATATACTATATGTTTGGTAGATGTTTATGGTTGATGAATGAAAATGTTGAACTATGTTATACCATTCATCTTTGCATTACATTTCATAGAATTCGGTGCACAAATTGATACGTTTATTTTAGTTTAATGAAAAAGAAAGTTTGGAGATAACAAGTTCGTCATTTTTCACTTCTGGTTAGTCAATTAGTTTTTTTTATAAGGTATTATTTGTAAATTCATTATTTGTTTGAGATTTTTTTTTATTTATTAATATTTGTAAGTGTAAATAAATCGTGAAAAATGTTCATAATTGTACTGAATTTTTCTGATTTGAATGCTGTTGTTGATAAAATAAATAAATACTTTTTTTATTTATTTAAACATTTGTTGCTTTACTTTGCTTTAAATGGAACTAAAAGTAAATACAAAATTAACAACCAGTATAAAACTCATTATGAAAAATCTACAATATATAGCTAAATTTATCCTTAAAGTGCATTTTTTCAAGGATTCTTTTAACTATTCCTTTAACTAAAATATTATCTATTTCAAACGATTTTTTTTTTTATAATTTGAATTTTGATTGTAGTATATTTTTCTATAAAAGCGTCTCCTTAAAATATTGTACTAACACTAGTTACATTAAAAAATATGTATTTCTGAAAAATAAATTAGAATATTATGTATAAAATTTGATATTATGTATAAAATTTGTTGTTTTTTAAATATCCCAAAGTCTCAAAGAAAAACGCTTTTTTAATCTGTGAAATATTCATTAAATATCTTCTCAATATTATCCTAATAATAATACGCATGTCATATACGAAATTTAAGTCTTCTCAATTACGTTAAAATCTTCTACATCTGTGTTTCAATAGAAATATCAATTTCAAAATCCTTTTTTTTTTTTTTTTTTTTTTTTTTTTTTTTTAAGTGATACTATTTTTGTCCATGTTTTTTTCGCCACTATTTATTTTTACGAAGATTTTCAAGAAAAATAAAAGTGCTAACTGTCAATCGGAATGCTTATTATCCGGCGTGAAATCCGCTTCCTAATAACAACATGCTGAAAGTTTATTTTACTTCAGCGTCACGAAGCATAGGTTTCCGATAATTTGTAAAATAAATCAATTTGTTTCAGTAAAATATATCTGTATGGCAAATTGATTTATAACATACATTAATGTGTAAATACTTGGCATTGTCTTCTTCAATAAATTATTAATAAATAGTCGGTATTTGAAACAATATATATATATATATATATATGTGTAATTTAAATTTCAGATATAAATTTCTTTAGGAAAGCATAGCTTCGAAAAAAAAAAAGATTTCAAACAAATCAGAGGATAATTGTGTCTTAAAAACATAATCTTAGCTAAAAATATTATCTATTTCAAACGAAAAATTTTTTATAATTTGAATTTTGATTGTAGTATATTTTTCTATAAAAGCGTCTCCTTAAAATAATGTAGTAACACTAGTTATATAAAAAAGTAGATATTTCTGAAAATTACTTATTTTCATACTAGAATATTATGTATTAAATTTGATGTTAGTTTTGTTTTTTAAATATCTCAAATTCTCAAAGAAAAACGCTTTTTTAATCTGCAAAATATTCGTTAAACATCATCTAAATATTATCCTAATAATAATATACATAATAATACACATAAGTCATTTATAAAATTTTCGAGGCTAACGAAAAAGACAGGATACCACGGTGCATGCTAAGTATCTTTTTTTATAGACCGCTAGAATGACGTAGTACTCCATTCGTGCACTCGCATTGGTGTATTCGAGCATCATGTGACTCCAGCGGTCTATATAAAAGGACACTTAGAATGCACCGCGGTAGCATGTCTTTGTCGTTAGCCTCGTAAAATTTAAGTCTTTTCGATAAAGTTAAAATCTTCTGCGTCAGTGTTTCAATAGAATTATCGATTTCAAGGTCCAAATTGATTTTTTTTTTTTTTTTTTTTTTTTTAAGTAATACCATTTTTCGTCCACGTTTTTTTCGCAGCTATTTACTTTTACGAATACCTCCTAAAAAAGTAAAAGTAGTAACTGTCAATCAGAATGCTTATCCGGTGTGAAATCCGCTTCCCAATAACAACATGCTGAAAGTTTATTTTAGGTCTGCGTCACGAAGCATAGATTTCCGATAACTTGCAAAATAAATCGATTTGCTTCAGGAAAATATATCTTTACCTGAATTGACTTGTAACATAGAGAAATGTGTAAATACTTGATATTGTCTTCTTCAATATACGAGTATTAATAATAAATAATATGTATTTGAATCAAGAAAAAATATCATTTAAATTTAGAATATAAATTTTGTTAGAAAAGATATATTTGAAAAAAAAAATGATTTCAAATAAAATCTGTTCAAAATAATTTTTAGAATTAATTATACTTAAAATATCTTTGTAAAAGTACGTTAAATATTTTTGTACAATTTTATCTCAGAGCTTTGCTCTTTTTTTTTCATGCTGTATGCTGAAACAGTACGTACAAAAATAGATGCATGAATCGCTTTTAAATATTCTACAATTAAAAAAAAAATAAATGTAGCAGCAGCATGACATGAAATTGATTCTTATTAACTTTGTATGAGTTATGGGTTTTTCTTAAATTAGCTCATTTTTAGGTAGAACGGTAGAATTTTTCGTATGAAATACTACCTATTGCATTCTCTCCCATGTTGGAATTTATGAAAATTTTTTGCAGATCTACACCGATCATGACTCCTAGACCCCAAAACTATCATCAGTAAAAAAATTTATCTATCTATCTATCTATCTATCTATCAGTGTATATCACTTTCTTCTGGACACGATAACTTCCATAATTATGCTCAGACATTCTTCAAACTTTTACACAAAATCAAGGGGCATAAAATCTCACTCGAGTTCGTTAATGGGCAAAATCGGACCAAAAGGGTGGAAATAGGGAGGGTTTTTGTGAATTTTTGTGTTTTAAAATATCTTTGTAAAAGTACGTTAAATATTTTTGTACAATTTTATCTCAGAGCTTTGCTCCTTTTTTCATGCTGTATGCTGAAACAGTACGTACAAAAATAGATGCATGAATCGCTTTTAAATATTCTACAATTAAAGAAAATAAATGTAGCAGGCAGCATGACATGAAATTGATTCTTATTAACTTTGTATGAGTTATGATATATTTGAAAAAAAAAATGATTTCAAATAAAATCTGTTGAAAATAATTTTTAGAATTAATTATACTTAAAATATCTTTGTAAAAGTACGTTAAATATTTTTGTACAATTTTATCTCAGAGCTTTGCTCCTTTTTTTCATGCTGTATGCTGAAACAGTACGTACAAAAATAGATGCATGAATCGCTTTTAAATATTCTACAATTAAAAAAAAAATAAATGTAGCAGCAGCATGACATGAAATTGATTCTTATTAACTTTGTATGAGTTATGGGTTTTTCTTAAATTAGCTCATTTTTAGGTAGAATGGTAGAATTTTTCGTATGAAATACTACCTATTGCATTCTCTCCCATGTTGGAATTTCTGAAAATTTTTTGCAGATCTACACCGATCATGACTCCTAGACCCCAAAACCATCATCAGTAAAAAAATTTATCTATCTATCTATCTATCTATCTATCAGTGTATATCACTTTCTTCTGGACACGATAACTTCCATAATTATGCTCAGACATTCTTCAAACTTTTACACAAAATCAAGGGGCATAAAATCTCAGTCGAGTTCGTTAATGGGCAAAATCAGACCAAAAGGGTGGAAATAGGGAGGGTTTTTGTGAAAAAGGAAAAAACGTCATAACTTCTTAATTAAAATAGATATCGAATCGGTTTAAAGTTTATATTACTTTTTAAAAATAGGCCAAAAGTTTATGCATGACAGATTTTGATAAATTTAGAAATGGGCTCAAGGGGCGAACAAAACAGGTTTTTGGGAGAAAAAAATTCATAATTTCGTCAATTATCAGGATATTAAATCCAACTATTTTTTTTTATAAATGTTCTCAAAATTATCTAAAACTTTTGTATTTACAAGTTTTTGATAGGACCGACTCTTACCGATTAAAAAAATTAAAAATGAAAAGAAAAAGGAAGGTGAAAAAGAAAAAAATCCATAACTCCGTCAATTTTTAAGCTATGTTATCTAATTAAATTTAGTTTACATCTTCTCAATAATATCTACAACTTTTATATTGACATGTTTTTCATAGGACTAATTCGTATAGCAAAAATAAATTAAACAAAAATAGGAGTTGGTGAAAAAACCTCAAATCCAAACTGTTTCTATTCTGACTAATTTTAAATTAATTTTTGATTTTAAACATATCCAAATGATAGATCCTCTTATTTGGAAACAATAAATTGACGCATTGGTCAGTTTTTTGAAAAAGACAAAATATATTTCAAAAAGGCTACCAAAAAAGGTATTTTGAACAGAAATTACAGAAATTCCCGAAGTCAGCGTGACTGAAATTTAAGGAAGTATTCAAATAAGAAATTGCGTTTTTTTCTGGCTCGTTTTTAAATCCATTTTTGCTCTCAAATGCATCCAATTTACAAATCCTCTTATTTAGGAACTGTATAAAGTGGCGCATTGGCCAATTTTTTGATGAAGACAGAATGTATTTCGAAAAAGGTTGCCAAGAAGGATATTTTAAACAGAATTTCCCGAAGTCATCGAGATTGTATATTTGAAGAAGTATTCAAATAACAAACTGCGTTTTTTCGGACTCGTTTTTAAATCCATTTTCGCTCTCAAACGTATCCAATTTACAGATCCTCTTACTTAGGAACTATATAATGTGACGCATTGGCCAGTTTTTTGATAAGTATAGAATATATTTATAAAAGTGCTGTCAAAGTAGGCATTTCGCACAAACTTTTCCGAAGCGATCATGAATTATTATGATCATGAATTATTATGATCATGAAGTATTAAGGATGCATTCAAATAACAAATCGGTTACTTTATGACTCATTTTTAAATTCAATTTTACTGTCAAATGCATTCAATTGGTAGTTTGTTTTTATTTAGAAACTATATAATGTACTGTTTTGGCCGATTTTTTAATAAATTCAGAATGTATTACAAAATATGTTGTCAAAAAGGGCATTTGAGCTGAATTTCGCTTAAGAGGATTCTGATAAAACCAGTTCTTGCAAAAAAAATGAAATTAAAAATTTTTCATAAGCGGCTAAATGAAGTTATTAAACTAGGTTTATTTCTAATCATACTTTTTTGTTGTTGTTGTTGAAATGAGCACTCTTTGAAATCTTCCTCCGCCTATAGGCCAAGCCGACAGGGATTTTGTAATATAACGTTATTTTCTGAACGTAGACTTATGACTTTCATTAAAATATATATCTCGTTTCTTGACGTATATGAAAAACAAGCACTTTTTTTTACTATTGGTGTTTCTGTTTGTATATAGGTTTCACAATCTATACATTGTATACGACAACTTGTGTATACGAGCGTACCTTTTATAAAAATTCAATCACAATATGCTCATGTTACCTTTTAGAAAGACCTTCTAGAAGAATAACATTGTATAATATGAGCCACAATTCGTAATACTCCTTCTCCTGCTGACGAAGACACTTGTATGCGAATTCTAAAATTTTATGTGGATTATCTTCTAATATCTAATGTGCATTTCGACCTTTTTGCTATTGTTATTATTATTGAATAACAAAGATGCATTTCTACTTCGATACATTCTTTTAAAATATCGGTTGTACATGTTTTTTAGAATGATTTTTTCATTTTCAGAAACGTTTTTGAAAGTGCAAGTAACTTTATAAAAAAACATATGCTATTAAAACTAAAAAAGTAATAAAATGAGAGATGTATATGTGGATCTGGGCTATCCAATGCAAAAATAAAATGGAATAAAATAAAAATGTGATATGATATTTTAATTCATCTCCAGCAATTTTTCTTTCAAATTAATGACTTTAAAAGAAACATATTACAAAAAATACTTAAAAGATTATGTAAATATTTATTGTTGAATAATTTTAAATAATGCGCTCTTTCAGTTTGAAAAACAATTTTTGTGGAATATTTTATTAAAATCTGAAACGAGAAAATTTCTTTGAATCTAAAAGCAATTGAACAAAAGCTTGGATTTTTATCATTTTATCTGTAACAGATTGTTTGGTATTAAAAAATTTATAAAAGGAGTAAAGTTATTTTCCTCCAATTGTTATTTTTATGTATTTTTCGACTCCTTCAAAATTGATTTTGGTTTTGTTATTTCATATCTTTCCTATGTCAACATTGCAATACAAGATACTATTATTTTCTTAGATATTTCTTATCGGAGATTTTTAATTTCTGAAAAGCATCATTTTAGTTGGGTGTGGTATTTTTATGGTAATCTAAACTTTATTTATATTAAATATACATACGTGCTTTTGATTTATTTTGTAGAATTTTGGTCTTATCTACATTAACATCTGTCAGAGACAAAATGGCAGTTCTGATTCTGTAAAACTGTTTATTTGAAAAAAAAATCAAAGTCGAGAGCGATGATAGTCCATGTTTTTCGAAATTATCATCGGCAAAATTTTCTGTTAACACGAAAATCGTACTGTTATTTAGATGAAGGTTTAAAATATATGGTTAAACAAAATTATGAAACGAAAGGACGTTGGATATCCATTAGTTTCAATCTGATATACAATGTTAAGTACCATGAAAGTCAATGCTTTTAACAGAAATAAAGACAATTAATTGTCTTTAACCGACTCTTCTTCTAACAGCCTCGAATGAATGTCGTTTTTCCCTTATTCAAACATATTCTTCTCTATTTTCGTAGAAATTGTGACTAATGAGCAGTGACAAACAATGCGTGTTTTCACATATACATCTTTGTATATCGACTTTCGGTTGATTTACATATTTTATTAACATTTAATCTAAAAATGTGTATAAATTTCATAAAAAATAAATTTTAAATCTATTTACGTAATGGAGTTGTGAATAAAGAGAGGGAGACATAGAGCGTATTGGCTAGCGAGTTAAGTAACTGAGGCAATTGTCACAAGATGGTGGTTTTTTTCTTTAAATTAGATCAACAGTGATTATCACCAGTAAACTTGGATAGAAAATCTTGTTTTTTTTAAAGCACTTTACTTATCGAAAATTTCTCTCATAAATATAGTAAAAAAAAATTCTGTTTCTTTTCACTGGTGTTAGTTTGAGCAAGTATTATAATATTTTCGCTAATACAACAGTAAGTTGTATTTGCTGTCAAAATTTAAACAACAGTAAAAATGAATATCGATTTTTGCCATACTTTTTGATTGAAAATTTTCATGCATAAGGTGGTTAAATAATGAAGAGTTTTCTACATAAAACTATTGGTTGACGTTTGCCAAGGTGGTAATGAAACCCTGCAACAGAAGTTACAATTGAAGCTTCGCAATTTTAAGAATTTTTTTTCTCTTTTTAATAGTTACATGATTTGCGTATACGTTTATCTGCAACTTAAATTTCTTCCTTACCTCTGCAAATACCAGTTGTAGAAAAGGGATCAGCGTAAGTGCATTGGAGCTTCCTTGTAGCATCGCAAACTTGAATGCTGTTGCAAACATCACCTTGCTGTCGGGCACATACCATGCAACATCCGCAACCATCTAGAACTAGAGGAACGCCGTCTTGACACTGGGGTGGGCTTGAAGGACAGTCGCAAATATCAGGACATCTAAAGGACAGCTCACTAAGAAGCTGGAATTAAACATAAAAATGTATAAATTCTTTCTAAATTAATAGTTATAATTTATATAGAATATCTATTACAAATTAGGAATGTAGAAAAGTGTACATAATTTTTTCTTCAAATAAGTGCAATTTTGAATATATGTATTAAAATGAAAAATATTATCAGAAACATTTTATTATAAGGAAAATTTAGAGATGATATTAACCATTTAGGGCTCATTGCTCTATCACACGGAACACCTAATTTGTTAAATAAGTTTAGTATGATGGCAAAATATTATTTACATTTACATTTCTACTTACAAAGTTTATTATTTACATTTACATTTCTACTTAAATAAAAGATAGTAGCAACACTCCAGCCAATTTATAATTTTTAGCTGTGATGAGTCATTTAAACATTATAATCTCAAGGAATTTTATTACCTATTCGTAATATAGATGTTCTCCTCGGTAGAGAATTGGGAAATCTGAAGTATGTCTGAAACTTTTTATTAGTTGAATTCAGCAATTTATTTTATTTTATTCGTTTTCTGATTGGTCTGAGTTTAACGCCCAGAAATTAAATACTTCTGTTTTTTATTTTATTCTTTTTCTGAATGGTCGATGTTTAATATCCAAAAATGGAATACTTCTGTTGCAACGATGACAAAAAAAAAAGTAATAAAAACTTAAAATATTAATAATAATTTGAAAGCAAATTGTGATAAACATTTGAAACAAATTTCATTTAAAAGAGCCTTTTCTTCTCTACTCAACGGTGTAAAATTTAAAAAGCGATGTTCTGAATTTTAAAGAATGGGAGTTCCGAAATTTGTAAAACTGAAATTTCATTTAAAATTCGTTTAAGATGTGTCCTGGAATATTAATGTTTAATCCATGTCGTACGTAATATGAGGCGTTCAGAAGTCAGTCTAATTAACTCCATCAAATAAAAATGCTCTTTTTTAAACAGATAAAGTTGTATATCTATAAACTACTGCTTTTTATCATTAGTCAAGGATTATTAATGTTTAATGCATGGCGTACGTAATATATGACTCGTTATGATTATCTTAAAAATGATGTTTATTCTTATTAATAATTTAAACGTAGAATTTATTTACAAGACTTTAAATTTTTAGTCTTTGAAAATAAAATTTTCCAAACAGTCAGTCGTTGTAATTTTTTTAATTAAAATTTTGTTATTTTTTATTTTTTTAACTGTTTGGAAAATAGTTGTTGTCCTCGGTACAGAATTGGGACATCTGATGTATATCTGAAACTTGTTATAAGTTGAATTCCGCAACTTATGTTATTTTATTCGTTTTCCGATTGGTAAATGTTTAATGTCCAAAAATAGTATACCTCTTTTATTTATTATTATTTTTTTTAAATATTTACTTTCAAAACAAATTCTGTGCAATTTTGTTGCCTTTACTGTAAACCACTATATTTTTTATCATTTTTAATTTATTATACAGATATCATTCGTGGAATTGTTAAATAAAATGTGATGTTCCATAAGCTGGAACATTCAGCTGATCATATTACGCAATCTGAAAGCCCGGATAGAAAAATCATCTACGTTTCCTTTTCTGCTTTCCTCAGCGGAGATAGGCGAATGTTGAATTGAGGAGGTGGCCCGGAGCACTGAATTACCCCCCCCCCCCCCTCCCAGACGTTTTGATATTTTATGCGTCATTGTATAGAATTAGGTATAGACATACATACAGAGTGTCAAGCAAATAAGACCCCGGTTTAAAAATTAAATTTCTCAAAAACAAAGATCGATAGAATTATGCGGAAAACGGTTTGTTTATAAAAGCTGTAAAAATCTTATAGAGAAGTTTAGAACGGTGAATATTTTGAAAGAATTGTGTTCTGATTACAAAGAATAAGTGACTTGACATTTTTCTTGTTTTACATTTCTTGCAGAGTTTTTCGGGGTAGAGAACGTTATTTTAACGATTTTTCGAAATAAATTTTTAGAATTCCGAAATTTCAAAAAGTTAACTGCAAAAATCGTTTAAATATGACACTGTAATCCGAAAAGCTCGTTCTCAGTAAGAAATAAGAAATAAGTTCAAAACAGGAAAAATGTCAAGTCAAATATTCTTTCCAACCAGAGCACAACCTTTTCAAAATATTCACTTTTTGAATCTTCTTATTAACATTTTTACAGCTTACCGATTAAATAAACCATTTACCGCATAATTCTATCGATTTTTGTTTCTAAGAAATTTAATATTGAAATTAAGGTCTTATTTGCTGCCTATCCTGTATGTCATATATAGAGCATACGCGGACAGATATCGTTTAAACATACACGCAGAATATGTGCATTCTGTAGCAAGAAAACAAAGCTGCACAAAAGAAGTGGCATGACAAATCCTGCAATATTGTTTCCTTTTTTTTACCAAAAAAATATCACGCAGCTAAAAGATAAATCAATATGCAAAAATTTTTATGTATTGAGACTTGCGTACATATAGAAATATAAATGTTTATTAATCGAAAGTCATAATAAGTTTTCTTTTAAAGAAATGCAAAAACTTTGACTACATTAAGCGCTTAAAAGCAATGGTCGATTTGCCATGCTTTTTATACTTTTAGTGGAGCAATATTCCCGCTGGTGAAAGACCATCAGAATAAAAAGAAATTATTCAGCTTTTAACATCAAAAATTGAAGCAATAATTTTTTTCACAATTTTATGTGACTGTCTTTTCTATAAATATGGATGCTGAAAAATTATGTCTATTTCCTAATGTATCTAGCTGGATATCATAAAGGAATTTTCTGAAAATATGGCGCTACCTAAAAAGATTTTACACAAAATATTATGCTCGAGCTAATTTTTGAATGACAACTTTTATTTTTAATTCTATGAATGTTATCGTTAAAAATACTTGGTAAAAACCTTATTAACTATTTGCAAAATGGTTGTTGCTTTCGATCGAGAAGAAAGATATCTGAGATATATCTCAATTCTTGTGATGTCTGCAATTCATTCTTCTTATTATTAGTAGAGGAACATTAATGTTTAATGTATGGCTACGTAATATATGACTCTTTTATTCTGTAAAACACGTTGTTTCACCATAAAAAGATTTTTTTACCGAATTTTATTAATTTAATGGGAAACATTCAAACAGTTTGCCTTGGGGAATGAATGTCTGCATTTTATATATTTATTTATTTTTAATAATTTTTTTGGATTTTTTTAGAGTGAATGCAACCAAATAATTGAATTAATTTAATTCATTGTGAGACGAGATACATAATATTAAAAATTAGTTTTCTTTAGTATATAAAAATTTGTATACTGTTAAAAATATAGAGATAAACCCTGATTTTAAAGACTATTTTTCTGAAAATGAGAATGCCACATAAAAGCTTATAAAGTGTTCTGATTGATCAGAAATTAAATAGTCTTTAAAAACAGAGGTAATTGTTCCCGATACACACACACACACACACACACACATATATATATATATATACTAGCGGACCCGACAGACGTTGTCCACGTTGTCCCGGCACCGACTGCAAAAAATCAAATAAATTTTCACAAATATAATAATACGTATGATAAGTACTAAACTCTTAATTTAATTTCTTATTACTATTATATAAGGAAATTATTTTTCACTTTGCAGTAGTTTTTGAAGTCGGTTCAATTTTTGTTAGAAAAGTTTATTTTTCTCTTTTTAGTTACAAGTTAACGATTTTCTGAATTAGAAAAATTTATTGCAAATCGTACACGTATGTCAGTAGTGGGGTTCGAACACACGATCTCTTTCTTTAAGAACCAAAGCTTAAAGCCGGCGCCTTAGACCGCTTGGCCATTCCGTCCGCACTGTATTCAGCGAACTTATTCAACACTTTTAATTAGCAAAAAATCACTAACAGTTAGTTTTTGCCTAATTACTAAAAAAATACTTAATCAATTTCAATGAAATGTAAGTCTAAACCATTCTTGAATCCACTGAAACACACTCACAAAATTTCATTGAAATCGGTCCAGTCGTTTAGGAGGAGTTCAGTGACAAACACACGCACAGAAGATTTATATGTATAAAGATTTGCATTGGATACTTAATTTTAATTTTGAAATTGTTTTGGCTGGTACTGACTCCAAAAAAGTAAATGAATATACATAAATATAATAATACGTACGATAAATACTGCGCTCTTAATTTAATTTCTTATTACAATTATATAAGGAAAATATTTTTCACTTTGCAGTACTTTTTGAAGTCGGTTCAATTTTTGATAGAAAAGTTTATTTTTCTCTTTTTAGTTAAACATTTACGATTTTCTGAAGTTAGAAAAAATTACTGCAAATCATACACGTATGTAAGGAGTGAGGTTCGAACATACGATCTCTTTCTTTAAGAACCAAAGCTAAAGCTGGCGCCTTAGACCGCTTGGCCATTCCGTCCGCACTGCTTTCCGCGAACTTATTCAACAGTTTTAATTAGGAAAAAATCACTAACTATTAGTTTTTGCCTAATTACTAAAAAAGTACTTAATCAATTTCGATGAAATGTGAATCTAAACCATTCTCGAATCCACTGGAACACATTCACAAAATTTCATTGAAATCGGTCCTGTCGTTAGGAGAAATTCAGTGACAAACACACGCACACAAGATTTGTATATATAAAGATACATATATATATTCACAGCAATTCTTTTAGTGGAGTCATTTAATAACAGAATTCTAGAGTTTTAACTAAAATGTAGAATACTATAAAAATTTCCAATTTGAATAGGCCCCACATCCACGCCTTTTTTTCACCACTGTAAGATGCTACAGTACCAGTATATACGAATGCTAAATATAAATGTGATCTTTATTTTTCTTATTCTTTATTCACATCTGCAAAGTTGCTAGCATTGTGGAACATATTTTTAAAAAAATGATGATGTTTTAATAGAAAATATTTTTAAAAACTCATCGCATTTCTGCTTTAAAAATTATTTATTGCGACACATGTTTTTTTATCATAAATGCTGAGTGATATTATAAAATACACTTTACTTAAAAGCACCAAACTGCCTATTCATAAGATCCATTTCGTAAAAAAATTCTTTTATGTAATTTTCATAATTTTATCTATTTTATGACTATTGAGAGTGCTAAATGTCAACTCCTGGCAAAAGTTAATGTTTTTTAAAGTCTCGAATTTCAGAAAAATTTAATGAATAATTTTAAAATTTTAAATGTAAAATACTTTTAACAGTTTCTTTAACTGGAAAATTACTTAAACAAGAAAATATTACAAAATAGAAAAAAGAAGTTTTTATAAATTCATTTAAACGACACCTCTAGCAGCATTCTGTGCTTATTTTCTCTCTCTCTCACACACACTTCTTAGACTTTATTTAACCACTAAAAATTATCCGATTAATTCGTTACTCAATAAATCAATACGATGACCTTGATTTCTCGATAAGTATTTTATTGAATTGATAGAAATTATTTTAACGTTTACATGCAATAATTTCATTTTTCATGAATCAAGTGTTTTTAAACAGTTTCTTTAGTACATACCATTTTAAGGAAATACATTAAAAATATTAAAAATTTAAAAAATATATAATTAAATAAAAAATATTAGTATATATCGTGGTGTTTTTGTGGTTTCAATTTATGCGTTTTACTTTTGACGTTATCTCGAATATTTTATTTTTTATTCTAACATATTGTTTATATCTGAAGGTTTATTTTTATTAAAAATTACAAAATGATTGGAAACAGCATGTTTCAAATTTAATAAAACTACGGATTAGAAATTTAAAATATGAATTGTTTACATACGAAATATTCCTTTTAACGGTCCTCTTGAAATCTATATTCAAAAGCCGGGAAAACGCAAATCTGATAAGCAATTGGAGAAAGGGAGATATTGCGAATATTCCAAATATCAAGGATATCCTTTAACGGTTGTAAAACGAAATGTATTGCTTTTCATATACGATTATCTAATATTATAGTAAAATGGTCAAAACGGCTTTTATATGTAATGATAAGCTTCTGCATATATATATATATATATATATATGCAGAAGCAGATCTAGCACCTGCAGATTTAGCACCTGCTAGATTTAGCACCTGCAGATATATATATACATATATATATATATATATATATATATATATATATATATATATATATATATATATATATATATATATATGTATATACATATATATATATATATATATACACATATATATATATATACAAGGAAATTTTGAAAATGAATGACAAAGATTTATGTACCATCACATTTCTAGATTTATTTCGGTAACTTTCAGCAAACTATCATTAGTTGGACAAGTCAAGAAAAGCAGATAATGTGTAGCAAATGAGTTGCGTTCGTGCTTTAACGAAGTTTAACAAATATCTAATTCTTGATGTAATATAATACAGTACTTCAGATACTGTATAGTAGCCGAAATCTTTTGTGTATCCCTGTATAATCTATCTGTTTTTTATTATACAGGAAGTATCTTGTAATAAGCCTCAGTAACGTATATCAATTTCATAAAATGTTAAATAGTTTAATACAGTTAAAAGGCGCCTTAAACATTGTTCCCTCTAAACCATTGTAAGGGAATATTTTTGTGTCGCACTGTAAATGTACAACAAATATTCTTTGAACCACAGATTGTACAGAATGTATATTGTAGTATATAGTTCATAGATGCATATCAGTTTTACTATTATACTTTTTTTTACTGTATTGTAACGGAATACTTTTAAATTTCCGTGTATAATTAAACTATTCATTCTGTTTTCCTAAAATATGAAATGCATCGATAAAATTATTTAATAATTAAATGTTTAAATTTTAAATGATTCGGTTGGATAGTTTTTGTGTTAATATATGCGGAGAAATGGACGGAGTGAACGACAACTATAGGTGCTACGTATTTACATAATAACGAATGCGCCTAAAACACTTTCATCGAATTCACTTCTACTCCATATATCAGTGATGCCACTGATGACTCTTTGCATATTATGTTCGCACCAAAATTTACATTATAAAAAAAAATCTAGTATATTTTTCTTGCAATTGTCGTAGTAGTGTGTGTTATGATTTCTATTTTGAGAAAGTGGTGGTAGTTAGAATTAAAAAAAACATTTGCCTGTGGCAGCCTTGATACATATACAGTCAAACCTAGTTAACATGAACATGCTTACCATGAATTACTTTTAACATGAATTGCTTTCACAGTCCCCTATAAGATGAATATAAAGATATGAAACTGATAACATGGATTACTGTTAATATGAACAAAATTTTAATTTCTCTTGAGGTTCATGTTAACGAGGTTCGATTGTATATAACATGATTCGTGTGCATGAAGGGAGTAAGGGTATTTTAAGTATTTTAGCACCAGCAATTTCGTAAAGTACTGATAGCTAAATCTTAAGACAGAATTTTTCTTCATTAAATGAGGCAATTTTTTTTCAAAAATACTGATAAAATGTGCTTGAAAATCTTTGAAACATTCGAACATTAAAATATACAGGAACAAAATTCCATGTTTCATTGCAATGTTGAAGTTACGAGTGCACAATCTCACTTTAACTGCAGAGGAGAAATCTTGACGAAACGAAAACATTTCCTAGGAGTTTGAATCCATCTTAGTAATTTTTGTTATGTTTTCTGATATTAGATGTCTTGTTATACTTAATTAATTTCTCAGATTTCTATTTATGTATGACTAAAATTCAAAATACGTGCATATCGAATCTTATTTCATAAGTCTTTTCCTGTTTTGCTATTTGCTATACTTATTCTTCATAACGCAGTACAGGGTAAGTATTGCAATTGTTTTGAATATCGAAATTTTTCGACGATTTACACGTTTCAGACACTTGAGATTCCGAAAAACATACTTTTAGAAAAAAAAACTGCCCGTCCGTCTGTCTGTATGTATGTCTGTGTGTCTGTTTATCTGTGTGTCTGTTTATCTGCGTGTCAGTCTGTAAAAGCTCTATCAACCCGCCAAATTGAGATAGAGGCTTTTGGTATGTAAGTAATATGTAGGAATATGACGAAGCCTATTTAATATATGTAACCTCGAATTTCTGGAATTTTTTTTCGAATACTTGAAATTTCCGTTCTTATGAAAGGTATATAATTTTTTTCCATTTTTTTATTTTAAGAAATGAATATAAAAGACAATAAAAATACACAAATTTAACATGAAGAATGAAATCGATCGGATAATTAGTTGACGAGATATTTGTGATTGTGTTTTCCACACTCTTCGATTTCTCATGATCCTGTATTTCCTTCAAATTTCAATTCAAGTTTATATTTAATTAGAAATGGAACGCCTAATCTAAAGCAGTAAATTGTTAGTTAATACAATTATCACTTTTCGAAATATAAGGATAATTTTTTTACGCAATTTTTGTTGCTTGGTATTATTTTCATACTTTATAGTATGTATATCCGTGATGGGTAACTTTTATGGTGGCCTCCTACGACCAGCTTTTAAAATCAATTAAACTTTATCTTTTAATGCTCTCTAGAGGATACTTATCTGTTATGGTGATAATTTATTGTTCGTTACTTAAAAAGAAAAAGTACTTACTTTAACATTTTTCGTCATAATTTTTTTCTAATTTTGGGAGAAAAAAACACTTTTATGCTAACAAAATTAAAAGTATATATCAAAATCACATAAGTTACGGTTTACCTAAATTTGACAAATATAATCTTTACAGAAACCAAGCTAGTGTAGCATTTATATATTTAAATAGTCCAACGAAGAATTTCTAAAAACGTTCGGAAAATATTGCATTACAACCGGATTAAACAAACACGAAAATTTAGCATTTTTATCTTTTACTACAAATTACTAATTCGGAAAAAGAGTCCCTAATTTAAATTTAATGAATGATACATATTTTCGAGTTTGAAAAACGCCAAACGGTTTGCTAATAATGAATAAAATTTTTGTAATTATTATTAATAATATTATTAAGTGTTAAAATATAAGAAAAGTAATAATAGTAAATGTATCAAATATGCTATCACTATTAGGTGCTGGAATTCACAAAAATAATATTTACGACAAAACAATAATCAATAAAGTATATATCCTATTAATAGGACGTGAGGGCCGAATGGATTATTTGTTTATTGAACAACTCACATCTGACTTGTGTGCTTGACATGAAAATCCACTTATAACTCATCGCCAATATGCAAAGAGAAGATAGGAGAAGAAAGTTTTACAGAGTTTAACAAGAGAAAAGGACAACCGGGCGTTCCACACAAAGAGAGTGTGCAATGGAACCAGCGGCAATCGAACCCACAACCTCTTACGTTCGCAAGTGATTAGCGGTGAGGTACATTAACCACTCACAGACGAGACCACGCCAAATGGGTTAATTTTGTTTGTAAATTTATAGTACCATTCAACAATATTCATTTTATTTCAAAACTATTTCTCGAGATTTGGATCGTTCGAGATTACAGCTCAGCTGCTATAAGTCTCAATAAAACCTCCCTCCAAATAAAACAAATTACAAAACTGCAAAGAAGAATTTATTTTAAATATTTTTCTCTGATCATAAACACAGTTAAAATAACTTGCAGAGTCCTTATTATCATCCACATTGATGTACGGTGATATTTAAAGTGTTAAATTATTATAGATATCAGTTTAAGCACAATAAGAAAAAATATTTTAAATAAACAGAGTTTTAAAGAAAAACCCTTGTCACGTTTTACAAAGTAACATGATAAGAATGAAAGGCGGCATTACTTGTTTGAAAAGTGCTATATCTGCGAAATCGAAAAGTTTATCGGATGAGATGAAAAAGTAGAAAAATTCGTGTTAAACTTTATCGGGTGAAGTTACAAATTTAGTTATAACTTCTTAAAGTGTCAGTATATTTTTAAATAAAAAAGTACCATCTATAAAAGTATTAAAGATAAGTAGAAGAAATAATTTTCTTTATTTTTATTTGTTGAACTTGTAATTTTTATTATTTTTTCAATGTAAGCACTTTGTATATAAAATAATTTTTAAAAGGACAATAATTTTTAAAAGTACAATTGTTTTCTGCAAAAAATAACAGATTTTTTTTACAGTGAAGCAGTCGCCATGGTACTTTCATCAAATTCTGAACGAATGCAGAAACGAATGGAGTCGTGGACTATGATGGTCTCTACTTTGAAGAATAATCCTTGTGGTTTTGTTCTTAATTTGCGCATAAAAACGCGATTTTAAGAAATTTCCGAGAGTTTTTGGTTCAGCATCTTAGTATGCTGATATATTAAAAAATTCAACTCAAACTTTAAATTGTTTTTAACCGTTTAACTGATTCTTTTTCTTTACGTACAATAAAATAAAAATATGCGATTAACATCACTTTTCAGAAGCAAAAATAGTCGCAATATTTAGTCGAATCATTTCTGCTGTTGAATAGTATGAACTTTGGGTACGACTCTGTTATCCCGTCGACCAATTTCACCAAATTACACAAATCGCCAAACTAATAGCCAAATTATACATATTCACATAACTTTTATTTTAAATAACGAAAAAACAAATAATTAGTAGACTATTAATAAAAATAATAATACAAAGTCGAAATAAAATTCACTTAATGACATTTTAAACAATTGAATCGTATTTAATGTCATTGAATGTGAAATTCACGATCATCCACTATTGGCATTTAGTCTTATAGTTTGGCGATAATTTTTAGGTCGACGGGATAACCTAGTAGTTCCGAAATTTGCATTTAAAATATTTAGTGAATTCAAAAAGCTTTAAATGACGAATCACGAAAACGTTTTTCTCACGTACGACGTATGGGGATATCAATTTAAGTGGTTAAGAGAATATATTTGAATATTTATAACTTATTTATTTATTAAAAGCTGTTTTTGTTTAATAGATTGAAATTTTAATCGTTTAGAAAGTTTTAAAATGTCTCATTCTCTAGTTACTTTCTTCATCGAATTTCATAGAAAACCCTCACTGAAACTCTCTCTATATTTAAGGAGATAGCATATCGTTTCAATATTTATGACTCACCCTGTATATTAAAACATAAGTTACTATACGATATTAAAATAAAGACAGTTAAATTTTACAACAAAGCGATGTAACACTTTCAATATTTTATTTTTTAAAGTGTTGAAGATCAACCGTAACTAAATTCATAAAAGTTTTAACTATAAAATAACGAAAAAATAGTATTGCGTGATAAAAAGGAAATATTAATATCGAAGCATTTGCTTCAAATATAATCATTGGTGTTTATTTGATAGTACCTATTTCCTAAATTTCAGTTAACAAAAAATTTAAAATTGCCGGAAATCCCTAATTAGTGAGCTGCATTTTGCAGAGCAACGAAAACTCAGCTTACTCTATTGACAATATGAAGATATGGGTTTTTACTTCGGATAGGGCAATGGATTTTCATATTCAATACTACCTTAAAATCACGGACATCTACAGTAAGACTGAGAACAGCAATTTTTATGAGCGTTCGTAATTATCCATTTAAACGCCAATGTTCCCAAATGGAAACATTGCATTATTTGTAATACAAAACATATATTTTCCAACATAATAAACACTGTCCATTTTTCTTACAAAATATAAGGTTGATTTCAACTTTTGAAAAAAAAAACATTTATGTTTAAGCATTTATCACAGGTATAAGGAAAATGTAAATTAATTAATTTGCATTAAAATATATTATTTGTTTATATCTTTTCTTTATTTTACTTACATTTTATCGCTAGGAATCTATATGTTTTTGGAATTCGAGAAAATACTCAAGAAAAACATACAGTATCATATAGCGTAAAATATTTTGTTCTATTTACATAGGTTGTCAACCAATAATCATGTTCCAAAATGCGAACACTGAAAAGAAAACAGCCAAAAAACTGCAGAAATATTTTTTTTCTGTGTTTTTGTTTTTAAATTGCATGCATAAATTAAAACATTTGAATCTGTAATATAGGAAAAACCAAATTATTATTACATTGCGATATTAATTCGGTGTGCAAACGGTTCAATAAATACGTAGCACTTATAATCGTCGTTCAGTCCAACCTTTATTTGTCTGTCTGTCCGTTCTTCCGTCTGTTTGTGCGTCCGATTATAACAGAGCAAAAACTACTCAGTCAAATCGTTTGAAATTTAAAATTAATAATGTAATTGTTGCATAATTTTGTCGAGTCATTTCTAATTTTATGATAATCGAATGAATAGCTCAATTATAGGGAGAACCAAAGTGTTTCGTTACATTACAGCCAATTGGTAAAAATAGTTTCAATTTTAATCATGCCATACTCTTTCGAAAATAATAAAATTGATATACATCTATAAAGTATATTCTAAAACATGCATGCTGTACAATCTATGGTGCAAAGAATATTTCTTAATATTTTACAGAACCACACAAAGTTATCCCATTACATTATTGTTGTGATGGGAAAGTGAGAATAAAGCCACCTTTTTGAGATTGGCCGGATCGTATTGCAATATCGTAGACAGTCCCAAGTTCATGTTATACTTTTTTTCTGGAACGAAGTGTGGAAGGCATTTTTCTGATGAAGAAAACTCAGTTCACAATCAACTTGACTAAAATTGTCTTTATATTTGAAGAACACTTGAAATATGAGCATATCAAACATCAGTAATATAGCATATTCACTCAACTGTGCACTAGTGCAGCACGCATAGATCATAATAATGAAAATATTTGTCAATTTGACAACAGCGAAAGAGAGCGTGTTTCCTTCACAAAGACAAAACGTAAAACTGACAAAAAATTTACATTTCACAAACGCCAAAAAAAGTCTTTTGGCATAGAATAGATTCCCAATCCGAGCAAAAAATGTACAGGTAAGAAGGACCGTTATATGATAAGCAAAGTGGAAATTTTAAAAAATGAGTGTTGTCAAGAATACACCATATCGCTCGTGGCCAGAACGTGCAACACCCGGCAACCCTTAACGAAATTACACAACCGGTAACAAATTAAGTTCTTTATACAAGACAAAATGAAAAGATTGGGAAATAAAAATAGCAGTTATTTAAAACAGAAAAAAATATTTAATTCGTTTGATATTCAAACAACTGAAGAACAAGAAAGAAAAATCTAGAAAGTGAATGATATTTTAAAACTAATTTATTATTTGTTTATTTATTTATTATTATTATTTTATATGCAATTGGAGACGAACACACAATAACAATAACTATAAAAAAAGCTTTTCTTTTAAAATATAATTTTAAAAGAAACTCACATTTGAAAAATTAATAGAAATATATAAAATAGAATATGTATTACATCACAATTGTAGACAGGGAAACATAGATTAAGTTATATTTTATTTATATTAATTATTTCTCATTTTATGAAAATGATATACGTTTACTAAAAGTTATTTCCTGTATAATAGGAAACAGAAATTATTTACAGAAATACATAAATGTTTTCGGATACTATACGATATTCGAAGTACTGTCTAGCATTAAACCAAGATCTAAATATTTTTAAAACTTCGTTATAGGAAAAACGCCCTTCATTTACTATGTTTGACGTGCGATTTACGAATCGTTTTATTTGTTGTTGACAGTTTTATGTTTCGGAGATTCGCTGATACATGTATGTCAACCTTCCACTTTCATCATAAATGACTGACATTGAGCGAACTTTGTACGTTAACAAAGAATTCAAATTTATTATTTCTTTTATAAATAGTTTAATAACGGAAGTGTTATGAACTCTTTCCACTTTATTTACAAAATTTTACATATAATTTTGTATTTTTTTATCATACGCCATCATTTCATAAGACATTTTAAATTTAATTTAATTTATTTTACAAAAATTTTAATTATTTGTTAGCTTTTAAAATTACACATATTTTTAATCCAAGGTGAAAAATTGAATTATTTTAAAATTTCAAAATATAACATTAATCAGAAATTTGAATAGACAAAAGTTGTGTTATAGCAACGAGATAACTTCTATTCTAGCTTCTAGTATCTTCATATTTTGTTTATATAAAAATATTCATGAAAACGTAAATTTTAACATAATTAATGCTGTTTATTTTATCTTCTCTATAAAATTCAAATTTTCTTCTGATAACTACAAAAATATTTCAAATGTGTTCAATTTATTTTCATGCTTCTTTGTTATTTTTATGTTAACGTATTTTGTATACGAAGGGCGAGCATAGAGTAATATGAAATGCTACTATAAAATAGTTTAAGTAATATAATATTCAGTAACTTAATATATTTTATCTATTAGTTATTAATGAATTATCTACAAACAGATACATTAAGTTATGCAATAAGATCCATAGCTGAATTTTAAGGTATTAGATAATGAAATTTAGATTGCATGACATGAAGAAATATTTCATTTTCCAATATAAATATTCTGTAACATGCAATTTAGGTAGTTAATGACTTTTTGTTTGCTTTTTTTTCATAAAGCGCATTAGAGAATAAAGTGCCTTTTTTCATAAAGCGCAAAGGGAAAATAAACACACTGCTTTCATAACATGCTTTAAACTAATGAGGCCCTCACAAGTAATTTGATATCAATAAAGCACCATCTACTATTGATGAGCGCTAAGCAAGGCACGCATCTAATAGCTGTTCAGATTAAATGGATTAATAAGTGAACTTTTTTATTGCTGACATATACCTTAAGTATAATGTTTAATACTATTTTTTAATGAAAGTATATATATATGTGTGTGTGTGTGTGTGTGTGTGTGTGTGTGTGTGTGTGTGTGTATCATATTTATTCATTATATATAGAGATTGCTGCTCATCCTCATAGTTTATAAATGCATAGTCTTATATATAGATTCGTGAAAATTAATATTAAGAGACGCTTTGAACTAAGAAGCATTACGTACTTTTATTGGATATTTTATAAATATAAACAAATAGATATATTATTTATATAGCACACAAAATTTGTAAAACAAGATGTTATTTTAAGAATTTTCTCAGAAATCACTATTTCTATCTTTCTATTTCTTTTTTGAATGCATACATTTAATTATAAAAGTATGTGTTAGCGAAATTATGCATTTTCCCATAGTTTCACATCTGGCTTTTTACTGATGGATAAGAATAGTATGCAGTTTTAATTCACTAAATAACATTTGTTTTGTATTCACGTAATTGACACTGAAAATATTTATTTACTTGTAAGTATTAATTCCAACCAATCATAATATATTAATAACTGAAATTTTTATTGCTGGCATAACGGCTCAGGGCTTGAAAACTTTTTAAAAAATCGATTTTTTAATGATCTATTTTGATTATTATATTAATTCTGAACTCGGTGCAAAAAACCGAATAAAAAACTTTTGCATTTTTAACGGCGTTATAAGCATTTATGTATCAACACTTTCAAAGCCGCACCCATATACTTTCAACTTTAAGTCTCGTTTTCTCAGTACTTGATTTATGACGGCTATCCGTAAGATTAAAAAAAACTATTTGATGGAATGGCTTAATTTTTTTGCATGCATATAACATCATTACCTATAAAATGAATTAATATATTTTAGATAGTTTAATATTTTGAGTATTTTTAATGAAAAAAAATGTATTTTTTAGGGCTTTTTTTAATTTTCAAATTTGAGAGGTTTTTTTTTTTTTTTTTTTTTTTTTTTTTTTTTTTTTTTTGAGTGATAGTTATATTTTTAATTAATTCTATAGAGTAAAGTTTCCTGATCATTTTAAAGTAAAAAATAGCTTCTTATTTCAATTCAACGTTAAGGGATCTTGCGTGTGGTGATATAACAATTTTTTTCGAAAAATGTGTGATATAAATTTTGACATATTTTTTTATTATATTATATTGAAGTACTTAATTTTATAATTTTATAAGACTACAAACATGCCTTAAAAATATCAGAAAGTTTAAATTAATTACACTGAATACTTCTGTTTTTATATTGATTGGAAGCGAGATCTCTATTTACATGTTTTTCCGTATCGATCAAGCCCTGAGCCCCCTTTAGTATAATGTTTAATATTCTTTTTTTAATAAAAGTAAACAAACAACAAAAAATCATATATATATATATATATATATATACATTAAATATATAGCACACAATATTTGTAAACGTGATACTGTTTTAAAAAAATTGTCAGAAATCACTATTACTTTCTTTTTTTTCTTTTTCTGATTGTAAAAGCGTGTAGCGAAATTATGCATTTTCCATAGTTTCACATCTGGCTTTTTACTGATAAAAAACAGAAGCTTGCAGTTTTATTTCACTATATAACATTTTGTTTTCTCGTAAATTGTCACTGAAAAAAATATTTTTACTTGTCAGTACTAATTACAACAAGCATAAAGCTTAAAAACTTAAAAATATGATTTTTTTTTTATTACGAACGAGTGTCTTATCTGATTATGCTTGCTATAGCACTATACAGGATGCAATAGTTGGTTCATCTTTCTGGAAATATATTATTCTGGAATTACTATTATTTTTAAAAGTTTTTATTATTCTTTTGTCATTGTGGCCACAGAAGTATTCAGTTTTTAGACATTAAACTTGAACCAATGAGGAAACGAATAAAATTAAATAAGTTGCGGAATTCAACTAATAAAAAGATTCTGATATTCTTTAGATTTCCCAATTCTGTACTGAGAACAACAACTATTTTTTCCAGATAGTTAAAAGAAAGAGAGAGAGAGAGAGAGAGAGATCGAGATCGCGCATGAAGAAGGTGTGTGAAAACTGTGTTATCATATTCCACACTAAATTAAGCCTGTTTTCAGATACGTTTTCATATATATCATCTGTTTACTGACACGTTTTACTATGAGATTGGGTAAAGCAGATTTTTTATACCTTCTAACTATATTACCTCATTTTTTGTCTAAATGGACTTAGGCTATTATAATTATGTGTCCCTTATATATGTTAAAAGAAATAAAAAAAGAGAAGAAAAGAAAGAGGGAAAAAAGAATAAGATGATACGAAACACACACAAATAAAATTACATATTTTACCTTTGTGCTAATGATGTTAGCAATTGTTAGAGATAATTACAAAGTATTCCTCATTTTCATAATAAATGATACACACAATAAGAAATATTGAGTCCAACAGGATAATTTATCAAGTTACGCATCTTGATTTTCGTTCATCTGATCTTTGCACATTACTTATTACTTATTATTATATATCTTTCTAATGTGCTACGCAGTAGATATAACTTTATCTGTTTGTTCCAGTTTCCTAGAAACAATATCCTTTACCACCATTAACAAAAGGAAGTATGATTATTTGGTCCGTATATTGCTCCACAACAGAGTCATATAATAAAATAGAAAAAAGTTGTTTCCGAAAATCTAATATATGGAGAGCGACAAATCAGATAATTCTGAAACCTATGAGTAATAATAGTGTAGTTTAAAATCATGTAATTTTATCGAAATCTAATAGTGTAATAAATCATTAGTACTATTAAATAGATTATTTATTTCAATATGCTATCTAACAGTATGTAAGGAACTTATGAATTAAACAGGGGAATAGTGAAATATTTTATGCACTAAAAAGTCATCGGCTGACCACCAGTTATGTTTATTTTTATGGTTTCGTTTACCTGGCGAAACCCTATTGGTCTTTCTCTTCTGCCTGTCTGTCTATTCCTCTATCTGTCACAGACGACGTATACAAAAACTATATAAGTCAGAGAGTTTAATTTTTGTGTACTCACAACTGAATACTTCTTGTCATACAAGAAATCCTAAAATTTTGCAAAGAAACATTATTTTCATTAAAACATTTTTTTTTCATATCATTAGTTAATTCTTTTGTTGTTTGTTTTCTGCTAATTGTTGCACGCAAGTTTAAGTATATATGTAAATATTTATATGTGTAATATAATTTACAGGATTAAAAAAATCATGTGAAATTATTTTAGCTTATTCGAGTTCTTTTTCATCATTTTACATTATGTTTATCATACTTTGATACGGAAGCGAAATATTTATGTTATTTATTTAATTCCTTCTCATTTAAATTACTAGCCGCCTCTGGTGACCAATTTGATCTCCCTTAAATTTATGCTAAGCTTTGCAATATTTTGCTTTTAATCACTATTTTATTTACTTAAAAAGCAGATGCATAATAAATTGATTGCGGTACTTACGTATTAACGCCACCGCAGCAGAAATGACTCTATATCGGCCCATTTACCACCGAAATTTGATATATTACTTTGTTTTTAAATGTAGTGTTTTGAATTTTCAAAGTGTTTTAATTTTAAATAAAGTGTTTTATTTTATGATTTCTCGCAAAAAAAATTAGGCGTAGAATAAAAATTGCCAAATCTGTAACTGCGGTGGTAATAATACGTAAGTACCTTGATTAGTTACTCATAAGGGTTTCGTTTAATTCGCATAGTCGCTATTTTTTTTAAACCTGCAGCAGCTTTTATCGTTTTAATTGCTGTTTTTGATGAAGTCCTGCTATAAATATTATTACTTAAATATAAACATTTGAAGTACACTGTAAAAAAAAATCTGCAAAAGTACTAAACCTTTTCTAGGAAACTGGGATTCCAAGAACTTTTCCTGTAACGGTAACAGCAAAAATTCAAGTTTCAGAATGGATTACATGAATTTTTACTGTTATCGTTACATGAAAAGTTCTTGGAATCCCAGTTTCCTAGAAAATGTTTAGTACCTTCACAGATTTTTTTTTTTTTACAGTGTAGGATAGTGGATTTCCAGGAGGCGCATTCCTAAGTATAATAGTATTGCCATTTATGGAAGGAATGATTCATTTACCATTGGCGATTTTCGTTTGTTAATTTGATGATAAAGTGTTTTGAAGAATATATTAAACGAAACCCTCTGTGCGATCTGCGATCACACTTACCCAGTTGTTATTTTTAGTCACGAGGAAAAAGTGGAAAATAATTCCTTTTTTTTTTTTTTTTTTTTTTTTTTTTTAACAATTAATTCGAAATATTCATGTAACATCGCAGGAATTTGTTTGAAGTTTTTAAAATAGCAGATGTGATAATATTAGTAATATTAGACAAAAAAACAGTGATCTACCTTTCTCCCCCCCCCCCCTCATTCACTTAGTAAAATTAAACACAACTTTACCTGGAAATCTAGAGGAGCACGGAGCATGAAAAGGAATTTCAATGCATAATCAAAGCAGCGCTGAGGCTGATCAAGTTCTGATTGAAAAAACTCGGCATTTAATATTTTGAATTTTAATTTTTAAAAACTTTTTTATGTATCATAAGTATATTTTGGAAAATCTTTAGCATATTTAAAGCACCTTTTTAGCAAATTATTATTATTATTTCTAATTTAACATTATTAAAATGATTGAAAAATTACTAAGAAATGCTGAACAGATAATTCAAAAAATGCGTTTATTCCATTTATCACACCAAAGAAAAAAAAAAGAGTCAGAGCGAAAATTATACACGTTTTGAACTTATTTTACTTGTTCACTAGTTAGTTTTTTTTTTTTTTTACGCAGCGTTAATGTTTAAGATGAAATCCATAATCATGGACAACACTGCATTTTCGCTCCATATTTAAAGAGAAAAAATAGAGATGAAGTATAGTGGCGTACAAAAATATACTTGGTATACAAAAAAAAAAAAAAAAAAAAAAAAAAAAACTCTAAAATCCTTTTTATTAGTTCCAATTATAACCACTTCCTTTTGCATAAGAAAGAAGAAAGTTTTTATTACTATAGTTTTTAATTTTTAATTCTATAAAATAGCAGGTTAGAATGCTTAAATATAATCTGATTATTTTCATTTAGAGAAAAAATGGATGGCCAGTAAAGAATCCCGTCCATGTCACACGTGATTATTTTGTTTGGGCTGAATGAGAGAATTTAAATTTGAGCGATAGATCGCTTCATATTGCAAACCAATTTTACGACATACTGCACCTCCATCTATCTCATTCCTACATTTTAACGCACTGTGACATGGAACCTGTTTCATATAGCAGGATTTTAAGTTATATTTCTAAAACTGACTTTAATGATAAATATTCAATGCCTATTCAAAAAAGTGTTTTCAAAATGAAGTAATTTTATTTACATGCATATCCGTGTTTGGAATCTGAAATATAATTTTCAGTAAAAAAAAAAAAAAAAAAAAAAAAAAAAAAAAAAAAAAAAAAAAAGACTAATTAAAAAAATGTCAGGATCAAATATTTTAAATATTCAGTAGAGAATAGACAAAGAAAAAAAAAATTAAATATAAGAAAATCGAATTTTTTACTCTAGACAAATTAGAATTTTATTCTAAAATTTAAAATTTTATCGTATTTAATCCTTCTATATGTAATTTGATCCTTCGATTAATTTTCGGTTATATATTCTGCTTTAAAGCGAACAATTATCTATTAATTGTCTATTTAATTTATTTTTTATGAGAAAAAATAATGTAGGGTCTTTTACTAAAAAATTATATTTTTCTTTCCTTTTATTTATTTTTCTTTTCTTTCTTTTCTTTTTTTTTCCATTTTTAAGAACGAGGGTATTGTGGAATGTTGCTTGAAATTGCGCGTGAAACCTCTGCTCTTTATTTAATTTTTTTTTAAATCTTTTCAAATGTGCTTGTGTCCCTCAAAAATAACAATCTGTATTTTTCGCTGCAATTTCATACTAGTTAGTTTATGCTAGGTAACATGTGTAGCATAAATGAGACCCTAAAATTTGTTATCGAGTGATTTTAGAGCTAGTCCTGTCTCATCGAGAATCATGACTTTTTTTTTTGACGTCATTAGTTTTGAGTTATTTCAGGCGGTCTAGTGTTCGGTGAGAAAATATGACATTTTTCAACATAGTTTAAAAAAAAAAATCATTGCAATTATGATTTTCTAATATTTAGCAAAATTTTACAAGGATTTTGAATTTAGTTCCAATAAATTCCCTCCAGTGTCTACATTTGTTAGACGTAGTAAGCCGTCTCGGATTGTAGTTTAAGCAGACAGACACCGCATCTTTCAAAATACTCCGACGTACATAATATTAATTTAGACAGTGATTTTCATTTTAATAGTTTAAGAAATAATTGCAAAATAAAGAGCAATTTCTTTTACAGTAGCGTATCCTAAATTTAGAAGTCCAATTACAGTACTTCCCTATTTTAAATTCTATGATGCTTCTAATTTAAATAAAAATGCATACATGGCAATATTACATAACTACTTTCAAATTCATAAAAACTAATTTGCAAAATGTAAAAAGAATATAATTTGTAGATTGCCTTGTGTATTGTAACTAATTCTTATGTATTTATTTTGTTTAATTTAATTTTGTTATAATTATTAATTACTTATGTTTCATAAACAGAGTTTTATATTTTATAGCACAGTAATTCTCACAATATGATTATGAAAAAAATTTTGGTGTCAAGAATATATACAAATAGTATATAATTTTCCCTTTTCACTAATTATCTACACACATTTTATAAAAGCGGTTCTAATGGGATTACCAATCTAATTCTGCGTGATAATTTTCGTTCATTTTGCTGAATATTTGTCCTCTTACTTCTAATGACTACGGCCTTGGTAAAACTTCATCTGTCATTTTCCATTCGAAGAATTATCAATAACAGAAATACTATAGTAAAACAAACTAATATGTGACTCTAAATTGCTGCTATTAATTCTGTTATCAACGAGTTGAAATATTTTATGTCAACAAATGCATTTTTATAAGTATAAAAGTAAAAGCTAGAAATGTTTCGTTTAAAGGAATAATAGTTTATTGTAAAAATAAATGGTTCATAAAAAACAGATATTGTATGGTTATTTTACATGACATTATATTAGATATTTCATCTCTATCAATTCAATAAAGTGAGGTACACAATATTACATTGCACTGAATCATTTATCAAACGACACAACACAAAAAGTTTTTTCTCCTTTATGGTATATTGTTGGTTGTTTTATTATGTTTTTTTTCTAACATGGAGTATATGAGATAAAAACTTCAGCAGCCGCATCGGTGTTTCCTCTGAGGAATCCCCTTTAGTATCATCACGAAGAGACATAATGACACTAGATTACTTCTATTAATACTTTATGTCAGAAAGGAAAATATTTCACGTATACAACTGCAATGCGTGGATGCGGAAAGACAATATTGATGATTTTTAATAATATGGATAAAAGTTTTTTTAGCTGATGGAATATTTTTTTTAAATATTAGATTAATTTGTATCACGATTTTTCAATCGGTAAATCAATTATAATAGTTTTAAATTTTGGCTGAATGTAATGATGTAAATTTTGGAATGTATTGGCTCAATTCAGTCATTACAACTCTGGTTCGAATCCTGGGCCGTTCTTTATTCACCTATATGCAAAATTTACATCTATTATAATTGATTTACTGATTGAAAAATCATATTATAAATTAATCTAATATAATTTCGTATGAATCGTTTTCTAAAGTTTCCATATATTAGCTTTGATTTATTCTGTTGAGCTGATCTATAGTATTAGACCTGATTATATGATCGTTAAGGGCATTTGGGTGAAATAGCCCTCCAGTTTTCGTGTCCGGGATGGCTCAGTCGGAAGAGCATTTGCGGCTTTAGCTAATACATCCCTGGGATACGCGTCCCCTTTATTCACCCGCATGGAAAATTTACACCTGTTATAATTGTTTTTATGTTATATATTACTGTTATGTATATTGCACTTTAAAATGGAAAATAAAGCTTTTGTGCAAAAAGTGTATAAAATAGCAAATCAATGTTGAAAAATGCACAAAACATTATAAAAAAAGTAGCAAACAGTCTTTTCGAATATATTGAAATGATTCTTTATCAGTGCAACGCACAACGTGCGCAGCTTTGCTTTTTCTAGCACACTGTGTTTTGCACTGTTGAAGAATCTCTGTGGTAGATTCAAAACGTCTGCGTGCTTTTTTTTCATTCATTATTTTTTGCATTTCTAAAGATTGGTTTTCTATCTTTATGTATATTGTATCTACAATCATGCATTTCAATTAAGCATCTACGTGCATGCTATGAAATGTATTTTTCTCTTGAATATTCGAAATCAATTTTGTCTTACAGATATAAAAGTGATAATAGAAATTGAAAGAAAAAGCATCTGAAATTAAGTACTATTTATTTTAAATATGCGGGTGATATTAACCACTGGAAAATGTGTTGTGTATTTCATTAATAAATATTTAATAAATTTTATTTGATTCAAAGATTTTTGTTAACCCATTATTTTTGGACTTGGTTACCACGCTTTTAGTATAAAGTCTTAAATAATAAAGTATAAAATAGTATCATTACAAAATTTTGATATAGTTTCTATTTGATAAGCCTATCGCATGTTGCTCTTGATTTGCCATAATTATTTTTCAATAAATGAATTTTAAATTGCAACAAGAAATCGCTCGTAAAAACAGACATTGTGTCTGTCTATGTAAGATACCTCATTTTATCATCTTATTATGTAACATACGTCATTTGTTTCAATCAATAAAATTATACATAATGGTAGATTGCATTGAATCATTTATCAAACGGCACAAAACAAAAAGTTTTTCTCCTTTATGGTATATTTTTGGTCGTTTTATTATGTTTTTTTTTTTTCTAACATGGTGTATAGGAGATAAAAACTTCAGCAGCCGCATCGTGTTTCCTCTGAGGAATCCACTTTAGTATAATCACGAAGAGACATAATGATACTAGATTACTTCTATTAATTCTTTATGTCAGAAAGGAAAATATTTCACGTACGCAACTGCAGTGCGTAAATGTAGAAAGACAATATTGATGATTTTTAATGTTATGGATAAGAGTTTTTGTAGCTGGTGGGATATTGTTTTTTATGTTATATATTAGTGTTATGTATATTGAACTATAAAATGGAAAATAAAGCCTTTGTGCAAAAATCTATAAACATAAGAAACCAGAGGAATGTTGAGAAATGCTCAAATAATTTATGCAAAAGTAGCAAACATCCGTTTCCAATATACTGACACAATCCTTTTTCAGTGCAAGGAAAACGTGTGCATCTTTGTTTTTTCTAGCACGCTGTGTCTTGCACTGTTGAAAAATCTCTCTAGTAGATTAAAAACGTCTGTTTGCTACTTTTTCATTCATTGTTTTTTGCATTTCTAAACGTTGGTTTTCTATCTTTATGTATACTGTATTTCTCAAGCATGCATTTCAATTACGCAGCTATGTCCATGCTATGAAATATATTTTTCCTCTAGAATATTTTATGTCAATTTTGTCTAACAGATATAAAAATAATAATAGAAATTTAAAGAAAAAGCTTCTGAAATTATGTGCTATTTTTTTTTTAAGAATTCAGGTCATATTAACCACTGGAAAATATGTTGCGTATTCCATTTAAGTATATTTAATAAATTTTGTTTGATTCAACGATTTTTGTTAACCCATTTTTTAAAACTTGGATAGCACGCTTATAGTATAAAGTCTTAAGTACGGAGGTATAAAATAATCTTTATATATAAAAATCTTCTGTGCGTGTGTATGTAATTGAACTCCTCATAAACGACTGGACCGATTTTGATGAAATTTTGTGTGTACATTCTAGTAGATTCGAGAATGGTTTAGATTCACATTTCGTCGAAATGGATTCAGTACTTTTTTAGTAATTAGGCAAAAACTAATAGTTAGTGATTTTTCGCTAATTAAAAGTGCTATATATATTAAAGAAAGTCAGGATTTCGTATTAATCATAGCACAAAAAAATCTACCGATCCAAAAATCTTGAAAATTGGGGTAAAAATACTTCTTATAACATCGAGTGCCGTTAAAAATGGATTTTCAAAAATTCCACCCCTAAGATGAGTAGAAAAAAGAACGAAATTTAAAAAAATTCCATAAAAATCTGATTTTGTAGTTATTTTGCAACTGATAACATATTTTAGTGCATTTTTTCATTCTGAATCGTGAGGTACTAAGCAAATTCGTTTAAATCCAGTAGTTCGTGAGGTAATTCACATTTTCCTAATTTGGCGATTTCTTAGGCGCAAAAACCTGAAATTTTCAATCCATATATGTAAAAGAAAGTCAGGATTTCGTATTAATCACAGCACAAAAAAAATATACCGAACTAAAAATCTTGAAAATTGGGGCAAAAATACTTCTTATAACATCGAGTGCCGACAGAAGCGGGGGATTTTGGAAAATTCCACCTCTAAGATGAGTAGAAAAAAGAACGAACTTTAAAAAAATTCCTTAAAATTCAGCTTTTGTAGTTATTTTTTCAACTGATAACATATTTTAGTGTGTTTTTTCATTCTGAATCGAATGGTATTAAGGAAATTCGTTTTAATCCAGTAGTTCGTGAGATAATTCACATTTTCCTAATTTGGCGATGTCTTCGGCGAAAAAACCTGCATTTTTGAATCCTTAACTAAATATATAAAAGAAAATCTGGATTTCGTATTAATCACAGCACAAAAAAATATCCCGAACCAAAAACCTTGAAAATTGAAAACTCTTATAACATCGAGTGTGGCTAAGAAGCGATTTTCTAAGATTTCGCCCTTAAGAGGAGTAGAAAAAAGAACGAACGCTTTAAAAATTCCTTAAAAATCGGCTTTTGTAGCTATTTTTCGACTGATAACATATTTTAGTGTATTGTTCAATTCTGAATCGGATGGTACTAAATAAATTTGTTTAAATTCAGTAGTTCGTGAGATAATTTACATTTTCCTAATTTGGCGATGTCTTCGGCGCAAAAACCTGAAATTTTCATTGTTTTTTTTTATATATAAAAATCTTCCGTGCGTGTGTATGTAATTGAACTCCTCCTAAACGACTGGACCGATTTTGATGAAATTTTGTGTGTGTGTTCCAGTGGATTCGAGAATGGTTTAGATTCACATTTCGTCGAAATTGATTCTGTACTTTTTTAGTAATTAGGCAAAAACTAATAGTAAGTGATTTTTCGCTAATTAAAAGTGCTATGTATATAAAAGAAAGTCTGGATTTCGTATTAATCACAGCACAAAAATATATACCGAACCAAAAATCTTGAAAATTCGGGCAAAAATACTTCTTATAACATCGAGTGCATCTAAGAAAAGACTTTGGAAAATTCCCTCCCTAAGGAGGGTAAAAAAAGAACGAACTTTTAAAAAATTCCTTTAATATAGATTTTTGTAGATATTTTTCAACTGATAACATATTTTAGTGAATTTTGTATTCTGAATCGAATAGTACTAAGCAAATTAACCGACTTCAGAAAATCGTTAACTTTTAACTAAAAAGAGAAAAATAAACTCTTCTATCAAAAATTGAACCGACTTAAAAAAATACTGAAGAGTGAAAATTAATTTCGTTACATAATTGTAATAAGAAATTAAATTAAGAGCGTAGTCTTTACCGTGCGTATTATCATATTTACGTACATTTATTTGATTTCCTGGAGTCGGTGCCAAGAAGGGCAACGTCGGTCGGTGACAGGACAACGTCTGTCGGGTCCGCTAGTATCAGTATAAAATTTTGATACAGTTTACTATTTGATGAGCCTTTTGCATGTTGCTCTTGATCTGGTTTAATTATTTTTAAATAAGTGAATTTTAAATTGCAACATTAAAATGTCCATAAAAACAGACATTGTATCGGTTATTACATGTCATTATGTAAGATATCTCATTTCTATCAATTCAATAAAGCTGTACATAATATTACATTTCATTAAATCACTTGTAAAATACGTAAGACAACGTAAAAATATTTTTCGCTTCATGGTATATTATTTATCATTTTATTATGTTTTTTCTAGCATGGTGTAGGTAAAATTTCATCAGCCACATCGTGTTTTCTCTGAGGAATCAACTTTAGTATTATCACGAAGAGACATAATGTCACTAAATTACATCTATTAATTCTTAATGTCAAAAAGGAAAATATTTCACGTACACAACCGCAGTGCATATATTTGGAAAAAAAGTATTTATCATTTTTACTGTTACTGATAATAGTTGTGGTAGCTGATGGGATACTGTTTTTTATGTAAAATTTTTATGTGTACTTTTACTGTTATATATGTTGTACTTCTCAAGCATGCATTAAAGTTACGCAGTTACATACATGCTATGAAATATATTTTCCTGTTGAATATTCTAATTCCGGTTTTCTCTAAAAGATATAAAAGTAATAAAACAAAATTCCAAAGCAATACTTTTGAAATTAAAGATTATTTTTTATGTTTTGTTTTATAATAATTTTAAAATTAAAATTGTTAGTGCTAACATGCATCGAAAAATTTAATAATAATAAACTAATATTTGGATTTATTATTTAAAGGATGAGGAAGTTTTGAGCAATGTAAATGAAATTCTATGTGCGATCTACAATCACTTTTATCCATTTATTTCTAATGACTACAGCTTTGGTAAAATTTCATCTGTCTCCGGTTCTCATTAGAAAAAATATCAATAGAAGTAATACCAAAGAAAAACAAACTATCATTATTCTAAATTGTTAGTATTAATTCTGTTACTAATCAATTGAAATAATTTATATGAACATGTATTTTTAACGATATAATGGAAAAAGTTAGAAATGTTTCGTTTGAAGGTATAATAGTTTATTTTAAAGATAAATTCTTCATAAGAAAAACGAATATTGCATCGTTATTTTAAGTGTCATTACATTAGATATCTCATTTCTATCAGTTCAATAAAGTAAGATACACAATATTAGATTACATTGAATCATTTATCAAACGACACCGCGGTCTTATCGGATTGCCAATCTAATTCTGCATGACTTTTTCTATTCATTTGTTAAATATTTGTCTTTTTTATTTCTAATGATAACGGCAAACTTCACCTATCATTTCTCATTCGAAGAAATATCAGTAGCAGAAATACCATAGAAAAACAAACATTCATAAAACTCTAAATTGCTGCTAATAATTATGTTATCAATGAGTTGAAATATTTTATGTCAACTAATGCATTTTTATTAATATAAAATAAGAAACTAGAAATATTTCATTTGAAGGAATAATAGTTTATTTTAAAAATAAATGTTCAGAAAAAACAGAAATTGTATCGGAGTTTTACATGTCATTGTATTAGGTATCCTATTTCAATCAACTCAATAAAGTGAGATACGCAATATTAGATTATACTGAATAATTTATCAAACGTCGCAACACAAAATGTCTTTTTATATTTATGATGTATTACAGGATGTTCTATTGTGTTTTTCTCACATTGTTTATAGTAGATAAAACTTAGCAGCCATATCATGTTTCCCCTGAAGTATCCCCTAGACTTAATGATACTAAATTACGTCTGTTAATTCTAAATGTCAAAAAGGAAAATATTTCAGTACACAACTGCAGTGCGTAGATGCACACAGACAATATTGGTGATTTTTAATGTTATGGATAATAGCTTTTATAGCTAATGGGATATTATTTTTTTTATATTATATATTCTTTTACTGTCAGATATCACTGCTATGTATATTGTACTTTTTAAGCATAGTTTTCAATTCGAAGTTTTTTACATGATATGAAATGTATATTCCAATTTCAATTTTGTCTAATACATATAAAAATAATACTAACAATTTTAAAGAAATTATTTTGAAATCAAAGTTTATTTTTTAAATATGCGGAATTTAGTAACCACAGAAAAATATGTTGTGTTTTTCATTCATATCTATTATTCAGTAAACTTTATTCGATTGAAAAATTTTGGTTTGCCTATTTTTTAAAATTTGGATGGCATGCTTATTGTAGAATCTTAAAGTATAAATTAACATTGAGTATAAAATTTTGATATATTTTATTATTTGATGAGCTTTTCGCATGTTGTTGTTGATCTGGCTTAATTATGTTTTATAAATGATATTTAAATTGCAACAATTAAAATACATTAGAAATAAAAATATAGTGTTTTGAACGTCTAATTTTCCATAGTTCATCGTTACCCAGAATAGGTTTTTAGAGATTTAAATATCTACATTCAGATTTTATTATATATATAATATAAATACACATTTTATTTTTGAAGTAATAATAATAATAAAAAAAACGTTAAGGGAAAATTTTTCATGATACGAAACTAAAAGTTCATGCTGACTTAGAGAAATTCACGAATCAAAGCAAAATGTTAAGAAAGATAAGCTAAATGAATATTAAAAAAGGTTTATATAAGATTTTATTAAATAGAAATACGTTTGTTTTAAATATGTCTATGCACATATTGGAATGTTTTGAATACCATTGTGTATACAAACGAAACTTCATGCAAGCATTATGATCACTTGCATAAAATACGAATATTAAAAATTGTATTTAAACATATGAAACATTTCAAGTTTTATTAGAATAACAGATGATCTTGCTTTAAAAAGTTAATTAAGTTTTTATGATACGTTATAGCGCTATAACTATTTAACAAATTTCTGTGTAAAAAATATAAAGTAATAAAAAAAAAAAGAAAAAAAAGATCTGAAATGCAATATTTACGAATGAATAAAGTACATATTCAGATATATTTTTGATTTTATTCAACTTAAATCAATAGTATTCTAAAGAGCCCTGCTTAGAAAGAAACGAATACTTTTAATAGATTAAAAGGGAGTCATATAGCACCATATTGGAATTTAGTAATTTTATCATTTTGAGTAAAATGGCATTTTAAACAAACAGTTTAATTTAATCTTACTCTGTAATGTTTTCTGCCAAGAAGAAATCTATTGAAATACTAAATTTACTTCCGAATGAGTTCAGTGTTTGTCCTCTACTTTATATTTTTACGATATAACAACGTCCCCTCAGACTTTTTTCGACAAATCAAGCAAATTAAAAAAATATTCCAATTGTATCATTAAAAATTATAATTCAGATATAAATTGATAGAACCAATTAAATACCATTTTGTTCTACTCACATAACATGCATCTTATTTGTAACAAAAAACATTTTATCTGTCTATATCTTAAATAAAAATTTCGTTACTCTTCCAAAATTCTGTTCACAAGAGTAAGAAACCTTTGATTTAATATATATAGACAAGCAAAATACACTAACAAATATTATTATGAATTTTTTATGAAAGTAGGCTAACATGATATTTAAATGGTTATATGAATTTTGATCTTTATTGTATTTTTTAATCACATGATTGGAATTATTTATGAAAATTTACTCGAATGATCACAGGAGTAACAGTGGACGTTCCCATGTTCGGATGATTTATATTACCATATTGTTTAGATCACTTTATACATCAGGATTTATCAGGTTCTTTACTCTTCAGTAATCTCTATATTATGAAATTCAAAATAGCTATAATATCTGTCTTTTTAACTTTTAATCTATTCATAAAATCATACTTTAAAATATGAACAAACATCAAAATTTATGTAAAACACCCTGCGAAGTAAAATGTTATTTTGAATTCAAGATGGAAGTTCTAATGGTATTGGAATATTGAGGTAGTACAGCTGAATTATGATACAATAAATATAGTGTGGGAGTATTTCGCAGAAAAAGTATTGTATTTTTAAATAATTTTATGTTTAAAAGAAGTTTTAATAATTTAATATTTTATGTTGCTTCACTTTAAATCACCATATAGCTTTAGAAATTCAATAACATTTAAATATCTAATTCAGTAACATTTAAATAATAGACATATAAATAATTGTCAACATATGTACTCACTGCAGAAAAATAATCTGAGAATGAATAATCAGCCAATATGAAAAGCTGAATTACAATTATAAAAATATTGATATCAAATTACCACTTACATAGAAAACAGCAAGAGCAAAATATAAGATTTAAATGTGTGCATAAATAAATAATACTTAAAATTGATATGTATCTCTTTCATCAGATGTCACATTTTTTCTGTTTTCAATGCGTTTTTTTTTTTTCTTTAGAAAAAACGTCTGCAACGTGGTTAACTCAAAGTTATTTATGTATTGCAAAAAAGTAAATGAAGACAAATGCAAGTCTTAAATGTCACATCAGAGGTTTCGGGTTTAATACGGAAGCCATTGATATGAATTAATGTCTCTTGGAAAAGATAAAGGGTGGTAATGACCGCTGCCTACTGACAAATACCCATACTTTATTACATTTTGTTCTTAGTAATTTTATAATCAACATAGCTAAAGTAATGTCTTTTTAAGGTTGTTTAGATTGATGACAAATGCGTCAAACTGTAATCTGTAAATAATCACAAAAAGTGTAATAATATAATGCTATTAATTTGGTCGTAAGAAATGCTTATTTGATGATTAAATATTGATAACATGTGTTTCTGTAGTTGAAAAGATAACAGGAATAAAGAAATGTTAGAAAAGAAAACAACTAAACCGAAAACAAATAGAAAATTATTATTATTATTATTATTATTATTATTATTATTATTATTATTATTATCATTATTATCATTATTATTATCATCATCATCATAATCATCATCATCATTTTTATTATTATTATTATGTACCATACAATATTTTCAAATGTGCATTATCAGAAAAACTCGTTTATATGCACTAAATTATTGCTTATTTTTTAACGAATAATTTTCCCACACCTAGAAATATATTTTATCCGTGAATGATCCCAAATCTAAGAAATATATATATATATATATGTATATATATTTTTTTTTTTTTTACACGAGCATAATGGCTTTTTTTACGAATAAAATACGAATTTATTTTAAAATGAAAAATGAAAAAGATATGTGTATAAAATAAAGTTTCTGGTTTAATCAAAAAAGAAAAATAAATAGTTTTTAAATTGAAAAATAAATAGCAAATTATTTTCTCATTTAGTTAAATGCATTATTAATTTATTTTTTTATGTTCTAATTAATAATCGCATTAAAAATATTTTTAAATTAATGCATTCCTAAAAGATATTTCAATTAAAATATCCAATTAAAAAAAATATTTTACTCAAAAAAAGAAAAAAAAACTACATGAAAATATATTATTCATGTTTTATTTCTCTAGCAATTTGTTAAAATATTAATAATTCATATTTTTATCTGTATTGATACCAAAGAACTAAAATCTCAGCTACAATCTCAAAAAAGACGAAATCTTTCCGAAATTTATTTAACAATTCAAAGCTTAAAATAAATAAATTTATAAATAACCAAGTCATGTCCATCTTTAGGAAACATACTTACTTCAAACTGTTTCATTCTGGCACAAGTTTAGCCAAGTGACTAGGGTACTAGGCTCGTGATTTCAAAACAGCTTGTTCGACGCCAAAATCCAGAAATTTTATTTCATCTTACTTTCTTCAATTATCCGTACCTCGTATAATGGAGAAAAAAAAACAGATGCACATCAAATAATGAAAAGTATCTCGGCATCTGAACAGAAAATTTCCATGAATGAAGGATCATGTTTTATGAAGTGTATGTGCTATTTGTAATTAATTGTTATCGGTAGAAAAAAGGTATGCATATCGTCTGTACGTTTCTTGCTATGCATTGCTCTTACATTATTTCCTTATTTTCTTTTTTTTTATTGCTGTTAGATAAATATTTTTGCGGAATTGTTTCCTTTTCGATAACATTATAAAGTAAAAATAATACATTTGTCTGTATGTATCTCGTTTTATGCCTTTATTTTATTTTATGTGCTTTCTCTTTTGTAAATATTGATAATCGGCATTTGAGCATGGTGTTACGGTATTCTGCACTAATTTAGATTAAAAAAGTCTATATATTATTATTATTATTATTATTATTGTACAGAGTCACGTAAAAATGATTGCGTGTAATTAGCTATTGCATTTCAAAAAACACGATATTTATAAGAATGAGATTTAAAATGCATGTAGAGAGAGTGTGTGCCAGTGTTTTGATGTCTATAATATATACTAATGGGAATTCGAATAATTTTGTATATTTTTTATTCTTTTTTAATCCTATTTGTGGAAAAATGTCATAACCAGATATTGTTGTAGATTACATTGAACATCAGATTAAAGACATAAGATTTGTCTATTTGATCAATATATTGTTCATTCATTCACTATGAAGGACAAGATCGGTCTGTCTAAAGGGTTTTTAATAGATTGCGGTTAAACTAAAATTAAATACATAAATAGTTTTTTTCATGGATACATGGAAATGTATTATTTATTATTAGAAATTATTTATTATTAGAAAGTAAATTTAAATGTAATACCGCACACTAAATATTGACTTTTAAATAAATCTAAATGTTTTTAATATTTGTTGCAATATTAAAAAAACAATTTAATTTTAGTTTTACTGTGTCAACATCAGATTTATAAGAACAATTTTAAAGGATTTTTGTGTAAAAAGTGTATTAGTGCGCTTTTGAAATATCAAGTATATTTCGCTTTAGTTATAGTTCATTTATGTATTATTATAGTAACTAATCATTTGGTGGTGATAGTAATGTTATTCAAAACATAGCCATCGATAAAATAAATAAATAAATAAATAATTAAAAAAGACAGAATACACAAATGCCTGCATGTGATTAAATGAAACTCGCGGTAAGCAAATTTACAAATGAATGAAATAACAAAATTAAGTAATTTTAGTTAAGAACTCTTGAATGGAAAAATATCATATTCATGGCGTAATACAGTTCAAATTTAGAATACATCATTTAAAAAATGTTATACATCTTAAAAATATACGTGTATTGCACATTCAAATATAAAATGTTAGATTTAGGGGGAACTGGGGGACATTGATACAGCTTTTTTCAAAAAAAAATTTTGGTGTCTAGAAAGCCGAAATTTCAAGTTATTTTTCTATGTGATGTCAGTAAAACCTGTGTAGTGTGTTATAAAAATGTACAATCGTTGTTTTATATATTATTTTTGCATGTAATTTTAAAAAAATCAAAAAAAGTAATTTGTATCAATGTGCCCCATCCCCGGGGCCGATTGATACACTTTGTTAAGTCTGGGAAAAATGGAGACAAAATAACACCAATGCATATTTTTCATAGAAAAATAGTTAGCAAACCATTTTATATATATTTATAGACATTAAAATCGCACACAATTTATTTGTAAACGATATTAAAGCAATCAAAATGAAATGTATAATGACCTGATGTTCTGGCTGTTCCTTATCTGTTTGTTGGCTGTGGTAACTTTGTCATATCTGGCACATTAACCCCAGAAATATCTTCTTTCTTAGGAAAGGTGAAAAATTACCAGGTTTTCTGTTTATAAATCGGTTTACAAACAGAAAATAAAGGATAATTATATTAAAATTATGTTTATAATATAATTATCCTGTACTGTTCTGCAGCTTGTTTCTCTTACTTAACATTTCTCATGGCAATAATACTTTTTTATCTGGAGAATCGATATAAATTTGAGATTTGCAAGGCTGCTGTCCATTTCTTTTTTTTAATTCTATTAGCACTAGATATTGTGTAAGTTTATACGTCTTCTGTTTGCAAAAATACTATAAAATGTTCTAATATAAAGAAATTAGAGCTATTCCACTTCAATAAAAACTAATAGTAGAATTTTTGACGAAAAATAATTGAATTAAGGAGTGTATGGTAAAAAAAAATAATAAAAGGTAATGAAAAAATGAACTAGAAAAGGATTTAGGTTGTATCAATGTGCCCCGACAAAGAGTGTATCAATGTGCCCCACATAGTCATTTTGAATAAAATGAGTTGCAAATCCAACACTTCATAATTTATCTAACAATAAAAAATGAGGAACTGATAAAGAGTAGCTTTACTTGCCAGGGAGGGTATTCTTTTCGGTTGGAAATACTAGAACAGTTGTATAATACCATTTCAATTGTACAACTCAAATTTACTTTTGACCTACAAAAACAATTAATCACCCACCCCATTTCATCAAACTATTGAATCATGCCAAAACTTTCTGTATGTTGTTAATTTCACTAGTATCACCTTTTGGAGCTGTTGTGAAACTTCCTGTAATGACCCTGTGTGCTGTACAGGGGGTGTATCAATGTGCCCCAAGTATCAATGTACCCCAGTTCCCCCTACTTAAAACCACATCGATTAATTTAAGGAACAGACAATACTTTTGTTATTTTTTTGTGCAGTGTGACATGTTTGTTCTTTTTCTCAACTATGCAAAAGCATAAGCTGTTTTCATTGTTAATCCTACGTGGAAATGTTTAGTTAAATATACCGCTTAAAGCTTAATGAGATTAAAGTATAAAGATAAAAAAGAAAAGAAAATAACAGATTGATTTAGATGTCGTGATGATAATGAAAACAGGTATAAAAGATTAACTTCAGATTAGTGAAGCTAAGCTCTTATAAAATGAAATCTAAGTTTTTCATTCCTTTTTTTCCATATGAGTTTCAATTTTGAAATTCTCTCTTCATTACACTAATACTAGTTACTCTATTTTATTATTTTAAAAATAATATATATTTTTTAAAGTTCAAATAATATCAAAATTAACTATTTTAGTATTTTAAAAGTTTGACTATGTTACATTTTTATAATCAGCAACTGAAAGTGATATATTTTTCATTTATTAACTAAAAATACATGTATATAGTTATTATGTGATTCTATTTTATATATTTATAACAGCTGAATAAAAACGTTAAAAAATATCACATTAATATTGATTCGACTTGATTTATATTAGCCATACTCAATAAAAATATTTTTATTGTAAACATATATATAGCGAGTCTATGTTGAATAGAATTTGAAAAGTTAAAAGTTAGTGTCTTTTTATAACGAGAAAGCACAATTTTTAAATAGCAACGAATTCATTTTAGTGAATTATCTAGAACTCTTTGTGAATTTATATAAGTCGCTTCCACTTTTATGTTTAATTTTTCCGGTCATTTAAATTTGATTCATGACAAATAACATAAAATACCACATTTTTATCGATTTTTTTTTCAAATCACATGTGAGCTATAAGAATCATGGAAGAAAGGACAAAATAATCCGAGCGCTGCTTATAACTTCAGTACCTCATGGTCATAAAATATATCGTATTAATTCAAAGAATATGTTTTATGTATGTGGTATTGATTGTGTACTCATGCATATAGTTTAAGAGTATTTTGCCATAATGGGATATCTGCTCTATAAAATGTAACCTAATCTTTAAAAAGTTAAATAACAATGCAAAATTGTATTACATATTTAAAATCGGCATAACAAAAGTCATCGAATGCAAATATTTATCAGTTAAATACTATTTGTTAATAATAAATAATTTAGTAAAATGTTATTATTGTTAAAATAAATGCGTGTTTGATAAATGTAATAACCATACAATTTTTCATTTTAATATTATTTTATTTAGGTGACAATTCGGTCTAGTCAATGTTAATGATAAACAGATAAAACATGCACATTGCTTTATGTATAGGTAGATATACATATATTGTACATGTATAGATAGATATATTATATGACGATCTCAGAAGCTAAGGGGTACAAGTGACAAAATGTCGATTTGGAGTAAATTTAGTTTAAAAATAATTGGTGTTAAATTGGATAATCAATGAAAATTGACTAAATTGAAATAGGAAACATCTGCTTGTTGCATTCTAATCTTTGAACTCTCATTTCAATAACTGTTTACAAAAATAGAGTACAATTTTCTTTAAATGTATAATTAATCACTATTGTTTGTTTTTCTAAAAAAGTGGTTTATCTTTATAACTCCTCAAATAATAAGAAAATGGCCTATATTTCTTTACCTGAAATGAAAAAAAGCATATTTCCAGAAACCCTGTGCACTTAACTCAATTTTTTCAATTTTGTCACTTATATCCCTTGACTTCTGGAGTCCTCATATAATGTTTATAATGAATGTAAAATATATATTATATAATGTTTTAATCACGTGTGAGCTACAATAATCATGGGAAAAAAGACAATTTTATTTTCATCCTTGCGTGCCTATGTAATATTGTTTGAAATTTGTAAATTAAAAAAGTCCTTCCGGCAATGCCGGGAGGAAGAGGTAGCTTTCATATACTTATATATTTATTTATTTATTTTAAAGTAAGTTACATTGTTCAAAAATACTAAGCTCAAATTAGTGGAAATAATCTTTAAAAATTAGTGATTTTATAAGATTGAATACTAGTTTTTGTCAAGACTGAATATTAATAGGAATTTTTAGAAATTAGTCATCTTTTATTCAACCTGGTTTTATTTTAAGCGATTTAGAGAGTCACCAAATTCCACGATATCATAAAGTGTATGCCATTTTAAAGCAACATGATGGATCGTTCAGATCAGACCGTTTCAAAATGTCAGCCATAAGCAAAATTCAAAGTGCTATAACTCAATCATTTTTTAAGATATAGACAAAATAAAAAGTGTTCTGGAATCGTTGTTTTAAGTTTTAACAAGTAAAAGGAAAATATTTTTCAACTTTTAATTTTTTCGCATTTAATTTTAAATTTTAAATTTTTAAAAAAAATTAAAATGGCCACCATTTTGAAACAAAATAGTGGATGATGCTGGCCAATGAACTCGGTTGAGACATTTGTATGTAGTATGTACATACCAAGTTTCATTGAAATCGGTTCATAAATACGCGTGTTATCACGTGACAAAATCATATCGTTTCAAAATGTCAGCCATAAGAAAAATTCAAAGTGCTATAACTCAATCATTTTGTAAGATATAGACAAAATAAAAAGTGTTCTGGAATCGTTGTTTTAAGTTCTAACACGTAAAAGAAAAATATTTTTCAAATTTTGATTTTTTTCGCATTTAATTTTAAATTTTAAATTTTTAAAAAAATTTAAAATGGTCACCATTTTGAAACAAAATGGCGGATGATGCTGGCCAACGAACTCGGTCGAGACATTTGTATGTACTATGTACATATCAATTTCATTGAAATCCGTTCATAAATACGCGTGTTATTACTTGACAAAAATCAGATCGTTTTAAAATGTCAGCCATAAGAAAAATTCAAAGTGCTATAACTCAATCATTTTTTAAGATATTGACAAAATAAAAAGTGTTCTGGAATCTTTGTTTTAAGTTCTAAGAGAAAAATATGTTTCAAATTTTAATATTTTCGAATTTAATTTTAAATTTTAAATTTTTTAAAAAATTTAAAATGGCCGCCATTTTGAAACAAAATGGCGGATGATGCTGGCCAACGAACTCGGTCGAGACATTTGTATGTACTATGTACATACCAATTTTCATTCAAATCGGTTCATAAATACGTTAGTTATCGCATGACAAAAATCAGATATATATATATATATATATATATATGGTTATATATATATATATATATATATATATATATGTCAACATTTGAACGGAGGGTGGTTTTGGGGTCTGGGGGTCATGATCGGTGAAAATATACCAAAATTTTCCGGAAGTGCTTTCCTCCGGACGGCTGCAATAGGTAGCTTTTTACTTTTTGTAATGAAAGCTACCTAAAAGAAATCTGTGCGCTGTTTACAATTTCAGCACCTAATGTTCGTAAATATACCGTATTAATTCAAGAAAGCTTAAAAAAATTAAATAACTATCCATAATTATACTGTATATTTATAAACATCATAATAAAAGACGTCGAATGCAATTTTTTATCATCTAAATACTATTACTTTATAATAAATAATTTAGCAAAACGTATCCAATCATTGTTAGAAAAATACATGCTACATATGTAATAACTATACAAATTTTCAGTTTAATACTATTTAATTTAGGTGACAATTCGGTCCAGTAAATTTTAATGACACAGATGTAACATGCATATATGTTTTTCTTTAAATATATATTTTTTAATGTATATAATGTTTACATGCAACCGAAGTTGATGATATAATTCACTTAGCTAGAGATAATAAGAACATAGTTATAAATATATGTATAACACATTTTTTTCGATATCTTTGTATTTATATAGCAATTCAATGAAACCAGTGTAACATGTGTATGTAAACTTTGAATAAAATACTTAAAAACACTATTCATTAATTATTAAAAGGGTTATTACAGACAAGTAATAAAACTTGCTTTTTTCAACATTACAAAAATTGCGCACCGCACCAATTGTATAAAAATCAACTTTTTTTTTCCTTATTTGTGAAACATGAAATTGCATGTTCATAGTATGATGCTTTACATTACTTTTAAAAAAATCCATTTTATTTTTGATATTGTATCATGTATTTTTAAAAAGTAAAAGTCAGCTTTAGACTTTTATCTTACGCCATAAACATTGTTGCTGATATATAAACTGATGTCAGAAGATTTAATTAAAAAACTTTGGTTAGAAACACCATTAAAAATATCGATAAAGAGGATGCTATTGAATCCTTAGGATCACCAATAGTTACGAAGGCGCACGTGATATGAAGACAAACACAGAATGCGGAGAAACAAATAAAAATCGGAATATTACGAAAGAGCAGTAAAAGCATTCATAAACATTTAAGATAGGAAGAGAGAAAGAACAGTTATGTGGATAAAATGATGTTGGGAACAGTTTAAAAGAAATTGGAGGACATAAACAAGAACATACAAGGGTGAATTCAGTGTTCTCGCTGGTATTTGACCAACGTTAGTAATTTAGCTAAATAAAAATAAAAAAACATTCGCCAAATGAAAAATGAAGTTGCAAAATAAATTCGACCTGTAGGACAAAAAAAATTCTCTTTAATCCTTTAATAAACCCCTCTTTTTCCAATATGTTCTAAAATAAATTTTTATAACTGCTTCAACGATTGTTATTAATCTATTTTAATTACCCGCTATAAATGTATTAAAATATGTATATATTAAAAATATGTATGTATGCCTAAATACGAAAAACGAAAATGAAAAGAAAGAAAAAACAAAAATTGAGCACTGGTAATTTGGCGAATCTAATCGCTTGTTTACTCGCCAAAGGAAGAATTTAGTCGCAGTTTGGCGCAATGGCGAAAAAAAAACCAATGACTCTGGGTGAATTACATATGAAGAAGAATTTTTACTGATAGGCATAAAAATTATCGCGAAAATGGTCAAATCTCTGGGCATGGTATACAGATATGTCATATGACTATCTACGTGCTGGCATGTGCCATTCTCTCCGTTCCTCAGTCGGTATCACGATGAATGAGCCAGAGGTTAATTCTCAATTTTGTGCAAAGCATTATTGCTAAGTTTCTCACACATGAAGGCGCTAAGCCACCTGAAATCTTATGAAAACTTAAAAAAATATCTAGAAGACATGCCTCAAGAAAATCCATGTGCATGACTGCCACAGTAAGTTTGTGAAAGGACGAAGAGAAATTGAAATCGTACCCTACGTCAGCTGGCCTCAAACAAGTTTGAGTGGGAAACACTGGCGCTGTTGTGGGCGTTGCTCATTACTGAAAATTACTGGACGAAACAAAATCAGAGAAATGATTCGGTTCCAGGACAATGCCCATTCCCATACAGACTGATTGACTCGCGAAGAATTTTAATAAATGCAATGGACGATACTGGAACACGCCCTTCTCCCACACTTCTATAGTTCTGACTTATTTTCAGATAATTATCACATTTCGGACATTTAAAAGAAGCCTTCAAAATTTTATTTTAATTAATAACTGCTATTTTCCACATAAATATGGTTCTTGTTATTGTTAGTGAAAATTTTAAGAATATATATTAAATGCAAAAAAACTATTAGTTTTCTACTGAAATATGCATATTTATGTATTCCTAATTCAATTTTAGTGTATTGCGGGTTGTGCATAAATCGTAGATGTTATATACAGGGCGTTTCGCTACCAGACCGACAAACTTTGAGGGATGATAGTACACATGAAGACAAACATTATTAAATAGGAAACCATGGGGCGCAAACGTCTTCTGTAGGAGCTAGGGACCATTAAAGTTTAGGGTCCAAAACTTTAAACGATGATAGAAAACGGAAAAAAGGGTCGATTTGTTTGCGGTTTTCACTAAAATCATTCTTTATATTACGATTTCTTTAGTAATTTTTTTTTAAAGTTACTTTCAAAAATTATCGATAGAGGGCGCTTTAGACTTTAGAGTATTAAACAACTACTTTTTACCGTTATTTTTTGCATGGTGTTGAAATTATTCTAAAGTTTAAACTTTAACTTAAATTTTAAGCCCACAATCTCAAACATTGGGGTGGGGTAACTTAGAAAAATTGAGTTGTGAACAGAGGGGGAGATTTTAAGCGCTCATAAACATTAGACAAACGAATCGATTTTATTGCGGTTTGCGTGAAAATAATTTGCTTGGTAATTATTTTATTCAAAATGACGCACAGCTTTGGTGTCCTCTTTTTTTGATAGAGGGCGCTTCTGACACATATCCGACTTTTCGATGGCATTACCCCTGGATGTTTTACTACCAGAGCAACTTATTTCCAGGAAGTGTTAGGGACACAAAGATGACTCGGAATCACATAGGAATGTAACGTTGGAAATGCCTTTTTTGAGAGTTAAGGTTAAAGGAAGCAGAAAAGATAGCAACAGGAACAGCTGAGAAAGAGAAACACGTTATTGTGACAGAAAACAGTTTATTTAAAGGTTTTACCACAAAAGGTGTTCGAAATTACAATCAGAAGTAGTCCGGCAAGTTTAACAGCGACGGTAGATGGCGCCGCGGTTTTCTTGCGGTAGATGGCTCTAAACGGTAATGCATGTGAACAGCGATCACTTTGAAGTGATCATTCGCGAACCCACTCCAAAGGTAGCAGAATTAAGTACTTGAAAGATGAGCAACCCGATGGGGCTACTCCACATTTTACATATGACGTTTGCCGACACTTCAAAGTAACATCTGGGCAACGGAGGATAGATCGTAGTGGCCTGCCAAATCGCCAGATCTATCATGTATCGACTTCTTCTGCTGGGGTCAAATGAAAAGTTCGGTGTATGAGACTCCAGTACCATGAGTTAAAGACCTCGCATCTGGTATTTCTGTAGCTTGCCAGAAAGCTATCAGAGATGCCAGGAATCTTTCAAAGAGTGAGGAATTCCATGCGACGCCGCTGACAAGCATGCCGAACTACTTCTGGTTGTAATTTCGAACACCTAATGTTGTAAAACATTTAAATAATCTGCTTTCTGTCACATTAACGTGTTGCTCTTTCTCTGCTGTTTCTGTTGCCTTTTTTTCTCTGCTTACTTTAACCGTAACTCGCAAAAGAGACATTTTCAACGTTACATTCCTATGTAATTCCGAATCATCTCTGCACCCCTAACACTTCCTGGAAGTATGTTGGTTTGGTAGTAAAACACCCAGGAGTAATGCCATTGAAATGTCGGAGATGTGTCGGAAGCACCCTGTATCAAAAAATGAGGACACCAAAGCTGTACGTCGTTTTGAATAAAATAGCTACCAAGAGAATGATCTACACGCAAACCGCAATAAAATCAATTTGTTTGTCCAATTTTTATGAGCGTTTAAAATATACCCCTTTGTTCACAGTTAAATTTTCGCTAGTTCCCCGATCTGAATGTTTTCGATTTTGAACTTTAAATTTAAGTTAAATTCTAAACTTTAGAATAATTTCAACCCCATGCAGAAAATAACGGTAAAAAGTAGTTGTTCGTTACTCTAAAGTCTAAAGCGCCCTCTATCGATAATTTTTGAAAGTAACCTTTAAATTATTTTCCTAAAGAAATCTTAATATAAAGAATGATTTTAGTGAAAACCGCAAACGAATCGACCCTTTTTTCCGTTTTCTATCATCGTTTAAAGTTTTGGACCCTAAACTTCAATGGCCTCTAGCTCCTACAGAAGACGTTTGCGGCCCATGTTTCCTATTTAATAATGTTTGTCTTCATGTGTACTATCATCCGTCAAAGTTTGTCGGTCTGGTAGCGAAACACCCTGTATAATGATTCATAAGTGACATTGCAAGTATTTGCTGTGAATTGCGTAAAATGTAGTTTTAACCGTGCTATGTAAAGTGGCTTGGTGTAATAACGCTAGGCGGGGTAATAATGCCAAGTGCTAGTATTTGCATAATTATGAAATAATCTGGTAAATGACACCCATGTGCTCTGCGTAGAAGGGTTTTGAGTCATATAAATCGCAAAAAACAGCTTCAAGTTAATTTGTTCCGTTTGTAGGTCTTATTGCTTTTACAAGCAACTAAAATTAACGCTTGATCTAAAATTTGCGAGATACGTTTTGTGTTGTGAAGACTATTTTTTATCTGGAAATACTTTGTTTATTATATAAATTTGTAGTGCATTTCATGTACTTTCAAAATGTAGAAGATTTTGGATATCCTCTCGAGATAATTTGTAGTTTAAAATGTACTGCGCAATAACTATACCGGGGTAATAACGCCAATCCTTGGCATTAATACCCCGGTTGATTCCCAACAATGGCCGAGCTACTTCCTTAATACTGATTCAAATAAACACAGTTAAGACTGTACAATGTTTCTAATAATTCTGTTTAAACGTCCTTTTATAAGTAAAAAAGAAGCTCACAGTCTGATATTCTTTTTTCTCCTCCTCCCCCCCCCCCACACACCACACCTTTATTTTTCTTACAATTTCACAAAAAGTTTAACATTTTCAATAGCTTAGAATGCAGTTTGTCAATTTCTAAGTTTGTAGAGTTTGTATTTTTAGAATTGGACAATCTACATGCCATTATTCCATCTTATTTCATAGTTTTGTTTGCATGGCGTTAGTACCCATATAGGTGGGTAATAACGCGAAATGGCATTAGTCAAGAAATCACGCCATTACATTTTATGAATACATATCTGCTAAATTATTGTTTTTTATATAGATAGTCAATGAGTTGCTGTATCAAATCATATATTTGTTTGAAAAATGCAATCTAAATCTGAGACGTGAAAATTGGTAGATCCTTAACGTGGCGTTATTACCCCAGGTACTTTATAATACAGTTAAACTGATGATATATTCGTAGGATATATATAAAGTCATTGCAATGCTAAAATTTTTTGTATGCAGTAAGATATAGATGGCTTTTGTTGAACAACATTTCTAATTCTATTCTGTGTTTTCCAGAAAAAGCGAAATTAAAAAAATATATATAATATATAAAAATTCTCTAGTCACAGAGCTGAACAAACAAATTCGTATTCAGTTCCAAGTTTAAAGAGGATTTTCTGATATAGTGTTTTAATCAAATTGTGTTTTATGTTTTAAAGCTCAACAGATTTTTTTATGGGCTCAACAGATTTTTTTATATGGTGTTGATATGATATGAGTAACTTTATACAGAGAAAAAAAAATCAATGTATTTTACAGGTTGCAATTCTCACAGTTGCATTATGAGTTTCGTAGCTAAATGAAATTTCGGTTTCAGCATGTTGCACATACAAAAATGCTATATCTTATGTAAAACTTTGTAAGGCAAATCGCATGCATTACCGTGCGTAGGGAATAAATACTTTTTTATTTATGTCATCTTTATTTTTCTAAATTGCTTCTTCAGGTACATCATTTCACTTTATAAAAAAAAGGATGTTTTCTCTTAGTAATCTGATAAAGTTGGAAACGTTCGATAATACATGTATAATACACGTATTTATTATTATATAACTTAAATAAAATTAATTTGTATATGTATATGTATATATACACATATATTTTGACTTCTCTTAAAAAATTATGAATCATCCAAATTATTTATATTTATTTTAATGTTAAAGAAATAGCGAACACGTTAACGCTTTTAATTTAAATAAGTAAACAAATATTATTCTAAAATTCTTTAAAAGGCATGTTTTATAATAAAATAAACTTCTTTTTCTATTCATTAAAGAAACATAACTTTCCATTAAAAAATCCTGCATAAAAATATATACATTGACTAAAATATTTTAAGTTTTATATTGTATTGGATAAATAGAATATAATTCGCAAAATTCATTCATTATAAATTCTATATGTGTGTATTTAAATTTGGAAATCGGAAGAAACTATCTTATATTTTTATTTGCGTTCATTATCGAAAAACAGGTCGTTATCACCATAGATATTTATGGTTTAAATAAAATTTCCAGTTTTAAATAACAAGATAATTTTTTGCAGTTTTTATAAAATACTAGAGAGAAGTGTCGATTTAATTTAATGCTTGAAAATAAAAGAAATACTAATTGTTTTTTTATGACTGCATAATTTTACATTTACATACAATATTTTACTAGAACCGAGCACACTAGCGAAAAAAAGAAGGGTTTGTGATATGTGAAGGGCTTTTTTTATTATTTGAAAAGTCATTCAAATTATGTCTCTATTATTATTTCTGAAAGTGGTATTTCTTTTGTTCATCATACCAGTTTTGTGCTCATAAAAATTTATATGTAGAATACTTTAATTAAACCTATATTTATGTATTTTTGCAAAAAAGAGATTCCTGGAAATATATTAGATTAAGTTTGAATGATTTATTTAGAATTAACCTCAATTTAAAAAAACAAAAAAAAAAAGTTTGCTCCAGTGAGCGGTAAATTGTTCCGTTAGCAATCGGTCAAAGATCGGGTCGTTATAATATATGAGGATGATTTCTGAAGGAGCTCCAAATGGAAATAGAGCATTAATACCTTAATATATGCACGAAGAACCGCCTAGGAACAATCATGCCTCACTCGGAATTTGGATCCAGTCCTATTTTCTTAGAAGGTATACATATTAGGCATTATGCTATCAAGAAAAAAAACTACACTATTTCTACACAACATAGTAAAATTTATGGAATAATCGAGCGGGAAAAGCTATTATTATTAAAATGGTCCTATATAAATTGATTAATTTCTTAATTCGAATAATTTATTTTACACTCTCACTATTAACTAATTCAAAAGTCAGATATCATGACTTTTGAAATTAAGCTAATTCCATAGAGTATAATTGTAATCAAAATATTGGTCAACACTGAATAAGATAATACCCTGTAAATGCAGTACATATCACTCAAGGTTAGGTCAACTCAAGGTGACCGATCATCTTGAGTGTTGTGAAACCAGTGACAAAACTCAAGGTTACCGGACACTTGAGATTTTTCACATTTTGCTATATATCTAGAAAAAAAAGATTCTGAAACGCCAGATGTGAAAAACAGAATAATACAGGCCATATATTTCCAAAATGGTTTTTTTTTTCCGAAACCCTAACGCAGACCCTTAACAAATTGAAAAAGAATGAGTTTTATTTGAATAACCCTGTAAAAGCTAACGAAGCAAAAGCATTCAAATTGTAGATTATGCTTAAATAGCTTATTGTTATAAGTTCAATTTTAGGAGGCTAACATGTATACTCGTAGAACCAAATTTTACCGTTTCTTTTTTGCTTATAAGTTGCAGACGTCTTATTATATATATATATATATATATATATATATATATGTGTGTGTGTGTGTGTATATAATAAAACGTCTGCAACGTCTATATATATGTTATTTTCAGAATATATATATACGTTATATGTTATATATATGTTATTTATATATATGTTATTTTCAGAAAACATGGCAAACAACCTTGTACTCTATATCTTATAGTTGAAATTTAAAAATATTAAAAATTGTATGAATAATGTGTAGATTTACTAAATTTTTTTGCACTGCGCATGCATGAAAACAACCAAAATATAATTTGCATATTGTGTTAGCTAAATATATAGAGCAAATTCTGAAAGTTATTGTTGATAGAATAAACTCAAAATTGGCTGTTCTCAAAAGGAGTAAAAGAGATGCAGGATTGTATCTAAATACAGTAGTACGTGCTATATTATGTATGCTGTATTGACACTAATAATGGATATATGGACACATTTACTTAGAAGATGTATAAAATTTCTTTTATTTACTTCCACATTAAATCTTATCTGAAACGGGATACCACATTTTAATAAAAAAGTATATGAAAACATGATTCGTTTACCTTGGGAACAGATAAAACAGTTTTTATGCATCTTCTAAATGAACTATCTCATTTTCTATTAAAACGGATTTGATCCACTATTGTTGTGACTCACTTATATGTACTCAGAAAAATATTATAAACTAATGATCACTAAATCTACAGTAATAGTAAACATGAGAGGAAAAGCATTCAATGACTTATACTACACTGTTCAAAATATATGGAAAGTTTGACCAGAGACAGATTTTCAATAAAAATCTCTCCCTCCTTCACAAGCAATGTACTGTTTTCGCCTTGTAATGGTGTCGACCACGCGATCCAATGAATAATTTTGAAGTGGATTTTTTATGAGTAGATATAGACAAGAAGCGTTCATATCGCCTGTTTAAATCTGAAATCCTGATGACGACTAGAAACGTAACAGAAAGTGCTTGATTCCTTACATGAATAAAATGTATTAATCGTATTTTACGTAGTTGACAATTTGTGGTTTTACGATAATTCTTTTAATGTATCTTTCATTTAGTATAAGATACTGGGTGTCCGAAAAATGACTGATGGATTTTAAAATTCAATAACTTGCAAACAGTGACAGCTATTTAAAAAAATTGCAGGAAGGTTATGTTTTTTTTTTACTGTAATTCTTGATTTTTGTTCGGATTACAAACAATATATGGCACTAACGGCGATTGGCGCTCAGTTGACGCCGAAACTAACGTCACTCACCATTGATGCAAAGGAAGGAGATTAAGGCTATGCAGTGTGTCTCATTCGCTTGTACAATCTTGCTTTCATGCTTTACTGAACTCATTCAGTATGTTTTCAATGGAATGCGTTGTTGGCATGGAATTAACAGATTCTTTGATAGTGGAATTTAGCGTTCAGAACTGGGCATAAATTTCGCAAACAGTATTCGAGTTTGCAGGAGATTTTGCAGATGTGAAGTTTTATTTTCCAGGATTAAATTACTTTTTACGGCATAATTTAAAGTATATTTTATGCATCGTATTTTGAAACTAGGAGATAATTTTTTTTTTCTTATTCGATTAAAAGTTTTATAATTTTTGTTACATTCTAAGAAATTTTAGATCTTTCAACTAAATTTTGAAAAATTCCAACAAAAAATTTAGGATTTTTATAACTTAGTTTAAAATTTTGGAAATTTTAACTAAATGTGTAAATTGGTTCGATAAAATTTCTATAAATACTCAAAAATGTAAATTAGTCTTCAAACTCGAATTCAGTTCGTTATATTCATGCCCAATTCCAAACACTGTATTTTTCTACGGAAAATTTTGTTATTTCCATGTCAACAACACTTTACAATGAAATCATATCGAATGAGTTCAGAATCGAGCCCTAAGAGCAAGATTGTAGCAACACAGTAAAAAATTTGACTCTTTTGCTGCGTCGTCACTCCACCGATTTTATATAAAACGATTACTTCACCCTATTATGGAACATTCTCATGGGTCAAAAGAGAGATATTCTATAAAAGTCGTGGATTGACGAAGCAGCAAAAGGGTAATTTTTTACAGATATCTTCACCTACACTGTTAAAAATTTGAAACTTTTGCTGCATCGTCACTCAACTGCTAATATAGAATATCTCTATTTTAAACAATGAATCGGGGCCTGAGAACAAGATTGTTTTGGCTAATGAGACGAATTCCATATCCTTAATCTCCTTCTTTTGCATCAATGCTGAATGACGTCAGTTTCGGCGTCGACTGAGTGAAAATCGCTGTCAGTGCCATCTATTGTTTGAAATTTGAACTAAAATCAAGAATCATGCTAAAAAATCTCCTGATATCATACATAACCCTCCTGCAAAAATTTTTTCAATAGCTGACATCGTTTGCAAGTTATTGAATTTTAAAATCCATCAGTCATTTTTGGAACACCCGGTATATACTCGAGAGTGAATACACTATTATAAATATATTGATTCTAAATATTTTAAGACATTTCTTTCATAAGAAGTTTTCTATAAATTCAAAGGAATCCACGCAGAATAAACATATTATTTTAGAACAGGAGTATTGTTATCTAACGGAATAGAAAGACCAATACACGAAAAATTGCATCTGAGACATCACAAAATAAAAGATTTCAAATCAATTTCAGGTACAGCTTTGAGCAGATACTAACTATTATTCTTTACTTCTATCTACAAAGCTCTAACAAAATATAGGATTACAAATAGCTTCAAAAGAACTTCCTTGAAGGAAAACTAAAATCAATTTAATAAGATTATTTGAAATATCTTAGGAGATGTTTAAAGCGATTGAACCAAAAAACACACATTTTAGACTTTTTCACATATCAGAACTAAAATATAGTTGCATCAGTAGATATTGACGGCAAATATCTCTCTTTTTACTGTATATTGATGTACATAGAGAAATATCGAATTAAAAATATTCCACCATATTTTTGTTACCTTTCTTAATATTATAATATACGATTTTGTTTCCGAATAAAATATTACTACTTTGATTTTTTTTCTATTGTGTCATATTTTATTAGATCGATAATTTTATCGGGAATTATCTTAGGAAAATGTAAAAAAAAAAATTAAAAAGGTAATATGTATAACGGGAACAGGGAGTAATAAACATTGTCTTCTCCATAGACATTACTACTTATTATAAATATAACTTGAGAAATGTTTCTTTTCACAATATATATTTTAATTTAGTACATTTTTTATTTACACCTAACTTTGTGTTTAAGTGCAAAGAGTTGTACTTAATATTTATAAAAGTTTTTGACAATAATTTCTATAAAAAGACATTTATTCATAGTATTATTTAGCTAATACCGACTATCTATCTCATACGATGGCGCAAATAACTTAATGTAAAGCTGAAGCGTCATTATCAAATTAAACCATAGAATAATACTGCAGATTTAATTTGTGTATATTCTGTCTATAAATATATATCTTTAAATTTTGAAATAAATTTTTCGAGTAAACGTTACATAATCATTCTATTGATAAAACTAAAACAATTGACATTTATAAAAGTGTAAAGTTTCATATATATATATATATGTATATATATATATATAAATACTCAAAATTTATGTCAGCCACATCATTCAGTTCCGTGTAATAATAGGGATTTTCATATAAATTAAAGAATCGAAGTCTTAAGACATTCCACATTTCAGGATCTGAAAAGCTTATTTGTTAGAATTTCTTATTTTGATTTAAAAGAATTATTATTTTGAAAAAGTTAATTTAACTTGTAAGTGTTACATTTTACCCATTTATTTCAAAAAACTCTTATTAAAGACGTACAAGACGATTACATTTGTTAAAAGAGAGCATTCAATAAATGCAAATACGAATTTTAACAGAAAATGCTCTTTTTTTTAATTTTATATATTTATTCATTTATTTGTTTAATTCTTTTTTTAATATAATGACATGAGAAGGAAATTGAATACAAAATACTTTAAACATTTGAGAGATATTTTCCTTTAAATGTGTATTAATGAAAAAATTACATATCTGCTGTATGTATGTATATAAAAAAACCCACAAACTTTTAATGCGAGTGTTGTTAGTTTTACCGGAGATAAGTCGTGGAATTATTATGTTTAAAAAATCCATTAAAGAGTGGTTTTTTTTTCTTTTAAATCACCATAGAAAAAAATTGGACTCTTCATAATTTTTTTTTTACCCAAATTTGCTATTATAATATCATTCCTTGTCCAAAGTAATATAAATTTCCTTGCGTCGTTTTACTCGTGAAATTTCGATGTCTTCTAATTTTGTTAACTTGTGAAATATGTGTATTGATTTTTCTTGCAATTTATCGTTACTATAAAAGTATAAAAAATAATGTGAATGAATTTTATTTTCACGATCTGTGGTTGGATGTACAATCAATGACAGACTTCTGCATATCAGATAAAAACAGAGCTGGACATTAGTTTAAAATTGAATTTAACACGCTATAAACATTCCTCTCTTAGTCGGAACTCGAACTTAGCATCTTTAATTTAATTTTTAGAGTCCTAACCAAGAGTGAAACGTATTGTTCGATGACCAATACACACAGATGCATATGTTATTGGTACTATTGAAAAAGGTATTATATTTTTAGGTGTTTGTCTTATTAAGTGGCTAAATGTGTAAACAATTGTTTAGAAAATGAAAATATCTGAGGTAGATATTATTTGGGAACTGTCAAGTTTAAGATTGAATTAAAATAATTACTGTTTCTACATAGAATGATTATTGTAAAAGAAAATATTCAGATTCCATTACAAGATATTCTTCTTAGCAATGTACATTCAAATATTTTCTTTTTTATTCACGCAAATTTAAAAACAACACTTAAGGATATTCGTCAAGAAATACTGTGTAGCAACTGAAAAGGTAAGAGGCTATAAAAATTACAAACAAGTTAAATAAAGCGTCTGTTAAACAAGTTAAACTAGAGGTAATTAAAACACCAATGTGTTTAATTTAGACAAGTTTTGTTAACGACATTAAAAAATCATTTACAATTAGCTTTGTATGATTTTTCGTCCACAGGTACTTCGGTGTTCCTAAAATAGCCACTTGCTGACCTTCCCAAAGTAAAGTTTGTACCTAACAGAAAAATCCAGCCATTTACAAATCTATGTGATTTAGGATATTTTCTATAATTTTCACACTTGTAAGATTCACCCCTAAGATAATTATTTTTTCATAATTCTAGTTTCAGTATATGGAGAAATAGAATAGGGAATGGAAGACCTATTTTTCCATTATATTTTCAATTCTATGTTTTAAAATATAATATATACGATTAAAAATGTTATTGTGAATTTAGAGTTACGAAGTCTTCATATGATACATAAAATTTTCTTTTATATCCCTCCAAGCGTCTTGCAAATGGGTAAAATTGTAATGTTGTTTTCTCTGCATTTTGTTTTAAATGCAAATAAAATATGATTCTTTCAATATTACATAAAAAAATCTTATTTAGGAATATAAATGTAATCCTTGAGAGTTTTAATCATTCTTCAATACTTTGAAAATTCATTAAATTTATAGAATTATAATATCTTAAACATTGCTTATAGTGCAGTGAAATCTGGAGCTTAGTGTACGGAATATTACGGGACAAACGCTTAGAGGGATATATAACTTCATTCATGCACTCAAAATTTTGTGAAACATACTTGTGAATGTCTAATAGTATATAATCATATTTGTCAATTGTCTTTATAAATATATTAAGTTTAAACTTTTCACGCTCCGTTTTTTTTGAGAAAAAAAGCCCTGGCAGACGGCAGACAGACGGACGATTGATTTTATATGCATTTTTTAATTATTAAATTTTAATAAAAATACATGGTGCTTCTAAATGAATATCGGAGTTTTAGCGCTTGAAAATATTTATAAAATAAAACTTAAAAATATAATACATGCATAAAATGAAGTAGCACCTCAACCAGTTTAACTTACAACTGTTCAATGTGAGTAGCTTTCGTGACACGACATCCATCAATTCGATAGCTTAGATATTCCCAAACATTGCTTAGTATTTGTGGGATCATTGTTGCAACATCTTCAATTGTCAGCAGGAAGTAGTGGCACACACACACGATCCTTTATGAACCCCCATAGGTAGAATTCACATGGTGTGAGATCATGTAAGTATCTGAACTTCTTTGCTAATCAACGTTTGGAAAGAACTGAGCTATGGATTTGATGTGTGCGTGTGACAAAAGATGCTGTAATTGAACACTTGTAAACTTGTAGCTAAAAATATTCGAGTAGTTTTTTTCGTTGTATGTATTAATCTTAAGTTTTATGTAAAAAATACTACTAAGCGTTAAATCTCCGATATTTATTTAGAACACATCGTTATTACAAAGTAAATTTTGTATTCGTTTGTGCAGTCCTTTGAAAAGTGTAATTAACGAAAAAGATAAAAACTCAAAATGCATTCACATTTAATAGTTTCGAAATAGCATTTACTATATACATACATACATATATATATATATATATATATATGTGTGTGTGTGTGTGTGTGTGTGTGTGTGTACTGTTCCAATAAATGAACAACTATGTATAGATAAATAGTATGTATATTCAATATCTGGTGAAGGACTTTTTAGTTGCTATTTTTCGTTTGTCCAAAAGTTATTTTTCTTGTTATAAAATAAAGTAGGCATCAAAATAGTACTTCTGCGCCATCAATCATCCAAGATCGATATTGACAGTTACACTATCCTGATACAGAAATGCACAGAGCGTAAAATTAATCTCTTTGTGTAATAGATGAATATCCGCATGACAGAATCGATTTTCATATGAAAGAACTTAATATTAATAACCTCGGAATTTGTTGGTCATGATTCTTTATAATTATGTTGATAAAATGGAATTTTTCCGAAATTATACTACTGAATAGCAGCAGAAATAGTATAGGTTATCGAAATGTATATTTTTTTAAAGTAAAGTCAAAATTTTTGTATAATACTAATAATTTAATTCATTTAATGCTGTCATTCCTTAAATGTCACACATTTAATGAATGTACAAGTTTTAATGGATAATTTATTTTATACTGAATACATTTTCGTCTTAATAATACTGCACTTTATTAATGCCATAATATTATAAATATGAGTATAAATCAGTGTCAATAAAACTTCAAAACATTGCAGTAAGATAGATGTCTTTTGTTTAGGCGTACATACATTTTAGCATATGGCTTTTACAAGTAAAGGCTAGAACAAAGTTACATATATGATTTCTCAAATAAAAAGAATGTAAATTTATTTTTTTAATAAAAAACATGACCACTTTGTTATTTTAGAAATTAAAGCAGTTCAGAGAAGTAAAAAATTACTCGTTAACTTAAAAAACCTTTACATGACAGACTGAAGGTTTTCAATTAGTAATTCTTAAAGTTCAATGAAGATAAAATGTATACAGTAAGATACAGCCTGAATTCCACTTAAATGTGCACATTATAATTTAAAAAATTCAAATAAAATATATTCCTTATATTTCAGAATCGACTATAATATATTTACGCATTTGAACATGATCGATAAATGAGTAAATCAGAACCAAGGTAAAGGTGGGTTCGATATGAAAGCAAATGCATGATCAGGAAGTAGGAGATTTCATCTTTTGGTGACTTACCATTTTAGTCAGTAGCAGTTTTTTAATCGAAACAGTGTATTGTTAAATAAAAAAATCCTTAAAAAATATTTTTTGTTAAATCTATTTATTCATTAAATTTCAAAACTATTACAATTATTAATTGTTTATAAAACTAATTCATCAAATCCTTCTTTAAAAACTATTACATGAACTATATAATAATTACTACATACTAAATGCATATATGTATGTATATATATGTATATATATATATATATACAGGGTGATTCCAAATTTTCTTTACAATAAAAGAGGGGTGATAGTACACATCAAGACAAACAATATTAAATAGGAGACTAAGGGTCCAAAACGTTTTCTTAAGGAGATAGCCGCCATTAAAGTTTAGGAACCAAAATTTCAAATAAACATAAAAAACGGAAAAATAGGTCGATTGATTTGCGGTTTTCACTAAAATTATTCTTTATGTCGGCATTTTCTTGAAATTAAATTATAAAGATAAATTTCAAAAAATGCCGATAGAGGGCGCTTTAGACTTTGGAGTAACGAACAACTATTTTTTGCCGGTATCTTTTGCATCTCATTAAATGTTTTCGTAAGCTTAGACTCAAACTTAAATTTTGAGCTCAAAATCTGTAGTTGGGAGTACTTAAGTAACACAAACTGAGCTGTGTTCAGAGGGTTCAAATTTCAAATGATTATAAAAAACGGAAAAATTCGTCGATTGATTTGCGGTTTTCACTAAAACAATTTCTTATTTAGGAAGTTTCGTGAAAATAAATTATAAAGATAAATTTCAAAAAATGCCGATAGAAGGCGCTTTAGACTTTGGAGTAACGAAACACTCTTTTTGGCGTTATTTTTTGTATCTTATTAAATGCTTTCGTAAGCTTAGACTTGAATTTAAATTTTGAGCTCAAAATCTGAATAGCTGGGAGTGGTTAAGTACACAAACTTAGCTGTTTTCAGAGGATTTAAATTTCAAATAATTGTAAAAAACGGAAAAATTGGTCGATTCGTTTGCGGTTTTTGCTAAAACTAATTTTTAAATCAGCAGTTTTCTTGATCAATCAGTGTTTTCTTGAAAATAATTTTTAAAGATAAATTTCACAAAATGCCGATAGAGGGCGCCTTAGACTTTGGAGTAACTATTTTTAACTGTTATTTTTTTTAATCTCATTAAATGCTTTCAAATGCATAAACTTAAATTTTGGGCTGAAATTCTGAATCGTTGGGAGTGTTTAAGTAGCAAAAAATTGAATTGTGTTGGAGGAGGAAAGAGGGTTAAATTTCAACTCCTGAACACACGTTTGCGCTTCTTAACTCCTCATAACGATTCAGGATTTGAGCTCAAAATTTAAGTTTAAATCTAAGCTTCCGAGAACATTTAAAATGCTTTTGCAAGCATTTAATTAGAACCAAAAAATAATGGTTAAAATGAATTGTTGGTTACTCTGAAGTTTAAGGCGCCCTCTGACGGAATTTTTTGAGATTTATCTTTAAAAATTATTTTCAAGAAGATACTGACTTAAAGAATAGTTTTATTTTAAACCGCAAACGAATCGACCAATTTTTCCATTTTCTATAATTACTTTAAATTTGAACCTCTCCCTCCCCCTTGAACACAGTTCAGTTTGTGCAACTTAACCACTCCCTACTATTCAGATTTTGAGCTCAAAATTTAAGTTTAAATCTAAGCTTCCGAAATCATTTAAAGAGATGCAAACAATAACGGCAAAAAATAGTTGTTCGTTACTCCAAAGTCTAAAGCGCCCTCTATCGGCATTTTTTGAAATTTATCTTTATAATTTATTTTCACGAAAATACTTAAATAAAGAATAGTTTTAGTGAAAACCGCAAATCAATCGACCAATTTTTCCGTTTTTTATAATCATTTGAAATTTGAACCCTCTGAACACAGCTCAGTTTGTGTTACTTAACCACTCCCAACTACAGATTTTGAGCTCAAAATTTAAGTTTGAGTCTAAGCTTACGAAAACATTTAAAGAGATGCAAAAAATACCGGCAAAAAATAGTTGTTCGTTACTCCAAAGTCTAAAGCGCCCTCTATCGGCATTTTTTGAAATTTATCTTTATAATTTAATTTCAAGAAAATGCCGACATAAAGAATAATTTTAGTGAAAACCGCAAATCAATCGACCTATTTTTCCGTTTTTTTATGTTTATTTGAAATTTTGGTCCCTAAACTTTAATGGCGGCTATCTCCTTAGGAAAACGTTTTGGACCCTTAGTCTCCTATTTAATATTGTTTGTCTTGATGTGTACTATCACCCCTCTTTTATTGTAAAAAAAATTTGGAATCACCCTGTATATATATATATACATATATATATATTTCTGGTTACTATAATGTAATTAACATCATTAGTATTTACCGTATAGTATGCATAGAGTGCATTAAAATAATGATTGTTAAAAGCGTATATCATAATAAAAAAATGCATGGTCTGCCATGATCGGTATTATGTAATACTTATACGGACAGTATAAGCAGTACTACTACGCTATTATACGGATAGAAAACTCTAAATGAAATCTCTTGAATGCCCCTATCAAAGTTACAAATACGATTTCTCAAATAAAGAGAATGTAAATTTATTTAGAGGATGCTATGCACTTCGTGTTATACATGAAATAACTCATAGTAAGCCTCACTGACATATGGCAATTTTCTTATTTATAAAACATTTTAACAAAATTAAAATTAGCCTCAAACAATTTCCCCATATACTATTGCGTAATGAATTTATTTTGTGAAGCCCTCTAAAGGAATGGTAACTTTCTTTTCTGCACATATTTTACAGAATGCTTAATTTAGTGCTTTTATTAAATGCATACCAATCTTAATATCTTTGAAACGCTGTAGCATTTTTAAAATTCATTTTAAGCAATTGTTTTTCATTGGTCGTAATGTAGTAGAAAACTTTTTATCGTCACTAGATAAACTAAGCATGCTACAAACTTCTTTTAAAATAGGTTATGTGGTAAGATACACATAAATAACACCCCAAATTTCAAGGCAATCTGAGCATATAACGAGAGTTAGCTAGTGGACAGACAGCCAGATAAACCGAAATCACAAAAAAATCAAGCTTTGTTGGAAAGTGCTAAAAGCAATGTCACCAAACAATTATGTCACATTGTCCATTAAACCATACACCGTTTGAAGGGGTAACGATAGTTCAACTACAGAACTGAAATGTCAATACCGGAATGCTCTGACATGTATAATCACCATTATTCGCGATGGAATTTAAACTCGTTTGAAAACAGATATTATAATACTAGAGGAAGCTCTTAAAGATCACTAGAGGAAGCACATTAGAGTACTAGCTTTGTCATTTTTTAAAATAGATTTTTGAAAACATTTTTTTTAATAACTTTTCGTATAATATTGCGTAGCAGATATTTTATGAAATAGTATTTTAGGCAATTAAAATTCCATTTTACATAGAAAAAATGTTAAAAGAATTTAAAAATTGAAATCTTATTATTAAATATCCTATAAAACTTTTAAGGAAAAAGATGTATTATTAAGAATAGTGGATTTTATTTTGAAATTTTTGTAAGATTGTAATACGTTTAGATAGAAAAATCTTGAAGAAAAAGATATATTGATTCTTTCATTTTGATTAAGCTTCAGTAAAGATTCAAAGTAATTTATAAATCTAAGAGATGATTTGTTGAATATTTTAAATGTGGATTTTCTTTTTTTTTCTTTAAATTAATTATTATTCATCAAAAAAGTAATAAAACAGGAAAATTCAGATTACTCCAAATTGAAATCTCATTAACTCTAAAAATACTTACGAATTATACCATACAAACTATAAAATCAGCTGTAGATGATATGTTCAATATTTAAATAAAAATCAGAATATAAGCAGGTCACATTTATTTAAGAGTAAATGCAAAATAGTAGATTTAAGGATTGTTTATATAAGAATTTCAATTACATTAAAAGTTGAAACAAAATCAAGAATTTGTCCAATAAGTTTCATTTTTCAATTTGATTATTAGCCTAAGAAATAATCATATAATTTTTTTTAATTAAGAATTGAATTGTAAGTAATAGTTTAATTATTGTCTTTTTTAGCATTAATAATAAAAAAATACGGTTGAAGTTACAATATTTGCATAGCTTGTTTGAACATAAAAGAAACCTTTTAAAATTTAAAGATTATTTAACATTATGGATACACATAAATAGTAATGTTGCATAGAAAATTAACATGCAGAATAATATTACATAGAAAAATTAAACATAGAAACTCTCCTTCTTATTATCAGTTTATTTTTGGCTCAAGAATAATTTAAAGCGGAGTAGAGTTGAATAAATGATCACGAAAATAATTACATATTATTCATAAATTAACTGCAGATGTCAGTATTAAATTTTTCTTGAGATCACTCTTTGAATTTTACAAAAGTCTATAGTTTTTAATTTTTACAGGAAGGAAATATCAATGATTATTTCTAAGTGTTATGTGAAAAAAGGTGTGCAAGAGACCTGCTACTATACCTACTAACTCAAAGTTACAGGTTTTTGAAACTCTGTGAGATTTCAGTTGACGCTAAAGCAGTGATTCCCAAATTTATATAGATATGTAAGATTTATGAAAGATATATTTTTGTGACAATCTTCGATTGCTACACGACCTGCATGTGGATTGCAGCCCACAGCTTGGGAACTGCTGTGCTAAAAGTTAATAACCTTGAGATTCCGTATAGATGCCTGGGAACCTTGTTTCACCATTAAAAAATATATTTGAAGTACACATATTTCTTCGACAAACTGCTGTCAACACAAAAATCCAGCCAAAAATTTTCTACACGGAATATGAATGTGCACTGCTAAAATAGACTACACGGACCAGCATTAGATATTTGTGATGATAAGAGATTTTTTTTTAAATTATGAGTATTATTTGAAATTAAACTTATTACAGTACCAATATTACATCGACATCATCAAAAAACATTTCTTACAAAATCTAACAACATATTTTTAATCAGGCTGAGAAAATAATTCAAAAGAGATTCAAATAATCTATTGCATAACTGTTGACAGTTTATTTTTACTTAAGGAGTTTGTACTTTTATATATCTTTACATGTTTTCTTTAATCCTTCCATAGTAAAAAAAAAACTAGCCTTAAAAGGAATGACTCCTGGAATGATGCTGATGTAGAAGATTTCCGGAACTAACGAATCCGGTTTGTCCACTCCTTCCATGAGTCGAATAGACCAATCAGGAAAGGACCCCGTCTATACATCGCCATATTGGTTACCATAAAGAGAGAAAAGGTTACCATCGCTAACAATCGCCAAGTTTGTCGTCAACTTGGTGATATATCGCCAAATTTGGCGACCAAAATTAGTTGTCAAAAGTGACGCCAGCTTGGCGATAACTGTAATATTTCGCCAAATTTTGAATTTCTTTACAACACCAGTCGTTTGATACATCATTTGAGAGGTTTGCAATTGCTTATTCATATAATGGATGTCTTGTGTATTATCCCCCATTCTGCTCCACAGGGGGGACACATTTTTAATTTCTTTACAACACCAGTCGTGTTACACAAGATTTGAAAGGTCTGCAACTGCTTATTCATATTATGGGTGTCTTGTGTGTCACCCCCACACTCTGCTCTCCCCAGGGGGGGTCACATTTTTAATTTCTTTACAACACAAGTTGTGTGACACATCATTTGAAAGGTCTGCAACTGCTTATTCATATTATGGATGTGTCGTGTGTCATCCCCCACTCTGCCTCCCAGGGGGGCACATTTTTAATTTCTTTACAACACCAATTGTGTGACACATCATTTGAGAGGTCTGCAACTGCTTATTCATATTATGGATATCTTGTGTATAACCCCCCCCCTCTGCCCTCAGAGGGGTCTCATTTTGTAATTTCTTTACAACACCAATTGTGTGACACATCATTTGAAAGGTCTGCAACTGTTTATTCATTTTATGGGTGCCTTGTGTGTCACCCCCACTCTGCCCCCCCCAGGGGGCACATTTTTAATTTCTTTACAACACCAGTCGTGTGATATATCATTTGAGAGGTCTGCAGCTGCTTATTCATATTATGGATGTCTTTTGTGTCGCCTGCCACTCTGCCCCCCAGGGGGGCACATTTTTAATTTATTTACAACACCAGTCGTGTGACACATCATTTGAAAGGTCTGCAACTGCTTATTCATACCATGGGGTATTGGCGAGCGCAGCAAGCAGGGGTAGCCAATAATTTGGAATCGCGATGCGATTACGCGGGGGGTTGGCGAGCATAGCGAGCAGGGGGCGGGCCCCCCTAGTAAAGATAAAAAATAGTATTTTATAGAATTTTATAGTAATAGAATTATAATAGAATTTTATAATAATATTTTCATCTGTTTTTACTCCAATATTTATTTAGTCTATATTTCAAGTTTCTTAAATGTTCAGAACTGCAATATATATATTTTTTCTGTCTGAAATTTAACATAACTCCATTTATATAAGAAATGAATTTGTGTACCAAATTTTATTAAAATCTGTTCATATTTGGCCGCAATTTTTCACCAAATTTCTGCACGATTTATATGGGCTGAGTTAATATTAATTTTTACTTCACACAATCTGTTCTTTGATAAAATAGGTGAATGTTTATTTTAAAATGCATTTCTAATTTTAATATAAAGTTAATTAGAATTTTTAATTACCACAAAATGTTTTTCATTTTAAAAGTTGTTACCAATTTGCAGTATTTTATGATTGGTATATATTATTCTTTTCAATGAAAATGAACGCCAACATGCATTTTCATACTTTTTCAACCATATATTCTGTGATAGAAAACGTCTGCTTCATAAATTTTAATTTTTATTTTATACTTCAACGAGTTTTAATATACTTTGCATATTTAGTACACTGTAAAAAAAAAAAAAAAAAAAAAAAAAAAAAAAAATCTGTAAAGGTACTAAACATTTTCTGGGAAACTGGGATTCCAAGAACTTTTCATGTAACGATAACAGGAAAAATCCATGTAACCGATTCTAAAACTTGAGTTTTTGTTGTTAACGTTACAGGAAATGTTCTTGGAATCCTAGTTTCCTAGATAAAGTGTAGTGCCTTTACAGATTTTTTTACAGTGTATTGTTATCCCTAATATATAATAGTTGATCATAGAAAAAATGCTTGCTAGCTGTATAACGTATTACACATGCATGATTCCTGCACATATTTTTTTATGTGATCTTATACTAAATCAAATAAAATTACTTTTATTTTAATTCCATAGAATAAAATATAAATAAAGCACACTGTAAAAAAAAAAAAAAAAAAAAAAAAAAAAAAAAAAAAAAAAAAAAAAAAAAAAAATCTGTAAAGGTACTACACTTTATCTAGGAAACTAGGATTCCAAGAACTTTTCCTGTAATGGTAACAACAAAAACTCAAATTTTAGAATCGGTTACATGGATTTTTCCTGTTATCGTTACATGAAAAGTTCTTGGAATCCCAGTTTCCTAGAAAATGTTTAGTATCTTTACAGATTTTTTTTACAGTGCATATATTATATAAAAATCTATGTAAGCACATGAGAAAAATGCACTCACATCTAATCTGCTGTTCTTACTTGCGTAGTTTAAATATGTTTGACAAAAAGGAAGATATTTATTTTTTATTTATTTTATTCATTGCAATATTTCATGAAATAATGCATTTTTATTGAAAAATATGCTTAAACAAAATAATTTAGAATTTGCTGTTGCAATTTGAAAGACGTTTGTCTTAATAATGGCGTGAGTTGTCACTATATCCTCAATACAATAATTTTTCTTCATTTCTTATCATTAATCAGAATTAAATAGGAGAGTAAATGGTACTCACCCGATGAATTCTTCTTCATTGAAGTATCCAACAATTAAATCCACCATAGGAGAAGGGAACCGGGCATATTCACATTTTGATCTATACACTGCACTAATTCATCTTGATAAAGACGTATAATATTATTATATGGTAAGTGTAAAACACACACACAAATTATTGTATACACACTTCTTCATTTTCTACTTTAATTTTCACACGCGAGAAAAACAAACACAGCAAAAAGGATAGTGCTCACATCAAGCTACAAAACAGAGAACAGAATGAATTTAAATCGATACATACATAAATCATAATATAGAAACAATTATTAATAAAAAAGAGTCATTTTGAAAGTTTTGACAGTTTTTGTAAACCTGTAATTGTTCACTCGTAATCACTGTTTCCAAGGTCACTCTAACGAGCACTTAACTTTATTTATGATGCCATGATAATTGTCATTTGTTTCACAACGGAGGAAATTATTTACGAATTGCGCAATGTTTCTATCAACTCCTCCTTAATTTCTGAAGTTGTGTTGTCACTCAGATGCAAGTTCTTCCTGTGAATTTCAAAAAGAGGTTTTGGCAGGGGTTTTGTGAATAAGTCAGCTATCATTATTTTGGTTGGGCAATATACGAGTTTTATTATGCCATCTTGTTTCAGTTGTTTTATGAGATGATATCTAAGTTCTATGTGCTTTGTTTTACTTGAATGTTTTTCAAGCTCTATCATTTTGATAGCCGACTGATTATCCTCGAAGAGTTCTATAGGATATGTTTGTGAGATATTGAGTTCTTCAAGTAAATTCACCAGCCATTTGACTTGATTAGCTGCATTAGCTGCTGAGATGTACTCAGCTTCGGCAGAAGATAAAGCTATGCAGGATTGTTTTTTAGTTGACCAAAGTATGGGATTTTTACCTAGCAAATATACATTACCACTTGTCGATTTTCTTGATTCTGTGTCTCCACCCCAATCAGCGTCCGCGTAGACTTCTAGCGTTGGTTTTGAATTTCCATCTATAACTAGATTAAAGGTTTTTGTTGTCTTAAGATACCTCATGACCCGCTTTACACAGTTCCAATCTTTCATTCTTGGCTTTTCCTTCCTTCGGCTTAAGATGTTGACAGCTGCACAAATGTCAGGTCTGCTCACTGTGGCAAGATATAAGAGTGCACCTATGGCTTGTCTATACTGTGTGTTGTTTGGTAAAATATTGTCATCATCTTTAAAGTGAGTGTAATTTGTTTCCATGGGTGTACTACATGGTTTTGCTTCTTGTAAATTGAATTTATTAATTAACTCTTCAATTTTTGAAGTTTGGTTAATTAAGTAGCTTTTGTTTACCTTTCGAATGTTCATGGATAAATAATTGCTTACGTCCCCTAAATTCTTTAATTCATACTCTTTATTTAAGTTCGCGATTATTTCCTCAATGGTTTCGTCTTTCCCTGCAATTAAGAGGTCATCAACGTATGTTATTATATAGGTTGTTTCATTATTCCTTTTCTGTGTAAAAAGACATGTGTCAATTTTACTTTGAATGAAATTCATGTTTTTTAGTGTTTCTGTTATTTTATTATGCCACGCTCTCGCGGCTTGCTTAAGTCCGTAGATTGCCTTATTTAATTTACAAACTTTGGTTTCCTGGTTTGGTTCAACGAATCCTTCCGGCTGCGACATGTATATCTCCTCATCAAGTTCCCCATGTAAGAACGCGGTGTTAATATCTATATGCTTAACATTTAAGTTTTGGTGCAATGCCGCTATTAATAATGCTCTTATCGTAGTATACGATACGACCGGTGCGTAGGTTTCGTCGTAATCCTCTCCGAACTTTTGCGTATATCCTTTAGCTACTAAACGTGCCTTATATTTTTGGATTTTTCCGGTATTGTCACGCTTTAATTTGTAAGTCCATTTACAACCTATTATTCTCTTATTCGGTGGAGGATCTACAATTGACCATGTTTTATTTTTTCTTAAAGAATTCATTTCGCTCTCCATGGCTTCTATCCAATTCTGTTTTACCGGAGAGTTTTCCATTAATTTAACTTCCTTATAATCCTTTGGTTCATTAATTTTGTCGTCTTTGACAATATATATAAGCCTATCAGGAGGTACGCCTTTATTTATTCTATCTGAGCGCCTTAGTTCCACAATTTGTTGTTGAGACGCAGATGGTGTTGTTTTTCCGTTCGAAATTTCTATCTCCACGAGATTTTTACAATTGCGTTTTTCGTCTTCATTTTTTTTTTGTTCAATTTCAGGCTTATCATTTACGTATTTGAATTTATTTTCAAGAAATTTTACCGTTCTCGCGATTTTTATTTCATTTCCTCCTACATATATGCGGTATCCCTTAGATTCATTGTCGTATCCCACAAAAATACCTTCAACAGCTTTATTATCTAATTTTTGTCTTCTGGCTTTATCAATATAAGCGAAGGCTTTGCAGCCAAATACTTTAACGTAACTTAAGTTTGGCTGTCTTTCTGTCCATAATTCATATGGCGTTTTTGCATTAGCTTTTGTAGGCAGTCTATTTTGTAGGTGGTTTGCCGTACAGATTGCTTCCCCCCAGAACTTTAAAGGTAGATTTGATTCATTTAACATTGTCCTAGCCATCTCAACTAACGACCTATTTTTCCGTTCAGCCACCCCATTTTGACTTGCACAATATGGGACTGTATGTTGATGTTTTATCCCATTTGATTTGAGATAATTCTCAATTTCATCTGATGTAAATTCTCCCCCATTATCCGTTCTGATTTCTTTCGGTTTTTCACCAAATTTGTTGCTTATCAGCGCAATGAACTCTTTGAGTTTTTCATAGACTTCACTTTTTCTTTTCAATAGATAGATTATTGTGAATCGCGAGTAGTCATCGATAAAAGTCAAGAAATATGATTTCCCCCCAATCGTGGGTGTCTGAAAAGATCCACAAACATCCGAGTGAATAAGTTGAAGCCTTTTACTTGCTCTATACTGAGCAACTTTCGGATAGGGTTCATCAGTTAATTTCGCCTTAATACACGGTTCGCAATCTATATTATGTTTACAATTGTTTATCTGGATACCTCTTACTAATTCCTTTTGTGTAATTTCTTTAATCGATGTTAGATTTCTGTGTCCTAACCTTCTATGCCATAGTTCTAGACAATTTTTATTGTTGCACGTTTGTGTAATGTTCGCGTGGTTTTTGTTAGCCAACTGGACTTCATAGAGGTTATTTACCTTTTGTGCTTCTAAGCAGATTTCTCCGTTAAGTTTGAAAGAGCATCGGTCATTTTTAAATACAATCTCACATCCGTTTTGGGTTGCTTTGCTGACTGATAGTAAATTCGTTTCGATTTCAGGTACTAGAAGTACATCTTTAAGTGTTATTTTATGAATTTTATTATCCGATGTCAGCGTATTTAAATTTACATCGCCTGAACCGTAAGCGATAAGTTTTTTTCCGTTTGCGATAGTCACGTTTGTTTTTTCCCTCGATTTTATCTCTGTAAACATTGATTCAGAGGATGCAATGTGACTTGAGCTACCGCTATCCACAATGAATGTTTTATTTTCTATCCCTTGTGTTATAAATGCATAATCTTTGTTTTCGCTGTTTCTCCATGTATTGTTTTTTCCTTCATAGCGATTAAACCTGTTATACGATTCCGATGCTTGTTCATTCTTAAAATTGTTTTCACCCCTTTGAAAAACGAGTGATGTAGAATAGTGTTTTTTGTAATTTTTGTTGTGTTGTGTGTGTTTTGTTTTTATTGTGCCAACATTCTTGTGTGTTATGGCTTCTCATTTTACAAATCGAACAATATTTTGATTCTTTTTTAGCTGGAAACTTTTTCTGAGCTTTAAAAGCTTTCGCTGTATTATCAATACTTTCATAGTTTTCATTTCGACGATTAAACTCGTCAATCAGCTTATTTTTAATATATGACGGAGTTAATTGTGCTTCTTCTTTACTTTCGAGAGCAGTAATTAAATTATCATAAGACTGGGGCAGAGAGCACAGGAGGAGCGCGGAAATGTGGTGATTATCAATTATTTCGCCTATAGCTGCCAAATGATCAACGAGCTCCATTATTTTTGTAATATGATTTATCATATTTCCATTTTCTGCTAATTTTATACTATATAACTTTCTAAGGAGAAACAATTTGCTTGTGAGGTTTGATCTTTCATGGATTTCTTTTAATGCATCCCATGTTTGTCTAGCAGTTTGTAGGTTCTTAACGTGGGTTATCTGTGAATCATCGATAGTTAGATTTATCAATGCCCGGGCCTTCCTATCATTTTTGGACCATTGATCGGTCAAAGGGGTCGGTGGATTATCGGTTATTACATGGAACAGCTCTTCTTTAGTTAAGAGCATTTCAATTTTAAATTTCCATGTACTGTAATTCGTTGCTGTCAATTTTTCAATTGAATAATTATCTTTTAAAGTGGCCATTCTAATCTTATATTTTTATTTGTTTTTTTTTATTCGATATTTTTTATTTGTGTGAAATTAGTATATCACTATGTTATCAAATTGATATATCTTTTTAAATCAGTCTCATAATCATTGAAAGACGTTTGTCTTAATAATGGCGTGAGTTGTCACTATATCCTCAATACAATAATTTTTCTTCATTTCTTATCATTAATCAGAATTAAATAGGAGAGTAAATGGTACTCACCCGATGAATTCTTCTTCATTGAAGTATCCAACAATTAAATCCACCATAGGAGAAGGGAACCGGGCATATTCACATTTTGATCTATACACTGCACTAATTCATCTTGATAAAGACGTATAATATTATTATATGGTAAGTGTAAAACACACACACAAATTATTGTATACACACTTCTTCATTTTCTACTTTAATTTTCACACGCGAGAAAAACAAACACAGCAAAAAGGATAGTGCTCACATCAAGCTACAAAACAGAGAACAGAATGAATTTAAATCGATACATACATAAATCATAATATAGAAACAATTATTAATAAAAAAGAGTCATTTTGAAAGTTTTGACAGTTTTTGTAAACCTGTAATTGTTCACTCGTAATCACTGTTTCCAAGGTCACTCTAACGAGCACTTAACTTTATTTATGATGCCATGATAATTGTCATTTGTTGCACAACGGAGGAAATTATTTACGAATTGCGCAATGTTTCTATCACAATTGATCCAGAGATAATGAAGAATTTTTATATATCAAAATTCTGCAAATATTTCTGATAAAATGTTTTTAAATATCTTATGAGAAAGATTCTAATTATATTAAGGATGTTTTAATTTTATTTATAAAAATAATAATGTTATTATGTCCGAATAAGATAAAAAACTTCACTGTGTGGTTCATTAAAGATTTCCTTTTATCAAAATAAAATACGTTCAAAGAAAAAAATCTTTAAGTAGAAAAATAAAAATTTTAATATAAAATGGTGTATCTGTATCTTTTATTTTGAAGAAAAAAATTTGTGTGTATTTTTACTGACATTAATAATCTAATCTCTGTGTTAGGCGATAAAATTTTTCAAAGAAAATATATCCAAATAATTTCCCTTGTGTTGCAATTAAATTTTTATCCTTTCATAATGTGTTTTATCAAACACGAGACATTAAAATGAAAAAGAATTTGAATATTTTTTATATAATACAATACATACTTCTGCATATTTTTGCTAATAAATTGCTATGCTGTCTCTTCCATTTTAAACTGGGAGAACACGCGTTAGCACTGATATAAACAGGATGGGCATTTGCACCTTTGATTAAATAGTGTATTAATAAACATACTATCTTAGGAAAGCATTTATTATAAAATAAATTAAAATTTGTTCAATAGGATTTAAAAAATGAATAATCGTATTTTTTTATCTGTTCAATATTGAGGGATTTACAGTTTTGTTATTTTCTTCACGACATTGATAAAACACAAAGAAGATAATGCATTCCATAAATATATAGTTTTCCATCACTAATCTTAGATGAATCATCATTAGAAATTATCATTAAAATAAACTAATAATTAGAAATTACTAATGATTAGATGCTTCAGAATGAGTAAAATTTGTAACGTTTCGCTGCATTCCACAAATTTATCCATTTTACTGTTCGGTAGTTTTAGTGAAACCCACTTGAAATAACAAACATATTTTAAAAAACGAATTGTCCATGGAAAGTCAAAGTATTACTTTAAGTCTGTAGCTTATGTATTCGATCCCAGAGTTCACTTTTAATGAAAAGCTTTTGATTTCCACAATTTATGTCGATCATTACCTTGCAAATGATCTTTCGTCGAGATCTAGACTTTGATTAAGTGACTTTATTTTCATCAAATGTTTTCTGCACTTTATTAGAGGTTCGTTTAAAAACATTCTCAAATTCTCTCATTTCTGCGTTTAGTGTTTTTCTTTAAAAAGTTTAACGCCTAATTTAAGTTTATGAGAAATTATAGTTTTTTTTTTTTTTTTTTACTTTTTCATAATGACAGGGGGTGTAATTAATCCTTTATTACAAAAACTACATTATTATGAAAGTACAATAGCAGTTGCAGTACTGCGTCATTTTGTTTACTTACATAGTATTTCTACAGAAGTTTCAACAGAATAATTCGTTTCATAAAGTTTCATATTTTCTATGAATAAATAAAACATATTTTTCTATAAAAAATAGTACCATTCTAAAGTTTATAATAAAAAGATTTTTGTTTGTTGCTGTGTAGGAATCTGACAGATAAAATGTAAGAAAACCAATCATGTTAAAAAAAAGTAAATAAATAAATAAATAAGAATCATAATAATTTTCTTTATAAAACTAGCATAGATAACGAAAAAAATGAAAGATAAAGCCTATTTCAATGTATGTTTCAATAAGAACTTTATCTGTGCTAAAATTTGTGCACTACATCCTCACTATCAAAGTGGCGAAAAATTATATAGGGCCGTGGACGCAAGCCCACAAGATAAATTTATCTCTCCTCCCACCCAATCCCCCTTAAATTATTTAGAAATTTATTTGTTTGTTTATTTATTTAATTATTGAAATAAAATTTGGTTCTCAAAATAATTTTGATTGAAAAATAATATGACTTGCTGGAGCAGCGAAAGTCACTTCAGTGGATGCAAAAATGATTTTTTTCTCACAAGCAGACTTCCTGCAAGTTTTGTCGCCAGTATTAGTATATTTGTAAATCGATGAAGATAATTGAAATGGTATTAATTTTTCTCGCTATTTAACGTTTTTTTTTTCAATTTTAATATTAGCAATTTTTATATTAGTTTTAATAAATATTCATATATTTAAAAGGAACAAATTGGCAAGGCAAAATTGTTAAGTTATAGTTAATTTATAAAATATTCTATAATTTATTAAATTACAATTAATTCAAAAATAATAATTTATTTAATTATAATTATTTGTAATTATAATCAATAATTTAATGAATTATAATTATTTTATAATAATTTTATATTTTACTTAGAAAATTCACTAATTGACTTCGAATTTCCAACTTTAAACATTCGCTTCTGCCGAACCCATTTTTCACAGACACGCTCTGAAAAAGAAACGTATGCCGAAACACGGTATGTGTATAATTCTAACTATTTTATGCCGGTTCAATATTTTTCAAAAGTTGAGCGTACATGTTATAAGTATCCCTAAGGGCTATTCATAAAAAAGAAGATCAGTGTTGAGAGAGATTTAACCAAAGACACGGAGTTAAGTCTAAAGCAGGCAGAAACTTATGGAGATCGAAAATAATTTCAGTTTTCTGCAGACTGCAAAGAAGAATTAAATTATATTTATTATTAATTTTATAATTAATTTTATAATGTATTAAATTATTATTAATTTTTAATTACAATGAATAATTTATTAAATTGTAATTAATTATCATCTATAATCAATAATTTATTCAATTATAATTATTTTTTATTTATAACAAGTAATTTATTAAATTGCAATTAATTTATAATAATTTTATATTTTACTTAGAAAAATCATAATTTGATTTCGAATCACCTTCCTTATTGGATTATTCTTCCGCTCCGAAACTAAAATACTAATACAAATAATTATTCATTGTTTGTTTTCCAAACAGAATGGCAAAAATGACTGAAAAAATATATTTTCTGCATATGATCTTTTAAGCGCTTTGTATTTTAGGTTCCAAAATATGGATCTAAAACTAGAATTCTTTTTAAAAAATAGCTTAAAATCGTGAACCTCAATCGTAAATTTAAGAGCTTTAAACGTGTAAATAATTTACGCATCTTCAAAAAAAAAAAAAAAAAAAAAAAAAAATACTGAAAAGATTTAAGTTAAATATTTATAAAAAATTTCCATTTTCTTGGCCTCACAGTCTTGTGGATATTTTTAGGTATATTTGAATCCCAAATGAATAATAACATTTATTTTATGAGGTATTCAGCTTAGATGCAGAGATTCATTCGTTTGCTTTCAACACAAAAAACATTCAGCTATAAAAAGTGATGTAAAAATTAAAAAAATAAAATAAAAATCAGACATTTTAGTTTTTATAAGTAAAAGAACAGAAGAACAGAGAGGAATGGAGACCCAGAGATCGAAGAGAATATAACTAGTACGCCACTATACTATTATCAGTTATCTAATCAGTGTAGCATTGAAAAATTAACAGTGAACATTTGGATTCTCGAGCACACATATCCAATTTTCAAATTTAGTGCAATCACAGAATAGATCTCACTCAATACTTTTTAATTTTACATTTTGATGATCTGAAAATACAAATGTTGTTCCTTTACTCGTGAACTCTTTCATTGCATCGTACAATTATTTCTATTAGAAAAATTTTAATAATATTTAAAGATTCTTCTTTCAAGAAATGCTAATCCTTTTACTGCACAGAATTATAACTTTATGAATAATTCAACACTTAAAATCAGAAACTTTTAAAAATTGATAATATATTCAGCCTTTTCTCCGATTGTAGAATAAATATTTTAATGAAACGCTTTGAAAATTGAAATGACCTCTTGGTGTTGAATATTTCATATTGAAGATAAAAAGGTGTTTTTTTACTCTAATTTTTATGACTTTTCAAAGTGATGATGTTTTTTAAGCGGTTGCACTTGAAAAATTATAGTTATGTATAATTTTATTATTTTATAAAATTACCAAAGCCATTGCTTTTAAAACCTGATCCTAGTTTTAATAAAATATTTCACCTTTTTTATTTATTATTATATTTTGAATTTTGAGATTCTATTTTTAATGGTGATGTAAAAAGTGTACTATTTATCCAGATGTTTTGTAATTTATTGTAATTTTTTTTTATTTACTGAAAACGAGATTCCTGTGCATCTATTTTTTTATTATTTTTTTATGAATACTTTTACCAATGTTAGGTAATTGTTACTATTAAGTAAGATTTTCTCTAAGGCTTTCAAATTATATATTTTGGAATTCTTTCCTGATACGGTTTTAATGCTATTAAAATAACAATTATTAATCAAACTCACATTAATGAATTGTGAGGTCATTATGTCAAAATATATTTGAAATTCTTTCTTAAAATAACTGGCTCAGTAGGGTTTTTTTCTATGGAGATATTGATATCAGGAATATTTTACATTAGAAGATTAGCCTGGGGCTTTTGAACTGCAATCTCTGAAATTATTTTGTAATGCATTTTTTCAGTTAATTCTTAAGTAAGTGTATTTTTTATACAATTACACAATTTAAAAAAATTATAGGCATGATGCGTCAAAAACCTGTTGTATGGCACCTCATTCCAAATTGTTTCTTTTATAATTGTGCAGAAGAAATGACAATAACAACAGAAATGAATTAAATATGCATTTTAAGGATAATTCCAAGATGTGTTCATACTAAAAGAAAAAAAAATATCCCCCACCCCCATAAAAAACTATAGGTTTGTCAGCAGAAAATCGGAAAATATTCGAAAATTTTAGAAATAGATATGAGGAAGAATTGTGTAAAATGGCAGGTGGCAAAAAATGATCAACGACACTTTCTTCATACACAAATTCTTCTTTATTAACTAAAAAAATCTTGGATCTGACATTATTTAAATTACAAAAGGACGTGCGGAAATTTTTTATCGTTAAGCTTCAGGAATATTTTAACTTATATATACTATAAATGCCTTCAGAAAAGTCCTCGAATTTAAAGTTGCTCAAATTTTAAATATTTTTTCAGGAAAGTGATGCGCAATCAAACCTCCCATGCCTTTCTTGCATCGAATTAATAAGTATGAGCTATACATTTTGGATGATAATTTTATCACGGTGCAGATTAGGTGAGAAAAACTGAAGATAGGATTTTAATAATGAACCAAAGAAAAAAAGCTTTTTTGCATCAATCACCATCAATCTCAAAATTATATTAAAGCAATCAATACTAATACATTATTTTTGGCTTGCTAGAAAAATGAATTCCTACTACTGATAAGCTAACAGAAAAAATATTCAAATTTGAAAAAAATATTTGCAATGAAAACTAATCTTCATTTGTTACAATAATTTGATCTCCGTACCATTTTGAGTTGAACAAAATTTCTTCTATGAATCTATTTTTTTATACAACAACTGTTGAATGTATTTCTAACAAACTTTGATCTTATTACAATTAAACAACCTTTTATATTTTTATGAATAAAAAAAAGCATTTAGGATTATCTTAGAGTTAAATTCGAGTGTTTGCCGGAATGAACTATTTTCTCCTCTTTTACCCCCAAATTAAAATGTCATTCGGCAAAAAAGACATTGTCTTAATGTGAAATCGGTTGGAGGTATACGGTCAGGATTATGCGAATGGCGATGGAGCAGTGTTAGCAAAAATCTTCAATTGAATATCAATGTTCGTTTCGGCTGATATGCGAAGTAGATATTTTGGTAGTTTTGTTTTATGTAAACAAACTAGGAGTTTTTACTTTTGAAGGGGTTACTTTTGAAGGGAGTGAGCTAATTATAAGTAGCTGTCTAAAAATAGCTGAATGATAAGGGAATTTCCACAAATTTTCGTTTATTATTAACTGGCTTTCATTTGAAAAGTTAGTATATAATGAATGCCAATGAATATATTTATATGAAATGCTTCCAATTTGGCACTTCATCTTATCTGAATAGTCTCTTTCTGGTGCTTACCTAAGAAGAATTAAAGCATCGGTAAAAATTTTGTATAAAAAAATCTTATTATTTATGGAAAATCTCTTAGTTACTTTTAGAAAGGAACTAAAATTAATTTATTCTATCGCTATTATCCTTTTGAAGTTTCATCATATTTGTCTGCTATTTTTTGAGTTGAGATATAGATCTGACTTAAATTATGTAAAAAAAACAAAACGAAAAACATATTTTTAAATAGCGGCTATTAAAACAAATATCATTTGAATAAATACAACCGCTTACAGTAAGAGAAATGTGTTAAAAAATTGCTTTTTTATTAAATAAGTTAAAATTTAAATCAAATTTAATAATTCACGTGCATATTGCTTATTTCCACTTGAAAGTAAACATAAAAATATAAAACGAGCAAAGTATGCAGTTATTAATTTGCATTAAGTACCTCAAGTTAAATAATCATAAAAAAAATCTTAATCGAACACTCGATCTTAATTATGTCTTTTCTATCCCAATGTACATTTGCGGTATCTTATTGGCAGTTCAAGTTCGAGTTAAAAGCAATTATAGATGAATGCATTTAAAAGGTAACAATCTAATAAAAAGGCCAAATAAATTTTTTTATATAGTTTTATTTTTTCTATGAAAGACTTTTTTATGTAATGCGGTACAAAATTATGCAAAAAATATTTATTTATAATTTAAATAATAATAATAATAATAATAATAATGTGTGTTTAAGATATTTTAATAAATAAAGACCATTAAATTTATTTCGAAGGCATTTAGAAAAACCTCTTAAAAAATGCCAAATAGAAAGCATATCTCACTCAATTTCAACAACTAACAACACAACTATTTTAATTAGTTTTACATTGTACTGAAAAAAGCATAATATTAACAGAAATACTGAAATTTTGTTAATGTAATTGATTTTATACAACATTAAAAAATACTGTTCATGTTATATGTATATATCGGATGTCCCAAAAATGACTGATGGATTTTAAAATTCAATAACTTGCAAACGGTGACAGCTATTTAAAAAAAAAAATGCAGGAGGGTTATCTATAATATGAGGAGTTTTTTTACCGTAATTTTTTTATTTTAGATTGCATCTCAACAATAGGTGGCGCTGACGGCGATTGAAGGCCAGGTCGACGCTTCACTCAGCATTGATCACCTGGCCTTCAATCGCCGACAGCGCCAGCTATTGTTTGAGATGCGAACTAAAATAAAAAATTACGGTAAAAAAACTATATATATATATATATATTGAAAAACATTCATGAAAGTCTTTGAGTTAAATAAATAAAACTCATTAAATTAAAAAATTCATAAATATCTTTCATAGCTAAAGCACGTGTTATTATTTTTTCTAAAATTGCAAATGTATAAACAGTCATAACATTAAAAATTATAATAATTTAGAAAAAATAAATAAAAAATTTATTATAAAAAATATAGGAAAATTCGACGCAGTCATTAAGATGAAATCGAAGATGTCTACGATTTAAATATTTCAGAAATTCAAAATGTCAAACATTTTAATAAATAAAACATGCTTATAAGTTATTTAAAGAAAATATATGATGGTATTTTTAGATCAATTTAACAATATATACCCTATGTCAAAATTTACTTAACACGCATTATCATAATTATCTGTCAAATGTAGTTTATACTCATATTTCAATTTTATAATTTAGTGTATTGTATTTTTAATATATTATTGAGTTTAATTTGTTGTTTCATGTGGTTTCGAAATTGAATATAGTACACTTATATTTAATTCATACACTATATATTTTTTTATCATTCATGTAAAGTGAACACATAATAAGAATAATGTGTAATTTTTTAGAAGACAAAGAAAATTACAATATACTATTATTTCAAGTGGTAGCTTATATATACTACGCGTAAAGGATTTGAGACGTAATAATCTCTTTTATATGAAAGTTTAAATTATATATACATAAATTCTACGTGTTTTATTCTACATTTGTTTTGACATTTTATTATTTAAACATCTACCGGATAGCATTTAATATTTTTTATAATAATAAAATGAATACAGAAAACAAAATCTCAATGGCACTTATGGTCGTCTACTCATGTTAAAAGATTTTTTAAATATTTATGCATATCAATACAAAAGTTAAGCTGACATACATTTTACATATTTAATGAAGCAATAATTAATTAAATTTCTTAAATAAATGTTTTTATATATAAGTTAAAATTGATATAAATACTTTTAAACTTCTTCTCCGGGACATTTTATTTTAAATGAAATTTAAATTTAAATTTAAATCTAATTTTTTCTTTAAATTAAACTATATTATATATCCGAGTACACAATATTTTGATATTATGCATTTAAATTTTTTCTAAGAATTAAATATCTGTATGATATTCATAAATAGCTTAAATACCTTGTGGCGTGAAATATTTAAATTTCTTATCACTTTTCACTTTTTTTAACATACAAATAAAAGTTTTCAGTCAAACTATAAAAAAAAATCTCATATGAAAATCATTCTCAAGATAAGACTACTTTTTTAACTCGTAGACTCGTGTGATTTTATCTTAAAAAAATTTACATTTGAAAAAAAAGGAGAAGAAAAGGAAAACGCTAACTTTACCATAAACTCCTACTTCGTATTCTGAAGGAATTTTTAAATTTGATACAGAATGTTAATCATTTATCTGATTATAATTTATAGTCGATTTATGAGATTTATGATAAACATGATAGCTTGGAAATATAAGGCTACTGATTATTAAAAATTAAAAAGAGAATGATGATAAAAAGACCAGTAATCCTTGAAATGTCCAAGAACATGTCGCGTGACAAATTTAAAGCTGCGTTACAACTTTAAAAATTAATTAAAATAAACAAAAAGGCCCTTGGACAATGAAGGTTATGCACTCCATAATATTTAAGATAAATATTGTGGAGCACTATGTTATCCTTTTTAAATTAAATATATTTTACTTTCATAACACCATTTCATTTATTATTCACCGACAAAGAATATCTCAATACGTCAGAATGAAGTGAAAATATTTTCTCATCCCTGTAAACGAACTATAAATGTGACTTATTCTGTACTGCTGAGAAAGAATGTTTCAGTGAATTCTGGTGATCTTTTTAATTTCGATATGTCCGAAGTATCATAAAATGAATAAAATACATGAAAACTACTTTTCCCTGTAAGGCCATAGTGTAATAGAACTGTTTTGTGTATCTTTGTATAGCTAATATAAATCCTACTTACTTCCATTTTTAGGCACAAATATTCCATACTAAACCATGAAAAACATATATTAGATTAATTTATAACACGAATTTACAATCGGTAGCATTGGCTCAGTCATTTAGCTCAGTTGGGAGAGCATTGACGGCTTCAGCCAAAACATCCCTGGTTCCAATCCTTGTGCTGAATGTTTTCACCCATATGGTAAATTTATATCTGTTATACAAAACATAGTCAAATTTCATAAAAATTTCAATTTAAATTTAGAAAACTGGAGCATGGAGAGACAGAAAAGCCATGTTCATAAACTTTTTTCGACTACTTATGTGAAAAATGAGAAAAAAAAGCAGCATGATGATTTTTAAAAATGTATTTTATCCATCAGGGAGGAACATGATTTTTTGATTAAAATGATGTAATTTTAAAATACACTTATAGAAAGTGCTAACATTCAAAGTATGAAAAATTTATGTAAATTAGTAGTTCTCAACCTTTTAATTACTATGGCCTCCGAAAAGTCTATAAAGTCACTATGCCTCATCAAATATAACATTCAAGATTTCCGTAGGATTAAGTGAAGGTATACATATTTGGCTAGATGTCAAACTTGTTGCACCATTGACATCGTGGCCTACAAAGACTCATTACCTATTCTTCATTTATTACGTTTCATATACAATATTAATTTTATTTTTCTTGGTGTTTTAATACACCCTGAAAAAAATTATGATAATTCTTTTGTGAACAGCTCTCCTAATAAATGCGGATTCATTACGAATTTAAATTGTTAATATAAATTCTGAGTTTTTAATGTGCATTTCATGTGCTAGTACGAAATAAGGTGCAAAATTTTACCAAACAGTTTATGAACTTTTTTATTATTAAATTAAAATTTATATCCAATCAAACGAATAAACATGGTGATTGTAAATTCTGCGATTGATTGTAAATTCAGCGATTTTAATTTTACAAAGATTTTTTTTAAATACCGTTGTGTCAGAGTACTTTAAAAGTGCAATAAATACGTGGGTGTTGTTTCTGCGGTGGCTTTTCAGTAAAAAATGATCATATTTTGTTTTACTAGCATATCTTATTAAATGCAAAAAAAAAAAAAAAAAAAAGTTATATTGTTAGCGTAATAAGAAATGAATAGATAGTTAATTTTTTTGCTAGTTTAATTCTATAGCAGGTCAGAGTTACAACCATTAAAGTTCAGATTCTTTCGGTAACGCCTACGGAAACAATGACAACTTGAAATAAGCAAGTATGTTCTTGCCTGATGGATAATATGATTTTCCCTGAAGAAATCGTCGGTGGAAGTGTATTTTTACATAAAAGGATTCAAAACAAGTTCATGTAACATCATCGTCAAATTCGAACAATTTTCACACGAACATCCTGTTGTTTGGCTATGAGGGTTTTCGGAAATCAAAGTGCCCAAATACATCGCATGTTCATTTTTCTGTTACCAATGTGTAATAGCTACAATATTTTTAAAAATTCTCATATTTAGCGATCTACTATGAAATGTATAGTGACGATATAATGTTGATTTCTTAAAGTTTAGTTGCAGAAACTCATTGTTCATCTTCTTTTGAAGATGATTGTCTTTTACTATCTTAATCTTTTCAAACCATCGTCTAATTGCGCTACACGGACGAACAGATGCTTCATGAGTCTGTAATAGCATACTCTGACAAATTCTTCCTCAGAAAGTAAAATTTTCAGCAGACAAGAGCATACTCACTCTATACGTAATGTGTCAATCTTTCTCGTAAGTGATAGTCAAAGTACGAATTTTCATGATTGCCACTGACGTAGTACTAAAAATAAATGAACAAAAAAAATAGCCTGTGCTAATTATACATTAGGCTAACAATGCACATAAAAGTATACTTATGTACAATAATATATGAAAAATATTATACAATTGTTTATGGAACAGTCCACTTACGTTTACTGACAGCATTATTAAAATATATATATTTAAAGTTTAAAGAATACCACTGCATTTTCTGTATCATATTAAATACACAGCTTTTTTTGACAAATTAGTCTTATGCTATTATAGATCAGATGCATGAATTTAATTGTACATGATAGGTTAAGACCATCGCGTTACAGTTTTAATAGTGCAAAACATTATTTCTCAAATTATGGCAACCATACTGAATCGAGATAGTAACTCTTACGTTATTGGAATGCATATCTTTTACTGTGAATGTCATGAAATGAATAAATGTTTTCAGGATCAGGGTCGCCACTCACAGCATTCACTGCCGATAGTAAAATTAAATCTTTCAGAGATTTTTTAATGCACTTTTGAACAGTTAAAACATTTCAGGGCTTCCCAGTTAATGCGAACTTTACGTTCCATATAGGAGTAGCTTATTTCAGAAATTTATGGAGTCCTAAGACAGTAAATATCAAAATGTAGATAGATCTTGATTCACCATAAACAAAGTAAGAGAGGGTGTGTTTATTATTAAAAGAAAATTGCGTTCAGGATAGGATTAAAATATAATATAATATAAAATTGAAAAAAAAAATAGTAGAAAATTAGTCTAGTAGTTTAGTGCGTAATTGAAAAGAAAATGATTCAAGATCAATAAATAGTGAAACATTATATTATCCAATACATTCAAGATCAATAAATAGTGAAACATTTTAACAATTTAAAATTTAAATTTTTGGGTATTGTATGTATGTGCCTGCGTGTGTGAGAATGAAACAGTAAAATTTCCTCCTAAAATATTGCATAAAAAGAAGAATTAAGGGAAGAATTATTTATGATATTTTTTATATATTTTATACATAATATTATGTAAATGCTAAAATACATTGATTTTAGACTCTATACATTTAATTGGGTTTATAATATCAATTAGAAAATAATAATTATATTACTGATAATTGTTTTTGCGATAAACATAGGACCAGATTAATGATCTGGAATCTCTTAAGGTCCAGGTTCTGACAAACAATAACCTTCAGTCGTACAAGCGTGAAATTGGATAGAAATTGTAGGAAATTAAACAAGGAAATACAGGCAGACAGACGCTTATGAAATCATTAGCTGCGATAATTCAGAAGCCTTGTCCTCAGAATTCAAAATATGTGTACAGACCGAACATAGATGTGAACAGCTCAAAACTTAAAACTAAAAGAATCATTTTGTCTACGTTTGGTTTCGATAGGTATCACTCTGATTAAGTATGCATTGATACCTCGTATGCACTAAAAAAAGTTTGACTGTTTTCAGATAAACTCTAGTAATACCCAAAGATTTTCCCTAAAGCTTAAGAGATACTATGCTACAGGGCACTTACAATAGTTAAATAAATTTACCTTATTAATCTTTAAATCACCATGATTATGAACAGCTAATGACGATTCGATTCATACTATACTTATCACTACTATACTACGATACTTTTCATCGTGTAAGATAATTTTTGAAGTTCACTTTAACCATTCGGTATAAAAAATAAAAAATTAAATTGTAATCCATTACCTGACATTTCACGCATGTTAAATATGATAGTCACAAGAGATACGCTAATTTATGATTCGTAGAAGACTATTCATTCTCCCAATAAAAAAATAGTTATATCGTTCTTTAAATATTGAAATATATATATATATATATATATATATATATATATATACATGTATATATATTTAAATATGACTTATGGTATTGGCACAATCCGAAAATACTTGTTTGCTCCTAAATCGCATTCCAAAATATTTCTGTGCAAAATTCTTATATATTTTTAAATATGACTTATGGTATTGGCACAACCCGAAAATACATGTTTGCTCCTAAATCGCATTCCAAAATATTTCTGTGCAAAATTCTCTTTAACATAAGAAAGGAAAAAGAAATCGAATGAAATTTTTAAAAGAAGTAAATTTTCAAGTGGAATTAAGATTTTAAATAAACATATGCATGTAAACGTTGAAGGAAAAAATAGAGTAGAATAAATCAAACACGTTGAAAACTACAAGCAAGATGAAAACAGGGTGGAAATAAGGTTTTTCTATTACTCTGCGAAATGGAGATATCGGATTTTTTAGGTGTGTGGGACAACTATGTTAGTGAGCAAAGCTAAACTTTATTTCCAAGAGAACAATTCATCTTATTTGACAAAGACTCATTCTAGAATAAAGATAATATTCTAAAATATTTTAGACACTTGTTTTCTTGTACCACTGGTGAGTAAGATTGAGCTGATTAGTTGAATAAAATGAAGAAGAATTCTTACATTTAAGATATATACTGTACGTTCAAAAAACATCTATCTCAGTTGAAGAAATCACATTAAGTTACGGTAAATCAAGGAATAAAAATTAAAAGCAAATGGAACATAAAATGATTCAAATTTTTGAGATTTTAATTATCAGCTAAGAAAATTAAATAGTTCTTGAAAATTAATTAATGCTAGAAATTAATTTCCATTAATGTATGAACTACAATGTGTATAATCATTGTAAAAAAATATTCATTTCGAACTATCTATTAAAGTAAAATACTTGGTGTTAAAATTTTTGCAAAACGAGCGTCAATTTACTTCTCGAGATGTTCACTGTGCCCTTTAATATTATCAGTTATTTCAACGCATGGAGTGAATTAAATACATATTGTATATATTTAAATTTAATTTCAAATAAAGTTCGTTAGAAAAATAAAATTCATTTTTTAAGAGTTAAAACAATTTCTGTCGAAACAATATTTATTTACAGAACTTTTTACATAATATGTCAGCGATATGGATCTCTGGAATTTCGATCTTGGGAAATCGACTTAAAATTAGCATTCATTTTTACCCCCTTAATAAACCGATAGAAATAGAACATTTTCATAAACCAAATATCTATGTATAGGTAACAATATTGTTGGAGAAATATTTAATTTGTTAATTTTTTGTTATCACATAACTTTTTATTTTAATGTTTTCAAATATTTCCCCTCAAAAATGAGCTATAGATTGAGCGTAGAATTTAACCATTGGTTTATTTTTGTTTAAATGCATTTTGACGCTTTATTTTTAAAATCTCAAAAATACATGTTATTTACTTATTGATTCGGTAAAAAAAATAATAAAAAAATAATAATTTTTTGTATCTTGATTTGGAAAATTATTATTGTTTTATAATAAATGTTTTTCTTTTCATCAGAATATTCAATTTTGAATTATTTATTTCTCCAAGGGCCAACTGTAGACCACGAAATAAAATAAAATAGATTATAAGCGTTTCTCTTACTTCTAAGAGACTTAATATTATAAACAGTTTAAATGCTGACAAATGCAAATATAATCCTAATGTGTCGGCATACGTTTATTAAAATTTTCTCTTATATGTACATATAAAATAATCGAAATAAATCCCGAATCAAAATATTTTCCCCAATTTTTCCATTTCATGCGTATTTTCCATTTTATGCATGTTTATTTCTCGAATTTGAATTAATTTCTATTAATCAAAATTTCTTTAAAACAAAGTGTTTAAATATAACAATGAGATTTCATTAAAATATATTTTCATTGTATTTTTTTTTACGCAAGGCACATTTAACAGTATAAACAAAAATTTCGCACATTCTTATAATTTTAACCTTAAAGATACATTTCAATACTAATTAAAATAGGATACTTGATGAAAATATGCGAGAATGTAAAATCTAGTTTCAGAATAAGTAAAATATTTTTCTTTACCTTTAAAAATTTTGATAACGAACAGGAAACTATTCTGCTTACCTGAAAGAAAAGAAAAAAAATATTTTTTAGAATATATCTGATAACAAGATCTTTCAACAAACTGTTTGATTAATGAATAAATTTGGTGTTGAAATTTTTCTATTAAAAAAACGAGAAAACAACTACAAAATTTGTTACAGTAAAAAATACATCTTATACACGTCAGTCTAACTGTCAAACATATATTATTTTAAGCTAAAATTAATAAAAAATTATAAAACTCAATTAACCAAATTATTAAACGAAATAAAACGAACATTCACTGGATTTTATAATAGGCGATATTTTTGAAATAATATATGCATTTTAATTTCTATTTTTCTATTTTTATTGTTATTTTTTTGGCGATTTTGCTGCCACAATTACAAAATTGGTACTAAAAATTATAAAAAAATTAATATCTCAAAAATAACAACTTTGAAACAAATTGCATTTAAAAATGCGTTTTTTTTCTCTATACGGGGATGTAAAAATTTAAAATGTACGATGTTTAGAAGTGCAAAATTTGCAGTACAGAAAATTGTAAAACCGAAATTGCATGAGAAAGTGTTGTGCATTTTAATTTCTATTTTTCTTTTCAATTTTAAGAAAAAAATGGAGTGATTGTATTGCCACAATTACAAAATTGGTACTAAACTCAATAAAAAAATTAATATTTCAAAAATAAACTGAGATACAGCTTTCAAACAAATTGCATTTAAAAGTAAATTTTTTCGCTACACTACGGTGTAAAAATTTAAAATGTGCGATGTTTAGAAGCGTAAACTTTGCAGTAACGAAAATTGCAAAACCGAAATCGCAGAGGAAAGTGTTGACATTCGCAAAATGATGTATGCGTTACGCACAGATACGTTTGGCCTTTATAATATAGATAATGACATACATATTCTTTAGTGAAGTGTAGATGCAAAAATATAAGTGGATGATTTTTCAAATATTCAATAAATGAAGGTAACATGAACGTTATGAATCTTCCATCATCTCCGAAACAGTTTTAATGTAAAACATGAGTCTCTGAGAAAAAAAATAAGCGACAAGATTTTATTTTCATTATAAAGTTTCAATAATATGCGTAATTCAGATAAATAATACATATGTCACCTCACACGTTTGTATGAATAAATGAAATTATTTAAGGGACCTCGGGTCTCATACTTATAACCTCGTTGTGAAATTTAGCAGTGTGATACATTTAATTTTTTTATCATTCCTCATAAAATATAAATATTTTTTTTTCATGTAGGGAACTTAATATGTCTTCTATTTAAAAAAAATCAATATTCTATATTGATATTTTTTATGTTTTTTTTTTTTTTTTTAAATTTCGGTTTCTAAAAAATAGTTATTTATCTACTGCGCACAAGACTGGCGTTAAACTATTGTTTCAAGAATCCCCGAAATATTAATAATGATGTAAAACTAATATATTTTGAACGTATACTTTATCTCTAAGCAATTTACTTATTTATTTATTTAAAAAAGGCATTTAAAAATAATTTTTTTCAAACTATCAAAATTTTAATGAAAATTTTAATTTAAAATAAATGAATTGCTTTTAAATGAAGTATATGTTTGAGATATATACGTTTGGGATGCATTACTTTTATATCATTATCAATATTTTAAGGAGATCTTGACCAATTTTGCTACAATCTTGCTCGCAGTGGATGCAAGTCAAAAAACAGTTTTAAAATTTTCATAAAAATTAAATATTAATAAAATAAAGAATATATTTAATGTAGAGCATAAAAATATATTTTATAGTCTATATATTAAGATGTCTGTATTAAAAACTTTATTAATTTATGTTTTATCAGGATTGCGAAAAAAATAAATCTGACGTATTATTAAATCGCAGCGCTAGTTAAAAAGTTAGACCCCCAGAGATACCTTAAAAAGTTTAATTGCAATCGATTGTAAAATTTGAATTAATAAGAAGAAGCTGACTGAAAGAAAATCGTAGAGGCTAGATCTAATATAAAGAAGACTTTTTAAAAAATATATCAATAAAATTTTTGGTATTTTTATAATAATCAAAGATAAATCTCGTTAACAGTTTTTTTTTCTTTTTGTCGCCATTAATAGATTTTATTCCTTGCGTGTGCAAATTAGAAGGATTGTTATGATATCGAAATAAATTATTTTGGTTTATTGCATTGTTTGTTATTAAAAGGGGATTTTTCTGAATTTAAAGCAAATGAATAATGGAATGTGTAATAATAAATGCATTTAATGTAAATAAAATTATTTTTTAATGAAGCGAGTGAACTACTTCTATTTTAAATGAAATATTTCCAATAGAAAATATTGCGATTGGAACAGTATTTCGTGTTTCATCACCTTGGCACGGATAATGTAAAACTACTGATTTTTTTTAAATATATAATTTGTTTAACATTAATTATCTTGCAGTGAAAACCAAGATGATTTACAACCTGAAAATTGACTTAAATAAATTTTTTTCACGCATGTATTTATATACAGCATTGTGCAAAACTTTTTCAACGCAATATTTGAAAATATTTCCTGGTACTTTTAACAAAAAATTAAAAAAAAATGAATAAAAAAAATGTTTTAGCGAAATTTGAGTGTACTATGCAGAATCTAAAAAAAAAAAAAACCTTTCAAAAGACATTTCACTTAGTGTTATGTGTAAAAAGAATGTGCACGTTAAAAATAGTATTTTGCAATAAATAATATGATTTAGTTGATAGAATTTTGAATAGGTACTTTTTACAGAATAAATATTTAGCATTGATTTCATCTGCTTAAATATAAAGATTTCAATCCATGAAATGTTAATCTTATTTTGATATGTAATAAAATAAATAAGAAAATAAATAAATGTCCATTTTGGAATAGACATCATATCGAAGGTCTCTAATATGTAAATGGTATATGTTATTTAAAACGGCTGCACAGCAGTTCCAAAAACGCAATCCTATTCAGATGATTGCCTGCTCTAAGACACTTCCATGTAATACATGTTTAAGGAAATTAAAGTGTTTATGTAACCTCTTTAATCTCTTTCCTTATTGTCCGATCATATCGTCTTTTGACAAACATTTATGTGTTTCTCAAAGAAACGTTAAGAGAGAGAAGATTTTTATAATAAAAAAAGCAAAGAAAAAATAACCTTAAGTATAATTAATTCTGAAATCAACTCTTTTCATAAAAAATAAACTGATTATCTGAATAAAAGCGTAGATTATAAAGAAATCTATCAAGAAATATGTTCTCACTGAAAAAAAATGATGTAACTTTACTCCATAAAATTTGTTTCAGCATGCTGCCACCAGTTTTTTGGACTAATTTAAGTAATATTATATAAACTGGTGTAACGGATGTATTATTACATCAGAGCAATGTTAAAAAAAACAGAATTCACATTATTAAGGTGCAAAATACACCAGTTTTATCTGATAATTTATCTCATAAAAAGGAGGCAACAAAGTTACCACAAATTTTTTGGAGCAGCGTTGCACGAATCTTTTTACAATGCATAATTTTGGTAAATATTATTATTATGTGCTATAAATTACTTATTTTATATTTTATCCTGCCTTTGTACGATTAGGAAATGTTAGACTCTGTATAATATTTAAGAAATCACATTGTAATGTATTATATATATATTTTGTTACATCAAACAAATACTATGTTTTCTATAATTTAGATAATTACTAAATTCTATGCGTACTTATACATAAACGTACACATACGTACACATCTCTTTTGGTAGTGAACCTATTATTCTCTTTTTTATATTGTAAAATTATTACTCTTTTTTTTTATCTTGTTTGTTCATAATCGTTTTCATTTATCATTATTTTATGTTACAGAGGAGGTGTTTTTTAAGATACTTTAAAACATATTGTGAATTCTCTGCCTGGTGAAGTTAAAAAAATAAATAATACTAATTTCGTGAAAAATGTTTGAGTAAGTGCTTCCTATGAGGTAACAAAGTGTTTTCTACTATTTCATGGATAGTTATTAGCACTTTCCTGTATATATGGAAAGCAGCTACAAATTTCTTTTAACAAGTCACTTATGTAAATACTTGTCCATGTGTTTATACTGATAGCATACTGTCTCATGTAAAGCAGAAAGAATTATTTTAGTTGAATTTTATTTGAACGTATTATCATATGTAGCTGCATTGAGCTTATTTTTAAAATAAAATACTTTCTTTAAACATACCTAAAGAAATATTCGAGATTCTTATTAATCTATGCTGTAAATAAATCCTGTAAATAAATCTGTGTTTTTTTTCCAGGAAACAAGTGATTCCTAGAACATTTCATATAACAACAATAACAAACATCCATGTATCAGATACACGTTTGCACGGTAAATCATAAAATCTGTAAGGTTAATAAGAATTTATTTAGGAAATTTGGATGCCTAGAACTTTTTATTTGGCTGCACGCCAGATTACAGGTAAAACTTTAATAAGAAGATTTCTGTAATTTTAGTGGATTCTATTATAAAGCTACAGAATACAATAGCTTTACAAAAACTTGTTTATAAATTTACTACTGTTACGAATTTTGTAAATAGTTAGTGTTTGTACTGTAAAATAATGTAAATAATCTTATTAAGCTCCATTCCTTTAATAATATTAGTTTTTGTTACATTGTCTCTGTTATCAAGGAAACTTGTCTATTATTTTCAGTCAATGTCTATGGCAGCTTTGCGAAATATTAGAGATATCGCCAAGTTGGCGTCACTTTTGCCGACTAATTTTGGTCGCCAAATTTGGCGATATACTTGGTGATTGTTGGCGATGGAAACCCTTCCCTAATAATGGTAACCCCCCCACTGATACATTGAATGTTGTTCCGTGGTTTTCCAGTTTTTTCTAGAAGGTTGTAGAAATTTCCACCGCATGCGGCGAGACTATATATAGGAGAGCCGGATGCGAGCTGTGTTGTTATTATTTACTAGTCAGTCATTGAGTGAACAAGGCATTTGTTAAGCAAGTTTGCTTGAGTTTCATTTATGTTGTTTTGAATGTTATTAAGTGTTGAGACGTTGTATAAAGAGTCTCTGGGATCTAAAGCTGTACTTTTACGATAGATTTGAGCAGTTATTTTAGAATATCTAGTAACATTTGTGAGTTTTGAAGACTCTGTTGTTCTGAAGATCTGTAAATAAATCATTTTCTACTTTTCTAAGAAACAAGAGTTTGAAGTTGTCTAACCATAAGATCAAAAGAACCCCATATACGCTGTAACATTTGGTGTCAGGAGTCGAGATCTTACGGCGAAAACAAGAACAATGGATGGACAACTGAAAGAACTGTTAGATGCTATCAATGGCATAAAGACAGAAATGAATAAAAGCCAAGAAGAATTGGCGGAAAAAATAAATAAAGGCCAAGAAGAATTGGCGGATAAAATGAATAAGTGCCAAGAAGAAGTGACCGAAAAGATTAATATAGGGCAAGAAGAAATGAAGAAAACTTTAGAAGAAAAGACCTCGTCGGTGGAGAGACGAATAGAGGAAGTAGAAGAGAAAATTCAGAATGAAGTTAGTAATGTAGAAGAGAAAATGGAAAGAAAAATAGAGGAAGTAGAAGAGAAAATTCAGAACGATGTTAGAAATGTCGAAGAGAAAATGGAAGGGAAAATAGTTGAAGTAGATGAAAAGCTAAATAAAAGAGTACAAGATCTTGAGAAGAAGCTTTCAACGTCCAGTGGTAATTATGAAGAATTTAGGAATCCGCCTGCTTCTCCCGTGCACATCAAGCTGTCGACATACGACGGAAAGAGTTCCTGGCAAGTTTACAAGACCCAATTCACCGTTGTAGCCGAAGCGAACAAAAGGAGTGACGAAGTGAAAGCTTGTCAACTGGCAGCATCTTTAAGAGGAGAAGCCGCCGACGTGCTGCAAACATAGACCGATATGACGCAACTCAATTTTGACACTCTAAGTTGCGCACTTGAAATGAGATTCGGCGAAAAATTCTTCAAAGAGTATGCGAGAATACAAATGAAGAGCCGCCATCAAAAATCGAATGAAACCCTTCAAGAGTTTGCCTCAGAAATAGAAAGGCTGGCAAATTTAGCATTCATTGACTGTCCAACAAATGATGGGAGATGCTCTCACTGCAGTACTTTGCAGACGGAATAAAAGATCCAAAAGTGCAGAGAGCAGTACGAATGGCAGATGTGCAGGATTTAAAGGCTGCATTACTATATGCCTTAAAGTTGGAAGCAGCTACACAAGCCAGCCGAAGAGGAGTCCGAGCGGCAACGGTGAACAAAAGCTCAGACACTGAGAGCGACGTCTTGAAAGAAATTAGGAAAATAAATCAAGAGCTGGAAGCTTTAAAATATGGAAGAACAAGCTCAAGAAGACAGAATCTCAGGTGCTGGGGATGCGGTGATACAGGATATCTCCGAAGAAACTGCCCCAAAGTCCACGAACGTGAGATGAATTCAAGGCCAGAGAATTAAAAGCCCCACCTGAAGATCCTTCAAATATCGAGAATGAGTGGCGGCGATAATGAATTATATGTGACAGGATTTATTAAAGAGATTCAATGCCGAATGATTGTGGATACAGGAGCCAACGTAACAATAATAAGAGAAGATTTGGCTCGAAAATTGAAATGTAAACTCATCTAGACTCCGCCCTGCGTTACCCTGCAAACTGTGACGGGCGACAAGATAGGCATATATGGAAAGGCCGATTTAACCATCAACTTTGGAGGAACGAAATATTACCATACGGCATATGTGGCTGACATAACAGATCCTTTCTTAATCGGGCTAGATTTTCTGAAGAAGTTTGGCTTCAAACTTGATTTCAAATATAACAAAATGCTCTCAAAATAAGAAGAAATAAGTCTTTTTGGATTAAATAACGAAATTAAATGTAAACAAACAGTAATAGTCAAATAAGACATCAATCTTGATCCAAGAACTGAATTTTTAATTCCAGCTGCAATTAAAAATAAAACTAATTACCGATTTGGCCATATAGATTATCCCGAAGACAATAGTAAACAAGCAGGAGTATTGGTGGCTTCTTCTGTAGTAGACCTCTCGAAAAAGACCATTCCAGTCAGAATTGCTAACATCAGTGATAAGACGAGGACTATCAAGAAAGGAGAGGTGATAGCATCATGTGCTCCTGTGACGTGCAAAAGTCAAAATTCCAGTCACTCTCAGAAATCTTCAGATAATTTAGTCAAGGATTTGTTACAAAATACAGACTTAGATCTAAACCAGAGAGATGCTGCTGAAAGTTTAATTCCAAAGTTTATTCTCTCAAACATCTGAAGACTTTGGACGAACCAAAATGGCACAACACCGAATTGACACGGGAGATCACTCTCCTATTAAACAGCACCCTAGACGATTACCTATTGCCAAGCAAGAAAAGGTGCAGAATTTAATTAAGGATATGGAAGAAAATGACGTCATCGAACCATCGACAAGTCCATGGGCGTCTCCCATTGTGTTAGTAAGAAAAAAGGATGGTTCTACGAGATTTTGTGTAGACTACCGCCGACTGAATGACGTCACCAAAAAGGATAGTTACCATCTGCCAAGGATTGACGATACTCTTGACACACTTGAGGGCAACACTTGGTTCTCGACTCTGGATCTGAAGAGTGGTTACTGGCAGGTAGAGATCCATCCGGACGACCGCGAGAAGACTGCCTTCACAACGGGACAAGGATTATGGCAATTCAAAGTAATGCCTTTTGGTCTACGTAATGCACCTGCAACTTTTGAACGCCTTATGGAAACGGTTATTCGGGGGCTGTCATATGAAGCATGTCTTGTTTATTTAGATGATATCATAATCATAGGTTGGTTATATGAGGTTTTATGGCGCAAGGTCCCTTTGGGGACACCATAATCATAGGAAAATCTTTTGATGAACATCTAAACAACCTCAGGCGGGTGCTACAAAAATTAAAGGAAGCTAATTTGAAGTTAAGCCCTTCGAAGTGCAGTTTTTTTCGAAATGAAGTCGCCTGCCATGGACACATCATTTCGGCGGATGGAGTCAGGACTGATACGGAGAAGATATCGGCCGTAAAAAATACCGGAGAAGATATCGGCGTCCAGCAGATGTTCACCAGCTTCGAAGTTTTCTAGGATGATGCACCTATTATAGAAAATTTGTCAAAGGCTTCTCGATATTTGCAAGACCACTTCATAAATTAACAGAAGCCAATCAAAAATTTATGTGGACACAGGAATGCGATGCTGCTTTCGAAAAGCTCAAGGAGGCATTAACATCCACTCCAATTCTGTCCTATCCTCAAATCGATAAACAGTTCATACTTGATACGGATGCAAGTAACGAAAGCATTGACGCTGTACTGCCAAGGAAATCGACGGCGAGGAGCGTGTTATCGCCTATTTCAGCAAGTGCTTGTCAAAGGCAGAGCGAAACTACTGCGTAACAAGAAAAGAGCTTCTTGCTATAGTGAAAGCCATAGACCATTTTCATCACTATCTTTACGGTCGAAAATTCCTGATCCGAACTGATCATGCTTCTCTAACTTGGCTATTGAATTCTAAGATACAAAAGCTTCAAGCGTACGATATGGAGATACGCCATCGAAAAGGCCAGACAAGAAATTGCCTCTTTTCCTGCTTGCCTACAGGAGTGCCTCTCATGAGACCACTGGTTACTCCCCTTCTCAAATGCTCTTTGGTCGTGATCTTCGTCTGCCTGCAGATCTTTTGTTTTGTCGTCCTCCTGATGCTCCTTTGTCGCCTGAAGAATACGTGGATGGACTCAGGCACGGATTGAGGAGGTTCATTTTCTAGCGAGGAACCGAATCGGACTGGCATCAGAAAAGATGAAGACACGGTACGACATAAAGGCGACTGGACATGAGTTCAACGAAGGTGCCAAAGTTTGGTTGTAGAATCCCATATGTCGTAAGGGACAGTCGCCAAAACTACAAAGAAACAAGGACGGTCCTTACACAGTCGTCAACAGGCTGAATGACTTCGTCGTTCGCATACGAAAATCGCCACACACCAAGCCCAAGGTCGTACATTATAACCGGCTAGCCCCTTATTTTGGCCAAAGTGATTAGAAATTCAAAACTGGAATTTCAGACCATGGTCATGAAAGTCACTTTTTGTAAATATGTAAATAGTAATTAGTTCTTATTTATGTACATCTTATTATTATTATTATTATTAATTATTATTATTTTATTTATTTATTTATTTTAAGTTTTTTCCTCTAACTCAGGGATTGCACTGCCCGGGACGTGCAGTCTTTGAGGAGGGGCTAGTGTTACGAATTTTGTAAATAGTTAGTGTTTGTACTGTAAAATAATGTAAATAATCTTATTAAGCTCCATTCCTTTACTAATATTAGTTTTTGTTACATTGTCTCTGTTATCAAGCAAACTTGTCTATTATTTTCAGTGAATGTCTATGGCAGCTTTGCGAAATATTAGAGATATCGCCAAGTTGGCGTCACTTTTGCCGACTAATTTTGGTCGTCAAATTTGGCGATATATCGCCAAGTTGGCGACAAACTTGGCGATTGTTGGCGATGGTAACCCTTCCCTATTTATGGTAACCCCCCCTTAGGTCTACTGATACATTGAATGTTGTTCCGTGGTTTTCCAGTTTTTTCTGGAAGGTTGTAGAAATTTTCACCGCATGCGGCGAGACTATATATAGGAGAGCCGGATGCGAGCTGTGTTGTTATTATTTACCAGTCAGTCATTGAGTGAACAAGGCATTTGTTAAGCAAGTTTGCTTGAGTTTCATTTATGTTGTTTTGAATGTTATTAAGTGTTGAGACGTTGTATAAAGAGTCTCTGGGATCTAAAGCTGTACTTTTACGATAGATTTGAGCAGTTATTTTAGAATATCTAGTGACATTTGTGAGTTTTGAAGACTCTGTTGTTCTGAAGATCTGTAAATAAATTATTTTCTACTTTTCTAAGAAACAAGAGTTTGAAGTTGTCTAACCATAAGATCAAAAGAACCCCATATACGCTGTAACACTACTTTTTTTCTACGGTGCACAAATCAGATTATAGTAAGTATGCATATTTTCTTAACTTTATACCTGTACTAGTACTTTTTATATGTATAAAAATTATTCAAATAATTTGCCTATACAGAAAAGTAAACGATAAAAAAATGTATGATTTATCAAAATACACTATTCAAAATGAAATTTTATAAAATTTTCATTCAGTTTATTTCCATTCTTTAAAATTTGAAGTTTCAAGAGCAATATTCACAAAATATTAAAATGCCTAAATTCCTACAAAATTAATTTCTATAACTAAAAAATATAATTGAAATATATCGGACGTACAATTGGTTTAGATTGGTTCAGAAACTGTTCGCACATAATAAGAATAGTCGCGAAAAATTATAAAAATACTTTTATCTTGAAAAATAAGATTTGCTTTATTCTGTAAAAAAAATTACAATTTATTTTATTGGCATATTAATATATAATATATTTATTAGTATAACATAACTAATTACTTATTTAATCCAGAAAAAATAATGAAATAATTTAAACATAATAAAAAAATTCAAGCAGTAAAATGTCTAAAATAATACCACTCATTAATTTACATAAAAGTGTATATGTTATATCGAGAAAACGTTAATTATTGTAATTTATTTTCCGCATTTCAATATATCCTTCTTTTTTTTCTAGACAAAAATATACTTGTAAATTTACTTTACTAATCTAATTTTGTACTAAATATTTTAGAAATATAAACCAACGGCACTTCCAATATCTTTCAGATATATTTTTTGGTGCATAAAAGACGTTTATAATGCAACCGCCCTTTTATTTTCTTTGTAAACTTTTCACACTTTTAATATGTCATTTCCTTAATGAAACTTTTAAACCTTCATGTCATATTGTCGAGAAATTTTACATATAAGAAAGCAGAATAAAACGATATCTCTTCTTACACTGACAAAATTTCATAGCAAAGATGTCATTAATAAGTGAAAAGGGGGAAACTGTCATTAAAGGTAGATGTAAAGTGTCATTAGGGTGATGTATGAAGGGTCATTAAAATGAGATATTACTTACGCTGATATATAACACATCTGCACTTGGAGTTTTTTAGCACGGAAATGATCAGGAAATTTATGTCAGACTTTAGAAAAAAGTATATGAAATGTTTTGCACTCTACTTACTATTTTATTTCAATAAATGGGTTTATCTTAACATTTGTTGCGCAGGGTTATTATGATGAAAAGGTTGAAAAAAGATTTGTATCATAATTTAAATAAATCGTAATATGAAATTCAATGTATTTCACATTATAATGTAAATAGATTGTTCATATGATAAATGTTTCATTCATATCGTGCTATGAGATATTTTTAAGAGTCATATCAGTGTTTTACAAATATTTTGCCGTAATGCAAATTGAAATATCATTTTAATATATTTTTACATTCATAAGTAAAAATTGCATGTTTTATGTTCTGGTAATTTTTGTTAGACCTCGTCCTGAAAATTCTCTGAAATTTCTTTTGAGAACACTTTAAACAGACCTTTGGTATAATATTAATATGTCATTCTCATTTTAATTATTATCATTTTAATCATCATTATAATCCAGCAATCATTTTCATTACCATTGTTCATTCTCATTAATCTCATATTAAATAGTATTATTTGAATTATTTACTATTCAATTCTTATCAAACATCTCCAGTCTTGCTAAAATATGAAGTATGTTGGTCTCGTATATTGCAATTAGAAGATCGATTTTTTGTTGTTGCGTTCACTAACTAATTTACATCTGTCGAAAATGCACAAATACATTTAGATCTCCCTTGATTCACTTGTGAAAAAACTATGTTACAAACAATATTTTTAAATATTCTATTTTATTGGTATATTTTTTAAACAAGAACCTGTTTTTTAATGTTTTAAATGATATATTTTTTAGAAATATCTCCTTTTAAAACACCTATAAAATGATGTCAAATTGATAAATATGACTAAATATGAGTATTCTATATTTTTTGCAAAGTTCTATGTTTGTATTAAATAGCTATCACTCTGTCATTAAAAATTTTTATGAAAAGTAATTTTTATTGTGAAATAAAATCAATCAGCTTTCTAGCACTGTTTGACTATGTTCAATCTATCTTTCCTAATCCTTATTTTAAAATTTCGACAGAAGTCTTTTCAAAATCAAATGTTATTTCTACTTACCTGTAGCTCAGAATTTATTTATAATTAGTTATAATTTCTCAACTCTACAAAATTCCTTTATTTATTTCATTGTCACTATACTTTATCAGCAACTACAAAAAATTATATTGTCGTTATGTAACTATTAAATCTAAACTTCTAGTATAAAAGAGAAATTTTTAAGATTATATAAGTCGTCAATCTTGTAAATATTTTACAGGGTAATTCTAAAATTATTAACATGATATTGTCTACGGATTGCATGAGATAATTTTGGCAAAAAATTGAAAAGAGTGTTGCTGACGAAAAGCAAATGTGAGTGGATTTTCTCGGCTATACAAAAGTGCTAGGCAAGTAATAGTAAGTTTTAAAATAAGGATTATCTTTTATTGGATAAAATCTTTAACCTAAGAATGCATCCTCCACTTATGTACCACCCTTTAATGTATGAAGATTAATGTCATTTAAATTACAAGAGACTTTTTCCAAATTTGAAGACATGCCGTGAATTAAGAAACTATCACTTCAAAGCAGTGCTATTTTTTTCTATAAAAATATGCATATCAAATATCTATGATACATTAAGTATTTCTTATACACATTTTTTCCAATTAACAGAATTTGACTTAAAATGTAAATTGACGTTTTATGATACTAAATTTTATCTATATGAATATTGCCCTCATCCCTACACTTATTCCTGGAACTCGTTATTTTTATATAAAGTATGAAACTCTTTACATTTTTCTTGTATTGCTCTTATGTTGATTCATGCTACATTAAAACTTTTTTCTTTCATCATAGATGAAAACGAAGAAATAAGAGATACTTATAAGACTAAAAAAAATCCCTTTCGGCATGGCCTATAGGCGGAGGTAGATTTCGAAAAGTTTTCATCTCAAAAAAAATAAATAAAAATAAAAAAATGATTAGAGATAAACCCAGTTTAACTACTTTATTCAACCGCTTTGAAAAATTTTTTAATTTCATTTTTCTGTAAGAACTGGTTTTATCAAAATCCTCTTAAACGAAATTCTACTCAAATGCCCATTTTGGCAACATATTTTGAACTATATTCTTACTTTATTAAAAAAATTGACCAATATGCTCATTATATAGTTCCTAAATAACAAAAAACTGTTAATTAAATTCGTTTGACAGCAAAATTGAATTTAAAAATGAGTCATAAAATAACCAATTTATTATTTTAATACATCCACAATTCTTTAATCAAGATTGCTTTGAGAAATTTTGTACGAAGTGCCCACTTTGACAGATTTTTTTAAATATATATTTAGCCTTTATCAAAAATCTGGCCAATACGGCACATTACACAGTTCCTAAATAACAAAAAACTGTCAATTGAATGCGTTTGAGAGCAAAATTGAATTTAAAAATGAGTCATAAAATAAACAATTTGTTATTTGAATACAACCTCAATTCTTTTATCATGATCGCTTTGGGAAATTTTTTTGCGAAGTGCTTACTTTGACAGCTTTTAAAAATATATATATTCACCCTTTATCAAAAAATCGAAAAATACGCTCATTATATAGTTCCTAAGTAACAAAAAACTGTCATTTGAATGCGTTTCAGAGCAAAATTGGATTTAAAAATGAGTCATAAAATAACCAATTTGTTATTTGAATACCCACAGTTCATTAATCATGATCACTTTGGGAAATTTTGTGCGAAGTGCCCATTTTGGCAGCCTTTTTTTGAAATATATTCCGCCTTTATCAAAAAACTGGCCACTCCGTCACACAATATAGTTCCTAAATAAGACAACCTGTAAATTATGCGTTAGAGAACAAAAAAAAAAAAAAAAAGATTTAAAAATGACTCGGTAAAAACGCAATTTTTTAAATTTCTTCAAATTTCGATCACGATAACTTCGTGAAATTCTGTTCAAAATACCCTTTTTGGCGGTCTTTTTAAAAATATATTCTGCCTTTATCAAAAAACTGGCCAATACGTCGCATTATATTGTTCCTAAATAATAGGACCTCTAAATTGGATGGGTTTGAGAACAAAAATGAATTTAAAAATGACTCAGAAAAAACGCAATTTATTACACTTAATCAATTTTTAATGACGATAATTTCGGGAAATCTGTTCAAAATACCTTTTTTGGCAGACTTTTAAAAAATATATTCTGCCTTTATCAAAAAATTGGCCAATACGTCGCATTATATAGTTCCTAAATAAGAGGATCTGTCATTTGGATGCGTTTAAAATCAAAAATGAATTTTAAAATGAGTCAGAATATAAGCCGTTTGGATTTAAGGTTTTTTCTCCAACTCCTATTTTTGTTTAATTTATTTTTGCTATAAGAATTGGTTCTATGAAAAACTTGTCAATATAAAAGTTGTAGATCTTATTGTGAAGATGTAAAATAAATTTAATTAGATTTTATTGCTTAAGAATTGAGTAAGTTATGGGTTTTTTTCTTTTTCCTCCCCCCCTTTTTCTTTTCGTTTTTAATTTTTTTCATCGGTAAAAATTGGTCCTATCAAAAACTTATAAATACAAAAGTTTTAGATAATATTGAGTACATTTCTATAAAATTTAGTTGGATTTGATATCTTGAGAATTGACGAAGTTATGAATTTTTTTCTCCCAAAAACCATGTTTTTTTCGCCCCTTGAGCCCATTTTTAACTTTATCAAAAATTTGTCATGCATAAACTTTTTGCCCATGGTTTAGAAGTAATATTAACTTTAAACTGATTCGATATATATTTTAATTAAGAAGTTATCGCGTTTTTTCTGTTTTTACAAAAACCCTCCCTATTTCCACCCCCTTGGTCCGATTTTGCCCATTAACGAACTCGACCGAGATTTTAGGCTCCTTGATTTTATGTAAATGTTTGAAAAAGATCTGAGCATAATTATGGAAGTTATCGTGTCTAGAAGAAAGTGATATACACCGATAGATAGATAGATAGATAGATAGATAGATAGATAGATAGATAGATAAACTTTTTTACTGATGGTGGTTTTGGGGTCTAGGAGTCATGATTCGTGTAGATCCGCAAAAATTTTTCAGAAATTCCAACATGGGAGAGAATGCAATAGATAATATTTCATACGAAATCTACCTAAAAACCATATTGTTAAAAACAATAACTAATACTTACAATAATAATTTTTTTCTTCATTGTGTGTTATATAATTAGTAAAACTAATTTTGATTTTGAAACAAAAGTTAATTATTGTGCTGAATTTTTTTTAATTTATGATCTTCAAATTAATTACACAATAATAGTTGACAGAGTGATTTTGATTTAAGTAATACTAAATGAAAAAGAATGAGCACAATAACTACTTTTAGAAATATGGCATGATTTTTGTTAAGTGGATGTATAATATAAAATAAAAAATAATAACAATAACTTATGAATAAAATGTACTTTTTGTTACGTTCAATTTACAAAAACTAAATGAATAGTCATTTTCTAGAGTAGATTGAAAATACTTTGTCTTAGAAGTTATTTAATTAAATTCTTGTCATGTTTAAGACATTCATTAAATGATTTAAAACACTGTAAACAAAAAAAAAATGGGAGAATTATTTTTTTTTGTTAACATCCAGAATCTTCTAACAATTAAAAAAAATCATGCTAAAGTTATACAGTGCACTGTTAACATTTTGGCGCTTATAATTTTTCTTTTTCGTTAAACAAGAATAAAAATGTATTAATAGTTTTAACATCTATTTATTAAGTTCTTTTTATTTAGTTTCTGAAGCATATACGAAGTCAATTTAATCAATTTAAGAATAATAACTTGTCTTTGAATCTACATTGGTAGCAAATAATTTATTACCAGCAATGATTTTTGAATTTAATAAAAGTTTGTGTAGGTATTTTCATAAACATAATACTAGAATACATTGACTGTTGAACGGTGTAGAAATAGAAACTATCTCCCTCGAAAATGACTGAAACCCTCATGGCTCGTAATAAACAGTTTTTACAAAAAAAAAAAGATTAAAGTTGTAATCTAATATTGAAAATATGGTTGTATAAATTTTGTAAAACACATTATGTAGTGTGTGTCCACTCTCAACGGTGGTCAAAGGATAATTTCTAAACCTTTAGTCATAGACATATAGTGTCAATTGCAAAAATGCTTTTAAAAAGTTGAAGATTTTTTTTATCGATTTGGGTTAAAAAAAAATTAAAAAAATATGAAAATTTAATTTTTATAATGTTTTCTGGTCTTATAAGAGATATTTAGTAAATTTTTACCACTTCTCAAACAAGAAAAGCAAAAAAAAGTCCCATTCTTCTGCGATTAAAATTGACTGAGTATTACTTGTTTAAATTTGAAGCATCTTTTTGTTGCAAAATAGGGCTCAGTCACAAATTTAATGGAAATAAAAATAAACGTCAGATATAAAATTTAACATTGAACATTAAGAGTAAACTCATTTTTATTTTTATTTTTATTTTTACTTTCTTTTTTTGTTTATGAGTTCGAATGTATGTTTTCCTAGGTTCAAAATTTGTATTCAAATTTTAACTCACTTCCAAATATCCGACTGAGGTTCAATTCGCATACATTTATATCCAATGACAATACAATATTAATACATTTTTAGATGCGTATCATTTATTTACTTTATAGGATACACCAAATACTATTATGTTAAATAATCTTGTAGAGTTTTCAGCAAACATCAACATAAATTTAAAAATAAATATGGACAAATTATTTTACTCTCAATTATTAATGTTAAGTTTTCTATCTCACTTTTTTTTATTTCCAGTAAATTTGTGACTGACCCCTATTTTGCAGCAAAAAGATGTTTCAAATTTAAACAACTATTACTTAGTCAGTTTAATCGCAGAGGAATGGGACTTTTTTTCACCTTATTTGTTAGAGAATTGGTAAAAATGTACTAAATATCACTTATAGGAACGGGGGACCATATAAATGCATTTTTTTAAACCTAACGCATTCGCATCGTTTACGCATTTTTTTAAACCTAAAAAAAAACAAAAAAACCTAAAAAAAAACCAAAAAAAAACCTTAAAAAAACAAATCTTTGCCTTTTTTAAAGCATTTTTGCAACTGGAACTATATGTCTATGACTAACGGTTTAGAAATTAGCCATTCACCACTGTTGAGAATGGACACACTGTATATCACGAGATGTTTGCAGGAGAAATGTTCAAAATAACCATCAATCATAGATGAAAGGTTTGCATGTTCACTTGCAATAAGCGTGTAAGTGCAATCTATTAATCTTTATCATCACAAAATTACGTACATGCATTTCTTATTCATTTAATAAAAATAATAACAAAAATACAACAAAAAATGGTAGAAAGAGGTATTTTAATAGGTCTGACGTTATTTCTATTAGTGTAACAGCGTGGGCAGCATTCATGGATAGCAGATTTTCAAAGTGTGCTGTCTATGTTTACTATTGCACGTATTTTCAGTACAATTAATCTAAAATAACATTTTGTTTAATTATTTAATTATTATTATTTTTTTATTTTTTAAGAAATCGATAAGTTGTCTGGTTATAGTGTATTGTCTTTATTTACGTTCACCAGTGAGATTGGCATTCTTCACATTTTTTGAGAGCTTCATAGAAAAATCTTTCTACGTCTCTATTCCTTGCAAAGGACATTTAATCCTTCAATACTACACTTGTGCGATTTGGCACCGCCTGAAATTTCCAATGATGGAATTTTTAAAAAACATGATTATATCAAATTTCATTTTTGCATTAGGAGAATGAATATTTTGATAAAAATAAATGCTTTAGTTTGATTCATGATTAAATTTCGTATATACATCATGCAGTATATTTCATTATCAGTAGGATACCAAAGAAGTTAAACACTGTTTAATTTATGCAATCCAAAGCTCAATTACCTATGTAAAGTGGGTGTTGGAGAGAAATCTGAAATCCATACGTTCATGAAAATATTCAAATATACAAAGATTCTTTTCAAAAATTATACATTAAAACAAAGAAATCTGTAACTCTACAGATGTAAAGTAGCAGAAATATGTATGCTTACTAAAATTTTATCTGATCATTTTACAACAAAGGCGAAAATCTACAAAACTAGTTTTTGTAAAACTGAAGATATCTGCGGCATTACAATTAATCTACTGCAAATACAGTAATCTTACTAAAATTTTATCTGTAATTAGGGTTTCAGTTGCATAAAAGTTTCTGGCTCTCCTTCAGTTCTCTAAATAATTTTTAGCAATCTTGAAGATTTTTTTCATTTACAGTTCAAGCGTGAATTTTACATGAATTTGTTGTTATCGTTAAATAAAAATTTCTATAAATAACTATTAAAAAAAAACTTTTGGTAATTTTGCATTTTTTTAAATTGCTATGTAAATATTTCATGCATGAATTATTTATTATCATGCATGAATTTTTAAGAAAGAGTCTGTAAATTATCATGTTAGCCAATATTTCTTCCTCTGTACGAACAGAATTTTTCTGTGCCTGAAAGGGTTAGAAAAAAACTCGATTCAAAAATCTTTATTTTAAGGAAAATTACATACAGCATACGTTGTTATGGTTATAATAAAACTTTTTTTAATTCTAAATATGTATTTTTATCAATTTTAATGTACACTGAAATTGACATACAGTTAATAATTTTAATATTTATCTTGTAATTACTTTTATCATTGCTACCAAACTATCGATTTAGGATGTATCTTTTCGGGAACTTTAATTTAAAAATAAAGTGCATTTATCAATATCTGTACCCGTAAAATGCTTTTCTTATTCTTAAGGAAAATAAATAAATAAAAATAAAGAATATTCATACGTATTCTGTTTTTGCATATACATTTAATTTGGAAGGAAATGGACTTAAAAAAAGTTCCTAGATACAAACAAATAAATGTTTTGCTTTCTCAAGCTTGTTTTCGGTAACCGATTTTCTATACTTATTCTGATCTCGTTTTTTCCATTTTTGTTTCTTTATTTTTACAAACCGCAGAGTGTTTTTTTCAACTACAAACAGTTCTAAACAGTTCTGTTAGTCTAAACAGAAATTTTCTGGAAATTTATCTGACTGATTTCAGAGAGAATATGTGTTTTAAACTGGCCATATTTTAGGGATTGTATCGAAATTCGAATGTCGATTGTTGAAATGCTACAGAATAGCTGTGTCATTTCTATTAATGTATTATTACGAGCTAATAATACTATTTCAATCATTTAATATGTTTAGACTATTACCAATCCAAATATTTCAATAAATCAAGTAATATATATATATTCACATTATGCTTTTTTGCACATCATACGCGGACCTTCAAACCACCATTTTGATCTTTTTCCGAAATTACTTGGAAGAAAAATATTAAATTGAAAAAAAAATATCCATCTATCAAAAACTGTAAGTTACAATTCTTATTTTGTTACAGATAGTTACTTAATATAATAAATATTAAATATTTCTTCAATAACAAATTCAATGTACATTTTTCAGTATTATGATTGCATAAAAAAATACTGTTTAATGATGATAATTTAAGGAGATTTAAATTAAAATATGAAAATGTGACTAAATAAGACAATGTGACTAAGTTCACAGTAATAAGTTGAAATGTTCTAAGACTGACTTAGCTCTGTATTTAAAATGCTCAAATTTTAATATCCTTTGTGGATTTTTTTGGTTTGTTCTGTAAAACAAAAATTCTGTAAAACAAAAAAATTTGGTTTGTCCCTTTAAATATAAATATAGGAATCAAAAACTGTTCATATTATTATTAATTTTACTGCACAAATTGTTGCTTTATTATTTTATTTGGAAATCTCTCATAACTCTATTTTGCAATATTTTTAGATGCATTTGTAATTATATAAGTAAATGGTGACTATAGTCTCCACACATCTGTCCGCATAGAACAGCGCAAGATCAATTCAGATGAATGTTCTGTCATTTAATGCATAAATCATAGCAGAATTTTGTCGAGGCATTTCAAATTTTACGCAAATTAATTAATTTCTTAATTATAATAAAATATGATAATTTAGCCTGTGTTAAATTATAACAGTTTACAGTAATAAGTTCAAATTAAAAAGCAAGACTAACATAGCTCTCTTTTTAAAATGCCCAAATTTTAATATACTTTGTGGATTTCTTTGATTGGTTTTTGTTTATTATTTTTAATGAAAGAAAATCCACTTAAATGTAAATATAAGAATCAAAAACTATTCATATTATCATTAATTTTACTGCACAAACTGATGTTTATACTATTTTATTTGGAATTCTCTCGTAACTCTATTTCGCAATCTTTTATGTGCGTTTTTAATTATATAAATACATGGTGATTAAATTCGCCACAAGGTCCGTTTATCTGTGTGCATGAACTATACAAAATCAACCCAAACGAATGTTTTGACATTTAATACATATAATCATAGCAGAAGTTTGTAGAAGCATTACAATTTTATGCAAATCGAATCAAAATTTAAAAAATATATTTAAAAAATTCTTCATTTTATTAAATTCTCTCATATGTAATTACGTCAAAAATACCTCGAAAATGTAATAATTCTTAGTTGACATTGTGATTAAGTCCGTATTATTGAATTTAATACATATAATCATAATGGAATTTGTATTCATGTTTCCTTGATAAAAGTGCAAAAGCTGTTGTACCAAGATCTGAATATTTATAAATTTAATTATACTACAAAATCATCTTATTTGAAACGTACAGTTTCTGATTTGCTTGTTTTGTAGAAATACGAACAATTTTAGAATGAAATGAATGAAAACTGGCCAAAAGGTTTAATGCAACGTTATAAATATACTTGAAGTACCCCTACTCCATAGTTATACTTGTTATTTAGCGAATAATTTTACCGAAATTGTTTATTTAGCATGCATAGGTGCTCTTCAATATCTTAGTAATGAGGACGTATTATGTCAAGCCAAACATTTTAATAATTGTCAAGCTTTCAATTAATCTTGCAAGCTGTTTGATAGGATCACTATAGCTTAATTATGTTAATTTAATTTCCGACGCATCTTGCTTCGAAATGTACAAGAGCAGATTACAGAATTAAACTTGTAAGAAGCTTTCTAAAGTGGGACAGATGAGTTGACCGCATTTAGAAATTCTGATTAATTTCTGTGCTGTTTATACAGTTTGAAAATAAACATATTAAGTCATCGTAATGTTCTAAACGTACAAAATTTGTAAAAATAACTTAGTTCAGTCTACGTTTAATTGTTGTCATTAAAAGTATCTTACTGATTAACATTTTTTAAAAGACAAAACTCATAAAAAGAGGGTTTGTTTTATTCCTTAAATGTAATAATATATAATAATTTAGCCTATTTAAATTATAACAATTTAGAGTAATATGTTCAAATTAAAAAGCAAGACTAACTTAACTCTGTATTTAAAATGCCCAAATTTTAATATCATTTTTGGATTTTTTGGTTTGTTTTTGTTTATTATTTTTAATGAATGAAAATCCATTTAAATGTAAGTATAAGAATCAAAAACTGCTCATATTATTATTAATTACACTGCACAAACTGTTCTTTATATTATTTTATTTTATAATTTATCTTAACTCTATTTCCGAATCTTTTAGCTGCGTTTTTTTTAACTATATAAGTAAATGATGATTAGAGTCGCCGCCCGGTCCGTTCATCTGTCCGCATGAACTACACAAAAGCAATCCAAATGAATGTTTTGAAATTTAATATGTATAATCATAGCAAGAGTTTGCAGAGTCTATTAAATTTATGTAAATCTATTGAAATTTTAAAAATAATCAAAAAAATTCTTCATTTTATTAAATTTTATCATATGTAATTACGTCAGAAATATCTCGTAATATGCACTGATTCTAGGTTGACATGGGGTTTAATTCATACTAATGCCGTACTAGTGAATATAATCGTAATGGAATTTGTATTGATGCTTTAATAGATGAAATTGCAACAACTATTGTACCAATATCTGAATATTTATAAATTTAGTTATAGTAGAAACGCACCTCATTTGCCACGTTCAGTTTCTGATGTGCTTGTTTTGTAGAAATACGAACAATTTTAGAATAAAATGAATTAAAACTGGCCAAAATTTTAATGCAGAGTTATAAATACACTTTAAGTATCCCTACTCCATAGTTATACTTATTATTTAGAGAATAATTTTACCGAAATTGTTTATTTATCATGCATCGGTGTTCTTCAATATCTTAGTAACGAGGACGAACCATGTTAAGCTAAACATTTTAATAATTGTCAAGATTTGAAATTAATGTTGTAAGCTGGTTGATAGGATCATTGTAGTTTAATTATGTTAATTTAATTTCCGACGCATCTTGCTTCGAAATGTACAAAAGCGGATTACAACTTTAAACTTGTAAGAAGCTCTCCAAAGTGGGATAGATGAGGTGGCCGCTTTTGAAATTCTGCTTAATTTCAGTGCTGTTAATACAATTTGAAAATAAACGTATTAAGTCAGTGTAATGTTCTAAATGTGCAGAATTGGTAAAAATAACAGAGTTTAGTTTACGTTTAATTATTTTAATTAAAAGTATCTTAGTGATTAACATGTTTTGAAAGACAAAACGAATGAAAAGAGGGTTTGATTTATTCCTTAATTATGATAAACTATAATAGTAAAGACTGTGTTAAATTATAACCGAACACAGTTATAAATTCCAATTAAAAGGTAAGACAGACAGAGCGCTGCATTTAACATACCCAAATTTCAATATATTGGGGGGGGGAGGATTTTTTAGTTTATTTTAGTTTATTATTTTTAATGAAAAAAAATTCAGTTAATGAATATAAGAATTGCAAACTACTTTTCTTTGCATTATGCAATTTATTATATTTTAATTAAAGAAGGTTGTAGTATTAATTAAAAAAATCCTTTTTGAGCATATCTTAACTGTTAACAAAATTTTAGTGACTGTTCATATGCCACATTAAGATAAAAAAGTCTATTGGTATTTAAAACGAAAGAAATTACAATAAATAATAATATTTAGCAGCAAAATATAATACTTTGTATAGGTTTTAAGAGAATCATTAACATCTATTAATTTTTTAAACCATAACTCTGTTTCAAGGGTAGGCGCACACCAAGTCACTAACTAGGTACATAGACCAGGAACTGTTTTTCGAAAATAGTGAAAAATTTTACACTATAGTTCTGTAATCTAATATCGCAAATACTGCCACTACCGTCAAGAAGCAGAAGAATAAAACTGAAATGTGGTGAAAAAAAAATAATGTTGAAAATCTAAGATCAGCTTCAAATATCTAAGGGGATGAAGTTTCTAGAGGATTTATTGTAATTATGAGAGAAAGTGCTTCTTAGTTATTAGCACGCATGTCTGATAAACAAATAGACAATATACAAACAATTTATAGCAACAATAATGCCTAATTGAAATTGTAATGTTATATAATTAAACACTATTTCACTGTGTGCTAGAGTTCCATGTCTCACTTATTAATATTTCAATTTAATATGAATTGAATAGTACTACTTCTTACTTCAGCTTGTTATAGTTAGTTTGTTGGTATTAAGCGCTGAAGTAGTATTAGTTATAAAAAAATAGGGAAGGTTAAACCTATTTTTTTTTCAAAATAATTATTTATTCTTGTAATTTTGAAGATAGAATAAAGTTTCATGCATAGTTTTATTCGTTTTATAATCAGTTATTCAAGTAAAATTTAGAAATAAATGTATAGTTTAAGAAACTTGAAAAATGATTGATTTCAGTCATGTGAAAATAATAGGTGAAAGCTCCTCACATGTGAGAAGATTTTTTGTTTCGCGTGAAATAGAAATCAAGAAATTGTTATCTTCATTAAGCGATTTCTAATTTCAAATAGATTTAAACAATTTTCAAGTGAACTTGAAAATGTAATATAAAAATAAATAGTAATAAATATTGGTGTATTATACGAATTTATAGCTTGATAAATGAGGAAAAATCATGAAGATGAGTGTAAAAAATAACTTCATTTAAAACAAATATAAATATAATTTTGGGAAATTTCAAAAAAACTCTAACAGCAACAGGTTGTTGAAATAGTAAATTAGGAGTTTACCATTTTCAAAAAACAGAATCAAACTGTTTTTTTTTTTTTTTTTTTTTGGTTTACCAATAGGAAGGATTAATAGGGGAAAAATTATTTTTTATATTAAATTTGAACTAAGCGAGTTTTAAAACGCACATCTTCATATGATTATAATAATTCTACATAGGGGGAACTGGGCACATTGATACAGCTTTTTTCTAAAAAATTTTTCGGCGCCCAGAAAGCGGAAATCTCAAGTTTTTTTTTTTTTCCATGTGATGTCAGCAAAACTTGTGTAGTGTGATATAAAAATGCACAATCGTTGTTTTGTATATTATTTTTGCATGTTATTTAAAAAATATATAAAAAAGCCATTTGTATCAATGTGCCCCATCCCCGGGACAGATTGATACACCTGGGGCACTTTGATACGTCTGGGAAAAATGGAGATAAAATAACACATATGCATATTTTTCATAGAAAAATAATTAGCAAACCATTTTATACTAATTTATAGAAATGCAAATCACCCATAATTTATTTGTAAGCAATATTAAAGTAATCAAAATTAAATGTATAATGGCCTGATGTTCTAGTTCCTTGTCTGATTGTTGGCTGTGGTAACTTTGTCAAATCTGGCACATCAACCCTAGAATTTTCTTCTTTCTTAGGAAAGATGAAAAAAATTCCAGGTTTTCTGTTTATAAATCGGTTTATAAACAGAAAATAAAGGATAATTATATTAAAAAAAATCTGTTTATAACATAATTATCCTGTTCTGTTTTGCAGCTTGTTTCTCTTACTTAACATTTCTTATGTCGAAAATACATTTTTCTCAGAAGAATCGATATAAATTTGAGATTTTCCATTCTGCCGTCCTTTTCTTTTGCTAGTTCTACTAGCACTAGATGTTGGGTAAGTTCGTACGTTTTCTGTTTTCAAAAATGCTATAAAATGTTCTAATACAAAGAAATTAGAGCTATTTCACTTCAATAAAAACTAATATTAGAAATTTTTGGCAAAGAATGGTTGGATTAAGGAGAGTATGGTAAAAAAAATAAAAAGTAATGAAAAAAATGAACTAGAAAAGGATTTAGGTTGTATCAATGTGCCCCATATAGCCATTTTGAATAAAATGAATCTCAAATCTAACACTTCATAATTTATCTAACAATGAAGAATGAGGAACTGATAAAGAGTAGCTCTACTTTCCAGGGAGAGTATTCCTTTTGTTTGAAAATGTTGGAACAATTGTATAATACCATTCCAATTGTACAACTCAAATTTACTTTTGACCTACAAAAACAATAAATCACCCGTCCCATTTCATCAAACTACAGAATCATTCCAAGACTTTCTGTATGTAGTTGAATGCACTAGCATCACCTTTTGGAGCTGTTGTGAAACTTCCTGTAATAACCCTGGGAGCAGTAGAGGGGGTGTATCAATGTGCCCCAGTTCCTCCTAACAATAATATCTTAATATATTGCATGACTGTTTATACCATCTAATTCTTTCAGCAAATGTGCAACAAAACTTCTTCAACTGCAATTTTAGAAGCGTAGGAAATTAAAAGCAATCTTCAGGATATATATATTTTTTAATATTTCATAAAGAGACCAAACATTTTAGATTTGCTTTTACTCTGTTTTCTGATTATGGCGTGACTACATTCTAAAAAATAATATATAAATTTAATTTGGATTTTTTTTCCATCCTTTGATGTTTCCTTCATTTCCTCTAGAATCTTCATTAGCACGCATCACGATCTGACATGGTGCGATTTATTTATAATTGTTCTCATAGTATCCAAAAACATTTTTAACAGAGGTGAAGTGTAATGCTACATTAAATAGTAAACACTAGACATGCTGTTACTATTATTACGCAAAAATTATTATTATGATATGCAGACATAAAAAAAAAAAATTATAATTAGAAGATGGTGAGAAAGTTAAAGTTTATTTTATCTATAATGGTAGCATATAGTACATCACTGTATAATATGTAATTACATTATTCTTTACTATGATAATTGTTAAAACAATAGTTATTTAATAGTAACATTTGTAATTATTGTAACATTTTCTTTTTCTATATGTCCCTATCATTTGAAACTAAATGTGAAAAATTCAAAGGCCTTTTATTTTACTAGTGAGTTTCTAAAAATTTTTTTTTTCAATAAATTTAAATAATCATCCTAAAAAGTCTTAAACCATATCTTTGATAATTAATTTTCTTATTAAATTTTGTTATTTTTATTAATATGCTAAAGGTTATTACAGGTTTTTTTATAATTATTATTTGGAAAAATAAAAATTGCATTTGCAGTTTTTTAGAAAAGAAAATACATTTAGAAATTATGGCAATAATAAGTTCTAAACTTGTATTACTATGTTGATAGATATATTGTAAAGGACAACTCTGGGATTCTCCATAACTCTGATGCACATTTCACAGTGGCAAAACTGGACGATTAATTTTAATAATGATACGTTTTTGTAAAAATAACTGTCACACATTTTATCTTTTTACGTCGTGGAATAGTTAAAATTATATATTTTCAATTGAAAACTCTATTCTAATTTGTTTACAAAATATATTGTCATTCACCCAATTTTAATTGTTTTTAATTTTATTGCTAAAATTGTGTTGATTTATTTTAATCCATCCTTATCGCATGCAGATCTTTACAAAATATGTTTATCTTTTACAAACAAGTTAATTCATACCATTTCTTTTAAGCAGTACTCCATTTAGAAATTATTCAATTTCTCAATCGATGCATAAAACGATAAAATATGAATAAAACATAAATTTAAGGTATATAGACAAATTATCACTTAAACCACAGAAAGTATCTTAATTAAAGGTAAGTTAAACATTTTGTAATTAATGATATCTGATGATTTCGGTGATTGCTAACTTCTCGTGCATACCCAATACAAATTTGTCACTTTTAATAAATTTCAGAATTTTTTAGATGTGTCATAAAAAAAATTAAAAATTATTAATCAGAATAAATTAATATTGATTGGAAAAATATCAACTATGCGCGAATAATTATTTTTCCTATAAGTATGATTTTAATATTGTTAATGAGTGATATACAAAATTTTATTAAATATAGACACTATACATAAAATACAACACATTTTATTAAGTAATATGTTATAGTCTTCAATGTAAAAAGTGTATGACACTGCATTCTTAAACCCGGAAATTTTTAGTATTTTTATAATAACTTCCGTATTTACTCGTGTATCGCGCGCACGCTGTATAAAGCGCACCCATACTTTACAAGGAAAAATGGTGATTTTTTTAAATATCTAACGCGCTTCATTATTTTGACATGAAAGTGAATGAATGACCAACTGAATTTCAGAGAAGAAAGTCGAAATAAATATTATGTCTAAACAGGAAAGACAAAAATACAAAAAATAAAATTAAAATCCTTATTAATTATTAGAAATGTTACTACAAAGTTAATTTATTTCTTTTAAAATAAATATATGTGAATATTTTTTAATGCTCGAAAACACAAAACTTCTTATTCTTTAAATTTTGAAAAGTTTAACTTTTTTTGCGGGAAAGCAATTCACTCTGTCATAACGTACTGCTGTCATAAAGGTGTGAAAATATATAAAACATATAAATCGAATCAACCGTTTTAATATATACGAAATTTTATCGTAAATAGCTTATCAGATTCTACAATCCAAAAACAAACATGAATTTTAGAAAGTATCATTTTTTTCAATGTATGTTTAATACATTATTTTGTTATTTTAGAATTACGAAAGTCCCCCTCTTTTCTCATTATAAATGAGACAAATGTTTAAAAGATAATTTTGAATTTTGCGGAAAAGTATATAAAACTACAGCGATAAATCTTCTTATCGCATACACATGTTATAAATGTCATCACACTCTCAGTATCTTTATTTGCATCTTTATGGTTTCGGAAAATAAATTTTGTTTATGATCAGGCAGCAAGATTTATGCTTACACATGCAAGTATTTCAAAGCATTTTCATGACTTAATTATGCAGTAGTTATACTATAATATCATACTTTTCTCATAGACATGGTATTTAAAGTTACTTTTATGTAAAATTTAACCGAAAATATTTTACTCCTATCATTAGCTGTTTAATTTATTGGAAATTTTAGAACTTGGCTTAATGTGATGCATATTCATTATGTTAAACATTCAAAGGTGCTTGCTGTTCTAAATTTAGCAGCATTAAAAGGCACTATAGTATTTTATATTTTATATTTTATGCTGTATTTAAAATAAATGACTAAAAGAGCAAGTGAGGAAAAAAAGTTAAGTTTTGATGTGTTAAATATTGCAAAGAAACCTTGATATCTTTGAGTAACTCTACGCAACATATATTGATTTTAGTTGAAGAGTGATCTTTTAAAATCAAAATTAGCATGTAACAATATTAAAGGTACTTTTAATTCAAATAATATATATATATAGGGTGAGTCATAAATATCGAAACAATAGGCTATCTCCTTAAATATTGCTTTTAGACCCATACTTCCAATTGCAAAAATTCATTAAAAAATGTGAAATTTTTGATAAGATAAATTGCGACTCCATGGGGGGGTCTAGTTGAAAAGTTACGAAAATTAAATATTTATACGGCCCCCGTAGGACAAAAATTCCAATTAGGAAAACTTTTCTTATTCAGTCCTGAATAAAACACAAAAAATTGTATCTTCATATCTCTAAAATTCGCAAAGTTATAGCCGTTTAAAAAATTCATCAGGTTTTAAGGGATTAGACACAAATTGAAATGCGCGCAATTCAAAAAACAATGTTACTTTAACAGTTCTAGGAAACGCGTAAAAAATCTATTTTTTGAGTTAGAATTTTGATTTTTTTCTTTTTTGTGATGGTTAGCCTTATAATTTATTAAGAAAATCACATCTTAAAATTTCTCATACAATTTAAAAAAGTTTCATGTGGTTAGTACCGGTTTAAATGGGACAATCAAAAATCGTTATAACTCGTAACATTATTTATCGGATTTCAATTTCTTTTCATTTATAGTTTTGTTCCAAGGTTTTTTTTATATTAATTTTAAAACTATTAAACTTTAAAAAAAAATCATATTTTCAAAAACAAACATTTTTTCAGAAGTAAACATTTTTTCAAATTTGCCAAGACAAAATTAATGTAGAAAAATGAAAAATGACGTGTTTCAAGTTCTTTTTTCCTTTAAAAATTCTTAATATTTAATAACTTAAAGTCAAGAAATAGAGGGGTAAAAATCATTATGCAGAAAAACGAAGTGTATTGTTTAAATGCCCGTCAGTTATTTAAAAAAATGCTTTTTCTAAGATGCAGATTAAGACTTTTTTTTCTTTTTAAATTTAGCTCTGACAACTTCAGGCTTTATACCGTCCTCCAGAGGATGTTCAAAAATCTGTATTCTGGGCCCAGGTAGGGCCAGGACCGAGATGTTATTTTTTTCTGAAGACTCGCCAGGCCGGGCCTAGCGTACTTTTCATAAGGGAGGGGACTGCTTCCTTCAACTTAAGTGCACACTGGATAAAATTTTCGACAAAATCCGTATTAAAAAAAAAAAAAAAAAAAAAAAAAAAAACGAAAGAAAAAAAAAAGAAAAAACTTTAAAATTCATTTTTCTTAAATAGATAAATTAAATACCAGTGAAAAAAAATCTGCCTATGACGGAATTCTACCTTAAACGGAAAATATGTTGATCCACGCAAAATAAATACAATAGTACCTGAGAAAAAAATAAGCTTCAATTACATGTTCTAGGGAGGGCATCTGTCTATAACGTATTTTTTCTTTCCTATGTGATTCCGTCTTAAAAAGTTTTACTGTATAACATTTTTGAAAGTCTCCAACGCATTGGATATGGATTAACGATATTAAAATATAAGTGAAACATTTACATATAAATAGTCACGAATTTTGGAGAATTTTGGATTTTATTATTTCTGTCAGGTTTTTAGATACGGAGATGAAATTTGTTTTGTTCAATTTAGGAATGGATAAGGAATAATTTCCTAATTGGGAATTTTGACCTACGGGGGCCGTATAAAAATTTAATTTTCGCATTTTTTCAAATAGATCCCCAATGGAGTTGGAACTTATCTTATCAGAAATTTCACTTTTTTTTAGGAATTTTTGCAATTGGAAGTATGGGTCTAGGGGCAATATTTGAGGAGATATCCTATTGTTTCGATATTTATGACTCACCCTGTATATATACATATTTAAATACTTAATTACCCTGTGTAAAGTGTTCTAGCATAAGTCTCGCTTCTATATTTCTTATATGATATTTTAGTACGTAAATTTATTTATCTTTGCAATATACACAATGTAATGTGAATTTGTCATTAATTTATTCTTCAACATATCTCAAAAAAGGTGGTAAAATCACTTTATAATTCAATAAATATAATTAATGGGATATATGTACTGAATAACGCACTTTAATTGTAGGTTATAGCATTGTATATCTGAATTTATGCTGAATACTGTAATAATAAAAACTTTAGTAAATACATCTCTCTATCTCAAGTTGCCAAGAAATTCAAGCTAATTTTCGTTACATGTTTCCTTGAGCAAAAGCTAATTTCAATAACAATAAAAATAACGGCACTAGACCCAGCTTCGAATTATAATATAAATTTTAAGTCAGCCACACCTCAAACGTTAACCCTTTATGTATCGCATTATGAATTCATGAAAATTTTTCTTTCTAAAGCATTTTACGTAAATTGTTTAAACTAAGTTAAAAGATTTACATAATCATTTAATAATATTTTGAAGGATTTTTGAAGGATTGAAGGATTTAGAAGGATTAATTAAATTTGAATTTACAGGTATTTTGTACAATATTTATGACTCCACTCAAATCTTTTATTTTAAATTGATAAATTAATTTTATTGATTAATTAATTTTCTTAGTATTTTGCAGCATTATAAAATGCATAAGTATGATGTTCTTAAAACATATATATAGCAATATTTCCGAATTGAAAAATCCCCACTCCCCTCCCTCAGTGCCAAGAAAGCTGAAAAGATAAAAAGGCAAAAGTAATCATTTAAAATTATTTTTGTTTTGAGTAACCAGTAATTCTTTTGAAACAAGATAAAGTAATGTATCTGTAAATCATTCTAAAAAAAAATATTACAACAAATTGATTTATTAAAAGAATTTTATAATTAGTATTTTTAATGGTACTTAAAAGAACCGTCGGTAATATTAATTGTTAATAAATGTTAATAAGTGTTATTAATATTAAGTGTTAATAAGACGCCAGTATGGGAGTGGTCAAAAGGGACACATAGGATTTATTTTGAAAATACAGGTAAAAAGCCAACAATTTTGAAAGAAGAGGTGTAAGAGAGAGAGTATAGATGAGAATGAGTTTGAAGTGGAAGTTGGACAATTTTAGTCGTGCTGCGCGCATGGGGATTTTCTTTGAGAAATGCACGTCTGCCTAGAATTCGGGCAGACCTGTGTACCCGCATATTTGGATAAGCTTAGCTGACGATGGTTAAAATGTAAGGGCATGAGTATATTTATAATGCGCTCTAATGTGTAGATAGCATCCTAACGTGTAAATAATTGTAAGACAGGAATTGTTACATCTGTGCCGCTAAATTACAATTGAAAGTTTTCTTGCAAATATGTAATTCCGGTTATCCGAAAAGCATGGGATCAAAACCTTTGCGGTCAACGGGGGTTCAAGGAAATTTTAGGATAAAAGGCTTTCCATAGAAATTTTCGAATAACCGTTAGGCTTACGATGAAAGCTTATTTGATGAAAAGTTATGATTGCAATTTTAAACATAGTTTTAATAAAAATGTTGTGGTACCGTATTCAAAGCACTCTGAATGATAAGGCAAAACTACCAGTCACTCAAATAATGAGGCGATAAACTATTGGTAAAAATCGTAGGTATGCACAGTTAATGATGTAGCAGGGGTACATTCTTAAAACATGCGAAGACACGACAGGAGAGAGAGAGCTGCGAGCACAACACAGAGCTGCGAGCGCAACACAGAGCTGCGAAAAGCAATACATACAGTAAATTTTATAAGTAATGAATGAAGATACAAAAAGGAGGAGGAGAACCGTAGTTGACTGGTTAAGACACCACACCGCTAGTCAATTGAGAGCGTAGGTGGTTTAGGATGCGACTCCTGCTGCCTCCGTTTCGCACTCTTTGTGGAGTTGGTCCTTTAGTTATCTGATGATGTAAAATTTTTGTGGTATCTCGTCCTTGTATATTGACATTGACTTACATGTGGGCACCTGACGTCAAGCGCACAAGTCAGATAAATAGATAAATGTCTAATAAATAAAAAATACTTGGGCATGTAAAAAAAAAAAAAAAAATAATAATAAACTTATGGCGCAAACTGTAATAAATAATACGAATTCCAAAGACTATCAAAAATAAATAATTAAAACTCTAAACACTTTGAGAATTTATTTGACAACAAATACTGAGGATTATTCTCTTGATTTAATAACACTTTGAGTTAAAATTTTACTCTAATGTAATTTTGTATGTGTTTTATCCCTCTGCATATAAATGTATGTAAATATATTTATATTATAGTACTGAAATATTAAAAAAAACTCAAAAGATCTAATACATTAAAAGATATAAGTATTAATTACGCCTAGTTAATTGCGCAGACATAGATAAAAATCCGTATGTTATACAAAATGGAAAATTAATATAATATCCCATCTAATGTGGTGATATTATTTTAATTGTAGTACATACAGGGTGAGTCATAAATATCGAAACAATAGGCTATCTCCTTACATATTGCCCCTAGACCCATACTTCCAATTGCAAAGTTTTACCAAAAAAGGTAAATTTTTTGATAAGATAAGTTGCAACTCCATGGGGGGTCTATTTTAAAAAATACAAAAATTAAATTTTTATACGGCCCCCAGAGGATAAAACTTCCAATTAGAAAAATTTTCCTTATCCATACCTGAAAATTGAACCAAAAAAAATCCATCTTGATATCTCCAAAACTCAGAGAGTTATGACAATTTTAATAAATCGTGAGGTTTCAAGGGATCAGACACAAATTGAAATGCGTGTAATTGAAGAAACAATGTTGCTGTATGTTGTCCAGGAAACATTTATTTTATTTATTTATTTATAGAGTTTGAATTTTGAATGTTTTTTGATGGTTAACCACATAATTTGTAAGCACTATCACATCATAAGCTTTCTTAATAATTTTTTTTTCAAAAAATTTAGAGTAAATTAAAATTGTCATAACTCAAAATATTATTTGTCGCGTTGAATTTTTTTCTTTTAATTAAATGAAAATGTTTAATTTTCAATTTGATTCAGCATTTTAAATAATATTTAAAAAAATAAAAGTATTTAAAATAGCAATTTAAAAAAGATGGAATTTTTTGTGAACAAATCATATTTTTAAAAGTAAATTTTCTGAGGTGAAAACATCTTTCGGCAATTTTTTTTTTTTTTTTTTTTTTTTTTTTTTTTATTGAGGTGTTAAAAAACTATTGAATTGTTACCGTAATCAACGGTTACTGACTTATGATGTAAGTTTAAAAATGAGAAATACTGAAATAAAAACATCTGATGAAGAAAAGTGCATTTAGTTTTAAACAAAGATTGGCTCCTAACGTTTAAATGCTTTTTTTTTAAGTGTCTAGGTGATTAACTCCTTCTTGTGTAGTTTCGATTTCAGATTTTGTTTAAGTTTTGCCATTTTCACCTTCTTTAATTACTATTTAAATGAGTCAGCTTATTTAAACTTAATTTTTTTTATCACGCCGACTTCAATTTTTTTCATTGTTTTATCCCTGTCAACTGCATATTTTTCTTGTTAAAATTGCCACTACACGATGCGTAAAAGATGTCTCTAATTACGGGCCTCCAAACTGGTAGACAGTTGGTACTGGGTTCGAACCCAATCGCAACCATCGGCCTAACCGTTCGAAGTTTTCCGTGGTTTTTTTCGAACCCTGTATTTCCTATTGCAGATAATTGGACGGAAAAAAAAATCCCCAACGTGTTAACCGCTGTAAGCGGACTCAAAGGCCGCAGAGCTTTTTTTTTTTTTTTTTTTTTTTTTTTTTTTTTTTTTTCATTTTTTAGAGTTTAACATACAGTTTTCAGTTCAAATACAAATACATTTTAAATTTTGTTTAACTTGCGAATCAGTTATCTTTTTAAAACAAGAACAGGTGTTTAATGAATCTTCGGCATATTTCATTTAAACGTTTTAAGTTGAAATTATTCAAGTGAATTTCTTAAATGATGTTTGGTTCGAACGCATTAAACCTTGATCAATTAAATACACTTAGAATGAAATATTAGTGGGAGCTTAGCATAAAAAAATACGTAACAGAAACGTTATACTCTTCGACTTTAACATTCGAATAAATATTTTTTTTAATGCCATTTGGAATAAATAAACTACTTGGATGTAGCAATCGGGGGACTCTAAAGATACAAAATTCCGTGGATTAGTACAAGATATCACTGAAATCGTGTAAACTATACAAAATTCATTATGAAATCGTCATCCGAAAGCTGATTTATACAAAAACGTAAACAAAACCAATTCATGTCAAGAAGTAACTGCATCTGATTTTTATGGAAATTCCTGCATTAGTTCTTAAAGTAGAGCTATTGCAGAAATCGTAACAAATTCAGTGTTGCAGCGCCTCTCGTGGAGCCAGATACAACAAAATATAAATAACATCAATTCATGTCAAGGAATAACTGAATCTGAAGATTGATGATATTCCTTGCATTCTGGAGATACAGCGATCGCAGAAATCGCACAAAAGCCTTTACAGTAGGGTCAACTGTTAAGCGATTCACACGAAAAACTAATCAGCATCAATCTATATCAAGAACTAAGTAAATATAATTTTTTATTAAATTTTGTGTATTAGTTCTTGAGATAGCGCGCTCACAAAATGTATATCATATACAGAGATACAGAAGCAGTGACTCACAGACAGACATTTTGTAAAAACATGTTTTTCAGTATCTCTGAGCCCTAAAACGTGTGAATCCGTCGAAAACCGGAATTCAAAATTTTCATGAATCCAATACTCTTGTAAAGATAGAAAAAAGTAAAAATATGTTTAAAACCACATAAATTTTGAAGCTGAATAGTACAAACTAGATTTTTGAAAAAAATTCTAAGTAATTTATTAAAATATATTTCCATTAACATTAAAATGTACAATAACATTAAAATATATTCCATATGATCCAGTTAATAGAAGGGTCATTATCGCTATTACTATTTTTACTAAACTTATTGCCTGCGGCAATAAGTTTTAAAGACACGGTTAATGAGAGTTTAATTAATATCACTTAATTTAATAACACTTTTAATAAGTGTTTAATAAGACGGTCCGGCCAATGGGTCGTGCCAATTACGAGCCTGGCGCGAAGCTCGAGATATTGCAGACATCTAGCATATGTCGAGGAAGTTTAAAGCAAAAAGCTATACACTTTTATTTTATATTTAAAAGTTAAAGTATTGTCTTGGGTCTACAGTTAACAATGCGTAAATTAATGGTCGATCCCTAAATTGTATTTCAAATGAACTGATATCGCTGCACTCAGATGTATGCTAAAGTGGTGTAAGTCACGAATTTTGAAAAATTTTGGATTTTAATATCATCCAGGGATTTGCAGATATCGAGATGAATTTTTTTTTGTTCGATTCAGAAGAGGATAAGGAAAAATTTTCTAATTGGAAGTTTTATTCTCTGGGGGTCGTATAAAAATTTAATTTTCGTATTTTTTAAAATAGACCCCCCATGGAGTTGCAAGTTATCTTATCAAAAAATTTACCTTTTTTGATGAAACTTTGCAATTGGAAGTATGGGTCTAGGGGCAATATTTAAGGAGATAGCCTATTGTTTCGATATTTATGACTCACCCTGTATATCCTAATATCAATTATGTTTTTCTGAAATCGATAATTATGTATCCTTCACCTATTATGATACGTGAAGAGGAATTGGAATATTATATGCGAGGTTTTTTAGAACAGAAACAACATACATTTCTTAAGAACAGAAGCTATGAACTATAATTTTATTTTTATAAAAATATCGTTTATGATCGTAATTGATGATAGACACATGAAATTAAGCAGGATGGGAATTTTACATTCGGAGACGCAATTATAAAAGAATATACGTTGAAACATCATTACATGCAATGTGTTAATCTGATCGTTTGGGATTGGAAAATAAGTTATGCAACGCATGTCTTGAAATATGTAAACCAGAATTATAAATTAGGAGGTAATAAAATTAAATTCACCATGATGATGCCATATATTTTCATTTGGAGATATTTTAATACAAATAGCAATTCTTATGAAATGTAAAATAATAATAATAATAAATAAATAAAAATAAACATTAACAAGCATTATATTTTGGACATAAAATCAATAAATAAACTGTATTTTATGTAATTTTGGAATGCCTTGTCTTCATTATAATACTCTGTTTTTAGTGCAACTTTTTTAATAAATTTAACTTAATATAAAAGTAGTTGGTTTTTATGAATTTGAATGCAAAACGCAATATTGTGTAAAATGAGCTTCATAAACATTTTGAGCATTCATTATTGATTTTTGAGCAGATCAAATGATCTTTATATTTTAGATTAAACGAAAATGTTAGAATAATTCATATTGTCCATAATTAAAATATTGTAGCATTATAATTTTTGAAAAAATATTATTTACAAAGAATTCATTATAGTGATTTATTTAAACGATTTTATTATTTTTATGATTTAATAATGATCTTAATATTTGATTTAACCCCAAAATAAATCGCAATATTTTTGTAAACGTCTTTTGCCGCTGGCCCATAGCTGCCAGAAAAAAAAATAAGTGAAACCCTTTTCTTTTACTATTCGAATATTTTATTTTAATAAAGTTATAAATTTGCAGTTTACTTTCATTGTAGATTTTATGCATAAGATTCGGAATAATGGGTAAAAATAAAATAAATTTACATTAGAAATCCTTGAAGAGACTTTTCCTCCAATTTCAACTTTGATTGTAAAAATGAACCTGGAGAAAAAAAAGAACAGAGATTCTTTTTACTTCACTATGATGCTGAGGAATTATTTAAAATCAGCTACGTAGTAATTTATCTTGCTACACTTGTAAAGGGATATGAGTTAAGAAAAAATATTTTATTTTGGCAGGAAAAATACCGACACACGACTACTGACGGGTAAACAGAAACTCATTTAAGAAAAGCCTGTCAAATATAGTAAAAATTGAGATATATATCTGAGATAGAATGGGCTCATTTGTAGTTCCTCTCTTAAAAAAACTGAATGATAAAATATTTTCCACCATTTTTTTTTTTATCTTTTTAATAAAACATTTTTAGTAAAGGATTTAACATTTAATAAATGTCAACATTTAGATTTGGAACAAATGTTTTGGCTTTAATACTTTGTTTTTCGAAAAAGTATGCTCAGTGTTGATTTTAGGGGTGGTCCAGAGGCACATCATACTCCGGAGCAATAAAATGCTCCCACCGAAATATTTGATATTTAGCGTTTTCAATGGTAAAAAAGTGCAAATCCCCTCCCACTCTACTCCCGGAGTCACAAGTCCCTCTCCTAGACAAGTTTCTAAATTCAACACTGAATATGCTTGTTCTTGTGGTTTACGAAAATTAACTAAAAATATGTTTACAATTCTGTCGATATCCTTCTGAAGTTTCAAGACAGGTAGCTGGATTTTTAAAAGTGTAGTTTTTTTTATAAGAACTATATAATATTTATAATAATAACATAATATTATATATTATATCATATAATAACTTTTAATAATAATAATAACATAGCTTTGCGATCGTTCGCTCATAAGCGTAAGAAAAAAATATTTCACACAACTTCGCACACTTCATATATTTCCTAATATAGTTATAATCTGACTGTAATGTATTGTCTCTTCTATGCTTTGTGAAATTTTCTAAAACTTATGTTTAAAATGGTTGATTATCCCGCATGAGGTAAAACAGAAAACGCGCCAGATTTTTTGTACCTTAAAAAATCGTTATATCTATTTGAATATACGATCTATTCATACACAAATGAATATGCATTTTGCACAATAATCGCATTTGTGTATGTTTTTGCTAGAGACCGTTTCGTGCTGTTTAATTTATAGAATGATTCCAAATATTATTGTTTTTCTTAGCTTTTTTTTGCTCCCTCTATTTATCCTTTTTCTCATATCGATGCTGATAAATATGAGAGTAAACACTTTCTTCACATTCCGGAATTTCCAAAAGAATCCGAACGAATATATTTTCAATATTCGACAAAATGTCTAAAATTGAAAGTGTCTATTGATTAATGGTTATATAGTGCATTAAATATCAACAACATGCAATGAACTTGTAATGAAGATTCCGTAAAATAAATTAAATGTATTACAAGAGAAAAAATACGGTTAAAAATATCACAGTTCACATTCACAATAATACAGAAAAATAATATTTATAGAGTTATTTTATTTATTTTCTTTATTTTAATTAAATATATTTTCTTGTATCAAATGTATAATATCAACACAAAATAATTATGATGTTTTCCGAGAAAGAATGAAATGCAGTCTCGGTTAATTGTAAATCTGCTGACAAGACACATTCCGGGATAGCCAAATTCTAATTAAAGAAAATTTGTATTAGCCTGTCAATTATGCTAGTCCGGTCCAAACACATACATATTATTTCCACGAGTGTTTTTGATAAGTTAAAAAAATTGAAATGCTAATGTCCATGCGAATATCTAAAAATCATTTAATCTAGCTAAAAGTATTCGGTAAGATAACAATTGATATTATATCTGCTGTAGCGGAGGTATTCATAAGTACCGAATATTCTTTCATGAATACCGAATTGTAACTGAATTTTTAATAAAACATTAAATATAATCTGAACACTAACCGTCCAAGTGATGATGATCGTCTTAAATTTCATTAAATTGTAAAAGTTACCCTATTAAATGCATTCAAATATAATAAAACGTCATGTGTGGTTTTCGCGGCAACTATACATTTAGTACATTTAGTTCTTCATTGATGTGGTTATTGGCTTGTGATTAATTTTTACTAACCTTCATATTTTTCATTTTTTTAAGATATAGCAACAAAACGCATCGCATTAAGGTGCCATAATTCAAAAGTTTTTTTTTTTTTTTTAATTTTAAAATTGCCTTATTTTAGACGACTCGGAATGTTGCATCTTTTGAAACATTTCTTTGCTAATCTGTCAAAGATAATCGACAAATATACAACGAGTTAAAGATTTTAAAAATATATATAGCTACAATAACTGTTTTAGTAAAATTTGAACATACCTGATAGGAAATAGACAATAAACAGCATTTTTTACGTATACCGAAAAGAGGAGATATTGAACCTTATTATTTGAGAAGAAAAAAATTATTGCAGTAGATAATAATCATATCTAGAAACACGGGATTTCTTATTTATACACTACATGCTTATTTTCGAGACACTCTGTAAATTACATATTCCCTATTATAAATACATAATATTAATAAAAGAACTATATTTTGTATTCGCCATTCAGCTTATTTCTTTATTTTAATCTCAAAAGATTTACATAAATGTACCAAAAAGTTTTTAATGACTTCTATTCTTTAAAATAGAAATATCTCAAACTTAGCTTAAAATGCTTTTTTAATTAATTTACTTAATTAAAGTACTTCTTCAATTCTATCTAATTTAATTTATGATAATTAATGTGAAACTTTTTTCATTTTTTATAAGAGATAATTATTTGATACAAAGGAGAATTTTTATTCAATTTCGATTTAATTGGAATTAAATGCATTTGATTTAAAAATGGTTTTTTAAAATGGTCTAAAATTAAGTGAATTAAAATTTTTATTGCAGATTTGGAGCTTATTTAAGTATGACAAAAGAGTAAATTATTTTCCCCCAGCATTTAAAAAATTATATTTCATATATCAATTTGAATATATTCTTCTGTTAATTAACATCGTCTGTATTAATTAAAATTTGAAAGAATGGTTAAATAAAGTGGCATACTTACAGATAATTCATTATTGATTTTACATTATATGTCTTGTAGAAATATCTAGATAATAACATATTAGTATTAATTTTGTAAATTCGTATGTCTACAGTATTAACGTAATTTAATACTCCCTCTAACAAAGTAGTTGCGACATTTAGGTTAAAATTTTGTCCCAAATTAGTTGCTACATTTCAAGTAGGTGGAGTCATAAATAACTTCTAATGCAGTTTAGTAGATTGTAACCAGTAAAAGTATACTAGAATGAATATAACGGTATCTAATTGGTGTCAGAAGCAATGTTAATTCAAATTTGAAGTAAAAGGGGAAGAATTAATAATTTAAAAAATTCTCTGAAGAAAGAAATTAATGATATTGAGCGCAACGCTGTTCTGGATTTTTGAAACGATATATGAAAAATTCTAAACTAAGCTCTAATGTTATAAATGCTGTAGCTATTAAATTCAATATGCATCATAATGTTTAACATCCTATCCCGTTTGCAGAAGCATAATAAATAATCAAAAATAAAATATGAGGAAATTTACAATGAAAGTTTACAACAAATTGCAAATGCGGACTTAAAAAAATGCCACTGAGCAAAATCAAAGACAATTACTACAAAGATTATTATTTGCTGTTATAATTCGTAAATAAATATTACACAAAATCTTCAATGCGGAAAAAATAGAGCGTACATCACCCATCATTAAGCAAAGTCTAATAGAAAAAAATAAGCTCGACAGGATTCAATTTTGTTTGCAGCATGTTTATGCTAAAAGATACTTTTCGGAAATGTTGGAAAAAAAATGTTCTTAAATGAATTCTCTATTGATTAGCTTGAAGATAGTTTTATTTATTTATGTTAAAAAAGTCTTTAAAATTTGGGGTGTGGCTTAAGAGTGTGTGAACCGATATATTTTGAACTAATTAATTACATATTTATGGAATGATGGCGGGAATGATGGTACATAAATATTGTTGATTTATAGTATAGATCTCTGAGAAATGTTCAAAAAAATCATAAAGTCATAAATATCAATAACCAGTACAAAAGTATTCACATGTCGCAACTAATTTGTGACAGAGGGGGTAATATGTATTAATACTATTTATTTTATGTTCCATTTTGGAAATCATTTATTTTTATAATGAAAATTGGAAGGCGATAAATGTATGATTTAACTGCTTCACATACACACATATATACAGGGTGATTCCAAATTTTTTTTACAATATAAGAGGGGTGATAGTGCACATCAAGACAAACAATATTAAACAGGAGACCAAGGGTCCAAAACGTTTTCTTAAGGAGATAGCCGCCATTAAAGTTTAGGGACCAAAATTTCAAATAAATATAAAAAACAGAAAAATCGGTCGATTGATTTGCGGTTTTCACTAAAATTATTCTTTATGTCGGCATTTTCTTGAAATTAAATTATAAGGATAAATTAAAAAAAATGCCGATAGAGGGCGCTTTAGACTTTAGAGTAACGAAAAACTATTTTTTGCCGGTATGTTTTGCATCTCATTAAATGTTTTCGTAAGTTTACACTCAAACTTAAATTTTGAGCTCAAAATCTGTAGTTGGGAGTGGTTAAGTAACACAAACTGAGCTGTGTTCAGAGGGTTCAAATTTCAAATGATTAAAAAAACGGAAAAATTGGTCGATTGATTTGCGGTTTTCACTAAAACTATTCTTTATTTAGTTATTTTCGTGAAAATAAATTATAAAGATAAATTTCAAAAAATACCGATAGAGGGCGCTTTAGACTTTGGAGTAACGAACAACTATTTTTTGCCGATTTGTTTGCATCTCTTTAAATGATTTCGGAAGCTTAGACTTAAACTTAAATTTTGAGCTCAAAATCTGAATAGTAGGGAGTGGTTAAGTGGCACAAACTGAACTGTGTTCAAGGGGGAGGGGGAGGTTCAAATTTAAAGTAATTATAGAAAATGGAAAAATTGGTCGATTCGTTTGCTGTTTAAAATAAAACTATTCTTTAAGTCAGTATCTTCTTGAAAAAAATTTTTAAAGATAAATCTCAAAGAATTCCGTCAGAGGGCGCCTTAAACTTCAGAGTAATCAACAATTCATTTTAACCATTATTTTTTGGTTCTAATTAAATGCTTGCAAAAGCATTTTAAATGTTCTCGGAAACTTAGATTTAAACTTAAATTTTGAGCTCAAATCCTGAATCGTTATGAGGAGTTAAGAAGCGCAAACTGAAGTGTGTTCAGGAGTTGAAATTTAACCCTCCTCGAACACAATTCAATTTTTCGCTACTTAAACACTCCCAACGATTCAGAATTTCGGCCCAAAATTTAAGTCTATGCATTTGAAAGTATTTAATGAGATTAAAAAAATAACAGTTAAAAATAGTTGTACGCTACTCCAAAGTCTGAGGCGCCCTCTATCGGCATTTTTTGAAATTTATCTTTAAAAATTATTTTCAAGAAAACACTGATTGATCAAGAAAACTGCTGATTTAAAAATTAGTTTTAGCAAAAACCGCAAACGAATCGACCAATTTTTTCCGTTTTTTACAATTATTTGAAATTTGAACTCTCTGAACACAGCTAAGTTTGTCTACTTAACGACTCCCAGCTATTCAGATTTTGAGCTCAAAATTTAAGTTCAAGTCTAAGCTTACGAAAGCATTTAATAAGATGCAAAAAATAACGCCAAAAAAGAGTGTTTCGTTACTCCAAAGTCTAAAGCGCCCTCTATCGGCATTTTTTGAAATTTATCTTTATAATTTATTTTCACGAAAATACCTAAATAAAGAATAGTTTTAGTGGAAACCGCAAATCAATCGACCAATTTTTCCGTTTTTTATAATCAATTGAAATTTGAACCCTCTGAACACAGCTCAGTTTGTGTTACTTAACCACTCCCAACTACAGATTTTGAGCTCAAAATTTAAGTTTGAGTCTAAGCTTACGGAAACATTTAATGAGATGCAAAAAATACCGGCAAAAAATAGTTGTTCGTTACTCCAAAGTCTAAAGCGCCCTCTATCGGCATTTTTTGAAATTTATCTTTATAATTTAATTTCAAGAAAATGCCGACATAAAGAATAATTTTAGTGAAAACCGCAAATCAATCGACGTATTTTTCCGTTTTTTATGTTTATTTGAAATTTTGGTCCCTAAACTTTAATGGCGGCTATTTCCTTAGGAAAACGTTTTGGACCCTTGGCCTCCTATTTAATATTGTTTGTCTTGATGTGTACTATCACCCCTCTTTTATTGTAAAAAAAATTTGGAATCACCCTGTATATACAAATATTGTTTGATTATAATCATCCTACGCTTAATAATATTTGCTGATGTATCTTTAATTACATTTACATTAATTTGTATTATTTAAAACACTTTTTGACATGTACTTTACGAATATATAAGGTATTTTTTTTCAATTTTCTAAATTAAAAATTTATGGAATAAGAAAATTCTGACATCACGTTCTGCACACTCTATATATATCTGTATATACTCGTGTCTGTTTGTTCTAGCAGAGAAAAGAATATTTCTGAAAAATAATCAAGTAATTAACCATTATTTTTCGAGCAATTTTAAATTTTTGATTAGAGATTTGAAATACATATTATTTGATAGCCTTCTTCTTCCACATCAATTTAGAGCTGTCTTAAAAAAATATGTGTAGTTTTACTTAATATAATAAATAATAAAATCAGCTCATCAGTGTATACTAGATGTTAAATTTTTTTTATTAAAATTTATGCACTACTTACAAGTAAAGCAGAGTTGATTTCCTACAGTTTCGAACAATAAAACTTGTTCATCATCAGGGAAACATTAGAAGATAAAAAACTAACACGTTACACAGTTCACATAATACAATACTAGAAGCAAAAACCCGCCTTTCTTCTGAAGGAAATCCAAATTCCCTTTCCTTCAGAAGAAAGGCGGGTTTTTGCTTCTAGTATTGTATTATGTGAACTGTGTAACGTGTTAGTTTTTTATCTTCTAATGTTTCCCTGATGATGAACAAGTTTTATTGTTCGAAACTGTAGGAAATCAACTCTGCTTTACTTCTAAGTAGTGCATAAATTTTAATAAAAAATTTTAACATCTAGTATACACTGATGAGCTGATTTTATTATTTATTATATTATCAAACAGTGTAATTGGTCCTCCTATATTAAATATATTAAATGTTTTACTTAATGCTGGTGAATAAATGGGTATACATAGATATTTTATTCATTTTAATGCAAAATAGGTTTACGTTTTTAAAATAAAATAAAATATAATAAAATTGCACTCTCAAAAACATTTTCGTCAAGAATCGCAAAATGTTCTAGCAGCTGTTTCCGGAAGTCTCCTGCAATTAGAAAAGGTTTTCTATTCTACTTGTAGAAATTTCCAACTTTTGACTGAAGAATTTCTGGAGGTTATGAACTTCGATTCGCGAATTTTCTTATTTTGAAGGAAAATGTGCAGTGTACTAATTCCGTTTCTAATGCGAAAAAGTACAATGCAGCACAATAGCCAGAATGCCCTTGTAATTTGACGAAGACATAACTTTAATTTGGAGGATTGTTTTAGTAATTTTTGCATTACTTTGATGAATTTTCAGTATTTTTGCAGAAAATGGGTAGATTAAAAATGCAGGATTTTTTTTCTTTCTTTTTTTTTTTTTTTTTTTTTTTAACGGAATAGAACTTGAGAAATTAAACATTCAAATCACGGTTATTTATGAGAGTAATTACATATTCGCCAAATGAGAAATTAAATCAGTTTTCTATCAGGCTTAGCACATTGATTGTTTTTCCAAGAAAACATATTTTGATGCATTAAAATACTACAATAGTTTGCATTCGATAAGTTTTAAATCAAATGGTTAATATGTATATGTATTTTTTATTATCATGTGTTTTATCAGGATTGTGTTTTCTTTATAAAGTTTCATTTTGCACAATCCTATGATGTATATTTGATGCATTTAAATATATATATATATATATATATATATATATATATATATATATATATATAAATATATATATATATATATATTAATTTACAGTACATAAATCATCATACCATTCATCATCCTTTTATTTATATTAAGTTCAACAAAACCAATGTGCATTAAGTATATACAATGTGTTCCACAATTCGACAGGCATATTTAAAGGGGTGACAGTAAGCATCAGATGGATGAAAAATTATCGTACATCCTAAGGTCGCAAAATATGTATTTAATCACAGATAAAAGGCATTTCATCCTAACCCAGTTTGGTTTAAAGGTATTAAATTTTAGAAAATTGAAGTGTATTTTAATAAAACCTTTTAGAGCCATTCTTAATTTCGTTGCAATTATAATAACATCAAATAAAAGAAGTAAAAATTTTCATTATATGCATCAGACGTACACTGTAAAAAAAAAGGGTCGATCTACTAAAAAAACTTTAGTGATCCTTGTAATTACTAAAAAATTTTTAGTAATCTTAGTCGGTTACAAGAAAATCTGTAAGAATTAACTAGAAAAAAGTTCGCAACGAAGAGAGTTAATAGTTTTATATTTTTAATAACTATTACTGTAACTCACTTGATGTGGCCTTGATGGCATAGTGGTTATAGTAACGGACTCCAGACTAAAAGGTCCCGGATTCGATACTGGCCACTGCCAAATACTTCCCGATTGCATGTAGTGCAAGTGCTCGTTAGTAAAGGGATTATGAAAATCCTGTCGGAGCAGTTAGAAATGTTTGGTGCTGCCATCTATTGCAATTTCGCCGAAAATCTTCCGCTTCAGAAGTCTGGATGCAGCTCGAAGAAACCTCCTGCCCTTCGGGCGCACATAATGGTTGTTAAAAATAATTTTGGAGCTATTACTAAAATTTGCTTGGTGGCTTATACTAAAAATTTTTAAGTTAGTTATACAAAAAATTCTTTTGTTCAGTTTGCAAAAGAAATGCTTGTTTCACTTGCAAAAAAAAAAGTTTGTAATAGTTACTAAAAAATTCTGTGGAATACAAATTTACTAAAAAATTTTTAGTAACCTCTTAAATTTTTTTTACAGTGTATGCACTTAAAATCGCACATTTTGGAATATGATTAACAGTTCATATAATGTCACTTATTATTTGAACAACATGCTTTTTTATGAATTTTTAGTGATGCTTTCATATTTCACACAAAAGAAGGTACATTATGGTGAATTTCCATTCCACTGTTTTTATTTTTTTTCCGAAAATATTATCAGAAACCCAGTTTCAGTCAGGATCAAACACCCTGTATCGTAACTAAATAAATAATTTGCGAGAGCTTGTTTTATAGCAAGATTTCGTCCTCTTAATGCCTACTGTCGTCCATCTGAACTTGTCGGTCAAATTTTTGACCGAAACAGTGTATTAGCCTCCGATGCTATATCTTTCAGACAAGCTAAAAAGTGTCCTGTAAAAAATTGCGGCCCACTTTTTCATAATCTGGCAGTTAAAACGAGACATTCATACAATCTATATATTTGAAAGACCTGGTTGTTTTTTTTAGTCATCCACCCTGAATTTTCTACCGTACCGATTTTGATAATTATTTCTTTTAATGAAAGCTATTTATTTGTAGTTGTGCCCATTTTAGCCATTTTTCAATTTAATTCCATTTTTATATTTTATTTTTGATTTTGAATGCTTCTTATGATATTTCTTCAAAATGGTGGCAACTCAGTTTACCTTTACTCTCGATAATAAAAATTTATTTTCCATTATCCCTTTCCACCAGCCAGAAGCTTTATTTCATCGGTGAACATGTCCTCGCATTTAAAAGAAAAAAGTTAATTGTTTTCGTAAAATTTAACCACAATAAAATGATTGCGTATAATTATGCACTAATTGAGGTAATATATATATATATATATATATATATATATATATTTACTGAGAAATAATATAATTAATGTAAATAAAATAACAGAAAATAATTATGATAAAAATTAATATCTAAAGCAAAATAAGAAAAATTTCAAATGAGGAAAATGATGTCATTCAGCAACCAGATAAATGGGAATTACAATATTATTACGAATGTCTTTTTTATATTACTAATAACAGTAACTTTTAAAAAATGTTTGAAGAGAAAATGACGTCACTATTTAAAACATCGCATTTTTACTCATAACGATATTACATTTCAATATTTATTTTCATTATGGACACTGAGATTGAGATTTTACTTTCAGATGACTTCAGTTAATGAAACTAATGTCATAGTAAAAATGAAATTAGTTTTTTTAAATAAAACGATTTTTCTGTGAGTGCATATAAAATAAAATTTCTGGATTTCGCCAGCACTCAGATTTTAATTTTAACTGAAGATGTGCGAATATTTGCATGCAAAATTGTAACTGGCAAACTTGACATTAAGTTTGGAAATATATTTATTATGTATTGATTCAATAATGTAATTATTTTGCTTTTTTAAAAACCAAATCGATCGGGTTTTTTAAACACTTCATTCTTCGAATTCGACGGGATCCCACTCGTTTTATTGTTAAAATACTTTTCTTTTTTCTCAGAGTCTATAAAAAAGCGTTTAAACTAAAGAAAAAATCCATTTTTGATGAATCTAGTCAATGAAGAAGTAGCACGTCAAATTGTATCTCTTTATTATGCCACAATTCCACTGTCTCAGAGAGAAACTGCTAATCAATTGGGTATTTCATGCCGTTCTGTTTGCTATTATATTGATAAACACGAGAAAAATGAAATTGATTCCTTGCATTCTAAACGGCCCTTGTAAAGGACCTCTATCGATTTTTTTTTTCTAATCGGAGGCGAAACTGAATTCTGCAATGGCAGAATCTACATTCAACTTGTAGTTAACATTCGCACTGCCAAGCCCCTGTTAACACTTTCACTAAAATTCAGAATCCGCTTCAGTATAAGTATTATTTACGTCCACCGGCTATTTCGACGATTTAAGGATTTTAAGGGGTCCGGGACATAAAAATCTTCAAAATGAAAAAATATATATATTATATTCAAAATATGTCTTTTTCTTGTTGGTTTTTTTATGTTTAAATTATGTTTCTAGCTTGAGTAGAAGAGGAAATATTAATTTTTTAATTTTTTGTGTTAAAAAACTTTCAAGCAATGTTTATCATGAAACTGACTTCTTTTGATAATGCGTTTTTCTTCATGATGGGTTTTATTTCACATTTTTTTTATATAAGTTCTTATAATTGAAGTACCATTAAAGTGAAAAGCCTCAAACTTGGAACGTGTCGTTATGGTTATTTTACTTTAATTTTGATTCAACAAATTGTAAAAAAAAAAATATTTTTGGAAATGTGATTTTTAAAATAAAAGTCAAATACATATATTTTTAAAAATTTTACTTTAAATATTTTTATTGTTTTTTAAAACTAAATTTTTTTAAATGTTGAAACAAATTAAAATCTATATATTTCTATTTATTTAAATGGGAAAAAATTGAAATTCTACAAATAATATTTTGTGTTATAATGATGTTAAATTACCCAACTTTTTTAATAAATTATAAATTTTAAATTAAAAAATGGGAAATTTTATCATGTGATTTTGTTTACAAATGATATGTTTAAACATAAAAAATTCGAAATTGTCACACATTAAATGAAAATTATTGTAAAATGTATTCCGGAACTCCATTAAATAAATACGTTGAACAATGGATTATATTCTAAAAACAACACTTATATTCCTAATTAAGATTTTTATTTAATTTTATAAGAATATTTAATTTTTTTTATTTATTTTTTATTATTATATTTATTTTTTGTTCAGAATAATAATAATATTAATAATACAGAGAAAACAACATTATAATTTCGCCTTTTTGCTGACTGTTAGAGTGTTGTACAAGAAATGATGTTTAAACTAAATAATTATAAACAATTACGCATTATGCACGTTTCTGTAAAATTGTTGCGACAAATTCTTTTCTCATAAAACGTAACCGGGAGATATTAACTTTAACTTCCATCATTACTGTTGCTATACTCGAAATGGTTGATCTGAAAAAGGAATTCACTAACATCTCGATTTGTTACAGCTGGTGTTGTAAATGGAATTCCGTTTTATCACTTTTAAAAAGCAAAGAATCGATAGTTTTTATCACATTTGTTCCAATATTGATTTCACATTGAAGTCCATTTTTTTTAATTTATTTTTATTATTCGACATTTAGAAGATGTCTTTCAAAAATTGTATAAAGAAAATAAAAGCTAGAGGGCAGAGCTGCTTAATTATTTAAAGTATTATAATTCTAAAGATTTGAGGTTTTTAAATATTTTGAACAATTATTTATATTCTGAAGGACAAAGTTCATGTTCCTAACTAAGTTTTTTATAAAATGTTATAAGAATTCCTTCTTTCAGCATTAAAAAAATACAAAGAAAACAACATCATAATTTCATCCTCTTACTAGACTATCAGAATATTATTTAAAAATAGTATTTAAAATAAATATTTATAAACAATTATGCATTATGCAAATTTCTGTAAAGTCATTGCGACAAATTCTTTTCACATAAAATGTAACTGGCTGATATTAACTTTAACTTCCCTCACTACTGTTGCTATACTCGTAATGGTTGATAGGAAAAAGGAATTCTAACATCTCTATTTGTTTCAGCTGATGTTGCAAGTGGAATTCCATTTTATCACTTTTAACGTGCACTGAATCGATACTTTTTATTGCGTTTGTTCCGATATTGATTTCACATTGAAGTTCGTTTTCTTTCTTTCCTTTTATTGTTCGTCATTTAAAAGATGTCTGTCGAAAAAGTGTATGAAATAAATAAAAATGCATTCAAATTTTCATGATTGCTAATTTACTACATACCATAAGGCGAAACAAGTTGTCATGGGTCTGCATTAATTGAACATCGTAATTCTATTAAAAAATAAATCATACTAATTATAGTTTTCTATCTTACTGAAAAAAATGTTCAGCCGTCGAATTGAAGCAGGGAACTTTGGCTGAAGATGTCAAGTCTCTGCAATCTGATCTACCTTTGACTGATCTGGCGCACACAATTCTCTCAGATAACCTTTTAGTCACCTTTTCTGGTAATTGAAACAGCTCAAAAAAAAATCAAGGTTAAGTTAATCTAATAAAACCTCTGGTATGTAATACACAGATATTATATTTCTCTTAATATGTTTTAAATACATTTTTAATACAACTTTTCTTGTAGTTCCATTACTTGCAGTATTTTTCTGCTATTTTGTTTCAGATAACCCCGAAAATCACATTATCAAAAAGCTATCTGAGTGAATTGTGTCCGGCATATTTGCCCATGATACCTCATATTTCAGAGCTTTTGAAGGCCATTGGCTCAAAGATCATTGATTCAAAGTTTAGTGGTAAAAACCTTAAATTGGACACAGCTAGAAAATTATTGGTAATATACATTGGCTCATTTTGAGAGTGATTATTTTATTTTGTTTTACTTTTTCATATTTTTCAAATCTAATTTCGAGGTTTTAATTCGGTATTTTTTTTAAACACCGATAGATTTTACTCTCCCTCTTCCCCTCTTATACATTCGCAGAAAGTTGAGTCTAAAAACCATACCAAAGTGGCAAGATTATTGGGATGTGTCTACCAACGGTAGACACACTTACGATCTCATACCTGTATTGTCTAGAGAAATGTATTTTCTCTCACCATCCACTACAGCATTCCTCTCTGGTTTTGGGCCTTTTAAAGATTGTCTGAAACGCTTTCATCGAGCAGCCAATCACTTATGCGAGTGCGGCGAGGTCGGCACCCCTAACCATAGTTACTATCACTGCACGCTTACCCAAGCCTGGCATATTAAACGTCCCTCCATCATTCTCAAAAACTGGCTATTTAATATTTTATCAATACCCCATCATATAGGCAAATTAAATAGGATTTTTAATTTCCAAATGGAAGTAACAAATCTCACTTCATAGGCCTGCATGCTGCACCAACCTACTGTTCCTACGCAACTTCATACAATGACATCACCCACTCTGCTGGTCCGCCCCTTGTCGCGAGGGAGCAGCCTGTGCCAAGTGAATGGAGCTTGTTCTTGTTTTGTACAATTTTTTTTCGAATTGTAACAAATTCCCGCGTGTCGGGGAGCACTACGGGTGAGAGTAATAGAGTCTACACCGGACCTTTGAGATATGGTGATTCTGACCCACTTAGGCAATAAATAAAATAAATAGGTAAAGTGACAAGAAATACTTTATTTTGTCTCATCCTGTTTAATTGTAGACTTTTGTCACAAGTAATAAGTAAATACCTGTTTCAAATATGTATAGAACTATTATGTAATACTTCTATTTAACATCTAAAATGAATAATAAATGAAAACCTGGAATAAATGTAAAGCTGGTTAAGTTAGAGCTGATTTATAAATAAATGTATTTTATAGCAGAATTTCTGAAATAAGCGTTAAGTAAGTAAATTTTGTTTAATCAAATAATAAATAACTTTTAATATTTTAAGTACATTAGACAAATTAATCTGAAGGTGTACAAATTAAAATTAATAAAAATGCATCTATAATTCATTTCCTTTAAACTTTTCAAGATTGATTTTTTTAATTCTTTCATAAATCACATGTTCCCGAAATAGGTATGTATTGAGAGAAAATGACACCGTTGACGTCAAAAAAGTACAGAAGAAGCTTTCATTGGTTTACAGCTTACGGCTGAACGTCTCACCTTATCAGCTATAACTCTTTTTGTGTCTATTATTTTATTAATGCGATCAGAAAGACGGTTAAGAATAAATAGAACGAGAATTTATTTACACGACATAGATTATGAAAAACTTTCTACCGCATTCAGAATACTATATCAAAACATCACAGTTTACTACGGTAAAGGATGATGTCTAAATAAGAAAAAATATGCATTCAAAAACCCAATTTCTGCTATTACCATAAAGCCATACAATATTTTTGTGCAATTCTGTATATCATCTATTGATGTATATGTATATTACATAGTATGCTAGAAGTAAGTTCATTAAAAAATATAGCACAGTTGAAAAATTCCATTCAACTATTTCTGTCACTAAATGGATGTTGATGAGATTTATGCGCAAGCATATACATGATCTACAGAATTTTTACACACTAATGACATTTAAAAAAATATATATATTTGGAAACGCATGCAATAACTGAAAATGCACTTTAATTATTATTCATATTATTCTTCAATCATTGTTCATAGTATTCAATAATTCTATTACTGCTCATTTTTTTATACACCGTTAAAAATCTTGTCCTAGTTTGAACCAAATTTTGGTGCTCAGTAGCTGTTGTCACCAGATTGTGAAACTTCGTACCAACATTTGAAGCTCTGGTTGAAGCAGAGTTCCAATAGTTGGAACAACATTGCAATAGGAAGCTCCAAACCTTGGTACGAGATTTCTCCAACTGATGGTGGCAGCTACTGAGCACCAAAATTTGGTTCAAACTAGGATAAAACTTTTAACGGTGTAATAGCCAATTTTTTTTAGATGTCCTTATAGATAACCCAAAAATTTTATGTTCACCATTCTCTATAGTAGAAACCTACACTTCAATGATAGATATAAATTTCATTATGCATAAAATAGTGTAACTACAGTAAAATACACCGCAAGCAATTTTTCTTTATAAGGTGTAATGTAACGGAATTCTTTTGAGTGTCGATGTAAATTAACTATAAATGCTACGTACTTCATTTTCACTACTAAACATGCCGTATTGATACTCAATAATATTTTCCATTTCATGGCAATCAGAATATATTTACGCAAGTTACAGCATGGACAGACAGACGGAGAGACAACGGGCATACCGAATTAATAAACAGTTTTCAATAATGTTGAAAAGTAATTAAAAACATGAAAGGTTTCATTATTATTTCTATTATTTTTAGCTAGAAACATATTTAAATAAAAGATTTTGTTTTATTATGCCCGTATCTTACTACTAAAATTATGTTACTTTTATTTATTTTATTTTATTTTATTTATTTTTGTAAATCCAATTCATTCTTTATTTTATTTTATTTTATTTATTTTTGTAAATCCAATTCATTCTATGATTTACTTTATTGATGAAACATATAACCTGTTTGTCTACTGGACTTTATTCCGATGATACATATTTTGTCTGTATAGAATAGCATACAAACGAAACGAAAATTTTTTACATTTCTATGAAAAAAAAAAAGTATTAAAATCCTAAAAACAAAATTCTTGCAACATCAGGAAAATATCTTGAAAATAAATAATGTTAAAGAATTATGCTCCAGGTGTTATATTTCATAAAAAAAAAAGTAGAAATGCGATTTTTAGAGCATTTTATTGTTTTGCTCTTTCCTTGAAAAAAAAAGCCTATTTCATCGTTTTTCTCAAGTTTCTTTATATTTTAAAACACCCGGAAAGTTGAAGAAGCAAAGAATTATTTTATACATTTTTCATGTTGACTCTAAAGAAGTTTTAAAAAGACTTTTATGTAAAAAAAAAACAGTTTTGTTTCCGTTTGCTAAAAATATATGTTGATAAATCTGTATGTATTCACGGATATTCTTATCTTTCTGGGAATGTGGAAAATTTTTGTTAATTAGTGGATAGTGGGTTTATAAGATAATTAGAAGTTTATGACTTCCAAATGTAAAATTAAACAATAATTTATAGCGCACACATCGAAACAGTCAACAACAAAATCTGGTAATTCGAATAAAATTCAGATATTTCAGTAGTAATAATAATGAAACTTAATAATTATCTTTTAAACAAATACAATCTAAATCCAATGCTTAAATTGAAAATTTAGGGAATCATTGAAAGTGAAGCAATTTTTCATTTATTTCTTTGAATAATATGCTATTAATGATCCAGAGAACGTTTTATGTTGCCATTTTTAAAAAGAAACTTTTTTGGGAAAGGGGGTGCTTTATTTATGTCAAGATTAAAAAATTGGATAATAAAACATTACTAACTCAAAACTGTTTTATACTAACATTTGATGAACTTTTACAGAATTATCTGCCTTGATATTATTTGCAAAAGTATAAGATTTTTTTTAATTATAATTAATTATATGCATATATATATATTGCTCTTTCTCACTGAAAAGGAAATTATTGCTTCAAAAAACAATCATTTTTTAAACTATTTTTTTTTTACTTATAAAATTATTGCATATTTCATATTATGTGAAAAATATTACGAGACTGTGTTTGCCCTATTTTTTGCTTCAGTACTAGAATTACGAGTAAATTAATGTAGGTTTGTAAAAATGTTTTATATCGAAGTAGCTGGCCCGCCCGGCGTTGCCCGGATCCGTAATAATAATATTAAACGAACTTGAAATTTGTATGATTTTCTCTTTATCTCGAAATATATGGAAAAACATTGTCTGAAAAACGTGGCCACTGACTGTCTGAAAAATTTGTAAAAAAAAAAAACTTTATATTTATTTGTAAAAAAGCTCAAAATGACTGCAATAGGAAACGCGGGAGGGATTATGTGTGCAGCGATTGCGTGATTTTCGTGTTAAATTTTGATATTTATACGTAAAAATCACTGTTAAGTCATGTAACTAATTATTTTTTTGACATAGAAATATCAAGTGATATATTTTGAATTTCAAACTAATTATACCACTCTCTAATCCGCCTATACCGTGAATGAAATCGATACTTGAATGATTAGCTAAAAGCATGTAATATTATAAACATAGCTGTAGTGTTTTTCTCTGTAGCTTTTTTCTCTATTGTGTTTATAGGACATTTTAGGAAATAAAAAATAGTTCAAATTGAAATATGTTAATTTTGTACTGTTTAAAATTCCTCTTATGGGAATTTTATTGATAGTTAAAATTTGCATCAAATTTGCTATGTATAAACGTAATTTATTTTCAAGTATTTACATCCGGCACTTACTTCACAAAATATGAAGATCTTAGTTACTATACTGTCATATTACAACACAGTTCGTATCGTTTAAAATCTGTACTTTTTAAAATGTATTTCGCTTCCTGAAATAAAAAAAATATTTATTATGTTTTTTATTTTTTAATATATGTTACTCTACTTAAAAATTATATCGTTCGATGTCCGTGTAATAATAATAAAAAAAGGTTAAGTGTAATTCTTTTCACAGCCAGTCGAAAGTTTGTTCAAAAGTATTTGAGTTGTAACATTTTAAAAAAGTAAACATTTATTTTATATCGATGAAAATAATTTTCAAATGATTAAAGATGTTTTGCATACTCGCTTAATTATGTGTTACTCACAGAAAGCTTAAGCGAATTTCAGTTATATATATATGTATGGCATATTCCAATTATGCTAAATAACTGCGGAAAAATAATTTTTAGTAATATTTTTCTATATTGTTATTTCACAGATTACCGCTATTAAATAAATAAATTAAATTAATTTCAAACACATTCGGTAGAAGAAAAAGAAAAAAAAAAAAAGCAGTGAAAGAAAAAATAACAGCCCATATCTTTTTATCACAGAATGACGTTAAGTAAAATAAGCTTAGGTGTCGATTTCATACTAAATTTTTTTCTGAAATCTAAAATGTTCAACATTAAAACTAAATTTTAGAATAATATTTGACAATTTTGCAACAATTTTAGACTTCTCATACTTATTTTAGGACACGAAACAAGAAAATATGCTTTCTAATAATTTGAAATTTAAGGTTTGCAACTTTTACTGTTCAATTTATTTGAAACCCATACAAAACATTTTAAAATGAGAATAGTTTTTTTATAAGCATAATTGAAAAAATGCTATACCTACTAAGCTGAAAATTTAGATACCCATATATGAAGCTTAAAGATATCATTTTATTTTTAAAATTTCACAAATCACACATTATATTTTTTTCAAAATTTATTTCAAAAATATTTAATGTTTTTCTTAATACATACATTTTAAATGAAACGTATGAAATCTAACTAATGTGTCAGAACAGAAGTAGAACAAAACAGAAATACATTTTTTTAATGTTAAAAGCATGCGAATATAAAATTACAGAACATTCGACAAATATTTTTTTATAGTTAATTTTAATCTACTATCACTAGAATTTAGCTACAATAACAAATGAATTTATCATTAGGAGTTGCAAATTGTTAAATTCCATAGTTTCTCAGATACTTCACTTTATATGTTTTATATTCACCGATTTATATTTACCAAAAATGTCAAACATGATGTCATATTTATTTCTTTTCCTTCTAAAAATTCTTTTAAATTTTTTTAATCTTGTGCAATTTTATTTTCGAGCAGTATCATAGGCTCATATTCTTAATATAAAAAAGAGATAATTGACACTCATATTCCTATTTTTTTCTATTGAAATTTATAGATAAAAAAATGCTTGGTGCATTTTTTTAGGCCGACAATAAATAACACATGGTCGTTGCATAAAAGTTTAGATAATTGGTAACTAATACTCATGTATTCTTGATACAATAATACTGATACGGAAAAAAATCATACGAGTTTTAATTTGTCCTCAACTGAATAAAACTATTTTTAGATAGGGAGCATAAACCAGGCCAAATACTTTGAAATACATTGTCACCGCTCTACCACTTGAGTTATGTCGTTTGACAAGCGAGTAACTGAATCGGTTGCATGAATTTTTGCCACATGAAACACATTTTGTTACATTTGACATTTTGTTACATGAAAAGTTCAAGGAATCCCAGTTTCCTAGAAAAGTTCAGTAATTTTACCAATTTGTTTTTTGCAGTGTATCGCGTAGAAAATCAAATTCCTACAGATGGCAAGGATGGTACAGATTTTCAGAAATAAATCTTAGACGATTTGAGTAAGTTAAATTACTCAGGGCGATCAATTCGTGCAAAAAAAATAGCAAAGATTCAAAATTTAAATGTTACAAATGTTTAATTGATGATAATATTGCATTGCTTGTGGTTTAGAAGAAACAAGCAATTTCGTAGAATGTCGTAAAATGTGAATAAAATCGTGTAACTCGTCAAAAATAAAGTTATGGTGACACATTCGTACACCCTAAGGAAGAAGCAAGAAGAAGACAGTAGACCTGATAAAAAAATAATGGTATGAAATTAGCTAAAATTCGTTATTATATTATTTCATTCTTCACAAAACCGTAAAATTAACTACATTTCTTTTTTTAATTTACTAATTGTAAATTTAAACACCATTAGATTTTATGTTCATTCCCTTTATTTTATATTAAATTGTTAATGCCCTATTTTGCTGAACTATGAAAGTTAAACTGCTGTGGGCGATAAAGCAGTGAATATATATATATATATATATATATATATATATATATGTAATGAAGATTTCGAATTGGAATGTTACAGCATTTTAATTGAGGATGATATTGTATAGCTTTTGGTTTAGAAAAAAACAAGGAGACTCGGAGAATGTGCTAAAAGTGATGAGTAAAATCCTGTAACTCAAGATGACACAATAGCACATATTCAGGCTTGCTTGAAACAAGATGAACAAAGTACATCTCCTGAAAAAATTATAAAATGAGAAATTCGATAAAATTTGTTATTTTATTATTTCATTCTTCAGAAAACAATAATATAAACTGCCTTTATGCTTTTAAGCTATTGCATAGCTTTTATCGCAGGCTTTGAGCGAAGCGACCGAATCTAGAAATTCCGTAACGAGAAAACCTAACACTTCCGTAACGAAAAAACCTAACACTTCGGCTAACGTCGTTTCAGTTCGGCAAACTTCGGCACGGTATCCTTCGGTAGACTTCGGCAGACATTGACGCGCTATTTTTCAGATATTAGGATATCAAGTCTCAAACTTATGTTTCTTATGATCTAATTTTCATAGCGCGGCCAAATTTTGTTTGGCAATTTATTATGAGACAATGTTTATTTTTGGTGACAGGAGACCCCGCACCGTGAGGATCGAAAAATTTAAAATGCTTATAACTCGCGATCTAACTTTCGTAGCGCGGCCAAATTTTGTTTGGTAATTTATTATGAGAAAGTGTTAATTTTTGATGACAGGAGACCCCCCACGGTGAGGGTCGAAAAATTTAAAATGCTTATAACTCGCGATCTAATTTTCGTAGCGCGGCCAAATTTTGTTTGTTAATTTATTATGAGACATTGTTAATTTTTGGTGACAGGAGACCCCCTATGGTGAGGGTCGAAAAATTTAAAATGCTCATAACTCGCGATCTAATTTTCGTAGCGCGACCAAATTTTGTTTGGTAATTTATTATGAGACAGTATTAATTTTTGGTGACAGGAGACCCCCCAAGGTGAGGGTCGAAAAATTTAAAATGCTTTTAATTCGCGATCTACTTTTCGTAGCGCGGCCAAATTTTGTTTGGTAGTTTATTATGAGACAGTGTTAATTTTTGGTGACAGGAGACACCTCCCACCGTGAGGGTCGAAAAATTTAAAATGCTTATAACTCGCGATCTAATTTTCGTAGCGCGACCAAATTTTGTTTGGTAGTTTATTAAACTATTGCATAGCTTTTGGCTATGGCATTAGCATAGCTTTTGGCGCGGGCTTAGAGAGCGGCGACCGAATCTAGGTATTCCGTAACGAGAAAAAAATCCTAACACTCCGGCTAACGACGGTTCAGTTCGGCAGACTTCGGCACGGCATTCTTCGATATACTTCGGCAGACATTGATGCGGTATTTTTGCATAAGTTGATAAAAAATGCTATGCAATAGCTTTACAGCGGCAGTCTCCGAGTGCCACACATTTTTTTTTTTTTTTTTTTTTTTGTAAGTTTAAATAACATTAAAATTTATGTTCATTCTCTTTCCATTATATTAAATTGCTAATGCCTTATTGTATAATAATTTGTCAGTTTCTATCCTTTTGCAAAATTGTTCATTAACATCTGCACAAACTTGATTATTCGGGATATTCGCTTATCCGGGTAGAGACATATCCGATTAATCGAGAGTCTAGTACGCATTTAATATATCAGCTTATTTAAAAATTCAATTATGATATGTGTTTTTATGAATTTCCTAAAATAAAATAGTTTGGAACAATATTCGTATTAAAAATAAAATTCTTCCAATTTGTCTGTTAAACTTATTTTTATAAATATAAGTATATTGAAAGAAAAAACTTCAAAACTAAAAACAAAATTCAGTAAAGCAATACTGATCCCTTGTGAAATAACACCGAACAAATTGCCTTTGCTGATATAAAGATTTTTTTTTTATCTGATTGAAGAAAAAAAGAAATTAACTCAACTTCTTTGGGAAACTAAATTTTCTGAACATAAAAAGTGAGTAGGGAATACCTTATTTTAAAGGAAGAAATATATAAATCCCTTTTGCATCTAAGAATGTAATGTGAATGATTCAGTTACATTTTACAGAAAGAAAGTGATAAGGATATTTTGCTTATTATCTCTTCGATCATCTAGTGCATAAGAAAAAGTATCTTTATTTTTATATAAAAAATTGCCTTAGAAAAACATTTATTTCAGTTTGGATTTATGAATATTATTTATTGCCTTGAATACTTTTTATGATTTTTTTCATCGATCGATGTAATTTTAAAATAATAAAATTCCAAATATTTTAATTTTTATGGTATGATTAAAGATAATTTAAACTGGCATATTTTTTAATTTTACAATACAAAGTTCTTACTATTAGTAATATCAGCGTGTTATGTTTTTTAAAAATTTTATGATTGGTTTTAAAAGTGTAGTATTTAGTTACACTGTTTTTAATGTCACGTCGTAATTTTCAGATAGGTGTTTCTATTTTTTGGACGATTAGGGTTGAAAGTAATGATGTTCAATAGAATTTATAACTACTCAAATAACGGTATAATATTTCACTTAATATTGGTATTGATGAACACGCATCTAAATATCAGATATATTTTTAAAGAATTTTGAGAATTTTTTTTTACTTCTTTGCTTTATGTTTTTATATTAGAAGCAAGAACTTTGTTTAGTTGATCTCTTTCGTCTTTTGGAACATTTAGAAGGTTAAACTTACTTTAAATATATTTCCTCTTTTTTTCTAAAATGACTTACTTTTGTGTAAGCATAAATTGTATTTATAAACACGTGGTGATATCCGTCGAAATTCGACGAAAGAAAATCTTTAAAAAAGAACTGTTTTATTCATTAATAATAAATCCACAAAATTAGTTACAGTAAAAATACATCTTATATTGCTCAGCCTAGCTCTCAATCAAATATTATTTTAAGCTAAAATTAACAAAATACCATAAAACTCAATTATCCAAATTATTTAACGAAATAAAAGTGAAATTCACCGGATTTTATAATAGACGCATTTTAATTTTTTTTTCAATTTTCAGACAAAATGGATTGATTCTGTTGCCACAATTACAAAATTGGTAAAAAAAATTATAAAAAAAATATCTCAAACATAAATTGAGATACAGTTTTCAAACAAATTGCATTTAAAAGTACATTTTTTTTTCTCTATATGACGGTGTAATAATTTAAAATGTGCGATGTTTAAAAGTGTAAAATTTGCAGTAGCGAAAATTTCACAATCGAAATTGCATGGGAAAGTGTTGTCATTCGCAAAATGACGTATGGGTTACGCACAGATACGTTTGGTCTTTATAATATAGATAATTTCTAAAATTGTAGTTTTATTTACTTATTTATTTATTTATTTATTTATTTATTTTTTTGAAATAGATTTCATTTAACAAAAATTCGAATACGATCCCTTTCTGTAATAGACAATTTTTAGTTCAAAATAATGCAGGAAAATAAATACTAATCCCGTATGCTAAAACAAAAAATAAAAATATATTACAAATGCATAACATTACTTTTTGTCTATATTATTTTCTGACAGAAAAGAAAAAATCCTTTTTTATCGTAAAACCAAACTTTTAGATGTACCAAATCGGTCAGAAATTAATTTATTTTTTAAGCAATGATAGTATGAATCCCATCACTACTAAGAAAGTAAATCGAACTATTTAGTTACATTTGTTTTCTTTTATGTTCGGCGATTGCAAGTAATAAGGATTGCCTGCTAATTTCTTTTGTCGTTTGGAATATTATGAACAAGAAAGATCCATTAAATATATTATAATTCCAAAATCTTTTATTTCCCTTCAACCGTGGTTTGTATTCAAGTACATAATATGTTGGCTTTTATCTTTTTTTTTCAATACAAGATGTATTTAGCAAAAATTATTATTAAGATCAGTTTTAGAAATTAACAATTTTCAGTTTAAAGAATTGCTGGAAAAAAATACTAATCCCATATGTTACAACAATATACAGAAATTTATGTTACTGATATCTAGCATTATCTAGCATCATCCTCGCATCAATTTATGATTGAGAAGAATGAACCATATATTGTCGCAAAAGCAAACTATTACACCAATAATTCAACAGAGAATAATTTATTTTTGATTTAATTATAGAAAAAATTCCTTCGCTATTTGGAATGTAAAAAATACCATTCAGTTACATTTTCTTTCTTTCACATTTTGAGATTAGAGGTATTGTCTGCAAATTTCTTTTGCATTTTGGAAGTTTACAATGTGCGATTTGAATTTAATATGTTTTCTCACTTATTTTAAAAAGTTATAGCTTTTATCAAAACGCGAATTTTCATTACGAGCATAATTATTTGACTTATATTTCTTTCAAATCTATAATTCCACGAGGATCATTTTTCTAAAAAGACAATTATCCGTTCAAAAGAGTGGAGAACAGCAATGCTAACCGAATACGCTAAAACAATACAGAAAATTTATTTGCCGATATCCACCATTACCATACGTTTGTATTATTTTCTGATTGAGAAAAATGAAGTCTATTTTATTGCAAAAACCAAACTTTTGCGCAAAAAATCGAACAGGAATAATTTATTTTTGAAGTAATGATGTAAATCCCTTCTGTTCTTGGAATGTAAAATAAACTATTTAGTTACATTTTCTTTCTTTTATCCACTGATGTTGGAAGTAATAATGATTGTATGCTGATCTTCTTTGTCTTTTGGGACATTTAGAAAAAAAAACTAGCCTTAAAATAAATTTTTGTTTCTTATTTCGAAAAGTGTTGCTTTTCTCTAAATGTGAATGTTATTTATGAACATAATTTGTTGAATTCTATTTTTTAGCATAAATTTTTACAATGTGAAACTGAAATGCGATCATTATTGGAAATAGAAGCCTTTCAATAAAAAGAAAATGCAGGTGTATATATGAATATTGATTCCATGTATTAAAGCAATACAGGAAAGTATTTATCTGAGATCTAGCCTTATCCTTTGTTCACCTTGTTTTGTGGTATAAAAGAATGAATCCCAATTTTCTTCTAAATAAAATTTTTGCATCAAAAATTCAAACAAGGAATGAATTATTTTTCAGTTAATGATAGTATAATGAATTTCACTACTTGGAATGTAAAATATACTATTCAGTTACATTGTTTATATGTTTTGAGAAAGGAGGTATATTCTGTAAATTCCTTTTGTATTTTGGATAATTACAAAATGCGAATTGATTTAAATATTTTCTCACTTCTTAGTAAAAGTTATTACATTTATCTAAAGGGGAATTTTCATTACGGGCATAATTATGTGACTTTTATTAATTTTAAATCCAAAATTTAAATAGATCACCTTTATAAAGAAACAATTCTCAATTCAAAAGGATGGGAAGAAACAATACTAATCACATACGCTAAAACTATACAGAAATGTTTTTTGCTTATATCTATCATCGTCTTACGTTTGTGTTATTTTCTGATTGAAAATCATGAACCCTCTTTTGTTGCTAAATCATCTTTTGCGTATAAAATTGAATAGGGTACAATTTATTTTGAATTAATAATACTGTAAAAGCTCTTATCTACTTGGAATGTAAAACGAACTATTCTGTAACTTTTTTTTTTCTTTTATGTTCTGAGGTTGGAAGTAATAATAATTGTGTGTTGATATCTCTTGTCTTTTGGGATATTTGAAAAACAAAACTAGCATTAATTATATATATACTTTTCCTTCTTTCAAAATGTCTAATATTTCTCTAAATGTGCATGTTATTTATGAGCATAATTTGTTGACTCCGATTTTTTAACAAAATTTTAGCAAAAATTTGTAAATTCGAATACAATCAATTTTTGAAATAGGAGATTTTTAGTTCAAAAACAATTCAGGGGAAACGAAATGCAGATTTTATATGCTAAAGCAATGCAGGAATGTATTTTCTTTAAATCTAGCCTTATCTTTTGTTCGTCTTATTTTGTGGTTGAGAAGAATGAATCTTATTTTATTTTTAAACCAAACTTTTGCATCAAAAAATCAACAAGGGAATAAATTATTTTTGAAATAACAATAGCATAAATCCTTTCGTTACTTGAAATGTAAAATATATTATTCAGTTACATTTTCTTTGTTTTATGTTTTGAGATTCGAGGTATTGTCTACAAATCTATTTTGCATTTTGGACGTTTAAAAATAAGAATTGAAATACATATTTTTTCTCACTTCTATTTGAAAGTTATTACTTTTATCTAAATGTGAACTTTTATTAGAAACATAATTATTTGACTATTTCTTTTAAATCTAAAATTCGAATATGATCACTCTTATACAGAGACACGTTTCAGACCAAAAGAATGTATAAAAGTAATACTAATCTCATACGATAAAAGAATACAGAAATTTTTTTGCTGATAACATCATCCTACGTTTTTATTATTTTCTGATCGAGAAAAATGAACTATCTTTTGTTGCAAAACCAAACATTTGTTTAAAAAAATGAACAGTGAACAATTTATTTTAGAAGTAAAGATAGTATAAATACCTTCCCAACTTGGAATGTAAAATGAACTATTCGGTTACATTTTCTATCTTTTATGCTCTGAGGTTGTAAGTAATAATGATTGTATTCTGATCCCTTTCGTTATTTAGGATGTTTAGAAAATGAAACTAGCATTAAAGTATTTTTTTTTCTCATTTTTTGAAATGTGTAAATTTTCTCTATATGTGTACGTTATTTATGAACAAAATTTGCTTGGTTCTAATTTTTAACAAAATTTTTATGATATAAAATTTGGTTGCGTTTAATATTTGAAATAGAAGATTTTAAGTTAAAAAAATCGCAAGGGAGAAGTAATAATAACTCTATTTGCTGAATCAATACAGGAATGTTATTTTTCTGAAATCTAGCCTTATCCTTTGTTTGTCATGTTTTACGGTTGATAAGAATGAATCCCATTTTATTTCTAAAGGAAACTTTTCATCAAGAAAACAAACAAGGAATAATTTATTCTTGAAGTAATGATTGTATAACTCATTTTGCTACTTGGAATGTAAAATATGCTATTCAGTTAAATTTTCTTTGTTTTGTGTTTTGAGATTTCAGGTATTGTCTCCAAATCTTTTTTGAATTTTGGACGTTTAAAAAATGCGAAATGGTTTAAATATGTTTTTTCACTTCTTTCTAAAAGTTATTACTTTTATCTATACGTTGATTTTCATTACGATTATAATTATTTGATTTATACTTGCTTTAAATCTAAAATTAAAATAGGATCACTTTTATAAACAGACAATTCTCAGTTCAACAGAATTTAGAAAAGCAATACTAATCCAATACGCAAAAGCAATACTGAAATGTTTTTTACTGATATCTAACATTATCCTACGTTTTTGTTATTTTCTGATTGAGAAAAGAAACTCTCTTTTTTGCAAAACCAAAGTTTTGCTTAAAAAATTGAACAAGGAATAATTTATTTTTAAAGTAATCATAGCATAAACCTCTTCTCTATCTGAAATGTAAAATGAACTATTCAATTAAATTTCGTTTCAATTTAGTAGTAGCCAATCTAGTAGTAGTAGTACTTTCATAGTATTTCAGTACATTTCAGAGTACATCTCTGTTATACTCTGAAAGTGGAAGTAATAAGATGATTGATCTCTGATTGAGAATAATGAACCCTCCTTTGTTGCAAAACCAAACTTTTGTGAGAAAAATCGAACCGTGAATAATTTTTTGAAAGTAATGACAGTATAAATCCTTATCTACTTGGAATGTAAAATAAACTATTTAGTCTATAACTATTCTTTCTTTTATGCACTAAAGTTGGAAGTAATAATGATTCTATGCCGATCTCTTTTGACTTTTGAGACTTTTAGAAAAAGAAACTAGCATTAAAATATTTTTTTTATTTATTCTTTCAATAAGTGTTGCTTTTCTTTGAATGTGAACGTTATTTATGAACATAATTTGTTGACTTATATTTTTTAGCAAACATTTTTTAATATGAAATATGGAAGCTTCCATTTTGGAAGTAGAGGATTTTCAATAAAAACAAAATGCAAGTGAATATCAATATTGATTCCATATACTAATATAATACAAAAAAGTATTTAGCTATACTAATCCCATACGCTAAAACAATACCAAAATGTTTTTTTTTTTTTTTTTTTTTTTGCTGACATTAAACATTATCCTACGTTTATGAATTCTTTATGATTGAGAAAAGGAACCCACTTTTTAGCAAAACCAAACTTTTGCTTAATAGATCGAACAGGGGATGATTTATTTTTAAAGCAATCGTAGCATAAATCCCTTCTTTACTTGAAATTTAAAATGAGCTATTCAGCTACATTTTTTTTTCTTTTATACTCTGAAGTTGGAGGTAATAATGATTGTATGCTGATCTCTTTTATCTTTTGGGACATTTAGAAAACGAAAATAATACTTAAATGTATTTTTTTCTCTTCTTTCTACAAAAGTAACTTTTTTGAAAAAAATTGAATTTATTTATGAACATAATATGTTGACTCGTATTTTTCAACAATTTTTTTGTAATATAAAAGGCGATCACGATCAATTTTTGAAATAAAATATTTTCAGTTCAAAAAATAGAGGGGAAAAGAAATGCTTATTCCATATGTTGAAGCAATATGCGAAAGTATTTTGCTGAAATCTAGCCTTATGTTTGTTCGTTTTGTTTTGTGGTTGAGAAGAATGAATCATATTTTACTTCTACACCAAGCTTTTGCATCCCCAAAACAAACTAAGAAATAATTTATTTTTGAAGTAATGGTAGTATAAATCCCTTTGATATTTGGAACGTTAAATGAACTATTCAGTTACCTTTTTTTCTGAGATTGGAAGTAATTACGATTATATGCTGCTTTCTTTCGTCTTTTGAGATATTTAGAAAACGCAACTTGCATTAAATGTATTTTTTCTATTTATTGTAAAATGTCTTACTTTTCTCAAAACGTGAATTGTTCTTTTGAATCTAATTTGTTGAATTAAATGTACGTTGTCGATAGATAGGCAAATACAGTGCCCAGCAAAAGTTTAGACAATGATCGATTATGCTTCTATATTCAGAAGTATGTACCGGATATTTGTAATTCATCTGTCCTACATTACTTGTGAGTTATCCTTAATTCACAAACAATAAATTTTGAATTTTACCATTTACATAAATATAATGACAAAAAAATGAAATTAACATTGTGGAAAAAGTATAGACAATTTGTATATTTACAGAAATATAGCTACAAATTAAAATCGAGTTGCACCCACATTGTTTGCAGTTAGTGAAAGAATGTGACTTTTCATCGAAAAAACTAAAAGCTGCATCACTCGGGGGTCTATTTTGTTCCAAACATGTTCAACAGCAGCTCGAAGCTCATTAACACAAAAGTATACAAAAAGTTTGCATAAACCTTACGACATATGATGTTACAAAGGTTTTCAATTTGGTCCAGATCAAGGCTATATGCCAGCTAGTTGAGATCAGTATTATTTGCAGAGTTAAAAGAATTTGTTCTTTTGTATGCAACATGAATAGACACATTATCTTGCTAAAATCCATACTTTAGATCAGCTAAAAGTTCCCCAAATGACTAAAAATTAATCTTCAACGTATGTATGTAGTCTTGGTCATTGGTTATTCATTGGTTGCTTGGCAACCAATGAATAATTCCACAGATACTCGAACATTAAAGCAAAGTGAGGACCAAATCATTAAAAAGTCCTCTTCTTTTTGTCGACTTAAGAAAGTCCCAGGCTCTTTACGCAAGTCGTGCCAATAGTATACCCACCCGTTTGGGCCATTCAAATTTCACTTTTTCCGTTACTAAATATCATAGCGTACCATTTGGTTCCATATGACACATGTTTTAAATTCATTGCATTCTCGCCAATTTGTAGTGAGATTTTAAAGCTGATTGTTTTATTATTTTCATGTAAATTGATTTACCTGTTTCTTTAATTCATCAACGAATCATGTCCGTCGACACAGAAAGTCCTGACTTACTTTTAATGTAATTAGCTATCATTATTTATATAGATGTCAGTTTCTGGATCCTTTTGTCATCTCACTTTCTCGTCACACAAGGTCTTCCAGATTATGTTTTGTTTTGAAGGAGACATCATTAGACTATACTTTATAGACATAGACATATCATTTTGGACGATTCAATGCTGTTGAATGTTCTGCAACAGTCTTCCCTTTCCATTTCAGCTTCTTTACTTCAATTACCTCATCTAACTGAATATTTTTAGCTCGCGGCATCTTCGAGGTATATCGAGGTATATCGATATATATATCGAGGTATCTGCTATATCGAGGTATAATAAAATACTTCGGACATGTGACATTATAAATTGGAAATTTGCATTTTTCCATGAACAGTTGGCTAAAAATCAAAAAGTGTCTAAACCCCTGCAATATGCAATTTTTTATTTTTTTCAGTTAAATTAAATTTTATCTTATACTACAACCATTATTTTTATTCTACATTGTTTAAAATGCATTTGAAAACAAATCTAGCCATTTGTAAAACTACCGTGTTCGTATTTTTTATTTAAAGGTTAAAAAACACCATTGTCTAAACTATTGCTGAGCACTGTATAATACTATTAATAAAATGTTAAATTTTAAACACTATTACGCATAGATTAAAATAACAAATAAAAAGGTAATGTGTTTCCTTTTGATTTTGTTTTTTATTTGATGCGTATTTAATTGTATAGTTATTATAATAAGAAAATGTTTACGATCGTTTACGATTTTGGCTCGATAAACTAACTTGAATGATGAGCTTTATCAGACAGGTGAATGAAGATATTTGACATATTTTTTCAACGTATATAACACTTTAAAAATCTTTACATCTATTTCATTTGTTAGAACATCTATTCAGCTTGCCTAAAATTTAAATGAAGAATGTTGTGGAATTTTGCCGAAGAAGACATAAAAATAATTTTATTTGTCCCATTTTATATATTGTTTATTGTAGAAAACTGTGACAGTTTTTTCACGAACTTTTAAACCTCACACCATCACGCAACCGAAATAAATGAATGCAGTAATAACTATAAATAATAATAATGATGATAAACAGCAGTGATGCATCCTATACAGTTATGTTTTGACACGTTATGTCTTGAATTTTAATTTTCGTCCATTGTATTTCAATGCAGTATTAAACTCAATTTGCACCTGAAATAATCCTTAAGATAAAACATCCATCAATAATAATTTTCTGTTATACAATTTAAGCATTATATATATTGATGTATTTGACTTATTCAGTTTCAAATACGATATGTAATTTATAAATGAAAAATGTATTGATTGATAACTCTCTAAGGTAGGATAAATAGTCTAAACACTTCTATAGCACATTTCAATAATTTACGTAATCAAAACAGGAAAATATTAAAAGCTTTCATGCATAAACTACTGAAAAAAACATTCGCAAAACAAACCACAGTTTGAAAGTAATTATTTTATTTGCTTTTCTGTACAATTATATTAACAAGCTCAAATAGATTTCATACATTTTTAATGCTAACATGAAATGTAGGAAATGCAATATACTATATTTAATCCAATGTAAACAATATACACAAATAGCTTTTGTTGAATATGGAATGAATTTATTTAACAGTATTTTTCATGTTTCTATAAAAGAGAGAATAAAAAAAAAGTATAAATATTGTCTTGGTACCATACTCACATAGCTCCAAAAATGAAAATTTAAAAATCTGGCATTCCGAGAAATATATGAGTTGGCCGCTCAGAAATGCGAGTAATTTATTCGATTATGCACTAAAGCATCTAATTTCTGGGACTTTGAGCTTTGATCTTTAAGTTCCCCTTTGATTATTGCGCTTTATCCTAGTGATACGTTTTTCTTCTAACTATATTCTTTAATTCCCCTAATGTTGCTGGATTCAACACCTCTATCCTCACGTCCTCTTCATACAAGATTGATTTTGATTTCATTTGAAGATTTTATAGCATTTTAATGTCTATCTTGTTTCAAGTTAATTTAAAATTTTTAATGTTCTATTGCTTTAACTTATTTGTTGTAAAGATTTAATATTAAATGTAGAACTAATTGAACGAAATATCTTAATATTTGTCCTTTTTCATGCTTAAACACACCAGGAAATATATTTGTTAATTTGTTCTGCAAGTTAGATTTTTCCTAAATATATGTATACATTCCAATAAAATTAAAAAAAATTATAATCCAGTATATATACCGACTTGAAAAAGGAAAATTATTATTATTATTATTATTATTATTATTATTATTATTATTATTATTATTATTATTATTGTTATACATACGCCTTACTTATATTAGAATAAAAGAAGATTTTTTTTTACTTGTTTTTATTTTCTAACATATTGAATTAGTTTTCAAAATAAATATTTTGAAGCTCTAAAAAAAGTGCAGAAAAAAATAATAAGTCCCTAGTGGAAAAACACTGTACAAATTTATTTTGCTGTTATTGAAAGATATAGTTCCAATGTATTTTTATTTTTCTGATTCTGAAGAATCAACTCAATTTCTTCTCAAAACCGAAGTTTGTTTCTTCAACAACAAAAATGTGGACTGGGAATAAGTTATTTTCAATGTAATGAAAATAAAAATTCCTTTGCTACTTGGAAGGTAAATGAACTATTCACATACATTCTTAAAATGTTCTGAGAGGGAAAGTGATAGTGATATTCTGTTTATCTCTTCGATCTTCTGGGATATTCAGAAATAGAAACATCCATTCAATGTCATTTATTTCATTTTACTTTCCAGGACGAGTATTCAACGAGTATTCATGAGCAAAATTTCTTATTTTTAATATTAGTTATGAATTCAAGTAGAGTATCAGTTTTAATTTAAAAAAATATATATATTTAATTTTTGTATTTTTTTTTATACTTACATACAATTCTACTACTACGAAATACAAGCCTATGAATGTATTTAAATTAGAACCAGCTAATATTTAAAATGTGCTACTATATTAGTGATTTTAATTAATTATGAGAAGTGCATACATTTCTCTCAAAAGTGTATTTTTGTTATCTGTGCGCGCTTTAAAAAATTGAAGTTATTTTTATGGGACTGTATAAAGCAAAAACAATACAATATTTGCCTACATTTTTATAAATTAATCAATGGAAATTTTATTCATGAATAATGATAAAAAAAGAAAGATTTTTATATAAATCGTATAAGCTCCTAAAATCTTTTTTTACTAAAAATATTCGAAAAAAATCATTTATAAAAATGTATTACGATGGCCCCCAATGATTAGTATTATCATAAATTAAGATCTAAAATCTTAAATTGCATTTTCTCAAACTCGATTCTTCATACACTTAGATTTTACTTTGCCTGACATTTCTTCTGATTAAATGGCTTTAAGATGAACTAAACATCTGAACTTGAGAAATGAACATTGTTTGTGTAATATATGAACATTTACTCTACATTATAAAATAAAAATTATACTGCCCAAAATTATTCTTAAAATGAAATATTTATTTCCCATATTTATTTCACTGCTCGAGTGCCATGTTTTGTGTTTGCTAAAATTTTCTTAATACTAAGATAAAAATTAACATAACTCAAAATTTTCATTTTATATCTCTAAATCTTTCGGTTAAGATAAAAAAAAATCCATTTTTTTCTCTTTATTTTGTTTTTATCTTATTTCTTCCTATATATTTAACAGAAGAACAAAATATTTAACATGAAACAATATGTAACACACAAATTTGAAGAACGGCTCCTTTCGACCCATACCAAGTTATAAATTTTGATTCAAACAAGAAATTTCTTTATAAAATAAATTCAATATTTATTGCATAAAAACGTAAATAAGTAAATTCAATAGATAAAAATAATGGCATGAAATTTATTTTTAAAAAATTGTGCAAAACATTTTTCCATTAAAGGAATTCCACTGTAGAAAATAATGCACCTATTTACTTGCTTAAGTATTTTTTTTCGGTTTTTCAATAATAAGATATTTTGAAGATATTTTCGATGTTTTAAAAGTTTTATACATATATATATAAGATATAAGTAACATGAATAATGATTTTAAAAAAGTTTTTAAATAAATCGTAAATCCTCCTAAAATCTTTGTTTACTAAAAATTTTCGTTTTATATATATATATATATATATAAAAAATTATTACGGTGGCCCCAATGAGTAGTTTTATCGTAAATTAAGATCTAAAATCTTAAATTGCTTTTACTCAGACTCGAATCTCCATATACTTAGATTTTACTTTGCCTGACATTTCTTCTGATTAAATGGCTTTAAGATGAACTAAACATCTAATTTTAAGAAATGGACATTGTTTGTGTAACATATGAACATTTACTCCACATTATAAAATAAAAAAATTCATTGCCGTAAATTATTATTAAAATGAAATATTTCTTTCCCATATCAATTTCACTGTCTGCCATGTTGCCATGTTTTATTTCTGCTAATATTTTCTTAATACTGAGATAAAAATTATCATAACTCATTATTTTCATTTTATATCTCTAAATATTTCGAATAAAATATTGAAAAAAAAATTCATTTTTTTTCCTCTTGATGATGTTTTTATCGTATTTCTTTCAATACATAGTACAGATGAACATGTTATTTAACATAAAGCAATGTTTAGCTCAAAAAGTTGAAGGACGGGTAATTTTGACGCAATTCTGAATGTCGTCTCAATCAAGAAATACCTTTATAAAATAAATTGAATATTTATCGGATAAAAACATAAATTAGACAGTGCAATAGTTAAAAATATTGGTATGAAATATTTTTTTAATTGCACAAAACATTTGTCATTGTGCTAGAGTTAATATTCCAGCATTTGAAATAATGCACCTATTTACTTGCTTAAGGATTTTCATTCGGTTTTTCAAGAATAAGATCTTCTGATGATTTTATAAAATATTTTTTGTAATAATTAACATGTATAATGATTATTTTTTTATATAAATCATAAATGCTCCTGAACTCTTTGTTTACAAAAAATACCCGAAAAAAAAAAGAAATTTTTTTATGAAAATGTATACGTAATGATAAAATTAGATGAAATATACCTGCACTCTATTCAAATTGCAATGTATGTATAAAATAAGAAATATTTTCTGCAAGAGCCCCATTAATTTTAGTAAAAAGGAACTTTCTAAATGATGACATAAACTATCGTTGTACAATTTAAGCAGTAAATGCTTAAACTCTATTTCCTTAAATTCAATAAATTATAAATAATTAAAAAATAATTTATAATCAATCTTTTCTTCAATTTTAGCTTGTTAAATTTTTTCAAAAATTTTTGCGGGTTACTAAATTAAATATTAACAGCATTTAAAGTAAATAGACCGGGCGGCGGCGACACGAATGACTACGTCATCGAGTTACGGGATGAAATCCTGATGTAGGACAAGATTATTAGGTGCAGATTAAGGAATGACTGGTCTGTCTCGTCATTTCTTGGTACGATATGAGTAACAGCGGGCTCCAACTCGCCACTTTGGCGTCATTTTCACGTCATCGACTTACGGGATAAAATTGGCGCCATATTAAAGGTAAAATAAATTATTTTAAGAATATTTTGGTCAACCTGCCCATATCCTGGTACAAACCCTCGACAGACTGAAATTTATAACAAAAAATGACGTTATAATGTAAAATTCAATATGACTACGTCATCGAGTTACGGGATGAAATCATGATGTAGGACAAGATTTTTAGGTGTAGCTTAAGGAATGACTGGTCAGCCTCGTCATTTCTTGGTACGATATGAGTAACAGCGGACGCGAACTCGCCATTTTGGCGTCACTTTCACGTCATCGAGTTACGTTATGAAATTGGTGCAAAATTAAAGGTAAAATAAAGTATTTAAGAATATTTTCGTCTGCCTGTGCATATCCTGGTACAAACCCTCGACAGACTGAAATTTGTAACAAAAAATGACGTTATAATTTATAACTCAATATGACTACGTCATCGAGTTACAGGATGAAATTATGATGTAGGACAAGATTATTAGGTGTAGATTAAGGAATGACTGGCCTGCCTCGTCATTTCTTGGTACGATATGAGTAACAGCGGGCGCCAACTAGCCATTTTGGCGTCACTTTCACGTCATCGAGTTACGGGATGAAATTGGTGCGAAATTAAAAATAAAATAAAGTATTTCAAGAATATTTCGGTCTGCCTGAGCATATCCTATTACAGACCCTCGTCAGACTGAAATTTATAACAAAAAGGCGTCATAATATACAATACAATTCATCATATGCCGAATCGGACGTTTTCTCGCTTTCTAATATGAATCTTTTCCTAAGCCATCAAATTAGCTTGAAAGTCGATTGCGAAGTTAAGTAATGTAAAATACGTCTTTAGATTTTGTATTGTACATTATGAAGCATAATATGTTATAAATTTCAGTCCACCGAAGATTTTGTACCAAGATATGCGCAGGCAGACCAAAATATTCTTAAAATACTTTATTTTACCTTTAATTTGGCACCAATTTCATCCCGTATCTCGAAGACGTGAAAGTGACGCCAAAATGGCGAGTTGGCGCCAGCTGTTACTCATATTGTAGCAAGAAATGACGAGGCGGACCAGTTATTTCTTAATCTAAACCTAATAACCTTGTACTACATCATGATTTCATCCCGTAACTCGATGACGTAGTCATATTGAATTTTACATTATAACGTCATTTTTTGTTATAAATTTCAGTCTGCCGAGGGTTTGTACTAGTATATGCGCAGGCAGACCAAAATATTCCTAAAATACTTTATTTTACCTTTAACCACTTAACCGGCGAAGGGTATGGGGAAATAGTGCTTTTACCCCCGACTTATCTCGGGACAGACGGTTAAGTGGTTAATTTGGCGCCAATTTCATCCCGTAACTCGATGACGTAAAAGTGACGCCAAAATGGCGAGATGGCGCCCGCTGTTACTCATATCGTACCAAGAAATGACGAGGCAGACCAGTCATTTCTTAATCTACACCTGATAACCTTGTCCTACATCATGATTTCATGTCGTAACTCTATGACGTAGCCATTTGTGTCGCCGCCGCCCGCTCTAAAAGAATTACTTTACAATTCTAAGTGAAAATTCTAAATCGAAAATTAATCTGAAATTGAATATCTTTCGAAAAATTGCTTTCTACTCCATTTGAGAATTTCAGTTTCTGTTGTGATTTCGCAGAGCTTGAGATAAAAAGTTTCATTATTTAAAACTTGCTTTCTCTTTTTCAATCGTCAAAAAATCCTTATAAGATTGAAAAAAAAGATAAATACTTAAGAATATTGACAGTTTATTTCGAAACACATTGTACATATTCAGTAATGTTCTTGACTGTGTTTTCAAAAACTTAATATTAGTTAAATTTAAAATACCTTTACGCTTGCATTTTCTTCGATTAAAAACGTTCTAAAGAAAACTCAATTTCCTACGAGTAAAGTAATTAACAGCAACCGTCAGAAATAGGATCCAAAATCGAAAATTAATCTGAAATTGAAAGTTATTCACAAAATTTCTTTCTACCTCATTTGATGCTTTTTGTTTCTACTGTGATTTCGCTAAGATTGGTAAAAAAAAAGTTTCGTTATTTAAACCTTACTTTTTCCTTTCAATTGTCTAAAAATAAATGCAAAAAGACCGAAAAAAGGAAAATATTTTTAAATATTGTCAGTTTATTTCGAAACATATTCTGCATATTCAGTAACGTTCTAGACAGTCTTTTCAAAAAGATAATATACGTTAAATTTAGAATAAGACTCCTCTTGCATTTTTTTCTATTAAAAATAACTCCAGCAACCATTAGAAATAAGAGTTATTTAGATTCTAAATGAAAATGCGTCTGCAAGAAATAATTTTAAGTCAAAGAGTAACTTTATTAAATCGCTTTTTATTCATCTGATTCCTTTTCTTTCAGCTTATATTTCACTTTACTTTACCAAACATGATGCTCACAGAATTTGATGATTTCCAAGTATGTTGTAGGGGTTATACCACTAATTATTCTGATGAAAAGGTTTCTTCAAATGGGCCTTGGTTTTTGAGAAATTGGGGTTAAAGTTCAGCGTATATTTCAAATGCTTATTAGTACGAACTTCGCCTGTGAATCCGTGGCGTCGTGGTAACGTACGAGCCTGCAAGTCGAAAGGTTGCGGGTTCGAATCAGTCATCGGCATTCATTTGTTTTATTTATTTTTGTATTTTTACACGTTACAAATTTTAAGTATTTTTATTACAAAATTGCTACAGCTTTTGATATTTTCTTAATAAATTACATTTACATTTTTTAATTTTTTCATGAAAATTTATTTTTTTTCTGCAATTTTTAAACGAATATTTCTATTGACAAAACTACAAAACTAATTTACGCCTAGAACTTTTTTATTAATTATTATTTGCATTTTTTATTTTAAGCACAATACTGAAATAATGATTTTTTTTCCTATCGCTTTTTTATTTTATAGCATTTTAAATTAAAACTTGCCTTTTTTTGTATATGTATAAATAATACAAAATAGTTTTCGGATGCAATTTTATAAACGTCTTTAGGATTAGATTATTCAAGTAATGCGTATCTTCGAAAAAATAATAAAATATTAATGCAGTAATGTTAAAATGCAAGTTGTTACCAGTTATCCAAGATTACAATTTTCCAATTTTCTGTAAATAAGGTACCCTGGGGTAATAACGCCACGTTAAGGTTCTACCAATTTTCACGGCTCAGTTTTAGATTGTATTTTTCAAACAAATATATTGTATTTTTCAAACAAATATATCACTCGATACAGCAACTCATTGACTATCTCTATAAAAAAAAATAATTTAACAGATATGTATTCATAAAATGTAATGGCGTGATTTCTTGACCAATGCTATTTGTGCGTTATTACCCACCTATATGGGTAATAACGCCATGCAAACAAAACTATGAAATAAGAGAGAATAATTGCATGTAGATTGCCCAATTCTAAAAATAAAAACTCTACAAACTTAGAAATTGACAAATTGCATTCTAAGCTATTGAAAATGTTAAATTTTTTTGTGAAAGTGTAAGAAAAATAAAGGTGTGGTGTGTGTGGGGGGGGGGAGGATAAGGCAAAAGAATGTAAGACCGTGAGCTTCTTTTTGCTTAAAAAGGACCGCTTAAACAGAATTATTAGAAACATTGCACAGTTTTAACTGTGTTTATTTGAATAAGTATTTAGGACGTAGCTCGGCCACTGTAGGGAATCAACCGGGGTATTAATGCCAAGGATTGGCGTTATTACCCCATTATAGTTATTGCGCTGTACATTTTAAATTACAAATTATCTCGAAAAGATATCCAAAATCTTTAACAACATTTTGAAAGCCCATGAAATGTACTGCAAATTTATGTAATTAACAAAGTATTTCCGGATAAAAAAAATAGTCTTCACATCACAAAACGTATCTCGCAAATTTTAGATCAAGCGTTAATTTTAGTTGCTTGTAAAAACAATAAGACCTAAAAATGAAACAAATTAACTTGAAGCTGTTTTTTGCGATTTATATGACTCAAAACTGTTCTGCGCAGAGCACATGGGTGTCATTTACCAGATTATTTCATAATTATGCATAATATGAGCACTTGGCGTTATTACTCCGCCTGGCGTTATTACCCCAGGGTACCTTACATTTATCTCCAAAGTTCAACATAAACATAAGTTATCGTTTGCACAAATAAGAAATGACAGATCACATCTATTTTTATAACAATTCAAAACACTGTTTCTCTAATTCAATTGAAGTACAAAAATCGTCTGTTTAATGAGATAAAATTTATAATACATATAAAAATACTTTTTCTAATCGTCTGCTTTCCTCCGGAATTATCAGAATATATGAAAAAAAAATTATTGGTCTTATTTTTGCACTTTTACAAATGATGATTAAACTTTAATTTTTTTTTTTTTTTTTTTTTTTTTTTTTTTTTTTTTTTTTTACTTTTAATATATTTTTAAACATATTTATCACGAATTAAGTATTTTAGTAGTATAAATTATAATAAACGCAGTATTAAATTATCTAAAAATCCAAGCACAATATTGTGTAATACACATTTTAAAAGAAAAAAAGTGATTGATTAATCTAAAAATATTAATATTTAAAGTAGTGGAGATTTTAAAATATTGAAATTTTCTTATACTTTTTCAAAATTTTAATTAAATACAAATTTTTATTTATTTATTTGTTGCAAAATGTACTTTTAGTTAAACCCTGAAGTGCAGTCAGTTCACCATATTTAAAAAAAATAATAATAAAGAAAATGTTGACAAAGTAAACTGTCCTCTTCAGAACATATCAAAAGGATCAAACCTGTAGAATATGCAATTCTGCTTATAATTTACGAAGTGTAAAAAACATAAAAATATGTAAAAGGCCGAGGGCTTATTCGAACCCGCAACCTTTCGACTTGCAGGCTCGTACGTTCCCACGACGCCACGGACTCGCATGCGGGGGCCGTACTAATAAGTATTTGAAATATACGCAGAACTTTGACCCCCCTCCCCCCCAATTTCTCAAAAACTCAGGCTCATTTGAAGAAACGTTTTCATCAGAATAATTAGTGGTATGGCTCCTACAACATATTTTGAAATCATCAAAATCTGTGCGCACCATGTTTGGTGGTGCCCTTGTTAGACTCAATGAAAGTTCCATTATTCAAAGCTTCCAGATTATCTCCGATTCTACAAAAAAATCGGGTAAGATGCTGAAACTGAAAAAAGGAAAATTTAAAGAATGCTTTCTAACAAAGCAAATATTCCATGAAAAAAAAATATATATATAGGTTTGATGTAACAAGTATAATTTAACCTACAAACATAATGTTTCTTTCTTTTGAATTCTTAATACGTTTAAATTAAAATGATTTTTTTATTATTTTATTTCTATTGAGGCGGCTCTTGAAAACGACCATCTGTTTTTCCGTCTACGTTTTTTAAATATTTTCTTTAACCCATTAACGCCCAGCGTCCTCGTTTGAGGACGGTTACAAAAACAGCAAGAAAGCGGTTTTGCCACCAGTAAAGAGGAAGAAAAATGTATACCTCATTTCACGACACAGAATCCTTGATTACTTTAGATAAAAGTTAATTTGCTTTCAAAAGTGGTGGGAAATACAAAATTTAAATTTTAGCGAAGAAAATAATTCGGGCGTTAATGGGTTAAATATAGCAACGTTTTATTTATAAAAAAATTACACTTAATAATATAATTAGATGAATGATTCTTGTATTGAATAAATTGTATTTTATGTATGAAACTTGAAATATTTTCTGCAACAGCCCCATTAATTTTAGTTAAAAGAAACTTTCTAAATGATGTCATAAACTATCGTCCTACAAATCGTCCTAAGCATCAACTGTTTAAATTACATTTCCTTATGTATAATAAATTATAAATAAGTTACAAATATTTTATAATCAATCTTTTATTCAATTTTCGCTTATTAAAACTTCTTCAAAATTCGTATTACTAAATAAAATATTAACAGTATTTAAAGGAAAACATTGCATTGTAAAGTGAATATTCTAAATCGAAACTTAATCGGAAATTTAATGTCTTTTTACAAATTTTTTTCTACATTATTTGATTGTTTTTTTTTTCTGTTGTGATTTCGCTGAGTTTGGGATAAAAAGTTTCGTTATTTAAAATTTACTTTCCTTTTAATTGTCTAAAAATCTCTGAAAAAAGATTGAGAAAAGAAAGAAAATACCTAAGGATTTAGTCACTTTATTTCAAAACACACTGTAGGCATTTAGTGACGTTCTAGACAGTGTTTTCAAAAATTTTCAAAATAAGCTTCCTCTCGAATTTTCTGTTATTAAAATTTTTCTGAAGGAGATTCGTTTTCCTATGAGAAAAGTAATTAACAGCCACCGTTAGAAATAGGATCCTAAAACGAAAATTTACCTGAAATTGAAAGTCTTTTACAAAGTTTTGATTTCTTTGAGATTGCGATAAAAAGTTTCATTATTTAAAACTTCGTTTCTTCTTTCAATTGTCTAAAAATCTGTGTAAAAAAATTAAAAAAAGAGAAAATACGAACGAATTTTGGCAGTTTATTTCGAAACACATTGTGGATATTGAGTAACTTTCGAGAGAGGTGTTTTCAAAAAATTTAATATAAGTTAAATTTAGAATAAACTTCCTCTTGGAGTTTCTTCTCTTAAAAATGTTCTAGAGGAAACTTATTTCCCTCTGAGTAAAATAATTAACAAGTAACCTTAGAGATAAGAGCTATTTGGATTCTAAATGAAAATGCGTCTGCCAAGAAATAATCTTACGTCAAAGAATAACTTTATTATATCTCTTTTTATTCATGTGATTCTTTTTTTCAAGCCTGTATTTTATTCAGACTCAGTAAAAATTTTCATTGTTCAAAACGTCCAGATTATCTCCGATTCTACAAAAAAATTGAGTAAGAGACTGAAACTGATGTAAAGGAATCTTAAAAAACGCTATCTTTAATAAAATAAATTGTCAATTAAAAATATATATTCAGTCGAGTCTCTATATAACGAAATCCACCGCTCAAAGTAAGAAATTTGTTATACAGAGAAATTCGATGTATAAAGAATGATGATAAAAATCGTACTTAATGTGTGAAATTTGAACAAATATTATTTTTGATCTTTCGAATTAATAACTTGAAATGTTTAAAAATAAATATTAACCTAACATTTTATTTCTTAATTATTTAAGCTGTTTCAAAAAAGAGAACAGACGTTTATTTGAAAGCTTAATGAAAATCAAATAAGGAAGACTTGCATTAATTTCAGACGAAAAAATCTGTGATTTTTTGTTGTTTTGATTTTAAAATTGTTACGCAAAAAAAAAAAAAAAAAAAAAAAAAAAAATGCTCAAATTTTAGCAAGGAATGAAAAATTTCAGTTAACATTTTCCTCCATTTGAAAGCCTCTCTTATGTGCCTTTCATTGATTCCTCTCTTACATGTGCATCAATCCAATTGACTCTGTTTTGAGAAGGATGTGGAAAGGTGTGTTTGAGATGGGATGAATTCGTTGGATTTAAAGAACAAAGAGAGAAGTAATATTAAAAAAAACCTCAGCACTGACGATAAATAAAATATGTGATGGAAAATTGATTCCATATGATTTCGAAGCCTTTTAAAACTAAGTAAATTAAGACAAATTTATGAAAAAATTCGTTATATGGAGATCGATATTTTGCTATATAGAGACTGTTTTTAATGTAATCATGCGAAAAGGGAACCCTTCCTACTAAAAATTCGTTATATAGAAAAAATTGATGTATGGAGTTTCGTTATAGAGAGACTGGACTGTATATATTTGAATATCATTTTGTAATCTACAAACATATTTTTTCCTTTTGAATTCTTAATCCATTTAAATTAAAATGATTTCTTTTAAACTATTATTTTACTGCTGAGGCAGCTATTGAACGTAACCAACTATTTTCCGCCCTGTATTTTTAAAATATTATCTTTAAGGGGGTAAGTGACACAAATATCTTCAATTTCTAAAAAAGATTTATTGCATTAAAAATCTCTCTTTTTTAATGCTTAAAATTATATTTCTATTTTAACTAGAAACCGGAAATATTTTTCCGATTTGCTTTGTTTTAAGAAATTTGGTTTGTTTTCAAACTCTCAAGTAACGGTTTTTATGAAATGACTTCTTGTGAAATTGCGCTTATCTTGATGGCAACGAACATGGAATAATAGCACACACGTACCAAGAAAGGTTTTTCATTAGTTTAACTGGCCATACAGACAACATCTTCCTACAGGAGGTTTTACCTGAACTTCTGTCCTTTAGCTGTTCGCAGACGAATGTGGTCCAGCACGATGGAGCCCCAGCTCACTTTAGTCGAGACTTCAGGAATCAACTGGACGCTGTCTACGGCCAGCATTGAATAGGACGAGCCGGTCCAATTCCCAGGCCACCGCGTTCTCCTGATTTAACCTGCTTGGATTTTTAATTTTGGAGTCATATTAAAACTCTGGTGTACGAGTTGCTTGCTTGTTCGTTGCTGCTTTACATGTGCTCGACATGCCTAACGCCTTTTTCTGATATACGTCGATTTATGCGCCGTCACTGTGAATCTTGTATAGCTGTTGGTGGCCGCTCTTTCGAGCATCTCTTGTAAATTGTTAATAAATTTTTGTTTTATTTTGTTTTTTCAGTTTCATTTGATTCATGCTACTTTACAAGCTAGTGCTTTAATATGTCATTACCGCACACACTTTTCTATCCGAAATATGCTTATTTAGGTGCAATTTACCTACCTTTATATTTTTTAAATATATTTTAGGACCACACTGTATATATATATATATATATATATATATATATATATATATATATATATATATATATATATATATATATATATACGTTTAAAAAATGAAAAATTAAGCCAACTATAAAGCTTTACATGATGAATGTTTCATGCACTCGAGTTCTTAAAACATATCTTCATAAGAAAAGATATCTTCATAAAAAAATTACAGTTTTATCTTCTTCTCTTATAAATATCATAATTATAAACTCAGATTCTCCAAGACTCAAAAATGTATGTGACGATTTTGTTGATACTTTTATTAATTGTTATATAAAAAATGCAATAAATAAACATCTACAGTTCAGAAAAAATATATGTAAACGTTTTTCTTCCTGCATTTCATTACTTTTAGATTTACATTTTCTCCTGATTCTGATAAAAATTTCAATCACTGGGAGAACCCTCTACGAAACCTCTTCTTTTAACGTCTTTGATAGCTGGATCTGAATAAAATGAAAGATGATTTGACGAAAAAAATTCGTCATTGGAAAGACATAATAAACTTCTGAAAGAGATTTACTTTCCAAAGTTTTAAAATAAAATTGATTTTGTGATCGTATGTCTTCTTCTCTCGGGAGATTTCAGCAACAGAAACTGAATATTAGATATTCGATTTCTTGAAAGAAAAAATTAATTTTGCACTGTTTCTGTATTAATAATTTTAATTAAATAATATTTCATACATATAATTATAAAAATTCTAAAAAGTTACTTAATCCATCCGTTTATAATGCATCGATACTGAACTTATGAAATTTGTTTGATCATTCTTCTGTTAATTAGATTGTTCTCTCTTTTATAACGTTGAAATTAGTTTTAAAATGTTGATGTAAGCTAAATTAAAAATATTTTTAAGTATAAAAATAACGTAAATATTGAGAATTGATAATCGATTAAAATATGTACTACACGTAAAATAAAAAATTAATTCTAATGTTCAGAGGGAAAAATTGATTAAGCAACTAGAAATTAAGTTAAAATAAGTTAATCTTTTAAATTAAGTTAAAGTTTTTCATGCAGAATTTTATTTTAAAGCATAACTAATATATCGACGAAGTCAGAAAAGCACAGGGTTTTTGCTGTCACTAACCATTGTGTCAAATAGCTATTTTTCTATTGTCAGTTATGCGCTGAAGTCGCCTCGATCAGTAAAAACTCAAACAACATAAGACATATAAAGCGCCAAGTAGAGAAAATTTCTGCTGGAATGCTGAGTTCAAATTAGCCATTGGTCGTCCTGTTTATTAGTTATATGCAAAGTGTCATCGGCCGGTCAGTTTTTTAAGTTCTGAGATATACTATCATAGCAATTTTAGTTTAAATTTTCACATCGGTCAGTAAAACATAGGAGTTTTCTTATTTAGACTGCTGAAAGAATTTCTGAAGCATTTACACATTTAGGAGATATTTATAATGCACGTATTTTAAATAGTTTACATAGAGGATGGTCAAATTTCTAATTTTATAAGCAATTACAAAAAAAATAGAATATTTTACAACATAAAAAATACTGACACAATAAAGGTCCAAAGATAGATTTTTCAGTGTTTGACAACGAATCTGTTTTGCTAACATTTCTTGTCATTTGGCTAATGTTTTTCCTTTTTTATTCGCCAAATAGCTAATGTTAGTCAAAAGCCAGCGAGAACCTGAATTCTAAATATGAAAAAAAATACTTTATGAGAAATTTTTATTTTTTCTATTACAATTCAAAGCTACGTTTATTAATCACATTTTGCAAATCAAAATCATTGTAAAAAAAAATCACGTTAAAATAATATTAAATCATTCAAAATAAACATTTTTACATCTATATTTGCCTATTTTTATATATAATATGGATTACGTAGCAATAAGTACATATTTATTTCTTCATTGTTGCTGTTGTCGTTAAAGGGAAATGACCGTAAAAAAAACATTTTTTAACAAAAACAGTAAAACAAATAATAATTCCACAACCCATAAAAATATAATTGCATGGCTATAAAATTAAGTGCTTCCTATAAAATTGCATATTTTAACACAAATGCATTTTAAAAACTTCTTAAATGCTAGAAAGTTCATTATGTTATGCCATTTTAAAATGCTTTATGTAGTTCTAGTTCTGAAATATAAAATATATAATTTAATCAACATTTCTAAATATATATTAACCGTGAAAATTTAAAGAGTCTTAAAAGTCAAATTTGGCTTTCGGAAAGTACAAAAGGAAAACTTTAACATTCATTCTAAGCTGAAAAAAAATGTAAAACAAAAAATCGTTTTAATGAAAAAGAGAGCATGCTAAAATAGAAAAATTAATGCAGCCAAGTCAATCAAACGACCTTTGGGAAAATTTGTGAATTATTCTAATTTCACCATTAAAAGTGTTGATATATATATAATATATATATATATTTGAAATAACTTCGTTATATTTTGAACACACGCATATATATAAATGTTCCCTTTTCGCGAGAAAAAATGTAAAGTACAATTTAACTTAGAGATTCAATAATGATGGATGTTACTCAGACATTCATTTCAAAATAAATTATTTAATTACAACCATCCATAATTAATAAATCCTTTATGAAAACAAATAATTGTAAAATATGTAATATGAACTTTAAAATGTTCAGAATTTCTTAAAAGGCGATTAAAATGATCAACTAGCGATATTTAAAGTTAATTTTATTTAAGACAGTTTAGTACTTTCGGGCCTTAATCAGGCTCATCCTCAGAGGATATTTCTGCTTATTTATTTAAATACACGATTTCGCTAAAAAAAAAAAAAAAAAAATTGACGTTTTTAATTGATTATTTTAATCGCCTTTTTAATAAAGCTGAACATTTTAAAATTCATATTACATAATTTATGTTAAAAAGATGGTAAAAATTGCATTCTATGTTATGTTTTTACTTAATTTAACAATTAATTGTTTAAATTATTTACTACACCGACATTCTCATGAAACAAAAAGTGTAACAATTTTAGATACACTATTTAAAATACTGAATGCTAAAATTTATTATCAATGCATTTTTTACGGGGTCTGTAGACGTCCCCACGTTCTAAAAATATTTCGCAGAAAGTAAGCGGTCATAGAATATGCAATCGAGTTACTCGTTATGTTCACTAGACTGAAAACTCCCGAAACCACACTAAATCTCCTTTGTCGTAATTTTAATTTAATCTACCAGTTAATTTTATTCTATATGTATTATTCTATAACAAAATAATGCAAAATTTAAAAGTTCCTAAATAGTAAATATAATTAATTAAAAATAGAGATACCAGTTGAAGCATTCACATTCTGCACAGATCAGCTGTTTTTCCTGTTTGAATTACATTTGATATTTATAACGCTTTTTTGTATATAGAGAGGGTATTTTTTTTAAGAAGCCCATTATCAAATAATGAAGACAGAAAAAATACTTTTCGGAAATGCATTATACACATTACTTAAAAATCTTTAATTTTAAATGGAAAAACATTTAATCCCTTTAATAATCACCCATTCATATGCACTTGTGTGTAAAAGCTTGTTTGCCGTTCAATTTTTCATGTTCTTTAGAATAATTATTTTAATTGTAACTGTAATTATGTGCTAGAAGATTAAAAATACATAAGTTTTGTTATTTCTACAGGTTCTCTCTTAAAAATAGGATTGCGCTAATTATGTCAATCTGTTTAATCTGAAATCTTAAGATGATGTTTTAATAGTGTCATTTTATGAACATGAAATATAGGTAGTACATTTCTTTTACATGTTAATTTTTTCCTGCTAGTTAAAAATCTAAAGTATATATAAAATTTAAAAATAATTTTTTGAATTATATTGGTATTCTATTCTACTTATAACGTCAATACTTTTATTAAAACTCGCTATGAATAAACGCTATTTTTAGATTTCATAAAGAACTTTTACTGAAAGAAAATCTGATACACAAAACGAAACGTTTCAAGATGGAAGTTCCGAAATTATCTGTCAACTGCTGAAATTTCAATAGTCAATTATTGCATTGCCGTTTCAAAAATGAAGTCGCTAGAATGTTCACTTTCTTTTTTAGAAAAAAAAAATATGAAGAAAGGAACAATCTTCATTTTGCAAACGAATGATAAGCATGAAAGAAAAAGAAACTCTTGAGCAATGAAAGTAATGTAAAAAGGATACGAAAAGCTTCGAATTAAGAAAAATTCATTTTACGTGTGTTGTCGATACTTTATCTACATACATATTACTCCGTTTAAAAATCGAGTTAAACTAATCATCACATTGTGACATTTGAATAAAAGAAAATATTTCTATCAACTTTTGAAAATAATGTATCAGTTGTGATTTCCCTAACACTAACTAAAACTAAATGAACTAAATATTCATTCGCAATTTCATCTCGTGAACTAAAATAATAATACATTCAGCACAAATTAAATTAATAAAATTCTATAATGCCATTGATCTTGGAAACGATTTCAAATTTTCATAACCATATTACTAGTATTTTCTCTGAGATGTTAACATACATAAAAACAGAACGCTATTAAGCTCATAAAAACCTTAAAATATTTTTATGTTCATCGTATATAAGATGCACTAAATAATAAAAAAATATTAAAAAAAGTTTTTTTTAATGGTTTATACTAAAGTTGTTAGATAATTAAAAAGCCTAATTATTCATTTAAACACATTTTTTTACGATTATTTAGAAATTCAGTTGCTTTCAAGATTTGGATTCTGCAGATAAAAACAGAAAAACATAAAAACATAAGTTTATTTTGTTTAGATCAATCAAATATGTTCAAACGATTAAGCTTTAGGTTTATAAACTCACGTCCAAAAGTTAAGTACGAAGATGTAAAACGCAAAAGATCAACAAATACTGCTTTGATTCACACAAAATTCGACAGGAAAGTTGCATATATATTTGTGCATAAAAAAATCAATAATTATATACAGAAATGAAAACAATATTAAATTTTTATAAATTATCAGATAATGGAATACTGGAGACTTAAACAGAATTATGTATAGAGGGAAAATAAACAGCATAAAATGTTAAAAAAAGACATTAATAGGGTATATGATCATCCCTCATCTGTATACAAAGTTTACACCTAGTGACCATGCTTTCAATTAGGTGGTCAACCTCCGCAGAATTGAGCAATCGCTATTCTTCTTATAGAGTAGTTTCCAGCTCAATAAGAGTGGTTGGAATTGGGAAACGTAAACATACAGCATGGCCGAGATCATCCCAAAGATTTTCAATGGGATTAAGGTCCAGTGAATATGCAGGCCACTCCATACGCGCAATCCCTTCCTCTCCAGGTAGTCATCGACGATGCCAACTCTATGGGAACGTGCGTTATCGTCCATTAAATCAAAAGTAGGGACAACTGCTGCAGCATACAATCTCACAATTGGTTCTAAGACTTCATCTCGATAACGTACAACCGTCACAGAACCCAGTTTAAAGATGTGTAGGTCGGTGCAGTATCCTAATGAAATCCTTGCCCACACCATAATGCTTCCGCCTCGGAATGCGTGATGTTCGGTGATGTTTTGGGGTTGACTGCATGTTCCTTCTTCACGCCATATCTTTATACGCTTGTCATCTGGCTGCAGAGCAAATCTTGACTCATCAGTAAACATGACATTGCCCCAATCAGACGCAGTCCAATTGACATGTTCCCGGCACTAATTTAATCATGCCCCTTTTGATTGGACGGATAGAGGAACACAAACTCGAGGTACCCGGTGTACAGTCGACTCATTTGTAATGTTCGGCGAACAGTAGCTGCAGATATCGCTTTACTAATGGACGCTGTAACCATAGATGTCACATGTGTGGAGGTCGCTCTGAGATTCCGCTTGGCTACAATAGCAATATATCGATCTTCCGCGGGGTTGTAACCCTTGAACGACCGACTACGGACCTTCGGACAACTGTCTGTGTGGTTTGGAATTGTTTCCATAAACGTGAAATTACAGAATGATGAACGCCGAAGAAAATAACAACATCTGGGATCGACTGTCCTACTTCAATGTGCCCCACAGCACGCCAGCGCTCAGAATCTTCCATTCGTCTTCTGGAAGTCATAGAAACACGTACGCTTTCAAAACTAATTGTACAAAAGTTTTAAACACCTTCGATCAGCACTTACAATCAACTTCTGTAACTCTTCGTAAATCTGGTTTCTTATAAGACTGCCCTTTTTGCATATTTCTTGACATGAAAGCGCGATTGTCTGTTACCTAACATATTTGCATACTTCCATCTATTTCTGCAGTGATTTGCTTCCTCTTCAATTCTGATTGGCTTCAGTAAATTAGCATTTTCCTTTCCGTGCTTAACTTTTGGAAGTGAGTGTAAAAGATATATTTTTCTTTTATATGTCTGATTTTAAATATATATAAAATTTAAGACAGCTTTTAAAACACTAGGTGTACATTAATTGATATATATTACATATACTCTTTTTTCCTGTTAAATACAAGATTTATACCTACAAATATGCTTATGTATAATTAGTAATATCTTTGGTTACAATGTACTTACTTAAAAGATGCAATAATAGTGACATACCTGCAATAAAAAAGAAAAATATAATTAGTTATATATAGAGAATGCGGAATTTTGTATATTCTAAAGGGTTTCCAATTAGTTTTAGTTTTTCTGGGGTATTGGGATTGGTCCATTAGCGGGCAAAATGTTGTAGGGATTTTGCTTGATAGAAAATGAAATTCCATTTCATAGTTATTAAACATAAAATCTATCAAATTATTAGTTTTATGAGAAATTATTTTAAAGAATCATAAAATTGACAATGTACAACTTTAAGTTTCGAAGAATCATAAAATTGACAATGTACAACTTTAAGAATATCATTACTCGTAAAGTGTAAGCATTTTTAATTGTAAATAAAAAGTGTCCACTTGACATCCATAAAGAAATTCCAACGCGAAAAATTCACAGTATGTGCAATTAGACAGTTTACAAAACTAGACATTACTTACTAGCTCATTACAATGGACATACGGTACAGTAGGTTGTGATTCTTTAGTGTTGAATTATAATGCTCTTATAATTGAATTTGTTTTAGGCATTTGACTTGTTTTAAAAACAATAAAAAGTTATCAAAAACATTAATTATTCTTTTTTAACATTTGCAAAGTGTTTATGCTTTCGGTTTGTCTGTCCGACTGTCCGTCTCTCCATCTGGAAATATGGCCGTCTGTCCACACTCTTACTCTCGTAAATCTACTCAAATTGCCCTGAAAATTTTAGAGGTTATTAACATTTACACTATCACGACCCTATTTCAAATAAAATTTCTAGTATGATTAATTCATTTACAAGGACCGTCAAAAGTTTCCATTACATTACTGCCTATGGAAAAAATTAATTCAAATGAATTTTAAAATTGTTACACCCTGTCAATAATTTAAAAAATTTTATGCATTTACGAAGTGCCCTAAAATATGTATTCTGTAAAATAGGCGGTAAAAATAATAGTTATTATTTATTTGCTGGGCCACAGAAAAGAATTGAATTGCATAATGGTAAAGGGTGAATGTATGCTACATATTTAAATTATATTAAACTATTTCATGTATAACAAAATTGATATACGTCACTGAGGCTTAACATAAGTTATTTCAAGCATAATACAAAGTGTTAGCATTTACTAGGCATTCATTTAGGCTGATGGAATACATTTTTATTTGTGATATGTGCTTTTAAATTTGAATAAATTTATACATATTATATGGTGTATATAAATTCTATAGTTGATACACAGGGCTAAACAAAAGAGCTCGTAAAGGCAACTCAGTATGGATGTAAATTACTTAAAGGTGGTTTTTTAAGTAAGTTATATATTTTTACGTTGAACAGCATTCAGGTTACTAAGAAATGTTTCAGATTATAGATAAAATGATCACATAAAGAAATGGATACAGGGTTGCCTATAGATGATAAGAGCATAATAAAGGCAGATAATAAAGGTATTTGCTAAACTACAGTTCTGAACAAATAGAGTCAAGTATGTTTCCATCTATTAGTATAAATTGGTGAAAGAGAATTTTCAACTTATTAGGCGTTTTCTTGCTAAACCAAACGTTTCCCCATTATATATTATATGTGTGAACCTACAGATCAATACAGGGCTCTTCAAAAGTATTAGAATACATATTTGGCTGCGAACAGTAATACATTATTTCCCTAAATAATGAATTTTTTTTTTTTTTATAATTTTAAGATTTAAGGAAATGTTGGAAAGTGTTTCACAATATATGCTTAACTGATGATTTTTGCTTTGCTTTAAAAATTGTTATTTTAATTTTCGTGTAAAATAGTTTAAAACTCAATTATTTTGGCAAATAATTAAGATTATAATTATGTGATATAAAATTAGGAAAATGTGAAAATGTTTGTAAAACTGAATATTATTGTTGTGTATTACTGCTGTGTGTGTTTAGGTGATAAAACTTATTTAAACATGGTGTTAAACTTATTTAGTGTTATAGCATCTCTATGTAGGTTTGTTACGTAAAATTTGATACTTATAAGAATAATTACAAGTGAAGTTCAAGCGCAAAATATTTGCCTTTTGCAACCTCATGAACCGGTTAGCCATTCCGGTGGACATTTTCCTATATTTTTTTTAAATAATTACATTTCACTTATTTTTTCCTTTAAAATATTTATAGAACCCTATTATGATATGTTACTCACAGAATTAAATGCCCGGTGTGGAAGGGTTTAAGTATATTTATTTTTCCCACAAAAAATCATTTCATATTTATTTTACATAGCCACACTGAAGAGACGAAAATGGAAATTACTCATGTTATGAAGATTATATGCATAAAATCAACATCATTGGTTTACCTTAGAAGTGGCAACAGTATTATTGCCTTAGAAATAGCAACCCTGAATATCATGACGCAGTTATTAAAAGGTCGACTTTCTCATGTAAACATTAAAACGCCCTGCTGTATACTATAGCTCTGTAATTGATTGCAAAAAATTGTTTATAATTATAGTTATTTTTTAATAAGTGGAATAAAATACAGCTAATATAAAAATTAAAATACAGTTAATAAATGCGATCAAAGTTAGTAAATATGTGGGAGCGATTGTAGTTGTACTTTCTTATGAATTTTGCAAATTAAATGAGAAAATTATAACTAAACAAAAATTTACTTTTCATTATTAATATACACAAGCTTGCATTGTTTTTTCCATGACATGTTTTGACAAAAATGCTTACCTTCCAAATTAAATCTAATATTTAGCAAAATTGCTTGGATTATGTATTAGGGATTGTTTTGTTTTAAAACATTTTAATGGGCAGTTTATTATTTAATTTGATGAAAAAGCAATATACTTCCTAAATCAGCAAACAATCATATAAAAATATTAGAACTATTAGCATAGAACTACGATTATTATACGAGAGATTTTATGTAACTGTCCAAAAGCAAGATATGATCAGTTTGAGTAAAAGTATTTAAGAAGGACTGCGCATGCCCACGGTCAAACTCGATTCTATCCTTATTTGCAAGGAAAATCGAGTTTAGCCGTTACATGTGAAAGGTCTCAACACATTGAGTTTCCAGATTGTTAATTCACCCCTCTCCCCCATCTTTTATTGCGGTTGAGGAATCTAAAATATTTGACGTTAAGCTTTTGCCACATTCGTCCAATAGCTATCCAAACTACTTTTACTCTCTCCCAAAATTCAAAACACTGTTATGAGATCGGTATAGCTCAACAAATGAGGTGATTAATGGCTTTTAACCCAATCTGCACAGTATTTCAATGACGAACTTTGAAAGATTAAAAAATGAGGGGAGAAATGTTTAACTCTAAATATTGGCTATATAGAAATAATTATAATAATAAATTTCTTTTAATATTATTTTCTACAAATACTTAAAGTTTAACAGTTAAGTATATGCTAAAAAATATTTTTCTTTAAACAATAATTGCAATAAAAAACGACATATTTGAAAAATTCCTCCTTGTTGAAAATAGTTGCAAAAACTTTCAATAATTTAGAGATGTCGTTTTTTGTTTTATAAATATTTGAAATGAAATGCAAGCTTTCAGATATAATTATTTTAATGGATTTGCGTTGATATAAAAATATGTCAATATGTATCTAATATTGAAAACATTTAACACCATATAGTAAGGAAATATTTTAAGCAAAATTTTTGTGAAGGTATAGCCATAATTGACATGATTGTTACCATAAACTGCTTATAACTAATCGTTTATAGCTACTGATGAAGAAGTTATTAGAACTGACATTAAAATATATATTATTTCTTTAAACAGTTCTTGAAAATGTTGCTATTTCAAACAAGATTTTTAACTCTTCACTTCACTTTGGAACATCTATAGTGTATCTCTTTTTGTTGAAAATTTTTAGGAATCTTCTTTCTGCAGAATTTATTTCCATTGGCAAATTTATCACATTCTTTAAACTTTTCGAAGATCAAAAGTAGTTATTTATATTTCATGAACACTTGTTAAAAAAAAAAAAAAAACCGTCATTTGAAAATTTCCGAAAAATGTCAGGCACGTTGGCTTCCAAAAATTTAGACACTGTATAACTTTATATTTATAATGTCATAAGTGAGATGGTAACACACACGTCAATAGTAACATTCGTATTTACAATTTATAGTAAATATAGCTGTATTAAAACAATTCATGGAACTTTACAAGGAATTATCCAATGGCCAATGAACTTTGTAGTCTGTGGTACTATAACAACGAAAAACATTAATTTTTTACATAATTGCATTATTTAGAAAATAACTAACTAAACAAAAATTGAAAGAACATACTTCCGGTTGCAAATATTTAGGAACTGAAAGTTTAATAAATTGAATAGCCACTAAGCATGCAATGTAGCTATCGAAATCAAAGATATGTGTAAAATAGCCATTTATTTAATACATTACAAATCATATCTTAGCCGAATAAGTTTTTGATCAATACATTTTAAAATGTGCGTATGATATATATCATTTTTTGTCCGATTTATCTAGTCGAAAATATAAGTTTCAGTAGCATTTGAAATATGTTTTCCATCTAAATTCACACGACACATTCAGATTGTAATAGAACGAGTTTTAAGATTGTAAGAAGAAATGCTGGATGAATCGAATTGCTAACGTAGAAAATCGTATTTGATCGATCTATTTCGAAAAAAGATTACAACGAAAAATGTTTCGAATTTTCAAGGGTCTATTTTGAAAACGTCATATTGATAACAAATATTAAAATTTTATTTCTCATAATTTAAGTTTATAACAAAGAAATTAAATTGAATGTTTAAATTAAAAGTTATCCTTTTTACACCCCATCCCTATTTTGTTATTAAAATTCCTTTAAAAATATTTGTATAGGAGAAAAAATTTTTTATTTATATAATGAATAAATATTATAATGTTTTTTTTTCAATTAAACTACTGCTCTTTTTTTAGTTTGTACACCTTCTTTAATGACTGAGTTTTATCTTATTGAATAAAAGCGTCTTACTTTTTAGTGCAAATGTTTTTTTTTAAATCTAGGATAATAAATGCTGAAATTGTGTAATGTAAAGAATTTAGTAACGGTTCATAACATAAAAAGTTATACATAAAATTAAATACTGCTTCCTTTAATTTTCCTTTCAGTTTCGATATATAATATTTCTTCCCTAAATCTTAGAAGTTAAAACACAGAAAAAAAATGATTGTGTCAATAATAAAATAAATGTAAACTAACACTGTAAAAGTTTTAGATTTGACATTTTCAGTACATTTTTAGCAACATTTTCATTAAAGAATTAAATATAAAAAGAAGAAATAAAAATTAAAAATAAAAATCACATTTTTTTGTTGTTCACTACAGATAAAAATAAGATATTATAATTTAAAATTACATGTTAAAAGTAGTAAAAATGAAGCATGAAAAATAACAATATTCCAGGTCTTTTATAGATAACACATTTGAAAAAAGGAAGGAAATATATCTCAAACTGTAGCAAATTTATTGCGAGAAAAACTAGAAAATAGTCTGAACTATAAAGCTGAAAAATATTAATATTTTATGTAGATATAAATTTTATTAAAAATTTCTTAGATATAAAACATTGTGATAAATCATGGCATTATTTATTTTTAGTGTATGCTTTTTGTAGTTTTTATTTCAGAAATGTGTGCAGAATTCATAATTTCAATATAAGTAAAATGTCTTGGGGAAATAATGCCACGTTGAGAGTCTACCAATTTTCACAGTATTGTTTTGGATACTTTTTTCAAAACAATGTAGGATTTGATGCAGTAACATTTTTACTACATATTAAAGAAAGATGATTATTTTACCTGATAAATGTTAATAAAATGTAATGCGGTGATTTTAAGATGAATGCTATTTGGCGTTATTACAAAAAAGCCAATAATAACCTTTATTATATCAGCCAAATAAGTTTTACTAAGTTTCATTTTTACAAGTAAAATAACAGGTGAACAGATCACTAGAGTGTTTTTCTAATGGTTTAAATGCTATTCTGTAAATAAGGAACACTAAAAATGAGATACGTCTAAACTATTAATATTAATATTAAAATTCTAAATTTGTATCTATCGATTACTTTTACTTATTTTTCTTTCATTTCATAAACATTTGACTAATTTAGTTAATATATCTGCTAATGCCATTCTGTTAAAATCTTTTAATATATATATATATATATATATATATATATATATATATATATATATATATATATATATATATATATATATATATATATATATATATATATATATATATATATATATATACCGGGGGATTTAAAAGTCAGGACGAACTTTAAAGATGAATAATTCGAAAACGAATCAAGATACAAAGATACGGTTTGTACCAAATTCATGAAAAGTAAACCGAATTTTGTGTGGCTTCAAAAAAGTATAGTTTTGTTGGCGAGCAACGGCATCACTAGCAGCATAGAAAGATGCCATCCGCCAAAATGTGGCTACTATAATGCAAGAAATTCTACTAAATGCTGTGAATGTTGTAGTGCTTAGTCTCAAAACTACACTTATGAATGAAGGACAGCACGTTGAACATTTACTGTAGTACTAATTAAGTGTAATTAAGCTGATTTGTCAGTTGCCAATTTTTTTTTTCATTTGTAAATCATCTTTTGGTTCAACAAAACATTAGAGCGCCATTTGTTGGTCGCAAACAAAACTATTTTTTTCGTTGTTACACAAAATCCGGTTTCTTCTCCATCCGTTCGGTGCAAACGTATCTTAGTATCTTGATTCGTTTTCAAATTATTCATTTTTAAATTTCGTCCTGACTTTTGGATCACCCGGTATTCATGTTGCATATATTTCTATTTAAGAATAATAAATGTTATTTTATGTTTAACATATCATTTTTTGAAAATATGCCAATATTTATTCATGAATGTCTTCTATACGGAAATACATATCTTATGAAATGAAACACTGAAACAATACTCCTAAGAAAACAAGAAGTCTTCAGATTGTTTTCTTTTTGCCGTTGTTTCTACCTTTCCTTATGCACTGCTTACTTCTGTTTTCTACTATTGTTGTTGTTCAGAAACAAAAACTTCTATGCGTATACAGATGTATAAATTGTTGACAAGCGAGTTACATCTTATGTTATCTTTCTTTGTGCCTATTTTCATAGCAAAAATATCCCACATATAGAGTTCGAAGGAAAGAACTACAGTTATTCTTTCTTATAAAAATAAAACTGTCGCTCAAACCTTATTCTTACAATTTTTAGAATTATTCTTGTAACTAACATAAGTATTTGAACGGTTTCGCAAATTCACGAAATAAGAAATACATTTAAAAAATGTAATAAAGAAATATTAAAAAAATAATAATAAGCGTATGTATATTATAATGGAATTTAATTAACATAAATTTAGTATTTTTCCCTGTGTGTTAATATAGCACAATTAATAACATAGAAACTTGCAATGGTTTTAAATAACTGTCGTTTATTATTATTATTGCTATTGAAGGTTTAATTTATAATCAATTTGTAAAACTTGATAACAGCAAAAATATATTTTCGTCAATATAACTTTAATGTGATACCAATGTTAAATCAAGTTTTATTATGTATTAAAAATTATGTTATGTAGCTGGAAATTTTTGTGAATTTTCTATAAATTCGTATAGGAAATTACACAACTTCATACGAAGGATATGTTTCAAAGTATATACATAGATAAACTGTGTTTTTCAATTAGATAAAATTCTATGTTGCATATTCTTTATCTTACAAAGAACACAAAGTTTTGGATGAAAATGTTTGCAAAAATTTCTAAACATATTTTCTTTACATGTGCTTTAGAAAAATTCAAAATATTCTACCAAAAATTAAATCTATCAAGTCGGATTTAGCGCATCAGACGTAGCAAAATAGGTGCGTTCGTACTTTAACTAAGTTTTAAAACTATACAGGGCTTCGGATACAATACAGTAACTTAATTTTTTTTATCCGTCCTTGTAAATATTAAATTCTTTCTATTGTACAGAAATTAACTTGTAGTAAACCTTACAAAGTATATAAATTTCATAAAATGTGAAATAATTTAATGTAATTTAAAAATATCCCAAACAATGTTTCCCCCTAAAACATTATGTAATAGAATACTTTTGTGTGTCCCTGTATATCAATAAAAAATATTCTTTGCACCACAGATTATACAGAATGCATATTTTAATATATATCACATAGATACATATGAACTCTATTATGTTAAAAAAAAAAGTGGAAAAATAATAAAATATACTTGAAACTATTTTTCTCACAGACCGTAATTCAACCGAATAATTTTGATTGGCCCTGTAGTTAAATTATACATTCAATTTCCATAAAATTTCAAATGACTCCACAAAATTATTCAATAATTGTATTTTTCAAACGATTATGCTGGATAGTTTTTGAGTTGTTATATGCAGACATACGGACGGAAAGATAGACGGGCGGATTGAACGACAACTATGGATGCTACGTATTACACCATACATGCTTCTAGGTATTACGTACATAATTACGAATTCACGTAAAAACATAAGTGAAATCCAAACTTTAATAGGTATTTTAGGGGTTTCTAAATGAATGCATGTTTTTTGTGAACCTTTGCTAAATGTGTAAAAACGAATGTAAGGAAAACAATTTTTTAAAAAATCTGTATTTATTTAGATAATTTCAATTATAAAGTTTTGTTTCACTGACAAGAACGCAATAATGTTGTTGCCGAAATTGTACAAGTTCATTAAAGAGTGCAAAATACCACAATGGTGCTGTGGAAATCAAATCCATACTAATTTATGAATGTTCACACTGATTGTCTCCGTATGCATTGATATCTGTCTATTTGTGTGTGATGGCTAGAAAAATCTATGCTAATAAAAATGCTGATTTTTTTTATATCAACCCAGTTTCTCGTTATACCACATTAAGGTGTAATAAACAGAAAAAAAAAGTTTTTTTTTTTGGGGGGGGGGAAGCGCGGCGCAAAATGAATATTAAATAAATAAATACAGTCTGGCTATAACTGCAGGTTACCCTGATTGAACCAAAGAAAACTCTTTTCTAGCAGTTCAATGAAACTTTTAAAAACCATTAGATGGGCCATGGGAAAACGGATATAATATTCAGGGCTAAAATAAGCATGTTTCAAGATAACGCAGCATGCACAAAAATGTAGCTTAGCTATGTTTTCTTTTTAGCACTTTCAAACAAAGCTGAATTGTGTTTATGCAATCGGTTTGTCTGTACGTCTGTCCATACTCTAACCTCCATAAATATACTCAGATTTCCTTGCAATTGATAAAGCGTATTTAAGGTCATCAAAGCATATTCGATATTGCATATAAAAATGTACGATTAATGGTTCATTTATAGGGATATTCAAGAGAATTCTATTCCATTATGGTATAAAGGTGAAAAATCGTTTCAAGCGTATTTAAATGATATTACGCAATTTAAATGTATTAAAACTGACATAAATCACTGAATTTCACTACGATCACGTTAATACAGAGCTTTCATTGGATTTTTTATTAATTTAGAAGGACACACACAAAAAAAAAAAAATGCTTGCGAAATGTACGTTTTAAAATTCGGCATGCGCTTTTAAATGTAATTAGTTTTTGGCATATTGCTTTTATATATAAACTCTATAGCGCATATACACATCTAAACAAAAGTATTCGTACACCATTCTCCTTATTAGAGAAAGTTACTGAAGGGGTATTTTCAACAGAAATATATGAGTCTCTTAAATGAACTAAATTTTGGAATGCATATTAATAGATACAAATTTCTATATAAAACACAAAACTGCTAAAAAATTGGAATAATTTCCCCATTGTAAAAGGGAATAGTTGAAATTGGGTTTTGAAATGCTTTATACATTTCCATATGGTGGAATGAGATGTAATATTTTAACTTTTTAAACGGCGCGGTTTTGTTACATTATTCTGAATGCGTTAGAAAGTACTCCATAATCTATGCTTGACGAATGTTTTTTCTTCTTTCCTTTTTTTACATATAGATATTTCAAAATTTATTTTTTGCATAAATATTTATAATTTTAAAAAAGTTTCAAATGTCGGTATATTTATTATTAATATTTGCTTTTGAAAGTACTTAATATTGTAAAAATTATTAATTGCTTAGCAATTAATATTTAATCTATTAGTTCATTAACTCAATTAGTGCCTTTAATAAATTATACTTATTGACTAATTAAATCCAGTGAGTTCTTAAGCATGATATTTAATTTACGTGACTGAAAAAATCAATAGGATTCTGGGTTCTGTAAAGTAAAATATATTATAATAGACATAAAAAAACCGTGTTTCCAACCACAAATTAATTTTCGCAAACTATAAACTCTTATAAAACTTTATTCTTTTATGCTAAAAGCAAGTAGAAATATTAGTTATTTTACAAAGTTTTCCCTCCTAAGAAAAAAAATTAATAATATCATGAATTAATTCTTAAGAAGTTTGGAAGTTTCTCAAACTTTTGTTTAAAAAAGATTTTTTTTAAATGTTTAGCAGCAAAGTACAAGAAAAAAATAATCCCATTATTTCTTTTTTGAATAAAGCATATCATTTTTTTTTTCCGAAAAAGCAAATTTGTTAACAGGCGTAAGTTAACAAATTAGCTTAAGAAAATAATTATGAAAATATTTTTTTTGTAAAGGAAATTAAAGAGTTGGTTTTATTTAAGATTGTGTCTACATTTATTTATAAAACATATTATTTTTTCATAAATTACGTTGCAGAACTTTCTTCAGTTTAGTATACAAACCAGTTATGTACATGTTACTGTATTTTAGAGACCAATAAAAGATGTTGTATTTTTTTTTAACTATGCAAAATTAAAAGCCACTTTTATGGTTAGAAATCTTTTTTTTAATATATAAGATTTTTCTAAATTTAAGAAATGAATTAAACTGACATTAAACATTATTTAAAAATAGCCAATGTAATTACTATGTCCGTATATGCATTACTAAGATTTGCTGTAAAAAATGCTTAATATTGTTACAATTATTCACAGTATAATACTTGTTATTTAATCTATTAACTCATTATCTGCATTAGAAGCTTTATTAAATTATACTTATTAATTAATTAGATCCACTGTACTTTTAAGCATGCAAACTAAGTTACGTGACTGAAATAATCTATATGATTGTGGATACTGTAAAATAAAACAAAATATGCCAGACTCTGGAAAAAGAAAGAAAATGATGTTTACAATTACAAATTAATTTTTGCAAACTATAAACTCTTGTAAAACTTTACTATTTTATGCTAAAAAACAAGCAGAAATCTTAATAATTTACTAAAGTCTTTCTTCTTCGAACTTGAGATAATTCTTAAAAACTTTAGTGAAGTTTCTAAAACTTTTGTTTAAAAAAGAAACTTTAAAAAAAATTTTAGAAGTCAGGAAAAAAGGAAAAATAATTTTTTTTTTTTTTTTTTTTTTTTTTTTTTTTTTTTTTTAAGCACATAATTTTCTTCCAGAAAAGCAAATTTGTTAACAGACGTAATTTCGCAAATTAGTTTAAGAAAATAGCTATGAAAATATTTTATTTAATTGTTTTAAGGAAATTAAGAACTACATTTATTTATTACATTACCGCTACATTTATTTATACGTTACAGAACTTTTTTCAATTTAATATACCAGTCAGTTTTCTATATGTTACAATTTTTTTATGAGATCAATAAAGAATATTATCTTATTTTGAACTATGCAAAATTCAAAGCCACTTTTATGGTTGGAGGTCTATAATTATTTACTTCAGACATTTTTTTTTTTTTTAAATCTGATGAATTAAATTGATATCAAATATTACTTTAAAAGTAGTCAATGTAATTACAATATCGGTATGTTTGTTACTAAAATTTGCTTTTAAAATTGTTTAATATTGTTACAATTACTGACTGCATAATAATTGTTTTTAATCTATAAGTTCATTAATTACATTAGTGGCTTTATTGAATGATGCCTATTGACTAATTAAATTCAGTGCTCTTAAACATGCAAATTAGGTTACGTGACTAAAATAATCAATATGATTCTGTATGCTGTAAAGTAAAACATAATAGAATGGGCTCGGGAAAAAGAAATAAAATCGTGTTTCCAATTACAAATTAATTTTACCAAATTAAAAATCTTATAAAACTTTTATTTTATGCAAAAAACAAGCAGAAATATTAGTGTTTCCTTCAAATGTTTTTCAACCAATAAAGTTTTTCTTTCTACATAATAAAATAATAATAATTAATAATAACTTATTAATTCTTTAAAACTTTGGAAATTTTCTCAAAATTTAGTTTAAAAAAAAGAAACTTTAAAAAATGTTTTGAAGCAAAATAAAAGAGAAAAATAATTCCATTATTTCTTTTAAAAATAAATCACATTATTGTTTCCCCAGAAAAACAGATTTGTTATCAAACGTAAGTTAACAAACTAGATTAAGAAAATAGCTATATATATATATTTATATAATTACGAACTTAGTTTTATTTAAAGTTGCGACTGTATTTATTTTTTAAACATGCTGTTTTTAGATAAATTACGTTACCGAACTTTCTTCAATAAAGTATACAAACCAGTTATGTACATGGCACAAATTTTTTATCAATATCAATAAAATATATTGTTTTATTTTTAACAGTACAGAATTGAAAGCAACTTTTGTGGTTAGAAAATTTTAATTTTTAATCAGAGATTTTTTTAAATTTAGAAAATGAATTAAACTGACATTAAAATGTTATTTAAAAATGGTCAATGTAATTGCTACATCGGTATAATTGTTACTAAGATTAGCTCTTAAAATGCTTAAAATTGTTAAAATTATTGACTGCATAATAATTGTTGCTTAATGCATTCATTCATTATCTTCATTATAGGCTTTATTAAATTATACTTATTGACTTATTAAATCCAAAGTGTTCTTAAACATGCAAACTAGGTTACGTGACCGAAATAATCAATATGATTCTGAATACTTTAAAGTTAAACATAATATAATAGACAATATAGAAAAATAAATAGAAAAAAAAATGAAATCATGTTTCCAATTACAAATTAATTTTCGCAAACATTAAACTCTTATAAAAATTATTCTTTTATGGAAAAACAAGTAAAAATATTATGAATTTAACAAAGTTTTTCCTTCCATAAAACGAAAAAATAATAATAAATTGAATTAATTCTTAAAAACTTTAGAAGTTTCTCAAGCTTTTGTTTTAAAAAAAGTTTTAAAAATGTTTAGAAGCAAAATAAAAGAGAAATATAATTCCATTATTTCTTTTTTGAATAAAGCACATTATTTTTTCCATTAATAGCAGATTTGTTAACAAGCGTAACTTCACAAATTAGCTTAAGGAAATAACTATGAAAATATTGTTTTTTTACTGAAATGAAATTAAGAACTTTTATTTAAAATTGTGGCTGCATTTATATACAAATCAAATTATTTTCAGATACATTACGTTACATGACTTCAATTTTGTATACACACTAGTTTTACAAAAGTCAGAAACTTTTTATGAGATCAGTAAAGAATAATGTCTTATATTTAATTATGCAAAATTCAGAGTCATTATTATGATTAAAATTATAATTATTAGCATCAGATTTTTTAAACTTTTAATAAATGAATTAATCTGACATTAAATAATATTTTTAAAATGGTCAATATGATTACTATTAATGAATTCATAGAAATTCTTTTATAAGGAGTTCTTATTGCATTAATGTTTCGTTGTACAGTGTTTATATGCCATTAAAAGAAAAGAGATAAAAAATGTATATTTTAAAATTTTTATATTAAATAATTTTTTCCTATTATATCTATATTTAAAATTGCTTTAATTTCAAATAAATTATATTTATATTATCCATAAAATCAATTCTAAAATCCTTAATAAAATTTTTTGTAAAGAGAATTAAAAAAGAAAATCAGCAAGAGTGCTGAATATCTTTATTCATTTTCTATTATGATGAATTATTATTTTAATTTTTCTCCATTTTCCAAAAGTCAACTAAAAGAAATGACATAAATATTTTGTACTTTTATATAATTATTTTCTAGCTGATTGTGGAGCTTTTTAAAACGATATTAGTGATGTCTCTCATTGTTTGTTGTATTAACTGTATAGTAGGGATCGGCACTATTTATCTTATTAGGATAAATAACAGTGTTATTACGCTGGAACCGAATATTGCATTAATATGTTACCGAAAAGTCCCTGTTAAAAAAATAACACATGGTTCTTAATGACATCATCTTCCTTCACTTGCCTTAATCAAGATTTTATTTTTTGTACCTCTAAAATAAAAAAATATATATTCATTAAAAACGTCATCAATCGTTTCTTTTGATACGTTTGCCCAACAATTTTGAATTCAGAAACTTTTCTCGGGAGGGATTTTTGTGCTCTGGAAGAGGAACATTGTAAAGTTCCGGAAGGTGGGGGAGAGGTATTGCTTTTCCTGACCATTGATAACCCAAAATCTCAAATCTTCCGAGGAGACATCTCATTGTTCAGCGGCGCTTTTGCCCCCTCCCCAGACGATCCCCTGAATTCAACACTGGCACTCAGCATGACCCTATATTCACCCTTAGTTATGACCTGCTCTCTTAAGTATCTGATGCTAATTTTTTTGCAGTTCATCAATCACTATGACTAGTAGTGAATACATGAATGAATAGTAATAACTTACATTGCTAATTAAACAATTTTTCTGCTTGGTGCCATGTGACAGGTCATCATCATAACACACTTTCTCCTATTTTGATAGCACAAAACACAGAAATTTTTAGTAGATCAGAAAATATTTGTAAATTTATTAGAAAAAACTCATGCCTGAAATGTTTTCCTCGTTAATCAATATTTTATATTTACTATATAATATATAACACATAGATTAATGGTTCAAAAATAATTAAATTCTGTTTAACATATCCCAAAACATGTAAATCTATTAAATGTCAAAAGTCGAAAATCATGATTCAATACTCTTTAGTGAAAATATGAAAGGAAAATGTGTGTACAAACGTATATTCAACATATCCGAAAAATTCCTTAAAATGCAAACTTATGTTGCAAATGCAATTTAAAATAAGTTTTATATTTTAAAAAGAAAATCGTTTTTAAATGCGTACATGTTTGTTAGATTTTGTTAATATATTCACCATTTATATTACGTAAGTGAAAAAAAGTAAATATTTCTAACCCTTCAGCCCAAAAAAATCGCAAAATTTAAGTTCAGAATGATTAATTTTGCGTTTTTTCTTCATTTAACTAAAATGCATTTATTCATAATTTAATGCCTCAAAAATTCAATTCACGATTTTAGTTGCAAAATCTATTTGAAAACTAACAAAACAATATTTTGTCATATTGAAATAAAATGCTTGAATCTATGTATGTTTAATTAATTAGCTAATTTAAAATGTCTTCATTAAAACTTCAGATTGATTTGAATTCAAAACAGCAATTGGAAACCAATCACAGTAGAAATATTTCCTTAATATTAACTAATTCAATATCTAATATATTTTCCACCAGTCTTTTAATAAATGCAGATCTTTACATTACAAAAACTTTTCATCGTTTCATAACTATTGCTTATTTTTAAACGTTTTGTAACAAATCATTTGGAAAGCTTAAAAATTTTTCAGCAATAAATATTATCTGAGGATAATTTTGTTTTCGTGATCGATTGATTTACTATTGATTCGTTGATTTAAAGTTTAGGTTTCTGTTGTTGGGAACAAGGAGTGGTTTTTATTCGCGGTTGTTGATGAACAGAGGAAAAATAAAAAACGATTTCGTTTCTTTTATTAAATATCAGAAAGGTTAAATTAAAGATTTACGGATTTGATTTCGAAAGAAAAGGTGTTTTACAAATCAATTGGATGATTAGTAGTTGAATCTATTAATGTAGTGAGGTTTATATCTTGCAGTGAGCTGGAGGTTATATTTTTTTAAGTTCCATCTTTGGGGGCCTCTTCTAGGGAGGGGAGGGTTGCACCCCCAAACACACATTTTAAAACTTCACTCATTTAGTTCACTATCCTTTTAACGTAAAAGTTTAAGCTTCAGAGCACCCCCGGTTCTGCGTATACCAATCTGTTGGTGAGTCACCTAATTTTGCCCATTTCTTCACTTCATTTCAATCTTTAAGAGGCCATAACTTTTCTTTTATGGAAGTTACAGCAGAGAGAAAAATTCTAGCAGATCTAACTTTTCCAAACCGTTCTTTTTGCTATTTCCCCATAGGATTATTTTGGGGGCCAGGAGTGGGGGCTTTTCTCATTTTTTGATGTAGTAAGTCTATCGAAAGCTTATGCTTCTTACATTACAAATCTAGCATAAAAAAATTTCCCGTCATTCTGGGTCACGTTACGGACCCATTACCGAATAAAATTTAAATTTTCAAACTTCTTTGATGTTTTTTTTTTTTTTTTTTTTTTTTTTTTTGTCAAACCGACATCTTAAAAAAATTGTGTCAATGTGCTGTGTGTGTGACATCTGTGCCATATAAATATTATTCAATCTTTTTTTAATTGCGATTTTTATATATAAAATAATATGCATCATTTTTCATTTACAAATGCGCATTAAATGAAAACTGTAATGTAATTTTTGTAGTAGTAGTTTATAATAATGAATAATAATAAACACTTCATTTAAAAGTATTTGCTGCACAATAAAATGTTTCCTGATGATTTTAAAAAATATGTCCTGTCAATTTAAAAAATAAAAACGTAATTGTTTAAGGTGGCTCAGGGGGTGAAAACTTTTCAAAAAATCGATTTCTTATGATCTAGTTTAATTTTTCAATTAATTATTAACCCAATCCAAAAAACCGCATAAAAATATTTGCATTTTTAACGGTGTTATAAACATTTATGTATCAACACTTTCATAGCCGCACTCATATAATTTCAACTTTAGGTCGCGTTTTCTCAAATTTTGACGACTAACACCAAGATTTAAAAAAAACTATTTGATGGAATGGCTTTTTTTTTTTTTTTTTTTTTTTTTTTTTGCATGCATGCATGCATATAACATCATTATCTATAGAATGAATTAATATAGTTTAGATAGTTTAATATTTTGAGTATTTTTAATGAAAAAAAAGTTGTACTTTTAGGGGGGTTTTAAATTTTCAAATTTGAGAGATATTTTAACAGTTTTTTTAAGTGATAGTTATATCCTTAGTTCATTCTAAAGATAATGATGTTATATACATGTAAAAAAATTAAGCTATTCTATCAAATATTTTTTTTTAAACTTGGTGTTAGTCGTCAAAAATCAAGTTTTCAGAAAATGCGTCATAAAGTTGAAATTATATGGGTGCGGCTATGAAAGTTTCGACACATAAATGCTTATAACTCCGTTAAAAATGCAAATATTTTTATGCGTTTTTTTTTTTTTTTTTTTAAATCGATTTTTTTAAAAGTTTTCAACCCCTGAGTGCCCTTAAGTTTTTCACTTCTGTTGGTACTACTGGAATGTCGCTACTGGAATGTCGCCCCAAAAGTCAAGGGAAATAAGTGACAAAATTGAAAAAAATAAACTAAGTACACAGACGAGACGACCTAAAAATATGCTTTTTTTCATTTCAGGTAAAGATATATATAAGTGATTTTCTTATTATTTGCTGAGTTATAGAGGCAAACCACTTTTTTTCGAAAAAAAAATATTGATTAATTATACATTTAAAGAAAATTGTACTTTATTTTTTTACAGTTATTGAAATAAGAGTTCAAAAACCAGAATGCAACAAGCAGAAATTTCCTATTTCAATTCACTCAATTGTTATTGATGTTCCAATTTAACATCAATTATCTTTAAACTCAATTTACTCCAAATCGAAATTTTTTACTTGTACCCCTTGGCTTCTGGGGTCCTCATATTTTTTTTTTTTTTTTTTTTTGGAGGGGGGGGGGTTAAGAATTTTGTGGAAATAAGCCTTATTTTTTTATTGATAAACGGGTCCAACCCTTTTACACAACTGATATTCAAAATATTAGAATAGTTAAGAAAAAAAGATTTTTAATTTATTTATTTTTGATACTAAGTAAATGCAATTAAATTTCTTATAAATTAAATGTTTAGATAAGTTTTTAACACTTACAAAATATAAAATACAGTACAATATATTAGGTTTACGACTTTCTGAAACACATAAAAGTAATAAGATAAAATTTAGATGAGTTCAAAGTATTAGAACATTTTATTTTACGCAACAATATTACTTTATGAATATGAAGTAAATGGTAGTTAATATTTTGTAGCAACCTCTTTAGCTTTCATAACAGAGTATAGTAGATCTTGCGTACTATAGATTTTAATATATTTTCTTGTATTTTCTATATTTCTCCTTTTTCGTATTTCCTACAGGATACATTATTATGTATTCAAAAATACATGTTCCTATAGATCTTCTATTAAATGTTGTTGCCCTACCAGTGGCCGAGAGATTCTGCCCTCGAAACTGGTAGACGGCAGGTGTTGGGTTAGAATTCAATGGCGGCCATCAGCCTAATCATTTGGAGTTTTCCGTGGTTTTCTTCAAACCTTAGATTTATTTGCGTAAATACGGGTTGAGTCCCCTTAAAAAGACCCCACACGGAGGACATCACCCTTAGGACACATATTCCATGTGTTAATAGTTGCCCTTATTATACACAACCAAACTTAAATGCTGTATATTTGTATTTTTTTAGTTTTCCCGGTAAATAGTTTAATAATATTTTAAAGTTATTCAGTTATCCTAATGAATTTGTTTAGTCATTTTGCTGATTGTAATTTCGTATAACGGATCATTGGTCATTACACAATTCTTGTTTAAATATCTTTTAATTACGTTATGAAAATAAATTTAAATTAGAAGGCATTTTTTAAAACTTTAATCTAAGTTGAAATTGTTTCAAAGTTTTATTTTTGAACATTATATAAAAACGTCGTTTAGGAACATATTTAGCAATTGTTTATAAATTGTTTTTTATTGTTTATTGGGTACTACTAGGTTACCCGTCGACCAAAAATTTATCGCTAAATTATAAGATTAAATGCCAATATCGGATGATCGTGAATGTAACATTCACTAACATTAAATATCATTCACGTGTTTAAAATGTCATTAAGTGATTTTTATTTCGACTTTTTATTAATATTTTTATTAATATTCTACTAGTTATTTGTTTTTTCGTTAATAAAAAAAATATGTCAATATGTATAATTTGGCTATTACTTTGGCGATTTTTATAATTTGGCGAAGTTGGTCGACGGGATAACAGAGTAGTACCGTTTATTGTATCCTGTTATAAAAATAACAGGATTTTACAACCTGTTATCTGTACTACTGTGGAATGATGCAAGCTGTTAACCAAAAATTACCATATTTCCCATCTCTACTGTATACTATTTTAACAGTACAGTACGTGACTTCTATTCAAAGATTTCTTATTTTAGGAAATCCTCCACTTTAAAAAAGCTTTTTCGAAACTTTCATTTTAAACAAAATTTAAATAAAATAAATATATAAATTAAAAGTAAACTTTTTAGTTAAAAAGTTTTTGCTGGCAATATTTAAAACAAATTAGTAGCTTTCGTCTTCATAAAGAAGGTATTTTCAAAAATTCGTTCACTTTTCTGTATTTATTCATCATAGTACGCTATTGATATCTTATATTCAAGCGCACACAGTTACATGAATTATTAACAACTATTTAACTAGTTAAACAAAATATCAAGAAAAATCTGAAAGGTAAATTTTCAGTTTATTTTTGTTCCTTTGAACGAACCGCAATGTTATCACTATAGGTGATAGATGCATATACATCCCGAAATCTTTTGACCTACGAGTGGCTAAGAGATTCTGTTCTCAAAGAATCGAGGCCAATATTGCTCGTTAGCCTCTTATCTCAAAGTTTTTTCCTATAATTATGTAAATATGGTCAGGTTCTCTTTCAAATACTCCGAAGAAGGGCATCCTCCCTTCCGAAACTTCCTCAAATAGATAATTGACTATCATAAGCATACAAACGCCAACACCAAACACATTGTGACATGTTCATCGTGTCTTTTACCTCGACAAAAAAAGCTTGAAACAGATTCTAATTGAAAACACGGGAAGTTATTTATAAGTTTAATCGGTGAATAAGCAGAAAAACTGGTACATTTAATAAAAAACCTCCGAAAAAAAAATCTCACTTTAATATAGAATTAGAAGACAAAATCATTTTTTTAACTTATTACGTTTAACTCGCTTATCTTAACTCTAACAGATTCAAAACTATTTATGTTCGAGGCTCAGAATTCAACATTAAGTAGAAATAGTATTATAAATATAAATATTTAGATTACGAAGTTGTTATTTATTTTTAACAGACAGATCAATTTCTTGCAAAGACTCTATTAATGTATCAAATTTGCTAGTCGGAAATTCAAATTAAAGTTGCTCTCGACTCAAATTATATCAGTGAATTCACTGACAAAAACGAGATTCATTCTAAATTGCTTGATAACAAATACTACAGTGCTTTACATATAGCAACTACGAAACTACTGTTAACTAATTAATAAATCATTTCAAGAAAAATAAAACATAACCTTATTTTCGACAGTAGAATCATAATTTTCGAAAAATTGTAAAATGACAGAAACATTCGATCCCCCCCCCCAAAAAAAAATATTCATAAAAATAAAAATATTAGTAACAAAAAGATATGTGTGTGCAAGTCTGAATATAATTTTATAATTTTTAGTTTTATAAGATTTTGTTGTCCTTTTTTTCGTATATTTTACATAAATATATCCTAAAAAGTACCCAACGGACTTGTATTAGAGGAAGCTGTTCAGTTTCTTTGCTTTCCCCCCATGTATTTCTACGCAAAAAATTAAAATTAATCGATACTTTTTTATTTTGTGTGTTTATCGGAAACTTCATTCTCAAGACATGATTTTTTAAAAATAAAATCAGAGAATGAACAACATCTACGTGTCCATTTGTTTTCATGCCATATTTATTTTATTATGTATTTTATATAACGGTTTATCTTTTTAAAACTTGAGGAATCATTACGCATTTTTGATGTTATGTTAACATACACAGTAATACTTTCGTTTTTAAAGTAAACTTTTGGTCGTACAAAATTTTTTAAAGGAAAACATCATGACATTTTTCATGTTAATATAACACCGCCAATATAAACGGAAACGCGTCATTGTAAACGGTATTGTGTGAAAAATAAGATGCTTTAGATCTAGGTAATCCGATTTTAACTAAACTCTGTCAAGTTATACTAAATAAGTTCGAAGTAATTTTTTGTTTTTGGTGCAATTTCGGGTTGAGTTTTACCCATGTGGGTCATGTTGGGTAACCCATTTTTTCAAACGAAAACGCACACTATTTTTGAACATAAATGAACTATATCATTTGATATACGTGAAAAAATGTGTTTATAGGCTCATTTTTTACATTAAAAATAAAATTTATATCAGAGGTATAAGAACATATCATTTGATTGTTATTTACATTAAAATATTGTTGAATTTTCTTTTCTTTTCTTTTTCGATTTTGAGTTCAAATTCACGGAAGGATTGTGCCTGAATTCAAATAAAAAGTTCATGTTCATATCAAGTATTGTATAACACGGCGCGTTCAGAAATAAATTATAAATAATAACACAGCGAATGCTTGCTTTCAGGCAGTTTTATTAAATTCTTCTTTTGTGTCATTTTTCTAGATGTATTTCTTAAGGATATTAAATATTACGCATTGTTATTTTATTTATTTTTAAGGTCCTTTTTATCGCATATAGAATGTGTCTACATATTAAAAGAAAAATTTATAAATCATCTGAGTGGGATTAAGGGATGCTGACAACAATTACATTTAAATAAATAAGAACAACTCCAAAGTTTTGATCAAAATGTTTTGTGGCGAAAAACATTCTCAATAAAATACGCTAAATATCTATTTAATAAGCTAAAGAACATTTTTTGTAAATCTGTTAAGTATTTTATTAAAACAGTCTTATTTTTATCATGAAATGAATATATGACACATTAAACACTGTAAAAAGAAAAAAAAAAGAAAAAAAACAGACAAAAACTGCTGGCAGCAATGTTGCCAAATAAATTGAATCCGTAAAAACGGATTTTTTTTACATTTTATAAAACAATCAGATAGCCTTTAAATTTCATGTAAATTACATTATTTTTTATCAGTTACTAAGGGTCTAGGGGGAACTGGGGGACATTGATACATGGGGCACATTGATACACCCCCTGTACAGCACACAGGGTCATTACAGGAAGTTTCACAACAGCTCCAAAAGATGATACTAGTGCACTCAACTATATACAGAAAGTTTTAGAATGATTCAGTAGTTTGTTGAAATGGGACGGATGATAATTTGTTTTTGTAGGTCAAAAGTAAATTTGAGTTGTAGAATTGAAATGGTACTATAAAACTGTTCCAGTATTTTCAACCGAAAAGAATACTCTCTCTGGCAAGTAAAACTACTCTTTATCAGTTTCTCATTCTTTTTAGTTAGATAAATTATGAAGTATTGGATTTGAGACTCATTTTATTCAAAATGGCTGTATGGGGCACATTGATACAGTCTTTGTCGGGGCACATTGATACAACCTAAATCCTTTTCTAGTTCATTTTTTCATTACCTGTTATTATTTTTTTTACAATGCACTCCTTAATCCAAACATTTTTTGCTAAAAATTTCTAATATTAGTTTTTATTGAAATGAAATAGCTTTAATTTCTTTATATTAGAACATTTTATAGTATTTTTGCAAAGAGAAAACGTACGAACTTACCCAACATATAGTGCTAGTAGAACTAATTAAAGAAATGGACGGCAGCCTGGATAATATCAAATTTATATCAGTTCTCCAGAGAAAAAGTATTTTCTACATGAAAAGTGTTACGTAAGAGAAACAAGCTGCAGAAGAGCACGGAAAAATTATATTAAAAACAGAATTTTTAATATAAGGTACCTTGGGGTAATAACGCCAAGTGCTTATATTTTGCATAATTATGAAATAATCAGGTAAATGACACCCATGTGCTCTGCGCAGAAGGGTTTTGAGTTATATAAATCGCAAAAAACAGCTTCAAGTTAATTTGTTTCATTTTTAGGTCTTTTTGTTTTGACAAACAACTAAAATTAACACTTGATCTAAAATTTGCGAAATACATTTTGTATATGTGAAGACTATCTTTTTATCCGGAAATACTTTGTTAATTACATAAATTTGTAGTACATTTCATGTACTTTTAAAATGTTGTTGAAGATTTTGGATATCTTCTCGAGATAATTTGTAATTTAAAATGTACTGCGCAATAACTATACCGGGGTAATAACGCCAGTCCTTGACATTAATACCCCGGTTGATTCCCTACAGTGGCCGAACTACATCCTAAATACTGATTCAAATAAACACAGTTAAAACTGTGCAATGTTTCTCATATTTCTATTCAAACGGTCCTTTTTAAGCAAAAAGAATCTCACGGTCTGATATTCATTTGCCTCATCCCCCCTCCCACACCACACCTTTATATTTCTTACACTTTCACAAAAATTGAACATTTTCAATAACTTAGAATGCAATTTGTCAACTTCTAATTTTATAGAGTTTGTATTTTTAGAATTGGGCTATCTACATGCAATTATTCCATCTTATTTCATAGTTTTGTTTGCATGGCGTTACTACCCATATAGGTGGGTAATAACGCCAAATAGCATGGGTCAAGAAAAAACGCCATTACATTTTATGAATACATATCTGTTAAATTATTTTATTTTATATAGATAGTCAATGAGTTGCTGTATCAGATCCCATATTTGTTTGAAAAATACAATCTAAAACTAAGCCGTGAAAATTGGTAGAACCTTAACGTGGCGTTATTACCCCAGGGTACCTTAATTATCCTTTATTTTTTGTTTATAAACCGATTTATAAACAGAAAACTTGGTAATTTTTCATCTTTCCTAAGAAAGACGATAATGCTGGGGTTGAAGTACCAGATACGACAAAGTTACCACAGCCAACAATCAGACAAGGAACAGCCAGAACATGAGGTCATTATACATTTCATTTTGATGGCTTTAATATTGCTTACAAATAAAGTGTGGGTGATTTGAATTTTTATAAATAGTATAAAATGGTTTGCTAACTATTTTTTATGAAAAATATGCATCGGTGTTATTTTGTCTCCATTTTTCCGAGACGTATCAAAGTGTATCAATCTGCCCCGGGGATGGGGCACATTGATACAAATTACTTTTTTTGATTTTTTTAACATTACATGCAAAAATAATATATAAAACAACGATTGAACATTTTTATAACAAACTACACAGGTTTTGCTGACATCACATCGGAAAATAACTTGAAATTTCTGCTTTCTAGACACCAAAAAATTTTTTAGAAAAAAGTTGTATCAATGTACCCCAGTTCCCCCTACATATAACTCAAAGACAGGCTTTGAGTAGTATCACAGATAACAAAAATCGTCTCCGAAATTAAATTTTTGTGTTAAACGATATATATTCATATTTCAATTGAGCCATACACACACATACACATATGTATATATAGATATACATAAAAATATACATATATACATTATGCATATGTATCATTATACTATTGCACATACATATATACATATCATTTGTGTTATTCCACATATAAGTAAAAAAGAAAATTTTCGGACATTTCTAAAAATGCGTAACGTAAAATTTAAAAGAAAAAAGTTTTACTTGAAACAGATTTTTTTTATATTTTTTACATTTCATAAAAGATAATGTATTTCTTTATAACGTATATGCATTTCTATATTTATTTATTTAATGCCTAAGAGGGGCAGATTAACCAGGCCTCTAATGTACAATGTAGACTCTATTTGCCCCAACACGAGGTCTCTCCGATACGCAGGGATTCGTTAACAATTAAGCAAAAAAATAAAAAAATAAAATAGGAATTAAAGTACTATTTGTACATAACACGCTCCGCCTTCCGGGGCAGAGTGTGCTCCGTCGAACGTTATATATATATATACCCGCCCAATATATATATACATACATATATATATATATATATATATATATATATACATATGTATATATACATATATATATATATATATATATATATATATATATATATATACATGTATATATATATATATATATATATATGTATATATATATATATATGTATATATATATATATATATATGTATATATATATATATATATATATATATATATATATATATATATATATATATATATATATATATATATATATATATATATATATATATATATATATATATATACACTGTTTTAAATTGCCAATACATTTTTGAAGAACGCAAAATTATTTATTATTATAACAGGATAATATTAGTTTATGTGTTATCCATAATATATGTTATATATGTAATTATATGTAATATAAATAAAAGTGGAGGATTAACTACTCAGATTATACAACAATTTCAGCATTTCATTCGACTGTACATTTCACTATAAACTATTTATTTTTTGTTCAATATTTTAAAACTACTACAGAATACACTATTAAAACTAATGGTGACGCATTGCACCTTTTAGGGGTGAAAGGCTTGTCTCACTGGTGACACCCCTTACGAAGCCAGAATGGCACCTTTAATTAGGGTGAAAAGATGGCACCCTTAATCCAGAGTGCCCAATAATAAAAAAATATAAAATAGACAAAAACCACTTTTGGCCCTCGAAGGAGTCGAACCCCACAACGTCTGATTACAAGCTCAGCTCTCTAACCACTCGGCCATCGAGCTCACCTTTACAGTCTCCCTGGAATATTCAAATGTCTTGAAATTCAAAGGTTGCGTTACATAAAAAGCTCGCCAAAAGTTAGCCATCCAAAGTTCTAAACGAATTAGGATAGCGTATAGCGGTGATAGTCATCGTATGGAGAAATTGCTGTTTTGATCCACCAGTGACGGCGAGTTGAACTGCAAGGATACGCATCACAGAGCATGCGTGCACAGAGCACCCTAAGGGGTGAAAATCTTCCAACGGTATGCATTGCGCGGAACCCTCATTAGCGTAAATCATCAGTGAGAGATCAAACGGCACCCCAAACACATTTTCAAGCCCGCGAGTGTCAAATGGTAACACCTTTTCACCCTGGGCGCCAAATGCAACTGGATTGTCACCCCTACTTTTAACAGTGTAATAGATAAAACTGCAAACACCTTATGCATGTACAGTTTTTAGTTTAGAAATTTAACATTTACATTTAAGAGTAGTGTTTAATTACTTTAAATAAATAAAATAATTTAAATAAATAAAAATACATGAAAAAATCATGTGGTTTTAAAAGTTAATTTATAAATAATGGTATTGGACTATTGGTATAAAATTCTGCAATAATTTTACATGTCATTTATTAAAACCTGAATACACGCTTGAAAATCTTTTATGATTTTTTTTTTTTTTTTTTTTGTAAAAAGTTTATATTACTTTATATAAATAACATGTTATCACCTTTTTACCAGATAGATAATTATAAACATACATACAGTGAAAAAATGTAACTGAAAACCTAAATTTAAATCGATTTTGTCATTAATACTAAAAAGAATCACATTTTCATTGATTATTAATATTGTTTTTGTTAAATACATTCTTTTTAAAAGGGTATTTTCTTTTAGCTAGGTAATAAGAACGCACTTTGTGAAAACGTGTGTTAGTCATATAAAAAAGCTTTTTTTATACTATTATTATTTAACAAGGCTAAAAATGTTTTTAAAATACTCATAAGTGATCATATTTTTTCCAAAATTATTGCAGCAAAATGTATTACCTTTTTATATTTTTATTTAATACTGCATGTACGTGTGCAGCTTGAAATACTCTTAATTAAATCGCAAATAAAATGAATAAATTATAGTGTTAACTTATTGAAGGACTCAATAAATTGTCTTTTATTAAAAATATCTTACGGAAAAATTGTTTTTAGATTAGAATTTTATGTAATATATTTAAAATTACAGATTAAATTATACCTAATATTCCCTCGGCAAAACCAAAAAATTAAAAATTAAACAAAAAATTGAGCAAATAGTGTGGTTTCCAAATTGTGTTTATGAATAGCGATAACACATCTGAGAAATATTGAACTTCTGTGGAATTGTAAGTTTAAATTTTTTTGTATTTAATTTATAACAAAACTATGTCATACACATCATCTAACTCATAATTTGTATCATCCTTTATTTTTCTATAAAATATAGATCCCGAAATGTTTACAAACAGTTTGAACTTATAGATTAAAAAAATGGTGGTAGATTGGTTCAAAAAATAATAAGGAACGACGAATACACAGAAGAACAATATTAACCGGGATCAAGGTAAAAAAAAATAATTTTAGATAGGTAAAAAAAAATAGATGCTTGATATAGTCAGTTCTGTACCCAAAAGCTCTGCCTTGTTTCATAAATCATTTTCTTCTTTATAGGTTTAAAACAGGTCTAAATAAAACATAATATTTGATTATTGGAAACTGTTTTATTGGAAAAATAAGTGCTACGTTAAAAAAAAAAAAGTCTAATAAGGTTTTATTGTGCATTCGCAAAAATATTTGCAGAGAAATTTTTATCAACATTTTTTTTTTAATTTAAACAATGCAGGAAAGAAATTTATATTATTATTTATAAGAAAATAAACAGAAGTAAAGTAAGTACCTTATTCATTGCTATTTTAAGAAAAAGTGCTTGTCTATCTAAAAAGTATTTACATCGAAATTAAATTAAACATTTTTAATTTTCTAGATAAGTAGTATTACAAGTTGATAAATGTTAATTAATTCTAAAAAAACCGTTAAAACAAAGTAGAAAAGTTTCACTTACTCGATTATTTCACACTTTAAATTCAAGCAATTTACATTAAACTTAATTTAAGAAGAGAATGTTTCTATATAAAAAATAAATAACCTTCTAAATAAAAGAAATAGCTTTTAATCAAAGATATCTTTGCGATAAGAATTCAGCACTTAATTTTAATTAAGCTGAAAAATAATTTATTCCACCGAAAATAAAAAACAAGTTTTTCGTTTCAGAAAAGGTAATATTGTTAAAGATTTGTATTTTTTTCCTAAAATATATGGACTATAGTTAAGTCTTTTATCTTTGTAAGGTTTCGATAAATTTTCAACGGAGAAACATTTTGAATGCCGGGTGACAAAGAATGAATTTGTTTTTCTTACTCATTTGTAAATACCTTGTGCCACAAAATTTCAGGATAAAAGAAATGGAAACATGGCTGAACTGAATGACTAAATAAATCTATGTACCGGATTGACATATGATTTCCAGATTCATGATTTTTTTGAATATTCGATTTTACTACTAGAATTTTAATAGAAAATATTAAATAACTTTGCTTTATAGATTTTACATTTGTGCCTGTAGCATGATTGATATTATTAACAATTTATTCTGATATGAATATTTGAAACTCAAGTATTTTTTATACAGTTGGTAGAGAACACAAACAGTAAAATACAGCATATAATTCTTGCCATACATGTAACTTTACATCCAAACGTAGCGCAGAAAATAACACAAGTAATGACTTAGCTCTAGGAAAAACTGAATATTTTCAGAAAGTTCATACTACGTGTCAGGTTCTGAGACAACATCTGCTACAGATTGGAATTTCTGTTATTTCTCTATCTTAATATTCTATGTATTGTACCGGCTGTGTACTGGAATTTTCAAGGTGACATTCTTTCTTTGTTAAAATGAGAATTGACAGGTGACCATGTGCAGGTGGTGAACTGAGAAAGAGAATATTGTCGAGAGGCGTGTTCATCCGTCAGCGATGTATGTGAATGATGAGCAAACAAGGAACATGCAACGGATCAAAAAAGCAATGTGGAATGTGTCCAATTGAGAAGCTCCACAGGGTGGTTGACATTGGGGAAAAGCAGTGATTTGATAAGGTCAAATCTTGTCTGGGATTTTAAGCAGTCGTTTCTGGGCCTGCAACTGGAGAGTAGGGTAGGGCAGAGGTCCTTGCGTAGAGTTCGTATCTGGAGAGCAAGGGATACAGACATCCCGATGGGTAGTGCTCTGGGCCGGTTAGCGTAGGCCGAGTATCCTTGTGTTGGGAGAATCGAATTTGATATCCGATAAAGTTAATCTAACGTGCATTGAGTGTGTGAAAGAGAAGTCGTAATTTGAACAGTACCCAGCTAACCGTTTACTGTATTTAATTTAATGTTGAACCTGATCACCTATAACCGAGTTGTAACTGTATATAAGTGTAAATAGTGTATTTCTTATGTACATATGGTATAAATAAACTGTTAATTCAGTTAATTTACAGCGTTGGTGTTCATTTACGCAATCCTCACAGTGGGTGACCGATATCGCCTAATAATATCGATGGTGGCAGCTATGACTACTACGGATTTTCTTCAAAGTTGTGCGGGCTGATAGGAACGTCCGACAGTACGTATGATTTCTTATTTGCCCATAATGCTCAGAATCTAGATTTAGTCCATAACACATGTAACTGAAGAAATTTTAAATGAACACTGGTTTGCCACAGTCCTAATTGGCGTCGAATGAAGGTAAGAAATCAAAATGTGTCAAAAATTGCTTTTATTTATATAATGTTCCGTGTTTATTTTTAAAAGTTTTATTCCTAGTAACATTTACGAACAAAAAATTCATTTTTATTTCAAAACTAATCATTTAATAACTTAAAACTTTACATAGTGTAATCAAGTACTAGATAAAATAGAGATTGCTATACAACGTATAATTTAATAATGAATTTAAAGTGGATATAAAAATATAAAAATACATTAATAAAATAAAACCAAATGTTTCGGTTTAATATTCATAATAATCTTAAGGATCAAATGTTATTTAAAGAACAAATCGGCAGAGGACAATATACATGTTACAGCGTCAAAAATTATACTCAAACTGGAAGAAACAACAAAAAGATTTTTAATCCTTTAAAATGAATGTAGTGGAGCCATCTCTTATGAAAAACTAGTCGTTGGTGGCCACCGTAATACTTACCCATGATGGATATGCATAACATAATATATGAAAACACAATATATGCAAACAATTTATAAAATGCAACTCGAAAACAAAAAAAAGTAAATTCAGGTATTTTTAACACATAATCATGCTTTATTAATGAATTTTTGATGAACCAATTTCGATAAATTGTATGAAACGCCAAACAATTCAAATAGCACTGAATTGCCTAAAAGAAACATCCTTATAGCTCAAAAAATATTAATAATATTCACTAACGGTTTCTTCCATCAAATTAAGTGTCTCATTTCCAATCAAATGTTATCTTTTAATTGAAATTTGAATGAATTACAGGGTCATGAAAAATCAAAGAATGTGGAAAACAGGATTAGAAATAACTCTACAACTAATAATCCGATTGACTTTGTTTTATGCGCAAAATTTGTGTTATTTTATTGCCTTTCACGACTATTCCTTAAAATAAAAATATTCGAAAATGTTTACATACCTTTCATCAGAACGAATTTTTCGAGAGTCCGAAAAAAATAGTTCCGGATAATCGAGGTTACTGATATTAAATAGGCTCCGTTCCATTCTTAGATACTAAACACATACAAAATTTCATTCTTTCGTCTCTATCTCAATTTGTTCGGGAGATATAGCGGTTACAGACAGACAGACACACAGACGGACGGACGGCATTTTTTTTTTCTAAAAATATGTTTTTCGGAATCTCCAGTGTTCGAAACGTGTAAATCCGTCAAAAAATTTTTTTCGATTTTCAAAACGACTGCAAGACTTTCCCTATACTACGTATGATTGGTAAGTAATAAATAATCGAAGGGAGAATTGGAAGAAAACACGAAAGTATCACGGTCCTTTCAAACTGCTGACACAGATTTTCGTAATAAGAAATTAAACAATATGTATTATGCAACTATGCAGCGATGCTGTTCTATTTCTTATTCCGGAAATCTTTTTTAGCATTTTAAAGTGATTGTGATGTTTCCATGTTTCGCCGACATTCTCTTCATTTATTCATTTTAAATAACAGATGGTGCCACTTGGGCTGCTTTTAAACGAACTTTTACTGTTGCTTCATTCAGTGTCAATGAAATTTTTGACAATGTAGTAACATGTGGATTGTATCCGTCTAATTTGTGCTTTTAGAAAATTTAACACCTGACGATGGTTTTGAAAATTAAACCGAAACGATGAGTTTTGCGTTATTTATATATTTTATTTTTACATAATCTTTAAAATTTGTGAATAAAGTATATGTCGGATAGCAACTTCAATTTTGTTTATTTATGTTTTGCTACAAAAAATAAGTATAGTACAGAGAATTTCTTCTTCAGGAAACATACAGCTTACTCATGATTTTATTGCCTTAAAATTTTTTAAAAATACATAATAAAATTTTTATATGTTCTTATTAATTATGATACAAATGAAACATAAAATATAAATGGTGATATTTTAAAGTTTAATTCATCAAAAAGTGCAATTTAAAAAAAATAATACAAATATTCTGCACATAACAATGCTATTATGCAGTAATAGCCCAAATCTGGCACCTACAAAAAATCATGTCGTTGGATGTCATTGTAATACTTACCAATCATGGATATGAATAATCTAACATATGCAAATCAAACGTGTAAATTATTTATGAAAGCATTGCAATTGTAAAATAAAAACTAATCGTATACTGAAATATTTGTATTATAACGGAACTACAATGGATTACAACGGGCGTCTATGGGAATTTGGCGAAATACCAGAACTAGAGCCAAGTTAGTGTTACTTTTAGCGAGTAATATTTTTCTCCAGATTCGGCGATATATCGCCAAATTGGCAACAAATTTGACAATTTTTTTTTTTTTTTCGACGGGAAATCAAGTGGTACTGTATTGTGCAAGAGAACCATTCTTTACTCAAAAAATGATAACCATATTAACTAACAATTTACTGCGTCATATTAAATGTCGGGCTTTCAATTAAAATACATCTCTGAATTGAAATTTGAATGAAATATAGTGTCATCAAGATTCGAAGAGTGTGTAAAGTATGATAACAATTATCTCGTCAATCAATTATCTGATTGACTTCCTTTTATATGCAATTTATTATTATTGTCTTTTTATATTCACTCATAAATAAGCAATTTCAAATATTTTTATAAATCCTTTATCAGAGAAAATAATTCGAAAAAAAAATTATTTCGGATTATCGAGGTTAATAAATAAGATTCTTCCTATTATTACATACTAAGTACATACCAAATTTCAAGTCCCTGTTTCAGTGTTAAAGAAAGATAGAGCGTTTACAAATACAAAAACGGACGGACGGCAATTTGTTTTCTAAAAGTATGTTTGTCGGAATCTCCTGTGTCTGAAACGTGTAAATCTGTCGAAATAATTTTCGATTTTTAAAACGATAACAAGATCTACGCCATACTACAGCTCATATTCAAAATATTAGAATAATTACCTTTTTTTTAGAAATTGAAAATATCGTTTGGTAATTTAATGTCTTTTAATGAAAATATGCAAACGATATTTTTATTAAGAAATTATTGTTGATTAAACTTACTTGTTATCTTAAATTTAATATCATTTTTGAAAAGATTAATTGCAAAAAAAAATATTTTGAAAAGTCAAAATATTAGAATATTTATTCAAGTGGTTCAAAATATTAGAATATTTCACATTAATTCTACTTTAATTATTACCAATTCTTAACTGGTGGCATCATTGATTAAATTCAGACTATTTTATTTAAAATCAGTATTCTTTTTTGCAGTTTATTTCATTTTCGTCTTAAAATGGGCCGTGTGAGTGATATTCCTGAATCTACTAAACTTCGTATGGTTGATTTGTATCGGAACGGTAAAAATCAATGTTTTATAGCGAATTATTTACATTGTTCGCAATCGAGCGTTAGTAAAATACTAACACAATATTCAAAAATTGGAAAATTTCAAAGTAATCGCCGAAATGGTGGCCGAAAACCAAAAACATCTGCTAGAGATGACAGGAAACTGAAGTGTATAGTTAAGAGAAACCGTTTTAAAAGTGTGCGATTCTTGCACCGAAAATGGAAAGAAGAAGGAGTTGAAGTTTCTACATCGACAACATTTAGGCGTCTCCATAAATTTAAATTTGAATCTCGTGTACCGAAAACAAAACCTCTCATGACTGCAAGACAAAAGCGTATAAGATTGAATTGGTGTAAATCAAGACGTTTATGGAGCAATGAAGATTGGAAAAATATATTATTTAGTGATGAAAGTATGTTTTGTGTTTCATATGGTAATCAAGGTATTCGAGTTTGGAGAATGAAACAAGAAGCATTTGATAAAGAATGCCTTAAACGTTCCGTAAAATTTGCTGCTAGTGTCATGGTTTGGGGTTGTATGAGTGCAGAAGAACCTGGAAAGTTATGCATCGTCTACGAAAAGGTTAACTCTCTGATATATCAAGAAATTTTAGAATATTACATGATTCCATCATCAGAAGATTTATTTGAAGATGATTTCATCTTTCAACAAGATTTAGCGTCCCCGCATACCTCGGTGTCAACTAAGAATTGGTTCCGCCAACGCAACATTAAGGTACTTCCTTGGCCACCAAATTCACCAGATCTTAATCCCATCGAAAACTTATGGTGTATAATGAAGAAAAAACTTCAAGAAAATCCTCCTTCAAGTAAAACTGAGTTAGTGGCACGTATAAAGTCTATTTGGGCTAATATTGATAGAAACGTTTGTAAACACCTTGTATATAGTATGCAAGATCGATTGTACGCTGTTATGAAAGCTAAAGGGGATGCTACAAAATATTAACTACCATTTACTTCATATTCATAAGGTAATATTGTTGCGTAAAATAAAATATTCTAATATTTTGAACCAATCTAAATTTTATTCTAATATTCTGGTGTGTTTAAGGAAGCTGTATACCTAATTTATTGTGCTGTATTTTATATTTTATAAATGTTAAAATCTTATCTAAACATTCCAGATTTAATTTATAAGAAATTTAATTGAATTTACTTAGTATAAAAAATAAATAAATGACAAATAATTTTTTCTTATTACTTTTTCTCAATTATTCTAATATTTTGAATATGAGCTGTATACATAATGGGTAAGGTCGCTTCATTCGAAAGGTGGAAAAAGTGGTTTTTCTGTTGTATTCCACAGCTCTAATTTCAATTCCAGCAAAACGAAATAATAAAAAAAGGGAATTAAGTAGCAATAATTAGAACATAAGTATAATTTTATTTAAATAAATACATTTATTTGGTGCATTTTTAAGCACCTTTTAGTGTAATTGTTATTGGATAAATAATAATAAAAACGCTAATTATCACAAATATAAATAAAGTATAATTTTGTTAAATATTTCTTAAACCTTTTTTAAAACGCCCTATATGAAAAAGACTTCTCAAGAAGCATAAAAAATAATAAAACAAATCTAAATACCTTTTTTCAATGTACTGAAAATCTAATAAAATCTGTAGGGTCAAACAAATTGCTTTTAGCTAGAAAAAGTTGGATAGGCAATAACCGATTGTCAGCATTTCGTCTTGTTGAAGGAATTGTAAATTTATTTTTTATTTATTTGTTTTCCGATAAGAGGAATAGAAGGTGATAAACAACTTTACATCTTGACATTTGTTTTTCGAATATTTATGAGTGCATTACTTTCGGGATTTTAATATTGGCTTTTTTACTAATACATTTCAAAACGTTTTTACGACATTGTGTACCAAAAACAAAAGCTTTTTGTGAATACTTTCTTCTTTAAAAATCCTTTAAAAATATATTTAAGGACAATAATGTTTAATTTTTAAAATGCAGTACATTTTGTATTAACAAGTTTAAAATGTTACGTTTTCTTTATCAATAAACAAAATCACTTTACAATTGTGCATTTTTCTAAGTTCAGTTTATTTAGATTTAATTATCATTCCTTTTGCTTTATATAAAATAGAATATTTACGTTTTACTTTACAAACTTTAAAGTATAAAGTTCTTTTTTTAAATTAAAAAATCTGTATACAACATTGTTTATGAATAAAAATTAATTTTCTACAAGGATTAAAAAAATCCAAAAAAAAGATTTGTATATTTAGTTATGAATAACATGCAGAATATGAAATGCTTGTTTGTTTTGTTTGTTTATTGAGCAACATACATCTGACTTGTGTGCTCGACATGAAGCCTGCTTATAAGCCATCGTCAATATACAGGGACGAGGTAGCACACAAGGAATTATTACAACACAAGAGAAGTACAACCAGGAGCTCCACACAAAGCGTGTGTGCAATGGAGCCAGTTGGATTCGAATCCACAACCTCACGATCAGCGGCGTGATTCTTAACCACTCAGCCACGGAGGCCCCAGAATATGAAATTATAAGTTATGGTACAATTTTGTCAGTATAATTTTTTCAGATAAAAATATTTGTAAAATTTCTGCGTATACATTAAACTCTCATTTCAATTAATTAAGCATTGAAAACCCATTTAGAAATCCCAATATATATAGGATAGATTTTATTCTTCTGATCACTGTATCGAAATAATAATCTTTATGATATACTTGTATTGCACGTGCAAAATAATTTAAATCTAATGATGAGTTCTTAAAAATACGGTAGAAGCAATAAAGATTCTCCTGTATACTGTTTATACAATTTTGTAAACAGGCCTCAAAATTGAATTATTCCTTCAAAATATTATTTTAAAATATTATAATTATCATAAAAGATTGAAGGTGCTATAAAACAGAAGATTTAATTAACATGTGCAAACTGAAAACTATATATATGTAAAAAAAAAAAAAAATTCATTTCAAATATTTCAAAACGTTAGTAGCACATAGTGCAGGTTAAGTTCCTACATATTAATCAGCAAAATACATTCGCAGTCTAATGTTGCTTAAACATTTACTATTTTGTGAGATTTATTCCAAGGATATTTTCTATTCCAGAATATTAAGAAACTTATCTGGTTCAAAAACTACAATCGTCCTAAGAATGAAACTTTATCCAAAATATACAAAAGTACAATACTAGGCTTTTTACGTTTCATTTACAACGAGGAATTTCCAAAGAATTTTTCAATTGGAATATTATATGCTTGCGTACATCACAAGCGGTCAAACGTAGGTTCTTTCACCTAATATCGTCTTATCAGGCATTTTAATAATAAAAAAATTCTACCCGTCCTGGGGCTTGAAACTTAAACTTTTTGACAGTGGAAGACCTTTTTACTGATTGAACTATAGGAGTTTCTATTATTTTTTCAAAATATGTTTTTTTATGATTCAGCGGCGATAAATCGATAAAAATTCCCACTAATACCAACGAGATAATTTTTCCATTTCTAAATTATTATAGCTTAAAGAAATAATAATACTCTAATAAAATTCTCTAAATTATCATCATAAACTAAATTTTCAATTTTAATATGTCTAATAAAATTGCAAAATTATTTTGTGTATTTTGAATTATAAATTTTAAGAAAGATAATCTTTAAATAAAGACAAAATTCCAGCAGGAAATTAGGCATAATATAAGGAAATATAGGTAAACGATGTCCTAGAAACTTGATCAAATACATTTAACCGAAAACTAACGTAAATTTACAGGTAGTTTCGTTTTTTTCTGTGTATATACTGAGAATTTTTTACAAAACATTCAACAGTGTAGCAACGAAAAAAAAAATCTTTTTTGTATCTTTTTTAATCTTATTTCGTAACATTAGATGAAATTATGTCATATCTGTCTATTTTACATAAATATCCGCACATTTGCCTTTCTCATATTTTGTAAAACAATATTTTGTTTATTTGAAAAAATTCTAATATGTCATTATTCTTCCCAAGGATATAATTATCTTATACTTGAGCTTAAGATTATATTTTTTACGAATTCTTTAAGAAGGATAATTTAAAAAATCTATTGTAGCGCTAAATATGTCACGAGAATGTAGTCATAAAATAGTTATTTTCACTTCAAATCAAATAATTAATAAATTTTGTGTTGAAAACATATTAAAAAAATTTCTATCTCGAGAAGTAATTCTAAATACAAACATACAAAAATTAAGTAAATAATTTAAATTTTGTGATTATTTTGTTACAGCTATAACAAAAAAAAAAATATTTGAATGGTTATAAATAAAGAAAAATATCCATAATCTACGTTGAAACTTTGGGTGGCTTTATTTTAGATCCTTTTATTTTTAACAAATTTCTTTCCACTTGAGTATTTCATATTTTATAAAACTGTCATCAAGAAGAGAATCAAGTTATCGTTCGTGTCAAGATTTTTATAAGATTTAAATATCTTATATTTCAGCTAAAAATTTTATTTTCTGTTGAATTTTCAAAGAAATACATTTTGAGCAATTTCCACGCATAGTTTTCAAGAAATCTTGAAAATTGTGCTAAAATATTTACATTTAAAAGATTTGTTGACGTATGATTAAAATGCTTAATAAATAAATTTTGTCATAATCTCAGATTTCTTAATATTAACATTCTAAAATAACTTTTACATAAAATAAAATATAGGTATATTTCTTTTTGCTGTTGTTTTTTATTGAAATTGAAAATAAACTTGAAATGGCTGCTAACAAAAGCCTCATGCCTGTAATTTATTTCGTAACATTTGCCGTATTTTCATTCTAAACATGCTAATCCGCAATCTAATAATTTTTCAATAAATATTCTAATTTGAATCAATTATTTTCCATTTGAATATTTAATATATCATAAAATAATCATAAAATAATAATTTTATTTACAGCTAAGAGGAAAATTAAGTTATTATCACACGACACTATAAAAATTTTGCAATAATTCTTTTTATAAAAATAATTTTTTAGCAATAATTTTTTAGAAGAAGATATTACTATAAATTTTCTCTCAAAACTTTATATTATGTTGAATTCTCTTAAAGGACATAGTATCTAACTTCCACTATAATTATTAAAACCAACACGAAAATCCATATAAAATATTGGGAATATTCATTAGCGTATAATCAAAATGAAAAACAAATTTCGTCCTGTAAATATATTTCTAATTCTTTCTTTCCGAAAAATTAATTTTAAATAATTAAAATATATGCATATATGTTTCATTTTCGCTCTGTTATTTTTTACAGTAACAGAAGAAAGATTTAAAATTGCTATGAATAAAAGCCTGATGTTTATAACCATTTATTTAACATTAGATGATCATATTAAATCCTTATATTTTGCATAATTCTTTTTTAGTTCAGAAATCTCCTATTTTATAAAACAGTCATTCCATTTATAGAAAAAAAAAAATAAGATATCGATCAAGTTCTAAACTTATTGTAAAATATGAATCTCTGATACGTCTTTCTGAAATTTCATTATCTGTAGAATTTTCCATTGGGTTATTTTATTTATTCTCCACTATAGTTTTGAAGAGACCTTGAAAATTTAGATATAATATTTAAATTCCGAAGAATTGGTTGGCGTGTGACGAAATTGCTTAACAAAGTTTCTCTTGAAAAGAAATTTCTAAATCTTTACTTGCACAGAATTATCTTTATGTATTAAAATAAAAATAATTTTAAACTTTTTTAATTTGTTTTATCCAAAAGAATAGATTATTGAGCAAAAGTCGCAGGGTCACCTCAGTGGTTTCAATTTCGTTCCAAAATGGTTATTTTTTGCCTGGATTGCCATGAAGAGAATTTTGCTTAACAGATTAGATTTCTATATCTTTACTTCCGAAGAATTAACCTTTAGTATTAAAAATATAAAAATATATACTTTAAACATTTTTTAAATTCTAACAGATATATGTATATATAAATTCAACTGTAACAGACTTTTTTATATATATAGAAAGCGCAGGTGCATCGGGGTTTCCTAGAGTAGAACCGTGGGCAAATATTTTGACCAAGTTTACAACGTTCATTGCCAGATTCTTAACGATATTGAAGTGCACAAGTTTAAAGAGACGATTCAAGTAGAATCTTATATTACGTTCATTTCATTTATTTTTATACATTTTTTTCATTTCATTTCATAACATTTTCAGCTTACATCAACGCTCTCATTTCTAAAATATGACCATGTCAATTTTCCTCATTTCATACTTATTTCGAAAATACTGCTTTTCCTGTCGCTTATGTTTATGCAACTTCTGTATATTGTGCAAGAAATCTTCTCGCAATTTCTAAATAAATGATTACAAATAAGAGATTGCTTAATGAATGACGAGAAACATTTAAGAAACATTTTATGATTAAACACCGAGACATTCATTAATTACTGGACGGTGTCATTTATGGTTATAGCAGTGTAAAAAATTCTCTGTACTGATCTATCCTAATAATTAGAAGGTATGTTAAATGAGGGCTTGTTTGTGTTGTCATGCAACCAAAAGATATATTGGGGTTGCATGCGGTTGATATGTATATATATTTTTTCTAGCTTTTATTAACTTTTTACTCTACCTTATTTCGGATAGCATTATAGTACTAATCATTTCTTTTTTCAAAATATCAAACTTTAAAAACATACAAAATCTATTTTTTATTTTTTAATTATTTATTTTGTTTTTATTTATTTATTTATTTATCGATTATTTAACATTAAAACAGATGGCCTTCTCAAGATATTTTAGTATCACAAGTTTGAGAGTCAGATATTCAGCTTACGAAGAATTCAATCTTTTGATTAGTTAAAAAATAATTTTTGACGATAATAAGACATCGTGTTTTTGTAATATATTCCAGCATAGATGTGTTTGTATAATTCAAGTATTTAAAAAAAATGGATGTTTATTTGCAAAGATGCCTTAGCGATTTTTTGTGTTAAATTCAGTCACATTGAAAGGACTCCTCATCTGCAATGTTCATAAAGCAAAACGTAACATGTAACGTATTTCATAACGTACCCCTGAAATAGCACGTATTTAAAAACGTATTACATAAAATGTATACATAACGCTTTATGAAATACGTATTTCAAACACAAGCACAATTTCTGAAAACCTTCTTTTATGCTTACGACAAGATACAGTGCTCAGCAAAAGTTTAGACACTGGTGTTTTTAACCTTTAAATAAAAAATACGAACTCTTGAGTTTTACAAATGGTTATACTTATTTTTAAATATATTTTAAAGATTTTAGGATGAAAATAATGATTATAATATAAGATAAGATTTAATTTAACTGAAAAAAGTATACTTTTTAGATTTTTTGCCAACTGTTCACAGTAAAATGCATATTTCAAAGATATGATGTCACATGTCTAAAGTATTTAAATATACCACAATGCTAGTGAAGATATCGCGAGCTAAAAATATTCAGTTAGATGAAGTAAATGAAGTAAGGAAGCTAAAATGGAAAGGGAAGACTTTTGCAAAAATTTCAGCTGCATTGAATCGTTCAAATAGGTCGTTCTATGAAGTATAGTCTAAAGGTGACTCCTTCAACACAAAATATAAATTTGGAAGTGCTTTTGTGATCAGAAAATGAGTTGACAAAAGGATCCATAAACTTGCATTTATACAAATGATGATTGCTATTTACATTAAAAGTAAGTCAGGACTTTCTGTGTTGACGGATATGATTCGTAGATGAATTAAAGAAAGAGGAAAATCAATTTAGATGAAAATTATAAAACAACCAGCTGTGAAATCTCACTACAAATTGGCGAGAATGCAATGGACTTGGAAACTTACGTCATATAAATCCAAATGTTACACTATGATATTCAGTAGCGAAAAAATGTGGAATTTGGATGGCCCAAACGGGTGGGCATGCTATTGGCACGACTTGCTTAAAGAGCCTGGGACTTAATGATTTGGTCCTCACTTTGCTTTAATGCTCGAGTATCTCACGAGATATTCAATGGTTGCGAAGCAACTCAAGATTACATACATATGTTGGAGAACAGTTTTAGTCAGTTGGGGAACTTTTAGCCGGTCCAAAGTATGGATTTTAGCAAGATAATGCATCGATTCATGTTGCATGCTAAACAAAAACTTCGTTTAACTCTGAAAATACAACTGATCTCAACTAGCCGGCGTGTAGTCTTGATCTGGATCCCATCGAAAAACTTTGTGACACCATATTACTTATGCAATTTTTTGTTATACTTTTCTGTTAATAAACTTTGAGCTACTGCTTAATGTATTTGGTACAAAATAAGCCCCCAAGTGACGCAGCATTTAGTTTCTTCGATGGAAAGTCACATTCTTGCACTAATTGCAGACAATGTGTATGCCGCTCGATTTTAATTTGTAGTTATTTTTCTGTAAATATTCATATTGTTTATACTTTTGCCACAATGTTAATTTCATTTTTTGTCATTATATTTTATGTAAAAGATAAAATTTAAAATTTATTGTTTGTGAATAAAGGATAAGTAACAAGTAATGTATGACAGAGGAATTACAAAAATTCCTTCCATACTTCTGAATATAGAAGCATAATCGATCATTGTCTAAACTTTTGCTGAGCACTGTAGATATTAGTGCGGGAGAAGCACATCAGCAACCTTAAGGCCACTACACATCTGAACATTTCTTGCGATTATTCGTCGGCTCATTTGTTGTAGCGACATGTTTTTTTTTTTTTTTTTTTTTTTTTTATCTTTACTAGGTTTTGCAGGAAAGAGTCGGTTGTCCGGCAATAGAGGAATCTTTCCGTCAAATTGGGTGTATCTGCTTAGCTCCCACTTCTTTTGTTCAATCCCTTTCTTTCTATTTTGAAGAAACCGCAAATGGATCCTATGCAAAAGGCAAACAGCACCTCTTCCAACAATTCAGTTGACAGGAAAAGTATTTCAATGTAAATGCAGCCTTAGACATAACTGATTCCAGTGAAAATAACTCCACACGTTTTTCCCTCACCTGCAGCCATATTTTGTTAGATTCTGTGTTCGTGGTTTTCTCAAATGATAGCAAATCTGACATTCGGACCTTAGCGAAATAGTTCCCTTTTGATCAGTTCGGAAATGTATTACAATTTATTACGTTTTTCGTATTTTTTTTAACTAAACATTTTTATCCGAAAATTAACGTATCACCAAATATCATTATTTATCCTCCAACTTAAGATTAAATTTCTCCTTTCGCAATATTAATGTTAATAATAAACTTATTTTTCTTTATAAAAATGTGCCTATTTTTTCTTCTCTTTCGCAGTTTACATAACATTTACTTTGACGCTCCCAATTTCATCCAAAGCCAATAATAATAATAAATCAAAAACAAATATTTTTTCTTATCTTTAAATCAATAACTGTGTGTGCCTGCTTTCCTTTCTGATTACGAATATACAAATAAGGTATATATTTTGACCATCTACTAGTATGAAATTGTAATTGAAACATTTATCGTTAATTTTCAGTTTGATGATCTATACAAATGCTTTTTTTCGGTGTCAAAACTGTACTGTGTTTAAAATTAAGAAGGCATTCGGTATCTGTTTTGTTACTTCTGAATGTCATTTGTACAGTCCTAAACTTTCGTACGCTTTCGAAAAAATGTATTCCGCCAATTAACACTTGTTTGGCTAGATTGTATATATTTTGACCAACTACTCCTATGACGTTGTAATTTAAACATTTATAGTTAATTTTCAATTTGATAGTCTACGCTGTAAAAAAAGGTCGATCTACTAAAAAAATTTTAGTGATCCTTGCAATTACTAAAAAATTTTTAGTTACCTTACTCGTTACAAGGAATCTGTAAGAATTATTAGAAAAAAGCTAGCAACGAATAGAGTTAATAGTTTTATATTTTTAATAACTATTACTAAAACTCGCTTGGTGTGGCCGTAATAGCCTAGTGGTCATAGCACCGAACTCGGCTGAATGTACCTGGGTTCGATGTTGGCCGCCACCAAATATGCACCGAATGTATGCAATGTAAGTATTGGTTAAATAAAGGGATTATGAAAATCCTGTCGTAGCAGTTACCATGGGCATTGATCTCTGAACTTTTCTTCCCCTTTAGAAACATGTCAAAATAGAGCAGGTAGTAATGTTTGGTGCTGCCATCTATTGCGGCTTTGCCGAAAATCTTCCGTTTCAGAAGTCTGTCTTTTTACTCACTGGATGCAGCTCGAAGGAGGCTCCTGCCCTTCGGGCGCACGTAATGGTTACTAAAAATAATTCTGGAGCTATTGCTAAAATTTGCTTGGTGGCTCATACTAAAAAGTTTTAAGTTAGTTATACAAAAAATTCTTTTGTTCAGTTTACAAAAGAAATGTTTGTTTCACTTGCAAAAAAAATTGTAATGGTTACTAAAAAATTCTGTGGAATACAAATTTACTAAGAAATTTTTAGTAACCTCTTTATTTTTTTTTTTTACAGTGCATACAAATGTTTTTTTTCGGCGTCAAAACTGTGCTATGTTTATAGTTAAGAAGGCATCTGATGTCTGTGTTGTTACTTATAAATGTCATTGGTATAGTCCCTAAACTTTCGTACGTTTTCCATAAAAAAAAAAAAAAAAAAAAAAAAAAAATGTGTTTAGCCAATTAGCACATTGTAAAAAAAATCTGTGAAGGTACTAAACATTTTCTAGGAAACTGGGATTCCAAGAACTTTTCATGTAACGATAACAGGAAAATTTCATGTAATCGATTCTGAAACTTGAAATTTTGCTGTTACCGTTACAGGAAAAGTTCTTGGAATCCCAGTTTCCTAGAAAAGGTTTAGTACCTTTGCAGATTTTTTTTACAGTGCACTTGATTGGCTAGATTGTAATTCAAAATTGCTATCACGATTATCATGTTCCAGGATTGCAATATTTTAACTCCATGTTCCTGTAATCACACCTCATTATTTAACATTCACTCGATGCCCTCGGTCTTGTAAAATCCCATAATATTCGATTCCCTGCATTTTATACGTCACTTTGTACAATAAATAAAAGGAATTGGTTGTTAGTATTTGCGTACTACTTCCTATATCTTCTTTAAAATTCAAGGATCAACGACGAAATCTACATTTCCCTCATTAGAACACTAAAAGGAGTAATTTTTTACTTATCTGAAACACAAAGCTAAGATAACTTATGATTTCGAGTTTTCAGTATAAACATTTATATCGTAAATTAACAATTCATTTTATTTTCTTTCATTTTCCCGACATACATATATATATATATATATATATATATATATATATATATATATATATATATTAGTCTATCTTTCATACAAGATCATAGTTTCTTTTTCTTAGGTCATATTTCTTCTCTCTAACATTTTTCATTGTATACGGTAAACACATTTTTAAATGTAGCAGCAAAACAACATTTTTATAAAATTATGTTCTGAAGAATTCTGCAAATTTAATCTGGTGATTCCATACAAGCAAGCTACAACAAACTTCTTTTCTGCTCGGTATAAATATTAATCACACGCCTAACATGTCAATGGGAAATATTTTTCACACTGATAATGATTTATTCATTTTCGCACTTTAAACGAATCCCTGATGCCTTCTAGAAATCAATAACCACATTGACGTATTGATAAACTGTCTTTTACAGAATATGTTGTTTATATTTGAAGCAAGAAATTTTTTTAAATTGCCTATAAAAATGGATATTTCCAATTATAAAGATGCGAGTATTGTTAACTATTTTATAGAACGAGGAAATTATTTTATCAGATGTATCAGAAATATCGAACTAGCATAGTCAAATTTTCTTGGTCGAAATTTTATGTTATAAAGAGATTTTTTGAATGCAAAAATTAACATATTATAATAATTATAGCACGAAAAACATAAGCAACATGCTTTGAATCCAGAATATATTTTGATTTGAAACGAGGACTGCAAAAAAGTTTATGCTTTTATATAATGCTCTGAAAATAATTGTTTGCTGAAAATAATTGTATTGTTTGCTGTAATGAGATTAATTGTGCAAAATTCTGAGCGATTTGTTGAATATGTGAAATCAAAGGTCAACCATTACAAATGTGTTTACCACTGGGGCCTGAGAACGATAAACTACTTAATCGAAAATATGTGAAAGTTGCATTGCAATTCACAAGCTGGCAAGAGGAAATTGCAGAATTTTTTTACTGGTTACATTTGATTTAAAACACACAATAATAGCTATTTTTAACAGACTATCAACAGAGAATATCGAAAATTTCTTTGCATCTTTTAATACTACGTATGTCCACTTATAGCCTTTAAGTAAAATTATTTTTTATTAATTGGAAACGTCCCTGTCAGCCCATGGTCCGTTTAAAGTAAAAATTAGGATCTAAAAATCATTTATCTTATTCTCTTTTTTCATAACTTAATTGTATATTTCATTTAAGGGTTTAACTTTTCTAACGATATTCCAGTCATTACGAATTTTTAATGTGATATTAAACTGTAAAAGAAATTTTTGTTTAAAAAATAACCATCCAATCAAAAGTAGTTTTTACAGGGTCACTTAATAATAGTTTTCTTTTAATATACCATTACCACACACGCCACGATACATGTCAAGACAGGCGGTAATTTTCTTTTACTGTACCACTATCATACACGACACCACATTCGTCATGATAAGCGGTATTGTCGAAAGCATAAGACATTAGATCGGATTAACTCAATTTTAATAAAACTCGGTTAGTTATCTGGGATAGTTTTCATTCTAATTGTTCATTTTCAGTGCAGTTTGGGATTGTGTTTTGATTCTTGCAAGTCGATTTGGTACCAGATTTTTTCAAAAATAAATCCACACTATTTTGAAGACGAATAAACTACATACTTGAATGTCCAGAAACATATGTATTCATATTTTTCTTTCGTATCCATACAATAAAACGTGCATATTACAGCTATACAAACAGACTAGTTTTTATTAATTACATTATTGATTTTCTTCCCTTATATTAACGATTACGAGTTAAAATTCTATTCGGTTTTATGGTTGAATTAAACTAAAAATTTCATGTCCGTATCAAATGTTGTATAAACCGAAAAGTGAACTACAGAAATATAGATTACTACACAGTGTCTGTATATCGTTCAGCTTGTTTTATTGTTTTTAAATTTTTCAATCATTTTACAAAACCCCTATTCGTCCTTGACCTCTGTCTGTCCATCTGTCACAGAGTTCATACAAAAAAATTGTATAAGTCAGGGACTTGTGTTACACTGCAAATCCTAAAATTTTGAAAAAATCTAATATTTTTATTCATTAATCCTTTTAATGGCATCCGTTCATTTTTGCGACTTTAATTTCTAAACTGGACTTTAATTTTAACGTTTTTCGTGTAGGCATCATGTTTTGGATGTAAAAGCATCTCGCTGGTAAACAAAACTTTCTTAGTTCGATCCCTGATGCTGGAAGTTGAAATTTTCATATTAAGATCGATTTGTTATAAGAGAAATTTCGTATTCTTGAAAATTTTAAGAGTTTATATTACTAGATTTACTTCATCTGACATTCATAATGTTTTTTGAAATTCAGTTTTCCTTCTGATTACAAAGCTTTTGCGATTTATTAATAATTCAGCATTTTAAGTTTAATTTTTAAACATTTTTTTAGCTTTTAGAAATTTAACAAATTCTTTATATCTCTGCTATTTTTTTAAATTTCGGATTTTCAAAAAAAATAATAATAATTTGGGATTTTATAATATTTTCATAAAATAATTTCAAATGAACATTTTTAATTTGATTAAAATAAATAACTTTCTTTTATAATTATTTTTCAATTAAATTTATTGGGTCTACAATCTACGTAAGAATTCAATAATTATAAATGAAGAATTTGGATTTATTCATTAAACTATAAGTTGTTTTCAAATAAATAATAAACAAAATACCCTGAGCAATCTGTGATCACACTTACCCACTTGTTAGGTAGCTTTCATTACGAAAAGTAAAAAGCTACCAATTTTTTTCTTGTTCTTCTGCCACTTTAACTTTCACGCATTTGACTATATGGTGTTAAATTACACAGTACTGTTGTTTATTTTTTTAAAAAGTTTCTTCTTATCGTATACAGAATTTGTCTACTCGTTGACATTTTTTTTTTTCATTGGATAGCTGAGGTGCATGCCGACAGCGAACCTTTTTTAGTTTTTCGATTTTGGTTGCAGATATTTTTTTAAAGCACTTTCAGTTTCGAAAACGGTTTTAAAAGTGAAGCTAACTTTGTAAAAAATATCTGCAACCAAAATTGAAGAAGTAAAAAAGGTGCGTTGTCGGCATGCACCGCAGTTATCCAATGCAAAAAAAAAAAAAAAAAAAAAAAAAAAAAAAAATTAAAAAATGTCAAACTCCGAAAGAGTTATTAGAAAAATGCTTCCCCATAGGAATAGCATTAGTTTGCGAGCGTTTCCTCGAGCGAGGACAGGGGGCTTAAAAAAAATAGTCGAAAACACACTATTACGTTTATGAAAGTGATGGACGGCCGGACGGACCCTTTATTCGGGACTTAAAATATCTTTTAAAAGAATTATTAAAATAAAAAATAATTAAAAATAAATTTAAAATTTATTAGTTTCATATATGTGCGTTACCTATAAGCAGATAATTTCTGAAGAGAACGTATAGTTTTCTAGAACTGGGCCTAATAGTAACGCTATCTATTGTTATAGTAACTTCCATTAAACGTATTTACTATGTGAAGAAAGTCTTTGCAGCTTAAATCACGACGATAATTAGTATATGTGTACTAGCAAAGAGAAAGTACAATGTCTACATATTTATTTTATCCGATAATTCTTAATTAAATGTTAACATATGTATATATACGAATTGAATATTTCCAGCTGATAAAAAAAATAATAGTTTATGTATATATATTTCTCAAAGCAGTTGAAGACATTAAATTATCATTTAATAACTTTAGATTAAAATACGGCATTAACATATTTTTAAAGTGAGCTGGTGCTAGTTTACTTAAATAGGGATTTTGCTTATGATAAAAATAATAAAATATTATGTAAAGTACATTAATTTATCGTATTTTAATTTATGGTAATTTAATTTAATGGTCTAAATATAATACAGAGATACGTTTTGATACCGTAGAAAAAAACATTAAAATTCAGATGCTTCAGAAGATGAATTTTCGTGTTGAACGATAACCGCATAATTCAGTAATGCTACATATCTTATATCTTTGTAAAACAATGTTACTATTTATTAACAGGAAAATGTCCTCAAATTCAATATTTTTTCTAAAATTATTCAAAAACGATACAATACTTTTTAGTATATATACAGGGTGTTTCTAAATTCATGGTACAAACTTTAAGGGGTGATAGTACACATCAAGACAAACAATATTAAATAGGAAACTAAGGGTCCCAAACGTTTTCCGAAGGAAATAGGCCCCATTAAAGTTTTGGGTCCAAAAATTCAAATGTTTATAAAAAACAGAAAAATTGGTCGATTCGTTTGCGGTTTTCACTAAAACTATTCTTTATGTCAGTATTGCCTTAAGAATAAATTGTAAAGATAAATTTCAAAAAGTGCCGATAGAGGGCGCTTTAGACTTTGGAGTAACGAGCAACTATTTTTTACCGTTATATTTTGCATCTCATTAATTTTTTTAGAAGCTTAGACTTAAATTTAAATTTTGAGCTTAAAATCTAAATCGTTGGGAGTGGTTAAGTAACGCAAACCGAACTGTGGGGGGAGGTTCAAATTTCAAATGATTATAAAAAACGGAAAAATTGGCCAATTGATTTGCGATTTTCGCTAAAATTATTCTTTATGTCAGTATTATCATGAAAATAAATTATAAAGATCAAATTCAAAAAAAGGCGATAGAGGGCGCTTTAGACTTTGGAATAATGTACAACTATTTTTACCGTTATTTTTTGCATCTCATAAAACATTTTTAGAAGCTTAGACATAAACTTAAATTTTGAGATGAAAATCTGAATCGTTGGGATTGGTTAAGTAGCGCAAACTGAACTGTGTTCAATGGGGGTGGGCAGGTTAAAATTTCAAATGATTATAAAAAACGGAAAAAGTGGTCGATTCTTTTGCCGTTTTCGCTAAAACTATTCTTTATGTCAATATTTCCTTGAAAATAAATTTTAAATATTAATTTAAAAAAATACCGTTAGAGGGCGCCTTAAAATTTAGAGTAACTAACAACTATTTTTAACCGTTATTTTTTGTATCTAATTAAATACTTGCAAATGCTTAGATTTAAATTTTGAGCTCAAATTCTAAATCGATGGAAGGGGTTAAGAAGCGCAAACTGAAATGTGTTCAGGAGTTGAAATGTTACCCTCCCCACCCCTTGAACACATTTCAATTTTCCGCTACTTAATTACTCACAACGATGCAGATTTTGAGCTCAAAATTTAAGTTTGAACATTTACAAGCATTTAATTAGATACAAAAAATAACGGTTCAAAATAGTTGTTGGTTACTCTAATGTTTAAGGCGCCCTCTAACGGTATTTTTTGAAATTAATATTTAAAATTTATTTTCAAGGAAATATTGACATAAAGAATAGTTTTAGCGAAAACGACAAACGAATCGAACAATTTTTCCGTTTTTTATAATCATTTGGAATTTGAACCTCCACACCCCCATTGAACACAGTTCAGTTTGCACTACTTAACCACTCCCAACGATTCAGATTTTCATCCCAAAATTTAAGTTTATGTCTAAGCTTCTAAAAAAATTTCATGAGATGCAAAAAATAACGGTTAAAAATAGTTGTACGTTATTCGCGCCCTCTAAAAGTCTAAAGCGCCCTCTATCGGAATTTTTTGAATTGTTCTTCATATTTTATTTTAAAGATAATACTAACATAAAGAATAATTTTAGTAAAAATTGCAAATCAATTGACCAATTTTTCCGTTTTTTATAATCATTTGGAATTTGAACCTCCTTCCACAGTTCAGTTTGCGCTGCTTAACTACTCCCAACGATTTAGATTTTGAGCTCAAAATTTTAGTTTATGTCTAAGCTTCTAAAAAAATTTAATGAGATGCAAAAAATAACGGTAAAATATAGTTGTTCGTTACTCCAAAGTTTAAAGCGCCCTCTATCGGAACTTTTTGAAATTCATCTTTTCAATTTATTTTCAAGACAATGCTGACATAAAGAATAGTTTTAGTGAATACTGCAAATGAATCGACCAATTTTTCTGTTTTTTATAATCATTTGAATTTTTCGACCCTAAACTTTAATGGCGCCTATCTCCTTCGGAAGACGTTTGGGACGTTTGGATAGTTACGATTTAAGAATTAAATAAATTACTGTAAATTTAGCGTTCATGTATAATTTTCTGTGTCGAATATTCCAATCAATATCTCAATATGAAAAAGTAATGATACAAAAACAAATTAAATAAAAATGTCAATATTTTGTAGAAAAATTCAAATACTTTATAAGCTAAAAATTACAATGAGAAATTTCATACAAATATTGACTATTTGGCTATACATCGTTAGATACCGGATCTGTCCACTGTTATTATAGATTCTCCAATCCCAAGTAAACATGTATACATATACCAGTTGACACAATCACCCCTGGTTAGAAAACTTGTAAGTCCATGTTTGTTTTTATTTCCCCCCTTTTTTTCAATTTCCCGATGACCTCAACATAATTAACTCTATCAGACTAAAAATTGCTTACGCGTTACATTTTGCAAGAAATTTGCAAGGAAATTTTGCAGAGAAATAACCGTTTCTGAATTTTCTACATTATTTAATTACTGACATAACAATCAGATTATTTAGACATGTCATACATTTAAATTATAGCATCATGATAGCATCCTGTTTATTATAGAGTTAGTATCCTGTGAATAAGAGAATTTTGTTTGCTGTCGTACAGTTTTTCCTATCTAACATTCTGTGTAAATCAGAGATCCAATATTTCCTGTATTTTTCACATAGTGAGGTGAAATCTGTAAAATAGAAATCCCGGGTAATTTTCAAAAATGAGGTATAGTGGTTATGTAATTCAATCTCCTCAGGTACTGATATCGACTTCAGGTGATACTAAAAAACACCCTTTAAACTAATTTAAATACTTCTAGAATTGTTAAAATTACATCTAGAACTTTTAAATAAATGTGTTCATTTCGGAATCATCAATAGTCAGACTGATGTATCTTTGGAGATGATTTATTGTAATTTTAAATTGGTTTTTGTAGTCCCACTTAATGTTTTTACAGGGACTAAGGAGTACAAATAATGAGGTTATAGGAAGTAACTTAAAATATTATATATCACCAGAATGCATTTATTTTTTTATCAAATTTGTTTCCTTGCTATTTTTATCCTTACATAACGCATTCTTTTGTTCTGGTTTCCGATTTCCAGATTGCTAAAACAGCCAGTGGTTACAAATTTCTTCAGCTTGGTAAGTTAAATATTTATGTAGTTTAGAATGAGGTATTTACGCAATTCATCTAAATAAACTTGTATTTCCAAGAATTAATATTTTACTGTGATATTTATCCTCAAAAATGTATTACACAGCCATAGGCTAATCAAAAAATAAGACGCCCTACAAACAATATTTCCAGCCTAATTAGTGAATAATTGGTATTTTTCTAATCAATCTGCATTTTTTCATGGTAATTGCTACTTTCTTACATAGTCTCATGCTAATTAGAAAATGAACAGCACTTTCTAATTAGCCTGATTTTTTCCCTTTCTTTTTTAAAGGAGCTTATATAGATTTCAATTTGGGATGTCGCAATACTTAACAGTAAAAATTAAAAAATTATTTTTAAAAAAATCTTGTACAGTAGCCAATTTTACTAAAATTTCATTTTTGGAAAAAAAAAAAACTTTTAAAATATCTTTACTATTTTTATAATGATAAATATTTTTGCTTTGTTTTTTTCCACATTCTGTGGAATATACTAAGATTTGCATATGGATTTTTAGATGAATGGGATTTTACATTAACACTAGAACGCCCGGATGGAGTCGATTCGACTCCAATCATGTAACTAAATTTCAATTCGAACCAGAAAAATTTTCTTGAAATAATTTAAATCTAATCCACGCAAATTTACGTTAAATAAATCAATTAAATAATTTTGAATAAAAATTCTGGTGAGAAATATTATTTTCAAACTTGAGTAGAATTTCCGGGCGTTCTAGTGTTAAATATGATTTTTTTTTATCTCCCATGTGTCAAAAAAGCATTAAAATTCAGCAAACTCTCAATTTGAATATTAAAAAAATAATAACTGTGGTATTTTACACTTTCAGTTTTCAGGTAAAACTGTAGATGGCGCCTCTAGATTGATTCCAATGAATAATTAAAGGAACAAAAATGTTTTAGTTCCAGATTATGTTTCTCTGCTGTTAATGTTTTATATTGCGTGTGTAGTACACTTAAGCCACGCCCCCAAGAAATTTATCGAACATATTAAATTCCGAAAATGTTATCAAAATGAGTCGGAAACTTTTCAAGATTTTGCTGCTAGATTAAAAAAGCGTACACCTTTTGTTGTTTTACTGGTGATACATTGAATGAAAATTTATTGGAACAATTTTTGCGCGGATTGAAAAACGAAAATATTCAAAATAAATTCATTACTCAAATAGATGAGTTAACTTTTAAGAAGGCATTTGAAAAAGCTTAAATCGTTATACAATGTGCATATTGAAATATCTAAAATTAAAAATAATAAAATAATATAAATACAATATGAATAATACAATATAAACAATATAAATAAAATTTCTAATTCAAGAAACGAACGGCCAAAGACATGTTTAAACAATTTTCAGAAACAGTATATCAACAATCATGTAAATAATACAAATCCTGAGGCGAATAAAAATAAAATGAAATGTTATAGATGTGGAAACACTTCTCATCTAGCCAATGCATGTAGATTTATTAATGTCACTAGTAAAATTTGCAAAAAAAGACCATAATAGAAAAGTATGTCGCAGTAAAACTTTCAAAAAACATGTAAATTTTTTACATACAGTAAATGTATTAACTGTAAAAAATACAGGTGCAAATTCTATTAAATTGTCCGTTTTAATTGAAAATAAGGCAAGGGTTGATATGGAATTGAACACCAGCTCGGGAATTTCTGCTGTTCCTTTAAAAAGATTTCGAAGAATTTTTCCTGATTATAAAATTTTCCCCCCAGATGTTCAGTTAAAAACTGCAACTGGTGAAATTTTTAAACCTGTAGGTTTTGTGGAAGTAAATGTTACTTATGAAAATAAAACAGAAAAGGTAAAATTGTATTTAATAAAAGAAGATAGTTTTCCATTATTATTTGGAAGAGATTGGGCATCTGCATTCGATGTATTTCCACATAATTTAAGATCGGTCTATGTTAATGAGACTGTAAATTATTCTGATAAATTACAAGAATTGTTAAATGATTTTTCAGATTTATTTTCTAATAAAGTTAGGGAAATTAAAGGGTTGAAGGCAGAACTTAATCTTGAAAAGAATGCTAAACCCATATTTTGTAAAGCTAGGACTGTCACTTATGCACTACGTACTGCAGTCAATGAGGAATTACAAAGCTGGTATAATTAAACCAGTTACAAATACCAAGTGGAAAACCCCTATAGTTCCAGTGGTAAAGTCTAATGGAAAAATACATTTATGCGGAGACTTTAAAGTTACAGTAAATAAATTTCTGAAAGTGTAAAAAAATCCTTGCCGATAATAGAAGATATGTTAGCTACTTTAAGTGGTGGTGTTCATTTTACAAAAATTGATTTGAATTACCAGTAGATGAGGAATCCCAAGAATTATTAACCATTAATACGGCTTAAAGGATAATTTCAGTTCCTTATATAACCAATGGGTCTTAGTAGTTCTCCTGCTATATGACAAAGAAAAATCGAGTAAATTTTAAGTGGAATTGAGGGAATTGCAATTTTTATAGATGACATTGAAATGACTTGGGAAACAGATGAAATTCATTTACAAAGGTTAAAGCAAGTGTTAGAAAGATTGAGAAATTATAATATTCGGATAAATAAAGAAAAATCATTCTTCATGGCTGATGAAATTACTTATTGTGGGTATAAAGTGGATAAACATGGTATTCATAAAACACCATATCAAAATGAAGCAATTATAAATGCCCCCAAGTTTGTATATGTATCCCAGGTAAAAACATTTCTTGATCTTGTAACTTATTATGCTAAATTTGTGCCAAATTTATCAACAATTACACATCCTTTGAATAATTTGCTTAAAAAGAATGTGAAGTTTAATTGGTCTTATATATGTGAACAAGCCTTTAAAAGTATAAAAAGAGAAATTACTTCTGACAGAATTCTTACTCAATTCAATCCGAAATTACCTTTAATCTTAGCTACTGTTGCTCCTCTGTATGGTATCTCTGCAGTTCTTTCGCATGTGATGCCAGATAATACTGAAAAGCCTATTGGATTTGTATCCAGAACTTTGTTTAATGCTGAAAAACGGTAAAGTCAAGTGGATAAGTTGGCATTAGCAATTATATTTGGTGTAAAGAATTTTTTTCAATATTTGTACGGCAACAGATTCACAGTGTTTACTTATAGTAAACCATTAGTTTCAATTTTCCACCTTCTAAAATTATTCCTGTTTTACAGCAGCTAGAATGCAAAGATATGCCATATATTTACAAACATCTCAGTATGACATCTGTTGCAAGAAAACTACTGAACACGGAAATGTCGATGCACATTCACGTCTACCATTACATAGTGAAGATTTATCCCACGAATATAATACAAATGAGTCACTTGATGAATCTGAAATCATACAAATAAATCAGCTTTCTGTTTTACCTTTAAATGCTAAATCTATTGCTTCAGCTACAAAAACTGATCCTTTTTAGCGTCAAATTTTTCATCATTTAATTTCTGGTTCTTAAATTCCACAAAATTTACTTATTGCGGTAAAAAAGAAGAATTTACACTTCAGCATGGCTGTAGGGTATTTATCCCAGAAATTCATCGACAACGAATATTAAAGGAATTACATTTTGGTCATTTTGGTATAGTGAAAATGAAATCTTTAGAACGCAGTTGTGTATGGTGGCCAGGGATAGACCATGATATTGAAGACATTGCAAGAAAATGCTCTATTTGTGTAAATTTTAAAAATAATCCTCCCAAAGTTGATTCACATCATTGGGAATGGCCTACAGCTCCATGGCTGAGAATTCACATTGATTATTTTGGTCCTATTAATGGAAAAATGCTTTTTTTAGAGGTTGATGCTTATAGTAAATGGCCAAAAATATTTATAGTTCCCAGTAAAACTTCGGAAAATACAATTATTTGTTTTTTTCTCTTTTTGCACGATATGGTTTTCCTATTTTTTTAGTATCAGATAATGCTAAGCAGTTTACATCTGAAGAATTTGAGATATTTTTGAAAAATCATGGTGTAGAGCATAAGTTTAGTGCACCGTACCATCCATCTACAAAACTGACGAGCTTAAAGATGTGTGCAAACGGTCAAACCTGGATTAAAAACTTTAGCTTCTGAACCAGGTACTTTACAAATGAAATTGAATAACTTTCTTTTACAGTACAGGAAGATACCACATGTTACAACGAGGGAAAGTCCTCCATCTTTATTTCTAAAACGTCATATAAGAACAAACATAGATTTGATAGTGCCGAATGTTACAAATTTTGTTTATGAAAAACAAAAAGCAAGAAAGTCTAAAGTAAAAGAATTTGAAATCAACCAGAAAGTAGCTGTAAGAAATTATACTCCAGAAGCCAAATGAAAAATTGGTCGAATATCATAGCTAGAGAAGAAAAATTACATTATAGAGTTCAATTTGGTTCGAATTTTTGGAAAAGGCATGTGGATCAAATAAGTAATGTAGGGGAAGTATTGATACACATCATTGGGAATGGCCTACAGTTCCATCGCAGAGAATTCATATTGATTACTTTGGTCCTGTCAACGGAAAAATGCGTTTGTTTGTGGTTGATGCTTATAGTAAATGGCCAGACGTATTTATAGTTCCTAGTACAACTTCGGAAAATACAATTATTTGTCTTTCTGCTGTTTGAGCACGATACGGTTTTCCTATTTCTTTAGTATCAGATAATGCTAAGCAGTTTACGTCTGAAGAATTTCAGATATTCTGTAGGGGAGGATATTTCTTTAACTAATGATCCAAATTCGGAAAAAAGTGATACAAAAAGTTTCCGAAGGGAAAATGCAAATGTGAAGCAAAGTGATTTTCCACCCTTACAGTCTAGTTTCACAAATCCACAACCAGTTGACTCTCATGTTCCAATTATTTCAGGTCCTACGCCATCTGACTTTCATGATCTTGATTTTTCGAGTTCTAAATCAGCTAACTCTTATACCATTCTCCCAAAAACATCAGTTCCTACTAGTTCTATAATTGATGCTTCTGAACGTGTTAAAGATAATTCTTCTTCTTCTCCGCAGGTACTAAGACGATCCAGTAGACATAGAAGTGCTCTTGAACGACTTCAATATGAAGTGGGGGAGAGCTGAGGTATTTTACACTTTTAGTTTTCAGGCAAAACTGTAGCTGGCCCCTCTGGACTGATTCCATGGAACAATTAAAGGAACAAAAATGTTTGAGTTCCAGATTATGTTTCTGTGTTATTAATGTTTTGTATTGTTAATAAATTTGTCCACTTCAAGTTATTTTGAGTATGTATTATTATTTAATATATTATACCCATACATAAAAGAACTATAAACATAAATGTTAATTCCATGCACAGAAATATTAAATACACCATGCAGAATATGCAGGGGTCGCAGAGTCCCTAAAATTTTCTCTTTCCTTCCACAATTTTAAAACGACAATATTTCTCGTAAAATTTCATTGTAGGTGTTAAAGGAATCTTAGATGAAGATTTTAGGTAGTTTCGTATGAAATACTACCTATTGCATTCGCACTAGTTTATATATTTATATATCTATCTATCTATCTATATATCTCACTTTTTTATGGACACGATAACTTCTATAATTCTTCATCAATCTCCACCAAACTTTTACATAAAATCAAAGGGGATAAAATCTCGGCTAAGTTCGTTATGGGCAAAATCGGACCAAGGGGGTCGAAATAGGGGGCGTTTTTGTGAAAACAGAAAAAAGCCCATAACCTCTTAATGAAAATAGATATCGAATCAATTTAAAGTTTATAATACTTTTAAATAATGGGCCAAAAATTTATGCATGACAGATTTTTGATAAAGATAAAATTGGGCTCAAGGGGCAAAAAAAATAGAGTTTTTGGGAAAAAAAAATTATAACTTTGTCAATTCTCAAAATATCAAATCCATCTAATTTTTTTTATAAATATTCTCAAAATTATCTGAAACTTTTGTATTTGCAAGTTTTAGATAGGACTAACTCTTACCGGTAAAAAAATTAAAAACGAAAATAAAAAGGGCTTTTGAAAAAGAAAAAAATCCATAACTTTGTCAATTCTTAAACTATCAAATCCAATTAAATTTATTTTACATCTTTTCAATAATATCTACAACTTTTATATTGACAAGTTTTTCATAGGATCAATTCTTATAGCAAAAATAAATTAAAAGAAAACTGGAGTTGGAGAAAAAACCTCTAGTTCAAACTGCTTACACTCTGAATCATTTTATAAATTCATTTTTTATTTTAAACACATCCAAATGGCAGATTTTCTTATTTAGGAACTATATAATGTGAAACATTGGCCAGATTATTGATAAAGACAGAATACATTTTAAAAAACTCTGCCAAAAAGGGTATTTTGAACAGAATTTCCCGAAGTGACAGTGATAGGAAATTCTAAGAAGTATTCAGATAACAAATTACGTTTTTCCTGACTCATTTTTAAATCCATTTTTACTCTCAAATGCATCCAGTTTACAAGTCCTCTTATTTAGGAACTTCCCGAAGTGACTGTGATAGAAAATTTGAGGAAGTATTCAAATAACAAACTGCGTTTTTAATGACTCATTTTTAAATTCAGTTTTCTCTCAAACATATCCAATTGACAGGTTCTCTTATATAGGAGCTGTGTAATATCCCGCATTGTTCAGTTTTTTGATAAAGGCTGAATATATTTTTAAAAATGCTGTCAAAGAGGGCACTCGCGCAAAAATTCCCGAAGCTATCATGATTAAGAATTGAAGTGGTATTCAAAATTAGTTATTTATAACTCATTTTTAAAATCAATTTTGCTCTCAAACACATTCAATTGACAGTCTTTTGTTATTTAGGAATTATATAATGTACCGCATTAGTGGATTTTTTTAAATAAAGTTAGAATTATTTTAAAATATGTTGTCAAAATGGGCGTTTGATCCGAATTTAGCTTAAGATGATTCTGATAAAACCAGTCCTTACAGAAAAAAGAAATTAAAAATTTTTCAAAAGAGGACAAATAAAGTTGTTAAACTGGGTTTATCTGTAATCAAATTTATTTTTTGTTGTTGAAATGAGCACTCTTCGAAATTTACCTCCGCCTATAAGCCAAGCCGATAGGGATTTTTCATTTAAAATACTGGTAGAAAGGTGCGAAAATTTTATCAAACTTCTATGCAAATTAGCAAAATGGCCTTAATAATTTAATATAATAACAAGCAAGTTATAAAAATATAAATAGGGATTAATCAGTTTAAAGTTTTCTTTTGTTTGGGCAATTGCGTTAGATTGCAATTCCCATTCAAAAGACTTACAAATAAAACAGTACAAAACAGTATAAAAGACTTGTTAACAAAACTTACACTATCTCGCGATTTTTTTGTCATATAGTTAAAAGTGAGCTGTCAAAATATTTAGAATTAAAGAAGGTTTCAGTTAATAATAATAATTATAATAAAGAAAAGGAAAGTCGATATTTTGATTAATTTGAAGGCACCGTCTCCGCTCCAATTACTGATAAACAATTTCCATGTTCATTATAATTAGCCTGTGCAGTTTTAAGCTAATCATAAAATGATTAAAAAACAAATTTTAGAACATGAGTTATTTAATTTGGAATTGTCGTTGTTGACGTGCGCCCAAAGTGCAAGTAGCTTTGCTGGAGCTTCCATTTGACTGCACCCAGCCGGTTGAAATTCAGACTTCTGCAGAAGTCCGCAGTAAAGGTGTTCTGAAAATCCGCCAATAGATTGCAACACCAAGCATCGGCACCTCCCTAATTTCGGCATGTCTCTGAACAGGAAGGAAACATTTCTATAGAGATCAATACCCATGGTAACGGCTAAAAGCGACCACAGGAATTTTAGAACCACTTTATCTAACGATCGCGTACACTGCATGCACCGTTGGGTCTTTGGTGATGTTCCGGGACTTTTCAGACTGGAATTCAGTGTTTTGACCAATAATAATAATAATAATAATAATAACTATTACGGCCTTTTAGTTCGGAATTGTATACATTATACAGAAGCGAGCAATGTAATTAAATATGATTTAACTACAGAACAATATACCGATTAAAACGTAGAAAAATTTCGGCAAATTATTTTACTTTAATTTTCGTACATAATTAATGATTTAATTATTTGGAGATTTTAAAATTCTACAAACAATTAATTAAACTTGCAAAAAACCTTAAATCTAAGTAATTTTGATACATAATTTTAACTAATATATTTAAGAGTTTGATTTAAATAACTTATAATAACAAAAATATAAAACTATATTGGAATACAATTCCATTGCATTGCGCCAACCTCTATCTGAATACTAATAAAACTATATTGTTTTTAAATTTCATTTTAAAATAATGTTAATAAACTTAATTTTTTTTCAACTTTTACATTCCCATTTATCATACTTGGACGTTTATTTCAGAAATATTTATGTATTCGCTTATGAAAAGATGTACTAATCACATATTATCACATTATTCTGATTAAAAAACTGTAAATAAACGTATAATGAAAGTTTCCTAAAAAGAACTGGATTGGATTATTTAAATATCAGTATTTTATTTCGAAATATTAAATCTATATTTTTTATTCCATTTCTCCTTTTAAGAATAAAAAAAAACATTTGTAGGGAGCTTTATTTTTAATATTTTAATAAAAAATCGTTTGTTTAATCCCATAAGGTATTTGGATATTGTGGACAATGCACTTCTTTTGGGTTTACCTACCTCCGCTGGATTAAAAAGTATTCTGTTGTGTTACCACTCCTACTAACCAATGAAGTGGTTGGAAACTTTTTAGCTCCGTCGCCTGATTCCGTTAATTGGATGTTCCATGCTTACATTCTATGCTTACGTCAAGCTTAGCTCGAAGAAGAGTGTATTATACCGCGAATAAAACTCCTGAACGCGGGGTAAAAAACAGAATTCGCTGCTCTCTTAACTGCTAAACAAAACCACGCCAAAGTCAACCTGTCTTAGAATGATCTTTGAGTCGTAATGTTTTCCAAGATGCGTAGTTTCAAGAAAATATATTCTTTATTTTCCTTTTAAATTTAATGTAGCACGGAGTTGGAATGAAGCTGTTTGCCGAATTCCATGTATTGTTGACAGAAGTGTTTGATTAAAGAACATTTCATTATTCTATTCTCGTGACTTCATACTATTAGTGTTTTAATGAGAGTTGCTCGAGTATTTTAGGAATATGGAATAGTTTATGGAAATGATCAAAGAATAAAAGTCGATGACTTGATATCTTGCACTTTATTGGAGAAATCCCCCAATATTTTGATTCCTCTGCCTTAAACTCAAGCCACGACTTATATGAAAGTTGACTTATTTGATAACTGAGACAAGTGATTCTACGTTATCCAACTGTGTCATGTAATGATCCGTTCTTATCGTCGTTTCACCAGGTATTTTTTCTACGACAATTACAGTCGACTGTGTTTCACATTTCATATATATATACCTGGAATATGTTTAATAAAGTCAATTAATATTAAAAACTACAATGTTATACGGTTACCAAAAAAATTGTTCATTCTTGAAGACTTTTATAGAAAATTTACTGCACATTCAAAAAACCTTGTTATGGCAAACTTTATAATTGCGGAAAGTCTATCACATCTATCAGCCCTTTAAGCGTCCTAACCGCGTATTTCCGTCACTTAACTTTTGGAAACAAAGGATGATTTAACACAAAATCAGTATTAAAGCTAATTATTTTAAATGAATAAGATAAATAAATATGTAAGGTTATCAAGTAAAAATTCTCATAAAAATATTTGTCAAAGCTGCATTTTTATGACTCATTAAAAACTATCAGGAAAGTCTGCAGGACTTTGATTAAATGGTTAAGAAAACGTCTGATGACAAAATTTGACTGTTTTTACCGGTGACCACTTTTTTTCACATATAAACTCTTGTTATATATCGGGTTTCCTCGACAACGGTAAAAAATTATTGTTTTTAATAATAGGTAGTTTAAATATACATATTTTGACCTGTCAAACCAAATTCGATTTGTTCGCACGACTTTTCACTATAGATTTACATAAGAAATTTTCAATTCCACCATGACAGGGCTTTCAATGTCCTCCGCTCACGGGCTAGTAAGCAGTTTATACTGATAGACTGTAAATGTTTCGGTGTTTAGCCGAAAAAATAAAAATAAATGAAAGATACACAGAAGAACACATTAACATGGATTAAAAAATCAAACGTTAAACGGATTTGTAATATACTTCCTTTATTGCACTAAAAATGCTACACTGTTTTATAACTCATTCTCGACTTCGTAGGATTAACACGGGTCTATTGAAATCATAATGTGTAAATGTTTTCAGAATGTTTTAAGATAAAATAAGTATTTATTAAAACAAAATGCACTAAGATTTTTTTTTATTATATACATTTAAAAATATTTCATTGGGAATTTTTATCATCACAAAAGTTCTTGCAACAATGTGGAAAAGTTTATGCAAATAAATAAATAAAGTTTATATTATTAATTATAGAAAAATAAGCAAATTGAAAATCTACTAATTTCTATTTCTTTTTCTATGAAAAAGTCTTATTTTAACGAAAAAGTAGTAACATTTAAAATAAATTAACTGTTTTCAGTTATCTTGATAAGTAATATTACAAGTTAAAAAATGTTAACTATTTCTATAAAAACTAAAAGAAAGGATAAACTCTTTTTATTTATTTAATTATTTTACACTTTGAATTGAAACAATTTACATTAAACTTAATTTGGAAAGTGAAAGTTTCCAGGTAAAAAAATAAGTAACCTTCCGAAAAAAAGAAAGTGTTTTTAATCGAAAACTTATTTGCGATAAGCATATTGCATTTAATTATATTTAAGATGGAATATAATTCATTTAACTGAGTAGAAAAACAACTCTTTTCATTAAAGCGAAGGATATATCGTTAAAATTTGTTTATAAATAATCACTTTCTTAAAATACGTGGACTAGCGTTAAGTTTTTTATCACTGTAACATTTAGAGAACTTTTTAACGAAGGAAAGTTTTGAAGGCTGGTTGATTAATACTAATTTTTTTTCCTACTCAGATGTAAATACCAGGTGGCGCTAAATTTCTCGATAAAAAAAATTAAAATCTGATTTAATTGAATGAATAATTAACTCTATATCATAAATAATTCTGTCGGATTTGGGTATTATTTCCTGATTAACACCCTCCTTTAAATAAAAATATGTGTTGCTACTATATATATATATACATATATATATGTATGTATGTATATTACTTAAACATGTTGATCATAAATTAATTATAACTTGATGATAGAGAGCATATATACTATATAGCGGTTTGCATATTATTTAGAGAAGAAAAATAATAGAACTGCACAAAAAGACACTCGGTGATTTCATAGGCCGCAGCTACTACGCAGGAAATGCTAATCCTTCATCCATCATCATGTGCACCAATGTGTTATTAAGAATTTTTTCTTGAAAATTTCTTGAATGGGATAAAATGGTATCGAGGACGCATTGAGTTCATTCAGTTGTAAAACATATTGTAACAATCCTAACATTTCACTGTTTTTTACTTTAAATTTTTTTCTTTACAATGGTCTCTTTTTTGCGATGATTGAGAACTAATTAAAGTTATTATTCTCGCCAAAATTTCGTAACATGCTAATTATTAATCTGTAATCTCAAATACGTAAAAATCTGTATTACGTAACCTTGAATAAGCAGTAATTTAATTATTTTTTCTCCTTTTTTTCAAACAGAAAGAAAGCTATTAAAAACCACACGCCAGCAAAAGGCATTTTGCAATTTTCACTTCCATTTCTAATTTAAAGCTCAACAAAAACGTGAAATAAATCCTTGAGAAATAAATTGCTTTCAATAAGAATTACCGTGGGCCTTTTCTGTATTTTTACAACATCAGTATTTATTTTATTTTTTTCATAGCATTATATTTTTCTACAATTTTCTCTATTTTTTTTAATGCCAACTTAAAAACATTACTCAGATAATTACTAAAAATATTGCATAGAATTTATATTTCAAAAGATTTTTAGGTTAACTGTTTTTTTATTATTTACTCAACGCTATTAAAAAATGAATCTGTAGGGTGAAAAAATATTGTTATTAATCTATAAACGTATTTTGTTAACCTACACCTTCATCTTTATCTCTATTAATTTAAAATACACCAGCAACGTGTAATTAATCATTAAAAATTAAATTGCTTTTATTAAGAAATGACTATGAACCTTTTCAATCTTGCCACAACTTTAATTTTTGTATTTTCATGAAATGGTGTGATTTAGCTGCACTTATCAATATTTTTGATAATGTGTACTTAAAATTAATACACATATTCTTACTAAAGAGATAGTTTACAATATGTTTAAGTAAATATATTCTTTAATTTTTTTAAGATATCAAAGCTAGAATCGATAGAAAAAAATAAATTTATATTTATTAACTAAAATAAACACATTTTATTTCGCAAAAAAATCGAAGCGTGTAATATAAATTTTCAGCAACTTTTTATCAAGCAAATAATATTTCCTGTAATATTTTCAATTTATTTAGAACAAAATTTCATAAATTTTTAAGCTGTTTTCAATGTATTCTCATTTAATTTTTGTATCAGAAAAATAATCCTCTTATTACAGGAACAAAAAGTTTACTATCAAATCGAAAGCTGATTTTTAAATTATTACCAAACATAAATTTTGAAACAGAATTACTTATAATGTTACAATTTAGTACCAAAAAATAAAGTTTTAATCCAAATTGAAACACCATAATTTTAAAGAAAGTCTTTTACGACGGGTTCGATTACTTGCAATTTCAATCCATTTATGTATAATGCGCAGCATTGTAGGTTTATGATTACATGCCAAAGAAAATCATAAAACTTTGGTTATTTAAGATGGTGGAAAATTCCAAATTTTTTAAATAAAACTTTTTTGGATGTGTGCATAATTTTAACATTTTAATAATAACGAAAAAATATCTTTCAGATGACAGATTATTTACTAAAGATCTGACGATGTTTATAAAGTAAAAAGGTAGAATTGTAAATTAATTCCAATAAATATAATTATTTTGTTATAGTCTGTTTTCTTCTTTTAAAATAAAAATACATTTTGAAATTTTTTTTATGGGATAGTATAAAAAACGACCATAAATATAACGTCGTTTTACAAACATTCAAATAAGAAACACTCGCTGTTTATTGTAGTTCAGGCTTTTTTGCGATAAACAATTCCCATTGCCCAATTTAGCATAAAATATAACATTACACTTTTAGTTACATTTTATTGATAATTTAGCTGTGGTTTTTCTGTTGCTTAATTTCTGTAAATACTTTGCTATAACATTTTATTATTGAATATCTTGTCCCATTATATAATTAAAATTTCTGATTTTAAAATGTTAGATTTTTTTTCCAAATTTTAGTACAAAATATGAATTTTAAGGAAAATATAAAATAATTTTGCTTTTATCGTCTTACGTGTACTTCTAGGACATAAGTAATATTAACAAATTATTGTTATATGAACTTTTAAAAATCAAGTGTTATTTCATAGATGATACAGAAAACATAAAAAAATATTATTCTACATTCTAAAAACAGTCATCAACAAGTACATCATACAGCACAGTACATAAATAGAATAATATACTAAAAAATGTTACAGAAACTGACATAGCTATAGTAAAAATGAAATGTTTCTAAAAAGTTCATTCACCCGCAATGTCTTATTTACGTATTATATTCTTAATCTAGACATAAGTAAGAACATATGCCACTTTATACATTGTTTTACGGCGTTTGGTTATAAAAATATGGAAGGAAATTGTATAACGAGATGACCACATTTATGATATATTATTATTTTTAAAATGTTAAACTGGCAGATTTCTATCAAATTTACATTATTAATTTGCCATCATTTTTCAGGAATCTTTCATATGCGTTGATAAAGCGTTATTTTCCCACGTGGGACTTTTTCCCACACCTAAATGATTAGTTCTTTAAGCGATTAAAAAAAATCAATGACAGTTTAGTATTTGCTTGTCGGGCAATAATTTTTAAACCAAATCCAATTCTAAATGATGAAATAACTTTTTTTTTATCTTAACAGCCGAAATGCTTATTAATACCTTATGAAATATAATAAGCATGGCATCAGGATCGTTTTTTAATCATGCGGAAAGATATTTGAGATAAAGATCCGTATTATTTGAAAATGATGATCAAATTTACTGATATATTTCGTTTAGTTAAAGGTTAGGTTCGAAAAAAAAAAAAAAATCAGCGTAGCGGGTTACTTATACCACATATACACTTTATAGATTAATTATGGAGATAAAGTAAAATTATTCGCGATTAACTGCTCACTAATACGAGTACTAAAAAACATTTTTCCATGGAACGTTGAGAAATCTAAAAATGAACTAAATGTTAAAAATATTTTAGTGTTTCAAATAAGAAACGATTTTCATTATATTTTACTAAAGGCAATTATTTAATTTTATGTTTCACAGCAATTTGACAGATTCCTTATAGATTCTTTTTAAACGAAAATTCATATTTACATGCATAAAATTCAATTTTCAACGATGAATACGAGCATGAAAATGACATCAGTTTTCAAAAGATTTTAGTTGTGGTGTCACACACGAAGATTTGTATAAATAGAGGAAGAATAACTCTAGCTCCCAAGGAACTGTTGCTACGTTTTAATTTGTATGCAATATAAATTGAAGTAAAATCATATTTTATATTTAGTATAAACCGTTGAATACTAATATAAACCGTTGAGTATTATTAAAGATACTGACTAACAAAGAAACAAACAATTTAGCAACCGCTTTTAGGACTAGCTTAATCTCATATTTATCAAAAGTGATGTTATTTGTTGAAAATTATGCCATATTTAATATTTTTTTCTTGAAATAAATGTCTTTATTTTAGCAAGTGTTTTAACTTCAATTACATTGAAATGGATGTTTAAAGTATTTTCAAAATACTTAAATTATTTATTATGAAATAAAAACATATGAATATATGAAATTATATGAAATATGTGTTATTTATGAAAAAACGCATTTTTTATGCTTAGAGCAACATAAATTTGATAAAAGCAAAAATATAGCAAGATAATCTGAAATGTTGATAGCTAAAAAAGGTACACGTGCAATTATTTTTTTATTAATGCGCTGCAAAACAAAATGACCCACAAATGTCCGTTGTCAATTCAATATTTTTTTTAAATATAGAGCTATATTCATAAAAGTGGAGTCTAGGTATAGCAGTATATCCATGCTCCACTTGAAGAAATTGTCTATGGTGCAGCGTCACCGGTGAAAGACTGCAGGGTTGGCATTAATATCTAGAAAATCGAAAGAGATAGGAGAGATTATGATTCACAAACATGTAGAGCATTATTAAGTTAATAGGAAATGAAACATTCTGGACATTATGCCGAAGAATAGAACAGATAAAATGCTGATGTTTTCATATTATTTCCCTACATTGTGACCTGACGAAACGATCTTAGAGAGAAAAAACAAATAATTATAGCGTTATACATTTTTATCTGAGAAGTTCAAACTTCCCACCTTCGCATCGTCAGCTGCAATTCACATTTGAAATCACATTTATCCGGAAGATAATCTTTTCTTGTTCTGTTCAATTTTCGAGTCCTCACAGATTAGGTAATCATGTCTGTCTACAAGATCTCTTTTATGTTCTAAATCGATGATGGTGTACAATTTTTTAGATCATTTTCCTTCCCTGTTTCTTTCTGTTTTTAAGATAGGAGTGATAACTCTACAATTTTCTAGCAGGTGACTCCGTAGGCGGTTCCATTCCTTACTGCATGGCAACTATACTATATTTTGCCCTCAATTTTATGACTTTAGCTCTTGCCGTTCAGAAATTAGTGGGGTGTGATTAGAGTGTAGATGGACTTTCACACTGTATACAGATACATGAATATTTTCTTTCTTTTTAAGCTTCAGGTCGGGTATAAATGTGAATAAAAATTGTTATGTTGTTGTTACAAAATATCCCACGCCCAAGTTTTCTCGGAATGATAACTATATTTAATTTATTCGGACCCAAGATAATTAGGTATAATCATAGACTCAGTTAAGCAAGAACATATACGAAAAGATACATTTCAATGAGCATATATTGCCACAGTAGTTGTAGTAATCGCTTTCAAATGAAGGTTAAGAATCGTAATGTGAAATAAAAATGATTATTTTCTATACAATGCTCTGTTTTTTATTTTTTAAAATCTTGTAATTTAAAGCTAAATCTCGTAAAAAATCTGTTTAAGAAAAAAAGTTAATTTTCATGAAAAAGTCAACTTTTAATAATTGATTACTTCGCATTGTGTAATCGAATATAAACAAAATAGAAATTGCTATCTAATGTATACTTTTTTCTTAAATTATAAGTAGGTTAAAAAACAATAATAAAAAATAGCGCAACCTTTCGCTTTAATACTAATAACCATATTTATCAGTAAAGTTTCTAAAAATAAAAATGAGCTGGAAACCATCTATTTGCTACATCGTCAAAAATTGCGTGTATATTTAAACAGAAAGAAGCAACAATAATTTAATAAATCAAAATAAATAAAATAAGGAAAAGCTGGACAAAACACGGAGGCATTTACGGTCTTTTCGAAATGCTGATCCATATTTCTGGAATAAAAAAGAAATAATATGTAGCATTGAACTATGAAATTATATTGTCTCATGTCTTATTCTGGAAATCTGAGTCAGCATTTTGAAATGACTGTAACGTTTACATATTTTCAAAGTTTTACCTTTTTTTATTTATTTTGAGGAAAAGATGGCGCCACTATGTTTGTTTTAAAAGGATTTTTCAAGTTTCGATTGCTTCTTCCAGATTCAGTATAGTTTTTGAGATTTAACATGTGGATTCTTTCCATGCTATTTCTATTTTAACATGTTTCACCAATGAAGATGGTTTTGAAGATTATACCAAAACGTCGAGTTTCATTTTGTTTATTTTTTTTTTATTTTAGAATTTCTGTCTTCAATCTATTAGTTCAGCAAATTATTCAACTCGTGACTTTAATGACTAAAAAAAACACGGAATAAAATTTTAAGATACTATTTTTTATATGTAAATGGAAGCAAAAAAAAAAAAATGGTGAACTTTTAGAGGTTAGTCAATCAGAAATTACAGTTTTTAAAGATAAGGCTAGAAATCTCAGCAGATAATAAAGCCATTTTGCAGTAGTAACTAAAATCTTGTCTTTAAATAAATAGTAGTATGTTCAATGATTTTTATGAAAGTGGGACGTTAAAGAAATGTTACCTTAATTAAAAAAAGAGAAAAATGTGCTGCTGTATTCCACTGCATTCATTTTAATTGTAGCTAAATGGAATTATTAAAAACGAAGAAATGACAAGGACGTAATGAAGGCATAAGTAATAACTTATTTAAATAAATATTTTTTTTAATTGGTTCTTAATACATTTAGCTTAAATGTTGTTAGATATATATTTAAAAAAGCTAAGTTTATAAGGCATAATTTTAAGGTATTATTTTCTTAAATAATTCGTAGTTTTTTTTTTAAAGATATTACATGAAAACGTTCTGGGGAAGTAACAAAAAAACGAAAACAAATACGAATAAAGTCTCTCAGTATTTTGAAAAATTGAAGAAAATATGTGGGTTCAAACAAATTGTTTTAAACAACAAAAGGTTGAATAAGCAATAACCGAATTTTAGCATTCCGCCTGGCTGAAGAAACTGCAAATAGTATTTTTCATTTGTTTGTTTTTCGATAAAAGGAATCCGTGGTGATAAAATCTTACTACTTGACATTTGTCTTTCGAATATTTATGAGTGCATTACGTTTAATATTTTAAAGTTGACTTTTAACCAACACATTTCAAAATGTTTTTGCGACATTATGTTTAAGAAACAAAAATCTTTTTGTGAATATTTTTGCTTTTTAAGATTTATTCAAGGACAATAATGTTGAATTTTTTAAGAGGCAATAAATACTTTTTGTGACAAAATGTTTAAAATGTTTCGTTTTCTTTTTCAAAAACCAAAATCACTTTACGATTATGTTTCTGCCTAAGTTCAGTGGAAATAGCTTTCATTATCATTTCTTTTATTTTTAAAATTATACAAAAAGTTATGGCAGAAATTTTAAAATTTAAATTTTAGTGTTTTTTATTCAAATTAAAAAAATGACGGGTTTAAAGTTAAAATTAGTGTAATGACTATGAAATATTAATGACAAATATTAAAGTGTGTGCAGAGATTTCATGTTTACAAACCATTTATGGGAACAATACTATTCACGATGTACTTCTATTGCGTACGTCATATACATTTTCCATAAATATTAATTTTTAGAGTTACTGGTATGTACAATAAATTTTCTCTTATTCACTATTTACATAAATATTCTAAACAGTATTCTAATCATTCACTTGAAATAAAATAGTAAAAAATGATAAACATCAGACAATTTTCAAGATGCTACAAATTGATCGGTTTAACACGAAATATGCAAATTTTCGTTATTTATTTATTTATTTATTTACACTTATTTACAGCAACATTTCTTTAGAGCTATCTAGATCCATTAAAATATGTTCAACGAACCAATTAGTTTTAAAATATATTTAGTTTTTAATTAAAATTATGGAAGCTAAAGTCTACGAATGAAAATTTAACAACACTTAACAACATGAGTTCAAGGATTGTTCAAAATCTAGTATATTTTAAAGTACTTCTGTTTTCACTTAATTATTCGAGTCAAAGTTTGATCAAATTTAAATCCTTTAACTTAGTATGTTTAAACGCTACTTTTCGTAATCGAGATTAATGGTCATGCATTAGTCTGCAAGCTAATTTTTTTAATACCTATTTTTTTCGTAAAATTTCTAGGGTCTGATGATGGAATAGTCTGTACTTTATGATATTCATATGCCCTATCTGTTTATTAATGAAATTAAATCACAATGATGTATCATTAATTCATTTAACCAAAAAAATAGTACAGCATGTTAAAAAATGTAAAAGACATATAAATGAGGTTGTGAAATATGTGAACAGTTCACATGTACATAGATTTTTTTTTTTATAACTGGATTAATTTCTATAAACACTAGAGACACAAAAGCTATTGAATTTAATAGAGAGAACATTTTTTTTCATATGATATTTTTTAAGATCTTCTTTACTGTCCCTTTACTGTTTTTTTACTTTAATAGTTTTAAAAATTTATTTGAGGGTGGGGCTATGCACTGTGTGCTGAAATGCGCCCTTGCTTAGTGAAAAGTTGGACAGGTCTGCTCTAAAACACAAATGTACAATGGTTTGAAAAATTATTTTCACCTCTTCGTACAGAGGCGTTTTAAAACACATGTTTACGTATCTCTCTCGCTAATCATTGCTTTCTAAAATTTTGCCCGTCTTTTCCCCTATTTTTAAAAATGTATCGTCACTTGTCGTCATTTGTTACTTGTCATAACTTTCTAAGTTTTTCTTTCTCATTTTAGCCTTTTTTCAAAATGTGTTGCCATTAGCAGCGCCGTGCTAAAAGGGGGGAGGCGAAGAAGAGGGCGTTCGCCGCGGGCGCAGAAATTTAGGGGGCGCAAAACTTTTGCAATTAACGCCATTCTGCCCTGTCACAAGAAAAAGTTGCGGGTAGGATGTGCCAAATTCCAACTTTGCCCCGAGTGCAGTTTTCTCTTCGCACGCTCCTAGTCATCAGTTGTCAATTGCTGCATGATCTATATAACAGATATTCAGGTTTCGTTGTGATTATTTCAATGGATTATCTTATTAATGCATCATTCGAACTATTTTAGTTTCCTAATTATTCAAATTTCTTAAAATCTATTGTGGTTGAGGGTTTATTATTTAGTATTGTCATTTATATAGAAAGTTTAACATGTCTATGAATATAATTCAAGATATATAAACTTATTAAATCGGCAAATATCTATCTCATTCTCAAGTATTTTCTTTAATTCACGGATATATTCCAAGCAGTACAACTGGCGATTTGTATCTGATAATTAAAGAACATTTCTTTTTATATCCCTTTTAGGATGAAAAATTTCGGTACTTGACAAAATTAGTTAAGAAAATGACAACCGGTCATCCGTGGATTACCTTGGATTTGAATCCGGGTTCGCGCATCTCAAACAGAACGTCTGAACCACACATCCTTTAGAACTTGGCAGAAGTTGAGTTTAAAATGAAGAAAAGCAATAATTTCAAATAGAGAATTTGTATGGCTTATTTAATTTCTATTTTGGAAGCTCAGAAATTTAAACTTCATTGCAGGATCATTTCGCCATTATGATAAAGTGGTTGGTTTTATAACACATGCAGAATAATAGAGGACAAAAATTATTACATATCAAATATATATTCAATGAGACATTATTTGATGCAAAATATAAAAATCATCAAGTTTTTAATTGCATTTATGTAGAAAAGTTTTGAAAAAAATCTTTTTTCAAACTTAATTGAAGTATTATACGTTTTTAAGCATGTTCGTTTAGAATATGTTTTACAACTGTTTTTTTGTACTTAAATATATGATAAAAATAAATTCTATAATAGGAGAAATACAGATGACTGCAAGGAGTAAACGAAAATTTTCCCTCATTATCGCAGTCCTGTGTAGAATTAAACATGTTTTCTAGAAGTACGGAAATTATTTATTTACAAAAGGACAAATTATTTAATATATAAAGATGAGTTTTTCTAAAAGTCTGCTAAACTCACACATTTTTTGTAAATTAATTTACTGTTTCAGTTTTTGATAAAAGCACCGACATTACTGTGAGAAATACAGGAAATCTTTCCAAAAGATGCTTTCTATAAATTCAAATCCCATACAATTTTCTTCAAGATTTTCTGAGGAACCGAAATCTCTTAAAAGGTTTATTCTAGGAAATACTATCTATAGTGTTCTCAAGAGGTTTTTTGAAAAATTGTAAGGAATGTAATGCTACTAAAGGTCTCATTGTTGTGTGACGCGAGTTATTTGAAAGTTTATCTAAAAGATATATTTCAGCATTTTGTTTTCTTTTTTTTTTTTTCTCATGGTTATACTCAAAAGAACAACTAAATATGTTTTATATCATAAATTCATAGCATCCAAATTCAGAAATGCTTAAAATGACAATCAATAAAATCATTTAGAATAAATTTTGTACGCTAAAAAATAATCATAAAATAAAATAAAAAATCTGTAAAAACAGATGAAAAGTTACGGGAATATACATATGCTTAATAAGATTTTATCAGTACACTATACAAAAAAAGATGTTAATTTACAATATTAGTTTTTGTAAAGCTACAGAAATTTGCCTTTTGCAAAATAAACTGCTAAAATTAATCTTACAAATTTTTATTGTTGTAGTTCTATAAAATGTTCTAAGCATCGTAATTTCTTAAAGAAGTCTTAGTAAAGTTACAGATCTTTATTTCACAGGCAATCAAATCCTGAGAGCTTATGTATGCCCACCCGATCTGTATGAATGTATCTACGCATATATGTATGTAACTCATGAAACAAAATCACATTTTCTTCAAATTTTGTATGTAGGTTTACTGTGATAAGACATTTCCTTGATTAATTTTGGGAGTTCATTGGGTATATAGAGAGGGGGGCTGGGGCTAATTCCCCTCTTCATTTGGATAAAGAGATTTTTCATTTTGAATCATCATATTTCATTTAAATTTTAGATATATGGTCATTCTGATGAGGCACCTGCATCATTAGTTTTGTGTATTCATTGATTAAGTATAAAAGAAAGAGGGGAATAGAGTGCACCCATTTAATTTAGATTAATGGGTTTTTTTTACACATAAATTATGAATTAGTTTCAAATTTTAGATATGGGATCATTCTGATGTGGATCCTGCATGATTAATTTTGTATGTTTAATGGTTAAGTAAAAAGAGGGGAGGAGAATTGTGGGTAACACCACTTTAATTTAGGTAAGTGTTTTTTTTTTTTTTTTTTTTTTTTTTTTTTTTTTTTTTTTTTTTTTTTTTTTTACAGAGTATTTATTGATAGGCTTCAAATGTTGGTTATAGGTTCATTCTGATAAAGCACTTCATTGATTTCTTTTGGAAAATCACTGGTTAAGTTTTACGAGGGGGATTTGGGGGTTGCCACTCTTAATTTAGGTAAATGTTATCTCATTTGCTCCAATGTTTGGATGTACGTTCATACTAAAAAGACGATTCTCTGATTTGTTTGGGGTCCTTTTGCTACGAGTAAAGGGGAAGGGGGACTGGCGATTACTAGCCATCTTAAATTAAATTAATAGGTTATTATGTAGAATTATCCGATTTCTTTTATATTTCGGATAGTTTCTTTCTCATAAGGGGGATCTCTGAATAGTTTTGGGATTTAATGGTTAAGTATAAAAGGGTGACGGGGGATAGTTTTTCTTAAATTAAACAAACGAAGTTTTATGATAAATTATCTAATTTCCTTTCAGTTTTGGATATTGGTTCATTATGATAAGGCATATCCCTGATTAGTTTTGGAGTTCAATTATTAAGTATATAGGATGGCAATGGATAAATTATCCTCACCTTAATTTGTTTTTAGATGGGCAGTATTTCTTGAAAAAAATAAGGCTGTAATATACAATTAGTGTGAGCTAAATGACATCAGTTTAACTGGACATTATTTTTTTCTGTGTTATTTAGTGCAAACGTGTATCTGTTACAAAAATGTTTGTTGCTACCATTACGAAATATGTTATAAAAATCTCTGTTTTTTTCTTTTTTTTTTTTTTTTTTTTTTTTTTTTTTTTGATAGTGTAGCAAATATTTTGAGTATGTTACATTATTTTTAAAAAAAACTTGATTGTAATTTATTGTAAAAAAGTTTAAAAAAAGACTGAAAATACGCAAAAATATTTTTAGTAAGGTTTTAAATCTCGCGGAATTTTATTCTAAAACATCGTGTTAGTGACTAGAAACTCTTAGATATTTATTCTAGGAATTACAATGACTGGTTCAATTTAAAGAGGCTTTTAAAATATTGTAAGGAATGTATTGCAACTAGGTCACAAGTGTGTGACACAACATATTGTAAAACTTTTATATAATATATAGTTTGAATTTCTTGTTGGTCTTTTTCTTTCTGACGTTAAAAATAAAAACACAAATAATGTATAATAAATATGTCTTATAGAATAATTCAATATGATCAAATCAAGGAAAGATATTGCTGAAGAATCACAATCTAGAATGTTTTTAGAGCGCTATTCATTCACTTTCACCCTTTTAAATTTCGTATTTTCAAAAATTGTTCTTAGAGACAAATTATATCTTAAAAGTAATTAGCTTGCCAAATTGCATATTTCGTAGGCCCTTCACCATCACACAATTCGCATTTTTAGTTTTTTTTCTTCTCTTGCACCCCTTTGAGTTCGTGGCATCGATATAAACCTAAAAGCATGCATGGTCACAGTGACGTCACTGTGAGTCACTTTGGTCACATCACGTCTATGTCCAAAATGCCACCACTCAGTGACGTCACATTGTGACTGAGATGTGACTTTCTTAAAAATCTTTAGAAATGTATAAATATCCTTCAAAACATGTTAATTTACTTTAAAGCACATGTTTCTGGTAATTTAAAAATCGTCACTTTTATCACAGTTTCGTCACAGTCTTAATGTTAAATTAGTCTCAAATGACACATTTTTAACAAATTTGTCACATTGTGACCACTTTGTGAAACGTCACAAAAGAGATCTAAAACGGCCAAAACGACTTCACATTTTAGTCATTGTGACTTCACATCGACGTCACGTGACGTCACATCGACAATCGATGGTCACAAAGTCACAATGTGACTTCACGACGACGCGACGTTGCAGTGACGTCTTCATGCTTTACGGGAAGATACAACCTATGTTTGGTTCGAGGAGAACAGAATCATTTTGTTTCCATTCCTTTTGGAATAGGTTCGGTAGTTTCGGAGATTACCCCCTGTAAATAAAGAAACTTTACCTGAATATAATATAGATATTGATAAATTTAAAACATATTCTTTTCTATTAATTCTAGTTTTCCTGAGACATTCTATAAGTTTTAGCTAATGCATTTATTTGTCTCAGAATTTCACATAAATGTATTTCACATAAATTTATTATTACATTAATATAATACATTTTGTAAATAGTTTGTATTTGTACTAAAAAAGAAGTAAAAATTCCTATTAGCCACTTAACTGGTTTTTTTTTCTTTTAACATACATATTTAATATACACCACTTATTTTAAACTAAAATATACATAATATCTATTCTAAATATTTCTGTCATCAAATAGTATGGAATTGTATTTGAAAAAATTAGTGGTATCAAATACTTTTATGTGATGAATCAAGCAAACTCTTCTTGTGTGTTTGACGTATTTGCAAATCACTTGAGTGATTTAGCTTTATTCATGATCTAATTAGTTTTTGTTGAATTAAAATGTCTGAATTTGTTGATTTTCTGGAAGCAAGCAAACCTATTGAGTTTCATTGCACGTCCTTGAGAACTTGGCGAAATATTAGAGATATCGCCAAGTCGGTATCATTTTTGGCGACTAAATTTTGTCGCCAAATTTGGCGATAAACTGCAACGTTGGTGGTAAAAGTTTGCGACAATTAGCGAGAGAGCTGGGCTCCGCCCTTGCAGTATTTGCGCGATTTTCATATGTCCATTTACAAATCGTTAGTTTTTTATATGCAAAGATTCACGCGAAAATATTTTTATAATTAGAAAGGAATTATTATTATTTACACTGTCTTATTTTATTGTTTAAATCTGCTGTAAGTTTGCATCATTTATGACTTTTAACGCATATTGATGAATTTATTATTTTACAATTTTTTTTCTCTTTTAAAATTTACGGTTAATTATAAATGTTATGCGTAATTTTCACTATTCTCTTGCTTTAATTCAGTTATATTCGAAAGTTTTTTCTGTTTATATTATTCACGTTTTAATAATTTTCAAATTGCAGGAACTTTTATTCTTTGATTTCTTTTAACAGCTGACAACAGGTTAAAATAATTTTCTTTTCTAAAATATGTAAAAATGATGTCAAATTAAAAAAAAAAAAAAAAGATGCAATCTGCAGCTTGGGACATTTCAATATTCAAAATGACAAAAAAATAATTACATTCCCATGAATAGTTTTTGCTCCTATAAAAGTTTTTAAATGGAAACATTTTCATTAAATTTAACATTAAATATCTCTTAAAATAATAATTCGATTTAAAAACTGTGCATACCACCGTATATATCAAAAATTTTTGCATAGTACCACCAATATTAATATTTTTGTGTGCAATAGCTCTCCTAATCTTAACGAACAATGGTCAACTCCGGTCAAGAAAAATTCATTGTCAGCGGAGATGACAGTGGGAATTCCTTTTTTTTTTTTTAATAGAAGGATTAATTTATTTTCCTTAATTAACAAATTTTAACAAAACGTAGGATAAAATTTTATTTAATAAAATCTGTTGATTTTTTTTTATATTAAGAAGTAATTAAATACTCACGCAAAATCCACAAAAGAAATTTGTCACTCACCTGCAAAGAGCAGAAAAAAATATCATATAATTATGTAATAAAACATTGATTACAAAATTAAAACAAAAACAGTAACAGAGAAATGTTTATCCAACTGATTCAACAAAAAAGCGATTGTTATATTAAATGAAAAACAAATAATAATAACGTAATGAATTACTTTAAAATCTATTTTACTACTTGTATCCAATCCACAAAAACATTTGTTCTATATAATTTTAAATGCTAAATGTGTACCAGAATACCTGTATTTTTGCAAAAAGTTTTCTATAAACTCGGATACTCGGATTCTTAGAATTTTTTATGTAACGACAACAACAAAAACCCATTTAACAAATATACCTTTACATTGTAAATACAAAAAAATGATAAGATTACTAAGAATTTTCTGTCAGTCTGAGATGTCGATTTTTTAAATCGATTTAATCGATACTACGTCCAACTCGATTTAATCGATACTTTAAAATTTTTAATCGATTTCTCTGAAGGTAATATAATTTTCATTTTCCTTCAAAAGTCGAAGATAAAATAGACGGATGTGCCAATTCCAAAATTTCAGTGTATTAGTTTCTAAGATAGAAGAATTAAAGAAACCTCAGAACTCCCTCCCCCCTGCAAAATAGCGTTTTTTGTTGAGTGATGTATACCAAAAATTGATCAGGATCAATTTTTATTAAGTACCAGCTGAATCTGAATTTTGATGAAAATCCATGAAAGCGCGAGATACAGCTATTGCGAAATCATAAAAAATGCAGCATATCAGCGCCACCTGTTGGGCAATTTACACCAAGAACTAAATAACACTAATTTATGTCCGAGATTTACTGAATCTGAATTTTGATGAAAATTCGTTCTTGACATAGCGCTATTGCGTTAATCATGAATAATGCAGTATAGCAGCGCCATCTCTTAAGCGATTTTCACTAAAATGTAATTAGCATAAAATAATATCAAGGACTAATTGAATCTAAATTTTTATGAAAGTCCGTGCATAGGTTCTTGAGATAAAGCTAAAATGGAAACGAGCGTGCGAAAAGAGAACTGCGCCCGGTTCAAAGTTCCAATTTAGCCCCCCCCCCCCTATTAACTTTTTCTTGTGGTAGGCTAGAAGTGATGTTAGTAGTAAAAATTTGGCGCCTCCTAAATTTCCATGCTCGGAACGACCGCTTCCTTCCCCCCCCCTTTCACATGGCGCTGAGTGGAAATTGTGAAAAATTCAGTATAGCAGCGCCATCTGAGAAGCTATATACACCAAAAAGCAAAGAACGTCAATTCATGTCAAGGCCTAACTGGATCTAAAATGTGATGAAAATCCGTTCTTTCGTTATTCAGATATAGCTGTTGCGCAAATCGCAAAAAATGCAGCATAGCAGCGCCATCTGTTAGGCTATATGCACCAAAAATTAATTAGATTCATTTTATATCAAGGTCAAACTAAATCTAAAGTTTTGTGGAATTCCGCGCATTTGTTCTTGAGATAGAACGGTCAGAAATTTTTGTCGTATACAGACTCACAGAGTGACAGACACACCCACAGACAGATATTTCTTAAAAACCATGAAATCGTGTTAAAGACCTTCTAAAATATATAAATCCATCAAAAACGGGAAATCAAAATTTTTCACGAATCTAATACTCTCTTCTTGTAAAGTTACAAAGGAAAGTAAAAATGTAAAATCGATTCTGCCCGTAAGATCGATCTTTAGTTTCGATTTCGATCTTTAGATTCGATGTCGATCTTTAGATTCGATGTCGATCTTAGATTCGATGTCGATCTTTAGATTCGATGTCGATCTTTAGATTCGATGTCGATCTTTAGATTCGATTTCGATTTTTTTTTTCTTTTTTTCTAAGCTAAATTAGTGTTGAATGCAGGTATTTTTCTGCGACTCCGGAGGAATGCATCATGTTTTACAGCTCGATAAGAGAGGGGAAATCACAATTTGTGCATTAAAAAGCATAAATCTCATAACTTCTTGGGAGGGGGGGGGTAACCCCCTGCGGGCCACTCCATTAATTCGATACTAGGTTAAATCGTTATATTTTTGTTTAGAAGTCCAGTTATTTGAAGTATTAGTTTATTATATTTTATTTTTCACGCTCGTCTCTTCTAATCCCCCCTTCCACGTCAGTTTTAACTTACAGGGCCATTCGAAATATGCATAGAGTTTAAAAAAAGTCCAATTCTCGGTCTATTTTATTTTAGATCCATATTTTAAATCCTTGACAAAAGATAAATAAAGGGTCGCCCTTCCGAACGTTTGGGGTTTATCTGCGCCCCGCCGGGGGGCATATTTTTTTTGTTTCTTCAAAAGAAAAAAAAATTGAGGGGGGGGGGCTTGCACCCTCCTCCAATATACACCTTAAAATTTCGCTCATTTAATGTTTTACCATTTTTAACTTAAAAGTTTAAGCTACATGGCACCCCCAGAGCTGTGGACCCCCCCCCCTGTCGATCACTCACCTAATTTTGCTTATTTCTTCACTTCATTTCAATCATTTCTTTAAAAGGCTATAACTTTCTTTCTATAGCAGTTACAGTGATGAGAAAAATTCTAGTATAGCTAAACATTTCTCGCCGTTTTCTATTTATTTCTTTTCTTTTTTTTTTTTTTTTTTTTTTTTTTTTGCTTTTCCAGTTTTCCCTATAGGACCTTTTTTGGGGGGGCAGAGGAGGGTTTCCTTCATACAATATGTCTATTGAAAGCTTATGCTTTATACATTACAAATCTAGCAAAAGAAATTTTCTTCCATCATTTCAGGTCACGTTACGGACCCATAATGTGTTAAAATTTTAATTTTCAAACTTCTTCTTCTTCTTCAAAAAAAAAAAAAAAAAAAAAAAACATTGATACATATTGGCGAAACTGGGGTTCGAACCCGCAATCGATTGATTGCACACGTATTCCCTAAGCTTATTGGCCACCGAGTACTCAGCAGCGCTATTATTTCTTTAGATTCTCAGCTTTAAATTCATAATATCTTTTGAATGGAATGTCCGATTTGAATAATTCAAAAAGTAATCTACAGATATTGTAACAGGCATTAATACAAAATGACTTATTTGGATAAGGATTAAGGTATCGATAGTATGGTCTAATTTTGGTTGATGTATTTATCGCGTTTTAAAATGTAAGAAAGTAGTTATAGTGAGTTAACTACAATAGCTGGACATATAGTATCGCGCGGGTTTTTTTTTTTTTTTTTTTTTTTTTTTTTTTTATAGACATTAATATGTTCTTTAATATTATAGAACCTTTTTTTATTCCTTTAAAAGTATTTCCTGGCGATTCAAAATTATATATCATAACGATTCAAAAATACACACGTAATTGTTCAAGATTTCACTTCTATCGGCACTCTCAGAGTGCCACTATTTTATTTATTTTTTTTTTTTTTCATGTTCGTCCGTCCTACCCCCCCCCCTTCCTCACCAATCTTAACTTACAGGTTCGTTCAAATTATGACCGCGATTTTTAAAAAGTCTAATCCTCGTTCTATTTTGTTATAAATCCATATTTTGAAACCTCAACAAAATATATATTTGGGCCGGGGTCGCCCTTTTGTCCGTTCGGGATTCACCTTGCCCCCCTGGGTGGGGGGCATATTTTTTGATTCTTTCACACCATCTTATGTAACATATCGTTATAAAGCTTTTATCTCCTCGTTTTTTTCTGTTACTACCTCTCTCTCCACCTGTTACATGCTCTTGGCACTCTTTATAGTTTCAAAGAGTGCATGTTCCCCGGGGGCCACCCCATGAATTCAACACTAAGTTAAGCACTATATTTTTGTTTAGAAGCTCAGTTATTTGGGTTATTGGTTAATTATGTTTTTTTTTTTCCAAGTTCGTCCGTTCTAATCCCTCGCCCCCCCCCCCCTCTTTCCTCGACAATCTTTACTAAATGGGCCGTTCAAAGTATGCATGCAATTTTTAAAATGTCCAATTCTCGTTCTATTTTATTACAAATCCTCATTTTGAAACTTCGCCTAAAGATACATTTGTGCTATGGTCGCCTTTCCGTCAAGAGTGGGGATTGCCTGCCCCCTTGAGAATGGAGCATATTTTATGTTCTTCCAAACTATCTCGTGTAACATTTGGTTGGCATTAGAATTTTTTTTTTTTTTTTTTTGTCTATACTTCTTGTTTCCCATCCTAGTTACACGCTCTTGGCACTCTTTATACTCGGTTTAATGCCAAGTTACTCAGTGTTGTTGTTAGTTGAGTTATGTCTCTCAAATTTGTCAGATTTTTGTGTAAGTGACAATCATTTTAAAATTTAAAATTCTTATTATCCGACTCTAAAATCCGCAATAGCTTAATTCTGTGCCTCCCTAAATGGGGATGGGGGGGGGAGGCGGTAATTACGGTCCTGCTGATTGTCTAAGTTTTGGAATTAGTAATTTGGATCGTCTCTGTGTGAACCTAAATATCGAAATATCGATTCTAGTATCGATTCTAGAACTGAGAAATCGATTCTTATTATGATCGATGTTGTTTTATACGATATCGATTTTAATCGATTCTCAAAATTTCCAGAATCGCCCATCACTAGTCTAGATCATATAATTCTACTTAAGCCCGGATTACGGATATAAATTTGAGCAAGATTACTGTAATTTTAGTAGATTTTTTGTAAAGCTACATATTTCTATATCTTGACAAAAACTATTTGGTAAATTTACACCTTGTTTTATTATGTGTACAGAAAAAAAATTGTAAGCATACAAGTTTCTGTAACTAAATATTTGTATAATTAATAGATTTTATCTGATAAAGACGTGAAAAAAGCATCCTACTTCTTCCATATTAGTCTTTTTTTTTATCTTTTAAATCTTCAATAAATTATAACGTTTCTACATTCCGCTTTAGAATAAATTTGGTTAATAACAAATTAAAGTATTTGAAAAAAATCTAAGCTAAATTTTATTACAATTTTAAAATTATTAAAACTAATCGACTTTAAACTCTTTTAAAAAGAATCAAAATATTTATTTTTTTTTCAAATATCATATGTATTTTAATACATATTACAACAATCACAAATAAATATTATGATATATTTTGCCAAAATTTAAAATCCATTATTGTACAATGATGAAAATTTTATGAATTCGATAAGATTATTAACACCTGTCACCTTTCTGTTTATTTTGCAAATCAATAAACAACAAAAGTTGTGTAAAATGAAGAATTTCTATAAATAAAAGTTCTGTAAAGAGTATTGGCAATCTTTAAAATTATAATTTACATATTTCATCTTATTTTTGAAAATATTTTAAACTTCTTAATTTAATTCTTGTGCAAATAAAAAATTCTAAAGCAAATAAAAAAGAGGAAAACTTTAATGAATTGTTTGGCATCTGCATTATTTTTGATTGAAAATCAAAAGAAAGAGCATAGCCCAATAAGCATTGAAAACATGACTTTCAATCAAATTTCTTGATTTTTCCCCAGGTGTAACTGCATGTCTGATAATGTATTTCCCCTTTTATCACTTTATAAATATTGATATTTTATGAGATAAAAATGTTTTTTCGATTTTTTAAAAACCTCATTTTCTCAAAAACTACTGTACCAAATTACATGTGATTTATTGAGTTTATATAAACAGTAAAGAAATATAGCTGGTAATTTTTGTATAATATTCTGATTATAGAAAGTGTGTGAAAAAGCGATTACATTTTTTTGAAAAATAAAAGACATATTATATAGTTGTCGGAAAATTACCATATTGTAGTAAAAATTTCCTCATATGTGCCCGCATATTATATATAAATGGCGAAAGTTTGCGTTGGGTACTACATATAATTATTTACAAAAATATGTATAAAATTTATTAAAATTCAATTAAAGGCGTAATTTGGGCGAAGCTATGCAAGTTCGAAATCTGAAGAATCTTTGGAACAAAGTAAACAGACAATGTGTTAACTGATGTGCTCATAATTTTCAACTCTGTCAATATTATTTCGGTATCGAAAACTGACGGTTTGTATCGAAGACAATAATGAAAAGTATTTTCAAATGTAAAACAACAATTTTTTTCGATATGTAAATATAATGACAAATACTATAATGATTTTTATTCGAACATTCGCACCACTTATAATGAAGGATAATGTGCGTAAGTAATTCAGTTACAATTATCATTGTTCTTGTTCTTTTAACATCGCAAATGAAAATGAATGTTATATAAATATAACTAGAATTGGAGCCTAATGTACTCTTTTAATTCATCATCAAGAGATATTATTAAGGTTGGGTATGGGTAGTAACAGATATTTTTTTTTAATTCAATGTATGTGCTAAGAATAATTTTTTTTTCAAATAGCAGATTTTTGAGAATTTTTAATCCGAAGATAAATATTAATGAACGGTACATAATGTGAGTGAAAAGAAAAAAAGAAGCAATAGAGAATAATTTGTATAGAAAAATATGTTTCTATAATATTGAACCGTTTAATGTTTGATGAGTTAAAAATGTTTTTTAAATAAATACAGTCCAAAAAAAGTAGTGAAAAAATTAGCAGGAGATTGAAATATTGTAAAGACATAGCTAATTTTTTGTGGATATATTATAATATTATTTGAAAGTGCATAATCGGGTTCAGTGATTTAGGCCTCAGTTTCAAAAACAGTGACATTTACTGGAAAACAACTGACACTTGATAATGTATTACATTATTTTATACATAAAAATTAAAAAAAACTTCTGTAACCACAAGGGTTTTCAAAAAATTTCCATAACAATCACATTTCGGTTTATCATTCGAGATGACATATTAAGAAATAGAAATCATTCATTACATGAAATCTGTTTTTGATCGTGGCGGTTAACTATTACTTAGGTATAAACATTTAACAAGATGGTAAAATAGGCACATCGCTCGGTTAAAAAGCTTGAAACTATTAACATTAATTTATCTTTATAAAAATTAATGTAAACTATTTTATTTAAATTAGCTTTGGTCACTGTTGTTACATTTCGATATCAAGGAATGTAGTTTGTTTCTATGACAAAAATCTTCCATGCTGCATGCGACCCCAACAAGAAATTTTGTTATTCAAACAGTATCATCAACGTTGAGAATGATGACCATGTGTTCATTAAAGTTTATAATACAGCAATTCTGTAAGTGTATATTCCAAATATTCTTCAGGTGTCGAAGATGAATAGCTCCACCCCAAATAACACCTTTTAATGAATTTAAATGTTTTTTATACATATTTTTGTAAATATTTATGTGTAGTACCCAACGCAAACTTTCAGCATTTATATATAATATGCTGGCACATATGAAGAATTTTTTATTAGAAAATGGTAATTTTCCGACAGCTATAAGATATAATTTCCATTTTTAAAAAATTTTTAATCGGTTTTTTCACACTCTTTTTATATAATCAGACAATTATGCAAAAATTCCCAGTTATGCATCTTTAATGTCTATATAAACTCAATTAATACCATCTAATTCGATACAGTAGTTTTTGAGAAAATGAGGCTTTTAAAAAATAGAAAAACATTTTTAATATATAAAATATCAATATTTATAAGGTAATAACAGGGGAAATAGATTGTCAGATAAGTAGACAAACCTCAGAAAAAAATCAAGAAATTTGATTGAAAGGCATGTTTTCAATGCTTATCCGGCTAGGCCCTTTCTTTGTGATTTGCTTTTTACATTTCAAATTTTATATAAAAGTGGTTGCAGGAAAACTAGTAAATGTTACAAGTGGTGAGAGTTTTGAAATGGCTTTTATAATCCTTGGATATTCATTTTTCATAAAATCAGATGGAACGTCAGCCAATTCATCTATTTTGCATAAAACACGCATCAAAATTTATTGAAAAATTTATATAGCTTTCATTTTCTTAACAGGTCTTTTTTTTTTAACCAGAAATGTTTCCAAAAAAAGTCATATTATTTTATTGCATATTATCAAACATCGTACTTGATAAAATATGAAAATGCAAGATTTATTTTTATTGTTACCATTATTAATGATATAAAACGATTTTTTATTTCAGAGTTTAGAATTACAAATATCCTAAATGTTTGATTTTTGCAACGACCTCTGTATGCCATGAAGAATTATTAATACATAATATTATACAATTATGATTAAATACTGATTATTAGTGGTAAATAAATTAATATTAATTAAATATTATCAGTATTATGGTTAAATTAATTCATAAATGATTAATACAATATTTATGTTTTTATAGAAAATATCGATTCCCGAATGCCATATGGGCAAACCAGTTTAAGCTAACTTCCAGCTGCCCGAACAGCGTTGGGCAAATTAGTTAAGGAGTTAATAAAAATTAATATTGTTAGACTATTCTTCCAAAATAACCTTTTCAATAAGATTTCAGTTACTTAAGCTTCAGTTCAAATTTTCATTCTCTGTCAGAATTTCCGATAAAAAGTATTTCATGCAAAGTACATTTCAATGTTCAAAATGCCGTCTTGAATCTTTAGAAATAAAGTTTCATTTCTATAAAATTTATATTCTGCCATAAAATGTTTTCAGAATAATAATCAAGTCTGACACGACGGAAGATTTTTAAATCTTTATTATTGAAGTACATGATTTAAGTAAAAACTAAAGAAAAGGACACTTGATAAACATATAATAATGCCTCAAAATGCTTTGAGCAGGTTAAAGAATACATCATTTAAAGTAATCAGTAAATTATTGTAAAAATGTTTAATAATTCCCTTAATTCTTTTAAATCTAGCTAAAAATTAATCTTGATTCAGCAAGTATAAAATTTTTCTAAGATTTAAGAAAGAAAAAACGAATTACAGAACGATGTTAATTAAATATTAATTTAATATTAAACGAATTATAAAAGATTTTCTTCTGAACTTAGCAAGATTTATTACATTTTAGCATTCAATATTATATATTTTAGCTTTAATTTTGTGGTGATCATGTGTATATGAATACTACAACTATTGTTAAAAATGAAATAAATGAATATATTTTAATAAAAGAAGACTCAAGAATGCAGCTGCAACAAAAATATTTTTCAATGGTTTACTTTAATATTGTTGAGCCAAAAAGAAACCCTGCTATGTCTGCGCCATCAGTACAAAATGTTTTGTCACGATAACAATAATAAAAAAAAATTATAATAATAACAATAATAAAAGAGCTTAAAGTTGTTTATTTGATTTTTCTATTACGGAAAGTTAACTCCATGGAGGTAGATATTTAAAAATCCATTTTTAAAACAATCTTTGTTAAGCATTGTGTCATATGTCAATCAATATTCCAGTATGTAAATATTAAATCTGAATTTCAAGATATCTTTAAAAGTACAGTCGATTATGCATAAAATATATTTCTGTAGAATTCTACAGGGAATAAAATCTTAACAAAAAATATAAGAAATTTAAATCTTATATAAAGTTTAGAAATGGAACGATAACTTATTTCTTTCCAATAAATGGAATGAAATTGTTGAAGAAGAAGAAGAACTGAAGAAGATATATTCAAAACTGGAAGATTTAATAAACGGCCATCTGATATTAAGGAAAAAATTACAGACATCAAAATTTTATTCGAACAATTTATTTTTTTTTTCGTCTATTACAGCAACAAAATAATAAATAAAAATAAAAATAAAAATAAAAATAAAAACTGCTGAATGTTTTGTATATTTTTTCTTTAAATTAATGTATTTTTTATAATTTTTAACTGTTCGTTAAAAATTTTAACGTTTCGACTGTAAATTTAAAAAAAATACGGCAAATATTGTTATGCATTTCGGTTATAAGGTAATGTATCTTCGGAAATTAAAATATATTATGCATTTTTAAAATTTTTTAAACCTATAGTGAACGTTAAATAAAGTATCCTTCTGGTCAAAAAGTTCTACAGAATAAAAAATCCTAAGCGAATTTTTATAGCATATATATATTTTTTTAATAGAATTTGGTACTCGGACTGTATCTCATTTCTATTTCATTCAATAAACGGAATGACACTTTTATAAAATATTACACATCCACATCAAACTAGATTTGTGAAAAAGATCGGTATTTAACTTATTGTATACAATGTGTTTCAAAACAATTATAAACACAAGATAATATTAATATCATTTCAAATCTTCCTTAAGATACGATCAGTGTTATCTATGTTGTTTACTCAAATATATGCCACAATTTTCGAACAGTGATATCCTTCTTATTTAGTCTGTCTTCAATGAAGGATAATATTTCAAATTTAAAACACTAGCAGATAATTAAATAAAATAATATTCAGTCAGAAACACTGATAATACAAAAGGAACCATGCTATGAATGTTAGATATCTGCACTTTTCATGTAAATAAGATAAATGAAAAATATATCACATAATCCATATATGCACGGATGTTTGAAATTTTTTATCCTTTGCATTTAGTTCGAATAAATAAATGCTAATAAATAACTGGAAATGTTTAGTCATTTCTGTTCATTGCAATCAATGCCAAATATTTTTGTAAACGTAAATGATTTTCAAGAAATAATAAGATACAAAATTGAATATTTCTAAGGCCTTAAAAAGAAGTTATGTAAAGTATATGTCTCTGAAATGATTGTCCGACAGAAGTATGCGGGATTCCAAAGTTACAGAAAGTTGCATATTAGAAAAGCAATTTATTTTTTTACAAAACAAATAATTTATCGTTTTATCCTTCCTATAAATGTAATGAGAGTTTTATAGATTATGAGGAATTCAAATGGAAAATAATGTATGCAAACGAGAATTATTAAGTATACGATCATCTATTTTTACAAAATAATTTTAAAATCATACGTGATTTGTTCGCAATCATTTCAAATCTATCACCAGTGTGGTAAAAAAAACAATGTTCAAAAAATACCTTTATTTAGACTTTTATAAAAGTTTATTTTGCAGATGATATTTATTAAGAATTCGAATCGAGCGAATGATTTTTTAAAGATTTAAATAATTTATCTTAATTTTCAATACCTGTTAAGAAATATGGGGAAAGTAGATTTAAATATAGGGTTAGTAGGAAAAAAAATTCACTTCAGAGAACTCTAAAATGCATTCTATAGGTCCAAAGAAAATCAAATTTGAATTAGCGATAATTCACATGATGCAATTGACATTAATTTAAAAAAATACAATAGATATAAATATATATATATACCGTTAAGACGCGCACACATAAAACATTCAATACGCATAAAACATATACATAAAATATTTAACTTGCTTCATACATAATAAAAAGAATTGAAACATTGAAACTGGCCAATAAAAATGGAAAATACACACACTGTAAAACATTTGTGTAACGTTACTCCATAAAGTTGGTATAAAAATGGTGGCAAATGCTGCCTCCAGTTTCATGGAGTAATTTTTTTCACATATGCAATGGTGTAATTTAAACATATATTACTGGTGTAACATTACAATGTTAAACCAGTTTTAACGGTTAAAATACTCCATAAAATTGGACACAGCAATGCTGCCACCAATTTTACGGAGTAACGTTTCCACAAATGGTTTACAGTGCAGTAAGATTTTTCGTACTGTAGAATACTCATACCCAATACTCGGAAAACATGCAGTACACACGTACTACCATGCGGAAATTGATTGCTGCCTTCAAGGACCGCGGTAGCCAAATTTTTGATGCCAGAACACTGGATTTATTTTTCTTTATCATGAAGATTGCTAAGTTCTTCATCCATTTCAAATTTCTTTATCATCTTGTTTAGGGCAAATGGAGGCATAAGACCTACATCTCTTATTATCTGTTTCATACGGTGCAATTCCTTTACAGCTACAGCAGAATTCTGTTAGTTCTGTTAACGTAATTAATTAAAGATTTTACGTAACTTAATTTTTGCAGTTTCTGCATGGTGGTGTGAGTTTACCAGTCGTTTCCCTAGTATTGGATTTGCGGTATTCCACTGTATGGATATCTTTATGGCGGATTTCACATTTTTATTTACCAGTTTCAGCGTCTTATTATTATTTATTATTCATAAAACGAATTTGTTGTTTTATGTGTATTTAAGTGTTCAGCGGTATTTTTTTTTTAATAAATGTCAAGTGCATTATTTTAATTATCTATAATTCAAATTTGATCTCATTTGAACCAATAGGAACGCATTCTAGAGTATTTTAAAGTAGGCAACTTATTTTTCGCTAACTCCGTATATTTGTTTAGGATTTATCCAGAAATAAAATTTTGAACTGAAGAGTAAAAGATTTAAGGCGTAAAAAAATCTTGGCACTGACGATAACTTGATTCCCTTCTTTCAAATAAACAGAATGACAGTTTTAAAAAATATATGAAATATTCAAATGGAAAGAGATTTATGAAAAAGTAGAAGGTGAGAGTAAAAGTAAAAGTGAGATAAGGCCATCCAATGTTGCGATACATTATCTACAATATCTCTTTATTTATAGCCATTCAAAATATTCCTTTTATTATGGTTACAGACCATGCATAAAATTTATTTATTTATTTACATGCATATAACTTAAATTATTTCTAGAAAGTAAATATTTAGAAATATATTTTAGATGTAACATTTAGTAAGCATATCAGTTATACGTCAAGTATTCATACAAAAGTTAAATATTTTACTTCAATTTTCAATATCTCTTAAAACCTTCAGCAGAAGTTGTGTCTGATATCCTTCTTGGACAATCTACAGACAATTATATTTTGGGTAAGTGAATAAAAGCTTTAAATATTTTATAAAGCTTGGCTCAAACGTCTTTTTTCCAATAAATTAAAATAAGCTAGAAAATGCACGTCAAGCGTTACAAATGAGGTGCTTTCTTATTATAAGGAATTTTGAAAAATATTCAGATTTAGGTCTAATGGAATAGAGTATTTCGAATACAGTTTAGTATTCGTAAGTTTTTGTGTATCTTTCTAAATACTATTGGCTTTATATTATAAAGGAAGTAACTTGTAGTACACATAAGGAATCTATATAACTTTCATAAAATGTAAAGTAGTTTAATATTATTAAAACACGTCCTCAAACAATGTTTCGCCTTATACCATTATGTAATGGAATACTTTAGTTTCACCCTGTAAATTAATAATAAATATTCTTTGCACCATAGATTATACAGAATGAATATCTTTGTATATATATTATATATACTGGTGAATATCATTATGTTCAGAAGAGTGTAATACCAAAATATGCAGTTAAAACTTTTTTTTCCTGTTGGCTTTAAGGTAACGAGTACTTCATCCCTGTAATTAAACTATTCATCTGATTTTCATAAAATTTTAAATGACTTGACAAAATTATGCAACAATTATATATATTAAATTTCAGATGATTCGGTTTGGTGGTTACCTCTCTGTTATACGCAGACAGACGGACGGACGAACGGACTAAAGAACCACTATAGGTGCTAAGTATTTACATAATTACAAACGCACCTAAAAGCAATTTCATAACATATAATACATCAACATAAGGACGTTTAACATTCCAAAATCGATAGCAGGAAAAAATATATTATTTACTCACATTTGAAATCATTATTCCGTAATTTTCACAAAACCAGAAAAAAAATTATTTATTTTTGCATTTATCTCTTCAAATTTATTGATGAAAGTTTGTTAAATATTTCCGTCACATTCCAATGAATCCTCAGCGACTTTGTATGTTTTCTCTGAATTTTCGAACTCTGTTGACAACTATAGTGCGAGTTGCTTCACATTCTTCTAAGCGAATTCTACAAATAATGAGATCTTGAATAGAAATCTTGAAGGTATTTAAACGTATAAAATTTTTGACACAAAAGGTTACAAATTTCCTTCCAACTCTTCCTTCCATTAAATGGCTGACAGTTTTATGAAAATTGATGACTTATTCAAATTGAAAATGATTTATGTCAAATAGGATAATCTAACATAAGTTCATCTAAGTAACAAAATAGAATATAGACAAATTGTGTAGTTATTATTATAAATGATTTTTTCTTTTGTAAAAATTTGAAATTAAGTTTTCAAACCAAACTTTTTAAAGCATATTTGTCACACGCCAGTGAAGCTTCCAAAAATTAACAATTTAAAATGAATTTTTAAGATCCCTTAAAAATTATCATGGAAGTTACATAAAATTTTATGGGTTAAATCTACAGAAAATGAAATATAAAAATTAAGTTTAAGAGATTTAAATAACATACAAAGTTTGTTAGTGAAACGATAATGTTTTTTGCTTTTTTTTTCAATAAATTGAAGGGCAATTTTATAAAATTTGAGATTTCGAAACTGAAAAGATTTAGACAAAAAAGTGATTTAACGTACGAGAAATAATGTTGCGAAAAACATTGCAGGATTAGGGAATTTTGTTTTAGCTTTTCTTTTCATTTTTTCTTTTTTTCTACATTTTTACTTTTTTTCTCTCTTTTTCTTAACTTTTAGGGTTGTGATTTTCCTAATTCATAATTCTAGTGTTATTTCTTAGTAGAAATATAAATTATGACATATTTAAACACAAAGAGATTTATGAAAAATAGAAGGGTCTAACATAAGGCCATCCCATATTGCGGTGCAATATCAACGACATCACTTATTCATAGCTATTCCAAATATTTCTTTTATTTTGGTTGCAAAACAAATACACATTTTTTACCATGCATTACTCAAAGTTAATTCTGAAAAGTAAATACTTTAAAGTATTATTTCAAGATAAAGGCCATGGTCAGCACCTCTAAGGAAGTTCGACAGTGTCTTTCAAGCCGAACAGCTGTCTATATTGGAAGCAGCAAAATGGGGTAACAGTACAGGGTTGGATTATAGCATCCGTTCGGACTGCATGTCAGCAATTCAAGCACTGAGTAAACCATTCAACACAACACAATTAGTAAATGATATACTAGAAATGATTAAACTCTCAGACAACAAATTTAAGATTTGCTGGGTTAAAGCTCATGTGGGCATCCGAGACAATGAGGATGCCGACGAATTAGCCAAACAAGCAGAAAAAAACAAAATAAAACAATTACTATACGATCTGGTAAGGCCGATATCAAATCTTAAAAGAACAATAAAAGATCTAATAATAAAACAGTGGCAGTTCGAATGGGATTACGGGGACACGGGCAGGACAACACATAAATACTTCCCAAAAGTAAGTACAGACAGATTAGTTAACTGCAAACTTCTGAGTCAGATTTATACAGGACACGGAGCTTTCCCAAAATACTTAAAAAGATTCAAGTGCAAAAACACGCCATATTTTGAATGCGGAGAATTGGGAACCTCAAAACACTACCTAACGGCCTGCCCGCTAACACAAACATTCCATCTGGCAAAAATCACGCCAAAAAATAAAGAACTCTGGCATAAGCAAGTAGCAAACAATAAATACATACAAAACAAAAGCAAAGTAGTCATAAGATGGTTAACAGAAAACATAGATACAATATCACAATGAAAGACGAATAAAGTTAAAAACACACCACCCCAGTGGACAGCACTACCCCAACTAATTAACTGTCTTATTTTCAGGAATTGTCATATGTTAAATGTTGTATGTTAAAAAAAAAAGGCTTAGGATTTATTCCTATCGCCAAACTAAAAAATTTAAATCTGTCTGTCTTTGTATTATGTCATTCAGCAGTGTGCGGCAGTCGCACAACATCAGCTGTAACCATGGCCCGCAACAGGAGCCCCGCAACATATGAATTGCAAACACAAAAAAAATTCACAATCGGTTCAGCAAGTTGTGCAATATGACATAGTAAGAAGCTTCAACCGCCTCCGGCATTGCTTGTCCGTTCACTGTAATGTGTAATAAAAAAAAATTAAAATTACAAAAAGGCCTAGAAATTCCCCAACGCCTAAAAAATAAATTTAAAAAAAAAGTTTTTCAGTTTATAAAGCATTGTTAATTAATGTTATGACTTTTAATTTCTAATTATTATTTCTCTTTTTTTTAAATATCTTTTTATTAGGGTTCTACTATTTATATCTTCTCTTTGACAACCGCCTCTCTTTATATATGTGCTTTCTGTACGAGCTACCGGACCGGCTCCAATGGGAAAGCCACGGAGCCAGTTAAATTTAATTATTTTTTTTAATCCGGTTTGGTACGTTAGAATGGCGGAGTCTCATCCCCCTTGCAAAGTTAACTTTGCCTTTCAGTTCAGCTCAAAAGTTAATTACTGTGCAAATTGTCTATTTGCGAAATCCCCTCTTTTGTTTTTTCTCCCCCCCTCCCCTCTAAATTACATTTTCATTTGACAAGTACGCATCAACTATTAGGCTCCAGATTCCTAAGTAGGGTGGGCAACGGTGTCCAAGTTGGCAGAATATTTTACTCATAGCATTTGGTTACAGGACTCAGGCCGGCTAAAATTCCGTCATGTACGCTAATGGCGACTGGTGCATGTAAAATCCGTCGTGGGTGCAAAGTCCTCCAAGTTACCTGTGAATTATACCTCTGGAGGTGCCTTGCCAGGTGAAGGTCTCGTCATCTGATCAAGGTTCTAAATTACGAGACAAATTGATTAGCCGTTTGCAATACATACAACAGGATATAACGTTAAGCAACCGTCAAAACAAAATATGCTAGACTGAGAAGCAAGTACATCAGATGTGATGAAGCGAGAAGCGAAGGAATGATGTTTTTTGCCGCTACGCGGCATTTAGGCGGTCACCCGCCCCGATACCAGGTATCTGACCCGTTAAATTGAGGTAACTCGGCAGGTAGGGGCCTGGTCATCGGTTAGAAAGAAAGAAAGATAAAATTTATTTAAGCATTTCTGTTGTATGCCAAAGAATTATTCAAAATTTTAATATTTTGCCTCGATTTTCAATTTTTATAAAAAACTATAGTAGATGTTATTTCTGATATCCTTCTTAAAGAAATCTCAAAATACTAAATTTTGAGATGTTGAATAAGAGGTAAAATCTAATAATATTTCTGCCACTAACGATAATTTATTTTTCTTTGTTGCAATAAATAAATGGACAGTTTCATAACATATGGGCGATTGATATGGAAAGAGAGATTAATTCAAAGTTGAATAATCTAACATAAAATCTTTTAATATTATGGAATATATTGCAGACAAAAATACTTCATTCACTCTCATGAATTTTTATTCCATTATTTAAATATCACGATCATAAAATTTATTTACTTCTGCATTTATCAATTCAAAACTATTTTTGTAATTAAATATTTAGAAATCGAAGACCGAATAGCAAACGAATCTTCAGAGAATTTTCATATTTTGTCTGAATTTTCCTTCTGTGTGCGATTTATAGTGGAAGTTGCTTAACCCCTTCGGGACGGAAGTCTTTTTATGAACGTTTTAATGTTGTTTCTCCAGTTTTTAAAGACAAAAATTTGTCTCATACTAAATCGAGAAAATGCTCCGATTAAATAAGGCAAATTCTGCATTACAATTTTACTGGTAGGGATATACAAGGATTCTTAAGTTTTTTGCAGCACGTATACGTGTCATTTGTCCCCAAGAGGTTAATACCTTTCTAGGCAAGTTCAGCAAATAAATAAGATATGAACTGACATATTGGATATTTAATGTTATAGGAGGTCTGGCACAAATAATAACACATTTCTCTCCAACTCATTACTCCAATATATGAGGTGACAGATTTATGATTTATGTCTTGCTCAAATGGCAAATGATTTATGCAAAATAGATGGATGTATCATAAGGCCATCTAATATTACTAAATAGATTATAGACAAAAGTTCTTTATTCTCTCCATTTCAAATCTTTATTCCGTTATATTAATAAAACGAGCATATATATGTATATATTTTTTATTTCTTCATTTATCACTTCAAATTTATTCTTGAAAGCAAACATTTAGAAATCTACTTTCAAGAACAAATTTGCCAAGTATTTCTGTCATATGCTAAAATATCTTTGATAATTTCATATATTTTATCTAACTTTTTAAAGTCAGTTTACAAATATAATGAAAGTTGCTTAACATTCATCGAGTCATCTTCTACAAATAATTAAATCTTACAATCGAGATTTAAATCTTATAAAAATCTTGACACGATTGATAACATATTTTCTTCTGATAAATGGATTGACAGTTCTATGAGACATGACTTCTTAAAATGGAAAATGATTTATGCAAAATAGAAGGATCTAACACGAGGCCATCTAATTAATAAATATAAACAAAAGTATTTTATTCTCTCCCATTGCAAATCTTTATTTCGTCATGTTAATAAAACGAGCACATTTTATTATTTCTTCATTTATTACTTAAAAGTTATTTTTGAAAGCAAACATTTAGAAATCTATTTTCAGGAACAAATTTAACGTAATAAATGAAGAAATAAAAAATTGCTAATAAAGCTTCGAAAAAATTCATATATTTTATCTGACTTTTTAAAATCAGTTTACAAGTGCATTGAAAGTTGCTTAACATCCTTCGTGTCATTTTCTTCAAAAAATAAAATCTTGTATTCGACATTTATAGAAAGCTTGACATGATCGATAACATATTTCCTTCCGATAAATCGATTGACATTTTTATGAAATGTGACTTTTTTTAAATGGAAATGATTTATGTTAAATAGAAAGATCTAACATAAAACCATCTGATGTTACGGAATAGTTTATAGACAAAAGTATTTTATTCGTACCCATTTCAAATATTTACTATATTATATTAACAAAAGGACCATACATTTTATTTATTTTTTCATTTATCACTTCGAATTCATTTTTGAAATTAAATATTTAAAAATCTTATTTTCTACAGCAATTTTGATATGTATTTTGGTTGCATGCAAACGAATCTTCATAGAGCTTACATATTTTATCTGAATTTTCAATCTCTGTTGTAAACAATAGAGGAAGTTGCTTAATATCCTTCTCGAAAAATTATACATATAATTAAGACATGAACTAAAGTATTCGAAATTTATATCTTATAGAATCTTATAGAAAATAATTCCTTTCAACTCATCTCTCCAATTAAGAATTGACAATTTAATGTAACACATCTTGTTCAAATGGGAATTGATTTATGCAAAATAGAAGGATCTAACGTAAGGCCATCTAATATTATAAAATGTATTATAAACGAAAGTATTTTATTCACTCCCATTTCAAATATTTACTACATTGTGTTAACAAAACCAGCATACAATTTATTTATTTTTACATTTATCAATTCAAATTCATTTTGGAAAGTAAATATTTAAAATCTATTTTCAAAATCAATTTTGATAAGTATTTCGGTTGCATGCAAACGAACCTTCAAAGAATTTATATATTTTATCTGAATTTTCAAATTCTGTTGTAACTACAGTGAGAATTTCTTAATATCTTTCTTAGCAAATACTGAAGATAATAGAATCTTGAACTAAAATACTCAAGATTTAAATCTCATAGAAAGTTTGGTAGAAATGATAACGCATTTCTTTCGAACTTTTCCTTCCAGTAAATGGACTGACAGTTTTATGAAATATGACTTATTTTAATGAGAAATAATTTATGCAAAATAAAAGGATCTAACATAAGGCCATCTAGTATTATAAAATCTCCCATTTCAATTACTTACTACATTATGTTAACAAAACGAACGTACAATTTATTTATTTTTGCATGTATCACTTTAAATTCATTTTTAAATATAAATATTCAAAAATCTATTTTCAAGAACAATTTTGATGAGTATTTTGGTTGCATGGAAACGAAACTTTACATATTCTATCTGAACTTTCAAACTCTTTTGTAACTATAGGGATAATTGCTTAATATATTTCTTGGAGAATACTGCAGATAATAGAATCTTGAACTAAAATATTCGAGATTTAAATCTCGTAGAAATTTGGTACAAATGATCACGTATTTCTTTCCACTTTTCTTTCCAAGAAATGGACTGACAATTCTATGAATTATGACTTATTCAAATGGAAAATGATTTATGCAAAATAGAAGAATCTAACATAAGTCCATCCAAAATATTATGAAATCGGGTATTTCAAATTTCTATTACATTATGTTAACAAAACGAACATACAATTTATTTATTGCTGCATTTATCAGCTCAAATTCATTTTTGAAAGTGAATATTTAAAAATCTATTTTTAGGAACAATTTTCATATGTATTTCGGTCGCATGCAAACGAATGTTCAGAAAATTTACAAATTTTATCTGAATTTTCAAATTCTGATGTAACTATAGTGGGAATTGCTTATTATCTTTCTTGGGGAACACTGCAGATAATAAAATCTTAACAAAACGAACGTACAATTTATTTATTTCTGCATGTATCACTTTAAATTCATTTTTAAATATAAATATTCAAAAATATTTTTTCAAGTATTTTTTCAAGAACAATTTTTGATGAGTATTTTGGTTGCATGGAAACGAAACTTTACATATTCAAGATTTAAATTATTCAGGAAGCTTTGCACAAATTATAGCGTATTTCGTTTCCTCTTTTGCTTCCAGTAAACGGACTGACAGTTTCATGAAACATGACTTCTTTAAAGGGTAAATGATTTATGCAAAACAGAAGGCTCTAACATAAGGCCATCTGATATTAAGAAATATTTCTTTTCAAATATTTACTATATTACGTTAACAAAACGAACATACAATTTATTTATTTTTTCATTTAGTACTACAAATTCATTTATAAAAGTAAATATTTAAAAATCTATTTAAAAAAAATAATAATAAGTATTTCGGTCACATGAAAACGAATGTTCAGAGAATTTACAAATTATATCTAAATTTTCAAACTCTGTTGTCAACTGCAGCGGAAATTGCTTAATATCTTCTTGTAGAATTCTACAGCTAATAAAATCTTGAACTAAAATTTTCAATATTTTAATCTCAGAGAAAGCTTCGCACAAATTATAACGTATTTCCTTTTCTCTTTTATTTCCAATAAATGGAATGACTATGAAATTTGACTTTTTTAAATAGAAAATTATTTAAAAAAAATAGAAGGATCTAGCATAAGGCCATCTAATATTACGAAATGTATTGTAGACAAAAGTACTTTATCCACTCTCTTTTCAAATCTTTGTGTTAACAAAACGGATAAAATTTATTGTCTGTATTTATTTCTTCAAATGTATTCTTGAAAGCACGTATTTTGAAATGTATTTCCAAAACCAAATTTGTTAGTATTTCTGTCATATGCTAAAGAATCTTAAGTAAATTTATACATTTTATATAAATTTTCAAACTCAGTTGACAACTGTAGTGAAAGTTGATTAACATCCTTCTTATCGAATTCTGCAAATAATTTAATAATGAACTGAAATATTCGAGACTTTCATCTTATAGTAAGTTTGTCACGAATGATTACATATTTTCTTCTAAATCTTAGTTCCAATAAATGGACTGACAGGTTTATGAGATATGACTTGTTTAAATGAAAGAGGATTTATCCCAAATAGATAAAATATGTCCTTTTAATGTTACAAAATAGATTATAGACAAATATCTTTTTTTTTTTCATTGCTATTTAAATTTTTTCTTCGTTTCTGTTAAACGAAGGAGTATACATATATATTTATTTATTTATTTAATTGTGCATTAGTTATTAAATATTATTTCTTCTTAAATAACGATTTAGAAGTCGGTTTTCAAGACAAACTTTGTAAAGCATTTAAGTCACATGCCAATGAGTCCTCTGGAGTTAAACTATTTTATATCATATTTTTTATTATCCAAATATATTTAATTATCCCCACTTATGTTTTTATTATCCCTTGAAAACTATATTATAATTAACGTAAAATTTTATGTAATATAATTCTTCAGAAATCAAAATCTTGAAATGAAGCATAAGATATTTAAATAATATAGGACGTTTGATATTGTAACGATACTCTTTTTCGCTTCATTCTCGTGAATCGAATGGGAGTTTTTGTAAAATGTGAGGTATCCAAACTGAAAAAAACAATGCAAATAATTTTTTTTTGCACTTATGACATATGATGTAAAGGAAAAAGATTATACACATGGGTAATTTCTCTTATCTGTTTATTTTTTTATTTTTTTTAAACATGTATTTTTTTGCGTAGTTTCTTTTTAATTTAGATACGCCGTGAAACTAGTAATATTTCTTGGTAGTAATATTATTTTTTTCTAAACTCGTTATAATCAAAATGAATATTAATATTAGCAAAATACTAGATATTATATTTTTAAAAATGCCGGTCCAACAGGCAACACTGCATACTATAAAACAACAGAAAAAATTATAAAAAATATGCTATTACTCTTTTGCACTGAATGCGGATAACGAAATATCCAATTATAGTAATATGTACACTGGTGCTTAACTTTTTTTTCTGTTTCATACATTATGAATATAAAAAATAATTGAAAAATGAAAGAGATTTAGAAATCAGTTTTCACGGCAACCTTTGTTAAGTATTTTGTTCCCACGTCTGCGGATCTTCACCAAGAAACTCTTTATCAGAATCGTATAAAAAATGTATCAGAATCTCTGAATTTTTAAGACCCTTTACAAATTATATTTTTACTTGCACAAAATATCTTAATAGTAGATAAAACAAAATACTGTAAGATTTTCACTAAGAATAACATTTAGAGTTCAAGAAAATGTATTTAAATATTCAAAAAGTTTCGGTACTTTAACAGTAATTTTTAAACAACTTTAACAGAGAATTTTTCTTTTTATAGATAGAATTATGATTTTATAAAACCTAGAACTTTTTATCTAACTGCGATCCAAGTTACAGATGAAATTTTAGTAAGACTAGTATATTTTAGTAGGTCCATTTGTAAATCTACAGATTTCTATAAATTTACAAGAACTAGTTTCTAGATTTCTCTCTCTCTCTCTTGTTTTACTAATACAGTGTACAGATAAAATTTAGCAAGAATACAGATTTGTGCAATTTTACATTTGTAGAATTACATATTTTTTTTAATTTATTATTATTATCATTATTATTTATTTACAATGTAGACGTTCTCAAGTATTTCGTTCGCAAGTGACGTCACCATATCATGACACTCACTCCCTGGACGGAGTCTAAAAAAAGAATTTCGACTTCTCTAGCATGACGCAACATTTATTTTTCTTTTCTTTATTTCTTTTCTTCATTTGATCATTAATCATTTGATTCATCCTTAATTCATTTACTGAAATTCATTCACTTGCATGTCAACAGAAGTAAATACCTATGCCATTTATTGAAAGAAACAAAATAAAGTTGTCTTTCAAATATCAAATGACATATAATGTATAGCTCACTTATATTTCGGATCATGATTCTATTTTTGTACAAATCTTCATGATATATTTTCAATGTATGCTGTAAAAATTAGAAATGTTGCTGAATCTAGAAAAACATTACGAAAACAAGTAGAATTTCTCAACATATATTTTTGCTGCACTGTTAAAAAAATTCTGAACACGTTATTAAATGCATTAAATTCTTTTTTGTAAGCTATTCATTTTCTTGTGAAAAAATGGATTAATTGAGTTCACTGTTCTTTAAAGCAATATTTGTTACCAATAAACCAGTCACTAAAACAACTAGTTTTTATGAAATATTTCTATATTTCTCTAATCCTCTTATGTCTTGAAATACTAGAATCAAAAATATTAATATATTTTTCAGAAATATATGATATTCTTGCAAATAAAATAAAACTGTGTAATTTAATTCAAATATCCAATATTTGGTAAAACATGAGCATTACTTTTATATTTATGAAAATAAAATCAGTAAAGATATTCTTCAAATAAAAGCTTTGAAATGGAATTCTTCCATACTTTAACTTTTTTAAAAACAACGAAGGAACTATGCTTTACAAATTTTGTCTAGTGCAGTAGGTTTCTTGAAACTTTTAAATAAATCCTTATAGCTGAAAAAGATCGTCGGGGTGTTATGCGAAATATTTGTCATACTTGAAAGCGTTGCTCTAAAGAAGATTTCGAGATTTTTATTTATTTATTTTTATTTACTTTTAGGGCATTTTTTTATTCTGTGAAATATTGTCAATTTTTTTAATGTAAAAATATGCATACCTGTCTTCTATGATTTTCGAAAATCTGTTTCATACTATATTTTCTTTTAAACTTTGATATATCTACTTTTTTTTTTTTTTTTTTTTTTTTTTACGTAAAACTATGACAAATTAACCAATATCTCCATTTGTAATGTTTGAACAGTTTATGTTTTAAGATTTGTTTTCTGATATTCACATAGATAAATATATCATGCGCATGAAGATCGCAAACTAGGACATCAATTGTATCAGTATTATTATGCTGCACGAAGTTTCTCACAAATGTGAAAACATATTCAAATCGTATACAGACTTTCATCGCTAGACTTTTAATGGTGTACCAGAAGATTTGTTAAAACGGACGATTCGAGTAAAATCAGGGATGCAAATGGAAGATTCATGGGAGTGTGACGAAAAACGTTTAAGAAACATTTTATGATTGAACATTCAGACATTTATTAATTACTTGACAATATCTGTCTTACACACATCCGCGTTGAACAGTCTTCTATTCCTATCCAACTTAACAGTTAGGAATTATGTTATGCTGAATGCCTCTTCGATAAAAATCGCACATTTTCAGTAATTTTTTTTATTTCTATTTATCATTTAATGGTATTTTATTTCTGGTATCAATGTTTCAGTAACTTTTTCATTTAAAAAAAAATTCAATAATTAAAACCCTATCACTTTTCATTTTTTGTCATCCATTTGAATATAAAATTTTTTAAAATATTCGTAATGTAAGATTTTGCAAATATTAATTCAGCAAATCAGTACACCAAAAAATGTGGATCTTTTAATTACATTATGTTACATATCATCCATGTTACAGACTAAAACATTTAGTACATGTTTATTTGAGATTCACTAGGGAAAAATGTTGAAAACTTCTTCTATGAAGTTATAATAATATTATTATTTGTATAACTCCTGTTCGACGAAAACATTAAACATATAGATCTTATTAAAATATATTAACATTTTCACCTATAAGGGCATAAAATAAATACGTACACTCCAAAATGATCTGAATACACATTTTCATGTTTCATATCAATCTTTGTAGTTTCATTATACATATATTAATTTTGAAATGATTCTCAGTAGTGCAAATATAACGAAATATTTTTTCTCGTAGGCAAGACATAAATTTTTAGATCTATAAAACTTTAAATACAACATTTTCTTTAAAATTATTAGAGCCATTTTCGTGATAACCAGTAAAAGTATAAATGCAGGATCATAAATATAATGCGAATTCTTTTTTGCCAAGCATATGATGCCGAACCAGATAACTGCAATTTTAGTGAAACGTCTTGGGTAGAGGAACAATTGTCACCTGTCCTTGCCTATCCGATAGCATCTTAACAGGGGTAGTAGTGACGCTCTATGTCATAGGTTCCCAACCTTTTCTGGTCTACCGCCCCCTTTACAATAGAAAAAAATTCCAACGCCCCCTTCTTCTATAATAGTTAATTATACAAATGTTAAAATATTATTGCATATTATCTATACTATATTTGTCTGTCAATTTATTAATCAAAATAGAAGTTAATTGAAACAACCATCAAATGTACCGTAATTTCCGTCGTATAATCCGCGGATCAAACAATCATTTTCCATCCCGGAAAATTTTTGAAATAAAATGTACCTGAGAAACAAGTACTGAAGAAATGATGGTATCCGAAGCTAAGAAATCAGGTTTATAGCCACTACGCGACAATTAGGCGGTCACCCGCCACGATGCCAGGTATCTAACCCTTTAGGCTGAGATAATTCGGCAGGTAGGAGGCTGGTCATCGGTTAGAAAGAAAGAAAGAAAGAAAATGCAACTTTTTAGATCGCGGTAAACATTTGGCTTCAATCACTAAATAAAACTTCTGGGGGGGGGGGGAGAATTGATTGATCATCAGTGACAAATTGTTATGTTCAAAGATGCATGTTCCTTTTCTTATACAATAAATTTGCTACTACAGGGAACCCACTTTCAGCCAAATCTGATGAAATGAAAGCAATTAAAACTTTATGTACTCTCCCTCACAATCCAGATTAGAGCGCTGTAGGTTTTTGAAGTTAGAACTCTGGTATGTATTTCTAAATTTTTCTTATAGTTCTTGTTTGTTGCGAGTTACACAATTTCCTTCTCCAAATGTGATGATACTGCTGTAGCTGCATTTGCGAAAGGATCTAAAAAGCAACTCGGTAAATATATGCATAAGTATATTGGAATCGCTCTTAGAAAACTTCATGAAGAGCTCCAAGTTTTGACAGTAAGCAAGTAAATATTCTTGTTTTCACAGATTGCGAATAATGTGGCGATTTGGCTGTATTCTCTTCTACTAGGATTTCTTTTGAGCAAAAGAAGTTTACCCACAGAAGCAGCTACGAGATTTTTTGTTTTATTCAACTCATCATCTTGCAATCATCGTATGCCTTATTATAATTTATAAATATTTAGAATATTTAAATTTATTTAATTAAAGATTCTAAAGAGGGCGATAATCGACGTCATTTTTCAATGCAACCAGGTTTTAGCGTATTTTTATTCCTCTGTTTTTAGTTAAGTGTAATATTAAATCAAATATATCGAAAAAAGATTCAGACCAATACCTTTTCAGAGACAACCAAGCTCTATGTGCAGCAACAACCGATTGAATTCAATTGCAAGTCTGATACAAAGTGATAGTATCAACTGCACTGCAAAGTAAAACAATTGTTTCATTTTGTTGTGAAATGATTTTAACTCTAAAGTTGTCAAAATATCCTGTCATTCAATGAATTGCTTCTATTTCTTTTGACTGTTCTAATAATGTAATGAAGCGACGTATACAGGCGTTCATTCCAAGTACAAGTTGTACAGGTGTTTTTTTTTTTTTTAAGCCAACTGCTGATGATGTGTAATGGAATGTACTGAGAGTACATTTAGTACTGCTTGTTTAAAATGTGTTAATGAAACCTTGCTGATGTCCCGTCATTGGTTGAGCAATCAGTAGCAAATGACAAACTATTATAGTAAAGAATTTATTTCTCTTTGACTAACTTCGTGGTATTAAATATCGATTCTCTTTTTGTATGAGTTTCCAAATTTTTAGCAAATAATAACTCTTGATTTTTATTTTATTTTATGAGTTTTTGTTATTTGTTAACGCTGATCCATGGAGTTGAATGGAAAATGTGCAGGTCTTCAAGTAACAGCATATTGATATTTCAATGCTTTTAGCCATCTATTCCTCTTTGAATCTAATTATTACTCATGATTTTTTCTATTAATATCAGATGGTTTCTTATGATGAACATTTTTTATTTTCCCTCTGACTACAAACAAGATTAATTTCTCGCCGAATTTGTGCAATTTTAACACTTTTGTTATTAAAACTATAATGATATATGAGACTGAAAGTCCGCCATCTTCTTGTTTAGAAAATGTCTTAAAAAGGTTTGATATAGTTGATTCTTTAAAATGTTTCTTTTCCGGTCTTTGAACTGGTCAGACGTGGCAATCCCAAAACTTTCTTCTATCTCATACATGTTAATACTTCAAAATTCGCTTTCACAGTATCAGAATTAAATGGCAACCTATGTCCATCGTAAGGATTCTAATGGTATATTAAATTCCGTACATTAGTTCTTGAAACAGGACTACTGCCACTATCGAGAAAAATGCAGAATAAAAGCGCCACCTGTCATGCGATTTGCACCAAAACATAATCAGCAATAATATTTATCAAGGTAAAACTGAATATGAAGTCAGATAAAAAATTCGTGAATTAATTCTTGAGATACAGCTGTTGCAGAAATGTGAAAAAGACAGTATAACAGCACCACCTGTAGAGAGATTTTCAATAAAATGTAAACAGCATTTATTCATGCTAAGGAATACTGAAAACAGAAGTTTAGTGAAAATCTGTGTGGTAGTTCTTCAGTTAAAACCGTTGCGTAAATCGTGAAAAAAAAACAGCATAGCAGCACACCTGTTGAGTGATTTACAGCACAACTAATCAGCATCAATTTATAACAGAGAATATCCGAATATAGCTTTTTTTTATAAATTCCGTGCATTGGTTTTTGAGATAGAGCGCCTATAAAATTTATGTCACATACAAATAAATAAGCTACCAGACAGACATTTTGTAAAAACATTTTTTGGAATCTCTGACCCCTAAAATGTGTAAATCCGTCAAAATCCGGAACTCGAAAATTTTCACGAATCTAATATTTTGTTCTTGTAAAGCTAGAAGATAATAAAAATAGGATATATTTTTGTCTTTTCTATCAGCACGCATTTATTCAAATGCTCTTGCAGCCTAAAAGGCCTCATGGCTTCATTTGAAAAAGACTTCTTGGCAAATTAATCAATATAGGTAACGATTGGTTTGTAGGAGAGTGCCTAGATCCATATTTCAAATACTCAATACTATCTGCAGGCATTTCTTCTTCGAGTAAGATATTTTGAATAACCGCAGTTTCCTGCGTATAATTCGCGGATCAACCCCGAAATTTTATTTAGTAATTTAAGCCAAATATTTACCGCGATCTATGAAATTATATTTTATTTTTAAATCTTTCTGGGTGGTAAAATAATTGTTTGATCCGCGGATTATACGCCGGAAATTTCGGTGTATAAATTTTCCCTATAAAGTTTAAATAAATTTACTTTTGAATAAATTGATAGATATAACGATTTTTATCAATTTCATTAAGACTATACACAACTATATATAACTATATACAAATTTCTTGAACTGATTCAAAACACGGGTTTGTTTAAAGATCTTTGTCCAGGCATGGACAAAGATTGTGTGTCGTTATATTTCAGAATTTTTCGAAATACACCTTGGTGAAAAAATAATAATGTTTAAAACTTATAGCCAGCCAATTATCGCGAATTTTTTCCCCACAAATTTTGAATTTATAATGATTTTTAATTCGAGTCACAGTACTTCTTCGAGTTCCACGGTTATTTTTGACATTAGTAAAATAAATTCATTCCACCCGCCTCCCCCTTTCCTAAGATTTACGTTCGCCTGTATAGATTTCCATTCAAAGGTGCAGTTAAGGTTTTTCTCTCGGACTGGGCAATGTAGAAGAGATAAATTTTTATCATTATACTAGTTCCTAAATAATTCCGTATGCCATGACCGCCCCCCTCGACTGTCCTAACGCCCCCCATTTTTCTCTAGACCCGCTACCGCCCCCCTAGAAGGTTCCAGCGCCCACTGGGGGGCGGTACCGCCCCCGTTGGGAACCTATGCTCTATGTTAAGTTCAAAATAGACCTAACTACTCTGTAGTTGAACTGAATTCCTGAAACTCTCTTTTCTTTACTCCCCACTTGCGATTTACTGACAATAGAGAACAGGGGGAGATACAATGGCCAGGGAGATAACTATCCTAAACCATACTGAAGAGAAAGATTCCTGTCCTACACTTGGATTGAAGTTGAACTGGAAAACTCGTTAAGATCAAACGCGCCGTGTGGGGACATAAAACACGCCGCCTTAGTTGAACTCAATGTATTGAAGTCTGAATGCAGTCTTAAAATATCGTCCCAAAAGGAATAACTTAAAATGAATTTGCGCCACAAGGGAATGTAATACGCGCCACTTTCTATGTGGATGATAGAAATGGATCATGAACGATTCTCTATAAGTATAAATAGATTACGAAGGGATATGACCAGTAGATATATCGTATCGTCTACTTTGACAATGTGTGGGCCCCCATCGATTTGTTAGTGAGGGTGAATATTGCACAGGAAAATATCACCGCGCTTCCATATGTAATATGTAGTACTAACATGAACATGTGTTTTTTCATTCTCTTCCCAAAAGCCATATAAAATTTTACTGTACATTATATTGGCTTCGTAGAAAATACTCTAATTCCGTGAACACTGGTCTGAATAGCATTCCGAAGGATAAGTTCGGTTAATGTTTTGAGTAGTGGAAACAATGCTGAATAGTCTGACATGATGCCGAATGATTCTAATTCCAAAAATTTTAAATGTATTTGCATTTTGCTTTGCTCTGTTTCTTTTATGAGTTTACGCTCCTCACTGTTAGAATAAAATCTGTACGTATATGTATTAAAATATTTACACACTTTTACGCTTTACACACTTTGTTCAATTATTCCTCTGAAGAATATGAACTTTCAAAACTTTAAAGAAAAACTTTCAAAATTTAAATTTTTAACCATTGCTGCAACGTTTATACAATCAATAGTGCTCATTGATGTCTTGTTTAGCGCCAATTTCGTTCACGGATCTGTTTGAGGAAAATAGCAATTTTAGTCAAGCGAACAACAGCTGAAATTTTATTTTTTCATGTAGCACATACGTACTTTATTCATAATATTTTTGTTTCATTTAATTTTTTGTTAGTTCATGTACATATTTATTGCAATCTATAATACTTGAGGTCGATGCATATAGTATGTATTTATTCTATGAATTATACACTCATGTTTAAATTTATCTTTGCATAAACAAAAATAATGGTATTTCATGAAGTATTCAATCCATAAGCTATTTTTGTAGAGAATGTGTGAAAAACAAACCTAATTATTATTGTCCAATCAAAGGTAATCAAACGTTTCTTATATACAATGACGGCGTTACGTCACACGACGATCAAAGACTTGCGTTGCGCAAAATGAATGTATTAGTGAATATCTGAAACATAACATTTTATTCCAGTGTATAAAACAAAAACGATTTGTTCTGACTTTGCAGTATCATTTGGAAGAATCGATGATGTGGCGAATTATCGATCGTTTAAAAGCAGCCCAGAAAACCACAGAAATAGCGAGATGTGTGAATATTTCAAGGCAGTGTGAATTTTCAAGTCTCTAAGTTATGGAAACGATGTACGAAACTCTGGCGATGTTGTCAAGCGGCTTGAGTAAGGTCATAAACGAAAATCAGCTTCTTCGGAAAGATATTTGGAAATAACTGAAAAGAATGAAAATGGCGTATAAGACAGTTACGTCAGTTAAGTTCGGAGTTAACGCAGCAGCCAGAAAATTGTCGTATCCCGGCAACTGAAACTGTCGTATCCCCGCAAACTGTGTACAGAATGCTTTATGAAAAAGGCTTTTACATCAACAAGCCAAAGATATGCGTATCATTGTCTATACGATATATAAGAAGGATCTCTTAAATTAGTAAAGAACATCAGAACTGGAATGAGCACTAATTAGGCATGTGCTTTTTATTGATTGATCGATATTTACTTTAACATCGGATTCTAAATATGTTTCATCTCGAAGGAGTCAGGCACACGAACTAGTTCTTCCAATATGATTGAATGAGATCGCTTCAGCAGTGCATGTGTGATGATATGATACAGAATAATGGTCGATGGACGTATGCCTCTGCACATTTTTAACAGCAGATCTGTGACCGGCAAGCGATGTCAGGATGGGGTCATAAAACCTTTTGTTTGAATTTTGACTGAGTAGCTTATGGATCTCACTTTTTATTTATGGATGATAACGCTCGTCTGCAGTGAGCACACTTTACTGACGCCTATCTTGAATGATAAGCCAGTGAGCAAATACTGCGGCCAGCAAAATTTCCTGATCTCAGTCTGATAACCTTGAGAAAGCAATTGAAAGAAAACATATTTCTTTTAAAAATGGAAAAACTGAAGACCGCATAGCTAGAAGAGTGGAATTTAATTCTTCTTACTGTGGTTACCACCCTTATTACTAACATGGAAACGCGTTCTGATGTTCACGTTAGAGAAGATCGCATTCTGTATTAACCTTGATATGGGAGCTTTGACAGCATTTATCCAGCTTGGCATCTATTCTTAGATAGATACTGTTTGGGTCTCTGTACAAAGGTTTAAATCATATAACTCCATTTTTTCTGAGTTATTTCTGTCTTTCTGTACTTTCCTTCTCCCCTATTTTTGTCTTTTTTGTTATTTCATGTTACAGTTTTATATCATAAGCAGTAATATTATTTATTTTTTTCCTCATCGTGCGTTATGATGTTATGTATAATTCAACAGAAATGCATTGATTATCATTGTGTTTTATTGAATTTGTCAAGTTTTTTGAATTTGCATGATGTAACATTCCATACATCTATAAGTATTCTATTCTAAAAAATAGTTCTAGGAATATATATTTCTGAACAACTTTTAAATACTTGTGTTTTATTGCATTTATCAAGTTTTTTATCTATTCATGATGTAACATTCCATAATCTATAAGTATGCTATTCCAAAAAAAAAAAAAAAAAAGATCTAGAAATATATATTTATGGACAACTTTTAAATACTATATCTAATAAATAAGGTTTTAAAGATGTAAACATAACATTTTTTTAGTATTTTAAAAACCATTTGATGGAGTATTTTTTAATTTGGAATGTGTCAAATTCAGAAAAATCTACCTTCTTTTTACATTTTATAAAAATATGTTATAAACTAGCCTCCAAATACTGCCGTAAAATTTAAATTATCTTTAGTCTAAGATTTATTCTCTGGAAATACCATAGGATGTCACATTGTGCATCTCCTGTTTAGTGTCCAAGAGATATTCTTGAAATTTTTAAAGTGCTACTACACAATTCCTTGATGTGTGAAATAATTCGGAATAAGAGTATATCCATAACATATTTTATGCTTTGTACTTTCTATAATTGAAATTTAAAATGTTGCGATCTAAATATATAACGCCTATGGTCCCAAATATGCTACCACAGCCAATTTCAACTTAGTGGATTACTTAATTCAGATATTCCAAATTCACCCAAGAAATTTAAAATAACAAAATTTGCTTTTAATATAAGAATTACCGTTAAAAAAATATAAATTGTCGAAATTTCCTGGTATGATTTCAGATTGCCGTAATTAAGAAATTTCAAGAACATATTTTACCCTATGATTTAGAGAATTAATGGATGCTTAATAAATATATATACATATGAACACCTATTTTACTATATAATAAATACTTGCTTGATTTTAAATACCTGCATTTTCTCCAATGTTCTACTATCTATTTTATAAAATCTTGATTCTGTTTTAATGTATTTAAAATAAATTTAAAATCTCCAAAATATAGTGGACTTCCTCAAATCTGCACAGCTTAAATCCTGGGGTAGTGCGAATATCTAGTGACTATTATACTTAAATTCTTTAAATGTTAATCTAAACTAAGTTAATCGCTGGAATATTGATATTAAAAATTACAATTAAGTAAAATATTAAAGTAATTCTGTAAAATATTAACAATAGAACGTCCGGAAATTTTACATAACCTTAACAAAATCATTTTCTATGAAATATTTTACACCGTTTAAAAAAATCCGTTATTTACGTCACAAATTGCAGGAAGCAATATTGCCAGCGGTTTTCCCGAAAAAACTGCAGTAAAATTAGATGTAATAAAGTAACTTTATATCTAATTTTACTACAATTTTTATGGCAAAAACTGCTGGCTACATTGCTGCCATCTTCGTGAAAATATATGACCTATACTGTTTTGCTTACAAAACTGGAGTTTCGGAATAATTTCTCAAGTATGCTTCTAGATTTTTCACAAAACGTCTAAAATCGCATTCTTTTTCTGACGCTGTACATGTCGCAAATCGCGATTTTTCTTTATACCTAAGCTGCTTCCTTTTTCGAATATTAATCTCACTCTTCGGATTTTTTCTTACGCATTACAGCCGTAAATTAATAATTGCGTAACTTTTCCTAAGACACTGTACCCGTTTATTAAATACCTCGTATTAATAGAAATAGTAATTGGTGAAATTTACAGGGAGGAATGTACCTTCCACCATTCGGGGACCCCTTCTTCCCAGTTTCAACAAGATATGGTTCATTCAACTTTGATTACAATTCAGTCAGTTTCTATGTTATGAACGCTTATCTTAGAATTCAGTTACCAACATTTTTTTAACTAAAAGGTTATCCTTTTAATGTATTCTGTTAGCTTGATTAATCCGAGATTTGATTCACTCAACTCGATTTTTGATTGCCTTTGGAAAGTGCTGAGCATTTCGTTACATACCTCCTTCGGTAGCGTAGACTCATATTACAGATTCATTCGGAGAATGATTAGACACTTCATAAAGCAAAGGGGTACCCGAAACGAGGGTTATTTAAAATATTTTCAAAAAATACAAAATCGTATAATCTTGAGTTTTGTTTAAGCTTTTTATAACCGGCTACAAGCTACGCGTGGTGGGTCAATCAGTATGTAATAAAATAAATGTGAAGATTTTCAACAAATTTTAATCTTTAAAAATGCGCAGCAAGAGGGTTAACACCTATGTAACTCAAGATTTATTTTCTGTAAAGTTCACAGAATAATCATATGAAACTCCGGCCTATGGCTTCTTGAATCTTCCAAATAACACATAACTACTGTAGATTCATTTGTTCATCATGAGAATTAAGCCTTTTAAACATAATTCTTGTTCCTTATTCATTCAATAAATAAAATAAGGCATCCTGGGGTAATAACGCCACGTTAAGATTTTACCAATTTTCACGGCTCAATTTAAGTTTGTATTTTTCAAACAAATATATGATTTGATACAGCAACTCATTGACTATCTATATAAAAAAATAATTTAACAGATATGTATTCATAAAATGTAATGGCATGATTTCTTGACCAATGCTATTTGGCGTTATTGCCCACCTATATGGGTAATAACGCCATGCAAACAAAACTATGAAATAAGATGGAATAATTGCATGTAGATTTCTCAATTCTAAAAATACAAACTCTACAAACTTAGAAATTGACAAATTGCATTCTAAGCTGTGTGTGTAGGGGGGGAGGACGAGACAAAAGAATATCAGACCGTGAGCTTCTTTTTGCTTAAAAAGGACCGCTTAAATAGAATTATTAGGAACATTGCACAGTTTTAACTGTGTTTATTTGAATCAGTATTTAGGATGTAGCTCGGCCACTTTAGGGAATCAACCGGGGTATTAATGCCAAGGATTGGCGTTATTACACCGTTATAGTTGTTGCGCAGTACATTTTAAATTACAAATTATCTCGAGAAGATATCCAAAATCTTCAACAACATTTTGAAAGTTCATGAAATGTACTACAAATTTATGTAATTAACAAAGTATTTCCGGAAAAAACAATCACAACACCTATGACGCAAATTTTAGATCAAGCGTTAATTTTAGTTGCTTGTAAAAACAATAAGACCTAAAAATGAAACAAATTAACTTGAAGCTTTTTTGCGATTTATATGACTCAAAACCCTTCTGCGCAGAGCACATGGGTGTCATTTACCAGATTATTTCATAATTATGCAAAATATTAGCACTTGGCGTTATTACACCAGACTACCTTATATAGTAATAAAAATGTATATATCGCTACATATCTGCAGTCATATATGTATGCAATTAAAAAAAATCACTTCGATAATTCAAATATCTTACAACTCTTATGTTTCATGCTTTGGAAAACTTCATTCCTTTCATTTTAATCCTAAAGAGAAAATGCTTAGGTATTTTCTGAATAGAGCCCATAAAATTGAAATCCCATCTACTTTCAGATTTTTATTCTCAGAAAATCTCATAGAGAGTTTTCTTGTGCACCCTTCACGCTATTGTCCAAGATCTTTTCTTGAAAACTCAAAAATGACATATTACTATAAGAAGATTCATAAGCGTGTGACGCAAACTTTTCTAGAAACTTAAAAAGTGTATATCAGAAAGAGATATTTAGTTCTATACGTTGGATGAATAAATTTCAATATCTTATGGATTAGTTCAAGTTTAAAAAGTATACATAATAATATCATTGATATTCCTTTTATGGTTTCGTAAAAGTTGTTTGATAGCACATGTTATTCATAACTTATATTTAAACTTATATTTTAATAAATATATATAATAACATATATTTAAGAATCGGGAAAACCTGTATTTCATACATTAGTGCTTTAAAATAATCTTAAACTATGTTCCAAATAACGTCCACAAAACTCAAGAATAATTTAAAATGCTAAAAATATACTAGGGGACTCTGCCTCCTGCAAGTTACGTCCGCCAACACCCATTGATGCTTCACGGAATCTAGTAATTACAGATTCTTTTGCCCTGTTTAAACATATTTCCAGGTTACAGAAGATTGAATGATACTATCAATTTAACAGCGACTATTTTCTTTTATCAGATTGCCATATTTTTCTAATTGAATTGGGTATTAGAAAAATATGGCAGTACGGTAACCAACTGGTCCATCGCTATCGTAATAATATCTGACAGCTATTTTGGGAATTGGTAAACAAGATAAAAATATGAATATGAGCTTGTATAAAACGGTTAGGTTACAAATGTCGTTATTTTTCTGACTTTTATAATGAGACAAAATCATTCCTTCAGGTTCAAGATTTAAAAACTTTGGTTGCTTGGCCGTAACTTTTAGAACTATGATATTTAAAAGCAGTGAGCTTTGAATTTTTTAAGATTTTATTTTATATTTTAATCGAATTTTAGATAATTTCAGGAACAGGTATGTTTTATACATAAATTATTTTCTTTAATTAATACACCACCGCAATATTTCACAATATATATTGTTCATATTAATTAGTAAGAATATCCAAATTTTCTAAAATATATTTATTAAAAGTATTCTATCACATTTTACTTGCATATTTAATCCATTACGATTACTAGGTTTTGTTGTGATGAAATTAAAGTGTTTCTTACAAAGTCTGTAACGACTACAAATGGATTGGAATTCGATCCTAATTGATTATAAGTTGCAGTTTCCAGATTGATTAAAGGTTATCAATAACATAAGTGCTGTGAGATATATTTTTTATAAGGTATTCTCTGCAAATTAAAACTTGTGGTTTTTGTGGATGTTTCTGAATAGAAGATAAGAGCAGTTGCTGATCCCAGATTAGTGTTATGTGCTTCGATTTTATTAGTCAAATTAATAAATATGTTTGTAAAATCTTAAAAATTTTAAAAGTACCTATCTATTAATATTAAGAAAGTACTATTGTGTTGTGCAGAATTCCCAAAAGTCATATGACTCAATAACTTTTGTAGTATCAGGCGTGTCTAAAATTCAAAATCTTTCCGACATCAATCATTGGGGGTCATGCAGATCTTGTGTCACGAGGTGTGGACCCGACAAATTTTATAGCTTGTGGTGGAATGGTCCCCAATTCTTAACACAACAAATAGTTCATTCTTTAAGAATTTTCAAACTTGAGCAAAATGATAAGAACTTATAAGTCGGAGAATTTGGAAATATTATTTCAAATATTTATTCTACGTATTTCTTTCATTATGCTTTTATTGACTATAGTTTGCATTAATTTATAATGTTCTAAATTAATGGAAATTCATAGTTATGTTTAACATAGCAATAAAATAGCCTTAAAATTATTGATATGGTTGTGATAGAAAAAAAAGATGATCTTCACCTTGCAAATAGTTATTAGGAAAAAAGGTTGAGGTATTTTTTGGTAATAAAACTAAGATAAGAGTAGTAAATATGAAATTCCCAAACATACTATTCAAAAGACGACTTTTGGAAATTGCCGTATTAACTCTGGAAAATGAATTTATTTTTTATTTGAAATTGGCTATTATGGTAAAATTGTTTTAGTAACTCACTGCAAGCTAAATTTATAACTGTAATTAATTATAAAATGGCTGTACTAATTGCTCCTCTATTAAATTAATTTAACTGAGATCATTTAAAATTTTCTACAATTTTATCTCTTTGCAGTGGTTATTCATGCAGTCTTTTAGTTTGAAACTCCCCTCACAGGTTTCAAGAATTATGAGGAGGGATATGTTTGATGAAAAAATACTATTTTAATTTATACGGGCTGGTGTCGCTCCAACGCAGTTATATAGCAAAAAGTAACAATATTGCAATCGAAACATTAAGCTGTGAGATAAAGTCACTACCTCAGGGTTGCTACGCTTCAAGGAAATTTCCAGATCAAATATCAATATTTTTTTATGAGAAAATAAATCTAGTAAAGAAGCATGAAATTTCGCCGTATTCAAAGAGAGATTTTCTATAATAAAATACTGGTACTGAAGAATTTTTTAGTCTGAAAATTCCCTGACCCATATCAACCCTGCTACCTTCTTTTCTGCAGCTATTGCTAAGTTCTATGTTTAGATGATATTACACTTCTCTTTCATTATAGTTCACATTTTTACGAGAGTATTCATTGATATTAAGTTATTGTGTCAATTTGGAGTGTATTTGTGTTCTTGAGCTGTTTCCATATTTTTGAGATGTAAGGTATAGGCAAATAAACTGTTTTTATGCAGATATTTAGAGTTTGTCTCTTGTAAAATTCATATTTACCATAATGCCGGGCCAGAAGATTAAAAAAAGAAACATTCATATGTGTGAGCTGCACAACATTTGCGTGTTTAAAGATGTAACTCCTTAAGAGTTGTCTTGTTTTATATCTTTTTAAAATTAAATTCCAATACACCGGGAATTAATGTAAGTTAAGCACTAAAAAGTTATTTTTTATAGTTTTGAAAAAAACTTGTGATCATAGAGCAAATCTTTAGTTCAATTGTCTCAGAAATCAGACATTGTTTTTTTTTTTTTTTTTTTTTTTTTTTTTTTTTTTTTTTTTTTTTAGAGAGTATTGGATTTATGAAAATTTTCGACTTCCGGTTTATGATGGATTTATATGTTTTAGAAGAACCTGAATACGATTTGTTGGCTTTAGAAAATGTATGCATTTGAGTTTATTTGTCATTCTTGCACTCTGTCACCGGGATAAACATGCTGTGAGCGCTCTCTCTCAAGAACTAATGCGCGGAATTATAAAAAAATGTAGATTCAGTAAGACCTTGATGCAAACTGAAGTTGATTAGGTTTTGGTGTATATCTTTCAACAGGTGGCACTGCTATACTGTCTTACTCACAATTTCCAGAATAGATCTATCTCAAGGACTAAGGCATGGGTTCTCATGTAATTTTCTATTCAGTTTGTCCTTAATATATTTAGGCGCGGATAAAATTTTAGTGCAAATCCCTCAATAGGTGGCACTGCCTTGCTGCCTTATTCATTATTATCACAATAGTACCTTAAGAACTAATGCTCGGATTTTCCTCAAATTTCAGATTTAGTTATTCCTTGATGTAGATTAATTTTGTTTAGTTTTGGTGTAAATCTCCCAACAGATTCCGCTACTATGCTACATTCTTCATGGTTTCGCAATAGCTGTTTTACAAACGCTAATGCACGGATTTTATTCAAATTTCAGATTCAGTTAGTACCTGATAAAAATTGATCTGGTTAGTTTTTGGAGTACATCACTCGACAGGTGACACTGATATGCAGATTTTTTTAAAAAGATTTTCAATAGCTCTATCTCAGAAACCAATGCACGGATTATTATCAAATTTCGGAATCAGATACAAGTTGAGATAAGTTGTTACAGACTAGATTTTGCTGTAAACCATGTAACAGTTAGTGCTGCTAAGCTGCATTTTTAAACAAGAATTAGCGTTTATAAAAATAAAATTTGAAATAGCCATATCTGGCTACTTATGTTAATGTTATGTTATGTTACGTAAATGTTATACCATCAACCGACAGTGAACATAAAATGCTTAATTCATTTATTTTGAAATTTATTCTTCACAAGAATCTGCAATCTAATAATTTCGCATAAAATTATAATGTACAACTCCTTTCAAACACCCAAAAGGAACTTCTTGAAACTTTTAAATAAGATCTTTGCACTAGAAGATTTATTGGTGTGTGCGTGAAATATTTCTGAAGCATAGAAATTATGGCTTCAAAATAGATTTCAACTTCTATACTTCGATGAATGGAATTTTAATATATTTTGAAGGCATACAAGTTCTCAGAAAATATAAAATACAAGTTCAATAAAAAGATAAAATGTACGACCATTTTACTCGTTAAAAAATAAGTGCCTGATGCATCAGTAAATTTTTTAATAAGCTCTCTTTTCTTTCCTTGCATATATATATATATATATATATATATATATATATATATATATATAATGAATGCTTAAGTTATTTTGTAAAATTCATAGAATCTATAATAGTTTCCCTCCGTGAATTGGTTCCTTTAAATCTGACATTTGCGCTATGGATATCCCGCACCAGTGTCTATATGAGATCCTTTTGAGAATACTGAAAGGGTGTATTACTATAGAGAAAATTGCTCGTGATTGACGCGGAATGGTTACTTAATTCAAAATAGGTTATTTTGATTATTTTGGTTCGATATTTTTATTTTAAAAATTAATGCTAAGAAATTTTTCATATTACACATTCATAATATTTAAATGGTCTATGCTTCAATATTTATTCACATCTAATCTCATAGATAGTTACGGTTATGGTATTTTCCGTGCATTTACTTGCATTCGATTTAACAACAAAAAAATATATATGAGAGAAAAAATGTTAGTAATTTCTGGTAAAATTCTGTGGTAGGTTTGGTATGAATTCGTTTTAACACTTTATATACAGTATTTGAGAAACCAGTACTTGTTTTAAGGAGACAGGAGACAGTAAAAAGCAAATAGTTTAAATTTCAACCGATTCATTTGAAAATTGTTAGACACTAAGCAGTTAAATTTCGTATTTGGTATTAAAATAAAAATATTTTCTTTTATTATTTATTTTTAATTTATTAAAATAATGATTGATTGTTCTATTTTAAAATTCACCATGCGCATTTCTTTTGAATTTAACATTACTTTTTTGGGGTATAGGGTTCTTTTCGATTATTAGATTTAAAAAAAAAATTAGCATACAGAATTGCATTTAAGGACCATTTAAATGTTAAAGTTTGATAATTAATACAAAAACTGCCGTTATTTTACAAAAAAGGAGTATTTTTATAAATTTTTTCACGTTCAGAGAACTTTTACAATTTAGGCCAACATTCTTTTTAATAACACAAAAGCATCTGATCCAAAATAAAAAGTCATGATATATTCAAACAAAAAGAGCATGGAGCATTTTAAAATCCGGTAAATTAGAATTTTTAAAAATTTAATAATTCAATAACTTTTTATTATTATTTTAACCCGAAATTTTCAATTTAACTATATGAACTTGCTATTAACAAGCCTACCAATGTATTTTGAATGTATTATGATATATTCAAAAGAAATGCGCATGGAGCATTTTAAAATCTGGTATTTTAGAATTTAAAAAATTTAATAATTTAAAAGCTTTTTATTATTTTAACCCCAAATTTTGAATTTAACTATTTGAAATTGCTATTAACAAGCCTACCAATTTTCAAATGGATATATTGATAATTAAATAATTTGTATTTTAAAATCCCCTGTCTTCCTTTTGAATGCTAAAGTTTTATTTATCGAACAAGGTATCTTTTGGCTGAAACTGATAATGCGCTAACAACTGAGCCATCTCGGACGAGTCTGGAAGACTAATTCACAGAACTAACCTTTAACGGTTAGAAGAACTGGCCTGATACCTGGATCAGATTAACAAAATTAATTCAAGATTGTTTCTGGAATTGCATTAAACACTGTTTGGGTATTAATATTAGGTTATTTTTAACATGCTTATTAAATTAGTGTTGAAGTTTAGATGGGTAAGTTACTCTTCCAGATTTGTTCCTTTTGGTAGAGTATCGGCGGATAATCAAAACATCCGTCGTTCGAAACCCGACACAAGCTTTTCTCACTCAATTTTGAAATTTATAGCTGTTATATAACATTTATGCACTTCAAATCTCATTGAAAATTATGCTTTTTGCATTTCCATTGTATTTATTTGCATTCCATCTATCGAAAAAGTATCTCAATATATCTTTTTCACGGTTTTGAGAGATGATATACCAGTATCAACTAATGCAGACTGGGGAATAAAGAGTAGCAAATTAAGAGCGAATGATATGTGAAACCACTTTTTCAGACAAAAAAGTAACAAGAAGATATTAGGAATCAGTCTCAATTTGAGAGGAGAACGAGGAGAATCCTCTTTGAAATATTCCAATAATATTTAGTAGAGAGGACACGTAACCTGGATTAACGGTACAATCAAAAATATGCTATACATCTTTTCCATACTATGTATGCTGTATTCATTTAAAAATCGTAATTGCATTTTTAAAAAAAGAAGGAATTTTTGTAAAAAAAAATAAATTGACTCTGCTCGGATGAGACAATGAAGCGCAATTTATAAAGTCCAGTCCCGAAAAAAATTTTACTTTTATAATCAGACCAGGCAAAGAAATTTCGATCCATAGAAACCTGTATTCTACAATGTAATAGCATTACTTGAAACTTCAGAATTTCTGTATGGTGATTTATAGTTGATAAATGAAAAATTTTGAACAAAATAAGAGGGAGAAAGAATGAAATTGCATATTCTAATTTGTGCTATGCAACACAAAGCAAATTTCTAAATCTGCATTTCAATTGGAAGATAGGCTGTGGTCAGAGGCATATATTTGAAATACTTAAAATGTGAGGCTGTGAAACATAAAACTTGTTTCACAATTTCATTGAATACAATTTCAGTGAAATGGAAATTACTAGAAACTATACCAATTGGAATATAACATTATTTTTTACAAAACGCAATTTTTTAAAAATTGTGTTTGATAATTAAATTTACCTCTTCAAAATTCAAATACGTCATACGCCGATAAATGTTTTGATTCTTTTCAATTTTGCATATAATCTTCGTATACATAAAAATTCTTCTTAAAATCACTAAATAACGTGCTTCTGCTGGAAGATAGATTGGTGTATGATAAAATATCTCTTAAACATAAATTGTATGGCTCTAAAACAGATTCCTAGTTATATACTTTCGGCGAATCAAATATAAATATTTCATGAAGTTAGGAAATTTTCGAAGAATATATGATGGATACGAAAAATATAAAATGTAAGATATATATACATTAGAAAATCTATTTGATAGTATTGGATATTTCTTTACTATATTTAAAATCTCTTTTGTTTTAACATTATCATAATGCTTATTTTCTGTAAAGAAATGCTAACCCCCTCCAAACACTTTACATAAAATTTAAACTTGATACCTCATGATTTATTGTTTTCACTAACAAAAAATGATATGTTGTTTAAATTTATATATATATATATATATACACGTTAGTCTATAATTTTAATGAATAAATTTTATCGAACTTATCATCCTAGAAAATTCGTAGTAACAATTAGAAATATTCAAATATCAATACAAAATTATTTTTATAATTTTTATATCACGTATCATAGTAGTATTTAATTTTTTAATATCTTGGAAATACACCATTATCTTTATTTGTATGAAAAATTGGCAGCTATCCTTTACGTTAGATTTATAGTAAGGTGTTCCACGTAATATTGCGATGTTAAAGTTCCACCAATTTTCATGTCGTAGTTTCCGAAATTTTTTTTTCAAAAAAATATAGGATATAATACAGCGTTTTATTGTCTATGTATACAAGAAAGAATCTTTTTGAAGATAAAAATTCATAAAATGTTATGGTGTGATTTATAACACTGATAATTGCTATTTGGCATTATTACCCACTTATGTTGGTAATAATTCTATGCAAACAAATCTATAAAATAACTTTGAAAAATGGCATTTAAAATGTCCATTTCGTAAAATACCAACATTACAGAGATAGAAATTAAGAAATTTATGTTACCTGTCATTAATTTCTACAGCATGGAGCAGTAATAATCATTTCAATTTTATTCTCCTGACATGAAAAACTTAGCAGCACTTAGGGCATAATCTTTGCTCAATATTTGTTGTTGTTTTTCAACAATGGCAGTAACGCTGTCTCATGTATAAATAAAAAAACTACCCATCTTCTTTGGAAATAGTTCCAGCATTGAAAAAATCGACCAGAGTAATATCGCCTTGGATGGCATGATTGTCCCGATATACTTTTTGCGCAGTACATTTCAAACTACAAACTACCATCCCAATACATCCAAAAATCTCCATAAGATTTTGAAAGTACAATATATGCACTAAAATTTTATGTAATAAACAAATTTATTTCTTAATAAATGGAGAGCCTTAGTTCACAAAACTTTTTTCTCAAATTCTAGATCGAACAATGGTTCTTATGAATTCATCCAGTAATAATCACTGCAAAATTCACAAATTAACTTTTAACGACTGTCTGTGATTCAGATGAGGTAGGGTCCTTTTGCATACCGTAGCTCTCATTTCCAAGATTCTTTCTTATTTAGGCGTAATGTAAGAACTTGAGTTTATTACTCACTCTGGAATTGTTAACACAGATCAACTTATTTAAATTCTGTTCAATTCAAAATTGAACATTGCGCATTTCCGCCTAAATTCAAGGGAATTATTCAATAAATATTTTCATCTAGTGACGAAAAAGTTTACAAGAAAAACGGAAATTAAAGCCATCCTAGGGATGAATTCCTTAGCGTGTCGCATACCATATATTTGTTAAACAATGTTGTTGTTAATATCACAGTTTTAACAGAACACAGCTGGGTCTTTCCTTCTAGTTAGTTAATATGCTCTGATTCGAATGCATTAATTTTCGTCAGCAAAGATTGTGAAATACTTTATATTTTCCTACTGGAAAAATTTGTCTCCGAATATATCTTCTGCACTGATTTTTGTGTTCTGAAAGATTAAGCATTTGCTTCATACCAATTTGTCGAAAAATAACGTTGATCTTAAAAATATGGACACAAAAATACTCAACTTTTGGATAGAATCTGTGATAATAGAGAGATTTAACCAATATTAGTGTGCTATTCATCAGAAATAAAAAATTCCACCACAGCAGAAAAACACAGCAATTATTCTAATCAATAAGTTGATTATGCCATCATTTTTAAGATTTTGAAGATTTTACATTGTTTACTAACCTCTTCACATCGAGAGCCTTTTACGAAATTTTTAATGCATTGTCACCAGATTTTAAAAACAGAAATTTATCCCTTTTTAAATCGAAAAAAATTCTCTGATTACATAACTCAAATTTTACACTAAAATTTTACTAGTGGGGATAAATAAATATTTGTAAGTCTTTTTGTGGTATGTATACGTGTCGCTCATCCCCAAGGGGTTAATAAATATATCATTTATTTTAGGCTTTGTGCCTTGTTGATAGAAAAAATGCAAATTAGTGTATTTTAGATAGGAAAAAGTATTTTTAATAAAAGTATTTCTAGATATTTTCATCATATTCAAACATCTAACTTATTCCGTTTATGTAAGGTTTTTCAAAGAAAATTATTTTATTATAATAAAGAAAATAATAGCAACAGATAACTGGTTTTAAACAACATAGATTACTTAAATTTAAAATAAAAGCTAAAAACTTATGTTTGATATGCTTGTCATTTTTCTACTAGCAAAGCTTATCTTTACACCATACTCCACGGAGGATTGCTTTTTATAATCTAACAAGTATGAAAAATCATGCGTTAAGCATAGATTAGGAAGCACTTTCCAACATTTAATGAAATATTTAACAAAACTTTGTTATTTAGGGCAATAATAATGTATAGCCAAATATACCCAAATATGTATTCCAGTACTTTTGAATAGCATATACAGGGTGTCCCTTCTCAACGGTGGCCAATGGCTAATTTCTAAACCGTTATTCATAGATATAATGTTCCAGTTGCAAAAATGCTTTAAAAAAGGTAAAGAATTATTTTTAAAGCGATTTAGGTCAAAAAAATGTTTTACTAAAAATTTACGAAAATTAAATTTTTATACGGTCCCCCGGTCCTATAAGTGATATTTAGAAAATTTTTACCACTACTCTAACAAGTAAGACAAAAAAAGTCCCATTCCTCTGCGATCAAAATTGACCGAGTTATAGCTGTTCAAAGTTGAAGCATATTTTTTGCTTCAAAATAGGGGTCAGTCACAAATTTACTGGAAATAAAAATAAACATCCGATAGAAAATTTAACTTTAAACATTGAGAGTAAAAAACATTTTTACAATGTTGTTTCTGAATTTATGTTGACATTTACATGTTAAAGCAAAATATGCAATTCGTGCTAAAAATATAAGTAAAAAAAATAACAGAAATTTTGTTAAATTAAACTATGAAAAGCAATAGTCACAAATCGTTACAAAATGGTACATATTTAAAGCTCTGCTAGATTACTCAACCTAATAGAATTTGATGTATATTCCTATAAAATAAATAAATGGAACGCACCTAAAATCGTATTAATATTACATTGTCATCGGGTTTAAATAAGTATGGGAAATGAACCTCAATCAGATATTTGGAAGTGAGTTAAAATTTGAATATAAGTTTTGAACTAGGAAAATTTACATACGAAAACTATGAATAAAATAAAAGCTTATCAAAATAGCATACCTTTTTAAAATAAAATCACGAAAAGAATCAGCTTCATTTGCTTACAAAATAAAACATACTTAAAAATACAATTTAGGATATGAATTTCAAAATTCGACTTATCGCTTTTTAATTTCTCTATCAGTCTATACAAACCTCCACTATTGTAACAATGCAATCTCAAAATTTTTAATGAAAACAAATAGATGCATTTAAAGTTTTTTCGCTATTTCCCAAAATTTGATTTTTTCGATAAAGAGAATTTTGAAATTCATGTCTTCAGTTATTTTAATAACCAATCTAGAAGTTAATAAATTATAATTAACACTACCGTAAAACTTATACGGTGACAGAGCTTTCAGTTAAATCGCTGATTTAAAACATTTTGTAATTGGAACTAAATGTCTGTGACAAATAGTTTAGGAAGTAGCCTTTGAACAGCGTTGGAAATCGACTCTCTTTATAATACTTTAAGCACGTATTGTACGTTCCCTTAAAGCTCAGTCGAACTCATCCGTTTTCAGCTATAGAAAAGTGGTTTAAGTCATGAAATTTAAAGTTTCATAACTCGGTCCATTTTAATGTTACATGAGTGGGAACTTTTCCGTATTACTTACTAGAGTGTTGAAAAAATTTTACTAAATATCACTTATAGGACCGGGGGAGCGTATAAAAATTTAATTTTCGTAATTTTTTAGTAAAACATTTTTTTTTTGACCAAAATCGCTTAAAAAACAATTCTTTACTTTTTTAAAAGCATTTTTGGAATTGGAACTATATGTCTATGACCAACGGTTTAGAAATTAGCCATTGGCCACCGTTGAGAGGGGACACCCTGTATAGTTATAGTATTTCATATGTCATATTATTGGTATAATGGAAAGATTTAGTTTAACAATAAAATACAAAGTAGCTTAAAATTTCTTTTTCAGCAATTCATACTATTAGATGGAAACATACTTGAATACTTTTGTTCAGCCCTGTAGTTTACATTGTACCTTTATTATACGTCAGCACTAGGCTACAATTTATTGTAAACTAAAACACTTTTAAAACAACTGAAATTACATTCTCATAAATCATCATTCATAGGCGTCCATGTACCGAATTTTTTGCGTGGCCCTGTATATCCCTTTATCTATATTCTGCAAATATTTCTCAGTAAACTGAATGAAGCTCAGCGTAAAAATGCATAGCTTATTTAAGAACCACGTTTAAATAATTTACGCTCATATTCAGTAACGTTGGTAAGCTCTTTTGGGTAGCCCTGTATATCAACTATAACATTTATAAACACCATATAATGTGCATATATTTAGCGAAATATAAACGCGCATATCATAATTAAAATGCATTTCATTCCTCCATCAGCCATCATCGGACACATATACGGTATATACTATTAAAAATCTTTTGTGTGGCCCTGTAAATGATATGTACTTCATATTATGCAAGACAGTAGCGTATAATTTATATTAAGCTTCAGTGACATATATCAATTTTATTATGCATAAAAAAGCTTCATATATTTAAAATATGTCACACACAATTCCCCCTTTTACCATTATCTAATGGAACTCTTTTGTGTAGCCCTGTAAATAAATAATAGCTACATTTTCACCTTATATTTTAGAGAATGCATATTTTAATATGTTTGACAGGGTATAACATCTTTAAAATTCCTTTGAAACGTTTTTCCCCCATAGGCCGTAATGTAATGGGAAAATTTTGATTCGCCCTGTAGATAAACTAATCATGGTAGAAACTTCATTTTCGATAGGACTTGTGCATGTGTAAACGTCAATAACGTCCTAAGATTTCATGGCAATCCGAGTATATTAACGATTTTTCCCCATAGGCCGTAATGTAATGGGAAACTTTTGATTCTCTGTGTAGATAAACTAATCATGGTATATACTCCATTTTCAATAGGGTTCGTGCTAGGGTAAACCTCAATAACGTCCTAAAATTCCATGGCAGTCCGAGTACATTAACGATTTTTCCCCATAGGCCGTAATGTAATGGGAAATTTTGATTCGCCCTGTAGATAAACTATTCATGGTAGAAACTTCATTTTCAATAGGGTTCGTGCTAGGGTAAACCTCAATAACGTCCTAAAATTTCATGGCAATCCGAGTATATTAACGATTTTTCACCATAGGCCGTAATGTAATGGGAAACTTTTGATTCTCTTTGTAGATAAACTAATCATGGTAGATACTTCATTTTCAAGAGGGTTCGTGCTAGGGTAAACATCAATAACGTATAAAAATTTAATAGCAATGCGAGTATATTTACGGGAGTTTGAGCGTGGTCAGACAGCCATACGGCCAGACGGCCAGATAAACCGAATGCATAAGCACGTTTCAACTTTGTTGGAAAGTGCTAAAAAGGAAATATCCATTATATATTTGTTTAATCGTATCTACTTGATAAAACTTCTTAAAAAATTGGTCTGTTGCTATTTATTTCACATATTTGATGACATTCAACTGTGTAGCATATTTTCCCTCTGGGTAATTGTTTATGTTCCATTAAAATAGTTTTTATAGGGATGTTTTGCGATTCAATTACTATGAAATTTGAATATGTGGTTAAAAGAATTGGTGACACAGTAGCTCCCTTTTCTTCATTCATTTGATAGATTAGTAATCATTTAATAATATCAATTGAAATATACATTAGTCTCTAAAAAGAAAAGTATTAAAATATATATATATCCAACAAAATGCTTATTTGAAATTGAAATTTATTGTATTCAAATAAGTTTTTTAGTTACAATTATTTTTATTCCACATGTATTTTACATACCATTATTTTAATTTTATGCTATTACATTAATTATATATGCTAAATTTCATATTCATGTGGTTAAAAATAAAAACAAAGAAATATTATTTTATCACCTGCTACTTCGATCTATTTAAATATAGACAGGATTTAAATGTCTATAAATAGAACCCTTGAGCCTTAAATCTTTTCCATAGCGCCAGGCGGGTATCCGTTAAATCCACTTTCCGCTTAAATCTATTTTAAATATCACACATTTTAGAGAATCGCTATTCCTTTTATTGTAAAGGATAAACGCTAAGCTGTCTGCTCTACATCAGCTTCCGAATAAAATTTAAATTCCTTACGCTCCTGTTCAAAATTTTATTAACGGATGATATTTCCTATAAAGATGCTCCATGGTCCACCCACTTCTGAGTCCAAAAACTTTTCTTGGAAATTTGAAAATATCGTATTAGTAATGGAAAATGCACTGGTGTGTGATGTGAAATATTTGAGAATTATGGCAAAGTTTTCCTCGAAAGCAAATTTGTAATTCTTGATTTTGATAAAGACGTATGAAGATTCATTCGTGTGTGATGCGAAATATTTGAGAAGAATTGCAAAGTTCTGTTCCATAAACAAATTGCAGTTCCTGTTTTCAAAGTAATTTCAAGGCATCTTGTGATTTATTTTATTTATTTATTCATTTACTTTGATCTATTTTTTTTCCAATTTTAATATTATTTTATAAATGAGTTCTTTGATCATTATTCTGTATGTTGTTATTTTTTTTATCTAGAATATTATACTACAATTTTTAAGTTAATCAGGGGGCATAGAGAAAAAATTATGAAAATGTGAACTTTGAAATTTTTGCAATTCCACAAGCTTAGAGTTTGAACTTTAGTAAAAATACAATAGTTAAAAATATATCAAAAATTATTTTCCACTGCATTTATTAACTTTTTAATGATTCAGAGCAGGGCTGTTGAATGTAGCACCCTTTAAAAGTTCTTTTGGCGTCGTTTTAAAGGTACCCTATTGCTAATATTTTAAAAATAAAAATACATTTAAAAAGATGCTTTATTTAAAACCCTTGATATTTGCCTGAGAAATATTTTAAAACTTCTTTTGATAATTTTATCAGTCATTGTTAGACCACATTCATTAATTTATGAAATTTTAAAAGATTAATAAATTCAACCCAATGTTTAGATTCCCGAATATTAAGAAGAGTATTTTTTTTCATACTTTGTGCTATTAGAAAGAGTATAATTGTGTTAATTCAAAAAAAAAAAAAAAAAAAAAAGACATTTTTTTACTTTTGTACCTTTTAGGTACAAAGCGAAAAATTCTACTTATAAAACATGTATTTTGCGTAAGATTCACAAGTATAGTCTTTAGCAAAGTAAAACCTATGTATACTGAAATACTTCCTTAACGAGTAAAGCTAAAATTATGGAGCAAGTAACTACCTATAATAAAATGTTTTGTGTTTTATTATATGAGAGCATCTTCATCTTCGTTAATGGCGAAATTTGGAATCGATTGATATGAAAGCTTTCAGACAAAAATGAACAATGTTAATTACAAACGTCTAATGCGTCCTGAATAAATTATCAACATACGATTTAAAATTAAATAGAAAATTTTAAGAATCTTTAACTTTTTTTTTCAACAACCAATGCCTAGTTTCCATACATCTGTGATTATTAGAGAAATGGAGCAAGTGACACATGTGCATTTACGAATACAAGTTTTATGAATACTTTTTAAATGTATGACATAAAGTGAATACGTGCAAGAATGGTACAATTCATTTTAATTAATTTTTCAGCATTTATATATTTAGTTTACAACATTTAATGCATTTCTGACCATTCATTTACACTATACCTGTGTATTCTGAGTTTTTGGCGATTCATTTGGGACTTATATGTATGCTGCATAATCCGGAAGGCTGCAGCGCACGCAACCGCCTCATCGAATTCACAGCTGAAATTTTAGAATTTATTTAAACTCGAATCATTTATTAACATGTAATCGGTCTGCTAATTCATATTTTGGTGGAAAATACCTGAAAAAATCGACTTTTAGCACTTGATTCATGCACCGTTAAACATTTGAAACTTTTACTGCATCATCACGCCACCGATTTTATAGAATATCTCTATTTAGAAAAATGAGAATGCTCCATAATACGGTGAAGTAATCGTTTTCTAGAAAAGCGGTGTAGTGGCGATGCAGCAAAAGTCTCAAATTTTTAACAGTGTAGGTATACCATTGTCTTTTCCTGCTACTAATCCTCCATGTTTCTATACCAATTTATGCCGGAAAATACAATGATAATCCTACGAGTCACCCGCTAAAATCGAGTTTTTATGTATTTTTCACCAAGATATGTCTTTGCAGCCCGATTCCGTTTTAATATGCGCATAGATTTTTAACTGAATCCTGAATTTTTGCCAGAACTCGATGAAGTGATAGTCAGTGCTGCAACCTATCGGTCTCATATAACGCGTGCTTAGAAACAGAATGGAATCTGGAAGGAAAAAAAATCAATATTTGTGTCTATAGATAGGGAATGAAACTCGTTTTTGTTTTTATTTCCTTACCTATTCTGTAAATGGTTTAAAATTTTGTTTACTTTCTAAAATCTTATGGGTCAATCCATTTCAAGTGGTCCAGCACTGGTCGCTCGACTATTTTTAAAAAATCTGATATTTTTTGTAAGACAACCCTAACATGATGGAAGTTCAAAATGATCGTTATTTTAATTCTACTATTTTTTGTTTGAGCATGGCGGCCACCTTTGTTTCATCGTGCGCAGCGATTTTCTCAGATACTAGGACACACAAAATTGTAAATATCTCGTATTCTATTTTCCCAATTGAAATGCGGTTTGCAGCATTTTGTTCAGAATAAAATAGGCTAAACATACAGTGTAAGAAAATTTTTGAAAAATAAATTTTTACAAGTGAAATTTTAGCACAAAATTTACGATTTTTTCCAAAATCTATCCGTTTGCAAGACGAAAATTTTCATGCAAGGGAAACTGTCAACCTTACACAAATTTTTCTACAAATAAGTCAAAAGTGCGTGTACTCATACACCAAGTCCCAGAAATGGGAGTTAATTTCTCTTTGCGAAAAAAATTCCGAAATTCGTCAAAAATTTCAAAAATTGCACTTTTAGGTTTTGATATCTCTGGTGGGGCACGAGATAAAAATCTGAAATTTTGGCCTATGATAGTATCGTTTAGTAGCGTTATGTACAAAAAATTTCAAGAAGGAGATTTGACTACAAGCTGAGATATGACATGGAAAATATGTGAAAACAACACTACCAAACTATTGTAAACCTACTATGTAATTGTTCAACAAGACTGTCAACCTTGCACAATCTTTCCTACAAATAGGTCAAAAATGCGTGTACTCATACACCAAGTCCCAGATCTGGGAAATGATTTCTCTTTGCGAAAAAAAAAATCCGAAATTCGTCGAAAATTTCAAAAATCGCACTTTTTAGGCTTTGATATCTCTGGTGGAGCACGAGATAAAAATCTGAAATTCTGGCCTTTGATAGTATTGTGTAGTAGTGTTATGTACAAAAAATTTCAAGAAGGAGATTTGACTACAAGCTGAGATATGACATGGACAATAAGTGAAAAAAATACTGCCAAACTATTGTAACATACTATGTAATTGTTCATACCTCCACAATTTTAAATTAATTATCTATGGTACAAAGTTAAATGTTAGTTACAAATATCTTTTTCAAATGCTTCTGTGTGATTTAAACAATTCAGAATGTAAGCTAAGCCAATACACTATTTGTCCAGATGAACAAATCTACTAGAAATGCTATTGCAACAATTTTACTCGGAACACATTTCAGGAAAAGTAAATTACAGACAATGAATTGCAACTGATCGAGTTGATATGGCTTCAATTATTAAACCTAAAGAATTTCATTCAAGTTAACAAGGGATGACAAGACTTGGGGAGCTTCAAATAATTTTTTTAAAAAGAATAGCCTGATGGACTGATAACAGTAACTGGTCGAACTCATAACATCTCTCGTAAATATTGTTAAGCTCTTTGTGGAGCATATATAGTATTTTGTAAATTAAATGCTTATTATTTAACTGTTTTCAACAAACGATATTTTCTGGTTAAATATTGTAATAAAAGAGACTACTCTCATTTCTCCTAATGTACTCGTAATAGCATTTCTTAACATTTCTTTAATCACCGTATCTCAGCTTGTAGTCAAATCTCCTTCTTGAAATTTTTTGTACATAACACTACTACATAATACTATCAAAGTCCAGAATTTCAGATTTTTATCTCGTGCTCCACCAGAGATATCAAAGCCTAAAAAGTGCGATTTTTGAATTTTTCGACGAATTTCGGAATTTTTTTCGGAAAGAGAAATCCTTTCCCAGGTATGGGACTTGGTGTATGAGTACACACACTTCTGACCTATTTGTAGAAAAAATTGTGCAAGGTTGACAGTCTTGTTGAACAATTACATAGTAGGTTTACAATAGTTTGACAGTATTGTTTTCACATATTTGCCATGTCATATCTCAGTTTGTAGTCAAATCTCCTTCTTGAAATGTTTTGTACATAACGTTACTACACAATATTATCACAGGCCAAAATTTCAGATTTTTATCTCGTGCCCCACCAGAGATATCAAAGCCTAAAAAGTGCGATTTTTGAAATTTTTGACGAATTTCGGAATTTTTTTCGCAAGGAGAAATTAACTCCAAGATCTGGGACTTGGTGTATGAGTACACGTACTTTTGACCTATTTGTAGAAAAAATTGTGTAAGGTTGACAGTTGCTCTTGCAATAAAATTTTTCTGTTGCAAACGGATAGATTTTGGAAAAAATCATACATTTTGTGCTAAAATTTCACCAGTAAAAATTTATTTTTCAAACTTTTTCTATCACTGTATATTTAGCCTATTTTATTCTGAAGAAAATGCTGCAAACTCCATTTCAATTGGGAAAATAGAAGACGAGATATTTACAATTTTGTGTATCCTAGTATCTGAGAAAATCGCTGCACACGATGAAACAAAGATGGCCGCCATGCACAAACAAAAAGTAGTAAAATTAAAAGAACGGTCATTTTGAACTTCCGTCATGTTAGGGTTGTTGTACAAAAAATTTCAGATTTTTTAAAAATGGTCAAGCGACCAAAAAAATATTTTCTGGACCACTTGAAATGGATTGACCCTTATATATCATTTTAAATAATATTTACTCTCATACTTCATTTAAAGTGTAATTTTAAATAATACAATTACCTGTAATGTCATGGTGCACTTTTGACCGTTCACTGGAAATAACGAAACAAGATGAAATGTTCAAATCTGCATCAAATAAAAGATTTCTTCAAGTTTCATACCTGTTCACTGCTGTTCGATATGACCTCCGTTTGCCACCCTACACTGTAAAAAACGGTCGATTTTACCAAAATAGTACTACTAATCTGGACTCCACTAAAATTTACTGTTTTTTAATGGAAAAATTTCCGTAAATTCCAGAAAATTTTCCGTATTTTCCCGAAATTTACGGGAATTACTCCGTTAGAAAACAGTAAATTTTACTGGCGTCTAGATTACCAGTAGTATTTCCGTAAAATTGTCCGTTTTTTTACAATGTATACACATCTAAACAATAGATAAGTTAAGACCACACTCAGTTTAGAGTGTCAGGTGTAACGAAGTGAATAACGTCGGTAATTCTCCATTTTATATGGAAGCCACATTGGTTACATAGAACAATTGGTTACATACATCATTGGTTGAATTACATAGGTATGAAACTTTGAAAGCTTTTCTTTTATTTAGTGAATATTTCACAATTTCATCTTCTTCGTTGCTTTCCTATGACATGTCAAAAGTGCATCATGATTTTATGAATACACTGTATTTTAGGTAAAATTCTTTTGAATATTTGCCATGATTATTCAATGTTTTTCTTAAATATACACCTAAAGAAATTTCATCTTTTTTAATAATTTATTGTTTTCCTTATTGGACAGTTGTTATTATGAAATCTATTAAAAACTTGAATATTGTAGACTCATACATCATTATTATTTTAACTTTTTCTAATATGGATATTAAACTGAAACAATACTGAGTAAAAAACCCGTTTACTAAAAATTTTGTGATTAGATACGTATTTTTATTTATTTTTGGAAATCAAGCGGTTAGATTAAAAATTAATAATAATAAATATTTTAAAATATCAAAATTGTAAAATTTAAATAAAAAAATATAACCGTTATTTAGTATTACGATATGAACGGTACTTTCGGTCAGGGTGATGGTACTGACGTAAAATTGAAAGAAACGTCATACTTCTTCTTTTCGTATTTTTTCAAAAGCTGTGAAGCGTAAAAGTACGTTTCTTTGGAGATCTCTTACGTACTCATAGGATGAATTCTTGCTCTTCAAAATTTGCTTCTTTTCCTATTTTTTCAAAAGCTTTGAAACGTAAAAGTACATTTCTTTGGAGATATCTTATGTACCCATAGGAAGAATTCTTGCGATGCAAAATTTGCTTCTTTTCCTATTTTTTCAAAAGCTGTGATGCGTAAAAAAACGTTTCTTTGTAGAACTTTTATGTACTCATAAGAAGAATTCTTGCTCTGCAAAATTGAATAAGTTCTATTAAAAAAGCCAGTATTTAATTTAGTTGGACCATTTATCCTTCAAACCGTTCAAAATAAGCCAATTTTATTTTTATTATATTTTTATTATATTATATTACGTTACTTTTTTTATTATATTATCTTTATTCAAATCCTAAAGACATTTCCTGAATAAAATCTTGGTATCTATAAACTGTTTCATAACTCCAGATGGCTAGCCAATAAATTTACTCCTTTTACCTAAATCCATTTGAATAGCTAATATTTTAGAAAGTCGCCATCTCCTTCTTTGTAAGGGAGAAAATCCAGGCTATCCGTCCAATACCGAATTTTCAATAAGATTTGAGGCAATACGTTCCACTTCAAGATTTTATTCCAGCATGAAATTTTGTAGAAAGATATCCTGATGCAGTTTTGAACTAGTTTTCGCGAAGTTTTCTTGAAAAGTTGGAAATATCACAGTACTATTAGAAAATTCACTAGCATGTAATGTAAAGCATTTGAGAAATTGATCAAAATACTTCTAAAAATCGAATTTTAATTCATTGAAATTGGATAGTAACTTAAAATACGAAATATAATGTAAGTTTACGGAAAATAAAAATTTTTGGATTGATAATCGCTGTTTGAAAGGGACATTACATGAATTAAAGCCGGAAATACTTACCTCTTTAAAATGAAAAAAAATGCAGATGACACCAGATTTTTTTTAATAGCAGTTTTTGTTTAATTTTATGGTGAAAGTTTAGGTCATCAACTAAAAATAAATCTTCCGTTCGAAATAACTGGTGTTCAAGTAAAGAAAAAAATGGATGAAACATTTCTGGTATCATATTGTACCAATAGGCTTTAATGGCTTAATGACTTTGTCATAATATTATTAACATCTATTAAATATTCGAAAGTATCAAACAGCCTTAACAAAAAAAAAATTAATAATAATAATAACCCTTTGTATCAATGTGTTGCAGATCTTCAAGTACCCAAAATCTATAATACTAGAATTTTTTAGTTTCACATTTCACCATCAGGGGACTAACTCAATAAAACTGTTTTTGGATTTAAGATAGATATTTAATGAAATTATTATTCAAAAATAGGGATAAGTACTTTTAAAATTTTATATTAAATAAGTGTTTGACTCTGGGCTGTGAAAAATCCGCATCTAAAACGGTACGGTTTTAAATATTTGATCACGTTCTTCCAAAAATAATTATTGCCTCCCCAATCCATAAGTGGACATCCCCTATTCTTTAAAATCTATATTAGTGTTATAATTTATCTGAAAGTTTTATATTAAATAAGTAATATTTATCACTGGGTTTAGTTAAACGTCCGCATTTGAAATGGTAGAAAACTTTACAATTTTAAATATTTGACCGATCCCCCTAAAAAAAATTCCTCCTGACCCATGTTTGATGCTCACTACTCTTTAAAATATTTACAATCTGTTACAACTTTTTTGAAACCTCCAAAGCAATCCTTTTGTGGTATTTTTTTAAATTTTAATTAATTCGCGTTTCAAAATTTCTTTTCTTTTTTTAATAATTCCTAAATAGTTTTGAAAATTAATTCACACGCTTTTATATCAAGTCAAACTAAAAAATTTTTTTTTTTTTTTTTTTTTTTTTTGCAAAGTTACGATTTTTATATATTTCAGTCATTGTCACGTGTCTAGGGTGTCAAATAACTTTTAATTTTTCAAATTGCTTTCGATCCGTTTATCCGGCGTTTTATTTAGATCCTTTTAAGCGGCGACTATAGCTTGTGTTCACCGAAAATAGTATAGCTTTCCAACGGTGAAAGAATTTTTCAAATCGGTCAAGTAGTTTCGGAGTCTATTTAATTCAAACAAACAAACAATCAAATATTTTCTCTGCATAATATTAGTATAGATTCATCAATGACAGAAAATATAGGAATGAGTATTCATAACTAAATGAAATTACCTGCTATACACATTGCATATTAAAGGGAAAAAATGTTTAAGCTGTTAAATAATTCGGGGAAAGGCAGAAAGTATTTTTTAGTATCTATTTCCATTCAATTTTATTTAAAGTGTTTTCTTTTAATTAGAATATAAAAAAAATGGCTAACACATAATATAATCATCGCTCTACTATTATTTAAATTATAGAAAATGAACTAACATGTTAAGATATATGTTGGTTTTATAGTCTCAATATCATACAATATATATTGCTAACTGAATACATATCATATATAATATTAGTCGTATAAATACGATTTTGAAAATGCACTGTTTGCAGAAATTTTTAAATCCTTTGCGTCCATATTACGTATCACCGAGGTCAATGATGCTAGAAGATATATTCGAGAAAAAAAAAGCGGTTTTATACAGAGAAAAATAGAGATTAAACAAAGCCGGAAAAGAGGAATCTTTTACGGCTTCTTTAAAATCGAATGACTGTTATAAAAACCCTTTCTCTGAGTTAATCGGTTAAGGCATACGGAAACTAAAAATAACATTTTGAACATATGCGGGGGATAACCTTAAAAATTCGAATAGTCAAATTCGATGCATAAGGTTATCATAATATTCTTGAAAATCGGAATCGATTCAAAAATAAATCCTAGTTCCAAATCTCCAAAGGCAGTTTTGGGAAATTTGAATCACCATACGAAGTTATTCTCGCTACTGCATTTGCGTTTATATTGAATTTATTTTATGAAATAGATATTTACTCCATGGTAAAGATTGAAATGAAATTTCCACAGGAGTTTAATACCATGAGAAATACATCATTTAATTCCCGGCTCCATTCTTATTTCTAAAATGAATGTTCGAATAGTACTGGATATTCTAATTTAATTATATTCTCTGTATCTTAAACACAGGGTGGTATTACCTTTTCCATATAAATGGATAATTACAGACATTCAGACAATTGATTTTCTTATATAGAAGTTTTATCTTAGTATAGAAGCGATTTATAAAAGTTTTGGATATGATATTATTTTTTTAAAAATATCTATATATGTGTTTCCACATACTTAATAAATGACCTCAATATTTAATAATTCACCCCAAGTTTGTTTCACGGGTGATAATTATTAAAATGTTTTTCTTTTTCTATGAGATTTGCGGATAAATATATAACACAATGTTATGGAACTATTGAATTGTTTAAAATTTTAAAAGCAATTTTTTAATACGGCCATCATTGTTTGTTTATTTTGCTACGAATAATAGAGAGAAAAGGATAAATGATGCGATCCTACATCAGTTTCAATTACTAAAATGCATATATTATTATAATAAAACCAATAAAAAAGGTTTATTTTATCTATGTACATGTTTCAACTCTACCCGTTATTTTAAAAGGAAATAAATCAGATTCTAAAACTAACCGTACTTGGCGATCAATATGTTTCTCTTTAAATGTATACTAATCATTGTACTATAACACTTCTATTCATAATTTAATTTACTTGCTCATTTCTTTTCCAATGTGAAAGATTTTGATCAAGAAATCAGGATCTCTGAACTTTTATGTTATCCGAGAGCAGTGGATATTGTTCCCCTGCCTTTTAATTTAATCCATTCACTTATTTCAATTATAATACACGACTTTAATTTGTTCTATAACGTTTAAAATTCATGACTTGCTTTTAAAAAAAACAGTTTGAAGTTTTATAATTGCAGCAAAAGAACTATACGTAAATACAAAAAAGAAACCCGATTTATTTAGGCCTAAAACCTGTCAAATGGCTTTTTCAAAATAAACAATGAGATGAGTTTCATTAGAGGGTTGCCATTAAACAGTTAACAAATAATCTTGATTTTTGTGCCACGTACGGTAGCATAATATACAGTAATTTGTATGGTCTATAAAATGAAGTCATTCATTTTTTCAAGTATTATTTCATATTATGCACTTTTTTCTTTAATTGAATGCTATTTTATTTTTATAAAAAAAAATTAGTAGTTCGAGCATAATTTTTGTATTTTGAAAGATGCTGCGTCGTTACGTAATGAAAATTTTCATGTTGCAGTTTGTATTGTTTCTGTTATAATGGATGTATTGTATTGGCTGTAGGGAAAAATTATTTTACTGTCATTGAAATTTATTTTTTCGGTTTCTTCTTGATGCTCTTGATAGGGATGTGGTATTTGTATTAAATTTAACACTGCATTGGTATGACAAGCAGGAAATTTAAATATAGAAATGGGAGCATATAGATGGGTATTAAATATAATAGAAAAGTTATACACTGTTAAAAATTTCTGTAAAAACGTAGGGAAAAAAGCGAGACTTTCTATATGCTAGTTTTGGGTTAAATGCATTCGATCGAGTTTCTCGGTTATCATTTTACGGATATTTCCTGCATGTTATATCTAATTCACTGTACTTATTTCGTCTTTATTTAAAGATACTTCTATGTTTGTTAAAATTTATAACTCAAAGTACATACTTATAAAATTATTTTGAAATTTTATTTGAAATATTAAAAAATATTTTCTTTAGTTATTAAGAATAATTTAGAAAGGGAAAAATCGTCTCCTCAAACTTTGTAGTGATTTTTATCTATTTTTTCCCTGCTGAATCATAAAAGAACTATTTTGAACACAATAACCAAAGCTCATTTAATTCAGTCAGTAGAGTGTTCTTCCACTGTCAAAGGGTCTCGGGTTTAAAACCCAGGACTGCTATATATTTTTTAAAAAAAATAAAAGATGCAAATGTTCGAAACGACTCCAAAAATTCAGATTCTTTCAGTCACATTAATAAATGAGTTATTTAGTGATTTTGTAAACAAAATTAAATGATTATCATAATGTATTATCATAATTCTTGTGTATTTGTAACGCTGTTAATTTACAGAGTCTATTGTAAATATACTGAATAATTTCTCGGTTATTTAACAGAATCTCTGTAATTTTATAAATAACATAAGATAACGGATTACCAGTAGATTATCTTAATTTCACAGAGATATTTTAGAATATAACATATTATTTGTAAACATTCATTGCACATTTTCTCATTAAAAAAAGTTTATGTGTAATTTTAGGCATGCAATGTGTAATTAATCTGTAATTGGTTATTGAATACAATCTCTAAACGCAATGTTACATACCGCAAATGAGCATTCCGATTGAAAGAGATCAGAGAAGTATGATGTATAATAAGTATGAGTAAAATAGTATAAAACAAATGAATGAAATTTAGATTTTTCTAAGTCAGTCATTAGTATAAGCTGTTTATTTAATAAATGTTTTTAAAAGTTTCAGTCAAATATATTTTTTGATTACCTGTTTTTATATCACCTAATACCCAATTAAAAGAAATGCTAAGTAGATAATCTTTCTACAGCGAGATTTAATTCTTCGTACGGTTTGAGTGGCAATTAATCGATTTGTGTCAAGGATAAATAACAAAGAAAAATCATCCGTTTATGCACCATACATATACCTAATAACGATTTCTTTATTTGATTTTAATAGAAGGAGATAAAAATCATGCATTAGAAATAAAAAAATATATAACGTGAGAGATATGTGACATCAAATTTCCTTAAGAATGCATAGGTATTTTAAAAAATAAAATACGTTTTTTAAAGGAAAAAGAAAAGAGAGAGTCATAAGCAAATTTAATTGAATAAGTTAATTTGGATGAATCAGCTAATTTGTTTTCTTTTTGAATTTCAGGATTTTGGAATATCTTTCTGAACTTAAGTTGAAAAAAATACGGCTGGACAGAGGTTAGAATATCACACTGACGCAATATGAATCCAAAAGTCAATTCTGTATTTGTACAATGTTCAGATGGCCTTTCATTACTTCTACTAGGTAAAAACTAAAATGTCACTCACTTAAGCTGTTCTGGGACACAAAAATCTTTACATTTTCTAAAATAATTTTCATGTACAAAAACTTAAAATGACTTTTAAATCATGTTTCTGTCTTAATTGGAACAATCAATGTTATTCCGCTGCAAAATTACAAAAATTTTTTCGCTGTGATTTGTTCTCATAATCTAGCTTTCAAACATTGTTTGTCATGATAACGAATTATTGTGAAAATGCGTTTTACTTAATAATGGATTTTTTACTACTTTCCTCATTTAAATTGCTATCACTCAAGAACCATTAGCGATAAATGGTTCAAAGTTCGAACATGTCTTTTTCTATTGTTTTACTTTAATTTTGATTAAAAAAATTTAAAAAAAATTTTTTTTTTTTGAAAAAATGAACTTTTTTTCTAAAATTACACAATTTGTTTTTAAATATTTCAATATTTAAAATTTTTATATAAAGTGCTAGTTTTTAAATTGCTGAATCGAGTTTAAAACTTACATATTTCTCTTTATTTAAACGAAAAAATATTTAAATTCTACAAATAATATTTTGTGTTATGACGATTTTAAATTACCCCTATTATTTAATAATTTTTAATTATAAGAAAATATATAATTATAATTAATATAATTAATATAATATATAATTAATATAATTATATATTTAAAAGAAGGGGACGTTTTATCATGTATTTTTGTTCACAAATAATATGCTTAATCATCACAAATTATTTATAAATTTTAATTCAATTAAATATATATATATGTCCCGGACCCAATTAAATAATATAAAGTGAAAGTTCTGTGTTGAGTTCATGATCTGAATACCATCTGCGACATTATTTTAGAAGTTCTAGTACCCTTGATTTAATAAATAGGCTGGTGAACTCTAGGGCGAAGTTTCTAACGTATAGTAGCACAACATAATTTAGTTTTTATGTATCTTCAAAATGGAAGATTAATTTACATAAGTTTATATATCCATATAATAAAATCAGAAAATAATATAATTATGGTCCTTTTTTATAATTAATTAAATTCCTGTGTCGAAAATAATCTCACCGAAGCATTGAATTAATATTTATTTTCTAAATCATACCAGCGATAAATTCAAAATAATGACAAAAAATAATAATAAAATAAAATATTACAACTTTATCATATATTTCTAAATTAAAATATTACAAACGACAACTTTTGAAAAATGCTTGATTATTCTTATATTTCACGTTATGTTTATATGTAAGTTTAAGATTTTAATTAGAAATTAAAATCAGTAAAAAAATATTCAATATTGAAATATTTTATGGGTTAATACTTCGATGACTGTCAATTATGAAATTATATATTAAATTTTAACTAAGCGCGCTAATGCAAGAAACTTTGTTCTTATAAATCATACAAAACATTATATTTAAAATTTATTGTCTGTTCTAAAATATAATAAAAACTTTCTTTGTTCTGGTATCATTCTTTTTCGTAATAGTATCTGTTCCAAGTAGGCAGACGATACCGTGCTACCTATAATTAAAATCTCAGTGTACAGAAAGTGAAGAGAAGTGAAGTGTTTTTTCTGTTTTTATTCTAAAGTTGTTTTTGAGATAAGTGCAGAAGATAACGCAGCAGTGAGCTGCGAGTGAGTGTTACTCCTTTAATAAAGTGTTTTTTAAAGAACCAGTGCATATGGAATAATTTGTGTAGTGTGTGCTTAATAATTACCATGGACCGCCGAGCCGTAAGGTGAAAATAATTATTTATGAGAGTGAAAAATCATGGAATTTGAACGATGTGCTGTTGTGATATTAAGAGTTCTATTATAGATCTGTCAACGTTCAACATGAGAATCTTCGAATAATATCGTCCTCGAACAAGTGAAATATTGTGTTGAAGATGATAAATTTAAGAATTATAATGAGTCTTCCTCGGAATTTCCCAGCGATTTGAGTGAGGTAAGAGCAATTTTTTTGTTTATTTTGATTAAATTATGTCTGTTATTGATAATCTAAATAAATACGAGCTTAAGCTTGTAGTTGAGGAATTGGGTTTAACTGCTCCTGAAAGTAGTAAAATTATTGATTTAAGAAATAGTATAGAGAATAGTGAATATTACTCAAATGAGCAGTTATTAAAAAGCATCGTTAATTCGGTTGTTGAGGAGTATAAATCACGAACAGAAACTGAGAAAGCAAAATTATAATTAGAAAAAATTAAATTAGCGCAATTAGAAAAAGAGTTACAATTAGCAAATATTCGTAAAGAACCATCCCAAAAATTTGCCGTCTGTAACAGAAAAATCGGAAACGGGAATAGGGAACAATAACTTGGAAGGTTTTATTAAAAGTATTAAAACTTTAACTATTCCTTTACCAAAGAGAGATGAGTGATTTAATCTTTTTTTTCAATCTCTTGAGAAAGCGTTTCGAACTAAAAATGTACCTGAAGAGTTTATGGCCGAAATTCTGTTAAATATTCTTGGCGAAAAAGCGAGCAATTTAACGATCTATTTATCAGAGGATGAGTTGATTAGGTATGATAAATTGAAAAATATAGTGTTAAGGGAATTTCAACCTACTGCACAAGAATGTTTAAACAATTTCAAGAGTGCACAAAAATTACCGTCGGAAAGTTACGTTCAATTTGCAGCTAGGCTGAGTTCAATTTTTCAGTATTACTGTAATTTGCGTGAGGTAAATGATTTTAAATCATTATGCGATCTGATTGTTTCAGATAAAATTTTCAGTTCTTTAGATCGCGAATTAATGAATCATATCGCAATTAAACAATCATAGTCATATTTTAAACCACAGCAACTTGGAAGAGAATGCGATATTTTTTTTTGTCGATTAAAAATAAATCTAAAGGTGAATCGAATGTGTATTCGAGAAACACGATAAACGAAAATAAACGTATAGCGACAAATAAATTTCAAAATCGGCCTCAAAGGAGAGCTTCATATATATTTTTTACGGAAACAAAAAATGTCAAATGTGTCTTGTATAAATCTAATGAATATCACGGTTTACATTCTTGTCCGCAATTCAAAAAACTGTCCATTAAAGATAGAGTAGAAGTTGTGAAATTAAATAAAGCATGTTTCAAATGTTTAAATTATAATTGTTGCGCACAGAAATGTAAGTCTAAAAATTGTGCTAGAAGTAAACTACCGCATTCTGAACTAATACACTTTCCTAGAGAAGAAAAGGAATTAAATAATCAAAATAAAAATGTTGGTCATGTGTTTCAATCGGCTGCAGGAATAAAAAATTCACAACCCGAGGAAATCCTTTCCTACCCTCCGAGTCAGACTGTCGCCTCTAGTTTTGTGAAAAATAAAACAAAATCCGTTTTATTAAGTACGGCGCGTATCCTCATTAAAGATAAGTTCTCGGAATGGCAGGAAGTTAGATGCTTACTAGATGTCGGTTCACAAGCATGTTTAATTACTTCACAGTGTGCTAATCGATTGCAGCTTAGAATTAATAAAACGAATACTTTAATTTCATGTTTGGATGACACTTCTATGACAATAAAGGGCTGCGTAAATACAAAAATCGCGAATAGAGATAAAAGTTTTGAAAGAGAATTGACTATGCTAGTAGTAAGGAAAATTACAGATTTAATTCCGCAACAAGTGGTTAACATAAATGTTGAAGTACCAGATTTAACTATATTAGCAGATTATAGATTTAATTTCCCTGATAAAATTGATATTTTGTTGGGGGCAGAAATATTTTATGAGTTATTAAGACCGGGACAAATATATTCTCAGAGTTCAAATTTACTTTTGCAAAATACCGTATTTGGGTATGTGGCTAGTGGATGCATAGAGCAGAAAAGTGATGTAAAAGTTCATTGTGGGCTAATTCGGGTGGAAGATTTAAACCAAACATTAAAAAAGTTTTGGGAAGTAGAGTTATCAAAAAGTAAGGAATTTGAGATATGTGAGCAACATTTTGCGCGTACGCATTGGAGAAATGAGGAAGGGAGATACGTGGTGAAAATGCCTTTAAAGGAAAATACTTCGTGATTAAGCCAATCTAGGGAGCTTGCTCTTAAAAAACTCAAATCGCTGTGAACTCGCTTATCAAAAGATAAGAAATACTTCAAATTGTATAAAGATTTTTTAAATGAATATGAAATGTTGGGGCATATGAAACAGGTTAAAGAAGTGAAAGAAACTGACGTCGTGTATTATGCTCCACATCATGGTATTTTCAGACCAGAAAAGTCCACCACAAAACTGAGAGTTGTATTTAACTGTTCTTCCACAACAACAAATGGCACATCACTTAATTCATTGCAATATAATGGCGGTGTTATTCAGAATGATTTATTCACGATAATGGTTAGTTTATAGAGCATACTTATGCACTGACTGCGGATATTCAAATGATGTATCGAATGATCAATATTGATCCTAGTCAGCACGCATTGCAGAGAATTTTGTGGAACGATAATTTCGACGAAGAGCCTAAAATTTTTGAACTACAGACCGTTACATACGGTACGGTTAGTGCGCCTTATTTAGCAATGAAAACTCTCAACCAGCTATCGATTGATGAAGGAGATAATTATCCGATGGCAGCATCGGTTCTTCGAGAAAATATTTACATGGATGATATTTTGTGCGGTGCACCTACGCTTGAAGAAGCCAAAGAGTTGCAGCGGCAGCTCATAGCGATTATGCATAAAGCAGGTATGAGACTCCATAAGTGGTGTACAAGTGATAAAAATCTTTCGCTGACATATGAAGAAGCGTACAAATTTGAAAATGAAATTGAAACTAAAACGTTAGGGGTTTCGTGGAACCCAAGAGATGATTGTTTCACTTTTCGAGTTAAGATGGAATTGAGCAATTCCTACACAAAGCGAAAAGTATTGTCAACAATCGCGAGACTATTTGATCCTCTGGGATTTATTGGTCCAGTTATATCTAAAGCCAAAATACTAATGCAAAAATTGTGGAGAATCAATATTGATTGGGATGACGAGCTTCCTGAATCAGAGTTTGATGAGTGGCATCAATTTCTTATGTTATTTAAATGTCTAAATAATATAAAAATTTGTAGGCGTATTATAAGTGAAAACCCAGAAATTATAGAAATACACGGGTTTGCTGACGCCTCAGAACGTTGCTATGGGGCAGCAGTTTATTGCAAATCCAGTGATTCCTTAGGTAATGTGATGGTGAATTTAATCGCTAGCAAGTCGCGAGTTACACCGATAAAGAGTCTAACTATTCCAAGATTGGAATTATGTGCAGCAGTGTTGCTAACCAAACTGGTAAACAGAGTATTATCATCCATGAAAGTAATAGTGACTAATGTTTTCCTTTGGTCAGATTCAATGATTGTGTTAGCATGGATTCAAAAATAACTTATCGACCTTAAGCAATTTGTTCAAAATCGAGTGGCTAACATACAAGAAAACTCTAGTGCTGAACAGTGGCATCATATTTGCTCAGAAGAAAATCCTGCTGACAAACTTTCCAGAGGTATGGATCCTGACAAACTTGCAAACAGTGAATTGTGGTGGAAGGGACCTTCATTTCTTCAGAACAGTGATTATCCTCAACGTACAATAACCATACCAGAAACAAATCATGAGTTTAATAAAGAGCTCAAATTTAATGTTAAATCCTTGAATGAATTTAATTTTGTAAGTTGTAATATCACCGAGAATTGTTTTGTATATAACTTGATTAATCTTAGTAATAATTATTTAACGATTGTGCGTATTCTTAGCTATATTTTCAGATTTGTGATGAATACAAGAAACCCTCTTTATAAGTGTAATGGACCCTTGAGTACGTCAGAATTGGAGCTTGCAGAGAGACATTTAGTTAAATCAATACAAAATATTGAATTCCGTGCAGACATACATAGTCTTCAGACTAAAGGATCGGTAAGTCAGAGTAGCAAGTTAAAAGGCCTCAACCCTTACTTAGATGAATTTGGAATTTTAAGGGTTGGTGGCAGGTTAAATAATAGTAATTTAAATTTTTCAAAAAAGCACCAGGAGATTTTAACAAAGAGTAATAAATTTACTGTAATTGTTATAAATTATTATCATAAGAAATATTTGCATGTTGGTGCGTCAACTTTACTATCCTTAGTAAGAAATAAATTTTGGCCAATAAATGGTCGTGCAATGTGTCGAAAGGTGGTTTATCAGTGCATTCCATGTTTTAAAGCTAAACCAGTCATTGCAAATCAATTGATGGGCGATTTGCCCAGGGATAGAGTCCAATTAGACTATTGTTTTAATATTTGGGGTGTTGATCTGTGTGGGCCATTTATGATCAAAATTGGTTATGCACGTAGGACCATCTTACAAAAAATTTGTGTCTGTATTTTTGTTTCTTTTGTATTTAAGGCTATACACATAGAAATTATTTCAGATTTAACTTCCGAATCATTTATTGCGGCACTGAAAAGATTCATAGTACGCAGAGGTAAATGTCCCAAATTGTATTCTGATAATGCAAAAAATTTTACTGGGGCAGATAAAACACTTAAGGTCTTTTATGAATTAGTAAGAAAACCTGATGAGAAATTAGCAGCATATTTGTCTAGTGAAGGCATTGAGTGGAAATTTATTCCCCCCAGATCACCCAATTTCGGGGGTCTTTGGGAGGCCGCAATAAAATCCTTTAAATTTCATTTTAAGAGAATTGTGGGAGGTGCTAATCTCACTTATGAGGAATTTCTTACAGTAGTGATACAAATAGAGGGAATATTAAATTCGAGGCCCTTGAGTCCATTATCAGATGACGCAGATGATTTTGGAGTCCTAACTCCAGCTCATTTTCTTATAAACAGACCATTAAATGTCATTATTGAGCCTGATTTAACCAATATAAAAGAAAATCGCCTCAAAAAATGGCAAAGAATAACTAAAATTGTACAACTTTTTTGGCGCAAATGGCATCATAATTATTTAAGTGAATTACAACAGAGGGGTAAGTGGAGATTTGAAAAGAATAATGTAAAAATAGGGGATCTAGTGTTGTTAGTAGAGGAAAATATATCAAGCAATAAGTGGCCTTTAGGCAGAATTATTGAAGTATATTACGGTAACGATAAGAAAATTCGCGTAGTTCAGGTAAAAACTCAGAATGGAATTTTTAAAAGATCGATTAGTAAAATATGTATTTTACCTATGCCTGAAACCCATAGTACTTAAACAAAGGTATATATATATATATGTGTGAGTGATATATTGTTTTTTTTTCAATTTTATATTTAAGTAACATATATAATGACCTTTTGTATTTATTTGTGTAATTAGTGTACTTAGTAAAAAAATAGTTATTATTGAATGTGAAACATGTCAATGGGGGCCGGTATGTTCCATGTAGGCAGACGATACCGTGCTACCTATAATTAAAATCTCAGTGTACAGAAAGTGAAGAGAAGTGAAGTGTTTTTTCTGTTTTTATTCTAAAGTTGTTTTTGAGATAAGTGCAGACGATAACGCAGCAGTGAGCTGCGAGTGAGTGTTATTCCTTTAATAAAGTGTTTTTTAAAGAACCAGAGCATATGGAATAATTTGTGTAGTGTGTGCTTAATAATTAACAGCATCTTTATGTAACAGAAATATAATTATATGTCAAAGAATCGATAAAAAATAACTATCCTAAATATTTAATACAAGGTGTAATATTCATAGATATATCTTATTACGAACAACAAAAGATTATTGAGATAGATTTAATTGTTGTTGTATTGAATACAAAAAGATTATTTGAAACCAGTAATTCTGAGTACAGTTTTTAACTTCTGTAACAAGGGAATCGCTTTTCTTGTAGTTTGTACGTAGCACTAAAACTTGGTGCATTTTAAAGCCCTATGTTAGAAAGTTTGATAATCGAAAAAAAAATTATATTAGTCATATTTTTGGACTTTCCAGCAGCATAACTTCCTAAAAATGCTATTTTCAAGGCCACTTATGGAATATTTATTATTATTATTATTATTATCATTACTATTATTATTATTATTATTATTATCATTACTATTATTATTATTATTATTATTATTATTATTATTATTATTTTAAGAAAAACATTTAAAAACATAAATTAGTTGATAATAAATGTAAAATACTAAAAAAAATGTTTAAAACATTCTTCAAAATCCTTCAAATTTCTTTTTTGAAAAATTACGACAGATCTACATTTTTGGCGGTGTAAAACTATCGGATTATTGAAAGTAGAGCTTTCCGGCAACCGTATATCATACACCCCAAAAAAAAAAGCAAAAGATTTATATTTGGCAACTTTTGGCGTTCTCTTTGACGTGAATTAAACAAGTGAAAATCTAATCACAAAAAAGTTACAGTTAAAAAATACATAAAATATGATTTTAACAGAAAATCTTTATCGGTTCATAAATTTTATGTATAACGAGGTAGAACCTGTCAAATTTTGACGAAGGAAAATGTTTAAAAAGATACTGTTTCATTGGTTTATAACAAACATTCAAAATTAATTACAGTAAAATGCAAATACCCTTGAAATCTAAACCTAGCATCATTTTCACCATATCAAAATTTACAAATGCACATTTCGTATATGTATTTAACTTTTCAAAAACAAAAAAATGGTATTTTAATTTTATCATTTTGATTCAAAACTTGAAGTCACAATAATATTCGCTGAAACAGATATTAAACTGTTGATATTCCTTTACTTGTAAATGAAATTTTGTAAATAATTCACCGGGTTTTATAACAGACGATATTTAAATTTAAATTTTTTCCCATTTTAATGAGAAAATGGCAACATAAAGATACAGTAATTATTTTTTTCCCTTTGCTTTTTAATAAAAATGGAGTACGCCTGTTGTCATAATTAGAAAGAAGGTATTAAAAAAAAAAAAAAAAAATTATTTCAAAATAAAATTAAGATATAGTTTTCAAACAAATAGCATTTAAAAGTTCAATTTTCTCCCTATATGACGGTGTAAAAATTATAAATGTGCGATGTTCAGAAATTAAAAAAATTATAGAAGCAAAAAATGCGAAACCGAATATTCATTTCAAATTTCAAAATGTTGTCATTCGCAAAATAACGTATGCGTTACGCACAGATACGTTTGGCCTTTATAATATAGATACTACTAAACACATCCGGTCTCGATGCTAGGGGCGAGCATCACAAAAAGTGGGTTCCTTGAAAGTGGAGCATTTAAATTGATGTAAGATTACTTTTCATGAAAATTCCTCGACAAGTTCAAAACAGTCTTTTTCTTTTGATGACTTTTGATTCTTTTGAACAGTCCTTTTCTCGTGAGTCATAATTATGATCTTCCAAAAACTGACATTTTTAGGTGAAAACTCTCTTTATTTAGATACGTTTTTTTCAGACAGAAATCTCGCTCTATCATTTTAAACCATTAAAACAGCCAGCTATAATAACGAATTAATAATAATTACATATGCTGAAAATATTTCTTCAAATAAAGTGATGAAATTATGTCATCGTTGTTTTTTGTGAAACAAAAGACTTCATTAAAATTAAAAATACCTTGTTTATGCGAAGAAAAATGTTTTATGGAAATAAAAATAAACACCATTTAATTAGCTTTTAATTGCTATGTATGCATAAAATGTATTGCTCATTTCGCGTACGAACTACAATAATTATTTGAATCCAGTAGTTCTGAGCACAGTTTTTAACATCACTCAGTTGAGCATTTAAATTGATGTTAGATTACATTTCATCAAAATTTCTTTGACAAAAAGTTAGAAGAAACAGTCCTTTTTTTAGTGACTCTCAAGAGTCATAATTATGATCTTCCAAAAACTGACATTTTTCTGTAAAAACTCTCTTTATTTAGATACATCTCTGTCAAACCGGAATGTTTCTCAAACATTTTAAACCATTAAAAAAAGTCACGTATAATAACGAACAAATAATGAATGCGTAAGTTCACAAAATTTCTACAAATGAACTGATGAAATTATTTTTATTTTAATATTTATAAATTATTTTATTATTTTTATGAAACAAAGGATTTCATTAAAAGTTAAAAGTATCTTATTTATGCGAAGAAAATATTGTATGGACATAAAAATAAACTCCATTTAATTAACCTTCGGTTGCTATATCCGTGCATAAAATGTATTGCTCATTTTGCGTAAGAACTATAATAATTGATTAAAAGCAGTAGTTCTGAGCACAGTTCTTAACATCCCTCAGTGGACCGTTTAAATTGATGTTAGATTACATTTCATCAAAATTCCTTGACGAGAAGGTAGAAGAAACAGTCATTTTCTTTTAATGACTCTTAAGAGTTATAATTATGCTCTATCAAAAACAAACATTTTTATGTGAAAACTCCCTTTATTTAAATACGTTTCCCTCATTCCAGAATCTTTCTCTAACATTTTAAACCATTAAAAAAAAGTCAAGTATAATAATGAACGGATAATAACTGCGTAAGTCCAAAAAGTTTCTACAAATAAACTCATGAAATTATTTTACCATTAATTTTATGAGACAAAGGACTTCATTAAAAGTTAAAAGTATTTTTTTCATTCGAAGAAATATATTTTATGGATATAAAGTACCTTTAAACACCATAAACACCATTAAACTAACCTTTAATTACTATGTGTGCATAAAATGTATCGCTCATTTTGTGTAAGAATTATAATAAATATTTGACACCGGTAGTTCTCAGAACAGTTTTTAACATCACTCAGCTAAGCATTTAAATTGATGTTAAATTACATTTCATCAAAATTTCTTTAACTAGAAGTTAGATGAAACAGTCCATTTCCATTAATGACTCTCAAGAGTCATAATTATGCTCTATCCAAAACTGACATTTTTCTGTGAAAACACTCTTTATTTATAAACGTCTCTCTCAGTGCAGAATCTTACTCTAACATTTTAAACCATTAAAAAAATCAAGTATAATAACTGCATAAGTTCATAAAATTTCTACAATAAACTGATCAAATTATTTGACCATCATTTCTATGAAATAAAGGACATCATTAAAAGTTAAAAGTTTCTTTTTAAAAGAAGAAAAATGTTTTATGGAAATAAAAATAAACAGCATTAAATTAAGCTGCAATTTCTATGTGTGCATAAAATTTATTGCCCAGAAATGTAATTTTAATTTTTTAAAACATGTTGAAAGAAATGCTTAAATAAAAAAAAATCTTGCTTCTGTAATGACCATAGAATTAAGTGTATTTGTATTTTTATAGCTTTTCATAAAAAACTGTATTATTTGATAACATTATGTTTTTACCATTCCTGAATTGTTTTTTAACTAATGATCATTGTGAAATCTATATCATATTTTTAAACTATTATTTATTATCCTAAATAGATTAAAACATATTAGTTAACAACAAACTTAAACAAGATTTGTTATTGTAAATGTTTTTAAAAGCTTCGGGAAAACTTTTATATTTGCAAGATTTTTTTTTCACAAATAGTTTTTGAAATGAAAAGAAATTGTTTCAGAATTAATTTAAGACGGCCTTAATGTTGATATAACAAAAATTCTAAACTTCACATTTGTAAATATGTAATTTAAGATCATATGGATTAAAAATGACAAAAATTTACTTATTTTAAAGTTAAAAAATACCTCTGAATAAGAGGTTTTTGTTTTATTGCCCACATTTGTTATTAAGTATACTGAATGATATTTAAAATAAATAAAAATTTAGAATAAATTTTAGTTTTATTTAAAATTTTATCAATAATTATTCATTAAAATATCCCTCATACGACATTGTATTAAATTTTTTGCCGTTGCGATGTCTGAATCTTACAATTATCATACAGATCATTTGTAAAAATAGCTTGTCTCTTCTTCTAAATCACAGTGATAAATTATACAGTAGACATATAAAAAGCAACACTTTCCTTAACTAATGAAACACTTAAGAAATTCCATTTTTAGCACTTTCCAATAAACTTAAAAAGTGCTTATGCATTCGGTTTGTCTGTCCGTCTATCCACTATATACTCGTATTTACATGCAATTAATAAAGCTTATTTAGGGTCACTAAAATGTGCTTAGTACTGCATATTAAGTGTGTACGATGAATAATTTATTTGCAGAGACACTCCAAAGAATTCAGTTACATTATGGAATATGGAGGAAAATCGTTTGGAGAGTAATTTAATGATATTACGCTATTTCAAATGTATTGAAACTGATATAAATCACTAAATTGCACTAAAAGCATGTTAAAACTGAGCATTCATAGCATTTTTCATTAATCTACAAGGAAACTAAAAAGAAATATGTTACAGTATAGTCTTTGCATAATAATTGCTGGAGAGTACGTTTTAAAATTTGGTATGCGCTCTTAAATTCAGTTAGCATTTTGCAAATTAATATTTATATATAAATTCTATACCTCGTATACAGGTCTTCATAAAAGTATTCACTTACCATTCTTCTTATTAGAAAAAATGGCTGAAAAGAAATATTTTCAACTTAAATATATGGATTTCGTAAATGAAATACGTTTTGAGATACATGTTGTAAATAGATACAAATCTCTATATCATGTACAGAGCTGCTAAAAAATTCGGAGAATTTTCCGATTGAGAGAATAACAACTGAAATCCGGATTCAAATGGGTTATATATCTCCATATGGTGAAAAGAGACTTAATATTTAAATTTTTTAAACAGTGCAGTTTTATTTCATTATTCTGAATGTGTTGGAAAGTGCTTCAAAATCTACTCTTGATGCATGATTTTTTTTTTTTTTGTTATATAATGAAATGAGGTACCTAAATAAAAATGTTCCAAAAACACATAAAGCAGTAAAAATATATATATTAGCTATTGCTGCCCATATAATTCAACGTGGGTGAAATTATTGTTATATCTTTCTGTTGACGAACGAAATTATGTATATATATGTTGCGGCCAATACCCGGAGCCTGGCCAATTCTAGAACTGGCCAAGCTTCCTGGCCAAAACCCAAAATACATGAAATGAATAGCGTATTTCGGGTTGTGGCCGGCCAATTCGGGTTTTGGCCGGGAAGCCTTGGCCAACATCCGAACTATGATGCATAGGTACAATTTGTTTGGTAATTAAGATAATGTAACATTAAAATGTACAGTAAAAAAGATTCCCATTGATTATATTGAAACGAAATATTTTTGTGTACCCAACTAAATTAACCAAAAATAGTACACAATTCCCTTTCAATATCGAAATTAATTGATAAACGAAATACGATAACAATTACAAGTTAACCGGAAACTTTACTCGAGTTAGATCACGGACAGGCTGACGTCTAGACTATTTGAATTCATAGACACTTTCAACTACGTTAAAAATGATTAAACCGAGTGCTTACATCTATTTCGAGAATTGGCAACTCGCACCTGCCCAGTTCGCGAATTGGCCAATTGCATCTGGCCAGTTTGCAAATTGAATGGCCAATTCTAGAATTGGTGAGTCATTTTTTAACGTTGCTAATTCGCGAATTGGCCAGCAACGTTAAAAATTCGCGTATTGGCCGGCCAGTTTCAGAATTGGCCAATTTCGAGTATTGGCTGCAACATATATATATATCGTACACTAAAGGTAAGTTGAATTCTAAAGATAGTAATTTTTAACTATATTAACTTCATAAATTTATAACTACCTGTGCTTACATAAATGTGAGTTAAAACGAAATGCATTATATGTAATAACCGTGTATACCGAAATCTTAACTTACATTACTTCCTAAAGCATAATTTTTCAGTTAATTAGCTATCTGTATACACATATTTTTCTAAAGCGTGAAAAATCCATAAAAAATGTTTCCTTTAAAGATGCAATACATTTGTATCAAAAGTGTTAATCTCCTAATTTTCTCATCTTTTAAAATTTACATTGTTTTCGGAAAAACTACTTTATTTTGAAAATTCTGTTTTCTACGCATATTAATTAAAAAATTGCAAATAAATTCTTCGCATTCAGAAATGAATCAATTAGTGAAGAATAATAATGCCCCTCATTCTTGTTAGAGCTAGTTAACTGGGACGGGATTTAACTGAAAATGATACATCATTTAAATGACGTTTTCTGGGTACTCAAACAAGTAAGAAAAATCATGCGTTAAGCATAGATTATGAAGCACTTTCCAACGCTTCATGAAATCCTTAAAAATAATTTTTTATTTAGGGAAATAGGGATATAAAGCAAAATATAACCAGATATGTATTCCAGTACTATTGAACAGCCATGTATTTGATTTGTCACCTAATATACATACTACATATTGGGAAAATTTAGATTAGCAAAAAATGCCTAGTAGCTTGAAATTTCTCTTTCAGCAATTTATACTAATAGATCGAAGCATACTTGAATGCTTTGTTCAGCCTTGTAGTTTGCCTGGTACCTTTATTACGCATCATTGTTAAGATAAAATTTATTTTAAACTAAAACACTCTTAAAACAACTGAAATAACGTTCTCATAAATTATCATTCATAGGTTCCATGTACCCAATTCTTTGCGCGGCATGTATATCATTTTATCTATATTCTGCAAACATTTCTTAGTAAATTTAATGCAGTCCAGCGAAAAAATGCGTAATTTATTTAAGAATCACCTTTTAGTAATATATGATCATATTCAGTAACGTTGGCAAGCTCTTTTGGGTAGCCTTGTATATTAACTATAGTATTTATAGACACTGTATAATATGCATAAATTTAGTTAAACTTATACCCGCATATCATAATTAACATGCATTTCATCCATCCATCTGCTGTCATCGGATACATATATAGTACTTCGGAACGGATGTACGATTTGAAATATTTTGTGTGTCCCTGTAAATACTATGTTCTTTATATTAGGAAAGGCAGTATCGTAAAATTTATACTAAGCCTCATTGACATACATAAATTTTATTATGCTTGAAACAGTTTAATATATTTAAAATATGTCACACACAATTCCTCCTTTTACCATTATCTAATGGAATTCTTTAGTGTGGCCCTGTTAATGCATAATAGCCACATTTTCACCTTGTATTTTATAGAATGCATATTTTAATGCATCTAGTGAAAACATATAAATTATAACATGTTTGACAGGGTATAACATCTTTAAAATTCCTTTGAAACGATTTTCCCCATAGGCAGTAATGTAATAGGGAACTTTTGATTCTCCCTGTAGATAAAGTAATCATGGTAGAAACTTCATTTTCCATAGGATTTGTGCTAAGGTAAGCATCAATAACGTCCCAAAATTTCATGGCAATCCGAGTATATTTACGTGAGTTAGGGCGCGGACAGACGGACAAACGCCCAAGTAAAAAAAAAATTAGCAAAAAACCTTTAAATATTTTGAGATTTTGCAGGCATTTTGAAGGTTTTTGCGGATATTTAGAAGGAAAATGAAAACTAAAGGTTACCTTAAGAGAAGTATACAGCTTTTTAAAGTTTTCATACAGGTTTTAATGGGCAAATTATTACTTTTAAATTACCTTTAATGAATTAGAAGATTTTCGTGAAATCATTTCAGGTATTTTAAAGGAAAATGAAAACTGTTTCTCATGCAGATAATATAAAGGTTTTACTTGAAGGTTTTATTGAGGTTTATCATTGCACATTATGATATCTAAGATTTTGATTTGTTTGCATTTCCTCATAGTACATATTATTACTATTATTTAAAATTAATGTTTTAGATAATTCTGAGAAATCTAATGTCTTCCACTGGTTCAATAAAAAATTCTTAATTACCCTTGTTAAAATTTTTAATTATTTAAAATTACAATTTGAAATATGCGATATAACAATTCCGTTCTAGAAATGAAACATCTTGAAATTATCTTAAAGTCCCCTCATTAAGATTTTTAATTATCATTTGAAATTACAATTTTTCAATCCCATCCAAAAATCCCGTTAGCGGTTAAATGGAAAATTCTTAACGCCCTTCATAAAAAAAAAATATTTAATTAAATTTCGATTTAAAATAGCGATATAACATCCCGTTCTAGAAATAAAAGTATCTAAATTATCTTAAAGCTTCCTCGTTAAGAATTTTAATTACCGTTTAAAATTACTATTTTTCATTTCCATTCACAAATGCCTTTAAAGAAAACAAAAATCTCAAAATTATTTTGAAATCTCCTCGTTAAAATAATAATAATAACAATAATAATAATAATAATAATAATAATAATAATAATAATAATAATAATAATAACAATAATAATAATAATAATAATAAACCACGAAACCATTTAAATCTATTTTTTCCCTGAAATTTTTCATAATGTTTTCAAAAATTTCCGCAGTAAAATAGTCCCTCGAATTCCAATACATACAAAAATTTTAATTAACAAAAATTCCCTCTAAAAAAATCTTCAAATTAATTCAAAATCCCTTCCATTAATATTTAAAATCGTGTTCAAACACGCACGAAAAATCCCCAAAGAAAATTCATTCCACCTCCTATAAGAAATCCCTTTGAAATTTCTTTATTTGATAAATAATATTTAACAGAGAGATCCGTCCAAAAACTGCATCTGAAGTTTCAAAAATATGTTCAACCCCCCCCCCCCTTTCCTTTAACGAAATCCAATTCTTGTCACATAAAATGTCCATATATTTACCGTTATATATATGGATATTTATAAGAAAATCCTTTTATATTACTGGTCAGTGGGTGGCGCCCATGGTTAAACTTCTTTTCTATCAGACATGATCAATTTTACTTTAAACGCTTCCAAGATGGTGACGTCAGGACGATTGCTATCTTTAATTTCTTCTTAAATACAGCTCATATTCAAAATATTAGAATAATTGAGAAAAAGTAATAGGAAAAAATTATTTGTTATTTATTTATTTTTTATACTAAGTAAATGCAATTAAATTTCTTATAAATTAAATCTGGAATGTTTAGATAAGATTTTAACATTTATAAAATATAAAATACAGCACAATAAATTAGGTATACAGCTTCCTTAAACACACCAGAATATTAGAATAAAATTTAGATTGGTTCAAAATATTAGAATATTTTATTTTACGCAACAATATTACTTTATGAATATGAAGTAAATGGTAGTTAATATTTTGTAGCATCCCCTTTAGCTTTCATAACAGCGTACAATCGATCTTGCATACTATATACAAGGTGTTTACAAACATTTCTATCAATATTAGCCCAAATAGACTTTATACGTGCCACTAACTCAGTTTTACTTGAAGGAGGATTTTCTTGAAGTTTTTTCTTCATTATACACCATAAGTTTTCGATGGGATTAAGATCTGGTGAATTTGGTGGCCAAGGAAGTACCTTAATGTTGCGTTGGCGGAACCAAATCTTAGTTGACACCGAGGTATGCGGGGACACTAAATCTTGCTGAAAGATGAAATCATCTTCAAATAAATCTTCTGATGATGGAATCATATAATATTATAAAATTTCTTGATATATCAGAGAGTTAACCTTTTCGTAGACGATGCATAACTTTCCAGGTCCTTCTGCACTCATACAACCCCAAACCATGACACTAGCAGCAAATTTTACGGAACGTTTAAGGCATTCTTTATCAAATGCTTCTTCCTTCATTCTCCAAACTCGAATACCTTGATTACCATATGAAACACAAAACATACTTTCATCACTAAATAATATATTTTTCCAATCTTCATTGCTCCATAAACGTCTTGATTTACACCAATTCAATCTTATACGCTTTTGTCTTGCAGTCATGAGAGGTTTTGTTTTCGGTACACGAAATTCAAATTTAAATTTATGGAGACGTCTTAATGTTGTCGATGTAGAAATTTCAACTCCTTCTTCTTTCCATTTTAGGTGCAAGAATCGCACACTTTTAAAACGGTTTTTCTTAACTATACGCTTCGGTTTCCTGTCATCTCTAGCAGATGTTTTTGGTTTTCGGCCACCATTTCGGCGATTATTTTGAAATTTTCCAATTTCTGAATATTGTGTTAGTATTTTACTAACGCTCGATTGCGAACAATGTAAATAATTCACTATAAAACATTGATTTTTACCGTGCCGATACAAATCAACCATACGAAATTTAGTAGATTCAGGAATATCACTTACACGGCCCATTTTAAGAAGAAAAAGAAACAAACTGCAAAAAAGAATACTGATTTTAAATAAAATAGTCTGAATTTAATCAATGATGCCACCAGTTAAGAATTGGTAATAATTAAAGGAGAATTAATGTGAAATATTCTAATATTTTGAACCACTTGAATAAATATTCTAATATTTTGACTTTTCAAAATAATTTTTTTTTTTTGCAATTAATCTTTTCAAAAATGATATTAAATTTAAGATAACAAGTAAGTTTAATCAACAATAAGTTCTTAATAAAAAATATCTTTTGCATATTTTCATTAAAAGACATTAAATTACCAAACGATATTTTCAATTTCTAAAAAAAAGGTAATTATTCTAGTATTTTGAATATGAGCTGTATAAATCATAGAAAATGTTACAACTGCCAGTAAAGTATAAAAATACTTAGCTACGGGATATAGTTATATTATACAAGCAAAATATAAAATACAGCCTAGTAACCGTTTGTTTGTAGTTTGATTACTAGGAAAATGTCATCACAGACGTCGCGACTGAAATCTTCTCAACTCCACTTTGTAAACAAACTGACCGCGCGTTTGGCGGAATAATCTCTCTCGTTCTTCGCTTTGCGTTCGTTTGTTTATTATTTTATTATTCTTTTTTAGCTAATACTGGAGTCATTCTTCCTACTTTTATTAATCTTTTTAAATGTACGACAGACAAACCGAGCCATAAGCACTTTTCAACTTTGTTGGAAAGTGCTAAAAAGCAAAAGATGTTAATAAAGTAATTCATGATTGGTAGAAGTTTTAAAAATAAAAAAATACAGTGTCTCACAAAAGTGATGGGACACTTGTGCTTTATAAAAAGAAACTGCAATAAAATAAATAAACAAACATGTGCAAAAATTTTTTGGGTGTGTTTCATATTTAAAGTTAGTAACAATTATTACATAACATACATTTTGTCAAAATATTAAAATATTAATTTAGTAAAAATACAATTGTTCAGAACGGAGCAAAAAATGGCTCACATAAGTGATGGGACACTTACTTTTCCATCAAATATTTATCCAAAAATTTTACTTTTTAAAAGGTTTTAATATTTTGTTGGATTTCCTTTTACTTTTAAAACATGATTTAATCTTTTTTGGGATGGATTCGACTAATTTTTTGTGATTTCTGGAGTGATTTTACCCCATTCTTCTTGAAGCACCGATATTAGTTGTTGTTTTGAAGAAATGGTGTGTTTGAGAATTCTTGATTCCAACTCTTGCCAAATATTCTCTATGGGATTTAAGTCTGGAGATTGTGGTGGTGTTTTTATTATTTCAGGACAGTTATATAGCAGCCAGAGTCTAACGTTCAGAGCAGTGGGCTTGGGGTCATTGTCCTGGTAGAATTTAAAATCGTTATGAAGGTTCAATTTTCGTGCTGAAGATTTCAAATTTTGCTTTAAAATATCAATATACTTGTACTGATCCATTATACTGTCAATAAAAACAAGATTACCAACTCCAGCGGACGACATACGCCCCTATACCATAACTCCTTCTCCACCATGTTTTACTGTTGGTACCAAGTTCTGTTTGCGAAATTCTTCCCTGAGTTTTCTCCACACCAAGATTCTACCGTCAGAACCAAATATATTAAATTTACTCTCATCAGCAAATATAACTTTATTCCAGTAATCAGAATTCTTATTTATGTTGGATTTTGCGAAAGATAGTCTGAGTTTTCTATTCTTTTCACTTACGAAGAATTTTTTCCTGGCTACTCTACCGTGATAACCAGCAGATCGAATTACTCTTCTAATAGTCTCAGGATTAACAATTATTCCATATAATGCTTGTAAATCAGCAGCAACTTTTGAAGCACTATTTCTTGGATTTTTTTTAATATTTCGAACAATAATTCGCTTTATTCCATTGGATAGCTTTGATGGTCGGCCAGGTCTTCTTTTATCCTGAATCATATGATTCTTTTTATATCGTTTAATGATATTGAAAACTGTTGAACGACTCAAGTTAACTGTTTCAGCAGTTTTTCTAATAGATTTTCCACGTTCAATATGCAAATTAATAACTAATTTTCGAATTTCAGGCGAAGTTTCTTTTCGTTCAGCATTCATGGCTACAGAGAGCTAAAAAACACAAAAATTCCAAAACAAACTGGAGAGAAATACTGCAGACGATTTTATAAATTATTGCCAATTGCTTTTAAGTAAAAATAAAACCCCAAAAAATATTTTTATTGCTTATTTCAGACGATTTTTGTTGCATATATAATGGTGTCCCATCACTTATGTGAGCTATTTTTTGCTCCGTTCTAAACATTTGTATTTTTATTAAATTAATATTTTAATATTTTGACAAAATGTATGTTATGTAATAATCTTTACTAAATTTAAGTATGAAACACACCCACAAAAAAATGTGTACATGTTTTTTTTTTAATTTATTTGATTAGTTTCCTTTTGTAAAGCACAAGTGTCCCATCACTTATGTGATGCACTGTATATAAGCTTTTTAATGAAGAATTCCTTCAGTATTTAAAAGAGATGATTACAGCATTTCAATTAATCAATAAAAGGCCAATTTCTTTCCTTATTCACCTATTTTTTTCTTTTGTATTTAAATACAGTAGATTATAATTTATGATAAGTAGGTAATTTTTAACTTTCTCTAAAATATTTTTGTTTGTATTCAACTAGGCAGAACAAAAAATAAATATACATTTAAGGCGACTGTCGACGATATAATATTATTTTCTCTTTGTATGATTTCCTTAGAAACTGCTCATATCACAATAGCAATAATATAATCGATGAAAAAAAATAATTTAAAAAAATTATGATAATAAACACAGTTTAATTATCAATTATTTCTATACAAAACACTTCATAAGCCTCAATATTTGAATCAGACACAGTTCCTTCTGCAAGCTAGCTTTAAAGTTTTATTTTAAACCTACACGAAACAGTCATAAACCTGTCAGTATTCATATTTATCTGATTTTTCTTCCTCAGCTTATTATTATTATTATTACTTGCTTCTATCTTCACGCGTAGAAAGTATTGGATTCACAAAAAAATCCGGTTATTGACGGACCTACACTTTTTACGGGGTCAGAGATTACAAAAAGCATGTTTTTACAAAATGTCTGTCTTTGAATCTGTCAGTCTGTCTGGGTGTCATAAATTTTGTATGCGCTCTATCGTAAGAACTAATGCACGGAATTTTAGAAAACTTTACATTCAGTTATACGTTGATATAGACGAGATCTGATTAGATTTTTGTGAATATTTCCCAACAGGTTGCGCTACCATGTCGCAAGAATTATTAGACGGATTTTTATGGAACATTCGATTTCGTTATATTTTGATATATTATTTATCTGATTACGTTTTGGTGTAAATTATATAACAGCTTGCGCCGCTATGTGGTATTATTCATGATTATCGGAATAGGTCTAACTCAGAAACTAATGAACGAATTTTCATCAAACTTCAGTTTCAGTTTGTCCCTGTTAAATGTATACTGTTAACCTTCCTACCCTGTTCAAATTTTACTCAATCTTGATTAAAACATTTCACACTAGAATTGTTATTTATAATATTTTAATATATTTAATTGATTTATTTTTCTGAATATGTTATTTATCTTTCTTTATAAAAAAGTTCTGGTCCGAATCGTATAAAACAAATTATAGTTATAGGTCGATTAGACTCATTCAGGGTATTAAGGTTAACTCTTTTTTTTTAGATTAAATGGGCGGTGGTGTTTCTATCCATTATTTTTTTCTCGATGTCTCCAATAATCTCAAGTAGTAATACACAGATTTTCATCGAATTTCAGACATAGTTAGAGCATGAAATAAGTTTTTGCAGATTTGATTTTTGTGTAAATGAACTAACCGTTGGTCCTGCTACATTTCATTTTTCTGGAACTATTAGCGTGTATGATATAGAAGAAATTTTTGGGATCGCCCCAACCAAGTAGTTATTATTATTTATTTATTTTTACTTGGATAATGCAGATAAATATTATAAGCTGTAAATAAATATATATATATATATATATATATGTAAGGTACCCTGGGGTAATAACGCCAGGCGGGGTAATAACGCCAAGTGCTTATATTTTGCATAATTATGAAATAATCAGGTAAATGACACCCATGTGCTTTGCGCAGAAGGGTTTTGTGTCATATAAATCGCAAAAATCAGCTTCAATTTAATTTGTTTCATTTTTAGGTCTTATTGTTTTTACAAGCAACTAAAATTAACGCTTGATCTAAAATTTGCGAGATAAGGTTTTTGATCTGAAGACTATATTTTTTATCCAGAAATACTTTGTTTATTACATAAATTTGTAGTGTATTTCATGTACTTCCAAATTGTTGTAGAAGATTTTGGATATATTCTCGAGATAATTTGTAGTTTAGGATTTACTGCGTCATAAGTATCCCGGGGTAATAACGCCAGGGATTGGCGTTATTACCCCGGTTGATTCCCAACAGTGGCCGAACTATATCCGAAGGGGGTTTATATATTAATATGGGACAGCATTATCATCATTGTTGAAATGGTAAGATTAAGGGGGGGGGCTGCCCAATACTTAAAAATAATCTCTCTATTTTATTTTTTATTATATTATTATTATTTTTTTTTTTTTACTAATGTAAAAAATAACTTTTAATTCTTATAAATAAAACTATATCAAAATGTTTTTGAGATTCAAATTCGAACATCTTCAAAATCAGGTTTTTATTAAATTTCCACTGGATTGTTCAATTGAGTTCGAAATTTTAACTGTTCGCTTTCTCAGCGTTCGGTTTTTCAAAACTTTATAAATTTAACCTTTAACTGATGTGACAGAAATTCTAACGTATGAATGTGATGCGGTTTATGAGACCACAAAATTGAAAGATGAATAAAAGGCGGGAATAACTCATAGGATTGTGTTTTTGTACTAAACTTTTTATACAAGAGTATTATACTTAATATTCACCTATTTAGTCTCTGGTGATCGTACTAAAATTCCAAATGAAAGAAAATTTCGGTAGTGTTTGCAGTTAAACTGAAAATTACAATTTAAACTAAAAAATTAAAAGAAAAATAGTGGTCTACGAGACCGGTAACATTAGTTAAAGGTTCAAATGCGATCAATGATTAAAAATCATAGAATACTGTTACTGCGCTAAACTTTTTGTACAGAATTAATTCTAATTAAATTTAATCTATTCAAATATTTCTAACAATATTACGAGAACTCCAAACGAAAGAGAATTTCATTTGTAACTATAGTTAAACTGGAAAATACAAATTAAACGCTATTTTTTTTTGGGGGGGGGGGTACAGTGTTCAGTCAGATTGCTAACAGCAGCTAAAGGTTAATTTTGTTGCTAATATAGAGATAATGATATATAACCATATGAATTATGTATAAAACTGAATAAGAGATCGCTTTGGGATAGTATTTTTTAATCAAAAATTTTATTCAATTTATTAAAAATTTATAAAAGCATGCTCTTTAAAACGTCGACAATTTAACTGTAGGTTTGGAGAATCCGCATTAGTGTGGAGTTATGGGTTAAAAACTATTTACTAGATTACTATAATAGTATTAACCCTTAACTGCTGTGACAAAAATTGTCGCATAACTTACTGTGACGGCCTGTCAGACCGCTTAATCTAACGATTAATAAAATGATAAATTAACTTTTAGAATATTACTTTTGTATTGAACCTTATATACAGGACTATTATAAATAAAATTCAGGTATTCAAAAGTTTCTAGAGATAGTAATAAGACTCCAAATGAAACAAATTTTTCCCGGTATCTATAGTTAAACTAAAAATTGCAAGTTAAACTCTGAAACTTGAAAAACTCAGCGGTATGTGAGACGCTAACAACAGTTAAGGTTTAACAAAAATATTTATTACATATAACTCTATTTATTATAAAACTTCACATGATTAAAATATTATATTATGAATGGTTAAAACCATGCAATGTTTCTAATAATCATATTTAAGAGCCCACAATAGTCACAGAAAAATTACTCAAAAAGACCTGGATAAACATGTAAAGTCTATGGGAGCGTTCTTTTCGAATATCTCGCTCCAATTTTAATATTTTTGCATGATTTTTTGCACAAGATAGCTGAGGGCGATCCACAACCGGGCTAGTTTTTACTTTTTCGATTTTGGTTATATATTTTTTATATTACGATAGTTTGTTTCAGAACCGGTTTAAGCCGGTTTCGAAAGTTAAAATATTTTTTTAAAGAAAATCTGAAACAAAAACTTAAAAAGTAAAAACTAGCCCGGTTATGGATTGCCCTCAGCTATCTTGTGCAAAAAAATCATGCAAAAATATTAAAATTGGAGCGAGATATTCGAAAAGAACGCTTCCATAGACTTTACATGGTCATCCGGGTCTTTTTGAGTAATTTTTCTGTGACTATTGTGGGCTCTTAAGCGGGACTTTTTAAGCAAAGAGAGACACAGGGTGTTATATTCTGTTGAAGCTCCCCCTCACTCCTTTTTTTTTCACTTTCACAAAAAAATCAATATTTTCTATCGCATAGAATGCATACATGGGAATATAAATACTGATTCAAATAATCCGTGCAATGTTTCTAATAATTCAATTTAAATGGTCATTTTTAAGAAAAACGTAGCTTAGAATCTGATATTCTTTTGCTTCCTCCCCCCGCCACCACCACATCTTTCTTTTTCTTTCAGAGTCACAAAAAAATTGTACATTTTCAATAGCTTAGATTGCAATTTGTCAATTTCTAGAGCTGTAGAATTTGTATTTTTAGAATTGGGCAATCTACATGCCATTATTCCATCTTATTTTATAGTTTTGTTTGCATGGCGTTATTACCCATATAGGTGGGTATTAACGCCAAATAGCATTGGTCAAGAAAAAACGCCATTACATTTTATGAATACATATCTGTTAAATTATTTTATTTTATATAAATAGTCAATGAGTTGCTGTATCAGATCCTATATTTGTTTGAAAAATACAATCTAAAACTAAGCCGTGAAAATTGGTAGAAGCTTAACGTGGCGTTATTACCCCAGGGTACCTTATATATACATCAACGATCTCTACAGAAATATTTGTTTTTAATCTTAAATTTTCATATTTTTTTTAACTCATACCGTTTAAAGTGAAAACAAGCTTTCTCTACATGTTTTCATCTTTTTATTCACACCCGAGCTACTAAAATTGAATTTTAAAACTGTAGTAAAAACGTAAATATTACTTGTCGAGTCTACTAAAAAGTAAAATGATGGCACTGAACAAGATCATTATTATTATTTTAATCAGTGATAGTCATCGGTGAGATTGCAATTGTTAAAATTACTGTAGATAAAATATTTTCAAGAAGGACTTTTGAAAGAAAAATGCCCTGAATTATCAATTTTCCAAAAAGAAAACTTTCACACGCGACTTGCCATGATGACGCTCATATCACAAATCTCAAGTAGGCTAATCACTGGGCAAAGAGGGCCCCCAGTAATTGACTTTGTTAAAATTAAAAATTACAGTCACAATAGATTTTAAAGATGATTTGCCTCTGAAAATTAATGTAAATTTTCGAAAGTTTTTAATTTCAAATATAAAAAATGCATCGGACGTATATAAAATTGTACCCTTTAAAGCTTCAAAATAAAACCTATTTTTGTTTCCAAACGTTTCCATTGGTTGTTTATTCTGTTTCAATTTTCAACTAAAAAAGAAATAAAAATAAATGCAACAAAATCTGACATATTTAATCATTAAAATGTTTTTGAAGTAATAAGCATTTGTCAACTGTTGCCTCTTTTGCGTTTAAAATTGATAGCATTTTGAAGAAAGTTAAATTTCTCTGATAATTTAAGCTACTGCTATTATTAGTGAATTTACAGTAGAACACGGCCAGAATTGGATAAATTGCAAAGAACAAAATATTAGTCTTTAAGTTAATTAGAGCTTAATAATATTAAAACAGAACATATACATACATTTGTGTTCTGAATACATAACAAGAGAAAACATTTTGATGTAGAAATTTGCATTCATAAACAGCAAAAACAAAGGAAATGAAGTGTGTTAATTATATGTTCTTTCAGTCATTAAAATACATGATGATTGCAGTTTAGTAAAACAATGAAAGGTAAGCTGCATTTGCTTTCATATACTTGTTTTCTGTGTAGTTAATAACACAATATTATGTTTGATGTCAAAAGAATAGAATCTTTATTTATTTCCTTAAACGAAGTATTATGATTAATGTACGATACGAGGTATTTTTTGCTTAGTTGAGAATTGGAGAGAGGTTAAACGATAAAATTTAGAACATTTAATCAATAAATTATCGCAAACTCATGAAATGGATTTCATTTAATTTTTCAGGGAAAATATTTGAGAGGATGATTTATCTTATTACAAAGAAATGATTTCAAAGCATTTAGAATTTAAAGAAAATCGCTTTTATGCATTTTTGATAGAATCTGTCGTAATCAGATCGTCGTCATCCACCTTCTACCTTTTCAGAGCTCATTGAGAAAGCTCGAAGCCGATTTCATTGTCGATATATTAAACACTTTCTCTCTGTCATGACTCAATTTAACTTAACAAAGATGTATTTTTAATTTTTAAGTTAAAAACTTAAGACAATATATACAGCTTACAAACCTCTAGATTTTCTTTCTTAGCAGTTTAGTCGACATCGATAACTGCCTGCAAATTCAAATAAATACATTTTTAGAATCCTTTTTGTCATCAAATTTACAACAAATTAATGTGTTGTAACATGATCAAAATATCTTTTGTGCACTGATTGTGTCCTTAATATATTGCAAAATTCTTGCTATCTAAAAATATGTTATTAGTATGTAGCAAAATTGCTGCTATCTAGAAATGTGCTCTAAAATGGTGTTATTAATTTAGTATTAGATGTTTATTTATTAATTAGATATTTAGTCATTTTTTTAACAACAGCTACATCTATAAATAAGCATTGTAAAAATATGCATTATTTCAGAGAGAAAGTATAACAGAGTTGTTATTTATTTAAGTAGTGTATGTTCAAATGAAATTCACACCTACGCAATTATAACAATATAACGCTTAATTTTTTTTAAACAGGCACGATATTCACAAGAATATTTCAATTAGGGTAATCTGAAATATCTTAAGATGTCTCCTTCATTTACTTTTTCTTTTATGGGGCAGAGTTATGTGTTTTGAAAAAGAAAAAAAAAACAATTGGCCAAAAGTTTTACTCATATAATTGTTCAAAAATTGACAAAGCATGTGTAATTTTTTTGAGAGATTATACATTCATTCTTAATCTAATAAGATCATATGCAATACAAATACAACTAATAGATTTTTTTTTAACAGAGTAGAAAGATTAGTTCAAGGCATATACTCTTATTCGAGATGATTTTTGTGGTAGTAAATACTTGGAATTTTATATTAAATTTATATTATGTAGCACTCAAATCAAAAATGCAAATTAATAACAAATAAAATAATATGAAAACTTTCTTTAGCTAGTAATTGTTAAAAATTAAATTCAAATTGAAAAAAGGTCGATAATTCTCTGAACTTTTAAAAGAAACACGAAAAAAAAACTTATTTTGAATCAATACTTGAAATATCTCTTTATCCTCAAATATCGTTTAATATTTTAAAAATACCTTTTATTTTTACTACCTCGCGCGTGCATATTTAATTTTCTAACAATAAATATTAAACAACCGTGAAAAAGCATTCTGCATTCTTTTAAAGAGCAAATATCTTTATTAAAAGGTCGTAAATTTTTGTCGTTAAAATTGATAATATTACGAATAAAGCTGAACTTCAGCGTTAATTTCAACTCAAATTCAAAAATTTTCAATAATTCAATGAACTTCACAAATCAAACACGAAAAACAAATTTATTTTGAATCAATACTATAAATATCTCTTTATCTTCAATTTTTTTTTCTACTGCTTCGCAGCGTGCATATTTAATTTTCTAACATTAAATATTCAACAACCGTGAAAAATGCATTCTGTATTCTTTTAAAGTGTAAATATCTTTATTAAAAGATCGTAAATTTTCTTTAAAATTTATAGTGTTACGAATAAATCTAAACTTCAGCGATAATTTGAACATAACTATACTTCTTTTAATGAAAAGATAGAAATACGAAACTGTGCTGCCCGGCTTTAATCACTAAAGAAAAAAATATGAAAATCCTCACTTGTTTTAGCTAATTGGAGGAAAATCTAGTTTAACGTAACGTGTTGCAGACTCTGATTCATGTACCTTTTTTTAATTAAACAAGGAAGAGGTGATAATGTAGAAATTCTCGGTATTTAGAATTTAAAAATGCTAAAGAGACTCGCTAATTATAGTTTCTTACACGCATTGAAATAGACCAGGAAAGAAATTTCATGAATATGTAACATAGAAGAGAATTCTTCGTTATATTCGTGAAAATATTTAAATATTTTGTATTGTGTAATAACATTTTAAAATGAAAACAACTCGTAAAGCTTTATTTGCTAAGTATTAAAATAATATATTTTTAAAAATAAATATTGCTAAAGAGCGTTTAAATGGAAATTTTCATCTATGGAAAACAACTAGTCATCAATTTAACAACAATATCTATTCATTTATGACAATGTAATGCTTTAAATTTTTTCTTAATACGAAGACTTTCTCTATCTAGTAATTATTAAAATTCAAACTCGAATTCTAAAAGGGTCTATAATTCAATGAAATTTGCAAAGAAAAACAAAAAAATAAAGTTAATTTGAATCAATACTTGAAATATCACTTTATGGTCGAACATCCTTTTTACTACCTCGCAACGTGCATAATTAATTCTCTAACAATAAATATTCAACAACCGTGAAAAATGCATTCTGTATTCTTTTAAAGTGTAAAAATGTTTATTAAAAGATCCGAAATGTTCGTCTTTAAAATTGATAGTTTTACGAATAAAGCTAAACTTCAGCGATAATTTTAACATAAATGTACTTCTTTTAATGAAAAGATAAAATGAAAAATATGAAATGAAATTAATAATAAAAATACGAAACTGTGCTGCCAGGCTTTAAACACTAAAGAAAAAATTATCAAAATCCTCACTTGTTTCAGCTAATTGGAGGAAAATCTAATATAACGTAACATGTTGCAGACACTGACTGATGCACCGTTTTTTAATTAAACAAGCAAGAGGCGATAATGTATAAAATCTCGGTATTTAGAATTCAAAAATGCAGAAGTATGGTGTCTCGTTAATTGTAGTTCCTTACACGAATTGAAATACACCGGGAAATAAATTTAATGAATCTGTAACATAGAACAACATTCTTTATTATATTCGTGAAAATATTTAAATATTTTGTATTGTGTAATAACATTTTAAAATGAAAACAACGCGTAAAGCTTTATTTGCTAAGCATTAAAATAATATATTTTTAAAAATAAATATTGCTAAAGAGCATTTTTTTAAATTTTGAACAAAAGCCATAATTGTAATATAAGCATTGCAAAAAATATGCATTACTGCAGAGAGAAGGTATAATAGCGTTATATTTAATTCAAGCAGTGTGCGTTCAAATGGAAATTTTCATCTATGGGAAATAACTAGTCATCAATTCAACAAAATATCTATTCAATTATGACAATGTAATGCTGTAAATTTTTGTAAAAGACAAGCATGATATTCACAAGAACATTTCATTAAGGAAATATCGAAATATCTTAAAAAGGCCATTTTTTAATTTTTCTTTTATAGAGCAGAGTTATACTGTTTTCAAAAGAATAAAACAATTTTCAAAAACTTTTACTTTTAGTATTGTTCAAAAGTTAACAAAGCATATGTAATTTTTTGAGATTATACATTCAATTCTAATAAAATAAGATCATAAGTAATTCATATAAAACCGAAAGATTTTTTTCAACGAATTATAGACACATGTTCAAGGCGTATACTCTTATTCGAGATTTTTTTGTGCTAGTAAATACATGGAATTTTATACTTAATTAACATTATGTAGCATTTAAAGCAAAATTACAAAGTAATAAGTATGGTAATACGAAGACTTTCTCTATCTAGTAATTATTAAAATTCAAACTCAAATTCTAAAAGGGTCGATAATTCAATGAAATTTGCAAAGAAAAACGAAAAAATAAAGTTAATTTGAATCAATACTTGAAATATCACTTTATGTTCAAACATCCTTTTTACTACCTCGAAGCGTGCATGATTAATTCTCTAACAATAAATATTCAGCAACCGTGAAAAATGCATTCTGTATTCTTTTAAAGTATAAAAATCTTTATTAGGAGATCCGAAATGTTCGTCTTTAAAATTGATAGTGTTACGAATAAAGCTAAACTTCAGCGATAATTTTAACATAACTGTACTTTTTTTAATGAAAAAATAAAATGAAAAATATGAAATGAAAGATATAATGAAAATACGAAACTGTGCTGCCAGGCTTTAAACACTAAAGAAAAAATTATCAAAATCCTTACTTGTTTCAGCTAATTGGAGGAAAATCTAATTTAACGTAACGTGTTGCAGACACTGACTGATGCACCGTTTTTTAATTAAACAAGCAAGAGGCGATAATGTATAAAATCTCGGTATTTAGAATTCAAAAATGCAGAAGTATGGTGTCTCATTAATTGTAGTTCCTTAGACGTATTGAAATAGACCGGGAAAGAAATTTAATGAATCTGTAACATAGAACAACATTCTTTGTTATATTCGTGAAAATACTGAAATACTTTGTATTGTGTAATAACATTTTAAAATGAAAACAACACGTAAATCTTTATTTGCTAAGTATTAAAATAATCTTTTAATAAAAATAATTATTTCTAAAGAGCATTCTTTTTAAAATTTTGAACAACAGGAACAATTATAATGTAAGCATCGTAAAAAATATGCATTACTGCAGAGAGAAGCTATAACAGCGTTGTAATTAATTCAAGCAGTGTGTGTTCAAATGCAAATTCCCTTCTATGGGAAACAAGTATTCCTCAGTTCAACAACATCTATTCAGTTATAACAATGTAATGCTTTAAACAAAATTTTTAAAAGACAGGCATGATATTCACAAGAACATTTTAGGTAGGGACTATCGAAATATCTTAAGAAGTCTACTTCTTTTGTTTTTTATTGGGCAGAGTTATACTATTTTCAAAACGACTAAACAATTTTCCAAATATTTTATGGTTATTACTGTTCAAAAGTTAACAAAACATATGTAATTTTTTTTAGATTATACATTTATTCTTAATCTAATAAGATCACATGTAATACAAATAAAACCGATAGATCTTTTTTTTTTTTTTTTTTTTTTTTTTTTTTTTTTTTTTTTTTTTTTTTTTTTACATATTAGAGACACATGTTTAAGGCGTATACTCTAATTCGAGATTTTTTATGTGCTAGTAAATAGATGGAATTTTATAATAAATTTACATTATGTAGCATTCAAAGCAAAATTACAAAGTAATAGGTAAAGTAATATGAAGACTTCCTCTATGTAGTAATTATTAAAATTCAAACTCAAATTAAAAAAGTTTCGATAATTCAATAAACTTCACAAAAAAATGAAAAACAAAAATATTTTGAATTAATACTTGAAATATCATTTTATTTTCAAATTTCCGTTTACTGCATCACAGCATATATGGTTAATTTTCCAACAATAAATATTCAATAACTGTGAAAAATGCATTCCGTATTCTTTGAAAATGCAAATATCCGTATTAAAAGATCGGAAATTTTAGTCTTTCTTTTTGTTTTTAAAACTGATAGTGTTACGATTAAAGCCAATCTTTTGTGATACTTTCAACATAACTGTACTTTTTTTAATAAAAAGATAGAAATACGAACCCATTCTGCCAGCATTTAATCACCAAGGAAAAAATATGAAAATTCTCACTTGTTCCATCTAATTGGAAGAGAATCTAATTTAACGTAATGTGTTGCAGACTCTGACTGATTTACCTTTGATAATTAAAAACCAGGAGGTGATAATGTAGAAAGTCTCGGCATTTAAAATTGAAAAATACAGAAGTAGGAGTCTTGTTAATTATAGTTCTTTACATGCGTGGAAACAGATAAGGAGAAAAATTCTGAGATCTGTAACACAGAGCAACTATTTTCGATATATTTGCGAAAATATATAAATATTTTGTATTATGTAATGATGTTGTAAAATGAAAACAACGCGTAAAGCATCACTTCCTAATCGTTATACATTTTTTTAAAGTAAATCTTTCTGAAAATCATTTTATTTAAATTTTGTAAAATAGCTACAACTGTCTTATAAGTATTATAAATAGTATACATAAACGCAGAGAGAAGATATAACAGAGTTGTAACTAATTAAAGTTGTATATGTTCAAATGGAAATTTACACCTATGGTAATCAAGCGCAATTACAACAATGTAGTGTTCTTAAAACAGTATTGCTTGAAAACAAACAAAATATTTACAAGAAAATTCCAATCCAAAATATCTTAAGAAGGCTACTTCTTTTAAATGTCATCTTATTGTTCAAAGTTATTTTGTTTTCATTAGAAAAAGAAATTTCAAAAATTTTACTCATATAATTTATCAAAAGTTAACGTATCATGTAAAAATTTTGGTGAGATTATATTTCATTCAAACTAAGGTACCCTGGGGTTATAACGCCACGTTAAGGTTTTACCAATTTTCACGGCTCAATTTTAGTTTGTATTTTTCGGACAAATGTATGTTTTGATACAGCAACTCATTGACTGTCTATATAAATAAATAATTTAACAGATATGTGTTCATAAAATGTAATGGCGTGATTTCTTGACCAATGCTATTTGGCGTTACCCACCTATATTTGTAATAACGCCATGCAAACAAAACTATGAAATAAGATGGAATAATTGCATGTAGATTACCCAATTCTAAAAAATCCCTGTCGGCTGGGCCTATAGGCGGAGGTAGATTTCGAAGAGTGCTTATTTGAACAATATATATATATAAATATATATATATATATATATATATATATATATATATATATATATATATATATGATTAGAGATAAACCCAGTTTAATAACTTCATTTGGCCGTTTATGAAAAATTTTTAATTTTGCAAAAACTGGTTTTATCAGAATCATCTTAAGAAAAATTCAGCTCAAATGCCCATTTTGACAACATATTTTGAAGTAGATCCTGAATTTATTAAAAAATCGACCAAAACAGTACATAATACAGTTCCTAAATAGCAAAAAACTGTCAGTTGAATGCATTTGAGAAAAAACTTGAATTTAAAAATGAGTCATAAAATAACCGATTTGTTGTTTGAATACATCCTTAATTCTTTAATCATGATTGCTTCGGAAAATTTTGTGTGAAATACTCACTTTGACAGCATTTTTAAAAATATATTCTATCTTTATCAAAAAACTGGCCAATGCGTCACAGTATATAGTTCCTAAATAAGAGGATCTGTAAATTGGATGCGTTTGAGAGCGAAAATGGATTTTAAAACGAGTCATAAAAAACGCAATTTGCTATGTGAAAACTTCCTTAAATTTTCAAATCACGAAGACTTTGGGAAATTCTGTTCAAAATATCCTTTTTGGTAGCCTTTTTCAAAATATATTCTGTCTTTATCAAAAAACCGATCAATGCATCGCATTCTATAGTTCCTAAATAAGAGGATCTGTAAATTGGATGCATTTGAGAGCAAAAATGGATTTAAAAACGAGTCAGAAAAAAACGCAATTTCTTATTTGAACACTTCCTTAAATTTTCAGTCACGGTGATTTCTGAAAATTATGTTCAAAATACCTTTTTTGGTAGCCTTTTTTGAAATATATTCCGTTTTTATCAAAAAACTGACCAATGCATCACATTATATTGTTCCTAAATAAGAGGATCTGTAAATTGGATGCGTTTGAGAAAAAAAATGAATTTAAAAACGAATCAGAAAAAAACGCAATTTCTTATTTGAATTCTTCCTTTAATCCATAAGCCATCATCGGATACGTATACCTATACAGTACTCCGGAAAGAACATACTATTTGAAATCTTTCGTATATCCATGTAAATGATATGTACTTCATATTATGCATGACTGTATCGTATAATTTGTATTAAAACTCAGCGACATATATCAATTTTATTATATATGAAAGAATTTTAATATAATTATAATATGTCGCACACACTTCTCCGTTTACCATTATGGAATGGAATTCTTTTGTGTCACCCTGTAAATGAGTAATAACTATTTTTCCCCGCATATTTTACAGAATGCATATTTTAGTGCACCTCGTAAATGTTTACAAAATTTGATGCGTTTGTCAGGGTTTTAAAATCTTTAGATTTCATTTCAAACAATTTTTCTTCATATGCCCCATAGGCGTGTAACGGTAAACTTTCGACTGCCCCTGCAAATAATCTAATCGTGTTTAAAACTTTATTTGAAACAGGGTTCGTGCTAGGATAATCGTTAATAACTTCCAAAAATTTCTGGGCAAGTGTATTTACAGGAGTTAGTGCGCGGACAGACTTACAGACAAACCAAATGTTTAAGCACTTTTCAACTTTGTTGGAAAGGACTAAAAATTAATATTTCTGTGATCGAAATCTTCATTTACGATTAGAAAATAATAATAATAATAATAATAATAATAATAATAATAATAATAATAATAATAATAATAATAATAATAATAATAATAATAAGGCATTTCCAAGCATGGCTTTTAAATAATATAAATAATATAACTAAAACAGATTTTAATTGATAAAAGCTGACACGGACTTTAGTTCTTAAAATTCAAACGTGGGTGTGTAAATCAAAAACTTCTGGAAAACAGGAATTGCGGCATTGGGCAATGATTTAACATGAAAATTGACTATTTTATGCAAAGATTGACTATAATAATACTAAAGATTATATGACTGACTGCATTTTACAATGAAGTTGCTAATAAAAAATACAACAAATTATTTAATTATAAATAATTCTGTACATTAGTTACATTTACTTCAAAAAAATACTATTTCCGCTTTTTTGTACTTGAGGGTCCGTGCTTTTTACCTACATCTACAAAGCAGAAAATAGACGTATGGGATTAGTGTATATGAGATTACTACCAATATTATAAAATAAATGTTTTTTCAATAGTAAATATTTGATATCTTGCAGCATGACTATTTCCCCTTCCATTGGATCCACTGGTTCATTGGGTATTTTGTAATAGCAAATGAACATTTTAATAACAGATATGCTCATTTTTATTTATTTTTTAATTATGAAGGAAACTAGAACATAAAGTACAAGGTAAACTACAGGGCTGAATAAAAGTATTCAATAATGTTTCCATGCATTAGTATAAATTGCCGAAAGAGAAATTTAAACCTGTTCGCCTTTTTTGAAAAACTAAATTTTCCCATTATATAGTATATTATACATCAACCGAAAGATAAAATACAGGGCTGTTTAACAGTATTGGAATGTACATTTTGCTATATACAGTCACCTTTTTTCCTTAAATAACGAAGTTTTGTTAAAGATTTCATGAAGTGTTAGAAAGTGCTTCATAATCTATGCTTAACGCATATTTTTTTCTTTCTTGTTAATAAATTTTTTGTTATAAAGAATACGAAGAACATCAGATTTTAAAATATAGTGTAATATTATATTCATTATTATTAAAAGGTCAAAATTTGCGTAAAATGTTATCGACGTACAGTACCGTAATTACCGTTTTTCAGAATTTTTTGCTTTTCACACCCGTTTTTGCGGCACTGCAACGGCTAAACTATTGATCAGAGAAACAAAAAAAACTTTAAATACATAAAATGTAGGAAATTTGTCTTCTTTAATTTATGTACTGAAGACTTTTATGTAAAATGCATAATTTTGAAGTCATTTAGAAAAAAACGAAGAAAAGTCACGTTTTTTACACATTTTCTGCCAAAAAAACGTGTTTGCGCGGATAAATTTTGTTGGATAACACCAGATTCGTGTTCAGCAACCCAAAAAACATAATGGTATCCAAATTTCGAAACTACACCAAAACTTGCATTTATTTTCGACTAAATGCCTGGACTAGTAGCACCTATAGTCGTCGTTCAGTCTGTCTGTCCGTCTTTCCGCATATAACAGAGAAACAAACTACTTAACCGAATCGTTTGATATTAAATATATTTAATTGTTGCATAATTTTGTCTTGTTATTTAAAATTTTACTAAAACTGGATGTATAGTTTAAGTTGACGGGTAATCAAAAATATTCCGCTGCATTACGTCCAATGGAAAAAATAGTTGCTAATGCATTTTAACGATTTTGCGCTTTTTTGAATTTAATAAAATTTATATGAATCTATGAAGTATATAAAAATATGCATTAAGGGGGCTCAGGGGTTGAAAACTTTTCAAAAAATCGATTTTTTTTATGATCTAGTTTTATTATTCAATTCAACACTTTCATAGTCGCACCCATATAATTTCAACTTTAAGTCGCGTTTTCTCAAAACTTGATTTTTGACGACTAACACCAAGATTTAAAAAAAACTATTTGATAGAATGGCTTAAATTTTTTTTAATGCATAGAACATCATTATCTATAGAATGAATTAATATAGTTTAGATAGTTTAATATTTTGAGTATTTTTTACGAAAAAAAAGTTGTATTTTTCAGGAGTTTTTTAAATTTTCAAATTTGAGAGTTTTTTTTGTAATAATGTTGTTTTTGAGTGATAGTTATATCCTTATATCATTCTATAGAGTAAAGTTTCCAGATCATTTTAAAGCAAAAATTAGGTTCTTATGTCAATTCAACATTAAGATATTTTGGTGTTGGTGATATAACACATAATTTTTTTTTCGAAAATTGTGTTGCATAAATTTTTCTATATTTCTTATTATATTACACTGAAGTACTTCATTTTTTAATTTTATAAGATTACAAACATACCTTTAAAATATAAGAAAGTGTAAATTAATTACATTGAATACTTCTGTTTTTATATGGAGTCGAAGGGAGAGTTCTGTTTACAGGTTTTTCCGCATCGATCAACCCCTGAGCCCCCTTAAATACAATGTGTGGTACAGAGAGTATTTGTTATAAATTTACTGGGCCGTACAAAATATTCCGCATTGTTTGGGACATGTAATAATTCTACTACGCTATTTCATATTTTTCAAAATTTATATACGCTGTTGAGGTTTACTGAAGGTTACTTTCTGTATAATAGAAAGTTAATAGTATTTATAGAGACACACATAAGATTCAGGCTACTATACTGTATTCGAAGTACTCAATACTGTTACACCAAGGTCTGAATATTTTAATACTTCGTTATAGTATGGACGCACATAAATATTAAATTTCATGTGCGATTTTCGGTGTGTTATTATTATTATTTTTAAAAACACTGCAATATATAAACTAAAATAGGAGTGGGACGGTCTCAAAAGGTGAGCACTGTACAAACATCATATTTTTAAGCTTTTGAATAAATAAATTTAATCATCATTGACTTTAATTTTCATTTTCACTGAATTCTTAATTCTATTCAGAGACAAAAATTAATATAATTTACATTAAAAGTTTTGTATAACTATCTTAAAATTTTATTTATTTTTTTTTTTACTAAAGTGGCCAATTCCGGACATTTATAACGTTAACTGCTCCAATGTACCAAGATAAAAAAAAAGTTTAAACTTGTTTCCAGGAGATTCTAATGATAAACAAGGAATGCATAAAGTAAATGGATGATTGTTGTATAAATTTGTTAATAAATGGCACTACCAATTTATTGCTTTTTGAAGTTAGAAGGACTTTTCTAGAGAGACTTTTTTCTGTATTTTCTTATGTCCTAAAGTAACGATCGAAACAAAGCTGTTATTTTCACGAAAACACGTTAAGTAAGTACTTTAATCGCTTTTATCTATCGTTGAAATCATTTTTGTTTAATTTGAAAATATCTATATTTATTTTCGTTTTTTTTTTTTTTTTTTTTTTTTTTTTTTTTTTATTATTGCAATAAATGCACTTTTCTCAAATAAGAAATTGGAATGTCCGAATTGCGCAACGATCTAAACGCTGATTTTTTTCCCCGTAAATTTATATTTAAAGATGATCTGATGCCGTGAAACTTATAATACGATATTTATTATACTGTTTTATTATAAATAATTATTTTTTGTGTAAATAAAGCGTATTTAGTACCTGTAATAGTATAATTTTACTTAGAAACACGCTCAACTTTCTTGTGTAGATTGATTAATAAAATGCTTTAATAATTAATTTTCCAGAATAATTGCTGTCTTTTAATGTTTGTATATAAGTTTATAGACTTATATACTGTATTGTAAAAAAATTGGCCTTAAATTTGAAAATTTCGAAAATCACTAATAGTTAACGTTTAATGATCCCACGTTTTGATGATTCGCCGAGTACAATAGAAAAATATCACATCTTAGACAATGTTAATAACAATTTTAAAAGATGAAGGTAATATAGGAGGAAATAAATAATACATTGTTTAACGATTTGCATAGAATATTTCAAATAATTAAACATCTGTTATTCAACTGGAAATTTAGTGCCATTTCTAATCTTATCTTTCTTTTATTTGCAATTGCATGCAAAAACAACATTTATTTCCTGCGAATAATATTTCTTGAAAAAAAAGGCTGTTTGAATATGTAATTAAAAGCATTTAATATTTCAATGACCTCGTTTTATTGAAATCTGTTTCTAAAAACTAATAAATATCTAACAATGTTATTCAAAGAGCTATTGATTTACTACATAAAATAAAAGAGGAATATTAATTCAAATACGATGTTAAACAACTCGACTAAAACCTTTTCCCGAGGATAACTGCTTTATAACTTAAACGAAACACGTACTTTGAATTCACAAAGCATAATGTTACTATGGTTGCATCACGATTCCTTTAATATTCACTTTCCGTTTTACTCCTCATCGATTAATGTACAAAGCTCATCGTTTTTCATTTTCGTTCGCAATTTAAATAATATGCATAAACTCTTACATTGTCCAAACTGTGATATATATGAGTAAACACTTAGTTCAATTTTAATTTTTCTAAGCTTATTTATCTTTTCATTTATTTTTTTATTTAATGAATTTTAATTAGAAATGCGTACACTTTCTAAAATATCATTTAAAATTAAATGTCTTATTATGTATACATGGCCTATTTATCTGTTTTTTCTACTTTGTAAATTATCATTTAAAATTAAAAGGTTTGAAAAAATTAAAAAAAGAAAAAAAAGATAGATAGTCTAAAAAATTTAAAATGAACTTTTTATTGTTCACTGATTTTTGGCATAGTTTACAATGTAATTGTTCAAAAGACATTTTGCTTATCAATCTACATAGTATAGGGTAAATTTTGCAATCGTTTTGAAAATCGAAAAAAAAATTGACGGATACACACGTTTCAGATACTGGAGATTCCGAAAAATATCCTTCTAGAAAAAAAAGGCCGTCCGTCCGTCTGCGTGTCTGTCTGTATCTCTATGTGCTTGCAAACGCTCTATCTCCCGAACAAATTAAGATAAAAGCTTGGAATTTTGTATGTATTGAGTATTTAAGATTTTAAAGACGAATATTTAATATCAGTAACCTCGTTTATTCAGAATTATTTTTATTTTTTGTACTCTTGAAAATGTCGTTCTAATAAAAACTGCATAAAAATTTTCGTTTTTTTTTTTTTTTTTTTTTTTTTTTTTTTTTTTTTTTTTTTTTTTTTTTAAGGAGTTGACAAAAAAGGCAAAAAATAAATAAATAAATAAAAAATACAATAACATTTTGCATAAAGAACGAGGACGATCAAATTATTAGTTGCCGAGATATTTGTAATCCTGATTTTCACATTCTTCCATTTTTCATGACCCTGTATTTCATTCAAATTTCAATTTAAACATATATTTTAATTGGAAATGAGACGCTTAATCCAACACAGAAAATTGTTAGTTAATCTGGTTATTATTTTTGGAGTTATAAGAATGTTTCTTTCACACAATTCAGTACTACTTGAGTAGTTTGGCGTTTTATATAATTTGTCGAAATTGGTTTCACAGAAATTCATTAATAGAACATTAATATGTACATTAAACATATTTAAGTATGTGCTTTAATTTTGTTTTAGAATTGCGATGCATTTTATAAATATTTTACGCGTGTTTTATTTTCATATATTATACTATGCATATCCATGAAGGGTAAGTATTATGGTATTCCCCAACGACTAGTTCTGGTGAAAATGAAAAACGAGGAAGGTTATATACTAATTATGTATATATAGTTATAACTATATGTTATATTTCTATACACAATTTTATGAATATTCTGGACATCTTTTATGTTAAATAATTACATTTAAAGTGTTCATTTCGGCTTTCAAATTTTAAATTAATACTAATTTGATGTTTAGAAGGTTAAACATATTTGAAGATGGTATCTAAAATAAATATGACACAGCCCAATTACTCTGTTTTTGTTTTTGTTTGATTTTTCTTTATGTCATGTTTTTTGTTTGAAATAATTTATTTCCTATGAAAAATTTCATTTTAGGAAATGCTTTTTATATAGCGTAAATAATGATCAAGAAATGTAATTTATAAAAGTTATTTTTATCTTTTTTTTCCTTCAAAGGAATGTTCATGAATAACGGAAATATAAGTATCATACTTTTATCATATAACGAATCCTTCTTGCTATATAATTTATCACAGTCATCAGATGAAATATTTTATAAAATTTAAAATCAACGTTACTTTCAAATTATTATTATCTTTTTATTTAAAAAGATATTTCTCCTGTCTATCACGGTTTTCGTAATGGATAACTGTAATAAAATATGACGTGCATTATAAATGCCTTTTTTTGTTAAAACATGCTCAATTTATTACGGCCTATTCATGTGAAAATATGATTATAAATTTCTAAATTTCTAGATTCATAATTTTCTTAAATAGGTTTAAGAATGGTACATTTCCACGCTTTGATTGAAAATAAATTGTTCCATGAATTAATTTCATGTTAAAATATCTTATTTATTCTTTTATTTGCGGCACTTTTATTTTGTGAAAATTAAAATTCCTCATATTGAAATCAATTTCTTGGTTAAATACGTATGAAAAATGATAATTTTGTAAGAAATATATCTAGTAAGTGACTAGATTTGAATATTGTTTTTAAAAATAAGTCTATAAATTTTAAATTTCGTTAAAATTTATCAGTATTATAGAGTGTGCAATATTTTTATTGCTTAACTTCAATTTATCTACCGTTGGTAGTAGACATATAGTTCCAATTACAAAAATTTTTCAAATGAGGTAAATATTCTTGCTGTGGCAATGTTTAAAGTGAAAAATCAATTTTATAAAAATTACGAAATCTGAATTTTTATACGCACCCCCCTCCTGCCCTAAATGTTAAATCTTATATTTAGTGGAAGTTTATACATATGATAACACATATAACACAAAATGTTTGACTTTTGTACTACAAAAATTGACACAGTTATTAAATTTTAAAATTAGATTTTTTTACACGTTATTTTGTCTTTTATTAAAGGATCAGTTAAAAAAGTAATTAAAGTAACTGGAGATCGAAATCAGGGTACAATGTCCTTCAAATACAATGTTCAAAGATTTTATTTTCTCTAAAAGCATTTTCAAACATTTTACATTGTCTAGAAATAAATGTTTTTCTACATATCACTTAATAAAATTAATAATAAATATATTTTTATAAATAAGGCTATAGATTAAACTGTTTTATTACAGTGATTTATGAGTCTTTTTATACGTACTCCTGGATATAAATTCAAAAACATACGAATTGATCTTTGCATATGCCTCCCTGTGAGAACGGACTTCTTACGATTATTATTTTTTGTAATAAACTTTCTTTTACATAAAATAAATATCATCCACTCATTTTTCTGAATAGATTCGCAAAACGATATGTAGAATATTGATGATGATTATATGGTACAAGGCACATAATATAAAATAATTTGTGTCAAAAATAATAAATCACCAATAAAATATTTAAAATTTATATAAAACTATTAGAAAAGATATGAGTTTGGAAGTTATCTAGTACAGTTTTTTTAAATACTTTACACTATATCATTAAAGATTTCATCTAAATGGGTCGTATTAAAACTTTTTCAACTAATACGTTCTAAATTTACTGCACATATTTGAAATCTAATGTGATTTACTTTATGTACATTTCGTTACGGAATGTCAAGCTCAAAGGTAATGTTACTCTAAATTTGATTCCATTGATAGTGTAATTACTCGTTATGTATTATATACCAATCTAAATGTAATTACCATTGTGAAGTTTAATGTTGTTAACAAATTTCAACAAAGATTTATATTTAGTTATACTGTGCATGCATTATTGCCTAAGATGTTGCAATTAATATTTCATGCCAAATTTCATGCCACCGCTTTCCGTATAATATTGCTTTTTTATAAAATAATACACAGTAATCATAGGAATTAAATATTTCTCACTGAGCGAAAAATTGCCCAGGCCGGGAATCGAATCCAAATACTCGGCTTCAAAGGCCAATGCTTTGCAGTTTAAGATAATTGGGCACGACAAGCGGTGAGCATCTTTCACTCAGATAACCTTGTACGTCATAACATCTGGTCTATCATCTAGATAGAATTGACCGCAGATAAAGGAACTCCATACAGAAATATTTAATTCGTATGATAACTTTACGAATCAGTTTGATTGTGTTAAAAATGCAATAATATACAGTAAATCCAGCTAACTATTTGAAGTCGCAGGAATTTTAATCAGTCTTGTAAAAAAGTGCAACTGTAATTTTAGTGAAGAAAATAAAATCCGGTATCAAATTTGAATCCTTCATATATTATGTGTCCCTAAATTCATGCGCATGTGAGTAATTGATAAATAAAGCTAATGATCTTTTACCATAAATTTCATTAATAATTGTAATAAAAATTTTGTGCATTTTAAATTCATTATTTTTATTTTTCTTAAATTTTTTATGCATGTAAAATATTCTTTCATAAATTCGGCGTTAGTATTTCACGTCAAATAAATAAGCAAATTTAGGTCTAAAAAATAGCTTAGTTTTTAAACTTTTATTACTCCGATATTCTTGAAATAATATAAATCTCGTACATTTATGATCAAAATATTTTAACGTAAAAATAATTTCGTAAATATCAAGTTGGTGTACTTTTTCAATTGTAGGCAAAAATAGGGAAATATTATGAATATAATATTGACAATTCCAAAGATATTGTAGTATTTGTTTTACATTAATGCGCATTTCAAGTTCTTATATCAATTTCGTTTGAGACATACGAACATAAATTCTGAAATCTTTAACATTCTTCGATATTTTTGAAAGGGGATCGAAATAACACAATGTCCAATTTAGGTATCGATTAACTGCATTATGAATTTACCCTATTAATTTTTTTGCCGGACGTTCATTTTAGGCAGTTTTACATTCCTTAATCTTGTAATAGTCTCTGGACTAAATAGTCTTAAAAATGTCTGGAATGGAGTAAATCTTTGTATAAAATGCTTCAGACAAATTACTGCTTTGCATATGGATTTAAAATATATATTCAGAAAAATTAAATTAAATTCTATATTAATTATTGTTATATATAGAAAGGAATGTGTTTTGAATTAGAATCCGTATCATTTTTTTTTTCTAAATGAAATTCTTTATTTCATTGAAATGAGCTTTCTAAACTTTTTATTGCTTTCTAGAATAAATATTTAAGGTGCATAACACTTAACAAAATTAAGAAATAATATAGTTTTGTAAATAAGTCTATAGATCAAAATGTTTAAGTATAATGTTTCTTATATATTTAACCCGGGAGGACGCGCGCAGGGCCTAAAAGACCCGGAGTGCGTATGATTTTTACAATTGTAACCACTAATTTTTTTAAAGTAATCTTCAACTTATTTTATCGCAAAATTCACAAAAATTGTCTCCGTCTTAATAAAGTGATTGTTATAATTTGGATTTTATTGGTGGCAAATTTAAAACCATTCATACACTGGGTAAACGCGCGGTCTCCCGGGTTAAATATGTAATGCTTTATCATAATGTTCTCCTCACGAAATTTAACGTCTGCCATTATAATAATAAAAATTTTCAACCTCGAGAAGGATTCATGAATGTAGGAAAAAAATATATCTAAAAAAAACTATATCTATATCGATATTTATATATATATATATATATATATATATATATATGTACGTAGTGAATATAAATTCAAAATCATACAAAGTAATCGTGGTACATACTGCTATATGAAAACTGAATTTTTAACATCATTATTATTTTAGTATTAGTATTAATTTTATTATTATTAGGCAAAATAGATGTTATTCACACATGTTTTATAATTGAGTACATAATATCGTAAGAATATTGTAAAATACAAATAGTATACTATCTAAATTTGAGCAAAATATCACTAACAGAATATTTGTTCATTATACTAAAATATTCAGAGAATTACAGAGTGTGATGTTAGAAGTTATATGTTGTATTTTATTAAAATATATCACAAAATATCATCAAAGATTTACCTGAGTCAATGGCATTAAATACTCTTCAACTAATACAATCCAAATTTGCTGCGCATATTTAAATCTAATGTGCCAGTGGGATTTACTTTCTGTACATCTGATTAAGGTATGGCAAGCTCGTACATAATGTTTCTCTAAATTATCTTCCATTGATAGTGTAATTACTCGTTATGTATTCTGAACCATTCTAATGTTAATGCTTAATATTATTAAGAAATTTCATTAAATGATTGGTGTATAATCGAGTTGCGCTTACATTATTACTAAAGACGTGAACTTAGCAGAAAGTGATTAATATATACTCCAAGTGAGTATACACTACATTTGAAACTGACTATAAAAGTAATTGTTTAAAACTGAAATAAAATTTTTATTCGTGCCATGAACTTTAATTATATTTTGAGCTCAATGAGAAACCTTAATAAGACGATTTTTTTAGAGTAACATTATCCTTTAACCTTTAAATGGAACGTCAAATGGTTCAATTTTTCGAGTTTTCAATCAACAGCTTAAAAAAGCGAACTAAAAGATTATGGTGCTGTAAGGTTTCAAAATATGTTATATCCATTGTCGGTGTGTATATAATTATGTGTTTTTTTAGATGCATTCGTAAATACGTAAATATTTAGCACCTATAGTCGTCTTAATATCGAAATTCTGCATGTCGGTATATAACAGGACGAAATATATTCAACCATATAGTCTCAAAATTAAAATATCTAATATTTGTACAATTTTGTACAGTCATTTCAAATTTTATGATTTTTGGAAGTATAGTTTACTTACAAAAGACAACCAAATGCATTCTTTTACATTAAGCCAATGAAAAAAAAAATAGTTTCAAGTGCATTTAAATAGTGTTTTACTGTTTCGAGCAAAATACAATAGTTATGCATTCATAAAATACACACTAAAATATAAAATATGTTCTATGTATTATGCAAAATATATTTGTTATTAAATTACAGAACCACGAAAAGTATTCTATTACATAAAGGTAAAGGATAAAATACTGTTTGGACGCATTTTAACTATATTAAACTATTTCATATTTTACAAAATTGATAATACGCTGAAGAAATTTATTAAAAGTTACTTCTCTTATATAGAAAGCAGATAGTATTTACAGGTACAAAAATTTTCGGCTACTATACTGTATCCGAAATACTATATCCTATTGGGTCAAGATCAGAATATTTAAAAAAAAAATTATACTACGAACACATATCATCTGCTATGCTTGATGTGCAATTTTCGACCTGTTTTCAAAATGTGTTTTTTTAATGTTTTTTTTTAATCAAGTTTTAGATAAACAGTTAAAATTTTCCAAAAATATTTAACTAGAGTCTTTCTTTAAAAATATCTAACATTTTGAGTCTAAGTGAAAAATTCTTTACAAAAAATTAATAATGTGTAATTATTCTTTTTTTTAGGATTTTCAAAGTTTTTTAGTGAAATACTTGTTATTTTATTTTTTATTGTACGAAAATGTAAATTATTTCATATTATTCTTAAATAGTATGCTTTCTGATACCACAACAAATTTTAATATGGTATATTAAACAGATTTTTATGAATATTTCACCGAACAGATATATCGTTCAGAAAATATGTAAAAAGTTAAATAATTCTTGAGAACATATTTATGCATGAAATAAATGTCTTTTAATTTATGTATGGGTTCAAACATGTATATTTACTGTAAAAACAACATTTTTTTTCCATTTCCTTTAACCTCTTCAATTCCGAAGCGAAACTAATAACACAAATACTTATTTATTGTCTTTTTTTTTAACAAAAAAAGTCATTGTAAATGGAGGAAAAAATGTATTTCTTGAAATTGATCCTTTAAGTGCTTAGTAATTTAGTTTCCAAAATATAAATCTAAAACATCAATCCACCTTAAAACATCCATTTAATAACCACTAAGTTAACTTAACGCAGTCACAAATTTAAGGTATGTTCCTATGTGCAGAGCAAAATTTTTTTAAAGGACAGTGTTAAAAAAAAAAAAAAAAAAAAAAAAAAAAAAACATAATAATTTTTAGTTCTATTGCATTACAGAATAATGAGAAAACATAAAATTCTAGCAATATATTTTTAATGTTTTTAATTTTTTTTTTACTTTTTTTTAGCAAACTTTAATTCTTACGCCAGACATCGTACACTCAAATTCGAATATATTTCAATCTCCTTTATGCTGCACATTTCTATAACACTTATCTGCAAATTTTACAATATCTTCAAAATTAACCAAAAATTTCAAAATATGCAAAAAAGTAAATTTTTTTAGTAAAATTTACCATTTTTCCATATTTGAGTGTCTATAAAATAATTAAATTATTACATATAGCTTAGATCGTAGTTCAGAGCATAGTAAGTGATATGGAAAGCACTCTTACGAAATTTCACTGAAATATCTTTAAAACTTTTTATATAGTGAAGTTTATCACACATGGATATAACGAAAAAATTGATTTTCCAGAAATCGCATTCAAAGATTTCTTTTTTGGTAAAAAAAAGACAATATTTAATTGTTACGCTTAAAATACACCAGATTTACATTCTAACCCTTCCTTAACTTTATTTTTAACCATTTTTAACTTCTTAGTACCTTTTTTTTTTGTTTTCCTGAGTATAGAGAGTGACGATTTGAATTTTTTTTATTCGTAGCAAAATGTCATTCTTAAGCCAGACAGCGTACACTCAATTCAAGTTAATGTATTTCAATTTCCTTTATGCTGCACACGTCTATTACACTTATCTGTACACGGAACGAGGAATTTTACAATATCTTCAAAAATAACTGAAAGAAATTCAAAAAAATATAAAAAATACTTTTTTAAAGTAAAAAATACAATTTTTTTCATATTTGAGTGCCTATAAAATAATTAAGTTATCACATATAGCTTAGATCCTACTTCAGAGCATGGTGAGTGATACTGAAAGCATACTTACCAAATTTCACTGAAATATATTTAGAACTATTTTGTAATGATATTTATCGAATATAGAAATAAAGAAGAAATTCATTTTCCAGAAATTGCATAGATTTATTTTCTTGTAAAAATCTCATTTATGTAATTTATACACTTAAAAATCGCCACATTTATATGCTATCCCATTTTAACTTCATATTTAACAATTTTGAATTTCTTAGTAGCTTTTTTAGTTTTCCTGATAAGTTTTGCAGAGGATAGCGAGTGATGTTTTGAACTTCTTATTCGCTCATCATTAATTTTAAAATAGTTTGTGATCATATTTTGTTCAACTGATACTCCTAATTGCTTAAATGCAGGTAAAACAAATCATGCAGTGAAACATTGTTTATATTTTTCTGACCTTAATGCGACCACTTCTTGTTTTTAGCCCATTACTTCTTGTTTGTTAAAATTGCCATACCTGCTCTTCTAATAAGAGAGTAGGAATAAAATTAAAACAGATTTGGAATCGTCAACGATTGCTCTTTCATATGAAACAATAAAAAAAATTCGAAAGCTTTCACCGAAACAGCCAATTTGATGTAGGCAAATACCTTAAGAGATTTAAACATGTAAGTAATCTACAAATCCTTAAAAAAATTATTTAAAAATGTTTAAATCAAATATGAAATATCACTTTCTTAATCAATCTGTATTTTGGACATTTTTAGGCAGTTTACAAACGCAGGTGAAAAAAACATTTACTTTTTGAAGGATTCAGAATAGAAGCAATCATTTTTTCGCCTGTTTTCAACGCAAAAATCATTCAGCTTTTAATAAGGGGGGGGGGGAATGCATAAAAAATCCGACGTTATAGTTTTTATGTATAACATTATAGAGGTCTCCGAATGGGGATCCAGGGACAAAAGAGGTTAAGTAAATTTTATGTTAAAAACATTGAGTTTCCAAATCTCTTTCGTATTTTCAGAATTGTTTTGTAGTTACCTTTTTCATTTTACTAAACGAAGAAAGTATTGTCGCATTTTTGCAAGTGTTTCATAATGTTTGTTTAATGCCTGGCGAGTCGTAACCCGTCAAATTTCAGGAATGAAAATATTTAAATAAATCGATTGACTGAATGTATAAAAAATAATTACTATTTAAATATATACAATAATAAATCAGTATTATATTGGCTATCTTAACTCTTAAAATAAATAGTGCAAGTTTTCAAATTATGGAAAAATTAATCTTCTTTCTTTAAGGTCATCAGTAATATTCAATTGAGAAAATGGCATTATTAAGTTATTAATTGAGATTTGATATTTTGTATTTTGTACCAAAAAACACTGAAGAATAGACGAAACCTGCGTCAGTATAGCTTAATTATAATTTTTTTTTCATCAAAATCTAAAAATAACATCTTTTTCACCGTCTCAAATTATAAATACTTACATGTCGTATTTATATTCACTATTTAAAAAATATTTTACCGTGCAACATGTTATTAAAATATATGTTTCCATTCTTTATCTAAAGTTTGGCAATTAGAATTTTCCATGAAATAAGCATTTCAATTTTACAGTGACACCGTTTTCACCCACTGAATGTCTCTGGGATGAACGTCGCAATATCAATATCAGCGATGTGAAAATAATGCTGAAAGGAAACAAATTTATGACTTAAAATTCTTATTTTAATTCTTGTCGTCATTTTCTGTCCATAGGTTTTTAAAGAGTTATTTTAAATTGTAATATGATAATGACATATATAATATGTTTGACGACTCCGTTGTTTCCCCATGTCTCCTCAACAGTGAATGTAGCACTATTGCCACCCATATGAAGAAATTTCATAAAATAACTTTTAAAATTAAAATAAAATATAAAAATGCTATTATTTTAAAACGTCGAGAGTTCGAGCACATCTAAGGAATTTTTTTCTACTTTTTTTTTATTAAAAGAAATTACACATTAAAACTGATTCAGTAGAAATCTCAAGCCAGATGACTAAAAAAAAAACAATTTGGACATTTAAATATGTAGATTTTTCTTTCTTGTTTAATTTTACATTATGAATAATCACAATTGCTATGAAAATATGTTAAAGAAAATTAACAAGTAAATAAATACACCACAAAGTTTTATTAAAAAGGGTAAAATTTAACAGCATCCACAGGTAGCCAATGTCTGAATAAATATTTCCTTTGTAATAAAAAAAGCTCAGAATTTACATAGTACATATCTCTCTTTATTACTTGGAATTTCTTTAATAAATATTTTCTCGTTTAATTAACTGAAAATAACGATTCTATATGTGAGAAAAGTACATTTTGTACTTCGCAAAAGTTATTCTTAATTAAAATTTCTCTTCTTATTCTTCTAACATTTCTCGTTAAAACCGACAAACTTTTCGAAGAAAGTTAAGCTATTGTGTTAATTTCAGATAACAGCTACTATTAATGAAACGATAGAGGCAACAATTTATGCAGACGAAATTGGATCAGTTTATACAGAAGTAGAAAATCACGTATTTAGTGAAATTTATTCTAATTTATGGCATCATATTGTTTCTTTTAACTAATTAAACTGTATCGTTAAACAAATAAAAGGCGCAAATATAGAAGTCTTCGGAGCTGTGCTTATTACTAATCCTGCAAGACATTAAAACAGATGATGATAGTTCACACATGATAATAGTAAAATAGGAAAAAAGGAGCAATTTTCTGCCAATTTTAGTCATCAAATCAGATGTAGTATTTGATGTAGTATTTGTACTAGTTACAGAAGAAAATATAAAAAAAAAATCGAAAATTGCACGTTAAACGTCTTAATATCAATATCGGCGATATAAAAATAATGACCAAAGGAAATAGTTTTATGAGTAAAATGGATTCTTTTAAATCGTGACGAATTTTCAACTGAAAAGTTTTAAAGAATCTTTTTTTATTGTAACGCATTATTGCATCTCTAATATGTATGATGATTCCCATTGTTTCACCTTACCTGTTTAACTGTGAAAGTAACTCTTTTGTCGTCCAAGTAAAGAAATTTCGTATATTTTTTTAAATAAAAATGCAATATAAAAATGCGATTATTTTTAAAAATAGCGAGTGTCAGCACATGTACAAAGAAAGTTATTTCTTTAGAAAAAAAAATATTAAAATTGGTTCAATACAAATCTAAGACCAGAGGATTAAAAAAAAACCTTGTCTTTTAAATATGTAGAATTATCTTTCTTGTTTATATATTACATTATTGATAATCACAATTTCTATTAAAATAAGTTACAGAAAGTTAACAAAAAACAAAAAATGAATATACGACAATTTTTTAAAGGGGTAAAATTTAACAGCATCCACAGGTAGCCGAAATGCTCAATAAATATTTTCTTTGTATGAAAAAAAAAGCTCAGCATTTACAAATTTCATATCTCCCTTTATTAAATGGAATTCCTTCAATAAATATTTCCTCCGTTAATTAACTCAAAGTAACAATTCCATAGCTGAAGAAAAGCGCATTTTTTACTTCGAGAAAATTATTCTTAATTAAAATTTCTCTTCTTATTCTTCTTACTTTTCACATTAAAATCGACACTGTTTTCGAAGAAAGTTAAGCTATTGTGTTAATTTCGGATAACAGTTGCTGTTAGTGAAATGATAGAAGCAACAATTTACTCAGAAGAAATTGGATCAGTTTATACAAAAAGTAGAAAGTCACGCATTTAGTGAAATTGATTCTAATTTATGACATCATATTGTTTTCTTTAACAAATTAAACTGCATCGTTAAGCAAATAAAAGGTGCAAATACAGAACTTTTCGGTTGTTGTGTGTTATAAAGAATAAAATGGAGTTGTGCTTATTACTAATCCTGTCAGACATTAAAACATATGATAATGGTTCATTGAAAAATAGGAAAGGCGGTGCAATTTTATAGTAGTTTTTAGTCGTCAAATTAGATGTAGTATTTATTTCTAATGACAGTTTTTTAAAGAAGAAAAAATAAAAATCGGAAATTGTATTTTAAACGTCTCAATATCAGTATCGGCGATGTAAAAATAAGGATCAAAATAATTAGTTTTATGAGTAAATCGTGACGTAATTTTCTATTCAAAATTTTTAAAGATTTTTTTTATTGTAATTCAATAATGGCATACGTAAAATCTATGGTAATTCCCTTTGTTTCACCTTATCTTTTCAACTGTGAAAGTAGCCCTATTGTTTTCCATGTGAAGAAATTTCATAAAATACATTTTATTATAAAAATAAAATATAAAAATGCAATTATTTAAAAGAATGGTGAGTGCGAGCACATCTATAAACAAAGTGCTTTCATTTAGAGAAATAATTATTAAAATCGGATCAGTTGAAATCTCAGGACAGGTGAATAAAAAAATAACCTTGTCTTTTAAAATTTTAAATTTTTTTCTTGTTTATTTTTTACGCTATGAATAATTACAATTGCTATTAAAATACGTTAAAGAAAATTAACATAAAAGTGAATATACTATAAAATTTTATCAAAAAAGGATAAAATTTAATAGCATGCACAGGTAGCTAAATGCTCAATAAATATTTCCTATGTAATAAAAAAAGCAGAAGATTTACAAGTTACATATCTCCCTTTATTACTTAACTTCTTTAATAAATATTTTCTGGGTTAATTAACTCCAAATAACAATTCCATAAGTGAGAAAAGTGCATTTTGTACTTCGCAAAAGTTATTCTTAATTAAAATTTCTCTTCTTATTCACCTTACCTTTTACGTTAAAATCGACAATATTTTCGAAGAAAGTTAACCTATTATGTTAATTTAGGACAACAGTTGCTGTCAGTGAAATGATAGAAGCAACAATTTACGCAGACGAAATTGGATCAGTTTATACAAAATCTTGCATTTAGTGAAATTGGTTCTAATTTACGACATCATATTGTTTCCTTTAACTAATTAAACCTGCATAGTTAAACAAATAAAAGTAGCAAATATAGACGTTTTCGGTTCTTAAGCGTTATAAAGAAGGAAAAGGAGCTGTGCTTATTACCAAGACTTCCAGACATTAAAACAGAACGATATTAGTTCTTTTAGATCAGGAAAGTTGGAACTATTTTCTGCTGTTTAGTGGTCAAATTAGATGTAGTATTTGTTCCAAGTGACAATTTCTGAAAGAAGGAGAAATAACAAATAGAGAATTGTACGGTAAACGTACAATTGGTGCGTGCATGGTGCAATCGTACTATAATTTATTTTATAAATATTCAAATATCGGTATTCAGAAGTACACGAATACAAAATCTACTATGTTCATATATACTATATTCAATAAAACTAAATAATCTTATATTATAATGCGAGCAAAAATTGTGTGTGTGTGTGTGTGTAAATTTTATCTTAAAAACGGCCCTAACGATTTTTGCAAAAATTTGGATTTTACCATTTTCGGGCATGAGAAGACCATTGGGCTAGGTCACATGTTCGAGAAAATTCGATTATTGGGTCATTTTGGGTCATTTTGGGTCAGGATCAAGCTATGTATATCTAGAGAACGACTGGATCGATTTTAAGAAAATTTTGTATCCAATCGTTTTTTTGGCACGAGAAAACTATTGGGCAGGGTCACATGTTTGAAAAAATTCGATTAGTGGGACATTTTTGGGTCATTATGCGTCAAGCCATTTTTATGTAAAAAACGGCTTTAACGATTTTGACCAAATTTTATATTTCTTCGTTTTGGATTACAAGAAGACCATTGGGTTAGGTAACATGTTCGAGAAAATTCAGGTAGTGGGTCATTTTTGGGGTCATTGTGGGTCATGCTTTTTTTATCTAGAGATTTTCTCACGCAATTTTGACAAAATTGGATTCTATGGTTTTCGGGCAAGAGAAAAACATTGGGCTAGGTTACATGTTCGAGAAAAAATTTTAATGGGTCAGAGTGGGTCATTAAGGGTCTGGTTCAAGCTGTTTATATATAGAGAACGAAAGAATCAATTTCATCGAAATTTTGCCTGTAACAGTTTTTTGACACAAAAAAGCTAATGGTCTAAGTCACACGATAGAGAGATTTGGATTGTAAGAGTCATTTGTGAGTCATGATGGGTCATAATTGGCCATGATCAAGCTATATCTAAAGAACAGGTGGATCGATTTTAACGAAATTTTGTATATAACATTTTTTTGGCACGAGAAAATCATTGGTCTAGGTCACACGTTCGGTAAATTTTGATTAATGGGTCATAAAGTGTCATAAAGGGTCTGGGTCAAGCTATTTATATTTAAAGAACGGCTTGATCTATTTTAACGAAATTTTGTAATGTAACATTTTTTAGACACGAGAAAACTAATGGGCTAACATGGACTACGTTACATGTTCGATAAAAATTTTAATGGGTCATATTGGGTCATTAAGGGTCAGGGTCAAGTTATGTAATTTATCAAATTATGTAAATTTCGATAGTGGATCACTTTTGGGTCATTTTAATTTTATCTAGACAATGCCTTGCGCAATTTTCACTTAATTTTGTATTTTATCGCTTTCGGGTGCAAAAAAAGATTGGGTTAGGTCAGATGTTGAGAAAATTTGATTAATGGGTCATTTTGAATCATAATGGGTCAAGGTTAAACTAATTATATCTAAAAAACGGCTCAATCAATTTTATTTTAATTTTGCATCTAACGTTTTTTTCGTTAACTAATGAGCTAGGTCACATATTCCAGAAATTTCGATTAGAAGGGTAATTTGTGGATCAATTATAAGGGTAATTTAATGTAGAAAATGGCTCTCACAGTTTTGCCTATAATTTGTATTATATCGTTTTCGGGCAAGAGAAAACCATTGGGCTAAGACATATGCTCGTGAAAATTCGATTAGTGAGTCATTTTAGGTCATAATGGGTTAGGGTCATTCTAATTATATATAACAACAACGTAATGAATTTTACCTAAATTTTGTTACGAAACTTTTTAGTCACAAGAAGACTGTTGGACTGAGTCTCATGTTAAACAAAATTATATTAGTGGGTCGTTACACTTCATTGCCGAATACTGTAAAGCTAATTTTACCTATGAAATGGATTAACCGTTTTTGATTCAATTTTATATTACATTTTTTTTTGATTACCTGAAGATTATTGAGGTAAGTCACATTTTTGATCAAATTTGATTAATGAGTCAATTTTCGTTATATGGGTCAGGGTCACGAAAATGCGGTAACACCAAACAGTTGGCAATATTTGACAATATACTGGCAACATTTGGCCGAAAATAGACTAATAAGATTATGAAAGCCAAAGCACTTATTTGGCACCAAATGAAAAAATGTCTTCAAATTTCGTTATATCTGGCAAAAAATATTGTCTTTCAGAATGTGAAATTTTTTTTATACATTCTTAATAGGATTCGAGATGCATTGTTAAACCAATCAGAGTAGAGTTAAAAAAGTGATTTTGATCGATGCACTTTCATTGTAAATTTTAAAATAATGTAACATTTATGAATTTTGCGCATACATATATGGTTTTTTTATTGATTGTTTTTATAAATAATGCTATTATAATAACATGTATATTATATAACATTATAATAACATGTTTTATAGCAATAATACAGAGAAACTGATAAAGTTAAAATATAATCGCGTTGAACACAAAGTTCATTTTGACCGAGCTAAGCTCGGTCACTCCTGCTAGTATGATTTCACCTTAAACATAACGTAATCACTATTATAACATAGAATAATTACCTATTACGGAATATCATTGAATTAATTATGTGTAATATATTTGAATAAAATGAAGAACATTTTTATTAATATTTTATTATTTTAATATAAAATTGTGATTCTATTTTCATAATATTTGAAATTTACGACAAAATTATGCAACGATTATATGCAACAAATTTAAAACCATTCAGTTGGGTAATTTTTGCTCTGTTATAGGCGGTCCTGATAACGATTGCAGTTACTATGTTTTTAAATAAATTATGAACTCACTAAAAAGAAGGCTATGATTACGTTTGAAATAAAATTTTGTATGTGATTTTTTAACAATTTCATATAAATTACTATAAATAAACAGACTTTTTAACTGACTGAAAAGCAAGAAGATTTTACAAGGAAACAAAAGCAGAATATCGTAAACCGAGGTTACTTTGACACACCGGGGTAACTTTTTTATGCTGTAGATGGACAGGTTTGTTTTACATATATTAATTGACGTGTTTTATACATGTCACTACTCCATGCTTCTCTTACAGGTCTTGGGCAATAAGTGAAAAACGAGGACCTACGAAAAAAGACCAAGGGGCCAAAATTACCGCAATTATACTGAGGAGAGTGTGGCACACAGAATGGCAGCTATCAATAATAGCATAAGTAAAACACTAGCTTCTACAGCATTCGAAATACAATACGATACTCTTGTCAGTGAGTGCCTTGAAAAACGCACTGGGACTGAGTGTCGTACGACAAACCTTACTCATAAAAAAGAGCAATTGATTTCGACTATCTTGGGAGTCGTAGCTGACTTGGTTTTTCCTTAACCAAGCACGATGTTAAGATTATAACAAAAAATGCCTTAATTAGAAGAGTGTTAATATCCTTATATTGACTAACAACACTGCAGATGATGATAAGATCAATGTTTTCGCTCAATAATAAATAAATAAAATGTTTTTTTTTAAATAAATTATAAATTTTAATCCTTCAAACAACTACATGTGGTAAGGAGTATTCGTTTGGTAGTTTAGTCAGAAATCGTCTATTGTGATCATTTATAACATATTTTAGTTAGGTGACAAGTAGCCCAAACTCGGGATAACTTTAATACATATTCGTATGCATTTGTATTTATTTTGATGTTTAAAAGGATCATTAAATCGGCATGCCCCCCCCCCTCCCTTTTTTTTTTTTTTGAGAGAGAGCCGAATTTAAAGAACAAAAAAAAGCTATGTACAAAAGTATATCTAAAATGTGTAACCTCGCTTTACGATATCTAAGAAGTAATTTGTAATATAATCAAAAGCATAGTTTTTTTTTTTTCATAAAATTTCCGTTTTAGTACTCTCCCGTTTCAGAGACAGAAAAAATTCTTCTATTTAAGACTGTAAATTTCAGTTTTTAGAAATAAGTGTGAGCAATTCATTTAAAAAAATCTAAGTAGGGGAAAGGGGGCCACCTTTGAACATTCTTTCAGAAAATCAACATATTTCTTACTTGACATTACTTGACTTACTTGACTTACAACATATTTCTTCATCTTATGAACCATAAATTAAAGATTTTCGAAAGAAATTAAATAAGTAGTGAGGATATAAAGAGTTCAAAAATTTTTTTTCAAACCTGTCCTATAAAAGGGTACCTTTGAACAAGCAAGGGGCATCTTTGAACAAATGGATAAAATATGAAATTATTGAGAGTTTTTTTAAAAAATTGCATATGTTACAGAAATATAAAGTAATATGAATAAAATTAAATAACTACATTTTGTTCAAATTACTATTTTTTTGTTATTTGACGAAACTTACATTCATTAAAGTTGATGTAAAAACTCAATGTTGATAAAACACAAAGTGTCTCTCCAGTTGTGTTTTGTTGTGAAAACGTTTTTACAATATCCTTGAAATACACCAATATGATATGTGATGTTTCTGGAAAATTAAAATTTTTTCAGAGACCTGATATAAAAATTTCGTTTTAACCGTTACGGAAACCAGAAATAATGTTTGGAAACTTGTCAAATCGTGAATCATTATTTTGTATCCAGTATTTGTAATTATCCAATAAATGAATTTATATTTCATTCAATTTAGATTTGCAACTTCCCATCAGTGATACATACAGAGGTTGGAACCTATGTGAGCAGTAAGGAGAATTGTTAGCAGTATAAGTCCATATTCTTTGACATTATTAATTAACCTCTTTCCACATAAAAAATAAAAATTATAATATTTTAGATGCATTACAACTCTTTACTTTGTAGTTTTAAGTCTTCTCTTTAAATTATTTCAATATTTATTTAGCACATGTTTTATTCGGTGTTCTTTCCCTCTTCAATGGTGCCATATCTTTTTTGTTCAATAGTGCCCAATCACATGGAGTTTAACATTACAACAATTTACTCAATTCGGCTGAAGAATTTGAATAAAACAAAGCTTATAAACTAAAGCTAACATCTTTGTTTAAGCATTGAACAATAAATTAAAATTTTAGGGATAGAAGTTTGTAAACAAAAATCTTACAATTTTATTTTCTTAAGTTTAGATTCAAGAGGGAGAAAAATACACATCTTGTTTAGACAGAACTGTTCATACAAAATCGTACAGTTTTGTATAATTATTCTATTGAAGCACCTGTAATGTATTGCCATATACATTTTTTTAAATAATTTATATGAAGGAAAATATTTAGTAGTATTCAAAGGTGCCCCCAGTTCAAACGTGCACCCCCCCTCTCCCCTACTTATGTATTATCTGAGCCAGGCAGATAATTCGACAAAAATGATTGGCAATCACTAATTTTATTTATTATTATTGAGAATTGAATCGTGAAAAAATGATAGTTCAATGTACAATTAGTAAATAAAATCTCCATTAAAAATAGTAAATAATATAAAAGCAAATTGATTTGATGCAAACCAGCAATTTAAAATACGTATATTAAGCATATAATATCAAATTGAAGTCTTTTAGCAATAAAGAATATTAACAATGGTAGGTTTTTTTCAGTATTTTTTTATGCTTAACTAATAAAACATGTAACACAAATGTTACATAATACATTATACAAATGAATATATTATATAAATAGCATACATGCTACATCATTTTATATAGTTGAAAATATAAATGTACCGAGCGATCCAAAAGTGTGGACGAAATTTAAATATGAATAATTTAAAAACGAATCAAGATACAAAGATACGGTTTGCACCAAACGGATGGAAAAGAAGCCGGGTTTTTTGTGGCAACGAAAAAAATAGTTCTGTTGGAATTTGTTGAGGTACCTTTGCAACAGGCAAAAGTGACAGTCTGGTGTGGCTTCACTGAGGATTTCATTAATTGGTCCATTCTTTTTTCGAGGAAGTCACACAGACGGATTTCACACTTTTTGATTTTTGTTTGATGAGATTCTTGAAATCAAAAATGTACCGCGACCAAACGGCATCAGAAGCAGCATTGAAAAATACCATTTGCCAAAATGTGCCTGCCACAATGCAAGAAATGCTACTAAACGCTGTGAATGGTATATGGTACCTCGTCTCACAGATGTACTCCTGATTTATGAACATCACATTGAACATTTATTGCAGTACTAATTAATTGTAATTAAGCTGACTTGTAAGTTGTCAACATTTTTTCAGTTGTAAATCATCTTTTGGTGCAATAAAACACTACAGAGTCATCTGTTGGTCGACCCCAGAACTTTTTTTTTTGCCACACAAAATCCGGTTTCTTTTGCATCCGTTTGGTTCAAACCGTACCTTTTTATCTTGATTCGCTTTCGAATTGTTCATTTTTAAGGTTCATCCTGACTTTTGGATCACACGGTATTTATGAAAATGGCTCTAATATGCCAATATAATGTCAATTATTGAGTTCGAATGACCTTTAACTTTTTCTCTTTCTCCCCCAAAAATGAAAAAGCATGCTTTTAAAAGTATTAAAAACATTTAACTTACTCATAAAGCTGGGTAAAAGTAATTTTCTATTGATCCAATGAAGATCGTTTCATATTACTATATTTCGTAGTGGAATACAGCCTGCTCTTGTTAATTAGAATTCGTCGGGACCACAAGAAATGTTCGAAATATCCAGAGTTCTAATTATGAAAAGTATGAGAGGAAAATATATTTAAAGGTAATAATAGTAATTAATATTGCAGTATCTTTTAAATTTATCTTGGCTGCTATCATTAGAATATGACTTAATAATAAATTAAGAGCTATAAACACATAAACAAATTAAGGGATTAAAAACGAACCCAATTGAAGAAGGGGTGGAGTTGCTGGACAGAAGGGTACTAAAAATGTATATCAAATGCATGGAATGTATACTAGTTCAGAATAATTCTGACAAAAATGAAAGAAAGAGATTTCAAGGATCTAAGGTCCGTGAGAAAGAAAGGGAAAGTTAAAAATTGGAATTTTGGTTAATTCATATTAAACGAAGTCAAGAGAAAATGAGTTCGAATAAATTGAAATGTTCAACGTTATTCTACCATAGTAAATTTCGGGTCTTCATCTTCAGTTCGAATTAAGCGAAAATAAGATTTATTCGATTTCAAATTAACGAGAGCCGACAGTATTTAGACTTCGATTATGAGAATTTTGCTTTGACATTACATTTTAAACTTTAAGTATGCATTTTCTTGACATCTTCTATATTTTATATATGTGGTTCATTTGAAAGTATTCGTATTTTCATCATTTATCAAAACTGAGTTTAGATATTTTTCTATACTGATAAAGTTATTTAAGTTTCTAGGATACTAGATATGTTTTCTATCGGTCAACTGAATAAATAAAGAGTAGATAAATTTCTCGTCAGTTGTCCTTCTGAAGGACCCTGTAGGTAAAGAACTTAATAACACCTTACCTACAGATCGATTTTTATCGTTATTTAGTTAATATTTATGGGAGCGAATTTAAAAAATGATTCAAACAAAATACTGGATTAGTGCAGTAACTTCGAATTACGAATCAATATGGGGGTAGCCATTTTTTCTTACATCCTTGCTAAAATCTGGAATTAGTTAGTCGAATTTTCCCTAATGAATAAATTAAAAAATTTCAAAGAATAACAGTGTTTTCCACTTTCACAAATTCGAACTATCGAAATAGAGGAAGCAGTATCACTGTAAAAAAATCTGTAAAGGTACTAAACATTTTCTAGGAAACTGGGATTCCAAGAACTTTTCATGTAACGGTAACAGCAAAAATTCAAGTTTCAGAATCGGTTACATGGATTTTTCCTGTTACCATTACATGAAAAGTTCTTGGAATCCCAGTTTCCCAGAAAATGCTTAGTACCTTTACAGATTTTTTTTTTTTTTTTTTTTTTTTTTTTTTTTTTTTTTTTTTTTTTTGCAGTGATATGCAGTCAACAGAACTTTAGAGATTTTTTAGGCATTATTAAAAAAAAATTACATGTGTTCGTTAACTTTGCAACTTTTTGATATTGTATTAGTCTAAATGAGAGAGGTAGCACACTATAAAGAAATCTGTAACGTTACTAAATTTTTTTAAGAAATTGTGATTCCAAGAACTTTTTATGTAACGGTGAAATCAAAAATACATGTAACCGATTCTGTAACATTTTTTTTTTATTACGGTTACATGAAAAGTTCTTGGAATCCCAGTTTCCTAGAAAAAGTTTTGTAACTTTACAGATCTTTTTAAAAGTGAATATTAATTTTAAGGTTTATTTCTCAAATCAGAAATTTTAATTTCAGAATTCTTGAATTCAAGCAGTATTTATCCAAAACCAAGAATTTAACTTTAGATTACCTTCGTAAATCTATTATTTTGACACTATATTTAGTTCTAAGTGCTTTTAATAAGACATGTGTCATTACACTGTAAAAAAAAATCTGTAAAGGTACTAAACATTTTCTAGGAAACTGGGATTCCAAAAACTTTTCATGTAACGGTAACAGGAAAAATTCATGTAACCGATTCTGAAACTTGATTTTTTGCTGTTACCTTTACAGGAAAAGTTCTAGGAATCCCAGTTTCCTAGAAAAAGTTTAGTACCTTTAGATAATTTTTTAACAGTGTACTAGCAGCCCAGACAGGAAAAATTGTAAAATTAAAATTAAATATTATAAGGGCAAAATTTAAAATAATATTTCAACAATTTTAAAGCAAATTTAAAATAAGGCAGAACTGAATTACAGTAGAGAGACGTATTAAATTTCTTAAGCAAAACCAAAACATGCATTTAACTATATCTTTAAATATAAAGTAAAAAATAAAATAGTTTTTCTTTTTTAATTGCTGCAATTTTTGATTTTTAAAACATTTTTTTACTTTGTTTTTCATAAATTAGTTTTGTTAATATAACAAATGTTTAAAATTGAAAATTTTCATTTTTACAATCGATTACAATCCTTGTATCTAAAAGATACAAAGCCTCCTTTTTGTCACTGAAAACGCACTTCTAGAGCAACCGAAGTCGAAGGTATCTGTTTTTGTTTGTCAGTTTATTTTTTTAACATATATATTTAATAACTATCTTTCCCATGCAAAATTCTCTATTAGAATATAAATATGTAAATTACGTCATGTGATCTCCCAAAGCTAATGGTGATAATAAATTATTTTTTAAAGGTGTAATCGATACACATGTATGCAAATAATTAGTATACTTTATAATGGATGCTAAAATATCTTAATTACTCTGAAGTCTGAGCCATGACAAACATCTTTTCAACGGAAATTTTATTTAAACAAAAATTCCAAAATGAAATATAAAAGTATCTTACTGAGAGAACAAATTTCCTTTCATTTATTTTCTCGGTAAAAACACGTTTTCACCGAGGTTCATACTACAGAATAATTAATAATGTATGTAATTAACAGAATAATGTATGTAATTTAGTAATCAAGTAAAGTCAATATATTATTTTAATGTGTGTTGTATTTTTCAATACCCAGAACAAAATAATCTGCAACCATATAGTTCCTTGCAATGAATTTATTTTCTTCTAAATGAAATGAATAAGTCCGAAGACTTTCCGTCTACAAAATAAAAATTGTTATGAAATTGAGTTTTAAACAATTTCATATTTTATTTAAATTTTTTAAGCGAAATAAGAACTCAAATAAGTATTCTACAAACAATAAATATATAGTTTATTTATTTTACAAGTAAAATCGACCAATAAATAATGTTTTAATAATGCATATTTTGCTTTTGCTTTAAAATTGACAAAATATTGATAAAAGTTACAATATTATTCTGAAATTTGTTTCTCTATTATTTAAGATAAAGTATAAGATGACAAATTTACACAGTCAACTTTTCATTTATCAATGAATTTAAAATTTACACATATTTGTTGCGAGTATTGAAAGCAAATGCAAAGCAAATGCTAATTTAATGAAACATGTTATACTCTTATATTTTTCTAGATTTCACCAAGTGGAGAAACTAATCTGGCAATTATATTTAAAGAAAAAAAAAGCTAACATAAAACAGACTTTTTTTTGCTAATGTTTTATATTGTAAACAAAATATTTCATTTCAGTCTGTTATTTGTAAGGTACGCAAAAAACATTTGTTTAGTATAGAAATATCTGACAAGTTGTGTCCTTGATGAGAATGCATTAAAAAAATCAGATTGAATTGAATTTTCATATTTAGACTGAGGGAAACTTTACCCACGTAGATGCGTTTTTTTTTTCCTTCTAAATCGGCATTTCGATAGCCACTAGCTTTCAGTCTAATTGTCTCTACACTGTAAAAAACTGTAAAGGTACTAAGCTTTTTCTAGGAAACCGAGTTCCCTAAAACATTTTAAATAAAATTAACAGTAAAAATCCATGTAAAAGAATCGGTTACATTACTTGAACTTTTTAGTTTCCTTGGAAAAGTTTGGTAATTTAACTTTTCCTTTTACAATGTAATTGCAAACTATATGGAAGAGCAGATATGGGAACTGGGATATATGAAAGTGTATTGAAGTACCAAAAATATTTATTAACGGATTAAAATTAAAACGGAAGCAGAATATCTTACCTCTAGTACACTTGGTTTTACCTTTTTTATTTCTGTGAAAATAACGACATTTATATTGCAGAATATCTCGATAAAGGAATTGTAAAATTTTCTCAATAATTTAACCAATTGTCATTTTTCAGATTATTAAAGAAACAATTATCCTATTTCAAAATTACTATCATTAGAAGCATTTCTATTGTTGAATATTAAATTAAATTTTAAATAAACCTTTGGTACAAAAAATAATTATACAGTTCGCGCAAAAAAATAATTATATGGCATCTAAAATAAGCCATTCATTTTGCATTCATAAACTCGAAAGTTACTACGTTTAATTACGATTACATTTATTATTATTATTATTCTGGATCGATTTAAGTAAAAAACACAAAAGCATTTATTTTAGTACGTGATCTGAGAAAACATCTTTTATATTGTAGTTGCTGTATCAAGAATGCAAAAAGATTCAACTTCCATTCAAAAAAGCTCAAAATTCTTCTGTTTCTGCGGGAATGTCACGATTTTTCATAATTTGCCTTTTTATACATGCCGGTATTAATAGCTTTTCGAAACTAAATACTGAAATCGAAATGTTGCTTTTGTGAAAAGTCGATATATATGCATATAGATAAGAAATTTTACAACACATTTTTTGTATCCAATTAAGATTTTAAAAATGCGATCAATTTACAATGAATTTATATCTTCACAAATGTAAAATTATGAATTTATTTTAAAAAAATCAGGATTATTATTATTTTTTTAAATAGCATAAAATTTTCATCTTGATATCAAAATGCCCAATACTGCTATTATTGCTTCATGCTTCCATTCTCTTTATAATTTACGTCGATTTTAAGACGTAAGTCTTGTTCTATAGCCCTAATTTAAGCAAATGAACTAACAACAAAACATATACATTCTATTTATTGTTTACAAATCGGAGTAATCGTGAAAATAATAATTATTATTTTATAACATTAATAATTTTTTTATACGTATTGTATGTTTTTTTTTTTTTTTTTTTAATGTCACGATTATCATTCATTGAGCCATTTTGAACGTATTGGATTTAATATTATAGAATGTTGCATTTAAAAAAATGTATATTATTTACGTGTTTTAAAGTGTTCCAATTAACTGTATATGCATGTATGTGTGTCTGTATGTATATATATTAATATGACTAAACTTTTTGTCGCTCTAACTGTTATATCAACTTATAGTGAATTTATTATTTTATTTATTAAAAACTATTAATTGATAAGAAGGTTTTCTGGAGATGATTATTCATTCAATTTAAACTGAATTGTTTTAAACAAAAAGTAACCATTTTATTTTTAGAAAGAATAATATTACATTTTGCGTTAGATGTTACATTGTTATATTTTGATGGCGATTCCAGTCATTTGGCTTGTAAATGCCTATTTATGTGCAAAATGTTTTTTCTTCACTACTAGTTCTAAAATAGTACTACTAGTTCTTCATATGACTTTAAAATACACTTTTCTCTTTTGCGTTCTTTCTGGTTTCTTCTTAACATCATTAATTTTTAGGGATGTCCCAATTTATACATGCCGGGATTAAAAAAACTCCAAAATTTCAAACATACAAATGTTGTAGAAAAAAACCCGATGAAAATCTCATCATTTTTATGTTAATTTTTTTCTGTGCTCAAAGTAATTTTAAAAGTTTCAGACTGCGAAAAATAAAAAGTGCGACAAAGGAAAAAAATGGTCCAAATAACTTTAATACCCAAACTAATTTACCCAGAGATATATGGAGGTAAATTTTATAGACGTTTCATTCAGAATGATAATAGGGGACTATTTCAAAACATTGTACAAATTATTTACCGAAGTTCTTTCAACATCATGCCAAATTAATGGAATTACTTTTTAGATTTTTGTACTCGAATTACTCATATTTTATATAATGCTATTATATATATTTCCCTTTATGATTAATTCCAAACCTATTTTCTTTATAATTCCTCCATTATCAAAAGAAAAACTTAAAATTAAAAATGTGGCTTTAGTATTTATTTCACAATTTTCCTTTACTTAAATTCTTTTACGTTACAACTTATTCAGAAAGACCTTCTGTTTAATTAACTGACAGTAAATGTTATACAAATGCGGAAACTGAAGTTCGTTTATTCAAAAAGTGAAATTCTCTTTTAATTAAATATTTCAGAGTTCTTTTTTTTTTTCGTGTTAAAATTAGCACTATCTTGATGGAAGTTAAATAACCATGTTAAGTTAAGGTACTCTGGTTGTTACTAAAAAATGGAGCACTAATCCACACATTCAGATTTGGCTTAATTGATGAACGATAAGGGAAATAAACACACATTCTTGTTCCGGCTAATTAGAGTGAATCCTAATTTAACGGAACTTGTTAAATTCTTTAACTAATGAAGCCTCAAAATTCATACGACTGAAAAGTGCTAATCTCTAAATTCTTGTGAGTAAGACTAATAAAAATACAAATAGAAGCCACGCTAATTAAAAATCATTTTAGTAGTTAAGATACATTAAAATGATTCTTATAAAATCGCAGTTTTTATCATTTTTGATTGTGAAACAGAAAGATTTCGAAGAAATCAGAACTATTTCGTTATTATTGAAAGAATGTGCAAATTAAGTAGTTGATATTGACGAAAAATTTAAACCGTCAGTGATATTTGCTGGTAATTTTTATAGATGATGCTTTCATAGTGATAATAATGAACTTTTCAAAATGTTGTACAAATTGTCAACCGAAGTTCTTACAGCATCGTGAAAAATTGACAGGGATACGTTTTAGATTATTGTACTCGACTAATTCATAATTTAAATTATGCCATTATACAAGTGTGTCCATTATCAACGGTAGCTAATAGCTAATCTCTAAACCGTTAGTCATAGACGTATAGTTCTAATTGCAAAAATGCTTAAAAAAATTAAAGAATTATTTTTAAGCGATTTCGGTCAAAAAAATATTAAAAAATTATGAAAAGTAAATTTTTATACGTCTTCTAGTACTATAATTCATATTATTAAAATTGATCTAATGAGATCAATCTAACAAGAAATACAGGAAAGATCCTATTCATCTAACATTAAAACTCAACGAGCTATGAATCTTTTCACTTTTCTGTAACTGAAAACGGATGAGCTATAAGAGGACTCAGCTTTAAGAGGAAGTACACTAAGGGCTTGAAGTATTATAAAGAGCGTCATTTTTAACGCTCTCCAATGGCTAATTCCTAAACCATTTTTGACAGACATATAGTTCAAATTACAAAAAAGTCTTAAAAGAGATAAAGAAATCTTTTTAAAGATATATAATTGATGGTACTGCCACCGTGTAAGTATTACGGTAGTGTTAATTTTTATTAATTAACTTCTAGATTGTTTAAAATAACTGAAGATGTGAGTTTCAAAATTCTGTTTATCGAGAAAATCATTTTTTTTGGAAATCACAAAAATCCTTTAAAAGCATCCATTGGTTTTCATTATAAATTTGGAGATTGTAATGTTATATTAGTACAGATTGGGATAGACTGATACAGAAAACGAAAGCGAAAAGGCAAGTTATGAAATTCACATTCTCAATTGTATTTTTACATATGTTTCATTTTGTGAGGATATGAAGCAGTTTTTTTTATGATTTTATTTTAAAAGGTACACACCTTTTAAAATATGTTATTTTGATTTCACATGTTTGTCCTAGCTCAAAATTTTTATTTAAATTTTAACTCACTTCAAATATCCGATCGAGTTTTAATTTACAATTACATACTTATTTATATCCAATGACAAAGTAGTATTAATATGATTTTAGGTGCGTATCATTTATTTATTTTGAAGGACTACACTAACTTTTTTAGTTAAGTAATCTAATAAAATTTTAAATATGTATAATTTTGTAATGAATTGCGACTGTTGCTTTTCATAATTTAACAAAATATCTGTTATTTGTTTTACTTATAATTTTAGTAAAAGTTGTATATTTTGCTTTGATATGTGAATATCATCATAAATTTAAAAATATATTTTAAAAATTATTTTACTTTCAATGTTTAACGTTAAACTTTGTATCTGACATTTATTTTATGTTCCAGTAAATTTGGAACTGTCCCCTATTTTGTAGCAAAAATGATTCTTTAAATTTAAACATCTATAACTCGATCAGTTTTAATCGCAGAACAATGGGACTTTTTTTGTCTTACTTGTTAGTGTAGTGGTAACAATTTACTAATTATCACTTGTAGGACCTGGTACCGTCCTTATTACTTTTTTTATTATGAAAAACAGCGCGACAAGCGAAAAAAGTGTCCCAATAATTTTCATATTCAAAATAATTTATCCAGAGACATTTGGAGAAAAAATTTATAGACGCTTCGTTTAGATTGATAATAGAGGACTAATTCCAAATGTTGTACAAATTGTTAATCGAGATTTGTTTTCTTACAGTATCAGTGCAAAATTGACGAGATTAATTTTTAGATTTTTATACCCGAATTATTCATATTTTATATAGTGTCAATATGTATACTTCCCTTTCTGATTAATTAATAAACCTATTTTCCTAATAATTCCGCTGTTATGAAAAGAAAAATCTAAGAGTAAAAAGGTGGTTTTACTATCTATTTCACATTTTTCCTTTCTTAAATTCTTTTACGTTGCAACTTATTCAGAAAGACCTTATGCTTAATTAGCTGACAAGAAATGTTCTACAAGTGCGAAAACTAAAGTTCGTTTCTTTAAAAAGTGAAATTCTCTTTTAATTAAATATTTGAGAGTACTTTATTTTGTTTTCATGTAAAAATTGGCACTATCTTGATGAAAGTTAAACTACCATGTTAAGTTAAGGTATTCTGCTTGTTACGGAAAAAATGGAGCACTAATCCACGTATTCAGATTTGGCTTAATTGATGAATGATAAGAAAAAAACCCACACATTCTTCCTCCGGCTAATCAGAGGGAATCCTAATTTAATGGAGTTTGTTAAATTATTTAACTAATGAAGCCTATTCAAACCACTGAAAGGTGCTAATCTCGAAATTCTTCTTAGCTAGTCTAATAAATATACAAATAGAACAGATGTTAATTAATTTTTTTAATTGTTAAGATACATTATAACGATTCTTATAGAATCGCATTTTTGTCATTTTTGATTGTGAAACAGAAATATATCGAAGAAAGCAGAACTATTTCGTTATTATTGAAAGAATGTAAAAATTAAATTGTTGATAATAACGAAAATTTATTACAGTTTGTGATATTTGCAGGTAATTTTTATAGACGCTTTTTTCATACTGATAACAGGAGACTATTTCCAATTGTTGTACAAATTGTTAACCGAAGCTCTTGCAGCATCGTGAAAAAATGACGAGGATACATTTCAGATTATTGTACTCGAATTATTCATATTTTAAATCATGTCATTATACAGTGTGTCCACTCTCAACGGCTAATTTTAAAACCATTTGTCCCAGAATTATAGTTCAAAGTACAAAAATAATTTGAATAAGAAAAAAAAAATCTTTTTAAAGCGATTTAACACAAGATGATGCCATCGTATAAGTATTACGGTAGTGTTAATTTTTATTAATTAACTTCTAGATTGTTTAAAATAATTGAAGACGTGAGTTTCAAAATTCTCTTTATCGAGAAAATCAATTTTTTGGAAATCGTAAAAGTCCTTTAAATGCGTCCAATTGGTTTTCATTATAAACTTGAAGATTGTAATGTTAAATTACTGCAGGATTGGGACATACTGATAGAGAAAACAAAAGCGATAATGCGAGTTTTGAAATTCGAATCCTCAATTATATTTTTACACATGCTCTAATTTGTAAGGAAATGAAGCAGTTTCTATTCATGATTTTATTTTAAAAGTTACACACCTTTTAAAATATGTTACTTTGCTTTCACATGTTTTCCTAGTTCAAAATTTGTATTTAAATTGTTACTCACTTTCAAATATCCGATCGCGGTTCAATTTCCCGTACTTATTTATATCCAATAACAAAGTAATATTAATAAGATTTTAGTTGCCTACCATTTATTTATAGGACTACAAAAAATTCCATTAAGTTAAGTCATCCAATAGAATGTAATTTTAAATATGTATAATTTTGTAATGGATTGCGGCTATTGCTTTTCATAATTTAACAAAATATCTGCTATTTATTTACTTATATTTTTAGTACAAGTCGTATATTTTGCTTTTATATGTAAACATCAACATAAATATAAAAACAATATTATAAAAATCTTTTTACTTTCAATGTTTAATGTTAGATTTTGTGTCTGACGTTTATTATTATTTTCAGTAAATTTGTGACTGACCCCTATTTTGCAGCAAAAAGGATTCTGCAACGCTAAACATCTATAATTCGGTCAGTTTTAATCGCAGAGGAATGGGACTATTTTGTCTTATTTGTTAGCGTAGTGGTAAAATTTTACTAAATATCACTTATGGGACCGGGGAATCGTATAAAAATATAATTTTCGTAATTGTTTAATAATTTTTTGACCTGAATCGTATAAAACATTCTTCTTTACCTTTTAAAAACAGTTTTGCAAATGGAACTATATGTTAATGACTAACGGTTAGAAATTAGCCATTGGCCGCCGTTGAGAATGGACACACTGTATACACTTATCTTTCTGATTAATTCCCAAACCTGTGTTCTTAATAATTCCGTTATTTTGAAAAGAAAAACTTATGAGTATAAAGAAGGCTTTATTATTTATTTTACAATTTTCCTTTGCTTAATTTCTTTTACTTTTCAACTTATTCAGAAATACCCTGTTCTTAATTAGCTGACAATGCATGTTCTGCAAGTGCGAAAACTAAAGTTCGTTTATTTAAAAACTTAAATTCTCCTTTAATTAAATATTTGAGAGTACTTTATTTTGTTTTCGTGTTAAAATTGGCACTATCGCGATGAAAGTTAAACTCCATGTTACGTTAGGATACTCTGCTTGTTACGAAAAAATGAAGCACTAATCCACGCATTCAGATGTGACGTAAATGATGAACGATAAAAGAAAAAAAACACACACATTCATGTTCCGGCTAATTAGAGAGAACCCTAATTTAATGGAGTTTTTTAAATTCTTTAACTAATTAAGCCACGATATTCAAACGATTGAAAGGTGCTAATCTCGAAATTCTTGTTAGCAAGTAAAATAAATATACAAATAGAACCCAGGCTAATTAAAAATTGTTTTAGTTGTTAAGATACATTATAATGATTCACATAAAATCGCAGTTTCTGGCATTTTTGATTGTGAAACATAAATATTTCGAAAAAATCAGAAAAAAATTTGTTATTGCTGAAAGAATGCGCTAAATGAATAGTAGATAGTGACGAAAAAGTTAAACAAAAAGGTTTTTTCTTAATTGATAATCAAAAGTACTTTGAATATGTGGACAGCAGTATACTTCAAATCTGTCATCACAGGTAGAACATAATTTAAACAGGGATAGTACTGATAATGTTTATAATCATATTACATACATCTTAGAATTAAAATAGTATTAATAAAGTCTGTAAACTAAAATGCAGTAATACAGATTTTATTTACAATACAGACCGGCAGGTAACAGCACAGACAATAATCTCGTCGAGGTAAAAAATCTAGAATTAGTTAAATTTCAATTCGCATATTAAATTCGATTTGCAATGTCATACCTTGGTGGAAAACATCTAAAAATCCCATTTTAGAGAATAATTCGTAGGTTTAATATTATGTTTTTGTGTTCCCAATCCTCCCTGTTTTTATACTTTTAGATGCAGGAAAGTGCGATATTGATCCTTGAGAAAATGAGAATTTATTAAGCAATAATTTAGCAAAAAATAATATTTTCCAATATATTTCATGGCAATAATATTTTCTCATATCTAAAAAATACATCGTGCGTTTCGTTATAAGATAAAGGCGTACGTTTTTGCGACGTAATACGCATTTTCTGATATTCTACAAAATAATTTCAAAAGAAACCACTTACAAAATAAAATGAAATAAAGTAAAATGTTTAACAAAATACATGTATTTTAACTCAAGAATAAAAATTACATTTCGAAAACAGTCAGAAAATGTTTTCCAAGAAAAGACACAAAGAGTAATCGATAGCGCATCTTTCGTCCAGTTAAATAATAAAGTGCGAAAGGGTTACTTCTTTTTCTCTCGCTCCGTAACATATTCAGAAATTTCTTCACCGTATCGCATAATAATAAAAGAATTAGTATCAATGAACAGTGGATTTGGAACTCTCATGGAAGCTAATGTATATTATTTACTCCCCGATTCCAGTAACACTCCAGAATAAAAGATTAGCTGAGCCCAGAATAAAGTCAATTTGGAAATTTATCGAAGACATATTTTAATAATTTAACAATTCAATAATTATTTGATAATAATAATTTAATGATAAAAATTTAATTTAATAATTTAACATGTAAATATAGTGGTATGATAAATATAAAGATATATAATTTAAAATGTAGTGATATGCCAATAATAAAGTAAAATTTTTTCCAAAATATTACAGTCAAGAACTTTCTTATCAAGTGAAAGCAGCATTATTCCATTATTAATTCTCAAAAATGGCTAAGTAATAAATCTACCTTATAAAAAAAAACTACATATCGGATAAAGTCAGAAATTACTTTTTTAGAAAAGGCAAAAAGAGTAATCCATAGCGCATCTTTCGTCAGGTAAATAATAAAGTGGGAACGGGTGACCTCTTTTTCTCTCGCTTCGTAACATATTCAGGAATTTCTTCACCGTATCGCAGAATAATAAAGTAATAAGGTTCAATGAACAGTGGATTTGGAACTCCAACGGTAGCTTATGTATATTATTTACTCCCCGCTTCAAGTAACATGCCAGAATAAAAGATAAGCAGCGCCCAGAATAAACACAATTTGGAAATTTATTGGCGATAGGATTGGAATTTATAATACTTTTTTATAGTAATAGAAAAAATGTTTTTGTATTTTTTACATAGTATTTTGTATAAAAAATATAAAATAATTATTAATATATTTAGGAAGATTTTTATATAAGATTTTATATAGTAGTTTATTTAATATGTATGTAATATTTTTTAAAATATAAATATATTTTTAATAGTTGTAAAATATGCTTTATAAATCTGAATTTAATTTAACCAGCTACAAAAAATGTTTAAATTATTTAATTTGACAAATGTATACAAGAATATATGATTAAATATGTTGTTTAATTGAACGCATTTCATTTATTGATTTTTTAAACAAAACATGATATGAGGTTTTGCATTATGGATAAATAGTTATAAACATTATGTATAAATTAACTGACTGCAATATGTAATTTCTAAACATATCTACCTAAAAGACATCAACCCTGAAAATTAGAATTTTTTCAACACTAATTTAACAAAAATGAATAATGTCAACACATTTTATCCCAATAAAATATCGTGTATAAAACAAACATACTGCGTTTCGTTATAAATAACTGGCATACATTTTCGCGATATAATACGCACGCTGACATTCTGCAAAATAATTACAAAAGAATCCACTCAAAAAATAAAATGAAATAAAGTAAAATATCAAAAATAAATGTATTCTAACTTATCAATAAAAACTGCATCTCGAAAAAAGTCAGAAATTATTTTCCTAGAAAAGGCACAAAGAGTAATCGATAGCGCATCTTTCATCCAGGTAAATAATAAAGTGCGGGTAACCTATTTTTGCCCTCGCTCCGTAACATATTCAGAAATTTCTTCACCGTATCGCATAATAATGAAAGAATAAGGTTCAATGAACAGTGGATTTTGGAACTCTGATGGCAGCTAATGTATATTATTTACACCTCGATTCAAGTAATATGCCAGAATAAAAGATCAGCAGCGCCCAGAATAAATTCAGTTCGGAAATTTTTCGAAGACAGGTTTGGGATTCATAATTCTTTTTTATACTATTAGAAAAATTGTTTTTATATTTTTATATAATAATTTGTATAATATTATGTTAAAAAAAAATTTAAATTGCAATATATTTAGGACTATATTTATATGAAAATTTATACAGTAATTTGTATAATATTTTGTAAAATATAATGTAACTTTAATTGTTTTAAAATCTAGTTATTGCATATGAATTTATTTTAACCAGCTTCCATGAAAAAAGTTAAATTGTTTAATTCGACAATATATACACATGTACGCACGGATGTGTGATCATATACGTTGTTTTATTGGACGCTAATTATTATTATTTTTTATAGCAAACAATAAAACTTATTTTTGCTTTATATGTAATAAATTTAAAAAGTAAAATATAATAGTATACCCGAAATAAAGTACAGTTGTGTCCCAAATACGACAGTCAAGAATTTTTTTTTCAATCAAGCAAACGCACCATTAGTCCGTTATTAATTCTGGAAAATGTCTAGGGAATAAAGTTAATGGTTTTAAATGTATGCTTTTGACATACGAACTAAAAAGAGGTAGCTTCAACTTTAAAGAGGCGTTGAATGGCTTGAAAGCTGTACTGCTTTAGAGAGTAATGGTTTTCACAATAAATAGAGTACAACTTAACAAAATGTGAACTACTGTACATCGTTTTCAAATACAACTAACAGAATAATAAGAAATTGAAAATCTTATATTTTTTCTGTAGAAAAATACAATTTGAATGAAACTTTTTTTTTACAATATGTTTGCCTTTTTTTATGTTCTAATAGATATATTAACGAAGTAAAATATATAATATTTTTAAAAAGCCTCATAAGAATGTCAATTTTGAGTTAACAATGAACTTTGAAATAAAATGAAATAAAGTAAAATCTTCAACAAAATACATGCATTCTAACTCATCAATAAAAACTACATTTCGAAAAATATCAGAAATTATTTTAATAGAAAAGGCACAAAGAGTAATCGATAGCGCATCTTTCGTCCAGGTAAATAATAAAGTGCGAACGCGCATCCTCTTTTTTCCCTGGCTCCGTAACATATTCGGGAATTTCTTCACCGTATCGCATAATAATAAAAGAATAAGGATCAATGAACAGTGGATTTGAAACTCTCATGGCACTTAATATATATTATTTACTCCTCGCTTCAAGTAATATGCCAGAATAAAAGATCAGCAGCGCCCAGAATAAACTCAATTTGGAAATTTTTCGAAGACAGGCTTGGAATTCATAATGCTTTTTTTTAAATACTATTAGAAAATTTGTTTTTATATTTTTATATAATAATTTGAATAATAATATGTAAAATAATAATAATAATAATAATTTACAATATATTTAGGCGATATTTATATGAAAATGTATATAGTAATTTGTATAATATTTTGTAAAATATTAATGTAATTTTTAATAAATTTAAAGTTTAGTTTTTTTTTTTCATGTTAGTTTATTTTAACCAGCTTCAGTAAAAAAATTAAATTGTTTAATTCGACAAAACGTACACTCGTACAAACGAATGTGATTATATACGTTGTTTTATTGAACGCTAACTATTTATTTTTTATATACCAAACAATAAAATTTAATTATAGTTTATATGTAATAATTTTAAAGATTAAAATATAATGCTATGCTCGTAATAAAGTACTGTTATGTCCCAAATACGACAGTCAAGAATTTTCCTAATCAAGCAAATGCACCATTAGTCCGTTATTAATTCTAGAATTCTCCTAGTCTAAGCAATAATGTTAATGCTTTTGAATGTGTGCTTTTGATATACGAACTGCAAAGAAATAAGTTCAACTTTAAAGAGGTGTTGAATGACGTGAAAGCTGTACATCTTTAGAGTGTAATGGTTTTCACAACAAATAGAGGACAATTTAACACGTTCGCTGCCGCTTACGTGAAGATGTGATGACAGTTAATGCGGCACTGTAGAAGTGGGGTTTTCCCAGAAGCCGATTTACTTTTTATAAGAAAGAATCAGTGAAAGATTTTAATTACTATTACATTAATTACTGTACATTAATTACTGTACATTAATTACTGTACATTAATTACTGTGCAACGTTTTTTGAATACAACTAACAGAATAATCAGAAATTAAAAGTATTATATTTTTTTCCATGGAAAAATTCAATTTTGAATGAAACAACGTTTTTTTTTTTTTTTTTTTTTTCAATATATTAGCCTTCTTTTATGTTCTAATATATATATTTACAAAGTAAAATATATAATATGTTTAAAGATTCTTATAAAAATGTTGATTTTGAGATAACAATGAACTTTGAATTAAAATGAAATAAAATAAAATATTCAACAAAATAAATGCAATCTAACTCATCAATAAAAACTACATTTCGAAAAATGTCAGAAATTCTTTTCCTGGAAAAGGTACAAAGAGTAATCGATAGCTTGTCTTTCGTCCAGGTAAATAATAAAGCGCGAATAAGTGACCTCTTTTTCCCCCGCAAGTAACGTATTCAGAAATTTCTTCACTGTATCGCATAATAATAAAGAATAAGGATCAATGAACAGTGGGTTTAGAACTCTGATGGTAGCTAATGTATATTATTTACTCCCCGCTTCAAGTAACATGCCAGAATAAAAGATCAGCATGTTCCAGAATAAACTCAGTTTGGAAATTTAGCGAAGACAGGCTAAGAATTCATAGTCTTTTATTATGCTATTGGAAGAATTATTTATATGTTTTTATACAGTAATTTGTATAAAAATTCACAATAATTTGTAATATAATTAGAAGTAAATTTATATAACAATTTATATAGTAATTCGTTTAATATTTTTATAATATTTTATAAGGTATTTATATATTTTTAATAGCCATAAAATATACTTTATGCATATGGATTTATTTTAACCAACTTAAAAAAAATTTCAAATTATTTAATTTGATAATATGTGCACATATACACAGGAATATATGATTATGTACGTTGTTTTATTGAACATTAATTATAATTTTGTTTAAAACCAAACAATAAAACGTATTTATACTTTATATGTAATAGTTTTAGAAAGTTAAATATAACAGTATTAACGCAATAAAGTACAGTTGTATTCCGAAGACATGAATTTTTCTTAAACAAGCAAACGCACCATTAGTCCTTATTAATTCTGGAAAAATCGCTATGTAATAAAGTTAAAATGGTTTTGAAAGTATGCTTTTGACATACGAACTGCAAAATCATAACTTCAGAGATGTATGTTTTTTTTTTTTTTTTTTTTTTTTTTTTTCGTTTTAAAGAGTTGTTGAATGACTTGAAATCTTTACTGCTTTAATGAGTAATAATTTTCAATAAATGTAGAAGACAACAAAATATGAATTGCTGTGCACCGTTTTAAAAATACATCTAACAGAATAATATAAAACCTAAAGTTTTATATTTTCTCTGTACAAAAATTCAATTATGGATCAAACTTCTTTTATTTTTATTATTTTTTTAATAATGTGTTTTTTATGTTCTAATAGAAATTTTAATAATACAAAATGTAGAATATTTTTAAGCTCTTTTATGATTGTCGAATTTTAGTTAACAATATTGAAATATATAATTATGATATTTAGCCCAATAAGTAAGCTTTTAATGATCATACACATACATATAAATAGACATAAGGTACCCTGGGGTAATAACGCCAGGCGGGGTAATAACGCCAAGTGCTTATATTTTGCATAATTATGCAATAATCAGGTAAATGACACCCATGTGCTCTGCGCAGAAGGGTTTTGAGTCATATAAATCGCAAAAAACAGCTTCAAGTTAATTTGTTTCATTTTTAGGTCTTATTGTTTTTACAAGCAACTAAAATTAACGTTTGATCTAAAATTTGCGAGATAAGGTTTTTGATCTGAAGACTATATTTTTTATCCAGAAATACTTTGTTTATTACATAAATTTGTAGTGTATTTCACGTACTTTCAAATTGTTGTAGAAGATTTTGAATATCTTCTCGAGATAATTTGTAGTTTAGGATTTACTGCGCAATAAGTATCCCGGGGTAATAACGCCAGGGATTGGCGTTATTACCCCGCTTGATTCCCAACAGTGACCGAACTATATCCGAAGGGGGTTTATATATTAATATGGGACAGAATTATTATCATTGTTGAAATGGTAAGATTAAGGGGGGGGGTGCCCAATACTTAAAAATAATCTCTCTATTTTATTTTTTATTATATTATTATTATTACTGTTATTACTAATGTAAAAAAATAATTTTTAACTCTTGTAAATAAAACTATATCAAAATGTTTTCGAGATTCAAATTCGAACATCTTCAAAATCAGGTTTCTATTAAATTTCCACTGGATTGTTCAATTGAGTTCGAAATTTAAACTGTCCGCTTTCTCAGAGGTCGGTTTTTTCAAAACTTTATAAATTTAACCTTTAACTGATGTGACAGAAATTGTAACGTATGAATGTGGTGCGATTTGTGAGACCACAAAATTGAAAGATGAATAAAAGGCGGGAATAACTCATAGGATTGTGTTTTTGTACTAAACTTTTTATACAAGAGTATTATACTTAATATTCACCTATTTAGTCTCTGGTGATAGTACTAAAATTCCAAATGAAACAAAATTTCGGTAGTGTTTGCAGTTAAACTGAAAATTACAAGTTAAACTAAAAAATTAAAAGAAAAATAGTGGTCTACGAGACCGGTAACATTAGTTAAAAGTTAAAATGCGATCCATGATTAAAAATCGTAGAATACTGTTCCTGCGCTAAACTTTTTGTACAGAATTAATTCTAATTAAATTTAATCTATTCAATTTTTTTTAATAATATTACGAGAACTCCAAACGAAAGAGAATTTCAGTTGTAACTATAGTTAAACTGGAAAATACAAGTTAAACGCTATTTTTTTGGGGGGGGGAGGGGGTACAGTGTTCAATCAGATTGCTAACAGCAGTTAAAGGTTAATTTTGTTGCTAATATAGAGGTAATGATATATAACCATATGAATTATGTATAAAATTGGATAAGAGATCTCTTTGGGATAATATTTTTTAATCAAAAATTTTATTCAATTTATTAAAAATTTATTAAAGCATGCTCTTTAAAACGTCGACAATTTAACTGTAGGTTTGGAGAATCCGCATTAGTGTGGAGTTATGGGTTAAAAACTATTTACTGGATTACTATAATAGTATTAACCCTTAATTGCTGTGACAAAAATTGTCGCATAACTTACTGTGAGCGGCCTGTCAGACCGCTTAATCTAACGATGAATAAAATGTTAAATTAACTTTTAGAATATTATTTTTGTGTTGAACCTTATATACAGGATTATTATAAATAAAATTCAGTTATTCAAAAGTTTCTAGAGATAGTAATAGGACTCCAAATGAAACAAAATTTTCCCGGTATCTATAGTTAAACTAAAAATTGCAAGTTAAACTCTGAAACTTGAAAAACTCAGCGGTATGTGAGACGCTAACAGCAGTTAAGGTTTAACAAAAATATTTATTACATATAACTCTAGTTATTATAAAAATTCACATGATTAAAATATTACATTATGAATGGTTAAAACCATGCAATGTTTCTTATAATCATATTTAAGCGGGACTTTTTAAGCAAAGAGAGACACAGGGTGTTATATTCTGTTGAAGCCCCCCCCCCCCCCTCACTCCTTTTTCTTTCACTTTCACAAAAAAATCAATATTTTTTATCGCATAGAATGCAGACGTGGGAATATAAATACTGATTCAAATAATCCGTGCAATGCTTCTAATAATTCTATTTAAATTGTCATTTTAAAGCAAAACGTAGCTTAGAATCTGATATTCTTTTGCCTCCTCCCCCCTCCACCATCACAGCTTTCTTTTTCTTTCAGAGTCACAAAAAAATTGTACATTTTCAATAGCTTAGATTGCAATTTGTCAATTTCTAGAGCTGTAGAGTTTGTATTTTTAGAATTGGGCAATATACATGCCATCATTCCATTTTATTTTATAGTTTTGTTTCATGGCGTTATTACCCATATAGGTGGGTATTAACGCCAAATAGCATTGGTCAAGAAAAAACGCCATTACGTTTTATGAATACATATCTGTAGAATTATTTTATTTTATATAGATAGTCAATGAGTTGCTGTATCAGATCCTATATTTGTTTGAAAAATACAATCTAAAACTAAGCCGTGAAAATTGGTAGAACCTTAACGTGGCGTTATTACCCCAGGGTACCTTAATACGCAAATAAATAATAATGCCGGAAAAATCTCCTCATGACTTATTTATCGATCGCAAAATTTCGGTGACGAATATTAACCTTCCCACTGCCACGACCGGATATATCCGTTCACTAGACTGCAGGTTTCACTGCAATTGAAGCTTTATATAAATTAATATAATTCCACAAACATAATCCAGTTTTAAGAAATTAAATTATGATTGATACTTTCATTGCTTATAAGCATATACGTTACAAAAAATTATACCATGTTAATAAATCCATCTTTTATTAACATTTAGAATAAATTAAGGAGAAAACAACATTACATTTTTGCCCTTTTGCTTGGCCGTCAGGGGGTTAAAGGTTACATGACATAAAAATTCAATAATATTTTGCATTTGTAAGGATGAGTTTTCACACAAAAATTCCTTGATTTCATAAAATGAAGTCTTATTATGTTCTTTTAAACTAATAAAAATACTCAAACTAATATAACTGCTATTTCATTGCAGATATTTGACATGGAATGTGACGGAAGAATTTGAATTGCTGCATTGCTGGTTCCGAATCGTCAGGCCATCGATAATGTAACATTATTATGCTTGAAAGTGCTTCCTAATCTTTGCTTGAGGCAAGCTTTTTCTTTTTATGTTCTAATAGATATCTTCACAATAAAAATATATAATTTTTTAAAGATCCTCATATGAATGTCAAACTTTGAGTTAACAATATTAAAATACATAAATAAAATATTTAGTCCAATAAATAAATTTTTAATGTATAAATATATGTAGATAAATAGACATAATATGCCTATAAGTAATAATATATCGGAATAATCTCTTCATTATTCATTTATCAATCTCAATCTCCTAGTGAGGAATATTAAAGTTTATATGACATAAAATATTTGTAATATTTTGCATTTGTAAGGAAGAATTGTCATACAAACAATCCTTGATTTCATAAAATGAAGTCCTATTATATTCCTCTCAACTATTAAAAATAGTCCAACTAATATAATTGCTGTTTCTTTGCAGATATTTGGCATATAATGTGCCGGAGGGGTTTGAGTTACTTCATCGCTGGTTCTGAAATGTCAAGCCATCGATATCGTAACGTTAGAACGTGCTCTAGTATTAGCTTATTTCTCACTGACACATAATGAGAGTCATTGTAAAATGTATAGTATTTCTAAAGATCCTCATATGAATGTCAAAATTTTAATTAACACTATTGAAATATGTGTTAATAATATTTTGTCGAAAGTCAAATAAATAAAATGTAAATCACTAAATATATGTATGTAAATAGCCATAATATGCAAGTAAGTAATAATATATCGGAAATTTTTTTTAATGACTCATTTATTGACAGCGCACTTTCGGTCAGGAATATTAAAGATTGTATTATATGAAATATTATTGATATTTTGCATTTGTAAGGAAGCGTTTTTATAAAAACAATCCTTGATTTCGTAATAGGAAGTATAATAGGACTTCAACTATGTTCTCTCCAACTATTAAAAATATTCCAACTAATATAACTGCAATTTTATTGAAGAAATTTGATATATAATGTACCGGAGTGAAATGAGATGCAGCACAATTAGTTCCAAAATGTCAAGCCATCGATAATGTAACGTTATAATGTGCTCTACTATTAGTTAATTACTCACTGGCACATATCATGAATTAATGAAAAACACACAGAATATAGAGAATGAATATGGGGGAGGGTAGCCGACTTTGATCACTGCATATTTTTCTGGTGTAACTTACTTAATTTTTGGAATATCCGAAAAATCTCTTCAAGACTCACTTATCTATCGCGAAATTTCGGTGAGGAATATTATAGATTACGTGACATAGAATATTAGAGACATTTTGCATTTGTTAGGAAGTATTGTCATAGAAACAATCCTTGATTTCATAAAAGAAAGTCTTATTATGTTCCCTTCAGTTAATAAAACTACTCCAACTAATATAAATGCAATTTGATAGCAGATACTTGACATATAATGTGCTGGAGTGATTTGATCTGCTGCATCGCTAGTTCCGAAATGTCAAGCCACCGATAATGTAACGTTAGAATGTTCTCTACTATTAGTTAATTACTCACCGCCACATATCATGAGCCAATGAAAAATATATAGAATATACAGAATGAATATAGGGGAGAGTAGCCGATTTTGGAACACTTCATATATTTTCTGGCGTAATTCAAGTTAATTTTTGGAATATCTGCAAAATATCATTACAGTTACAAAATATAATAAACTTCTAATGACTGAATATGCAAATAAGTATATCCGAAGAATCTCTTTATGATTGATATATCTATCGCAAAATTTCAGGGAGTAATATTAAAGATTATATGGCATAAAATTTCAGTCATATTTTGCATTTGTAAGGAAGCGTTGTGATAAAAGGAATAATGTTGTCAGGAAAAAGGATCGTTGTCATAAGAAAGCGTAAATTTTTGATTTTATAAAAGGAAGTCCCATTATGTTCCCTTCAACTAATAAATATACTCCAACTAATATAACTGCTATTGCATTGCATTTATTTGACATATAATGTACCGCAGGGATTTGACTTGCTGTATCGCTAGTTTTGAAATATCAAGCCATCGATAATGTAACGTTAAAATGTGCTTAAAAATTAGTTAATTACTCTCCGGCACATAATATTAGCCATTGTAAAATGTTTAGAATATACAGCATGTACAGGTGGTCATAAAAAAACTTTGCCGATATACGGAGCTCTAGCGGCCAGTCCGCTCAACCGATCGAAATGAAATTTCAGATATAGCTATTCAGAGGTATGAGCTCGAAATTCTGTGAGCGACAACAAAATGGCGCTCACGGTTACGGTTATAGTTACAGAAACTCGAAAATTTCCAATGGCAACACCCATTTTTTTTCATCGCAAAATGCTCAGCGCATGCGAAAACCCTAAAGAGCGTTGGAACCGTACGTGTATCGCAAGAAACGGACATGTTATGACGCACAAAAAACCACTCTGGGAATCCTTCCCCCCACAGAAAAAACTCGATTGGGGCGCAAGGAGGAAATTTGCATATAACACAGAGTCAGTACACTAATCTCTGATTACAATACAGATCGGAGAAACTAAAACTTTTATTTTGATAACACGTTTTTTACATGGATGCCGTCACCATCACAGGCAATTATGACACCCATGTCAAAAACGTGTAATCAAAATAAAAGTTTTAGTTTCTCCGATCTGTATTGTAATCAGAGATTAGTGTACTGACTCCGTGTCATATGCAAATTTCCTCCTTGCGCCCCAATCGAGTTTTTTCTGTGGGGGGAAGGATTCCCAGAGTGGTTTTTTGTGCGTGCAAACCATGTCCGTTTCTTCCGATACATGTACGGTTCCAACGATCTTTAGGGTTTTCGCATGCGCTGAGCATTTTGCGATGAAAAAAATTGGGTGTTGCAATTGGAAATTTTCGAGTTTCTGTAACTATAACCGTAACCGTAAGCGCCATTTTTTTGTCGCTCACAGAATCTCGAGCTCATACCTCTGAATAGCTATATCTGAAATTTCATTTCGATTGGTTGAGCGGAATGGCCGCTAGAGCTCCGTATATCGGCAAAGTTTTTTTATGACCACCCTGTATATAGGGGAGAGTAACCGAGTTTGGATCACTTCATATGGTTTCTGTTATAATTAATAAATAAACCATTAATGAGCAAATATTTGTAGCTAAATCGAACATAATATGCAAATAAGTAATAATATATCGGAAGAATCTCCTCATGACTCATTTATCTATCGCAAACATTCGGTGAGGAATATTAAAGATTATATGACATAAAATATTAGTAATATTTTGCATTTGTAAGGAAACGCTGTCAGAGAAATAATCCTTGATTTCATGAAATGAAGTCTTATTATATTCCCTTCAATTAATAAAAATACTCCAATTAATATAACTGCTATTTCATTGCAGATATTTGACATGTAATGTGCCGGAAGGATTTGAGTTGCTGTATCGCTTGTTCGAAACGTCAAGCCATCGATAACGTAACATTAGAATGTGCTCTACTATTAGTGAATTACTCACCGACACATAATAAGAGCCATTCTAAAATGTATAGAATATACAGCATATATATAGAGTAGGGTATCCTAATTTGGACAACTTCATATGTTTTCTGATGTAACGCACTTAATTTTTTAAAATATCCGTAAAATATCATTACACTTTGTTAATCTATTCGTCTATCAAAAATAATAATAACAGTAAGTTTATTTTTAAAAAATCTTAAGTTTTATTTTAATTTAAAAAAAATACCAAAAATGGCCTGAATTCGGTAACTGGTGGCCGCATTTGAACCCATAATTGAACCAAAGAATATTAGGCTCTTTTATTGAATAGGGGATATGAGTAATTTTATAAAAGTCAAACTTAGCGATAAATGAAGTAGTGGAGCTATTATATTTCAATAGCTATGAAATATAATGAATTTAAATATCTAAAACTAAGAATAATTGTTCAAAATCAAAATGCTTTAAACTACAATTCAAAGTTAATAAGAAATTAAGAATTGAAATTATTTAACTAAATGACAGTTGCAAAAATATTTTGTAAAAAGTTGCCGCAAAACTTACAGATGAATTACGTATCATTTCTTATTTCAACGCGCATAACATGGAAGCATATATGTCAATGTGAACACTAATACATTTCTGATATTTTATGTTTCTTATGAATTAGACAAAACCAATCATCACTGTCTTCATTTGTCTTTTTAGATTTTGAATACTCAGAACATTTTTATAAACAGAAGTTTGTTTAATTTATGACTGTGGTTTTTCCCTTCATATAATTTCTTTTCAAATGAATTACGCCTATTTTTTAAATTTTGATGTGTCAATTGCTTTTAGTTTTGAGAACTCCCTTTTTCTAATGTTCACTTTATACGGCAAAGATGTTAACGCAGTTATTTGGCTTCCTGTTGTGTGACTTAACTGATTCTAGTAAGGTAGATAACATTTCCAACAATTCTTTAGATTTTTTGGGAGATTTGTAACTGTAGCATTGTTGTAGGTCTCTTCACAATTTACTCATTCTTTTCGGTTTCTATGTCTTTTAATAAAAACCGAAGAAGCGAAATCCCCTAGAACTGTAAAAAGTCGGCTTCCTTCCACACCCACCCTCTTAAGAACCGCAACTATTCTTCCTGACGAATGTGTCTGAAATCAACACTGTGAGTCACATACTCCGTAAAAATAAAAAAAATCACAGAATATATATACAAACACATGAAAATAAAAGAAATTGCAAACGAAATTTAATGTATAAACATGTAAAACGATTAAAATATATTTTTTATATTTATATAAGCCTAAACTGTATAAAGTAATTGATCGAGACATACATTATATATGGTATGCTGAAGTGTATTAGTGACATTTCATATCCGTAATGAAGTACTGTGATGGGAACAAACACAGATTCCATTGAAGGAAGTCTTATATGCTCTTCATCTGATACAATGCTATTTTAATGCAGATATTTGGCATCTAATGTGCCAGTGAGGTTTGAGTTGCTGCATCGCAGGATATGAAACGTCAAGCCGTCGATAATGTTACTTCATGTTGTATGCTATTAATATTATTAAATATTGCATGAAAAAAAATCTGTGGCCTTTTTTAATTTCAAGATGAAATCCTTTCATAGCATGAAGAATATCAAACGGATATTCAAATTAAATTCAGAAATTTATTAGCGTGCTCATTTCAACCATTCGATTTCAATTCAATGATCTTTCTACTTCGATTGCCAATTTCTTTAAACAATTGATACATTGTTTTTTTCTTCATGGCATGAACTGTTTTTGAATAAATCTTTTATAATTGATTAGCAGCACCATCTATGACTAGAAACCTAGTCTAGATTTTTTTTTTGAGTAATTGTATTTGTAGTTGTAACGAATAATTAGTAGGCTAACTCATTTTTTTAAATGAGATTTTATAGTTTTACACATATTTTTGGAACACCCTGTATAACGGAAAATCACACCATATTCCTAAAGAGTATATCTATCGTTTATCTTATAATAGTAATAGTCAAAAACGAGACACTATTCTTATTTTGATCATAGTACATTTACCGGTGTGTAACATTATATATCGTATGATGGAGTATATTAGTGACATTTCACATCCATAATGAAGTACTGTGATGGAAACAAACGCTGATTTCATTGAAGGAAGCCTTATGTTCTCTTCAATTGATACAATGCTATTTTAATGCAGATATTTGGCATCTAATGTGCCGGAGAGATTTGACTTACTGCATCGCTGGTTCTGAAATGTCAAGCCGTCAATAATATTACTCCAGGTTGTATACTATTAATAGCTAATTACTCACTGTATTTTACGTACCAGTCGTTCTCAATATAGTGACTTTTGGCATATAATTTCGTTCAGAAATTTCCCTAAATGATATGCATTTATTAACGTTTTTTCATATTATTCTGAAGATGCTAAAAGCAGGTTTATAATACATATAAGAGTTGCCATAAATCAGGCCAAATTAATATATTTTATTGTTTCGTTTGAGTTATTTATGTTATTGTAAAGTAAGACTGTTAGTTAAACTCATTACTTTGCAAAGATAAAATAGCCTGTTAAGACGTGTTAAATTAATTGGGATTACACATTAAACCAATATTGAAAATTGTTGTATAATCAATTTTTTCTCCATGTCTCTTGAAATAAATTCCAAAATGTTATAAATATAAATCGATCAGTGTAATACTATAACAATAAATTTTTAAAGAAATTTTAAAAATCCGCTTTATGTATTGTAAATAAATACAAAATATGAACTTCTAGTTTATTATTTTGATTTACATTTTAGTACCCTTTGATTTATCGCGTTTATTCTTGTCTGCTGGTATAAAAAATTTAATGTATTCAAGATTTGTGAAAAAAATTACCCATGGAATATTTTAATTAAATGAAGTATATTAAGCATAAAATGTTTCATAAAGCGAAAAAAAAAGTCCAAATCTTTAAAATAATAATTTCGTATTATGACTTTTTATATTTAATAAACTATAAAATGAGTGTTTAACACATATATATGTATTTGCGTATTATTTTGAGCATTTTCTAATTAAAATAAAAATTTCGTTTTTTCTTTCTATGCATGCGTATTGGCTATATTAATAGTAAAATCAAAATTTACTTAAAAATCAAAAAAACAAAAATCGTACAAATTAGGATTCATAATTTAATTAATTAAAATAATAAAATAAAACATTTTCATATTAAAAATTAAATACCAATCAAATTTCTCTTTCAATTAAAAGTATTCACAATTCATTTTAAGGTAAAAATTAATATTGGCATTTAAATTTAAAAAAACACATATAAATTTGAAATATTAAAGGAAATATTAAATGCAAAAAATCGATTTAAGTAAGATATTTTCGCATAAAAATCTAATATGTATTAAATCTAGCAATTTACATTAAATATATGTATATATTCGATATTTTATCATATTTAACCCCTTGCGGGGCAAGCAATGATGTCTCTGTAATATTGAATTCTCGCCGGAAAATCGTAACATTTTGTCTAAAAAAAAAAAGAAAAGGCACTTTTTCAACATTTCGTCGCCAATGTTTAAAATATAAAATTTCATTTAAAATTTCTGGTGAGAATGTCAGTTAAATTAGGTGGGGTAAAATATATCCTACCGCCCCTCAAACGGTTAAGTCCCCAGCCACTATCTCATTAAGCATAAAATTTTCTTGAAAGTCAAAGCTTTTTAACGAAATTATTCAATCTATACTCAGCTGAGAGAATTATATTTACTTCGAAATGTTTCACTACCGTGTAATATGTAGTCATGCAGTTAGAGTGCTGTTCTCGTATTACTAAGGCATGGCCAACTAGATCTATACGGCCGATTTATTTCAGATTAATATATGATGTCTCCGCCAGAAGACTCGGATACCTTGACTAAGTAATTCTTACCAACCGTGCAAACCCTGGACCAATACAATGACCATGTGCTCAGAACAAAAATCAGCTAATTTGGGTACTGCTAATTTGGGCAGGGTTTATGCCACGTGATCCAAAGAAATAGTTCAGTGTTTGAAACTCAATCCAGCTTAACTTTTTCGGCGGTTTTTAGCGAAATGCGTATGCTGTTATATCTAGTTTGCAATGACTAAGGTAGTTAGTTTGATCCAATGCTCAAACGCTTTTATTTTTCCCGATATCTCTAATTAACACAACTTTTACATCCTGAAACGGAGAAAAAAGAAACGATGATTATTTATTTACGGAAATTCATGGTTGTGTTGTTAAAATCTCCCACGACTTGAAAAATAAATATTTTAAAGTGTAATGTTAAACCTACGTATCTCCTAAGATTTTGGCAAACTTCTCGTTTACATTTCAATAATTTTAATTGAAACCTTTTATACACAGAATAAAAACGTAATATAAGGTACCCTGGGGTAATAACGCCACGTTAAGGTTCTACCAAATTTCACGGCTCAGTTTTAGTTTGTATTTATCAAACAAATATATGATTTGATACAGCAACTCATTGACTATCTATCTTAAAAAAATAATTTAACAGATTTGTATTCATAAAATGTAATGGCGTGATTTCTTGACCAATGCTATTTGGCGTTATTACCCTCCTATATGGGTAATAACCCCATGCAAACAAAACTATGAAATAAGATGGAATAATTGCATGTAGGTTGCCCAATTCTAAAAATACAAACTCTACAAACTTAGAAATTGACAAATTGCATTCTAAGCTATTGAAAATGTTCAATTTTTTGTGAAAGTGTAAGAAAAATAAAGATGTGATGTGTGTGTGTGTGGGGGGGGGGGGAGAATGAGGCAAAAGAATATCAGAGCGTGAGCTTCTTTTTGCTTAAAAAGGACCGCTTAAATAGAATTATTAGAAACATTGCACAGTTTTAACTGTGTTTATTTGAATCAGTATTTAGGATGTAGCTCGACAACTGTAGGGAATCAACCGGGGTATTAATGCCAAGAATTGGCGTTTTACCCCGTTATAGTTATTGCGCTGTACATTTTAAATTACAAATTATCTCGAGAAGATATCCGAAATCTTCAACAACATTTTAAAAGTCCATGAAATGTACTACAAATTTATGTAATTAACAAAGTTTTTCCGGATAAAAAAATTGTCTTCGCATCAAAAAACGTATCTCGCAAATTTTAGATCAAGCGTTAATTTTAGTTGCTTATAAAAACAATAAGACCTGAAAATGAATCAAATTAACTTGAAGCTGTTTTTTGCAATTTATATGACTCAAAACAATTCTGCGCAGAGCACGTGGGTGTCATTTACCAGATTATTTCATAATTATGCAAAATATTAGCATTTGGCGTTATTACCCCGCCTGGCGTTATTACACCAGACCACCTTATATATACATACTTGGATGTTGCTAAAGTTTTATTATAAAATAAAATTTAATTTAAGAAAAAATAGCCAGTTTTTTCAAAAATAGAAATGTTTTCCTAATAAAACTATACCAAAATATTAAAAAAATGAATAACGATACAAAGTTAAAGACTGAAATCAGGGGTACTTATGCATCGTATATTTGTTTTATTTTAATTTCGTATCAGGTATTTTATTCAAAAATTCATGCATTTTTTAATGCTAAAATAGATATTTGTTAAATCATTTATTTCCAATTGCATTTTTATGAACAGGAACTACTTATACATGGCTTTAATTTAAAACATCTCTTTAATGTTATTTTGCGACACTGAAGCTAAATAGATTATCTAAAACCTTAAGACATTATTAGCAACAACTCAGAAATTGCACGTCAATGTAACAAATGAGATGCATTCATACTATAACGAAGTTTTGAAAATATACAGCACGTGAGATAAAATATAGTATCCGAAAACTTTTGTGTGTTCTTGTATATACTAAATGTACATATGTATAATATTGTACAAGAATAACTTCAGGAGTAAACCTCAACAACGTACATCAATTTATAAAATTCGAAATAATTTATTACAAATCAGACGCACCCCAAACGACGTTTCTCTCTATACCACTACGAATTATAATATTTTTGTTTAGTCCTGTATATTCATAAAACACATTATTTCCACCACAGGTTGTAAGAATGTATATTTTAATACATATTTCATAGATGCATAGGAATCGTATTATGTTCGAAAGAGTATAAGATCATTAAAATGCACTTGAAACTATTTTTTTTCCTTTTGACCGTAATGTATCCGAATACTTTTATTGTCCCTATAATTGAATTATATATACGGATAAATGATAGAGCATAATGTCGAAACAACCTTAAATTTATCTATTTGTTTTAATTTTTAATTTTTTATCTAAATACAATAACATTGTAGCATTTGGAGATAATTCATACACTGTAAAAAAAAAAAGAAAGAAAAAAAAAATCTGTGAAGGTATTAAACATTTTCTAAGAAACTGGGATTCCAAGAACTTTACATGTAACGATAACAGGAAAAATTCATGTAATCGATTCTGAAACTTGAATTTTTGCTTTTACCGTTACAGGAAAAGTTCTTGGAATCCCAGTTTCCTAGAAAAGGTTTAGTACTTTTGCAGATTTTTTTTTACAGTGTACTTTCAGCGTACAATACTTTTACTTGCACAATTTCAAAATTATACTTCTCATACATACAGTAATTTCTGCTATTGAAATATCGTAAACTACATGTACCATAAAATTTATAATTGGAAATATTGATAACATAAGCTGTAAATTTTAAGATTGCTGCGAATATTGGTTACTCATTTTTCAAGTTAGTCAAAAATGCACAGAAAATTTTCTTAACCTTTCGCCAGGCGCACAAATTTTCATCACATGAGCAGGTGTGCGATGTAAATTGTACAACAGGTGAAAAACATCCAATTATTGCTGAGGTTTTAATTTTAGAAATAATTTAACATACAAATATCACAAAAGTTTTCTCTACTCATAATTTATGAAAGTATTCCGCAATACACTAAGATTTATTTTGTTATAACATATTAAAGCAGGCGTGACTTTTGTTTTAAAGAAAAAAGAAAGTGAATGATGTACTTTTTACAACGACGCGCCCTCAGGAAGGTTAAAATTATTGAAATTACGCGGTATATGAAAATGATTTTTATTGAAATCAATTGCATTTCAATAATAGCATTCCCTTATTTTTTACTTTTGAAAAACAGTTTTGTTATTGCATAATAAAATAGTTCGTGTTCGCAGAATACAAGTAATATTTACATATTTAAGAAAAGCGGACTTTCAGTAAATATTCCCAATCCCTGAATATCATCATATTTCATATGCACAGTTTTGTTTACGCAGAAAGAGATAAGCATTTCTTTCTGCGTCGAAACTTTCCGAGATTGCTTTTGTTTCCGTTTTGAAACAAAATCAAAATTCAGTCAACTACAGATAGTTTAAATATTTCCATAAAGACAGGAAATTATTTTTATGCCAACTTCTCTTTAGTTTTGAATATTTGAATGCGATAAAATAACAGATGCAGCTCGTTTTATCACCAGAAGGATCACATCGCAACTAATTTAATATTTGAAGCAATAAATTTTGAATGTTTATAATTCTAAAACCTAGCATTCAAATGACTTTAATGTGGTGTCTAGCCATAGTTTTAATCAAAGTTTAAAAAATATTTTGTTAGAATTGGGTATTGCTTTTGAAACAAGAAAAGTGTCGATTCGTTTTAACATACAGATGGCCCCTTAAGAAAATTGTATGCACATCATTTAAAAGTTGACATTATTTCCAATCGTTCGGCACTAGTTACTTTCTTCTACAATAATTTGCTAAAGAGTTAGTAGGGAATTTTTTTAATTTTTTTCCACGACTATACCATACTATTTATAATTGGTAATACTGGTAGCAAAAGCTGTAAATTTTAGGAGAGCTGTGAATGCCTGTAAATTTTTTATGTTAAAAATGCACGGAAATTTTTCTTCAAATTATTGAAATTACGCGGTTTATCAATATTATTTATAATGAAATCAATTGCATTTCAATAACACTATTCTAATTTTATTTACTTTTGAAAAACTGTTTTATTATTGCATAATAAAATAGTTCGTGTTTGCAGAATACAAGTAATATTTGCAGATTTAAGTAAAGTGTACTTTCAGTAAATATTCCCAATCCCTGAATATCATTATATTTCATATGCACAGTTTTGTTTACGCGGAAGGAGATAAGCATTTCTTTCTTTGTCGAAACTTTCCGGGATTGCTTTTGCTTCCTTTCTGAAACAAAATCAAAATTCAGTCAGCTACAGTCAGTTTAAATATTTCCATAAAGACAGGAAATTATTTTTATGCCTTCTTCTCTTCAGTTTTAAGTATTTGAATGCGTTTAAATTACAGATGCAGTTCGTAATATGTAATTTCTGCTATTGGAATATCGTAAACTACATGTACCATAAAATTTATAATTGGAAATATTGATAACATAAGCTGTAAATTTTAAGATTGCTGCGAATATTGGTTATTTATTTTTCAAGTTAATCCAAAATGCACTGAAAATTTTCTTCAAATCATTGAAATTATGCGGTATATCAAAATTATTTTTATCCAAATCAATTGCATTTCTATAATATTATTTTCATTTTATTTACTTTTTAAAAACAGTTTTGTTATTGCATAATAAAATAGTTCGTATGCGTCAAACCACTGCATTAATACCAGTGTCTTCATGGAAATTTACACCTTGTTATTAAACTCAAAATATACAAACAAATACTTAAAATGTGTTGTAAAAATAGATATTATTTATTTATTGTTTACCTTAGATCTTTGAAATGCCCTCGCATTCATTTTTAAAAGAATATAAAATAATATAAAATAATATAAAAGGAATATTTTTTTTGTTTTTGTTTTTACGTTTTCTATTTCTAATCAATAATCTTCTTTTATATTCCTTTGAAAATGAATGCGAGGGCATTCAAAAGATCTAAGGCAAACAATAAATAAATAATATCTATTTTTGCAACACCTTTTAAGTATTTATTTGTATATTTTGAGTTTAAAATAGTTCGTGTTTTCAGAATACAAGTAATATTTGTGCTATAAATATTACTTGTATGCTACAATAATATATATGCAGATTTAAGAAAAGTGTACTTTCAGTAAATATTCCCATTCCCCGAATACCATCATATTTCACATGCACAGTTTTGTTTACACGGAAAGAGATAAGCATTTCTTTCTGTGTCGAAACTTTCCGAGATTGCTTTTGCTTCCGCTTCGAAACAAAATCAAAATTCAGTCAGATACACTCAGTTTAAATATTTCCATAAAGACAGGATATTATTTTTATGCCTACTTCTCTTTAGTGTTGAATATTTGAATGCTTTAAAATTACAGATGCATCTCGTTTTATCAACAGAAGGAATATATCGTAGGTCGGTTTTTAGTAATTCATCGTTGATTGAGAAAAGTGCCTGTATTGTTGCTGTTTTAAAGCATTTAATATGTGTATAGAGTGAAAATTTTAAATAAATGTTTGCTGTTCACATGGAGATTATCATTGACTATAAAATTTTACTCTTCTATGTTAAATAAAGCTGTTTGTTATATGTGTGTTGTCGCATGTACCGTACTATTTACAAATTTCCAAGGATCTACTATGTAGAATTAAATAATATTTTATTTAACGCAGCATAATTCAAATCTAACCTCATCGTACTACCCTCAGTGAGACATTGAAGACGGTATGTGGAAGTCTAACGAAACCAGCCTGCTCAAAGTTTGCATATTCTATCGTATTTAACTCTGTCGGATCCGATTTTTTGCACTTTTTAGATTTTTAGAATTTTTAGAGATATTTACATTAACACTACCTATCCAAATAAATTACTTGGTACTTAACGAATACTTCACTATCTGAAAGATAATGAATGTATTTGATTTGCATACTATTCATTCATATTTATATTACAATAGGCTAAGGAAGAATGTTTGGAGATTATGCTCTATGATAATGAGATTTAACTTATATTTCAACTTTCTAATACTTTTTGCCTTTATAATACATGATTCTTTCAGGAAAGTAACTTTTATTTTAAATTAAAAAAAATAAAATATGTGTTTGAAAGGAAAGAATATCAAACGGCACAAAGAGGAACAAGCAAATAATAATTATTATTAATATTACTAAATGTCTAAACATAAATGAAATCATATTGTACATGCATATACATATACTAACATTACTAGGTGTAAATAGTAGCAAAAGTATTTCTTAAAACAAAATAATGTTCCAATAAAAGACATGTATTCTTAATTGTATACCAGAGTCGGGTCCGTAAGGGTTAATGCTTTAGTAATGTTGTTAGTTAATCTATTGTTTGTGATATAACCAATGTCTACTTAGTTTCTAATCGATGCATTTTATTAGTTGAATGAATAATACTTTAAATGAGCTGTTTGAATTTGTTGAAATTGAACAAAACATGATGAGAAAAAAATATCCATTCAATTAAAACTATGCATGAAATTGTACGAGTCATATTTTATAAACGTGATACAAAATCGTTAAGTACAGGATTCGAATCGGGAATCGTTTGTTTGATGTTACCATGTTCTGCCAACTAAGCTATCCTGGAAATATTTAATGGATACCCAAATAACCCAGAGGCCTTAATGATTATGAAATCTGATTTGATATTTAAATTAACAGATTACTATCACTGAATGTATTACATCGTAGATAATAGAACTCTAGAAACTGTACACAACAATTTATTAATTAAAAGATAAATACTCTAATTTGAAAGTAAACCAAATGATTTTTTTTCAAATAGGTGGGGAACCGTCCAGACTAGGATTAGCAGAGCATTGCCAAAATAAAAAAAAAACGATCCCATGTTTAAATTTCGGCATGGAATTGTTTTTTGCCTAATTGAAAAAATACACCTCGTGTGATTTATTTACCAAGAGGGACAACTGTATTAAAATTTATCAAACTTATTTTCGTATCTATAGTGACGATATTGTCACGACATCGCTAAAATAAATATGTACATATAAAGAATGATTTAGCACAACTAAAACGAAAAAATATATAAATATACGTATAAAAAAATTAATTAAAGTAAAGTTTAAAATTTATTTTATTCATTAATGTTCATTCTACGTTCGTTTCATTCATTCAAGTAGTAATAATAATTCTAGGTTTTAGGAAAAGATAAAAGCTATTTTTTAACGTTAATTAAAGCTGTAAACTTTATGACTTTATAACGTTTGGTAAGATAACTTATGGATTTTAAAAGGAACACACACATAGCGTTTCAATTTCTCACCATAAAAACTTCAGACAGTGGCAATAGCAATGGCTGTAAAAATACGAGACTGACTCCAATTCTGACATAACGAGCAGCATCCAACAATGACAGAATTTACAACCGAAACGCCCCAAAGGTTTAGACTCTTGAGGGGTGGCTCCGACCTACAACCCGCGGGAAGAAAACGGACATTCAAAAAAGGCCTTCCTAGTCGTCAAAAGGGGTGACCCTCCCACTGGACAAGGTAACCAATGAGGAGTGGAAATGCGATACCCTCCAATCAACTCGATTACAAGAAACCGATAAGGGAAAAAAAGGTATTGGGAGGAGAAAAAAAGAGAAAGAAAAGAGCTTTCTCAGAGAAAAATCTACGATTTTATATAAGGTATTTTGGTCCTGATTATGTAGGTCGTCCCAAGAAAATGTATTGCGAAGAAAAAATCACCTTTCGGATGCGGAGCGAAAATGAACGTCTAGAATCAAATACTGACAGCTCAGCTGACATGCATGATGAACGCTCTGAATCTTCAATCGTTATATGTAAGAGGGCTGCAGATTAATTTTGGACACTTCTGTGGCTTCTTCACAGCATGGACACTTCTGTGTATCATAATGAACTTCATGTTTCTTCAAATGTTGGTGTATGCAAATGCTGCAGATTAATTTTACATGGACGCTTCTGTGTATCATAATGAACTTCATGTTTCTTCAAATGTTGGTGTATACAAATACTGCAGATTAATTTTACATGGACACTTCTGTGCATCATAATGAATTTCATGTTTCTTCAAATGTTGGTGTATGCAAATACTGCAGATTAATTTTACATGGAAACTTCTGTGTATCATAATGAACTTCATGTTTCTAAATGGTGTTGTGTGCAAAAGGCTGCAGATTGCTTCTCGTTATGGACCTCTATGATGAACGGCTGTCAATTCTTCAAAAAAAAAAAAAAATGGTGAGCGATTTAATCTTTTTATGTGGTGTTCTTAATTTTAAAAAATCTTTTGGCTCATTTTTCCAAAAAAAAATATTTTCAATACTCAAATTTATAATTTTTAATTTAAAATTTTTAGTAAGGAATTAAAAAAAAAGAGAGAAAAAAAATTAATGAAATCTTAGGCTATGCCTTTTAGTTGTGCTGTGAGTTTTTTGTGTAAGTTTATAATAATGTGTAATTAAAAAAAAAAGAAATAAAACATTATCAGAAAATTGATATGTTAGAATAGTATTATCTTATAGTGCTTGTAGTTACAAATTGCTATTTAGAATAGTACGATATCAATTTGTTTCAACTATGAAGTTGATATTCTCAAGTGGTAATTTTCTTATTGTGTTATGAATCATAAAATTGTTGTTTTGAAATAAATATTTGTGTATATATATATATGTATCCTTGTTTTCTTTGAAATTTTCTTTTCCTTATTTCTCTTTAGGAAAATTACCAGATGCCAATTCTTGATTATTGAATTTAATTTTTTTTAAGATAGTTATTTTAACACTCTTCGCATCTCCTTAAAATCCTACTTTGCAAACTTTAAACGTTAAGCAAGCCGATCCTGTGTTATTGAAAATTTACTTTATTTAGATTATTGATAGGTTTTAAAAATTTTTTGGTAATATCCCGATCAATCTCTCACAACGCAGATTGGGGTATTATCGTTATGTTATTTATATTTACTTACCACTAACCTTCACGTACCATGTATGTGGTGTAATTTTCCTCACCGCATTACTAAAGTTTAATGGTGATACCAGGTGTTTAATTTGCATTTAGGATTCAAAATTTATTTTTTTTCTGCATTTGATTATATATATAGATGTATATTCAGTATTATAATTTTTCTCCTTAATTACCTATTTTCTTTTTCTCTTCTTTTACTAACAAACATCACCTACCTATATTGAGTAAAACAAATTTGATATGTTGTGCATATCTAGAAAAATTAATTAAAAAAATTAATAATTATATGTATGAAATGAATATATACAAAGGAGAACTGGTTTAGCTCACAGCACATTATTTAAAAAACCTTCGTTACTATAGATTTATTTATATATACATATATCTGTATTTTGAAAACTTATTTTGTGATTATATTTTTGTGTGTCTATAGAAAGTAGTTAAGGGGATTTTGAAATTTCTATGAGATATTTTTTTTTCTTTTCCTTTCATGTGCCCCACCAGTAGCCGAGAGGTTCGGACCTCTCAACTGGTAGACGGCAGGTGCTGGGTTCGAACCCAATCGCGGCTGTCGGCCTAAGCGTTCGGAGTTTTCCGTGGTTTTCTTCGAACCTTGCGTAAATACGGGTTAGGTTCCCTTAGAAAGACCCCCACGGAGGGCACTCCCCCTGGTCCTATATCCCATTAGCGTAGATAATCGGACGACAAAAATCAACCAACCAACCAATCAACGTTTCCTTTCATGTGAGTGTAATTTCCATACCTAGATAGAAAATTTATATTTTGAATGTATAGTACATAATAATTCACAGTGCTGAGAAGTTAAAAAAAAATAAAGAAAACAATTAAACATCAATCTGTTAGAGATTTTCAAAATAGATAAATAAATATCACAGGAAGAAAGGGAAGACAGGCTTCTCCCGAAAGGGAAACATTCACAAATGGAGTGGATACTCTGACAAATTCATTACAAAATTTTGAGGATAAACCGGTTCATGTTTCTTCAAATGTTGGTGTATGCAAATGCTGCAGATTAATTTTACATTGACACTTCTGTGCATCATAATGAACTTCATGTTTCTTCAAATGTTGGTGTATGCAAATGCTGCAGATTAATTTTACATGGACTTTTCTGTGTATTATATTGAACTTCATGTTTCTAAATGGTGTTGTGTGCAAAAGGCTGCAAATTCCTTCTCGTTATGGACATCTATGATAAACGGCTGCAATTCTTCAAAAAAAAAAAAAAAAAATGGTGAGCGATTTAATCTTTCTATGTGGTGTTCTTAATTTTAAATAATCTTTTGGCTCATTTTTCACAAAAAAAATTCAATATTCAAATTTAATTTTTAATTTAAAATTTTTAGTAGTGAATTTAAAGAAAAAAAAGAGAGAAAAAAAATTAATGAAAACTTAGGCTATGCCTTTTAGTTTTAATGTGAGATTTTTGTGTAAATTTATAATAATGTGTAATTAAAAAAAAGAAATAAAACATTATCAGAAAATTGATATGTTAGAAAAGTATTTTCTTATAGTGCTTGTAATTACAAACTGATATTTAGAATAGTACGATCTCAATGTGTTTCAACTATGAAGTTGATATTCTCAAGTGGTAATTTTCTTATTGTGTAATGAATCATAAAATTGTTGTTTTGAAATAAATATTTGTGTATATATATATGTGTATCCTTGTTTTCTTTAATATTTTCTTTTCCTTATTTCTCTTTCGGAAAATTACCAGATGCCAATTCTTGATTATTGAATTTAATTTTTTTAAGATAGTTCTTTTAATACTCTTCGTATCTCCTTAAAATCCTACTTTGCAAACTTTAAACGTTAAACAAGCCGATCCTGTGTTATTGAAAATTTACTTTATTTAGATTATTGATAGGTTATAAAAATTTTTTGGTAATATCCAGATCAATCTCTCACAACGCAGATTGGGGTATTATCTTTATGCTATTTATATTTGCTAACCAGTAACCTTCACGTACCTTGTATGTGGTGTGATTTTCCTCACCACAGTATCTAGTGGACCTTGGATTTGCAATATTTTCAGCTTACGCTGTTGAGTTAATTGAGGTATCAAAACAGATGTCATAAGCAATAAGGACTCTAGTTTAATTGAGTATCCACTTGATATGTCCAGAATATGATTACTTGATATGTCCAATTCACCAAGCATTGTCAAAGCATTGGCAGCTTCAGTTAAACGGCTCAATTTCTGACATGGACACTTTTTCACCCAGTTGGAAAAATAGAACCCATGTGATTTGTTTACCAATTAGAATAACTGTTTTCAAATAAATCAAGACTAAATGAAATTAAGTATAGTTATACTAATAATAGGTATTCTGATTAGGTAAAGTGAATAAATAAGTGAAATTTAAATAAATGCAGTAACTTCTCACCGAATCGATCGGAACCGCTAAAATATTCCCTCTCAGACAATGTTCATCTTATGAAAATAATTTCAGCATTTTAAATAATTTTTTGATTTTCTGATTTTTTTAAATTCGTAATAGGTTTCCGTCTAACATAGTGCCTATAGGACACAAATTACTGTATTTGTATATTTCTTAATGTATTCGATTGTTTTTTGTTTATTGAAATCCATATCAAGCAGTATTTTGTCCTGTATCTAAGTATCTATTCTATAGTATTTCAGTTAATCAATATCTTTATCCTAGTGTAGTACAAAAAATAATCTTTTTCAAGCTGTTCTAAATAACTTGATGTCAGTTTTAGCCAGAATTTATTGTATTTCAAAAATCTAATTTCCTATTCTGTTTAATTTTAACAATTGCTTTAAAACAGTATAATAAAATATTCTCTATTTGCAGAGTAGAATCAATATTTTCAGATTTAATATACATGTACGCTTATTTCAAAATTCACATTCCCACTGTATTGAATTGTTTATTTAGAAACAATAATCTTTTTACGTTCAACTTTCTCAGTTTGTTTTCGCTTCGTCCAGAAACATAATCAAAATATAATCATTCAATTTTAGTTTAAATATTTCAATGAAGAGAGAAAAGTATTTCTATGCCCTATGCTACTCTATACCGGTCGTTGTATCTCGTTAAAATTATTTATTAAAAGTAGAGAATATTGTTTTCAAGAATTAAACTTAACACGCTCGAGTCTAATATTTTATTCATAAGGCATAATTTTTCATTAATCATAAATTTCTCATAACAGCAATTTTTGTTCTTTTAGCAATGTATAATATGTTTAGATATTTGGTACTTCTAGGTTAACCCGTCGACCAAAAAGGTATCGCCAAACTATAAGATTAAATGCCAATAATGGATGATCGTGAATGTCACATTCAATCACATTAAATGCGATTCACGTGTTTAAAACTTCATTAAGTAATTTTAATTTCGATTTTTTATTAATATTTTTATTAATATTCTACTAATTATTGGTTTTTTCGTTATTTAATATAAAAATTATGTCAACGTGTATAATTTGGCTTTTAGTTTGGCGATTTGTATAATTTGGCGAAATTAGTCGACGGGATAACCTAGAAGTACCAGATATTTTTTTATTGTGATTTCATTTAAATTTTAGCCTGTAATATTGTAAGTTTTCTTATTTTAAATATCTTACACTTAAAATTTAAAATAGAGATGTTTTTCATAAATGATGATGTGTGATAAAACATAAAAAGTACATTGCTCAAATTTTAATATTTTTACATGATTTTTTTTATAGGATAGCTGAGGACGATTTACAATCAAGCTAGTTTTTACTTTTTAAAATTTTTGTATCTGATTAAAAAAAAAAAAAAAAAAAAAAAAAAAAAAAAAAAAAAAAAAAAAAAAACTTTAAATTTCGAAATTGGTTAGAACCGGTTCTGAAATTGAAATTATCATAATATATAAAATTATGTAACCAAAATCATAAATTAAAATAGACCGGTTATAAATCTCGTTCATCTATCCTATGGAAAAAAATCGTTTAAAAATATTGAAATTTGAGTGAGATATTTAAAAAGAATTCTCCCACAGACTTAACATTCTCATGCGGGTCTTTTTCAGAGTATAGTGTTTTGTCTTAACGGCATTCGTTAAATTTGAATAAATGTGACTTTTTCTCAAATCTTTTGTGATTTAAACAGATAATTTTAATTTCATTAATATAAAAAAAATTCTAAAAATCGGATCCAAAAGGGCTAATCTAAATTATTTGTATAAACAATTATTATTTTTACTTTAATACGATATATTTTTTCCGTTTTCAGTATCATCGGACCATAAAATTTGGTTCAAATTGCACAATTTGATAGAATATGTTTTTAATATATTCTGGTTTCATCAAATATAAACCTATATAGCATATTATGTAGTTTCTGGAAGAGAGAACTTGCCAAATACTTGTGATTAAGCGCAAAAATGAATTTTAAAATGAGTCATAAAATAAGGAGTATGGATTTGAGTACAACCTTAATGCGTTAATTTTTCCCTCAACCTAAATTGTTGTTTCATTTATTTTTGCTGTAAGTCCTACCAAAACTTGTCAGCATAAAAATTGCTAATGATATTAAAATGATGCATGATATATTCAAGCAGATTGGAAAATTTGTAAATACATGAAGTCATGATTTTTTTTCACCCCCCCCCCTTTTTTTATTTGTTTTGTTTTGTTTTGTTTTGTTTTGTCCTTTTGTAAGAGTGTTACTATCAAAGATTTGCCAATAAAAAGTTCTAGATAGTATAAAAAAATATTTATGATTAATTTAAGTCAATTTAATATCTTAAATACTGTCAAAGTTCTAAATTTTTTCCCTCATAAAGTTTTATTGTTTTTATCCCTTAATTTAATTTAAAATTTTATCAGAAATCTGTGATACATAATTTTTTTGTCATTTTCCTAGTATTAATATCCCCACCAGTAGCCGAGAGGTTTTGCCCTCGAAACTGATAGACTGTAGGTGCCAGGTTAGAAACCCAATCGCGCTCGTCGGCCTAATCGTACGGACTTTTCGGTGGTTTTCTTCGAACCTTAGATTTCCTTGCGTAAATATAGGTTAGGTTTCCCTTGAATGACTCTCCCTTAGAGTTTATATCCCTCGTGTTTATAATTGGATTTCATAAAACACAAACAACCTAGAAATAATAACACTTTCAAATTAATTTGAAATGTATTACAATTAAGAAATTGTGTTTTTTTTTTTTTTTTTTTTTTTTTTTCACAAAATTCTTGACTATTTCTATTCCGGCTTCGCCATCAATGAATTTGACCGAAATCTTCTACCGTTATTACTCGGTAAGTTTTAATCATGGAATAAGAGAACTTTTTTGTCTTACTTGTTAGTGTAACGCAAAATTTTGCAAAATATATTTTATAGGATCGGGGGACCGTAAACAATTTTAAATTTCGAATTTTTTTAAAAGAAATGACTTTAATGGCCCAAATTCCTTGTTAATAATTTATTACCTCATTCAAAACATTATTTTTTATTGGATTGGATTTTTATGTCTATGACTAACGGTTTAGGAATTAGCCATTGGACTCTGTTGAGAGTAGACACCCTGTATATAATATATATATATAAAGAGAGAGAGAAGGGGTGAGAGAGAAATAAATAGATAAATCGATAAAGTTTTAATTGGAAATGATTTTGGGTTCTAGATTCATGATCGTCGTACATCCACAAAATGTTTTGAGTAGTTGCAAGCTATATTAAAATGAAATTTTATCATATCGTCATATATTCTAAGCAAACTAATATTTATGTGGAGAGTAATAAGCATTTTTCAGTGTTGAAATATTGCTATCTTGCTTTTATTTCTATTTCGGAATACAAACATAATATCCTTTCAGCTTATGTATTTCCATAAAAACAGGAAATTATTTTTATATCTCGTTCTGAACAAGGGATCTTGTTAAAATTATTACTTTAAAGTTTGTGAAACTTTATGAAAGAAACATCAAGTAAACAAAAGGAACCTTTTGTAATTTCCACATAATAAAAATATATAAAATGTAATTTAAAATTCAATATGTAAAGGGAAACTGCGCATGGCTTTCATAAATATATGAAGTTGCTTATCATTTAATAAATAAAAATGACCAGAACATTTGTATAAATAATTTGGTGTGTAGTCAATAGGATTTTTAACAATGACTCTTATTTTAACAAATTAGTAATTTCAACAATTATTATTTGGAAATTTTAAAAAATCTTATTATCTTATATTATTATAAAAATATTCAGAATAATGAATTTTTCAGTTAAGCGAATTTAATTAATCTTCTCCAGAGATTCATTATATGAAAATTTATAAAATTACATATATATATGGGAATCACATTACTTTAAATTAATCGATTACTTGAATTTTATGAAGTGTGACTAAAAGAAAATAATCTACAAAATATTTCATAAACTGCATTAAAAACTATTTGAACTTTTTATGGAAATTTATTGCATTTAAATGTTTTTTATGTGCTACACTGTTTATTTATTGTTGATGAAACATAAAAAGACGTTAAATTACCAAATGTAATAAATATCTACATATTTTTCCACGTGTGCTCTCATTGCAAAATCCCCCTATACCATTACATTTCTCAACGTTATTTCAATGTTACTTTTTTATGCCGAAAGCAATAAGCATTTCTTTACACATTAGAACTTTTCAATTACGGTGAGTCGAAAAAAAGCAAATTTACAGTACCAAAAATTCTTAAATTGGAGTGTCTTTTAATATTTGTTTACGTTTGGTCCAGCAATATTAACGTGACTCTAAGAATATTAATAAAACACTATTATTACGTAAGTTATGTTTTAATTATCATAAAAACAATGTTATTATTGTTTTTTCTTAAATATAGAAATCATTTATGTCTAAAATTATAGTCTTTGAACATATTATTTTCTAAATAATCATTGTAATTTGATAAATTATATTTTTTTCACAAGATAACTGCTTTGTCTATGCATTGAAGGTTTATTTAGTGCTATGTGCCAGGTTAAAGAAGTTCCAAAGTTTCATCAAAGAAGTCAAAAAAGAGAATATCTCTTTGATATTTAAACCAAGTCTTCAATATATTAGTCATTTGACTTTATCATTGAGCATGTCAACTGCTATATGTAATGGTATTCTATATTTTATTGTTTTTTTATTTTATTTATTTATTTATTTGAAGAAAAATGAAATCGTTACTGAAAAAATAATTGTAATCGAATACAATCGAAAGGACTTTAATGTAGGAATCAAAAATGGCACTATACGTTTAGTTAAAGACCAGTTATAAAAAAACACAATTCAGTGGCATTTTTGCCCGCAGTTTAATGAACTTCCGCTGGGATATACTTTTTAACATTTTGACAAACAAATGACATGCTATCGATCGTGTTGTACTCCAATTGTAACTGTCCTGCGATTTGAAAATCATTACTAACTGCTAAATTTAAGGCAATTAAATCTGACTTCTTGGCATTATTAAAGACGATATTTCTCAAATAAACAGAAGTATACGTTTGTAATATTACAAGCTATTTCATATGCGAGTGTTCATTGGTCCTTTCTTCGTAGATCCTTCAACCAATATCGTAAGCAAAGTAGATCACGAATGCCATTTTAACTTTCAGATACTAGAAAGGAGCAAATAAGTCCTCTTTTTAATTAGTCATACTAGCTCAGTACAACATAAAAGTGTGCTCTATCGGTTAGTTTACAATTAAAATTAATTCATCATGTTTCAATAGCACACAGAATCTGCGAATTATAGTTAATAACTTATGTTATTTACCAAACCATCTATTAAAGATTTTACCTAAAGTAATTTTACGAAATGCCTATTTTGCGAATCTCTAAGATAGCCTCATCGGAATTCTATTAGACGAAGGAGAGAATATCAGTATTCCAACAATGAAGTGAAGTGATAAAACAAGAAGATTTGTAATCAAATATTTATCATCATTGTTTAATTGTTCGATTGTTCGTCATTCCAGACATGAAATTTGAAACTGAAAACTGAAGCATGTTAACCGACTACAAAAACTATAAACGAAAGCAACCGTATATTACGTTTTCTCTACATATAGTTGAATATCACAGCACTAATGCGTTTGCAAGGTTCAATAATGCATATCAGCAGTCATGTATTCCACACTCAATCAGTACAGAGTTGGGTAAAATTAGTCAATGAGACAATTCGTAGAGTTTGTGAACTGGGATACAAGGAGGATTACACAAGAATACTTTCGCTTACCAAGGGATAATGCATTCTTTTGAAAGATAGTGACATTATAAAATTCATTTAGATTAAATACTTCTTCATTTAAAGTTTATTTAGCACGTTTCGGCTAAACATTTTTCGCTGATAAACGTTCTGTATTTCAGTTAACCCTCTAAGCGTTTGGCCCGTAATATTCCATATACTAAGCTCCAGGTTTCACTGCAATATAAGCAATATTTAAGATAATATAATTCTATAAATTTAATGAATTTTCAAAGCATTGAAGAATGATTAAGACTCTCAAGGATTACATTTATATTCCTAAATAAGAATTTTTATGTAATATTTAAATAATCATATTTTATTAGCATTTAAAACAAAATGCAGAGAAAACAACATTACAATTTTACCCATTTGCAAGACGCTTGGAGGGGTTAATAAAGAATTTATTTGTTGTGCATGAACGTTTGCTTTTGTTAGCACATATTAAAGCAACAGTACATGAAACTATCGTAAAATGAGTGATTACCTTTTTTTATTTCCCAGTAATATTAAAAATAGTCATTAAATTTACTAGTTATTTAAAGCACATTAATAGATATAAAATAAATTTATTTAATTGCAGCCATATGATGGAAATTTTAAAAACTGAGAAAATTGGTGATTTTAAATTTTTATTATTTTTTAAGGAAAAAATAAAAACTATTAACTTAAAAAATATTACGTTGCGTATGTTTACTTTTTTTTCGATCAACATTATACCCAGAGTTTCTTTTTATACCAATATATATATACACTGGTGTGCAAAATTTAAGGACAAGTCGTTAACTTCCAATTTTCAAGGAATTTTTAAGCTATAATTTTCACGTGAATATTCAAATGTCCATATAACATTTCATTCAGGTCTCGCATTGTCACAAGAGTCACAGTCACTACAACGAAACAAAAAATAGGAAATTCCATACGTCTCTTTTGTGAGTCTCAAATGACTACTATATGTGACTCCACTGGCAGGTCACTGTGATTGCTGCTTTGTGTTGAGTCTCAAGGTGACTTTACAGTGTCGTTTTATTGAGAATCTAATGTGATTGTCATTTGGAGACTATATTTGAAAGTCACTATTACTGTTGCATTATGATAAATTACCAAATAATGTCACATTAAAGTCACGTGGTGACTTTCTGTCACAAGACTTTGTCATATTGTAACAGAGACCCTGCTGTAAAGTAATCACTGTGAAAAGTGGTAAAAAGTCACCGTGTGACTTTAATGGGACATTATTTGGCAATTTATCATAATACAACGTTCACAATGAGTTTGAAATTGAATCTCCAGATGAGAGGTCACACGAGAGTCTCAATGAAATTACATTGTAAATCACCTTGAGACTCGACACAAAGAAGCAGTCACAGTTACCTGTCAGTGGAGTCACGCACAGTAGTCATTTGAGACTCATAAAATAGACGTATGGAATTTCCTATTTTTGGTTTCGTCGTAGTGACTGTGACTCTTGTGACTATGTGTGACCTGAATGAAATGTTATATGGACTAGCTGTTATGCAAGGATTGTAATTATTCTAATTATGTTATTTCCTTTTGATTATTCGCGTAAAAATTATCGCGTAAAAATTTCTTGAAAATTGGAATTTTGGGACTCGTCCTTAAATTTTGCACACCAGTGTGTATTTATATATATATATATATATAATCTTTTAGTTTACGAAATTCTATGCAGGCAAAAAATACGCAATGTTTTCCAATCTTGAAAACGGGCTGTAATTAAATGCATTTTCTTTAATTTTGCAAAAAAAAAAAAAAAAAAAAAAAAAAAAAAAAAAAAAAAGTATTCTCTTGTTAAACATGTTTTACAGAATTCAGAAACATGGTTTATTTACATATCTAATTCTCTAATTGAAATATAGTTAGAAGAGAAAATATATGCAATCAAAGGAAACAGCATGTTTAGGCAGATCTGATATTATTTTTTGGCCTAGTTTAAATGATGTGCTTTATAATATTGATATAACGTTTCTATTGTAAACTATATGGAACTCTTATTTTAACATCGACAACTCTTTCTAGCACAAAATACATTTTTTGAAATCAATGCTATTTTTAATATTTGGCTAAACCAATCTTGATAATTACTTGAAAACATCAAATTGTTTTTTTTTTTTTCTCTTTTATTTTATTAAGTATGAAACATATATAAAAAAAAACTTTTCTACCAAAAATTGAACCGACTTCAAAAACTACTGCAAAGTGAAAAATAATTTTTTTACATAATAGTAATAAGAAAATAAATTAAGAGCATAGTATTTACCATGCGTATTATTATATGTATGTACATTAATTTGATTTTTTGGAGTCGGTGCCAGCCAAGCCTTTATTCTTTTAGGAATTGAATTGGATATTTAATTTTAATTTTGAAATTGGCTTGGCTGGCACCGACTCCAAAAAATCAAATTAATGTACATAAATATAATAATACGCATGGTAAATACTATGCTCTAAATTTAATTTCTTATTACTATTATGTAAAAAAAAATATTTTTCACTTTGCAGTAGTTTTTGAAGTCGGTTCAGTTTTTGGTAGAAAAATTTATTTTTCTCTTTTTAGTTAAAGGTTAACGATTTTTTGAAGTCAGTTAATAAAAATTATAATACGTAAAAAAATATTGTAAATATAGATGGATGTTAATTTTGTCAGAAATAGGGTTCGAACGCACGCTCTCTTTCCAGCATCAGAACTTAAATCTGGCTCCTTAAACCGCTGGGTCATCCTGACTGCACTCATATCGGCGAGTTTATTCAAAGTCCATGTTATTTTTAATTTGCGAAAAATCACCAATTTTATTAAATTTTGCCTAATTACTAAAAAAGTACTGAACCAATTTCCATGAAATGGAAGTGGTACCAATTCGAGAGTAGCCTCTTTTATTTAACACAAAACACAATTAATCGGTTGGATAGTTTAGGAGTAATCGGTGAACATACATAGAAAAAAATACATACGCGTCGAATTGATAACTTTGAAGCCGGTAAAAAATCTAAATTGTAATACGGAAAAAATTGTAAATTTTACATAGATGTAAATAATGTCAGGAGCGAGGTTCGAACCCACGCTCTCTTTCGCAAAACAGAGCTTCAATCTAGCGCCTTAGACCGCTCGGCCATGCTGTCTACATTCCATTCAGCGAACGTATTAAACACTTTTAATTAGCGAAAAATCACTAATTTTATTAGTTTTTGCCTAATTACTAAAAAAGTACTGAACCAATTTCGATGAAACTGAAGTGGTACCAATTCGAGAGCATCGTCTTTCATTTAACACCAAAACCAAGTTAATCGGTTGCATGGTTTCGGAGTAATCTGTGAACATATATAAAAAAAATACATACGCGTCGAATTGATAACCTCCTCTCCTTTTTGGAAGTCGGTTAAAAATCATTGACTATTACAGAACATTATTATTTATATTTAGTCTATTTCTATAAGAAAATACTGAGAATCCAGAGTTATGGATGACTATTTAAATGTTGCAGCATATTTACTTTGAATAATTAAATACACATGTCGTTAAAAATTTTAACTAGAATTTTTTATTAATTTTGCTTCTCTAAGTCGCATAGTCATTTAAAACCAAATAACTAATAAAAATGCCACATATTTTATCAAATTTGAATCATGATCAATAAATTTTTCAGAACTTATTCTTGTATCATTTTTAAAATACAATAATTGTCGCATATGCATACCTAGATGATGGAAAAAACATTTAAAATCAAACTTTTATGCTCATCATATGTTTCAAAATCCACTTTTTTTCGACTATATTTCATTTTGAAAAATGTATAATCCCAAATATCCGTTGCTATTTCAGTGGATATTTTCTTATTTGTATAATTGGGTGATATTCTTCATTATCAAATAAATTTTCTGTCACTTTGAGATTTAATTTATATTTTTCATTCAAATTACTTTTTAATTAAAATTAAATTGAACAAGATTCTTAATAATTTAATTATTTTGTTAGCATCCAGATAAAAATTAATTACTGATGTAATGAAATAAAATAATCTTCTTTTTATAATTTAGTATAATCTTCCATAAAATTGTTATTTTACTAAATTTTGAACAAACGATTAAATACGCGTTATCCCTCTTTCCGACTATGTTATCCAATATCAGTGATTGACAAATAATTTGTAGTTGCATTTCAATTCTGTTACTCACAGAAATCACATGTTTGATGAGTATTTGACAGCTCCATAATCCAGTAGTCTAATAACTTTCTTGAAACAAAATAACTGTAGAGTATAGATATTTTTAGACATTGGATTACATATCTTTTAAATTAGCAAAATATGCATTTAATTAGGCGATAAATTCATGCATTATATTCTTATACAAAGAATGAATTTATACTGTTATACATTACATAATTACAAAGTTAAGGTATAAATCTGTATTTTTTAGTCTCTTCAAACTTTACAAGAAGAAAGTATTAGATTCGTGAAAATTTTTGTATTTCCATTTTTAACAGAATTACACTTTTACGAGTCAGAGATTCCAAAAAACATGTTTTTACAAAATGTGTTATGTCAGTCTGATTCTGTCTCTTTGTATTAAAAAAATTATTTTCAGGTATAGATATTCCGTATAATAAATTGATGCTGATTAGAATTTGGTGCAAATTGCTCAACAAGTGGCGCTGCTATGATGCATTTTTCCTACGATTTATGCAACAGCTCTAATTTAATGATTAATTCACGGATTTTTTCAAACTTCAGGTTCAGTTAGTCCTTGACATGAATTGATGTGTTTTACAATTTGGTGTAAATCGCTCAAAATGTGGCACTGCTATACCGCATTTTTCACCATTTACGCCTTAGCTCTATATTAAGAATTAATGCTCGGATTTTCATCAAGCTAAATATTCAGTAAATCAGTGATACAAATTATTATAATTATTTAATTTATTTTAACTTAATTTATTTTATTTTTTTACGAATTGTTTACTTTATGAATTTATTCTTGTATGCTGTCAATCGCCATACAAGTAATACTGCTATAGTGATTTTTTTTTCTTATTCTTGCAATACTCTTTCTCAAGAACTAATTAACGAAGTTTCATCAAACATGAAATTCAAGTAAAACTTGATAAATATTATTGCTGTTTATGCTTTGGTATAAGTCGCTGAGAAGATGGAGCTTTTATATTGCAGTTTTCCCTATCTTCACAATAGGGTGGAGCGAAAAAAAAATTTTTTTTTGAAAATCAAAAACGGGTAGGTGCCAAAAGTTGCTTTTATACTAGTACATCAACTGCGTGAAATTTTACCGCTGAAAAAAAAATGGCTTGAGTCTGCGCTTTTGCACCAAAAATCGAAATTTTGGGTAAAATTTGTCATATTTGACAGTTTTTCAAAAAAATTAAAAATTTTCTACAGAGCTGGTTAGTATTTAAAAGTGTTGCTTAGACCTTTATATTTATCTGCTTAACATATTTAAACTATAAAACAATATGTTTATTCCCTATAGCTGGAGCAAAACAGACAACTTTTAGTAAGAAAACAGCATTACCACTCTATTGGGTCATATAACGAATTGTTGTTTTTAATGCAGCTCTTGTTTTCAAAACTACCTTGGACATGCGTCGTGGAGGTGGCTATATTTCCTATACCATCCGGCCCAACTATTCGATCATCTTAGTACAGTGTTTTATTTATACATTGATTTGTGATTTTCTTTATAAAAATTTGGCATGTTTTCGATGCATCCACCTTGTTCAACAGTTCTTTGCATCCACATGCTGCTGTAACTATCTTCATGTATATTTTTACAGTTTATACAAAAAAAATGACAAGCAGAGTAATGCAGGGGAATATTATTAAAGGGATCTATTCGGCCATCTATTATATTTATCAAACTTACATTCAGTTGATGAATAATGATTGGAAGTTCTGTTACCACAACATTTTTTCAGTCAATTGTATTTTTTTACATAATGATTTGCTTCAAAGATGATTTCAGGTATTTCAACTATAAGTATGCCATCATTTATTCTACTTTTGCATTTTTTATATGTTGAGAAACGAGCTGTTGAATGTGATTGTGATCGTCAGCGAGAATTGCAATGAAAATTTGTTCTTCATGTGTAAAGCAACCGCTGTTGTAAATAACTTTTTTTTGCATTAGTTTTATGCCGTTTTCTAAGTGTTTTCGTATCCAGTTAATTTCCTATTAACTTTTAGTGCCCCTTTGTATGAACAGACAACATTTGATGGTGAAATGCCCTGGGCATAAACTTATAATGCATTGTACTTTATGAGGGAATGGACGGATATCGACTATAAGTGCTCATTTAAAATTAGGAGAATTTTATTTGTCACTGTGAACCATTTTGCATAGGGTAAGCTTAGAATTGTCTATGATATTGAATCATTCGCTATTTCAACTCCAGTGAATTTCCTCTGTGTCAATTATTAGAGAAGTCGATATAAAACGTTCTAAGCTACATGGATTCACTGGATCAATAAGGAAAATCTTTGACTACGAAATATTCACTTCCTATTGCAATTTTTTTTATAAAACAGAGAAATTATTTTCTCAAATTGAGAAAAAGATACTCAGAACAGACTAGAAATTTCTGTCGGAGATTGCAAAGCTAATTCATAAGGAAAGCTATTTCTCAGAAAGAATGGGGAATAGAAATTTAGAAAACATCTCACAGAAAAGACAGCTCATAAAGTTAATAAAATTTTCCGCTTTATATAAGCACAAATCGGCAATCAGCGTCTATAAGTTCACTCACCAAATGTATAATCCAAGTTTATACCGCGGGATGTTTTATACCAAATGTACTACACACCTAAGTAGTAGATCTAAAATCTTATTAGAAATTACTAGACTACGGAACAACACAGGAAACGACATAAAGCATACTAAAACTTCTTTAGAAATATTGTTGTTTTACACGCAAATTTTGTTTGCAATCCTCTGTGACGATCGTTATAATATTAAACAGCTAACTTCTCAGCATATATTCAATGTAATAGGTTCAATAAATGATTGCATACTAGAAACTGAATTCATACAATCAATTTTTAGGCAAATCATTGAATATAAAATGTAATTGATTGAAAGAATGCTGTGAAAACAGAACTTCCAATCATAATGTACTAATTGCATGAAATTTTAATGAAGATAATAGACTGCTGACTAGGTTCAATTAAGAAATACCCAATACGTTATACAGCTTCTCTTCTGTTATACATCGATAAAAATATACGTGCAGCAGGCAGTGTTCTCGCTGACATTTGACTAACGTTAGTAATTTGGCTAATTAAAAATAAAAAACGTTCGCCAAATGAAAAAAGTATTAGCAAAATAAATTCGCCGTATAGCACAAAAAAAAAAAAAAAAAAAAAAATCCTTTAATGTAACCCCTTTTTTCTCAATATGTTCTAAAATAATCTAAGTTTTAATAACTGCGACAGTAAATGTTATTAATATAATTTCAACTATCGGCGACAAATATATTAAAAATACGCATGAAAAACTAAAAAGGAAAGAAAGGAAAAGCAAAAATTGAGCACTAGCAATTTGGCGAATCTAATCGCTTGTTTTCTCGCCAAATGAAGAATTTAGTGGCAATTTGGCGCAGTGGCGAGCGACAGCGAGAGCACTGGCAGCAGGTCACACCAGCATGATCCAAATCATCCAAAGTCTGTGAATACAAAGAAGAGATAAATTATTTTGATATATAGAAAACTTATACTCATCTTCGGGAAAAAAATAACAATTCAATTCATAAATAAAACACTGGGCCTAGATTATTGGGTGGATGAGACGGGTGGGATAATGCAACCACCTCTATGAGTTATATACACAGCAGTTTTGAAAACAGCTAGGTAAGAAATGCATTCAAAAGAACATTTCGTTGTATGCTCCAATAGAGAGGTTAACGCTGATTTTTCACAAAAAGTTGTCAGATTTGCTCCAATTATACAGACTACAGATATTGTTTTACAGTTTAAATACATTAAGCAGATAAATATAAAAGTCTAAGCAACACTTTTAAATACTACCAGCTCTGTAGGAATTTTTTAATTTTTTTGAAAACATGTCAAAAAATGACAAATTTTACCCAAAATTTCGATTTTTGGAGCAAAAGCGCAGACTCAAGCCATTTTTTTCAGTGGTAAAATTTCACGCAGTTGATGTACTAGTATAAAGGCAACTTTTGGCACCTACCCATTTTTGATTTTCAAAAAAAAATTTTTTTTCGCTCCACCCTACTCCACAAAAATCCCATTTCAAGAACTAAAGCATCGCATTTTAGGTTTCTTAAATCCTCACAGTGAGCATAGATTGTCATTTAATTTTGTGACTGTTGTAGCGATTTCTGAAGTATTAATATGCATGAGATAGAAGAAAGTTTTGGGAATGCCTCTCCGACTAGTTTTATCTCTATTTTTTTTTTTAATGCCATCTAGTTTTATTGTCTAGAGTAGAATAACATAATGCAAATGTATTTAAAAACATTAATGATTTCTACTTCCTACACTCATGTAAAAAATGTTTGCCTAATTATGTTAATAATTAAGTGTCGAAGTTTTTAAAGGCATTATGACAATAATGCCACGAATAACGTTTCAAGAAGTTATAATTAGCTACAAATGTGATATCTATATAGTATAAAATTGGTATGCCTAACACTATTGCTTACGTACAGCACTCTCTAGTGGTAAAAAAGAACTAATATTGCAATCTAACAATTCATTGAGGATAATAGCCTTCAGTGCATATATATATGAGGAGCCCAAAAGCCAAGGGGTACAAGAGACAAAATTTAGATTTCGAGTAAATTGAGTTCAAAGTTAAACATCAATTGTAATTGAATGAATTGAGATATCAAACTTTTGCTAATTTCTTAGTGATCTTTGAACTCTTATTTCAATAACTATTTTAAAAAAAGTGGAGTGTAATTTTTCTTTTTATTTATAACTAAGCAATGTTTATCAACATTCGGCACTTGTATCCCTTGGCTTCCAAACAGTAATGAAAAGTTCATGGAAGCTAAAGGGTACAAGTGCCGAATGAGCACAATAAATCAAAAATTATTAAATAAAAAATTCTATTTATGAAAAAATTAAGAACAACGTTGATACAAATAAATTAACGGACAAAATTTTGCTTTAATATAAATTTTTAAAATGGAAAAAATTGTGAAATAAAAAATGAATTTACGAAAAAAAATATGAATGATGTTGATTCAAATGAATGAAATAAAAATTTTTTGGTTCTAATATAAGTTTTAAAATTTTATTATAAATTTTGAAACATTGAAATTATATATTTTTTAACAGTTTCCAACAAAGTTGAAAAGTGAATGTGATTTTATTTTGTCTGTCCGTGCCCTAACTCTCGTTAATATATTCGGATTGCCCTGAATTTTTTGGGAATTATTCACGTTTACCTCAAAAAGATCCTATTGCAAATGAAGTTTCTAACACAATTAGTTTATTTACAGCGACAATCAAAAGATTTCCGTTAAATTACGGGTTATAGGAAAAATCGTGTCAAGTGAATTTTAAAGATGTTACAACCTGTCAAGTATATTAAAATTTATATGAATTTACGAATTGCATTAAAATAAATATTCTGTAAAGTATGAGGTGAAAAGCACAGATATTTTTTATTTACAGGGCTACACAAAAGATTTACATTACCTAATGATAAAGAGGGAATTTTTACAACATATTTTAATTATATTACAATTTTCATGTATAATAAAATTGATACACATTGCTGAGGCTTAATATAATTTATTTCGCACATAATACGAAGTACTCTGTATTTACAGGGACACAAAAAAGATTTCAAATAGCATATTCTATCCAAATTACTGTGTATTATCGATGATGATTGATGGATGGACGAAATGCCTTTTTAATTATGATTTGTGATTTGTAAGTTTCACTAAATTTATGCATATTAATTTATGTGATATAGTTAATATAAATGCTATAGTTCATATACAGGGCTATACAAAAGATTTCGTAAAGGTTACTGAATATGAGCGTAATTTACTTAAAGATTGCTTTTAAATGTTTCATGTATTTCTATGCTGAACTGCATTCAGTTTATTAAGAAATGCTTGTAAAATATAGATAAAATGATATACAGGGTCACGCACAAAATTTTATACACGGTCATCTATGGATGATAATTTCTGGAAATGTGATGTCAGTAGTTTTAAGAATGTTTAAGTTTGAAACAAATTTTAGCGAAATACTGGCGTATAACAAACGTTCAAGGTAAAGTACAGGGTAAACAAAAATATACAAGTGTGTTTCCATCTATTAGTAAAAACTGCTGAAACAGAAATTTCAAACTGTTATGCGATTTCTTGCTAAACTAAATTTCCCCATTTTCAGTATATATATCAACTGACAGATAGAACATAGGGCAATTCAAAATTATTTGAATACATATTTGGCTGTGGACAGTAACACGCTATTACCCTAAATAGCAAAGATTTTTAAAGATTTCAGAGAGTGTTGGAAATTATTCCATAATCTACATTTAAAGCATGATTTTCTTACATAGTTAAAATGTATTAATTTAATGTATAAAAAAAGCAAATGGTTTTGTGTGCCGTTGGTCGCGCTTCTGCTGTAGACGTTAACGGATACAATTGCACTTATACAATTTGGCCTCCACGCGTTTCACAGTTTTGGAAAAGAGATTAAGTAACTGACCCCTAAAACGCAGTATATAATTAAAAAATCACTCATAACTTCTTACCTACAAATAAATAGACTTATTTCCAGACAGTCTGTGCACTTAACTTATTTTTTTTCAAATTTGTCACTTATACCCCTTGGCTTCTAGGGTCCTCATATATATTAGCCATAGGCTTAAAGTGTGTACAATGTATGTCCCGGCCATGTCATCGCTTAATCCTGAGTGTTTGATTCACGAAAAATCTTGGTAACCATTTTATCTCATACGAGGGGTTGAATGATACCTTTCCAAAGTTCTAATCGAGCTTTTGATCTTTAATTTAGTAATTAACAGCTGATTTGTTATTCTTGTGTGGAAAACAGTAGAGATACGGCGGAAAATTACGAAGTTGCAAAGTGTGCTCAGATTAATTTGAAATAACTTATCACATCTCAAATATTTTTTATACTCAAAATAAATTATTGAAAACTGAGTATCCAAATTAAATATTGTAATACTTGGATAAAAGTTTCATTCTAAGGCAAATGGACATCCTTTAATACGACTAAGATATGTAAAGCTTTAGTTAACTATAATAAGAACTATTGTAAATGTATCCACTAATGGGCTAATATGGATGTTGAGCTGGTGTAGAAACACTAATATTATTCCAGATTCTCTTTTTAAAATAAAATATATTTTGCTTAGTTGCCTTACTTCTAAGAAGGGGTGATGAAGGGGCATCTGACTTTAAATGTCACACTTTTTAGAAATTATTAATGCATTCAAACTGATGACGAAGTATAATAAATGCATTTCAGGAATTTTAAAAAATATATTTATACATGTAAGACATCATTACATTTTAAATCAAGGTCTATGCACAAAATTGTAATTAACTCAAGACAACGCTCGATTAAAAATCTACACTACATCCTGCACCAGCCTTAGTCACAATAAATTTATTTACGACAGCAACAATAGCAACAACAGCAGCAATGGCAGTAACTGTTTCTTAGTAAAGAAACTTAAAATTTTCAGATGAATTGGATTTTAGTGGTATGAATTATGCGATATTTTTTGTAAATCAGCTGCTGTTGAATAACTGAGTTTTGTGGACGTGAATTTTCCGTTGTTGCACGAGCAACCGATGTACAACACAGCTATGAAATGAAATAAAAATAAATCTTAAAATTTTCTGTCACATTGTCCTCATCTGGAGAGAATAAATTCATTTTCAAATGAAACATGGCAGCCATAGTAAAAACATATATATAAAGATTCTTCTTTACTATTTTTCTATACAATAACTAAAATGTCACAATAATTGAAATTGCTCTTATAGCGCTTCCAACATTCAACTGGGACTTGATCGAAAAACGAAAGCCTACAATATGAAAATTCCGTTAAATTCTATGATAAATTTCTATACAGGGTGAGTCATAAATATCGAAACAATAGGCTATCTCCTTAAATATTGCCCCTAGACCCATACTTCCAATTGCAAAAATTCATAAAAAAGGTGAAATTTTTGATAAGATAAGTTGCAACTCCATGGGGGGTCTATTTGAAAAAGTACGAAAATTAACTTTTTATACGGCCCCCGTAGGATAAAAATTCCAAATATTGAAACTTTCCTTATCCAGTCCTGAATAATACACAAAATGTTGCATCATCATATCTTAAAAATTCGCGGAGTTATAACCGTTTGAATAATTCATCTGGTTTTAAGGGATTGGACGCAAATTGAAATGCGCGCAATTTAAAAGACAATGTTACTTTAACAGTTGTAGGAAACGCGTAAAAAATCTATCTTTTGAGTTAGAATTTTGATTTTTTTTCCTTTTTGTGATGGTTATAAATATAATTTGCTAAGAAAATCACATGCTAAAATTTATCCTAGAATTAAAAAAAATTCATATTGTTAGTACTGGTTTCAATGCGATAGTGAAAAATCGTTATAACTCCAAACATTATTTATCGGATTTCAATTTCTTTCTATTTAACGAAAAATAAAATCTGATTTTAGTTTTGTTTCGAGGTTTTTGTTTTTCAATATTTATTTTAGAGCTATTAAAATATTTATTTAAAAAAAAAAAACTTTAAAAAAAAATCATATTTTCAAAAGTAAATAATTTTCCTTTTTTTTAAACAAAAGTAAGGTAAAATAATTAAAAATGACATGTTTCAAGTTTGTACTTTTTTTCTTTAACAATTCTTAACTTTTAATAATTTAAAGACAAGAAGTAGTTGGGAAAAAAAATCATTATACAGAAAAACGAAATGTACTGTTTTACTGCCCATTAGTTATTTAAAAGAATGCTTTTCTAAGATGCAGATTAAGTCCTTTTTGAAAAATTAGCTCTCTCAACTTCAAGCGTTTTATCGTCCGGTAGGGGCTGTTAAAAAATCTGTATTCTGGGCTCAAGTCAGATCAGGACCGAGACGTTACTTTTTTCTGAAGACTCGCCTATCCTGGTCTAATGTATTTTTCATACCGAAGGGGACTGCTTCCTTTTTCCCAGACTTGCACTGGACGAAATTTTTAATCACGGTCTCGAACAATCCGTAATTAAATCACAGATCTAATACGTACATAAAAGAAGTAAATTTTCATTTAATCACTATTTTTACAAAAACCACATAAATTTTAAAAGCGCTTTTATTTTACAAAACAATAAAAAAAAACTTTATTTTTATTTATTTTTTTTAAGAATAGTACATTTAAATGCTAAAAAAATAAACAAAATAAAACCAGACAAAAAAAAAATCTGCCTATGACGAAATTCTGTCTTAAACAGAAAATGTGTTGATCCTTGCAAAATAAATACAATAATACCTGAGAATAAAATAAACTCCATTTAACTTTCATAGGAAATGCATTTGTCTATTACGTATTTTTTCTTTCCTATGTGATTCCGTCTTAAAAGGTTTTACTGTATGACATTTTTCAAATTCTTCAACGCACGGGATATGGATTAGCGATAATAAAATATAAGTGAAACATTTACATAAAAACATAGATTCATTGATAAAATAAAAACATCACAGGCTTTGGCGCCTCTTTAATAATAAAAAGTATAAATATAAAAAACGAAATTCTATATTAAGTATTTTTGGTCAGAACTCCTCCACGCAAAACAATTTTTAACTATACTGAAGTAAAAAACTATGTAGAAATTCACGGCTGCTTTTTTCCTGGCTGGTCGGGATTATGATTTTAACATTATTTCATGCCGGGCTGAACTTCCTTCCCTATGGGTCGGTCTAGGACCGGACCTAAATATTACGATTTATTCAGACCTCCAGTGCTAACAATCAACATGTTTTACAAATAAGTTTCAATTTTAAGTCAATACGTTGCTTTATTATGGCCAAATAAGAGGCACGGTTTTAAACCGACATATAACACATTTTAATTTGTGGACGATCCCTTATTTGCTTTAAAAATTGATGAAAAACGCTTCGTTTACAGGCATGGTAAAGTGGTGTAAGTCACGAATTTTTGAGAATTTTAAATTTTGATATCTCCGTCAGGTTTTCAGATAGGGAGATGAATTTTTTTTTGTTCAATTTAGGAATGGATAAGGAATAATTTCCTAATTGGTAATTCTGCTCTACGGGGGACGTATAAAAATTTAATTTTCGTATTTTTTCAATTAGACCCCCCATGGAGTTGCAACTTATATTATCAGAAATTTCAACATTTTTTAAGAGTTTTTGCAATTGGAAGTATGGGTCTAGAGGCAATATTTAAGGAGATAGCCTATTGTTTCGATATTTATGACTCACTCTGTATTTCAACGTTACAAATAGACACACGGAAAGACACAGACAGCTATGTTGTATTATCTTCCTTTTTGGGATCTTTGACTCCTAAAAAGTCTAAATTCATGAAAATTGGAAGTCGTAAAAAATTCGGCTGAAATACTTTCTGATTAAAAAAAACATAGAATTATTTTTTATTTATTTTTTACGATAATAAATTTTTTTGAACACCAATTTAAGATTAATTTTTAGGGGTAGTTTCATTATTTCTTATAAAATTAAATGTTTGTAATTTTGAGAGCGAAAATTTAATTATACTTCAATAAACTTTTCCGCCCATTTTCGAAATCGCCTGAAGTCACTTTGTTGTCCGATAAGTGAGAGTTTCGATACTGTTATTCCCAAACATCGCATGTCACGATGTAAATTCGACAGCTACATTCACTTTAGTCTAATAACTTTCTACAAACTTCACATCTGTCAGATGCAGAAATTATATTAGGAGGCTGAAACAGATCGACATATGTCTGGTTTTATGTATTGCATTCATATTCATGAAAAAATAAAATTCAAAACTGATGTTTTTAGAAATGATGAAAACTATTTCTAAGCTAGGTATAGGATTTAAAAAGATTCTTATTGAAAAAATAGATTACAAATAAATTTTTGAACGATTTGTTGCGTACATGGCCAAAAGCTTATACAATCCTTGCTTATTTTATTATTTAAATGTTAATAAATTTTAATTTTATGGAAACGATGCATTTAAAGTTATTTGGTTTCGGATATCGATTTCTTATAGTATTCTTTTTCTACAACAAAAAAATTGTATTTATGCAATATCGAATCTTTCCCATGAAAGAAAACCATTGTATGAAAAGTAAATCACCTGTATGTACAATCTACTATACGTAACACGATAGTAATTATTATCGACTTTAATTTTACGATTAAATTCTAATTTTTAAATTTCAAATTTTTATAGAAAAGAATACTCACAATTAGTACATTTGCGCATTGCTGAAGTAAGATCACAACACCTGCGACGAGTTACACACTAAATCTAAACAATAAAGAGGCATATAATACAAGCTACCAGGATTTTTTTTCTTCGAATACAAGAAAAAAGCCTGTTGCCACAAAATACACCAAAACTTGGTTTCTCTCAATTTCTTTTTAACACGAGACAGTCACATACGAAAGCGCAAATAAAACAAAATATTAAAATGTCAATTTTTTTTTTTTTTTTTTTTTTTTTTTTTTTTTTTTTTTTTTTTTTTACACTGTTCATTGCTGATCGCGTGATTTTGAGCAAAAATAATGAATAATTAATGCTGATTCCCTAACATCACCCATAAAAAGAATTAAAAAATATAACTACTTTGTAAATGAAAACAAATCTTGAAAGTTTGCTGAAACAGCTGAATTTTGAAACGAAGTATTATTAAAATATTAAAAATATTAACATCGATATAGCAAAAATATAAAAACATAATATAGTAATAATATAAAAATAAAATATAATCAACACAAATATTAACGTATTAAAAATTGTGAACTCCATTTTAAGTGCGAATAAAATATCACGGTAATTTTCCATTGTCCACAAACGAAAACCAAAAAGTTATTATTTTAATCCTTCACTGCACGATGTGAATATGGAACATACCAATAAAACCTTTCTATTTTCCCAAGGATATTAAATGTATCTGACATTTGTGCCATATCTAGAACATTTAAACAAAGAGTTCTGTACCTGTTTTTCTCACTTGGTGGCAGGAGCTCACTATCTTTAAATTTTCATTTCAAAAAACATTTTCTGGTCTGCATCGCATACAACAGTAGAATTTGCTTCAACTTTTTCACCCCAAAATATAGAAAATATCGCAAGATAAAATTTTATACATTCAAGTATATCCCAAACTTTTTAGTAAAGCTGCTTAAAACTAAAAAAAATTCAGTACATCAGTTTGAAATTTTGTTTTTGTGTTTGTGCCAGATATGGACATAGAGCATAAAGCCCATAAAACAATCTAATGAAAAATAGCGTGCAAAGAGTTAACGCAAGAGAATCAAAGCAATATTATTTAAATCTGATACTGATGATGCATATGAAGTTATGCTTACGATAATTGATTCATTTATAAGGACACTCAAAAGAATTTGGTTGTATTATGGTATCGGACGAAATCATTTTGAGAGTATTTTAGTGACATTACATTATTTCAAATGTATTGAAACTGATTTAAATCACTGAATTTAACTACGACCGAGTTAAAACAGAGCATTCATAGAATTTTTTATATTAATTTACAGAGACAAAAAAATTGGTTACTGTACTGTTTTTGCGTAATAATTCTTGGAGAATACCTTTTAAAATTCGGTATGCGCTTTTAAATTTAATTAATTTTTTTGCATGTTACTCTTTATATATAAATTCTATACCACAGATACAAATCTGCCCAAAAGTATACGCATACCAATTTCCTTATCAGAGGGAATTGTTGAAGGGGAAATTTTAACTGTAATATATGTATTGCTTAAAAAAACTAAATTTTGAAAGGCATTTTTTAATAGATACAAATTTAGATATTATCTGCTTAACAATTTGAATAATTTTCCAATTACAGATGGGAACAGCTGAAATTCGCTCTCGAAAAGCGTTATATGACATGTGGTCTTTGGTGCTACGCCATATGGTGAAATGAGACGTAATATGTAAATTTTTTAAACGATGCAACTTTGAAACTTCTTTCTGAATGTGTTGGAAAGTGTTTCATAAAATATACTAGACGCATGTACTTTTTATACATATATACTGGACAATTGCACCATAAAATTTAACTACTAAGAATGTATTTATTAAAAATAAAACACATTGCTCAATGGGGCACAAAAAAGAATTTTAATATCAACTTGTATAATTAAAATAAAATAAAAATATCAACGTTTCGCGCCGTCTTCTGTGGCCATCTTCAGGAAAATATGATAATGGAAGGATTTGCTTCTTGATCAAGAAGAAAATTTAGCCCTTCCATTATCATATTTTCCTGAAGACGGCGCGAAACGTTGATATTTTTTTTAATTGTACAAGTTGATATTAAAATTCTTGTTTTGTGCATCATTCAGCAATGTGTTGTATTTTTAATAAATGCATTCTTAGTAGTATGCACTTTTGTTTCTTATTTTCTTATTTTGATTTGTTTTCTTATAATACTTTATTCGATTGAAAATAATTTCTATATTTTTTTTTCTTTCACATCTTTTTACAATCTGTATTTTGGAATATTTAATAATATTTTTAAAGCTTTTTTTTGCAGGTTTAAACCCCTTGAGGGGCAGTAGAATATATTATATACCACCTGAATATATTATATACCACCAGAAACTTTTAATTAAATTTTTACATTAAATTTCTAACATTAGAAAAAAAAGTTTCAAAATTGATTTCTTTACTTTAAAATATTTTTTCGAATATTCCGGTGTAAATTAAACATTACAATGACACAATTGCTTAACCCTCAAATGACTAAATACCTGCTATAAAATTTTTGTATATATTACAATCTTTTTGTACACATAATACACAAGTATTGTGAACTTCATGTGATATTTGGTACAAAAATGTAAATATCTCATTGAGTGCTTTGGGACACATATGGCACATACCACAAAAATCCATATTAAAAATACATGCAAAGACTGAATTTTTTTTAATTATTTTTCCTGCATTTGTGATTACTTAAAGTAATCAAAAAATATTTTTTTCGCAAAGAAAAGAAAAACAATGCAGTGAAGGGTTTAAAGTTTAAGTCTTTTATGAACCTTTTTTGCTAGAGAACAAAAAGAATGATTTTCATTAGAAATAAAGGATTTTGTTTTTCACCTTTAAAATAAAAAAATTCAATGCTGATATATATATATTTAAAGAAATATCATTAATATTCAATAAACATGGAAAAAACATAACCCGTGTATTGTTATTTATGTTACAATATCACAAACTAGGCTAGTCACGGTTACAGTTTCACAGCAAAACATTCCATCATCTCGTAAAAACAGAACGCAGACGATAAAAGATATTGCCAGTAATACCAATCATAAGTATGACGGAACATGCATTATAGATAATACGCATCTTTTTCAATAAGCTGGCTATTTCGTGACAACTCAACTTGCTATTCGCAAAAATCGAAAGTTCGAATTAAATTACATGAAAGAATTCTAAACTAAACGTGATTTTCACGTAGATAAAATAAATCGCATTATACGAGTACTTGTACTCGTATTGTAATGTATGTAGGAAATAATACGTTATAAATTACTACCTCTGCGAGAATTGTTGCTTTCTGCACTCAACAAGTTTTTTTTTTCTTCGGGGGCATGGCATCACATGCACGTTATCTATCATTGTCAATTCGTTGATATTTATACGTTTAAGATGCTTTATTATTTTAAAGAATAGTCATAAATTTCATTTTTTGAATAATTTTTTTTCAGCTTCATTCTATTTGCACTCAATGTATGTATAGATTATTTTCATTTTTTATAGAGCTTTGCAGAATTGATAAAAAAATCACAGAGATACATCAAGATACATCAAATCAATACAACTAAAATGGCATAAAATTACTATTATAGAGCTGTTTATATTGCCAATTCAAACTGGGACTTCATCGATATATCTAAAATCTACACTATGAAACTTTATTCAACTCCATGCGTAAATTCATTCATTTCAATGATATAAAGAGACACACGGAGAGACACGCACCTAGACAGACAGACATTTTGTATAAACTTGTTTTTCGGGATCTTTGACTCTTAACCCGTTTAAATTCATGAAAACAGGAAGTCGTAAAAAATTCGGCAGCAATACCTTTAGCTAAAAAATATAAAGAAAGAAAGAACAGAATTCTTTCTTATTTATTTATTTATATTAATCAGTTTCTTTGAATACCAATTTAAAATTAATTTTTAGGAATAGTTTCCTGATTTTGATGAAATAAACGGTTTGTAAGTTTGATATCGAAACTTTAATTATGCTTCATAATCATTTTCGTCTCTTTTCGAAATCGCCTGAAGTCAATTTGTTGCCACATAAATTAAAGTTTCGATACCGTTATTACCAAACATCGCGTGTCGCAATGAAAATTCGACAGCTACATTAACTTTAGTCTATTAACTTTCTACAAACTTCATATTTATCGGACGTATCATTTATTTCAGGAGACTACACAAGGGAACGATACATACCAGGTTTTGTATATTGCATACACATCCATGAAAAAAAAAAACAATATCCAAAACTGATGTTTTTAGAAATGTTGAAAACTATTTCTAAGCTAGATTGAGGATTTTAACAGGAATGCTTATTGAAAAAAATAGATTAAAAATAATTTTTGAACGATTTGTTGCCTACATGGCCAAAATCATACACAATTGTTGCTTATATTTTTATTTATATATAATTAAAGTCTAATGTTTTCGGAAATATTCGAATCGAGTTTAATGAAAACGATGGATTTAAAGTTATTTGGTTTCGGATACCGATTACTTATCTTGTTCTTTTTCTAGTGCAAAAATTTTATTCGTGCAATATCGGTTCTTGCCCAAGAAAAGTATTGTATAAAAAGTAAATCATACATAAAAGTAAATAAAAAATATGTAAATAAATACAAATCATGAAAATTTGCAATACCTGCGGAAATTTGAAAAAAAGTATTATTAAAATATTAAAAATATTGTCATCTATTTAGCCAGGTTTTATATATTGTATACATATTCACGAAAAACCAAAACTCAAATATGATTCTATCAGAAATGACGAAAACTATTTCTAAGCTAAATAGAGAATGTTAATGGATTGCTTAGTAGGGAAAATGGCTTAAAAATAAATTTTGAGCGATTTGTTGGATACATCGCCAAAAGCTTATACAAGTCTAGTTTATTTGATTATTTATATAATAAAAAGTTTTAAAGATTATGAAAGCTGTTTCATCGACTTTCAGGAAAACGATGGATTTGGAGTTATTTATATTCTGAAATCGATTTCTTATAAATGTTGTTTCACTATGGGACGAATGGGATTTTCATGCAACAACCGATCTCTCACAAGAAAGAAAATAATTCTATAAAAAACAAATCATACATGAAAGTAAATTAAAAATATAACTGTTTTGAAAATAAATACATATCATCAAAATGTTACAGTAACAGAAATTTGAGATGAAGTATTAAAAGATTTCAAATATTGATATCTATATAGCGGTAATATAAAAATATAATGTAGCAATACTATAGTAATATAATATGATAAACATAGATATCAAAGTCTTAAAATCTATGCCATTATGTAGCTATGACATTGTAAGAATTTATCATGCTGTACGCGTTATTCGGTAGTGAAAATAGCTAATTTTCAGTAAAATTATGCCATTATGTTGCTATGACATTGTAACAGCTTATCATGGTATCTGTTCTTTGGTAGTGAAAATAGCTAATTTTCAATAAAAGTTATGCCGTTATGTTGCTATGACATTGTAACAATTTATCATGCTATACGTGTACTTTAATTGTAAATCAAAAATTAATTAGTAATAGCTAATTTTTAATAACTCATAGCTGACTGGGAAGAAACGAATACAAAAATATGTAATTTTAAGTGTATGATTTTTGCAACAAAGTTTTGAAGATTAAAAATATTTTTAGCCTAACCTGTTCCGCTTGCTTTTACAAATATAACTTTCTCAAATAAAAGTTTTCAAAAGTGTTCATACCAGAATTGAAATCACATAATATTAAAAGAGCAATTTTTCCCTACATTATTTTTCTCAGGAATTACAGATGAACGAACACTTTTAAGGGAATGACAACGCTTATATATAACTCAGATTTAAGATTAATTAAATATATATATATCGAATATGCCTTCAAAGAAGAATAGCTAAAGAAAAATAACATAAATAAATAAAGAAAGAAAGAATAATTAAATTGATAAACTAAGCAAGCTCAAAAACTTTATACCATAATGATTGAACTCTTTTGCTGACAAGTAATATGGAAGTATTTTAATCCATGTTCTTTGTGTAGCGTGTTATGAAACACGTAACAACATCGAATTATCGACTCCATTTTATGTGCGAATAAAATGTCACGTTAATTTTCCATTGTCCACTGAGGGAAACCGAAAATTTAATATTTTAAATGCTTTAAGTAATTTATTATTATTATTATTATTTATTTATTTATTTTTTACTATAGAAGAAAGAGAAATATTTCCATTAGAAATTAAAGAATTTTTCTTCATTTTTAACGTCAATGAGTTGAATGCTCATATAAAAAAAAATCTCACTAATACTGAATAAAATTAGGAAAAAATATTCCAGTGCATTGTTATATAACGTACAATATCACAATTAGGCCGTTCTTGGCTAAGGTTTCAAAACAAAACATTTCATCAATTCGTTAAAACTTTTTTAAATTCATTTATTAATCAAAATATTTCTGTAACTCGTGATTTTTTTACAGCTTTATTTTTCTTGGTGTTAATTTATGTAAGCACTGCTTTTATCTTTGTACAATCTTTTAGAATCGAAAAAAAATGAGAAACTCATATTAATCCTTTACTGCATAGTGTGCCACATCTGGCACATATCTGAAAGCACTATAATTCTCATTTTGTGTCATAAATCTGGCCAATCACATCGCTGTAACTGAACAAGAACAGTCCAAAGAATGTGAATAACACTTATTTTGTCCATATCAGATGGCTGCATTTGACAAAAAAATTAGAACTTGTTCTCTGGAAAGAAACAAATAATAGTAATATTAATAATTAAAACTTCGATCCTACTATTAAGGCAAAATTTACTTTTATTATTTTTACGGAATTCTTAAAAATATTATCATAAAGAAATGTGCACAGCATTAAGCACCTAAAATAAATTAATTTAAGCCGATTTGATTTCAAAATAAAGCAATAAAATATTTTAAAATCCTAATTGTGTATATAGGGTACACGAATAAAATATCAAATTTTTGCTGAAAATTTGAAATTTATTTTTTTACTATTTTTTTATTATTAGACAGATATATGCATTACAAGTATTTTTTTTTTTATGAAAATTTAAAAAATCGTGGAGTGAATGATTAAAAGAAGATCAATTAATGCAAATTTCATAAAACTGAAAAGACGGCGAACGCGAGCAATCTAATTAGTTTTTTAGTTTAAAGTATAGATATTGTAATTTTAACTTGTTACATTTTTTAATACAGTGAGACTTTTGAATGATTTTGATTTTAATTATTAATTTTCTCCTAGAATGGATTAACCTTCGTAACTACTAAAATAAAAACAAAATATTTGAAATCATTTAAATAGTTTAGTAATTTAATATTTTGTGTAATCCCTCCAGGGAAAGAATTTCTGTAAGCAACTGCAGATTTATGAAACTAGATATATTTCAAGAATTCTTAAAAACTTTTTTTTTCGTTTGCAATTGTTCATGCCAAAATACAATTTATTTTTATGCCCGTATTTTTACATATATCTTTAGATTTTATTTCTTATAATAAATTATAATAATTCATATTTTTGCAATGTCCCGTAGAGACTGAAATTCTAATTTTTGAAACATCTAAATAAGATCGAGTAACCAAAATTAGACTGTAATCTTACTTTATTTTGAACTTACTTTATTTATACTTTATTTTGAAGTTAGACTACTTGTAATATAATATCTCTTCTTTTAAAGTATCAAAACTTGCATTTAAAATGAAAAAAAAAAATGTCTGTTTATAAGTAATGAAAAGCAATTAAAAATACAGACAATTTAATTTAATAGTTAAAAATACATATGAGTCATTCAAAAAACAAAATAAAGATTAATCATCTGGTGTTGCCATTATTAAAATGACGTAAGCATCACACAGAGCCACGTTTATATTTTATTGTATAGATATCAAAATGTTTTAATGTGTTGGCCAAACAGGAATAAATCAAATAAATGTTCTTGAAAAGAAAAGTAACATGAATTCTCATCATGTCAAAAAAGAAAATTTTATTGATATCTTTAAGCATTAAAAGATATTAATATTGTTATTCTTACAACTTTAAACTTTGATGTAACTTTGGGAGTTCAATAAAAGACTGTTTTTAAATATCAAGAGAGATTTTTTTTTAAAGAAGATTTTTTTTTTTTTTTGATAAATTAGGCAACATTTACAAAGACTTGCTGTGTCACTTTCAACAGCTCTATTCAAATTATTTATATGAACTTTTGAGAATGAGATTAAGGAAACAAACATTCCTATTTTATTTTCGAGTAATTCAAATAAAGATTTTCATTTTATACTTTTCTTTTTCAACTACGTAGCTTACAGTTGAGTCACTGTTTGTTTGTTCACTGTGATTGAAAACTTTCAGTTGGAATGTTTCGTAAAGGAGCTTTTAGGAACAATGATGTAGTATTGAAGAAAATGTATGTTTTAGAACAGATGTTAAAAATAATTATGACTGTTTATTTTTTCTTTCATTCTTTTATACTTTTCTGAGAAATATATAATACGAAGCTCAAATAAGTTTTTTGGAATTCTTGTCTAATGATATTAATTCGAGGAAAGTAAAAGTTCTTTATATGTTTTAGAACAGAAAATTTCCATGGAGATATTAATTTCTAAAAGTGTTTTTATGCAATGGGAAAAAAGTCAAAATTAATTAAAAAGACAATGATTTTGCTAGAAATAAATTTTTATTTTGAAGTCCAATGCAATTATATATATATTTTTCTTTCTTTGATAAACAATTTCTTTTATTTTTCGTTTAGTATTTTTCTGTATCGTTAAATTCTATAAGTGTTTTAATTAAAAATTTTAATAAGTTGCTTAAAAAACAAATAGTATGAAAATAAAGTAAAAAGTGTAATTTAACCAATTGCAACAACCATTTTGAAAATGGCTTTTTAAAAAAGTAAAATTTAAGACATATATATAATTTTTTTTAAATTAATCTGTTGAACATTAAACTGTTTCCTATTTACTGGTGGTCGCACATTTCGTATCCGGTGGCCTCGATATTTAGATCTCGTTTTTTGCTTTAAAAAACATTCATTTTTACGACGTTTTCTTTGAATTCAACTTTTACCATATCTAATAATTTGTGTCTACTTATTTTTCAATTTTTTACGTTCTTTTTTGTTTGCACCGATATTTTGATTTCCCATTAAAATAAAAATTCTTTTAAATACAAAGAATTCCGTGAAAATAAAATAATTGCGGACACCCATTTTCCAATTCAAACTATTTGAATATTTCCACTAAATAAATAAAAAAAAACAGTAAAAACATTTTTTATGATCATCAAAATGTGGCATACGTAATTACATAATATTTAGATATGTCACACACGTTTTTTCTCAACCGAAAACAATAACCATTTTCCAAATGATTAACAAGATGGCAAAAATGGAACTATCCACATACGAAAAATTTTAAGAGAATGTCAAGATTAATTATTAAACAAATCACAGCAGAAAATTTCTATCAAACATAGTACATTACAAACTTATACATAACAGCTTTACATCGGAAAACTTATCTCTTCATTACTAAAAATGCTTTTAGTTTAGCAACCCAAATTGTTTTCTATGCTATAAAAATAATTATGGATATTTTTACCGCGTACTCATAATGCAAACATTTTATATTCCAGATATTCCTTATAACAGTCGGTATGGACATTTTAACTTATTTTGCCTGTCATATATGGTTGTTAAAATGACATATAAGATTTTTCTGAAATAAAAATCATGCAGTATAGGAACTACATAGAATGAAGTTTCGATGGCAAAAAAATAATCTCATTCTGTAATCTTTTAATCATCTATTCAATGTTCCATTTAAAAAAAATTAGGATGTGTGAAAATGATAAGAGATTTTAATTTTCAGCTTTTTGAACGCTGGAATCACAAAAAGTTCAAGATCGAAATGTAAACAAAATTTAATAGTAGCGTAACCCAAATGCAACTCCTCCTATCCACTTTGCTTCCACATCACATAGAAAAAGAATTAGATAAAGCCGACACGTCATATTTTTTTATGATGCTAAACGATTGAAAAATTGGTTACAATGATTTTACATTGAAGTCACGGTCTGACGTGATGTTAAAACGAATATCATACTATTATGAATTAAACCTTTTAACGCTGTGGTCACATGTCACAACCATCTAATTTTAATTCTAAACTTACAATTGACACCAAGAATATTTTTATAAAATTTTGTTTTCACTAATAAAAAACAGCAAGTTTAAAGTAACAAGTTTTAAATTTCTAATAAACTCGTTTGTTAATTCCGGTTAGAGTCCAGAATTTTATTATTTTATGAAAGATTTTTTGGCGCTGGAAAGCGTTAAAGATATATTAGTTTGGTTAATGCCATGCCTGTTATATCTGAGATCATTTGGGATGTCTCACTGATGCTATATCAAAGTGCTGAACAGTTATTGAAAGATATTATATTATTTATAAATGTGTGTTAAACGAAATATTTCGTTTAAAATTTGCTGGTATTGAAATAATAACAATAAATAGACTAATCATTTGGGGGTCACAGTAATACTTACACATCGGATACTTACACTTTAGATATGCATACTACTAAATATGAAAATAAAACATGTGAAAACTGTTTATAAAATGCATCGAAATTCCAAAATAAAATTTAAATGTATATTTAAATATTTTTTAATGCATAGTAATGCTCTATTACGGGATTGTGGGTACTACTTGATTAGGGGAAGGTGGTGTACCTTGGAGGGATGTGTACCTTGGAGGCACATTGATTGTGCAGCCACCTTGAGTGATAAATTTAAACTAAAATATTATTTGCATGTATTTGTTACTAGAGGCTCATGGAAAGTTCTTCTACTATTAATCAACACAGTTGTTGCTGCTGTAAAAAACAAAGTTTATTTTCAGTACCAAAAAGTTACTTTTCAAGGACATATTCTTTTTCTTCCATAACTGTAAGCATCAACTTTTGTTTTAAACTGATTATCACAAGTTGAAAGGCATGTTTTCAGCTACATTTATGTATGCTTGAAAATGGCTAAATCTAAAATATGAAGATGTGGAAACCATTTTTGTAAAACACTTGCTTGTAGTGTACCTTGGAGGTAGCTAATGTTGTGTACCTTGGAGGTACCTCCAAGGTACACACCTGCTAAATTTATTAATAATTAAGAGTAAAATTTGTTAGAAAGTATTTTTTTACTTTAATAACCTAAGTACTGGGCTGGGCAAATAGGCCTAAGTTTAAATGTTAGGCTATTAAATTGATGAAGCCTAAGTAAAAATTCAAAATCAAAGTTATCTAAGCCTAGTATTAAACAATTAATAAATATTTTAATAAATATATAAATAATTATTTATATATATATATATTTATTAAAATATTATTATAAATAATTATTTATATATTATTAATATTTTATAAATAATATTTTTTACTGTTTTTAATTTCTTGCAATTATTTCCAGAGAAGTAAAGGGTTCTAAAATGCCTAGAAGTAAAACTGGATATAAATTTAGATCACCTGAATGTGGAATGGAACTAAAGATGTTAGATATAAAGAGGGAGTGTTAAACAGTGGTTATTTGTATTTGACTAAACTTTATTTTATGGCTAAACTGTTCAAACTTTATTATTTCAGTTATATGAACGATTTTGTGTTCTTAAAATTGTAAATTTAAACTAATTACACTTATATTACCCTAAAGTTGTCTTATATTAAATCATATTACTGTAAACAAATAATAAATCAGCTTTCTTTCATGCTGTGTAGTACTTAATCTGTTAAAAACAAATACCTCCAAGGTACACCATACCTACTTCCAAGGTACACCACCGGTGGTGTACCTTGGCTGTATTGTAAGCTATTTTTTAAAAAATAAAAAAGTAGTGAAGAAATATATTTGGACATTTCAGAAAAAAATATGTAACAGCTAAGATCCTTAAATTTTTGAAAAAAAATGTTTTACAGATATTTTCCAAACACTCTTTTTGTAAAAAATCAAAGTTTGAAATTACCTCCGAGGTACACCACCTTCCCCTATACCATCGACCAATTTCGACGTATAATATAAAAAACAAAACTATTAACAAATTATACTAATTGGCAAAATTTTCATTTTAAAAGACAAAATAATAACTAAAATATAAATAGTAAAAGATTAACAATACCACAGATAAAACAATAATGATCACTGAATTAAAAATCACTTCACGACGTAATGAACAAATGTAACGTGTTTAATGTAAAATGAATGCGACATTTATGATAAGCCGGTATTGGCATTTAATATTACAGTTAAGTGATAGTTTTTTGATTGACTAGAAATCAAGAAATATTAAATTTCATAAAATAAGCATCATTCTGTCTCCAAAAATGTCAATTACATTAACTAATAGTTTATTACGTTGGATTTACCGTCTCATACCGTCATGAAAAGTCAAACAATGAGGAAAATATGATTACAAATATCGCAGAAACTCATTATGCGATCGAATTTATTTTTTTATCCAAAATTTATGTGTTTTTATTGTCTTTTACAGCCACTCCTTAAAATAGAAAAATGGCAAATTTGTATACACTTTTCATCAGAACGAATATTTCAGTAGTCCAAAAAAGATCCCGGGTAATCGAGATTACTGATATTCAATAGACTTTTTCCCACTCTTACATATTAAGTACATACCGAATTTCCAGTCTCTATATCAATTTCTTCGTTAGGTAAGTGTTTACCTGCACACAGACAGACACACAGACAGACGGACGGACAGAAGGACATAGAGTCAGACAGACGGCAATTTTTTTTTTCTAAAAATATGATTTTTAGAATCTTCAGTGTCTGAAACGTGTAAATCCGTAAAATTTTATTTTTCGATTTTCAAAATGCTTGCAAGACTTACCCTATATAATGTATGATGGGTAAGTAATAAGAAACAAACACGCAATTTTCTTTAATTCACTGTTTCCCATTATTTCAAAATAGTCTCACTATCCGCACTAGCTGAGATACAATACCCTCAGGTTAATTCAGCGGAAGAATTGTTTGCGCGGCTGAATTACGCAAAAGAAATGCCAGAGGAAAAAGCAATTTTATGCAAAAAAAGAATTTTTTTATGCTTAGATTTTTTTTCAACATTTCAACATTTTTTTCAACATTTTTTTTTTTTTTTTTGTTTAATCAAAAGTTCAATCTCTGAGTTTATAAAGTTGGCAGTTGTTTTTACAAACATTTGTCAGCAGTTTGTTGCACTAACAGTGATTTTAAAATGAAATTCTCTTTTTTTTTTTCATTTATCATTTTTATGTGAGTCTATTTTGAAATTTAAAGATTTTCTCAAGCGTATAAAAAAATCTAAAAAAATGTAATTTTCATAAAAATTTTAAGTTTGTTATTTAAAAAAAATAATAAAAAAAGTTGAGTGAATATTTATACAATCCAAGTTGTTTCAACTAATCAAAATAATTAGAATATAAAATAATTTTCTGAACATATAGCGTAATGAAAATATAGTAAATATTATGTGTATGAGTGAACAAATAGCACTCAAGTGGTAATACCGACATGACTTCCATTTGATGAATGCTATCGACGACTATCACAAAAAGGACATAAATTTTCGTAAGCATCTGAAGGCGTATTCATCAATTCTATTAATTTTTAAACCAATTTAGAATTTCATGATTGATTCTACAGAGAAAATCCCAATAAAATATCACAGTCAGAAATGCAATCAAAATTTGACAATAGCGTAACCTAAACTCAACTCCCGCTATCCATTTGCCTCCTCGTGACATAGAAAATGAATAAATCAGTGACATAGAAAATGATGAAGATTAAGCCGACATGTCATTCTTTTATGAAGTGCAAACGATTGAAGGATTGGTCACAATGACTTTACAGCGAAGTCTCACGGTTCGAAATTATGTTAAAATGAATGTCATCTATTATGAACTAACCTTTACGAATCAGTGCTCACACGTCAGAACCATTTAACTCCAAACTTAGAAACGGCATCAAGAATATTTTAATAAAATTTTGATTTTACAAATGGGTGAAGAAATGAAAGCTTAACCTCCTCAGACCTGAGCATAAAATAACTGTACAAATATATATTTATTGCTTTTGCATAATGGAAATGACACCATACATGACAGAAAGAGTCATTTTTATGAAATCAATACTTTAGGGGACTGGTAATTTAGGTTTACGAATATCGATATAAAAGTACCAATCCCCTTAAAACATCATTTTAACTATCAGTGATATAAATCACAATAACAAAATTAATGTACTTAAACAAGTAAATGATCATTAAATTTTCAAAACATTTTATTGTAAAGCATTTAAGTTAAATAATCATGAATATTTCTTATGTTGTTGGCCACAATCTCTTGAAGGTATTTTCAAAAATCGGATGAAAATAATATTCATTTTATGAGGTAATATTCATAAGTGCTGACATTTATTTTTTTGTTTGAAAGCAAAACTCATTTATCTGTATAGAAGTAAAGTAAAAATGCAAAAAATTCGAACAGTATAGTTTTTATGAGGAAAAGGATGGAGTTACACATTTGTGTACCCCAGGTCTGAAGAGGTTAAAGTAACAAGTTTTTAATTTCTAAAAATGTCATTTGTTGATTCCGGTGTGATCTAAGAATTTCATTATTTTCAAGAGAATTTTTCTGTATTGAAAAGCGTTAAAGCTATCTTATTTTAGTGAATGCTATAATTGTGACACTGGAGACCATTTGGAATATCAGAATAATGTTATATCAAATAATA